>OY728125.1:1738928832-1741328832 GCA_963277665.1 Viscum album | reverse complement strand
AATAGAACATTAGTCCTTACCACCACAGTAATAATCCACGTTTACATGCACATATATATATATATATATATATATATTCACCACACATGCCGCATCACAACAAAATACTACCATTACAAATAATAATCATATTACACAACAATCCATATTGGAATATATATTATACCACAACCCATTAAACACTTTTCAGTTTACATTAAAATTCCATTTATCCCAATTCCAATTTATTATTCCTAACTCACATAGAATATTCACTAATTCCCATACATTGTTTTATCATGCATATTCAACTGTTCCCACATGTTAACAAATATAACTCATTCACTGGTTCCCAGTTATTAACCCCCTCCCCATATTAACTTCACGTTAATACAAAAAACCATTGAATTATTCACACAAAAGCTATTAAATCCATTTTCATGTCCCATATCATTCAATTTATTGTGTGTAATTATTATTCCCTTTGACCCAATATTAAATAATTCAATTTATCCAACTATTTTTCCTTACCAAAAAACAGCTTAAGACACGATAAATAGAGGAACAATATCAATGTTCCATTTAAAAATCAACTAGATGTATTAACATGTTCAACAAGGTATCTAGATTATTACACATCAATTTCACAATTGAATTTACCAATCTATATGTTTGGAAATGTCATTGCACCCCAATGGTGGGCCCAAAACACATTATTCAACCCCAATGAATCCCATGGGGATCATGAGGGTTTTTAATTAACCATGTTGACAACAATTTTACTAAATCGTAATAAAGGAATCAAACTCACAACAAATGATAATTAAAAACAAAATCAAACATGCACAAATCAACACAATAACTATAGGATATAACATATAGAACGCCTAACATGAATCTGTTAACAAACCCACTCTTAATCAATGCCTTAGATCCTAATTCAACCACTCTTTGAATCCTCAATCTAGATATATATAGAAAAAAATTATTTAGTGATTTACAGGGATAAAATACAAAGGCATAAACCCTAATACAAAATGATAAGTAGGAGAGGGATTACAATCACCTCGAGCATCGATCTGTAACCAACACAACTCCTAACTTATTATTACAAATATAGAATCACATCATAGAATATTGAATCAATAAGGTACATCAATAGGTCTCCAAGGGATGAAATGGGGAAGAAAAACTAGTGGGATCTTAAAATATCTAAGTCTTGGTTTTGAAATTTGTTCCAGCTTTTACATGGGTGCATTGTTTACCTGCACAATTTACGAAACCATGCGAAAAAAATGCGCAATACACTATCTAAGGAATGTTATGTCAAATTTTCACCTAGGGATAAGTTAATTGTTTTCAAACCTTATGCCAACTCTTTGATATTCCAAAATCTTGAAGTCTACAATTTGGCATCCCACCTCACATAGTTTACATAACCATTCACCAGCCTTATGCCAACTATGTGCCTTGCATAGGTTGGCCCTTTTTCTCCTTCATTCATAATGCAAAACCCTGAATGACCCCCAATTCCCCTCAAAATCTCAATAAAAATTTCATTTACCAAGATAGTGATTATAAAAAACTGGTACATACCTCCAAAAGTCCAGGATCGTACCTGATTGGCATGGAAATATCACATGATAATTATGGATGCATAAAGGGTGTATATAATTGTTAATGGGGGATTTAAATAGATTAAAAGGGCTATATAATCCCATGGAAATTATAGGGGGTAGTAAGTTATATGTTTGAAATCAATTCTTAACTTGAATATTGTTAAAACAAAGAGCCTAATATATAGGGAATTATTGAATGTATAGAAAATGACTAAATCCCTTACATTGACAAGGAGCATCTAAAATCCTGTGAGGAGCATCTTGAGAGGATTTGGGTAAATTAATATAGATCTAGAGGTGTATGGGTTAAGTAATTTAAATATTGATGGGATTTATGTTTAGAGGAATGGGTGTAAGGGTTGGTTTATAAAGAGAAAATGTGGGGAATTATTTTCTAATTTGCACATAGTGGTATTGGAATCTATATGATAAAGTAATAGAATTCACAAAATAACCCATAGTTATTAACAAAGTGAATTGGATTTCATTTTTTTAAAATTATAGGAATAGTTATCATTGAAATATTACACCTGGTTTTGTGGAATTCAGTCAGTTTTACAAGGAATAGATTTTAAATCCTCTAAATATAATATATTTTTTTAGGATTCATTAAGGGTTTATTAAATTAAAATAATGGTTTAAAAAATAATTTAATTTCTTTTTTTTTGCATACATATTATAAAAAATATTACAACAATTTTTGTAATTAGTATTTTATAATACAAACTATATAATTTTACCATATTAAATTTGTACACAAAATTTTGATTATCTATGAAAATTATAAAAAATCCCCAATGGGAAATATCAATGTGATGATTAAAAATGTAAAATTTATATTATCCAAATAATTTTCTATGTATAAAAATATATAATTTTAAATAAAATATAATAAATATTGAAAATTACTTTTTTTACATTAATGCATTTTTGGAGAATATAAAATTTATTTTTTAAATTCTCACATTTTATTTTAATTTATATTTACTAAAAACTATATCATAATAACATTTTATTAAAATGTAATTTATTTCAAAAATTCATGATTTCATTAAAAAAGTGTTTACATTGAAACTATATATTTCCGAAAAATACAATTTGTGTTTTGTAATATCGTACTCAAATTTTTATCAAACAAATTATTTAATAATATTAAAAGTGATAATAAAAAATGAATATTATAGTTAATTTAATGAAATAAATTATAATTATTTGTTCTCTTATGTTCTGGATACATATCCCTTTATAACACCAATGAATTATCTAATGAGAAGGTGTGAGATGGTGAGATATTATTATGGTTTTTTGACATATATGTTTGGGAGAAGACCTCATTGTGCTAGAAATTCTAATGTGACTGGTTTTGTTCATGCTTCAGTTGTTGAATATCATCTTGGGATTGAACAATTTAAATTCATAGTGACCTTATCTCTATCGGGTTATCTAATAAATGGGATTTATATGGTAAAATCCTATTGGTCGATTCTTTAACTTCCTTAAACAATGAATATTTGTCTTTTCATGGACATTATATATAAACAAATCATATGATCACCGTAAAATATCTATGTTATCCATGGTTATCATTCATAAAAGTCATTTAAATATTACATACAATATTTTTTTTGTCAAAATAATTAATATGGTTCATGAATTTTCTACAATGACATTACATAATTCGAAATATAATATAATAACACGTGGAACTTAATTTATAATATTTTTGGTCATTACATTCATCCATTTTTTGAAAATTTCACCTCTTATATTTTCATTTAATATACAAAAATATATGAGGGAAATTTAATTTCATGACCACCATTACTTCTTTTATTCATTCCTCAAACATGTGGTTCTGCAAATTCATTTTTACCAATTGACTTGTCTTGTTTTACAGAACATTGTCTCTATATTCTATAATATTCATTGAATACACTTTTAAAGATCCAGAATTTATATGGAAATTTTTTGTCTAAAATACATGGAAATTTTATGAGTCTGCAGTTTCTGATGGCGCTTGATTCCAAGGCCCGGTGTGTTTGGAATCAATTTCTAATGTTTTGTTCGGGTATGTTCAGTAAACGTATGTACGGGATTTTATAATTTTTGAACAGGTTCTCGGAACTGAAATCTGAGGGCACCATTGAACTCGCAGCATCGGTGATTTCTTAGTGATATCTTCACCGCCGTTGCATTTTAATGAGAGTGGAAGATAGTTTTTGGGGGTTTTAATTAAATTGAATAAAAATAAAGTATTAAATTTATTTTTATTTTAGTGGTTGAAACCTCCAAGGGGAGGTTGCAGGTGGGGGCCACCACACCAAAACCTCCCATGGGAGGTTACGGTGGTGGGTCCCACCCGATTATAACCTTCCTTGGGAGGATGTTATTGGGTGGGGCCCACCCGAGCTCTTAATCTCCTTTGTCCCCCTTTAACCCCTTGGAACCCCCAATTAAGTGGGGGAGCCTCTTCACCTTCCCCCTCCAATTAATGAGCTAAATCCACCCATTTAATTATGTGATGCAACTTAATTAATTTGAATCATTTTGAATTCATTATGCCAACATTATAATAAGATGTTATATTTTATTATTGTTGGGATGACATAATTTTTGTTGGGAGGATTAAGGAGAGGAAAGATCTTGGTGGAGCCATTTCTCTCCAACGAAGAACCACCGAAGAACGAAGAGCACCATATTCTTCCTTATTCAACCGGGGCAAGAATGGAAATCATCACCACCCACGAAGAATGATAATGACATCATCTTGACTCATCTTCTCTGAATTCTTCATCCTCCGACGTTGAAGGAATGATGATGCCTTCCCGCGACCTCGTCAACAACACCGAACTTGAGGTAGGGGGATTTGAGTTAATTTTTATATGAGTATAAACCTCCGTTCTTCGTCGTTAAAATTTCTGGATTATGGTTCTCCATGACAAGGAGGTCTCGAACCACACGAACACGGCCCAACCATCCCCTTTTGTTTGTTCTTGTTTGATGACGACAGAGGCGGTACACGCGATGACTGGAAAAGAGTCGGCCGTGAAGAAACCGGCGGCGCAAGGCCGCTGGATCGCCATAAGGGTGTGACACCATCGTGCCGCGTAGAGAACTGAGCTGCGGCCAGGCGGGACATAGCGGTGCCGGAGGGGTTCAGTGCCATCACACCATGCCGGAAGGATGAGACGATGTTATTGGACGATGAGTGTGGCACCGTCGTGTCGCACGGAGGCCTGCAGGACTGTGGCGGCGTCGCACTACGATGGAGGAACCAGGGTGGCTGGCTGAGCCGGTTGTCAGTGCGCGCTATAGGAAGGACCCCTCGGGTCCCGCGGTTCACCGAACCCGCACCTAGTGTCGGTTCATTCGGAAACCAGGGGTGCCGGAACCCCCACCCCCCCCCCCCCCCCCCCCACGACATGGCCAGCCTGGCCACCCTCGGGCCGGCCTATTTTTCTCAAAGCGGGTCGGACCCGTGGACCGATTCAAACCCTGGTTCGGAACGAGTCGGCCCGGGTCGGTCCGACTGGGTCAGACTAGACCCGGACACGCCATAGCCTGATTACACCTTTTCGCCCATATATTTGGCTACATGTGTCCGTTTTACAAACTATTAGTGGTGCCGATATTCTTGGATCGAATCCGTCCCTTTGATAATACCCCACGAGAGTTTGGGGTATAGTTGAGATATGGTTACGTCGGTTTGTACACGAATTCAACCGGGCCCCGGGACTAAAAGGCTAATAACTCAAAGAACAGGAGTCTATTTGATGTGTTGCCTATTGCGTTGAGACCCCTATGACATGGCAGACAATTGAGATACTTATTTTTGGCACTTTGCGATAGTTGTATTATTTCCCAGTAGCTCGTGGAGCGGATCCTTCCAGTGACAATCTGACAGAGTGTGGAGACCTAGTAGTCAATAGACCTGACGACTGCTTGACCGATTTGACTCGGAGTGATTCGATTAGCCCAGTGGGGAGCGCCTTGTATTTGGTGGCAGACCCATGGCGGAGGAGCACCTGGTATTTGGTGGTAGACCCGCGGTACATGATTGGAGGAGTACCTATGCAGGATATTAGGGGGAGCACCTGGTTTTTGGAGGTAGACCCACAACGGAGGAGCGCCTGGTATTTGGAAGCAGACCCACGGTACTCGACAGGAGGAGTACCTCAGCAGTCCAAGGTTAGTGAGAAGCGCCTTGGTGTCATGATAGGACCACTGTTCTCGAAAGAGGATGAGTTCTACAGTAGCCGTGGTTTCTATAATTAAAATCCTCGTTTGAACTGAGTCATGACTTTTGTGTTTTCCTCATGATTGAGATGGGTTACTAGATTACTTAGGTATATGTACGGGCATATACTTAAGTATGGGTTATCTGTTGAATCATTAATTTTTGGTTTATCCTTGTTGGATATTGTGAGACCTTGAGGGTCTCAAGGTCCCTACTGAGTATCTTAATACTCACCCCTGCACAGGCTTTGCGCGCACCTCGTTATGTTGGATGAAGATGATAGACAACGCTGATCGAGGCGGAGTGTAAGTGGATAGGACGGTACCCAGAAGTGGACCTCATGACGAGTCGGTACCCAAAGGAGACGGACGGACGTGGAGCACTGAGGAGGCTATTTGTACCTACCATTTAGGTATGATCTGTGGTGGATGATCCAGGAGCTTCTAGACACCTTCCAGGTGTTTGTCTTTTTAGTTGTACATGTTTGTCTTTTCCTTGTACTTTACTATTGGGATTGTATTTTCGGCCCCATTTACTTTCCAGTATATCTTTTGTATGTAGTTTTACTTAGTGTTTTAATTCCAGTTGCGTACTCTTTTGTGTGTGTTTATAATTTATAAAGGAAATACCTTCCCAGGTTAGGGATTTATACTTATGGTTCTAGTCACTAGCCCCTGGCCTATAGAAGGCGGGCTTGGGGTAGTCACAGCATGGGCCCCGAGGACGGGTTGTGAAAAATTGGTATCAGAGGAGTCGGTTCTACGACAGAACATATGACTTTGATATTTCTTTTCTGTGAATAAATAGTGTTAGTGGTGTCGAGAGTGGTTTTCAGTTTAGGGAGTCCAGTGTTGGTGTGGTGGCCGACGTATCCATACACCCGGACCCTGACAACTGCTTTCTGACATAATACAAGAAAACATTGATTGTGTGTGTGTTCAAAACTTTTTCTTTATGTTAGCTCAACCACGTCAACTCACTAGGTATAATCGTTTGACTGTTTCGCACCTGTTTCATTCAGGATTCCTCCCCACATGCGGCCAGTTAGAGACACGAGAGTGGTACTCACTGACAACACGCCGAGCGACGAGGCCTCAGTGTAGGGCCCCTTTCTAGTTGAGACACCAGCGGAGGCACCAGTGGTACAACCACCAGTGGGGCCACCGATGCCACCATCCCCAACAGCAGACGATACATGCCTCTTGAGCGCATTGCATGAGTTCCAACGCCATAGGAAACCGAGGTTCTGGGGATTGATGGACCCACAGGCGACTGAGGATTGGTTGGAGGCTATGGTGAGAGTCTCCAGGCTTGTAGGGACACCAGTAGACTACATGGTGATCCTTGCTGCCAGCCTCCATCAGGAAGTAGCAGGAAGATGGTGGAGCTTGATGCTCTAGGTGCACGATGAGGTAACACTTCTATGGGCAGACTTCGAGAGCATGTTCTGAGTGGAGATTTTACCAGCCACCCTTCGAGCTGTGAGGATATAGGAGCTAGTTCATATATAGTTGGGCAGCATGACAGTAGCACAATACTAAAAGAGGTTCAATGACCTCTCATGCTACTCCATTTATATGGTATGAGACCCATTTTTCAGGGCTCGGAAATTCGAGCAGGTGATCAGGAGAGAGATCAGAGCTCCAATGATCTCACTCGTCATCCCGACATGGGCGGGGTACTAGAGAGATCACTAATAGTGGAGACTTTCCTTGTTGAGCAGTCTCCAGCAGCGAGACCAACCACTAGCTGACACGCAGCAGAGTCTTCTGCAGCTGGCAGTAGACAGATGTTGCAAAGGTCTAAGAGGACCAGACCTACAGGTGGACAACCGCACGACTCGGGATAGGTTGTTCGGGGTACCCGGAGTGGAGACAAAGCCAGTCATTCCAGGAGGGGGAAATGTTACTCATGCGGTGGGCTATGTCACATGGCTCGTGACTTTCTGACCCATCGTTCTGATGATATGTAGATAGTTGAAGTACCTCCCAGGCAGAGGTAGAGGTTTGATCGAGGTGCTCCTCAAGGCACATGCGTACATGGCAGAGGAGCTGGTCGAGTAACTGGAGGCGGTCGACGTTACGAGGTGCTACCTCCACCACCACTAGGAGGACCACCCCAACCACTGGGAGCTGGCGGACAGGGGAGAGCTCAGATTTAGGTAGCGGAATCATGCGACCATGGTGCTATGGATATGATTTGTGGTAAAATATGTGTCTGATCCACCTTAGCTGCAGTTCTTATAGATAGAGGTTACATACACTCTTTCATTTCCACATCCCTCGTTCGGAGCTCAGAGATTCTGACGGAGCCGTTGGCTCGATCTTTACATCTAGAGACTCCTACGGGAGCATACTCGACGATTACGCACTGGTTTCGGCAGTGTGATCTTACTCTAAAAGGTGATAGCTTCGGCTAGGATCTCCTCATAGCGATGTTGAGACCTTACGACGTCATCTTGGGTATGGACTGGTTATCTGCAGTCCATGCTCAGAGCGACTGTATTAGGTGCAAAGTGCGGTGTGTCCGCACGGATGGGACCAGTTTCACCTTCACCGGTGAGAAGGGTACCTTTGCAGAGCAGGATGGACTTATTTTGAGGAGGGTGTAGCTGATCACTAACAAGTTGGCTTGCCTCACCCTCGGAGCAGTTGATGTAGAGAGTCTAACTTATCCTGTAGTGGTGGACTAGTACGCAGATGTTTTCCTTGACGATGTTAGAGGACAACCTCCCCGTAGAAAGCTGGACTTATACATTGACCTGTACACTAGGACGGCACCGATATCTACTCCATCATATCGGATGGCTCCCACTGAGCTTCACGAGCTGAGGGTATAGGTGGAGGAATTGCAGGGGAAGGGATACATCTGACCCAGTGTTTCTCCCTGGGCAGCCCCGATTCTGTTTTCTAAGGAGGACAAGAGCTTGAGGCTCTTTGTTGACTATCGTTTCCTAAACTAGGTGACCGTGAAGAACAAGTACCCACTACCATGGATTGATGACCTCTTTGATCAACTAAAGGGAGCATGATGGTTCTCAACGATAGACCTCAGATCAGGCTATCGCCAGCACAGAGTTCGTGATGAGGATGTGAAGAAGACAACCTTCAGGTGTTGGTACGGCCATTACAATTTCTTGGTTATGCCATTTGGTGTAACCAATGCTCCAACAGTGTTCATGAGTCTCATAAATAGGATCTTATAGCATTACCTCAATTTCTTTATAATAGTCTTCATCGACGACATACTGATTTTCTCGACTACTGAGGAGGATTATTCCTACCATTTGCAGGTATTACTAGATACACTCTGAGAGCACCAGCTTTATGGTAAACTCTCTATGTGCCAGTTTTGTATTAGAGAGGTTCACTTCTTGGGACACGTCATCTCATAAGCTGAACTTGCAGTGGATCCATCAAAGATTAAGGTGGTGCTTACTTGGGATCCACCCATGAGTGTGACGGAGGTACGGAGTTTCCTGGGAATGTCTGGATACTACATGAGATTCATTCTATAATTTCTATGGTTTTATCACCACTATTAGCCTTGACGAAGAAGGGGAAACCCATCGTGTGGTTGGAGAGAGGCAAGCAGAGCTTTCTGGAGCTGAGGAAGAGGCTAACTAGTGCCCCCATCTTGAGGCTTCTAGAGGAAGGCATATGGCATGTAGTCTACTACAAAACATCAGGGACCAGACTCGGGTGTGTCCTGATACAGGAGCAAGCTATGATCGGATATGGTTCTCGGCAACTGAGACAGCATGAGAAAAGTTACGCTACCCATGACCTGGAGTTAGCAGCAGTGGTCTTTGCCATGAAGATGTGGTGGCACTATCTTATGGGCGAACATTTTACTGTGTACTCTGATTACAAGAGTCTCAGGTATATCTTCTCTCAGAAGGACCTGAACCTGAGACAACGATGTTGGCTTGAGTTCCTCCAGGACTATGACTTCGAGATAGTCTATACTTCTAGGAAAGGGAACGTTGTTGCGGATGCTCTCAGTAAGAGATCAGGCATTCAGCTGTTAGGAGAAGCGACAGAGCAGCTAGCTGCCATATAGATATCCTTTGTGGATGGGGATGGAGCAGCCTATCTTCAGTCTCTTACAGTCACTCCTCCACTTCTTCAGCGAGTCAGGGAGGCGCATCATGGAGACGCTAACTATGAGATGCAACGTGCTCAGATATCCATAGGGCAGGCAACTGATGGATTTTTTGAAGGTGGGGACCATGTCATCCTCTTCAAAGGACGTACCATAATACTAGTTTCAATTTAGGAGGAGGTTTTGAGGGAGTTCCACACTTCCCCTATAGCAATACACCCAGGAGTGGTGAAGATGTACCAGGACCTTCGACGACAGCCCTTGTGGCCAGGTATGAAGAAGGAGATAGCTGAGATTGTCTCCCGATGCCTCACTTGTCAACAAGTGAAGGCATAGAACCAGGTACCAGCAGGATTGGTTAAGCCTTTAGAGGTCCCGGAGTGGTAGTGGGATGGTATATCCATGGACTTTGTGATGGTTCTTCCATGTACATATAGAAGTCATGATTCGATATGGGTGATCATTGACTAACTCAAAATGTAATCTCACTGCCTACTGATTAAGGAGCAGGGATCAGTAGAGAGCTTGGGACACCTCTATGTGTATGATATAGTGTGTTTGCATGGATTTCCTTCTTATATCGTCATCGACTGTGATGCAAGGTTTAATTCTCGGATATGGATGGGGTTGCAAGAGGCTTTCTGGATACAGCTACGTCTAAGCACCGTATTCAATCCTCAAACAGATGGTCAAATCTAGAGGGCCATTCAGACCCTCGAGAACATGCTCCGTGCATGTGTCCTCGACTTCGGTCACATCTTGGAGGAACTCTTGCCTTTGGTGGAGTTTGGTTACAAAAATAGCTATCAGTCCACCATAGGTATGCCACCTTTTGAGGCCTTGTATGGTCGGCCAAGCAGATCGCCACTGTGCTGGAAAAACCTATGGGAGTTATCACTAGTGGGATCAGAGATTATACAGGATACCACAGAGAAGGTGCATATCATCCAGGAGTGGATGAAGACTGAATAGAGTAGACAGAAGTCGTATGGTGACAGGAGATGGAGACGTCTAGAGTTCGAGGATGGAGACCACATCTTTCTATGGGTCTCACCTCGACGAGGTCTACGGAGATTTGGACGAGGTGGCAAGTTAACTCTATGATTCATCAGACCTTTCCAGGTCCTCGGTGGAGTAGGAGAGGTGGCTTACCTCTTATCTCTTCCACCTCAGCTGCATTGGGTTCACGACATCTTCCACTTAACTTAGTTGAGGAGATAAGTGCACGACCCATCTAACATCATCGACCATGGGGTGCTGGACATCGACGACAGGGTGACTTTTACGGAGGTCCCAGTGGAGATCGGGGATTGACAGGAGAGAGTCCTACGTGGACAGTCGATACCTCTAGTGCGTGTTCGTTGGAAGCATGGGAACCTCCAGGAGAGCACATGGGAGTAGGAGGCTCAGATGCATGCTCAGTACCCCCATTTTTTCCCTTAGTTCGAGTTGTACCTCACGGGGACGTAAATCCTTGAGGTGGGGTGAATGTAAAGACCCGAAATTTCCATGGAAGGTTTTTTCATAAATACATGGGATTTTTATGAGTCTGCAGTTTCTGACGGAATTTGATTCCGAGGCCCAATGTTTCTGGAATCAATTTATGATGTTTTGTTCTGTTACATTCAGTAAACGTATGTACGAGATTTTATAACTTTTGAACCGGTGCTCAGAACTGTCATCCGAGGGAACTGTACAACTCGCAGTGTTGGTGATTGATTAGTAAGATCTTCACCGAAGTTGTGTTTTAACGAGAGTGGAAGATGGTTTTTGGGGTTTTAATTAAATTGAATAAAAATAAAGTATTAACTTTATTTTTATTTTAGTGGTTGAAACCTCCAAGGGGAGGTTGGAGGTGGGGGCCACCACACTCAACCTCCCATGGGAGGTTATGGGGGTGGGGCCCACCCGATCATAACCTCCTTTTGAGGATGTTATTATATGGGGCCCACCCGAGCTCTTAATCTCTTCTAACCCCCTTTAACCCCTTGGAAACCCCAATTAAGTGGTAAAGCCTCTTCACCTTCCTCCTCAAATTAATGAGCCAACTCCACCCATTTAATTAAGTGATGTAACTTAATTAATTTGAATCATTTTGAATTCATTATGCCATCATTATAATAAGATTTAATATTTTATTATTGTGGGGTTGGCATAATTTTTGTTGAGAGGATTAAGGAGAGGAAAGAACTTGGTGGAGCCATTTCTCTCCAGCAAAAAAAACTGAAGAACAAAGAGAACCATCTTTTTCCTTCTTCAATAGTGGCAAGAAAGGGAAGCGACGCTGTCCATGAAGAATGATGACGACATCATCTCGACTCTTCTTCTCCAAACACTTCCTCCTCCGACATTGACGGAATGACGCCGCCTTCCCGTTACTCTTTCAGCATCACTGAACTCGAGGTAGGTAGATTTGTGTTAATTTTTATATGAGTATAAACCCCCATTTATAGTCGTTCAAATTTCTGGAGTATGGACTATCATGACGAGGAGGGCTCGGACCGCACGAACACGGCCCAACCCTCCCATTTTGTTTGTTCTTGTTTGATGATGACGGAGGCGGTACACGCAGTGACCAGAAACGAGCCGGTTGCGAAGAAGCCAGCGGCGCAAGGCCGCCAGGTCGCCACAAGGGTGCGGAACCGCTGTTCCACGTAGATAACCGAGCCATGGCCAAGAGGGATGTCGCGATGCAGGAGGGGCGCAGTGCCATCACACCGTGCCGGAAGGTAGATTCGTGGCCAGGAGGGCCGCTTGGGTCTCACGGTTCACCGAACCGGTGCCTAGCACTGGATCCTTAGGAAACAAGGGGTACCAACCCCCCCCCCCCCTCCCCCGCACAGTGTGGCTAGTTAGGCCACCCTCAGGTCAAGCCGCCCCTTCGGGCCTGCCCATTTTCCTCAGATGAGGTCGGAGCCGTGGAATGAGTTAGACCCCAGTTCGGACTGGTTCGGTCTGACTTGGTCGGTTCGGACCCGGACCTACCATATCCTGATTATACCTTTCCGCCCATCTCTTGGTCTACGGGCGTCCGTTTGACGAACCGTCAGTGACGCCGATATTCTTGGATCGAATCTTTCCCTTTGATAATAACCCATGGGAGTTCGGGGTATGGATGAGATACGGTCAGGTTGGTTTGTAAATGGAACCAACCGGGCCCCCATGACTAAAAGGCTAATAACTCACAGACCAGGTGTCTGATTGGCGCACCGCCTGTTATGTTGAGACCCTTATGATGTGGAGGAACTTTGAGATACTTTTTCATGTCACTTCGCGATATTTTTAGTATTTTCCAGTAGCTCATGGAGTGTATCCTTCCTGTGGTGAGCAAATAGAGTGCAGAGACCTAGTATCTGAAAGACCTGACGACTACTTGACCGATTTGACTCGGAGTGATTCGACTAGCCCAGTGGGGAGTGCCTGCTATTTGGCGGCAGACCCATGGTGGAAGAGCGCTTGGTATTTGGCGGCATACCCACGGTACTCGATAGGAGGAGTACATCTGCATGCTATTAGGGGGAGCACCCGATATTTGGTGGTATACCCAAAGCGGAGGACCACCTTGTATTTGGCGGCAGACATGCGGTACACGACAGGAGTAACTCAGCAGTCCATGGTTAGTGATAAGCACCATGGGGTCGTGATAGGCCCACTATTCTCAATAGAGGAGGAGTTCTCCAGTAGTCGTGGTTTTGATAATGAAAATCCTAGTTTGAGCTGAGTCATGACTTTTTTGTTTTCCTCATGATTGAGATGCGTTACTAGATAACTTAGGTATATGTATGGGCATATACCTAAGTATGGGTTATCCGTTGAATCCTTACTTTGTGGTTTATCCTTGTGGGATATTGTGAGACCTTGAGAGTCTCGGTGTCCCTACTGATTATCTTTATACTCACCCCTGCATGGGCTTTGCCCGCACCATGTTGTGTTGGATGCAAATGACGGACAACGCTGACTGAGGCGGAGTGTACGAGGACTGTACGATACCCAGAGGTGGACCTGACAACGAGCCGATACCCAGAGGAGACCGACGGACGTGGAGCGCTGACAAGGCTATATGTTCCCACCCTTCAGGTAGGATCTGTGGTGGATGATCCAGGAGCTTCTAGACACCTTCCAGCTATTTGTCTTTTTATTTGTACATGTTTGTCTTTTCCTTGTAGATTACTGTTGGGCACGTATTTTCCTCCCCTATTACTTTCCAAAATATCTTTTCTATATATTTTTACTTAGTGTTTTACTTCCAGTTGCATACTCAGTTGTGTGTGTTTACAATTTATAAATGCAATGCCTTCTTAGCTTAGGGATTTACACCTATGGTGCTAGTCTCCAACCCCTGGCCAGTAGAAGGCGGGCTTGGGGTAGTCACGGGACGGGCCCCGAGGACAGGCCGTGACAACACTTCATATGAAAGAAAATTATAAAATTATTTCACCTATTGATTTAGTAAATTTGGGGTTTTTTCTAGGTATATCCTCAACTAGGATATAGCGAACAGATTATGAACTTTTGATACATTTGATGGGAATAATAGTTGATAGGATACGAATTAAATTTGATCAAGGATTTCAATGGGTATCATGTATCTTGTACTAATATTTTCATTCTTCCCAAACCCCATGGATTTTGTCTATGGTAATATATGAAGGAACAATTTATATCCAATCGAATTATAGAGAACATATGATCAATTTTCTAAATATAATTTATATTTAATTTTGGTGGATTTCATAAAACATATAATATTTTGAACCTTATTTATCATTTCATGGATAAGATCATGCCTCATAACCCTCCACTCTATAATTGAAATCAAGTATGTTAGAGTCTAATTCTTCTTCTCATAGTTATCCTCATAAATGTGTCATTAGAATGAAATTGTGGAAACTATTTTAATATAATAAATAAAATAGGGGAACATGTCGATCCCATCATCGTGGGAAATCCATTTATCTTCATCTTATCATATCTACAAGATATGAATTGTTCATTTAGACTAAATATCCATATAATATTAAAAAAAAGTGATAATTATTTGTTATATATTCTACACATTATTATGTATTATCCAAAAACAAAATGTAATACTTGGGTCTTGATAAGATATAATAGATAGTGTACCTTCATGATGACTTTACACAATTATTTTGTATTTCATAGTGATTTGGTTAAGAGAAAAATCATCCATTATGGAAATGAATAGAACTGACCTTTCATGGAAATCAACAATTTTTTTTGGAATTTATTGATTTAAATTTACATTGTAGTCCAATGATGAATTCCAAGGTTATACTCATCCATTTCAGTATAGAAATGGGAAATGGATTCATTATACCCTTTAAATGGGGTTGAAACACCATGAGAATTTAAAATATGAACATCAGATTTGATTGATTATGAAACAAAAATCATATAAAATAATGTAACACACCAATAATTTATGAAATATTTATTTTTATAAATAGAAAATCTATTTTATAGCTTGTGATTCAGGAAATGTGATTTATTAATGAAACAAGATATTCTATTAACATATTTTTATTTAAAAAAAGACCACCATAAACTTGTCCATATGTTGGAAGTTATGATAAGACAAACTAAATTTTAAAAAATATTTTTCTAAAACATGTATTAAATAAATTCAATTTTTATCTTTTTATTATAATCCAAATAAAAAAATTTGAATGAAAATGAAATGTTTGTTGATAAATGTATATATTTCTAAAGAGTGATTTAGTAATTCTTAAATTATATAATTTAAAATTAATGTTAAATATTTTTAGAAACATTATTCTGGAAATCTGTTAGTATGAAAAAATTTGGGTAAATTTTTTGGATTTCTCTGAGATATATAATATTTTTGATGAATAGTGAAAAATATTTATTTAAAAAAAAATCATTTTTATTTAAAAAATTTATAATATTAATTATAATTAATTTTTCTTCAAACTAAGATTTATTATATTATATTACAATTTAAATAATTTACTTTATTAGAATTAATATAATATTGAATTTTTATATAAAAACTGTTTAATATTTT
Source organism: Viscum album (assembly GCA_963277665.1). Taxonomy (NCBI): domain Eukaryota; kingdom Viridiplantae; phylum Streptophyta; class Magnoliopsida; order Santalales; family Viscaceae; genus Viscum; species Viscum album. The sequence goes on along the minus strand of OY728125.1, from coordinate 1,741,312,847 downwards.
GAATTTTTTTTTCTTTAGAAAAACTATTTTTTCGATGCATCACTGAGTTTAATTTTAAATTTAACTAAGCATATTATTTAAATTTAATTTAAAATATTTGATTCTATATTTTTATTAACTATAAATACTATTATATAATAAGTTAATATTAATTTTGTACCAAAATTATTAGAACAAATGGTAATAATTAATTACAACGGTTGATGTTAAAATAGGTTTCAATGGATATTAAACTAAGATAAAATGTGTTAAACGTATCCTCAAACATTTCCAAAACATAGTTTTTGCAACATATTCACCTTTTGGCCTCTAATTGTATAGATAGACCCATTATAGAATATGTTTTTAGGAAAACCCCATTGGTATAACATTATATTTTCAAAACATCTATTTGATTCCCCTCGCCCACTTATAAATGGTCATCCAATCTCTGATCCTCTACACACATCAAAACCCCATTATTTAATCAAATACATGAAAAATTATATTATATAATTATATAAAAAATCATAGAGGGATTAATATTATAAATAATACCTTTTATGAATTTTGAAGGTTTAAGCATAAAGAGTCTCTCTAAAGAAGATGTATATTTATTAAACATGCATTTTTTTAATATACTATTTGAACTTCCTCAAAAAAAATCAAATATGATAACATAATAAAAAATATATCCCCTGTATAGAAATATGTAATTATTTTAATTTAATAACCTATATCATTCCTCATATCCATTAAATTGAAAATGAAACTATCAATCATGTTCATGTTGGACTACCTCCTCACGAACCGATGTAATTTATTTTCCATCACCACCACTTATGGTTGAATATAATTATTGATTTAACATATTAATATGATATTTTTGAAATTCTTATACTTCTTGAATTATTATATAAAATATATCATTGTAAATTTGTTTTTGGGAGGACATGATAATGTCGCCCATGTGTATGGTGGACTATTGCCTCATGGAATGATGCGATTTATTTTATGTGTAATATTTAAATAGAATATAGAAATGATAATTTTATCATTGATATATGTTATTTAAGAAATTAAAATTCTTCAAGTAATTTAATATAAAATATAACTTTTTACCCAATAATCCATTCAAAAATTATAACTTTACACATGTGTTTGACGGATTACATTATCCATGTAGAGATGTGAAATGTTTTTCATATTATTTTCAAATATATAATAATAAATATAGATTTAATTAAAAAATATATATATGTTACATAATAATCATTTTAATAAATTATTATTAATATTTATTTTCCTTTTATTTAACTTATCAAGAAAATGGAAAAAAATTAATTCTTACGTACAACCTATAGGTTCCATGAATGGTGTAATGTATTTTCTATATATAACTTTTATTGTTTACTATAAATTTATAAATAATTAATATGTACTATATTTATAGAGTTTTTATGTTTTTAATATGAATTACTGATTATTAATTTAATATAAAATAAATTATCAAACCAAAACAGAAATGAAAAATGATGTAATTATCAGATGAAATGATGAGTTTAAAAAAATGGTTCATTAAAAATATTAAAAATCATATATCGAATAAAATTTATGAATAATTTAATTTAATAGAATTATAACTAATATATAATTATTTTATTGTAGGTATTCACACATACAAAAAAATCAAATATGATGTAAGGGTTTCTCATCTCACTATTACTTATGTGAGACATACGCCACACTCCCCACTTAATCAATTATATAGTGTATATACATACACAATTGGTATGATATATATTTATTATATTTCTTTTCATTGGATTTAATTATTTATTTTACGTTATTATTTTTATGGTATTTACGATTCCCCTCATACAAAAGTTTCATGTGATTTATCTTTCAATATAATTTCAAATAATATTTTATATACTTGAATTTCCATAGAGGGAAATTATTGGGTAATGGTACAATAAACGCCCTTAATATTATTATATTTTGGTAATTGATTAATTTTTCAAGTAATTATAGCACATTTAGATATTTTTAATTTACTATTATTGTGAAATGGTCTATATAATGTCCATATTCATTCTCTTTTTCAGTCAATAAATACTATTTCATCAAAAAAAATTCATAATTATTTATATTTTTATTAAAATTATTTCAAATTTAATTTTAATTTAATTTTTACCCATGTTTTAAATTTTATAAAAATTTTAAATAAAGATTTATTTTTTTTCAAATAAGGACCATTTGGCATTTAAAGAAAATGTAAAAGGAATGATATTTTAATTTGTACATCATGAATAAATGTTTATGTCATCATGAACAAAAACTTTTTTAAATATTTCATCTTAATTTTCCATTTTCATTTTCAATGAAATATAATTTTAATTTTTACAGTGAAATTTTACAATTAAAATATTGTTTTCAAATTGAAAATTTTATTTTCTTCATTATTGTTTAATGGATATTTTCATGGAATTTTATTCATCAATGAAAACAACCATTAATCTTATTATGATTCACTATAGACACGTTATAATGAAATAATCCTTATTATTTTTCCTAATGGTTTATAATGATTTTTTCCCTGGATGTACTATTTTATTAACATTCACTATATTACTATGCATTTTTTTGAATTGTGTTTCTTGATTTGGGAATTTATTAAAATTTCACATCATATTTTTTTAATATGAGGGTATCCATTTATTAAATTTAAAACCATTCATATATAGAATGAAGTGGACATAGAATATGATGGGTGGGGTATATTATTTCCCCTCGATACGTCAGTGGATCTTATGAGACAAACTATCTTGGGTTTTTGGTTAATGGATTACCAATTTACGTAAGATATCATGTAATAAGGCCTTGATGGTATGGTAATGATGTCCTAAATGCTATATTCCATCATTATGAGATTAGTAAATGATATTAAATTTTATTACTCGATTATTTAGAATATCTATAATTAATTTTTTAGATAATGATATTATTTATAAGTAATTATTAGACCTTATTCATTATGTTCTTGTCATTGATTAAATAGAATATGATTCAATTAATTACCTTAGAATATTGATTATTCATTTTTTACAAATTATATCTTACATTATATGTTTACCATTACTGATCATCTAAGCTCACCCCTTTCTTATTTTTTTATTTTCCCAATGATTCTCATATGTGTATTATGAATGATTTGTTGGGTTATTATAGGGGAAATAATGATTTAATTTATGAAAAAACTTTGTTATAATTTCTGTTTTCATTTATAAAATGATATTAAAATATATATCTAGTTACAAATAATACTTAAACTGTCATTACTTAATGTTTTTAATCCTTATTTATTATTCTAATGTAGAAAATTAACCACTGACATTTCACTACTAGGAATTTGGTATTTTCAATTTGTTTTAGAGGATGTTTATAATAAACATTGGGAACTAAATTTTTTATAACATAGAATTGGGGACATAACATTGTGATATATATTGATGATATATGATTAATAACATATTTACGGTTTGGTATGGTAGAAATTATGTTGTTTTTTCTACATATGCAGTCCTTTCTAGAGAGCACAATAGTGTTTCTTTTTGTATTTGGAAGCATATATTGAATGGTATTAAGAAAATTGATAGACTAGAAGGATTACAATTTTGGAAAATAGGTGATTTATGTAACATAACCCTTAATATATGCTTAAGGTTTAGATAATTATTAAAAATAGTTGTTTTGGGATATTATTGTTGACATTAAAATTGGTTGGGGAATTTATGGTTCATGTTATCTTTTTTGGGATTTAATACAGGTTTAGATTTATATAATATAATAGATAACATGATATTTCATTTTTTAAGCATTAATTTTTTCATTATTATATTATAGTAATTGAGGTTTTCAAATATTTTTATGTAACATTAATAAGTAGTTTATATTTTTTGGGAAAAATAATTTTGAAATAGTGAGCTTTCTTCTAATTTTTTTTATATTGAATTTGTTTATATGTATTTTGGATGAGTCTTATGGATAAAAATTTATTAAATGGATGAAGTACAATTTTGGGAGTTACTATTAACATATTATAAATTATGGTATTATCTTAGATAACTTGTATTGAATAGTTTTTCTCTATTAAATACTATATGAATAATTGTTTACTCATTAATGGATATATGATCCATTAAGAGTTAATTACACTAAAAAAGTCATAAAAATATCATCATGGATATTCAATTTAGGGAGTAAGAAATGAAGTGGAAATTTATTACAGTAAACAATGGGTGAAATTATTTTTATAATATATAATTATATCATCTAATTATTTTTTATTATATTCATAGGTTTGAAAATAATTCATTAAAATTATGAACATAAACAAGAAATAAAAATGTTACAATATTACATTCATATCCAATAAAAAATCATCATTAAAATAATAACTTTTTCATGGTTTTTAGGTCCTTAAATTATTATTAATCATTATATTTATTATGATCAATTATATATCTTACTCTCTATAATAATTTATGATTTTTTCAATGTCTATATCTTTGCATCCCACTAATGTTCTGGTATGTCACCGAGCTTTTAAAAAAATGCCAAATTTGTATAATAAATCGTATATTTTATGTTACATGAATCACTGATTTTAAAATCATTTATGATACATTTTGATTATTGTGGAATTCTTTAGAAGTCAATGTAAACCCTCTGTTATACACAACTTTGGGATAACTAGTTTTTCACATGACACATTTTTTTTCAAAACCACGATATATTGTTACTATATTTTCTGAAACTCGAAAATTATAAACAAGATTATAAAAATATAAATATTAATAGTATAGTAAGATATTATAAATATTAAATATTTTTTTAAATAAATAAAAAAGATTCTATTTTTTTAATTTTTGAAATATTATTTATATGTTATAAAAATAATACTTTCCTAAAAAATTATTTTTGTTTTTTTTTTGTGAAAATTAATGACATTGAATTTTTTAATATTTATAAAAATATATTGATAAAATAAAATACTGTTTTTAAATTAGAATATAAAAATTATAATTGGGTGGATTTTTTCTACTTTTCATAAAAGTTACATTTTTTTATAAATAGTGATAAATACTGATAATTAATTGAAAATGGCCCATTCATTTTTTTAATGATAAATTATATTATAAATTGGTTTCAATGAATAATGTGTTAAATAAGGAATATTGTAATCCTATTGTGGTCTTTGGAATCATTTTCATGTTGAATTTACATATAAAATATTTGTAAATTGTTGAACATTTTCATTTTAAAAACCCATTTTCTCATCATGTTTGTGAGATTGATTTTAAATTATTTTTTTCATATATTTGAATTGAATTTATAAAAATTGATTAAATATTATTAATCAAAGTTAATTATAATATATAGAAAGGTAAAATATGTTTTGAACTTAAATAAATAGTTAATCCTATAAAAAATAATTACCATAATTACTGTAAAAATGAGTTTAATATAGATAAACTAAAATTATATGCATGGAAATGACCTAAATTTTTTTAATAATCTTATTTTATTATTTTATTTAAAAATTCCCAACAAAAAGACATAAAATTTTTAAATTAATTTCCAAATTCCATTGAGTTTCACCCATATATAATTTTATGTAAAAAAAGATACTTTTCATACTATTAATTTTAATAAATATTTGGGATGTGTAAACAATTATATATTTTTTAAATATATATTATTTAGAAATATAAATGATATTTTTCTATTATGATAATTCATATTTATATTTTAAAGATAAATAAATTTCTTAAAATTCATAATACGTTCGAGTAATGTAATTATTTAGTTAATAATTAAATGAAATAAATGAAAATAAATATTTTAAAAGTATAGTAAATTTAGAAAATTATTATATTTAGGTTCTTGTAGGAATAGATCATGATATAATGGTTAATGAATATTATATTATCATTCCATTATTATAATAATATTTTTTAAAATCAAAATAAATTATTAATGTAAAAAAAAAGCATTAATGTTATCATATAATAAATGGTATTTTATTAAATTATTTAATATTACTAGTAATCATGTATTCTTCCAAATAATTTTTAAATGTAAATAAATATAAAATAGTATTCATTTTGTGACTTGTTTGTCTATTATAATGACTATATTTATCATTTTATATTAAGAACAGACTTTGTGTTATTAATGTTAAAGGCGTGGTTTTCCACATTACAAGAACTTTTGTTAAAATTTATTTCCAACCAAAATAGGATTTTTTATTTAATAATTTATTTCATATTAATATTCATTATTCCAAAATTTTCTTGTGATTATCATTTCATTTTATCCTTAAATGATAAAGTACCATGATTATAAAACTACTTAACATAATAAAAATTTTAAAATTAAGGAAACATGGATGCTATGGAACAGAATTTTTGTTAAATGTAATTTTTAGTGATTTAGAGTATTTGTTACATCATATAATACACAATACCAAAAAAATAAATATGGGATCAACTTTAGGTAAAATATTCCTATCATTAGTGAATAATTTTAAGTTTTTACAAGAACCCCACTCAACCTAGATTATAAATGGGAACTCACTCTCCCTAGTAATTCATACCTCTCAACACATTTGAAACTAACAATATCATCCTAAATAAAATCAAAAAATCCCAAAATCATAAATGGACACTTAGTTTGGTCACAAATAAATTCAATTATGGCCTTAGTACAATCATACAAAAGATTCTCAAAGAAGAGGTAACGATCAACAACAAGCATTTTTTATTTTACATCATCCTCCACCTCATTCACTTATTATTATTCCAAGATTATATAATATCTTTGGTATCATAAATATAATGAGATTATTTTATGAAAAATATATTACCAATAACCATACGTACATTGATGAAATGCGTTAAGAAATCACCGTTCTTGTGTATGGTATACTATCACCTCACAAATTGATGTTGTTTATTTCTCCATTAAAATCTCCCAATATTGGGAATAATTATTGAAAACTATATATATATATTGCGATATTCATTATTTTATTATGATTATTTAATTTCCAAGTTCACATATATATTCATTCTTTTAATTTAATAAAAATACAATAATGTTATTTAGGTGTACGATGGACCACTGCCTCATGAATTATTGAGATTCATTCATGATTTATAAGATATATATTAAATATGGGATTAATATAAATATGTGTTACATAATAAATAAAAATTATTTTTTAATGAAAATATATAATATAATGATCTTTCTATCAATCCCGTATGAAAATGGAAACATCGTAAATGAATGAGTATGACCTGCTCTATCCATGCACGTTGAATTTCATTTCATATAACTAAATATTTTGGATTAATCTAACTAAATATATATTATTTTTAAAAAAAATTATCATTCTTTATACGGTTAAATAATGATCCTTGGAAAAGGACCAAAACATAATAGATCAAAATATATATGAAGAGAATTGTTATTACCCAATATGTAACATTATCATGAAATCATTAATAAATTGGTAATAAAATATTATAAGAAAATAATATATGCTATGATTTATAATAATATTATACAATAATATATTTAAAAAAATAGTTTTGATAAATTTGGTTTTAGAACATATGAAAAATTCGAGACTTAAGGCAACGGATTACCATCTAACTTTTTACATTTTTTAGACATAGGCAATATTCACCCCCGTATTATATGTGGAATATATATTGAACATGAATTTATTTTATGATAATTATAAATAAAATTATTGTTATTTACACATTGGTTTTATGATCTTTATTTCGTGTGGTTTACTGTTCAAAAGTTACCAAAACGGTAATTTCCTTTTCTCTCAATTATCATTATTTGAGATGTAGGTTTTGTTATGCACCAATATTCATTCACAATTTTTATATGCATATAATTTATTATCTGATAACTTTAATTTTTATCCTATTTTTATTTTTATTTTTATTTTTATTTCATAATATTACATAATGAGGATTATGATTCAATGTTACCAAGGTGGTAAAAAATTTATGATGCAATCTCATAATTTATTAGGGTCATTTATGATTAAGTCTCAAATGTTAAAATAACAAGATCTAAATATTTTCTTTTAAGTTTATGTTTCCAATCCTATAGTTAGTCATGATATCTTCATATAATGGTTTAATTTTTTCACTCATCGATGCTTATGATAGTTATTAATATTGTCTTAATATAATTCGACTATATTTCTCTCCTCATACAAAAGTATGTTTTATTCTTAAACCATGTTGTCTAAAAAAGAATAATTTTTTTTATTAAAGTTTATTTTAAGATAATTTTCCATTAATAGTAATATGAAATTTTATTATGTTTTAAATAGGTTTTTAAATGATTTAAAATTTTACATTTCATGTTATTAAAAATATATGATGGAAAATTGTATTAATATAGTTATAGGTTTTAAAAATATATTTTCAATTAAGAAAGGAAATATTACCCATGAAATAACATAAAATATGTTTTAATGATTAAATTATATGTTTTCAAGGTTATTCACAATGAAAATCATTTCATAATTATTTTTATATTAATATTTATTTTCAAAGAAAATTAATTTTCCTGAAGAAATATACCAAGTAGTCTGCCAAAATTATTTTCCATATATGATGAATTTATATGGGGTTACTTATTATTTACTTGGGATATGATCCAATTATAACATTATTATTCTCTATCAAAATTGTTTCTATGATAAACTGATATTTATGCAACGTACTTATGTGACACTATTTTTACCGTGACAAAAATGAATTTGAAACTAGCTTCCTATCTATTATTAAGCAATGATTAAATGTTGAAATTATTATGAAACCTATTTCTTTCTCATAGGATATGATATTATTAAGTTATTATGATACTCATTTCAATACATTGTTTATGATTTGATAATATTTTATGATCCTGTAGAATATATAAATATGGTTTTCATTATGTGATGGGTGGGACCTATACCACCATATAATGAATTAGTAAAATATTTATAATTGATAATATAAAAATTAGTAGATCAGGATTTCAAGATATTTCTTTAATGAATTGAGTGAATAATAAGTGATCCCATACATGTAAATGACTTTCTCTGCTATTATGGTCCTTGTAGTGAGCCTTGACTAATATGGAAATGATTTTCAATGATTATGGGAATTCCAAAAATTCCACACCTGATGCTCTCGTGACTCATTCCATAATTTATCATGTCTTATAAACTTTCAATATTTATTCCATGACTCCAAATTATTAAGTTTAGCATGCGTGGTATGGTTTTCAAAAGTTGTGATTATAATCTCATACTCATATATTCTTATTATGATTATATATCTATTCATTTACCCATATTGATCATCTGAGCATACCATTTCATATGTTTTCTTTTCCATTTTATGAATAATATTTTTTTGGTGGAGTAATAAAGGGAAATATCCTTATTGGAGAAATTGAAGATATTTTTCCATGTTAATATATTTTTAATCCATGTTTCCAAATGCGCTAAATTTCTAAATTTCTCGGGCCTACATTTGTCTAATGTATGTAATATTTATAAAAATTGATCTATATCCATCTATAAAAATCCTTCATCGATATTGTTGGTATCAAAGTAAATGATTATTTAATCTTTGTAAACTAGGCTATCAAAACATTATTGAGATCTATAGATTGATTTATTAGGATACGAATAAGGATGTCTTTCTAGATGAGTCTAAGGATAAGTAAAAGTATAGGAAAATATCCATGAATAAGGAGGTGGATATATATAGTGGTATCTTAGAAACAAGTCCATATATGAATATTTTTATTAGTTATGGATATAGAACTTTTGTACCTAGGGGTGAAAACCCCAAAAACACTTTATTTAGTTATCCTCGATTGGAACCTTGTGAATGACAAGGTGCCTTACTTCACACCTATTTTGAAACTCCTATGGAACCGGATTAAGAAATTCACAAACTTATTAATAACCATAATGAAGGATTGAAATAAATTATTATAATGTATTACATATTTTAATACTAAGGTGTAATAAATTTATAAAAATGATTCATGATTTAGAAATATTATAAGTGATTCTTTATAATTATGTGATTTTCCACATTGATTATTGTTTCTCATGCAATAATTTTTGTTGTTAATATATATAAAGAAAAGGATTTAACTGTATTAAAATTGAAAGTTATAGATTATTTTCTGATAGGAAACCATGTGCGATGATGTCTGGAGTGGAGGATTTTGTGACTATGCTAAATAAATTTTCACTGAACATGATTGGAAGCATGTAAATTAACCAACTCTTAGACTCACCAATGAAGGGAAGAAAAGGTTGAATAGGATTTTTGTATTTGAGACCGTGGAGGAAATAAGATTCAGTTTCTTATGTTTTGAGGATGTAAGAATAAACTCGAATATCAATTTTAAATAGAAACAATAAGATTTTTTGAATGTTGAAAAGATAGAAAAAATCAAAATAAATGTTAAGGGAAAACAAAAAACATTTGTTAATATAATGTATGATAATATTGGTCTCCCTAATATTTCATCGTCTATGGAATTCATTAAATATGGAATTTATTGGAATTATGAAATTTGATTACCTAGAAAAAATTATTATGAATAGAATCATAAAGGAGGTACAATTAATTTTTATATTACTAATTATGATGAGACTAAATATTACATATGAAAAGAAATAAGTGTTAATGAATAAGATGGTGACACTTAGTTAAAAATTTAGAATATATTTAAATAAATTAAGTATTTATATATTTTAATTCAATGATTATTCTATACGAATCATAAAATATGTATATATTTTCATTATATTTATCTATTATGTATTTTAAAAGATGTGTATAATGATGCTGATGGACTGGAAAAGTGATTAATAAAAAATTTATATTCCTAGAAGATGCATAGTTATGTGATTAACAACACTTAATATGTCCATGGTGTTGAGATAATTATTTTAGGTTAAATGTATTATTTATTTTAATAAATAAATTGGATTTTACCGATTACCTTCAAAATGACTAATGATATGTTTAAAAAGTTGTTTATACATTCATGGATGAAGACTACAACTTTTTTCATGTATGTAATATATCAATTCATCAATTTTTTATTTAGTAAATAATGAATAATTCATGTTTTGAAAAATCATTTATGATAATTCATGTAATTAATTTATTTCATGAGAATTTATTTTGAATCTATTCATATTATTGGTATATGAAAATAAATCTACATTTTAAGATATATTGGAATTAATTGTAATGTCATTTTGGAAATTCATTTACATTCTTAATAGTGTTTTAGATTTTAATATCTTATAATGTTCATTAGATTAACCATTTATGTAATTTTTTGGGTTCAATTTTAGTTGAGGATTTAGATATTAATGTATTACTTCTCTTTATGATTATTTATGGATATTGGATAGCATGTGATGACCATTTTTATTTTATGATAACTAAATATATATGTAATAACATATCATTTTATCAATGGATCTTATGATCCATCAGTGATTCATGAATGAAAAATAATGCATCATTTTAATGATTAAGTTATGGAGTGTATATTAATCATGGAACAACCATAGTGTGAGATTTGATTATGAAATGAAATGAAACCAAGTAATTATATCTTCTCATGAAACTTATTAAACAGTAAGAAAAGGGAAATGAAATATAATATTTTACTTTTAAACTCGTTTTTAATGATATCAATTACCCATTTCAATACTCTATGGTTTATAGATTTATGATCATTAACATTGTTCTGACCATGTTCTCTATCAATATCTATCATTCATTGGGTTTTAGTTTTCTCATATATGTCCATGTATTCAATTCATATCAATGTTATCCTATATTAAAAAATGTTTATAAATTACTTTGGGTGATGTTAAATTCCCAACATTACAACTATTATGGGATTTTTGTTATTAATTTTAATGATGTAAGTTTCTATAACATAATTTTAAAATCATATGTATTCGATGACTGTGACATGTTTTGGTTAAAAAATCATTTTAGAGGTGTAGAATGTAACACCCTAAGATATTTTGAATGTTTTTTCAAAAATATTTAATAATTATGATATTGTAAATTACATGCAACATTTAGTTTAGATTGATTTATATGGAACCCTATGTTTGTAATTTATTATACCCAACATTAAGTCATATTTTCGTTATACTAAACCCTAGGTTAGCATTCATTGCACAGAACACTTAGTTTTAACAAAACCATGATGTAATATTAATATACTTATTTAAGCATGACCATTATAACATATATATTAAAATTATTGATAATAAATGTAAAAAACAGTTTTTAATATTAACATTAATGGTTTTTCATATATTATACATATTGATAAAAAGTACATATTTTCAGTAATGTCTCACTATGTTTCTATAATAATACTTTCTCCAAAAATAGAATTATTTTTCATTTTGTGAACATTGATGAAATTTAATTGGTAAACATATATAAATTTAATTAGATAAAACAAAATTCATTCCAGAATTTTAGTATTAAAATTATCATATGAATAATTTTCAAAAAACATTAGAGAAGTTTCATTTTTTGATGAATAATTAAAATAAATAATTATAACAAAAAATTTAATTTTTCTTAAATTTAATTATAAAGAAAATTTATATTAAAAATAGATTAAATCATATTTATTTAAATTATATATTAAATAATAATATTTAGGTTATTTTATCCATTTTGAAATTGAATTTTCATGTAAGAACTTTGTAAATGTTAAATATTTTCACTTTAAAAATCCAATTTATCGATATGATTTTGGGATTAATTATCTATTATTTCCTTAAAATTATGTGAATCAAACTTTTAAATATTCATTACATATATTGAATCAGAATAATTTATATTGTATTGTAATATCAACCTAATTTTTTACCAAATTAATAGATAATATAGTAAAAATTAATTACGGTTGTTAACGTTTAAAATGGATTTACTGGTTGTTAAACAAGAATAATATATTTAAAATAACCTAAATTATTATTTGAAAATTATTTAATTTTTATATTTTGATCATTGTGATAAAATATCTGACATATAGAAATGAACTTCTACTTTATGTTGATTATGAAACATATAATAAATTATAGAAAGAAAAAATAATAAAGATTGTTTTCTTACTTTAAACTTCTATAATAAATTATGATAGGGAAAAAACAATTTTTGATTTGGATTTATATTTTATTTATAAAGATAAATGATCTATTTCAATAATGATAATTTATTTTAATTTTTTAGTTATAAATTGAATATATTTAAAGCTTATGAAATTCCAATGAATTATTTATTTTGTTAATAATCCATGGAAATAAATGATAATAAAAATGGTAAATGTGATTTAAATTCAATGATTTATTAACATAAATTCATTATTTTTGAGTAATATATCATGTTAAGAAGTTTTGAGTATAATATATTCTAAATCCGTACAATTCTTGATATTTTTTCGAATTAAAATTTAATGAATAATTTGAAATTTGACATTGATGTAATTTAATAAGAAATAATATTTTATTAAATGATTGAAAATTATTACAAATTGAATATTCCTCCATGTTATTTATAAATGTATATATATACAATATCTTTCATTAGGTGATCATTTTTTATATCATAATGATTATGTTTATCTTTACATAGTAAAAACTTAGTAGGTTTGGTAAATGTTAGAGCAGTGTTTTTTCACGTTACAAACGCTTCTATTAAAATGAATTTCTAACACTTATAAAAAAATTTATTTACCGATTTGATTTCATTTTTATAATTTGTGGGTCGAAATTTCCTATATTTTTTAAATTAAATGATAAATTATATAGATTATAAAAATATTTAATATAATGAAAAAGGAAAATGGTAAAAAGAATGAAACATGGCAGTTAAAGAAAAAAATAATTAAAAAACATTTATTGTGTGGTTGACATTTTTTATATACAATAAACCCTCAAAACCATTAATTATAAATCATGGATCCACATTAGTTAATATTTACCTCCAAAAAATAAATACTTTCGATTATATACCAAAATGCCACTCCAAATCAACTATAAAAGGAAACAAACTCTCTCCACTTCATCACAACTATTAATCCTTTTTTTCAAACAATAACATCCAAAATAACATTTCAACTTCCCTACACTCATATTAGAATCATTATTTTTGTAATAAATCTAACCAATCAAGGGTTTATTTGACCCTTAAAGATGATACTTGAAAAATATTTAATGTTCCTAAACTTTCATTTTTATTTTATGTCTTCCTACACCACATTCAAATAAATTTATACCATTATTATATAGAAACCTCATAATTATAAATATAATTATTATTTTTTATTTTATGTTTTTTACATAAAGAAATTATCAATTCAATAAAAATGGGTTATGATATCATTGTTCGTGTGGACAGAAAACTACCACCTCACAACAAATGTCATTTATTTTTCTATTACCACCTCTCAAGGTTATAAATAATGACATAGATAGAGTATATAGGTGATATTTATTATATTTATTATATTTTTATGATTATTTAATTGGTTGGTCACACATTCCATCTTGTTTTCAATTTTTTTGGATTATGATAACGTTGTTCATATCTACGATGAACTACCACATCACAAAGTGATTAAATTAATTCATGGATTACAAAAAATATATTAAATATAGGTTTAACAAAATTATGTGATATATAAGGAAAAAATATTATTATACTATAATAATATATAATACTTTTTTTCAATCAAATATGAAAACGTAAGAAACGATTAATCGTACTTACAACCACCCATCTCCAATAATAGTGTATTTCCATACCTTATTACTATAAATTATGGATTACTATATATATATATATAATGAATATATATAAATTTTATATCACTTTTATAATTGTACATATTATTAATTAATAATAAATTTTAGTGAATAAAAATAAAACCAGATATAAAAAACTAAGTGGTTATTACCCAAGACATAAAATTTACATGAAATCATTAATATGTGAGAAATAAAAGGTTATAAGAAAATAATATATTTTATGATATATATTAATATGATTCCATAATAGATTTGCAACATTATTATATTTATTATACATGACTTTATTAATTATCATTATGGATGTCAATACATAATGTAATAGATTTCAATATCACTTTTACTTTTATGAGATACATACTATATTAACCACATATTTATTCTATGTTTTTTATATACGAACAATGAAGTTATTTTATGAATATTATAATTAAAATTAGTAATATTTAAACATCATTTTTAGATTCTCTCTTTCAAGGGTATTAAGTTTCAAAATTTATCAAAATATTTATTCGGTTTGGGATCAATTTTTTTTCATTGAGACAAATGTTATGTTATAAACCTATATTCATTAAAGAGGTGTATATAAATCCAATTTTACATGTAATTTAAGGAATTTATTAAACCTCCTGTTATTTTATGTTCTATTTTATGATATTCTATCATGTCTCTTATGATTTAATTTTACCAAGGTCGTAATGTTTTTATGTCAAAATCTAATCAATTAATAGGATTGTTTGTGATTAGGTCTTCAATATTGAAATCTCAAGATCTACCACTCATTAATTCTCATGTTTTATTCTCTTATGGTTATTCATAATATATTTATCTAATGGTACATGTTTTACAAACATTGGTAGTTAAGATAGAAAATGAGATGCACTAATAAAATATGACTTTATTAATCATTTTGGATGGAAATTTGTTTTTTTCCAAAAAAAGGTTTTCGAGAAATCTTTTCTTAATTTTTTCCAATGATATTTTAAGCTGATTTTTTTGGAAAATTATTCTATAAAGGTTTACTGTTTAAAAATATTTTTAATTAGTATAAAAATATCCATTTATAAAATCTAATTGTTTTTTTCAAATATAATGGTTTTGGAAATGATTTATATTTTAAATAGTGATTTTAATAGAAGAAATTATATATTAATCGTGAAATTTTTTAAATTATTTGAAAATTATTTCATGTTTATTTTCAATGAAAAATATTTAAATTATTTTTATATTATAAAATTTATTTTCAATGAATAGATCTTTTCCTCAAAAAATTACCCATGTATTCATTCATCATTATTTTTCATCTGAGATTACATTAATTGAGGTTACATATGCTTTACTAGGAATATGATCCTTGGATACCATTATTTTTTATTCTCTGAATTATTTATGTTTATGATGAAAATATTTTTATGAAACAAAACTCCCTTTAATGTGTAAAAACATGATAAAATTGATAATAATCTTGTTTCTTTTCATGGGATATATTATGATGGAATAGTGAAATGATTATTAAATTTTTATTTTTTCAATTGGTTATGTTATAATGAAATGTTTATTATAACCATTTAATTTCATGTGTTATGATATGATCAAGGAATATAATATTTTAGAAATGATTAATATAGTTTTTATTATGTTATCAGTGGGACATATATCTTCCACTAATGCATCGAGTAAAGTTTGATTTCTCATGAGATAGATAGGAATGCATTGGGAAGTAAAACCTATTCACTAATAAGGGGTTGGAACAGGGCATCAAACCAGTTCAGTAAAGGTCTTTTTATTCTATTATTACCTTTACAACAAGGCTTGACAAATATGGAAATAAATTTTTATTCTTATGTGTATGCCTCAAATTCAATATTTTATGCTCACATAACTCATATTCTTTGATTCCATTATAACTCATATCTTATGAAATGATAATATTTGTTCCATGAATCATGATTATGATATTTGATATATAGAGTATGTTTTTAAAATAAAATTCACTTATTCACATACCGTTATGATCATGTTATTCTTATGTATCTCTTTTATTTACCCTTAATGAGAATTTGAGCTCCCTCATTCATAGGTTTCCTTTCCCTATTTATGAATAATGGGATTATAAAGGAGAATTATTAGGGAATAATATTATTGGAAACATTAATTATATTTCACCATGTTAGAATAATATGATTACATAATTCCAATGGATATAAACTATTATTATACACATGTGTGTGTTTGTGTAATGTATGTAATATTCACAAAAGATTATGAAATTTCAATGTATAAATTTCATGGGTAACTATGGTTCTCCAACATAAAATCCATGTTAAGATATATTAATGATGACACTTTGTAAATCATTTTTTATCCTACTAATATGATGGATTATTAACCCTTTTTGATATGGGTTTCAAAAAAAGATATTTTGAAAAAGAAAATATTTAATTTCTAAAGTCAGGATTATATTGTGGGAATGGAATTTATTTATTTGGGGAATAATGTAATGTATTGTTATTTTAAAAGATGAAAATAATCATTGATAGTTTATATAAAACAAATAAAAAATAATATAAATTAATGTATCATTCTATAATTTTATAATAAATTAATTTAAAAATAAATAAATCATTTATACAGATTATGATGCATGAAATGACAAGATTGAATGAAACATCACACAAGATTGAAATTTTATTTTTTGACCATAACCATTATAACATTTCAATAAGTTGGTGTGTATATATATGAGTAGCTAGATTATTTATATTATGTTTCTTATAGATATTAAAAATAAATAAAATGGTTATATATTATTTACAAATAAAATAATGATATTTTGAATGAAAAAAATGAAATTTTTTCTAAGAAAATGATTATTTCCAAAAGATAGTTGAGTTACACATTGCACGAAAAATTTAATTTTTTTTCCAAATTTTATAAAATTTATTTGAAAAAATAAAATTCATTTTTTAATTCAACAATTAATAATTATCTTTGGATGAAGTTTTTATATATTTCTGAAATGTTTTTTTGTTTAAATAAATAGTGAAAAATACTGATTTTTATTGAAAACTAACATTTCATTTTTTTAAAAAATAAATTATTTTTTAAATTACTTATAATGTAAAATTTGTGTTGTTATATTAATATTTTACTAATTTATGTAATATAAGTCAATTTGGTATGGAATTATTATCTAGAAACTATTTAATCAATAGAATTCTTTTCTTTGGAAAACTAATTTTTTCGATGCTTTTACATTTTTAATTATTAATTGAATTATTACAATTATGTTAATTCAATTTGGTTAAAATGTATCCAACATTTGAATAATGATATTTAATTTTATATAATAAGTAGAACATAATTAATTACCATAATTAATAGTAAAATAGTAATAATAAATTAATCCTATTAACGTAAAAATAGTTTACCAAGTGTTGAATTAATAATATTATTGTTAATATAACCTAAATCATTTGAAAACCAATTTCATAGACATAACACTAACTAATAACTTATATGAATATATAAGGACCATTTTAAGGCTTCTGGAATGAGAAAAACATGGGTATCACTTTATTTAGTCCAAAATTCCTTGTGTTTCATCTCCCCAATTAATAAAATGGCGCCCCTCCCATCTCATATTCACACATCGAGAAAAACATTTCATCATAGATATGTTAAAATAAATTCCTTAGATAAATTATCTAATATTATAGTCCTCATTTTCAAATGGAATTCCTCTAATAAAAACAATAGTTATAAAGTATAAGAGTATTTCTAAATAAGATGTAGAATTTTTAAATATGAATATTATTTTATTTCTTTCGCCGAATCCTTTAAATTCTCTTCAAATATAAAAATATAATGACTAATTTTTCCAATATATTCTTATATTTATTTATTATAGTTGAATAACCTATATCTATCTATGCATCCATAATATAGGAAATAAAACTGTTCATCAAATGTATGCTAGATTATTACCTTGCGAACAACATTTTTTTCTATAACATCCTTTAGAGGATTGATATAATGATTTATTTGAAAAAATTATTTGATATTTTTTTCATTATAATACATTTGGAATTATTATTTAATATATACATTCTTATATTTCATTTTGTGAGGGGATACGATAATGTCACTCGTGTGTATAACAGACTCCCGCCTCACAACGTTATGTGATTTTTTTGCATACAATTACATGTAAAGTAGAAAGGATAATGTAAATAAATATATATGATATTTATGAACTAAATATTATTATTCAAAAATAATATCACATCTATCTTCTTACATTACTATATTCTATAAAACAATAATATCACTATTGTGTATATGTGGACTAAATCCTTAACACATAAATGTGGAATGTTTTTTAATTTATTTTTACATGTGTTAGAATAATGATGGTTTTAATTATTATAAATTAAATATATACAATATTATTAAATAAATTTGAATTAATAATATTTTTCTTTATTATCTCGTACATCAGTAAATTTGAAACTACATTAATGTGTATTTATGGCATACCTTATTTATGAACGGTGTAATGAATTTTCTATATTTAATGTTTACTGGACACTATAAATAAATATGTAAGGAATATATATTTTATTTAAAAAATGATTAAAATAATTTATATATTTTAACCATGATCAATGTAAAAGGACCAAAAATACCAAACCTAATGATGCATTAATAATGAAATAATTATCAACCAAAACGGTGACATGAACAAAAAATTATTAATAAACTGGTTATAAAAGACAATAATTAATGAATATATAGTATAAAATATATGACTATTTTTATTTAAAATATTTTTTATAACCATAAATTTATTATACATGAGTTATGAATAAGTATGAAGGAAATTAGATCTTTGGTAAGGGTTTCATGTCCAACTTTTACTTAAGTGAGACATATTCAACATTCGACATTTTTACCATTGGGTTGTGTATATAATGCACAAATTTAATTTTAATATCATTAATATATTTCAATTCATTATATTTAATTAATAATTTTATGTTTTTCCTTGCATGGGTCTTATGATCTAAATGTGAACGAAGTGGTATGTGGGTTATATTTCAATCTCATTTCTATCAAGATTTTTTATACATGAAATTCCACTGAATGAAACTATTTGGGAAGTTTCTAAAAAACCCTTTCAATTTCATATACATCAGTTATTAATGATGTTTTTATGTAATAGTACCTTATTACTCTCTTTGGTACTTTAAATTATTAAGATAATGTTTTTAATAATATTTATCATCATTTTCCTCTTTGGTAACATATCATGCATCTTCCAAACCCATACATTGAAAAAAAATTGAAAATATTTTTTTACAATCGTGGAATGATTTATTAAAGACATTTTATCCTTGTTATTGTTTTTCATTTTTTTAAAAGTAATCAACATGTCATTTTCCTAAAAAAATATATTTTATATCTTGCTAAAAAATTGGAATGAATCTTTGTTATAGTATGTATGAATTGAATGGAATTTTTTTCTGTCATGAACATTCAATGTTACAAATATTTATATGAATACTTAAAAGGTTTTTTTCTAAAAATTGATTTTTAAATTTTAATTTTAAAAGATTATTTTCAAATTATAATGTCTATCTTACTAAAAAAATTAATGAAATTTTCACAGAAATTATATTTATCAAGGATAAAAAAAATATTATACATTTTCTAAAATGATTATATGTTGTAATGACATAGTCCTTATTATCTATATAGATCATTTATGATCATTTTGACCAATATGTAATAATTTTTACCACTCACCATTATACTCTAGATGTTTTATGATTATTTTTTGTTGATTGGGGAAGGTATTAACGTTTCCAATGTTAATTTTCATATATAAATGTGTATATTAATTATGATGCACCCCTTTCATATAAAGAATTCATTAGACATATTATGTAATGTTTCAGTGACCATTATAGAACCTCAATGTATTAGTGAGTGTTAATAGACAAACTACCTTAGGGTTTTGGAAATTCCTAATGCGTTTATATAAGATTTTTATGCACACAACCTTAGTGGTATGGTTTTGAAATTTAGAATTATGAAATCCCTCATTATAATATTATTTTATTATATTCCATGTGATTATAAAATTAGTTATAATATCCATATTTATGAATTTTTCTCATCTGATTATTTATATGGAATTATTTGATCTCATTCATCATGTTCATGAAAGTTATTATATGGAATGTGTTTATGTTAATTACCTTTCCATATTGATTATTTCTTATTTATTCATGATAGCATCTATTGTATGCATACCGTAAAGAGACATCTAATCTCTCCCATTTATAATGTTCTATTTTTTCTAGGATCCCAAGATCATTATTATGACTAATATGATGTGTCATGCTAGGGGATATAAAGACTCACAAGAAGAAAATAATTTGTGATTCATTGGGTTTTTATTTATAAAATGTTACTATAATATGTATCATGTTTCCATGATTAAAAAAATATCCAGTCATTCAAGATGTGACTCCTGTTATTTTATAAAAATATAAAAAATATACCTAGAGAAACAATGATACTAGGTCCAGGGACATTACATGCATCACTCAAACTTGACTTATTCTCTTACCAAGTGTCTATATAAAAAATTTGAAATTCGACTATTCATATTGTCCCAAATGGGGTTTTATTTCAAAACTCAATAAAAAGATACTGCTTTATAATTGAATAGTTATGTATGAGATATATTTATTTTCTAGATATTCTCTATTAGGTTTAGGTTTTTTTGGGACACATATCTTACTTCCAAATCTTATAACTGTATCATCAATAATGTAAAACATCAAAATATTCTCTACCAACTTCTATATAAACTCATAACATTTCTAAGACACATTAATTCTCTTACAAATGAATTATTGGGATGTTATTTTAGAAAAGGAGGATTACAATCCTTTTATTATTAATATATCCAAATCTTTTATGTCCATTAATATTTAATCCCTTGAAATCCATTTCACATATAGAGTTTTTGGATCCTTTATACTCAGAGAAATATAAACATTGATTTCATTCCTAGGGTGGTAATGAATTAAAAAATCATTTTACATGATTATATCAAACAACCATCATTGGTTACAATGAATATCATTTTCTTTGAATATATACAAGATACCTTTATGATCTATATATATGTTTCGAGAAAATTTTGTTGAAATAAATTTTTTCCAAATAGGTTTGATCATTAGTTTTAACACTTACAATAATCAATGACAAAATGATAGATATTTATTTCAGGCATTAATAATTTATATCCTATAAATCATATGAGTCATGAAACATATGAAATACTACAAAAAATTCAATTTTAATATATTTAAACATTTAAATTGCATTCTACTCATAATAATAAACATGATTCACTAACAAAATACAAATTTTTAAGATAAAACAACATGATTCTCATTATTCTGTTTTCAAATCATCCAGTAAAAATGAAATAAACTTCTATATTGATCTCCATTTAATTATATTAAATATACAAAAACATTTCAAAAAATGAAATTTAAATTAACGTATAGAATTCCCTGAAGGTTCTGAAATGTTATGAAAAAGAAACTAGTACATAATATATAAATATTCTTCACAATATAATCGTCACAACAATAATTTAATAGGGATGACACTAATCCTAGAATCATTCTTCTAAATACTCATTATAATTTTTTTAATATTGCCTTAAAATATCATAAACTTTATAAACAATTGAAATCATTGTTTTTCGATAGACTTACAATAGTATTATGTCCTAGTTTAATACAATTTATGTGTATCATTATGTAATAACGAATAAGAAAATCATAAATATACATAATATATAGTATTGATCATTAAGAAAACTATATTTACAATTTTATAAAATTCATTTCATATAAAATAGCAGTTTTATTCATAATCGTATGAATAAAATCAATGATAACAGTTCCCACGTAAATATTGGTGAAATAGAAACTGAATATATTTATCATTAATTTTGAAATCCAAGTGGAGATTCTTTTAACTAATTTATGATATATAATTTACATAAACCATATAAATCATTATGATATGACTTTAAACACATATATACTTCATATCACTCTTTTGACCCAATCCACCCTTGTAACATGATGTTCACTATATTTTAGGATTATGATTCCTTTTAGTTCTCTTATATAAAATTTGTTAAAAATACTATCCCCATGAAAAACATCCTAACTAACAGATCATACTAATATACATTAATTTGTATCCTTCTATCTTGACCCATTGACTTTGATAGGATGATATCCCATTTACCATAGGTGATATTTCATGGACACCATAGGATTTGAGTAAACGTATTGTATTATTTAATACGGTGTGTAATGATTTACCCATATATATAAAAAATAGTATAATATGTCTATAAAGATGTATAATAATGAATCATGAATGAACACATGAAGACCCTAAAATATATCAAACCAATACGTAATAATCAGTTTTTTGCAACAATGAGTAAAACTGGACTATAAAACAAAAATTTCTTCATGTAATGAAAAAGTTCACATATAAAAAATTCTCAATCTACATATGATGGATACTATTAATATTTCAGCTCCATCACTAGTCTATAACATTAATACATCCCACTACCATATAGGATTTCATCCCCTTACCAATATCATAATGAAATATCATTATATATACTATGAGATATATTTTTTGGGGTTAAGTGTATCGATTTAGAAGGAAATTCCCAAGGATTCCAACCCACACCCAAAAAATATGAACAATTTTCTAACATTTTTTAATAAAAAATGTAATATTACTAATATAATACATATTCCCTGAAATGAATTTAATTACCTTGTGGAATGATATTTTTTATTGAAATCCAAAGCATCCACATATCCACCTTCACATTAGATGAACTCTCACAACCAAAGGATTAATAACGATTAAAACTAAATCAAATGTATAATCATATTTCTTCTACCCATATATAGAAATTATAGAGGTTATACTTTTCATTTCACTATATATATTAAAATTATATCCATTTTCAATGGTATATTGGCCTTGTACGATGAATAATGATCACACACCAACACATGCAATCTTGGGTGACCATAAATTTTCAAGAATGGTATTAATATATCAATTAAAACCTGAGTATATGTATATGTTAACACATGAAAATATTTAAAATCCAATGTTGAAAATAATATATGATATCATTCCAAAATATTATTTTCTTTTTAGAAAAAAACCAAAAATAGTGTCTTGTACCAAATATGTCATGGAAATGGCCCTCAACCATGAGTTAAATTATCTCCCATAAATTAAAAATAAAACGTGATTTAACTGAAAAATTAATTTTAGATAAAAGAGAAAATTATGAAATTTTCATACCACTAGATTTTATTTTAATAAAAAATTAATATAATGAAAAAAATACAACTATCTTGGACTTATATTCCATCATGAAAAAAAACTCATCTACATATATCTGGGAATTAACAATATTATTTTGATGACCCTTAGTAGGATACCTATAAAAAATGTCCTAACCCAAAAGTTTTCTCCTAAAAACCCATACCTAGGTTTCTATTCAACAGATAATTATTAGAGATATATTTTTATGTAAATGAAAAGATCATAACATTGATTCTCTTGTCCCACACTAAATGATTCAAAGAGATAGAGAACCAAAATCAAGAGAATCACCAAAATCACTAGAAAAAAACAATAGAGATCATAATCCATATGAACATGTGGGATAATGATTAATTCCCATGATAATATATATTAAAATTTTAATTTTCATAATTAAATAATGACATTAATTGTTTGACTGCATAGTTTGTTAAACCATTCACTAAACGAACGAATCAGCCCTATCTAAGAATACTCAAAGTAGGATAATTAACATGTAGTTTACAAAAATTATGTTTTGTCCCAATTTTTCTCCCACATTACCTTTTTAAATTCACACTATTACTAGGGGAATCCATATAGTTTCCCTTAATATATTTTAAACCATACACTATCCAAAACACATCAAACACCTCTCAAAACAATATGAATACATCTCATAAAAATTATAAAAATATCATAACATAACATAATGGTAAATATAATATTAAAAATAATAAAAGAATTATTTAAAATTATATTTGTTATATAAATTTAAAATCATATATATTTTACCATTTCCTAGAATTTTTAGAAAGATTATTTATTGATATATTTTTATAAGTTGTATTATAAGTTAATAAAATTATATTCATTTACAATATTATTTTATATATAATGTGATATTTTCTATATTAGAGTTATTTTATTTTTTATATGAAAAAAAAATTAGTATTGATTCATTGTATTTAATATAGTAGTAACAACACATTTTGTACATCATTCATCAGGAACATGTTATCTCATTCCATATATTCATATTTTTTTCATTTAATTTTTTCATATAAATATAAAATCTTTTTGTATGGTGGTTAGGATTTAGAAAATAACTATTAGTATTATATTTATTATATATGACCTTTTTAAAATAATACATATGTGTCTGAAATAATTTTAATGACAATTTTCAACATCGTTACTCTCAACTACCACCATTTAAAACGGTGCATTGAAACTAATTTAATTATTTAAATTTAAAATGTTAGATTTTATTATATATATATATAATTATAATATAGATAATCAATTTTTTGTCATATAATAAGATATAAATATTGGTATTTTTTCCCTCATATTATCAACAAAACTATTTACATTAAAGTAACCAATTATCCCAATTCAAATTAGATTTATCCAATATATAACAATTTTGAAAAGTATATATACAATTTGGTTCACTTGAATTTATTTTAAAATTTAATAGTAATTTCCATGTATTAAATTTTTAACTAACTAAACTGGAACATAACCAACATTTAATTTAAGATACAATGTTTTTAGGAATTTCTTACTCTTAATCTTGAAATCGGTCTATTTTATATATTATTGATGTTTTCATACATTCAAAAACTTATATTATGTTTAAATATATATATATATATATTATTATTATTTCATTGGTTGGATATAATAGTGCCCAAAAGGTCATTGATAACACCATTATTATGATGATAGAGTTTTATTTATAATACAACACAGTAAAAGAATCAATCTCCTCACTACCCCTGATATTCTTCACCATCGGCCACAACTGATCAACTTCACCATCAAAATGGTAAACAAAAAGACTAAACTATTGAGGTTCTGAACACCCCATGATATCAAAAATCTTATATAGTGCTTTAATCCACCCTTTAGAACGCACAATGTCAGATGATCCTTTAAATGATGGGGGATGTTGCCTCATTAAATGCTCCACTACTAAAATGTTCCTCTGTGGTTGATCTGGATGATCTCGTGTATGGATACCACAACCATTTGTAATCTGAGTGAACTGTTCCATCACTACAAAAAAATGTTTTGTTCCAATCCTGACCATCTCAGGTTGCGGATTTGGAAGGTTTTCCATCTCCTGATGTCATCCCAACATAGCTTCCCTATTTCCTCTACAGAAAACCATTCTAAACACAGAGATATCATAGGCAAATCAACATAGTAATCTGTAAATTCTATCATTTCAATGTTAACATAAATTCATTTATGGACATTAATTTAAAAATATTCTAACTTCTAAAGTTTTCTAAAATGACTTCTGATACTAACTATATGGACTCAGCCTTAAAAAATTATATAATCTTGAATTAAATGAATAATTCACATTGTGGATCTTTTCAAGTTCAGAGTTTTAGATAATTAGGCCATAACTATTACATTACGTCTCAAAAATTAGAAAGAAGACACTTCTACTCAATTTCCATTTTTCTCATAAATTTAAAACTCTTGAAAAAAAAAGAGTCATTTCCAGTTCCATGTTTTAGACAGCATGACTTTCCTTTGATCTCATCCTTGACCCTATTCCCTTTATGTCTTGTGGGAAACATTTCAAAACATGGGATGATCATAAAAATCTCAGTAAGGGTTATAAAACAAATAATGAAAACATTAATTCCTCAATACACACATAACATAAGCTCTTTAACATACCTCGTGAAATCATATGATTTATGAATAACATAGAGAAATCATAAATCATAAAGTTAACATGTGGAATCCATATCATACTTACATTATAGCTATCACAACAACTTAAGGAGTTACATTTTGAATACCCATCACAATATAATCCCTAAATCTCTTAGGAGAAACATTCGTGTTTACCTCTGTAACGTTACCCAATGCATTAGAGAGCTATCTTGGGCTCACCCACCCTAGGTTTATCACAGAGCCACCCGTATACATAAAAAATTTCCAAGGACAATAATATAATCATAACACATAACATAATCATAAAGGAAAGATATAATTCCCAAATTGCAATCAAAATATATATTTTCAAGATATTGAACAAGATATAGAAATAATAAAACCAAAAACCATTTTAAATACCAAAATATGTAAAATATTATATGGTTTTTATTTTCCTTTTAAATACATAATGGCTTGTTAAGGAATCCAAAGACCAAATAATACTCGCGGCGACGAAAAGTTTGTTGTCACCGTGTATGTTAAAAAAATATTCTTTTTGTTGTTTAGTAAAAAGACTCCTAGAAAAGGAATCCCATTGAATGAAATGAAAATCCAAAGTTTTTTATACAACATATAAAATAAAGTCTTGTATTAAAACAAAATATTCCTCAATGAAATGAGATTGAGACAAATACCCTTTCCTCATTTCTGACTCGACCCGTTCGTTCTTTAATCTCCGGAATAACGAACTAAAGATAATTTTTACTTTATTAGGAACCTTTTTCAAGTTTATTATTCCTTTTATATCTCTTATTACCATGTTATAGACATTATATAATCATTTATGTTAATAATTGTCATTTTTTCCATATTTGGTACTAGAGTCAAAAATGAACTTCAAATATTTACAAGTTTTCTATGTGGTAAAAATTCCATTATATACATAATGATATTCATTATTTAGATATAATATATATCATATATATCTAGTATATACATGTATTTATAATATTACATAACATTTAGAGGTAATAATTGAAATGCACCATTGATGGAGATGGTAAGTCGTACGTACGCATGAATGCTACTTTCATTTATATTTCATATTTAAATGGAATTAAAACATAATGATAAAAAGGTATATTATAATTCCAATATAATATTATATAAAATATTATTAACTCCATCCTTTATACATCCAACATATGGCATTAACGAGTCATATCACTTTGAAGGGGCGGTAGTTTGCACTTCCTCAAATGAAATTACCATGTTTACCCATAATAGAAACCATAAAGGAATGCTATAAATGAAAAATACATAAGAATAAAGAACACATAAACAAAATATATATCATATATAAATAATTTTCTATCTTAATTAACACCATAATAAATGGTAGGAGATAATATAACAATCATCGCTTCGTGAGGCGTTAATTTTGCATCCAAAGAAATAGTTTGTTCTTTAACCATTAGATGGAGGTGTGTGTTAGTGTAGTTTGAATCCTTATCATAACACCAAACAAATATATTTAGTATACTAGTTCTGTTATAAAAGAAATGAATAAAAATATTTTAGGGGATGGAGAATTAAAATTAAACAAATAAAAATAAAAAAATTAAGAGAAACGGTTGCCTTTAATTCAAGTAACTCCCTTTGTTTGAATCAAAAGGACTTATTGAAGTTCCTTGTGCCTAAGTTAAGGCTGATAGGTGGAAGAGAGGGATCTTGAAAGATTATTTTTTAGGGTTTTTAGGAGCCAAGGGGCTTGAGAGGTGTAAGGATTCAGTTAGAGGTGATGTCTTTTTATTAAGGGGAGGCGGAGCTCTTTTGGAAAGTGTGAAAATATTATTCTATAATATAATTATTTTCTGTTTCTAAATGTCAAAAACTTATTATTATAGAATATAATATGACTCATGGAAGAAATAAAATCATCCAATAATAATTGGACAGCTTTTGGATATTGTTTTAATATTTATAATCTTAATTGTTTAAATTATTTATTAATGAGGTAAACACTACATCATTATTGTGTCACAAATAATATTAATTATTTGATGTATAAAAATTATAAAACAATTACCATGATGTAGTAAAAAAATTTAGAATTCCAAATAATATTTATAGTCTAAATGATAACTTATATAGCCTCATGTAAAAATTAAGTTACTAAAAGATATTTGTTTGTGTCATTTTGTATTTACTTTAAGTCAATTAAAATAAAGGGTCATTATCACTATTAAGTGGCTCCATGGGGTCCCCAAATCATCCCAAGGATGACCATGGTCGACCAAGACACATCTAATAAGGTTAGTACAAGTGTTAAAGTAATTTTTTATTATTATAATATTCTTTTTACATTGAATTACGCTTTTTACCTTTAACCATGGTAAATAAAAGTCGAAAGTTAGTATTCACCAAAAATTATTTTCATCTTATTGAAAAAAAATTTACTTACTAATAACAACCATGTATGTAGGATTATAGAAATTCAATTCACAAAAGTGGTAAAATTTCATTTAAATGAAAAGTTCATATTTTTAACTACTACTTAGTGGTTTCACTATTCATAAAAATTTAATGTTTTTTAGAAAAATAACCAAAATTCATCCTAAGATGTATTTGATATTTTAAATTCAAAAATGATGTCTATTTTATAAAATTCAAAACATATAAGTTTTATTAATTGATTTAAAATTAATTCCCATTGTCAAAACAAATATCATGTTTTTATGAAATAATATCTATCAAAAGATCGACATTTCTTTATGTCCAATTTCAAAATGAAATTACATCCAATGACAGACATTGTATTAAATGGTAAAAATATATATGCACAAAGGTCTTTCAGAAATTTCTTTCTCCAAATATGAGGTACTGGATCTTGCTTCGGACCTCCGTTTTGTTCTTGTAGGTCATTTTACCAAAAATCTCCCTTCTATGTTCTTCTTACGCAAAACCCTTGAGAACATTGGCTTTAAAAACTTTCACACTGGGCTTCTGAACTCTTTGAATGAAGTGTTTCACTTTACCTCAGATTATAAATATTATATATTTTAGATTCGATGCTCCTGTTCCATTGGGGGGGTCTTCTATGAAGGTCTATAAGTGGTCTCTGGATTTTGAAATTAAATCTGAGCCTCCTATTGTTCCTATCTGGATCGGGTTCCCAGGGCTACTTATGCACTTGTTTAAGAAGCATGCACTTTCGGAAATTTCTAGCCTTTTAGGAAATCCGATTAAATTAGACTCTGCTGCCTTAAATCTATCTCAACCCTCAGTAGCAAGAATTTGCACTGAGGTCGACATATCGTGTGATCTACCATCCCGATTCTGGATTCAAAATGGTGAGAAAGGATTTATTCAAGAAGTGGTATTTGAAAATGTTCCTCCCTACTATAAGTGCTTCTACAAAATTGGTCATTCGATGGAGTCATGTGAGTCTCAAATATTGGAACCCCCTCAACCTCATTGAAAATTATTTTGGATAGAAAAATCTGGTTCAAAAAGGATATCTGATTCTCTTAAATCAGGGCTTGTTGGTGACACCTTGACAAAAACCATGGATGTCCCTGGGACTTCTAATGAGATATCAGCACCTGGGGACAATATGCTTCCTAGGTGGAATCAAGATAATACTCCTATGGAAAAATGGGAGCATCTTATCAAAGAGACTTCACCCATAATTGTGGTTGCTAGATTTCCCCACAGCCCCTCCCCTCCTCTTGATGTTGTGTTGAATGTGAAAATGAATGATGACACTCAGGAGGATGCTGATAATGAGAGGTGAAATGATTCTGAAAGTAATGATTCACCAAACGAAGAGGTAGATAAATCTACTCACATTGAGGCAGATTATCTAATAACCATGGCTAGAAAAGGTAAAAAGCCAATAGTGGATGCAGATGGGTTCATTACCCCCAATCTCAAAAAAACGAGGAAATGTAGGGATTATTCCCAACATGAAAGAACTATAGTTACTCGGTCCTTGGACGTCTCAATAAGGCAAGTTACTATTGACCCTTCTAGAAGGGAAACAGATGAATCTACTCAAGCTAAATCCTTAAGTGAAATGTCACTTGAAGTGATTTCATCACCTGATATATCTCAACATGTTGAGGTCCCACAACTGCATGGAGGGGTAGAAAAGCCGGATGTACCTTGTTATCAAGAACCTGAATCTTCAGAGAGGCTCCGAGATTAAATTTTATATAAATCTTTTCAAAAAGGGGAGATCTCGAAAACACTTACCTTATAGTTAAGCAGGATATCTTCAATGAAAAATTGAAGAGGAAGTTTCAAAAAAACCCTTAATTCATCTTAGATGTTTTTTCAGCATCTGCTTTGTAGGCTTTGGTATTCTATGATTGCTGTAGTTGATTTTGTTTCACTGGTTCTTGCTAACGTTTACTGTATTATTGATTGGGATACAAGGTCTAGACTTTATATACCTCCAACTTGTTTTTGCCTAGACTCTTGCTATTTTTGATGCTTTTTTCTCCCTGCTTAAAGTGTTGGACTAAAGTATTCTAATTCTTTGGTGTTACCAGCATGTCTCTTTTCTGTTTGATGGTTGTGTAAAGGAATCTATGGAAGAAAATGGTTTTATTCTAGCTCTATTTGGATGTTTTTTGAGCTGTCCTGGACTGCAAACTAGAGGATCCGGACATTTGTTTACTTTATTTGTTGGATTTATGGTGTTTTTTCTGTTCATGCTGACTGCAGGGGAGGAAGGATCAGACTGTTCTAATTTTTCCAATAGGACAGCTCTCTGAATTTTAGATGAACTGCATATTTGAAGATCCAGCATTGAAGATTCAATTGATTGTTTTATCACAAAGGTAGATGCACTGGTTGCTGAAGATTTGCAAAAAGAAAGTTATGGAAGTGAAACAGCATTGGGGGAGAGCATCAAAATCCTTGAAGTTGACATCGGATGTGCTGCTGATGATGATGCGGGGAAAGGACATATCCTTGTAGACAAAATAACTCCTGATGACTTTCTTGAGGCCTGGGGGCTTTTATAGGTTTTCTATACATTTGGCATGAAGTATATGATCTTCCTTCAAATATCTCATGTTCCGCTCTTTACTTTTAGTTGGTGTAAACTCATTACACCTCAAAATTGTATTGTAATAATTTTGTTTAATAAATTTCCTTGGGGCATGAATTGGGTGACCAATTCATGTCTCTATTTGTCTTAAAAAATAGTATTTTTCACTATTCATTAAAAATGAACACTATCAGAAAAATACCAAAAAATTACCCAAAGTAAATTTTGATGTCCCGATTCTAAAGAAGAATTTTATTTTGTAAACTAGAACATATAAAAGAGACATAAACTAGATTTAAAGAGGGTTCTCTATTAAAAGGTGGTAAGTCGGCCTTTTAATGTAAATTATGTATAAAATTAGATTCATTCACATTTTAAGATTCTAACTTTTATTAAAAAAATTAAAAACATTTAAAAAACATATATAATCATATTTTAGTTTTTTCTATTAATTCCTAGATATATAACGGCTCAGCATTACCTACAATTTAAAATATTAATATTATATTGTTAGTGTGCAATGTATTTTTTTAAAGAGACATGTTGTTACGTATCAGGTACTCCATCGAACATTGAAACCACTTTAAAGTAAAATTAGTATTTAATTCACAAAATATTAATTAAAATGAGAAGTTATATTTCTCTATTTATCTGTGATGTTACCATAAATCACACCTATCAAGACCCATAGATCATTTGAATTCTACTGAAATAAGATTCCAACATACCTCCCTTTCACTTAGAAGACTTGACTTTGAAAAATGGAATTTCAATAAAGTGTTTTGGCTCAAATCAAAAGAAGTTACCTTATTTAGAGGTAACGTTTTCTGTCAAGTTGTTTTCTTTTATTTTTCCTCTCCACTAACTATGTTATTATTATTATATAATTACATAACAAAAATTGTATCCTAAATATACTAGAAAGTTGTTATTATAAGTATTTTACTACACATACACACACCTCCATCTAATAGATACAAACATATTGTTTCGGTGTACGACGAACTACTGCCTCACAAATTAATGATCATTCAATTTTTCCATACCACATCTCATGGTTCCCATTATGATGGAACTATATTTATATATAATATATATAATATTGTCACAATTATTCTATAATTTTTATTTACAAAATACCAGTATTCATTCCATGATTTGTAAATATGATAACTACATTTGAGGAAGTGTGGACTACCGCCCCCTCAATGTGATATGACTCGTTCATACCATACATAGAACGTATAAAGGATGGAGTTAATGAAGATATGTAAAATAAATAACAAATTATATTTTATTTTATTTATACCATACCTCTGTTTCATTTAGTTTTTATTTCATTAATATGACAAATAAATGAAAGTAGTGTTCATGCATATGTACAGCCTACCATCTCCATGAACAGTGCATTTCATTTATTTTCTACAAATTTTATAGACTATTATAAATAAATATAATACATATATTTATGATATTTAAATATTTAATATTTAATAGTTTTATGTAGATGATTTAATTTTGACTTCATGGACAATTTACATCAAATCAGGTTCATTTTTTACTCAACTACTAAATATCGACAAAACAACCGATATAAAAATGAATAATTATATTATTTTTATAACAATGTAATAAGTGATATATAAAATAAATAATAAATATAAAAATATTATGAATAAATTAAAAAATTTACCTATATTTTTTATTTAGTAATATAAATAACGGACAAGACAACTTAGACTTAAGGTAAGGGAACTTCATAACAAAATTTACATTCTTTGGGATAATCTTATACTTTTTATTTATGTCTATTAATGATTATGTGAGAAATATATTTTGATATCCTGTCTTTTATATAGAATTTATTTATGTTTATTTATAGTGAATACACATAATTGGTCTATTTTATTAATGAAAATATCTTTTTAAGGTATTCCGTCTCAATTTACATACCATTGGGAGTTATTTGTTTTTATTCACCAATTCACTTTTATATAGGGTATATAATTTCCATTGACATATTATATCATGATTAGCATTATTTTCATGATATTATATGTTTTTTTATTGTTTTTCTTCAATTATTTTTATTCATGTATCTTCTCATGTGGTAAGGTTCACTTTAACTAAAGCATCATTTTATATGATTTCAATATTTCTTCTTCTAAATATTTCCCATTGATGTTAACCTATTTAAAATGGTTTAATGGATTTATTTATAGGTACTTGAGAGTTTTAAAGTGTAAATTACTTTCAAATGTTTCAATGTTGTATGGGACACTTTTATTAAAAAATATTTTGTTTAAACGTTTAAATGGTTTTGAAAATGTATTAATTATTTCAATATCTTGAATAGATTTGTTGTGATTGATAAGTGAAATGTTGATAATTTCAATCATTTATGTGTTATGATTATTTAATGTAACTTGGAAATTTGATGTGTAGTTTCATGATAAACCATATACGGGTGGCTATGTGATAATCCTATGGTGGGTGATCCCGTGATAGCTCTTCAATGAATTGGGTAATGTGATCCAGGTAAACGTTAAGGTTTCTCTGAAGAGATTTAGGGAATATACAATAATGGGTATTTGAAACGTAACCATAAAATTTAATCCCTATGTAGTTGTGAAATCTAAAATGTAAGTATGTTATAGATGCCACAAGTGGAATTTATGATTTATGATTTTTATGAGTTATTCATAAATTTTATGATTTTATGAGGAATGTTAAAGATATTATGTTTTATAAGTAAAAAGTATATTTTCATTGATTTGTATGTAGTTTTATTTCCTTATTTTATTTCCCTTAGTGAAATATTTTTTCTCATCCCATGTTTTTTAATGTTTTTCATAAAGTATAAGGTAGGGTAAGAGAAAGAAATAATTCCTGAAGATTTTTATCAAAAAAATAATTCTTATTTTATTTAAGGAGTTTTATTATTGTAAAAAAATAGGATAGAGTAAAAGTATCTACATTTTAATATTTAATATGTAATGTAATAGTTATGGACTAATTCTCTAAAATGATATGCCTGAAAAGATCCTCAATTTAAATTCTTGACTTAACATAAGATTATGTAATGTTTAAGGCAATGGCCTTATAACAGAACATGAATATTGATTCATGTATATATACCATTTTTACCAGATGTTTCATTTAGAGGATGTCTCCATATGTTCATATTCAACTAAGGTGTGATATTAGATAAATTTTACATTTTTTTCTTATTATGTATTGGAAACTATAAGGATATTATGAAAATAGTGATGGTAGTTGATAATGTCATTGGTGGGAACCACACCATTGGAAACATATTTTTCAACTAGACTTTGGTGGGAACATTATTTATGGGAATAAACATTAATGGGACACCATCCATAAAGTTAGAAGAAAATTAAAGAACTTGTCTATATAAACATTATTTGATTCACCTCATCATTGTTTAGAACTGAGATAGGTATAATGTCGGTCGATTGGGCATAAGAAGAATGAATGAATGGAACAAAATCAAGAGTGTCACTATTATGTAGTAAGAGTAAGAATTATCATACAAAATCTATAATTTAAATGTGTGGAGATGTATAAAATTAGTTTCATTCTGATCATTCTTAATCAATAAGATCTCATTACAATGTTTATATGCCCTAGAATTATTTGATCTTTGTTTATTCAAGTAACTCCATGATAGTCCAATCAATATGACCATAATAAGTTAATAGATACTACATTGTTGAAACTATACAATATCATTGAGGATTCGAGTTAAAATTCAACACTCTATAATTAGATCCATGTTCGATAAAATTTATTATCCATATTAAATAAATCATTATTCATGTGTTATATAATACATTTAGATACCACTAGTTTACTACTTCTCAAATGATAAATCCATTGGGTTTTCATATGAAGATCTAGCATCATGTTTCTATCA
This sequence comes from Viscum album, assembly GCA_963277665.1. Classification (NCBI taxonomy): domain Eukaryota; kingdom Viridiplantae; phylum Streptophyta; class Magnoliopsida; order Santalales; family Viscaceae; genus Viscum; species Viscum album. The sequence goes on along the minus strand of OY728125.1, from coordinate 1,741,276,766 downwards.
TCAATAATATTTTTTAGAAATGATAATACTGAGGATTTAAGGTATCAATCTGTTTTATTACCCTTGATATAGAGTACTTTCTACAAGAATTTACTATCATAGATATAGAATTATTTTATTTAATCATCAAAATTAATTGGTGAAAAATATATATTTTATACAAACAGTTACTCTATAAAAGTAACATTTGCATCAATAATTCGTGATGTGAACTTATTCAATTTATATTGTGATATGAATTCTGATAGAATAGTACTAGTGACTGAATAATTTTAATGAGAATGATCAAAATATTTTTACTGTACATTATATATTTCACAATGGTTATCACAACGGTTGATTAAAATGGATTACTGTTGAATTTCCTAGAGGTAATCCAAAAAAAATAAATATATTTTGAATATGGTCATAAACCATGTTTTCAAAGTGATAAAAATAACATATGGAGTGATATAAAAAGAAATGGTGATGATGACATAGAAATATAAAAAACAAGGTGAAGGGAAAGAAAATGAATTTGGCAACAAATGGTCCTAGTTCAAGTTCAATCCACACCTCAACTACCAATCATTGATCATATATCGATTAAAAAATTTCAAATACCCACTCGAGGAATGGATGATATATATTGCCACACACCTCTCTCACCTAAAATAGTGAACACCTATGTATGAAATCTATTTTTGGTGCATATTCCATCTTACAAAATTGAATAATCATGAAACTAGAACCACTCCAAAAATGAATTTATTCCTTGAAAAAGTGATATTCATGAGATTTTCAATCACATGGACACTCCTAGATACACTCTCTTGTGATCGTGGAAATAATTTAGATACATATGTTGGGGAAGGTGTAAACAAAATTTACATGGGTGGCTATGATTTCCTATAACCATGTACATTTTATTTATCTACCAAGAGTAGTGAATAACCTGAAAAAATCAACATGATTTTTAGATATTTATTCATTATTGGAGAGAAAAATACATGATATTGGACTCATGGGTTATCCCATAATATTAGAAGAATGTAAATAAAACCACAAGGGGGATAATAATGGTGGATAAACAAATATTGACATTCATAAAATAGAATATAACTCAAAATGAATTGGAGGAGAAAGAGAAAAATCATTTTTTATTGTAAAATTAAAACTAAAAATATGATGTTTTGTGAACTTATTATTACCAAAAAATCTAAAAAATCATTTAAATTACAATCCAAAAGTAAGCAAGATATCCATGTAGCACACTGTTAGGTTCTCCTCACTATAATTCATTGACGTCCAATTGAATGAAATTAACCTTCACTTAAGAAAAAAAATTTCACTAGAGTTTTTCAATGTCATGTAGTGACCCCAATCCCACACCTTGAAGTACTCTATATAAAATAATCATGCATTTTGATAACTCTAATATTCTTTCACACTCTCATCAACATTTGATTGAAATTATTTCTAACAGTTTCCTCTATAAATGGATAAATGACTAAAATTGTCATTGATGAGGGAAACTCTATTTTGGGAAATATATTACAACATTTATTACTTTTTGGGACTCCATTGAGCATAAAATATTATTTCTAGGCAATACATAGTACAAGGGGCCTAAAAATACTTATTATATTAATGGAACATGTCATTGGTTATTTGGAAAACTGCCATTTTAGGGCCCCTATTTTGAACATTATAAATTATAGTGATCAGTGATCTTGTTTGGAAGACATTATAAAATATCTATTTTTTCAGAGACAACTCTTCACTTCAATTAGACATCAGATATATTTTACTAGAAACAATCCATTCAAAAAATATTGAATCATCATCCACAGTTTTTATCAAAAATATATGAAATTCATGTTAAACAATCATCAATGCATGATCAATGTGTAAAAAACACCTCTCAAAATTGTAATGATCATCCTACAAAAAGTAATCCTAACCACAAAACACAAAATATCATATCAAGGTCAATTTCATCCTTGTTTGTTCAATTTTACTAAGTTCCAGATAAATTCATCTATATATATTCCCTTATAAGTATGAACCAATCTCACACATTTTCCCACTATCAAACAATATCATGTCTCCATAAATCTTTCTTTTTGAAATTAAAACTCATCATTTAAAATGATTGAATATGGATATAGATTAATATTAGTGAATAACAACATCTCCACTTGGTCACCAATAGTGATTCATTTGTCTTATATTGTTTTCTAATTCATTCCAGACATAAATAGATATCTGTTTTTTTTATAAATTAAATTTTATCGAGATCACCTTTCAAAATATGATCTTAGTTTCTACATCTACTTCATTGTGTCCATGTGTTTCAAATTTAAAGGCATTAACCGATCCTAGAGTTTTCAATGAGAACTATCCTTGGGTTAACATAGTTCAAGTACATAAATATTTTTAAAGTCAACGGTTAATCAACACAACATGACCTCTTTGATATATCTATAAATTGTTCCAATTTCAGAAAGCTTAAACCATAGTGGTTCTAGGTATAGAAAAAAACAAAGATCAGTCTTCATATTTCATTGGTGGTTCATCGTAAATGAGTTATACAACACGAGAAACATTCTTTGAAACATAATAAGATATGAATATTTCATAAATCATAGTATTTAAATACATTCGCAATGTTTTTAATATATTTAAGGCTTATACCCCTCCCATATATAGTCAAACAGAGATCTGCTATGGAATCTTATACAAGAATATTCTTTCTTGTAGATGTAAATTTTCAGGCATAGATGAATCATCAACAACTGTGATCCACAATAGGGAATGAAAATTTTATATCATTAGGTAATGAGGTATGTGATCTATAAATATTGTTCTTGTGGTTTCATAGTATATTCATTTGGTATATTTATATTATAGTGTGGTAGCTCCGGAGTATGGAATTTTTGTCGGAGTTACTGCATAGTCAATTTGGGTTTACACATTACATAAATCGTATTTCCCTTTACCAATTTGAACATATCCATAATTTGAGGATTTTTTATTCTATGGTGTGATTAAATTATGAGGAATGTGGTAGATATACCACTTTTCAATCTTTACATATCAATGTTTCCATATGATCACCTGAACCACAATGTGATGTCTATCTAGACATAATATGTGGTCACTCATAATTTATAAAAAGATAACACTATGGGTCATAAAAATGAAGTATAAAGGATTTAAATGAAAGACTCAAATTTAATATCAATTGTACAAAAATCACTATTTTTTCAAATAAATAAAATTCCATAATATATTTTCATTTTAAAATACAGAATTATTGTTGAATTATGTTTTAGAGATAAAAAAGTCATCAAATTAAATTCCAAAACAAAATTTTAATGATAATTCATATAATAAAATAGATATTTATTTTACCTTAAATAGGCATCTATAAATCAAAGATTAATATTCATTCAAATCCCAAAAAATAATAATTTTATTAAAATATTTAATTAATTTTAGTTTTAAATCAAATTTATGAATATTAAAGAATTATTTTCTGAAAACACATTATATACATAAAAAATGAATTTAATACATAAAAATGATTTAAAAAGATATAATCAAATAATTCCACATTGAATTCCCTCTCACCTGTTATATTTAAATCCTTAGGATTGAATATTCATTTTATTTATTTACAACGAATCAAAAATTGATGGTTATCCAACAGAAGTAAAAAAAATAAAATGTGTAAATAAAAGAAAAAAATTATTCCATTTATATATTTTTCATTATTTCTATGTGAACGTTACTCATAACCCTTGAATAAAACAAAGAACAAATAATGTCAATATAAGATCATATTAGTGATATTCATTTAGAATAAAAAATATAACAAAAAACATTACCAATGTTACTATTGTATCCAGTTCCTCAAACTGATTTTCTACTACTAATGTTATTATTACAAAACCAACGGGATTATTATAAAATTATTTTCTCATCTCTTAATATGGCTTCAATATTTCATCCTCCTTTATCAAATCATTTTTGAAACGGGCACATTATTTGAATTTTCACTTTCATGAATTTTTCTATAGAACTATTAAAAATATTTATTGAATTTCAATTTTTCATTTACACCACAAACCATGTTCCCTTATCTCAAATATTCCCCATATGATTCCAATTTCCTATTTTACTCTTACTTTAATAAGTTTATATGGATTTCATTTGTCTTAGATCAATAAGGTGTTTCATTACACCAATATTATGTTATAGAGTTCATTTTAAAACATCAATTTTAATCTTCCTAAAATATACAAACCCAAAAATATAATATGTTAAAGTCCATTTTCTAGTTTTCAAATATTATTTGCCTAAAAAAATAAAATACCTAATGAAATAATCAATAAAATATACTTTATTTAGAACTAGTGGAATCCCTCTAAACAAGTGTCACGATTATGATCGAATTAGGGAATAATTACATTTTATATTCCTAATCTAGAGAAATATATATATATATATATAATTTATAAATAGGGTATATATTTTATTTAAATATACACTAATATAATTGAATGCAGGTATTAATTTTGAAATAAATAGGTTTCTTATGAATACATAAATAAAAAATATTTTCCCATAAATAAATTTCCATCTCATAGACAAATAAAACAAATAATTATACCCATTGTTTAATTATATGGTGGGATAAAACTTTCATTCAGAAAATTTTTTGAATTTTTTTTCCCATAGATTGTTTAGGATATTCAGAATAATGGTAAAAAATTACTCTTCCACACATCCAGTTTATTTTGAAATCACCTGTATACATCAACACTCAATATAATATTTTTAATGGTTATTTTTTTTTATAAAAAGATTTAGTATTTCTCAATTTATTTTGGGAAAATATAATGATGAAATATGTTACCAAAAAATATTTATTTTCATTCTAATTGAGATTTAATTATTTTATACATTGTTTCAAATTTAGTTCATGTTTTTTTCAACATCCTATGGTATCATCATTCTAAGTAAAAATAAACTAAATTATTATTAGATTAAGGTCTAAATACAGGGGTTTTATACAGAATTAATTTCATATAACATAAAGATATAAAATAAGAATAAATAAAAATAACACACACCTTCTATAGATGATTTTAAACATTGGAGGTCTTGATTTAAAACCTCCTATTATATTTTCTAATGAACCTAGGTCACTCTATTCAAGTAATATTATATTTTAAAACAAATCAACCATATAATTAATTAGATATCTCTAAATAATTTATTTAACCATGGATTTAGTTAGGAGGGATTGATCAATGGGATCATGTTTGTAACTCTTCATAACCATTGAAATTTGAATAACTCTTCATTGGTTCCTCATTTATTAACGTGGTGTCGTTAGTTTGAGGTTCACCTTAGGGATATTAGGACAAGTAATTTCTTACATGTAAAACATTACAGACCAAAAGAATGTAAATGGGAATGAAGATAAGAACAAAACTTGATATGTAACATCCTGGTTCTGGAAGCTGCCCAAGGGTTCCACATACCGGGTTGGTCACATGGCCTCAAGCGCATTTCCCGAAATTCCATAGGCTTGCAACTAGCATCGAGGGAATTGGTGTTATAGTGGGAAAACTATTCCATCATTGGCAGAGTAACACCATGAAAGTAAAACATATAGAAATAGCAGAAGTAGTAAATCATACAATAGGTAAACAGCTGAAGTAGTAAACAACTGTATCACACATATATATTTATATATGATGCTTGGTACATATGTCTAGGAATGTAGAAAAACAAGTCAGAATGATGGAATAAAATACTAAACAAAAGTAAAAAAAAGAAATCAGATAAAAAGCTCCATAGTATCGCAAGCCTCAGCATTGTCCCATGCTCCCCAGCTTCGCAGAAATCAAGTACCTGAAGTAGAAGGGCTTTTTCCCTTATCTATACCTACCGTAATATAATCTGTTTAGGCCCAAAAGCATGACCCAAAAATGGTGTGAGACTAAATCCTAGTAGACAACCACCAAACGTTTTGTGCCTAATAGTCAGTGAATATATATGGTAGGTTATTATCAAAATGAAGCAGTAAACAAGGAAGTACTAAAAAGTAAACTATCCTATAGTTTCCAATGCTTTCAATGATCATATATCAAGTTAGTATATAATCATATGCATGGAATCCTATGGGAAGTACTCACAGACTAACCCATCTAGTCCAACCAAAACAAACACAAGTAACCCTCTGGGAAGTACACACAATCTAACCCCTCTGGTTCAGCTTTTGCACATACTCTCTGAGGAAACACTCACCGTCAATTCCCCCTATAGTCTCATATTAGTAACTAAAATTTGCTCTGGGGAAGCACTCAATGAAAAATTCCCCATGTGCCTCGCATCAAGGAACTACAGATACTCTGAGGAAGCAATTACATCCTTTCCTTTGTGTTCTCACATTGTAATAGCAAACAGAAACTTTGGAGAAGCCCACAACGTCCATTGTCCCGATGGACTTCTACACCAGGTTATCATGGCCATGTGTAAGTAAATTGAGAACAGTGATATATAACGGCCAATGTATACCTCAATAACAACTTGTATAAAAATTCTACAGCATAACAACATGTAAGATAAATGATATCACTCTATCCTATAAGCACTAGGAAAGGAAAGCATGCAGCCTAATAGGTTATGCAAGACCAAATGGTCATAAACTATACCAGAATGGGAAACAAATTCATAGCCTATAAATTAACCCTATTCACATTCAATTGACCTTTACTCAATCATATAAATAATATAAGGAAATAATAGGGTTAAAACCATAAACATGCAATACCCAGATCAAGGGTATTGGTAACTTTTGCACATAAAACTCATAGAATATATACAGAAAGTAAAAAACCACCAACCTCGGTTTTGTATGATCGATATACCCTAGAGTCTACCCTTAGATCGACCAAGAAAGCAGTAGATCTATAAAAACATCTAAAATGTTTCACCGAGGATAACACAAGAGAGAAGAGAAATTAGGAAACAAGGTTCAAGAAGAAGAGAGAAATCACTAATGTTATTCCAACACAACTGAAGGAGTTTGATTTGGAGAACGGATGCTCAATCGGGGGCTCAGGGGAGGATCGGTGCCATACGAAAGCTCTCAGTCAAAGAAGGAAAAGAAAGAGACACTTATTCCAATTAGACGTGACCCTGGTCTTTTTAATGAAAAAAAGTACATTGTGTCTACTTTAGATATACACAACATGTACTTGCCATTACCAGCCCCCGCATTAGGCAGTCTCTAGGTCCCCACACATGGTTGTGTGCTTCGCCGTTATACAGCCTACACACAACTATGTGTTGAAAAAGAGTACACAACATGTACTTATATAAATTTGATAAAATCCTATTTTTTTGAAAAACACAAGAAAAGAGAAAAACATATCTGAAAAGATGATTCAGGTTCTTACAAAATTCCCCCCTTAAAGAAATTCATCCTCGAATTTCCCTAGCATGTCGACTTAGAAGAAGAATCCTCGAAATGGTCTGTCCACTATGATCATACATCAGCCTCCCTCTCACATTTCTCATCTTGTACTCGCCCTTGCTACCATAGCACTCATACTAGAGGAATAGACTAGCCACGGAGAACTATCATACTTCGATAAACAATACGGATAGGATGCTCCTCAAATGAGGCATCCACCTCTAACTCAACCTCTTGGGTTGAAAAACATGAGACTTGTCTGAGAAGAAATGTCAATGATATGAAATGTGGAATACATCATGCATATCCTAGTATTTATCAGGTAACTTCAACCAATAGGAAACATGTCCAACTCTCTCTAACACCTCAAATGACCTAACATACCTCAGTGAAAGCATACCCTATCCCTTAATCCTCATGTTTCTCAACCTCAGTGTGACCTGTAGGAAATCCAGGTCCCCGACCTCAAACTCCAGATGTCATCTTTATCGATCAGAATAAGAATTCTGTCAAGACAGTGTAGTAGCCATCCTCTTCTGAATCTACTCTATCTGCTTTGTGCTCTCCTGGAAAATACGAGGTCCCAGCATAGCTTCCTCTCCTTCCTCCAGCCAAAATAAGGGTTATCGGCATATACTACCATACAAAGCCTCTTAAAGTTCCATCTGAATATTTTATTGAAAACTATTATTGTAGGAAAACTCCACAATAAGTAAGTGGTTCTCCCAATAACGTCCAAAATATAGGAAGCATGCTTGAAGCATGTCCTCAAGAAATTGAATCATACGCTCAGACTGGCCATTTTTCTGGGGATGGTAAGTCATACTCATACGTAACTGTGTACACAAAGCCCTATGATTTCTCTACCAGACCCGAGATGTAAAACATGCATCCCTGTATAAAAAAATGTAGTGTGGAACCCCATTTATACGTTCAATCTCTCAGATGTACAGCTATCCCAGCTCATCAATACTGAATGTCTCCTTAATCATCAAGAACTGAGAATCCTTCGTGAGTCTGTCAATGACAACCCAAAGTGCATCATTCCCTCGATACGACCTCAGTAAACCCATCACAAAGTACATTACGACATCATTCCATTTTACTCCGGAATGGGTATCTACTAAAAAATCCCTGCTAGTTGTTGATGCTCTGTCTCCACATGCTGGAAGGTGGAACATCTCCTGACAAATCCAGCATCATCTCTCTTCATACATGTCCACCAAAACTGATGGTGTAGATCATGATACATCTTCGTGACACCTGTATGAACTTCCAAAATAGATTAATGAATGTCTCATATCATCTCCTCGCATATGTCTACTAGAACCCACATGCTTCCATGAAAACACATGATCTCATCCTCACCTACTATCCATCATGGAATATGGTCCTCTCCTGAAACACCCTCTCCTATGACTAGGCCTTCAGAATCTAATAGATGCCCCATTCTCACTATATCAAGAAGAGTAGAGGTAATAGCTACAAAAGATAGAATCATCTTGCCCTGTTTGTCGTGCACCTGCAAATGCATCTTAGAGGACAGAGACATAAGCTGTCACTCACTGATGGACTCCTAAACTTCTTGTACCTGATTCCTCTTTCTCAACACATCATCCACTACGTTTCCCTTCCCAAGCGTTTAGGCCAACTCAAACTAAAAAGACTGAAGGTACTCAACCCACCTTCGTCGCCTCAAATTCAGGTCATGTTGTGTGAAGATATACTTGAGACTTTTGTGGTCGGCAAAAACCAAAAAATTCTCTCACAACAGGTAGTGTCTCCAACAACGTAAAGCATGAACAAATGTAGCCAACTCGAGATTTTGTGTCGGGTAGTTCCTATCATGTGGCTTCAACTTCCAAGGCTCATACACAACATCCCCTTCCCCCTACAAAAGAACTACTCCTAGCCCGATACCTGATTCATTATAGTACGTAGTATAGATCTTCCCCATATATCACAATACCAGTATCGGTGCTGAAGTCAACCTCCCTTTCAGCTCTTGAAAGGCTGACTTCCAAGATTCTAGCCAAAAGTACTTTGCACCGTTCTTATTCAGGTCCATTAGTAGTGCTGCTAAGTGGAAAAAGTCATGTAGGAAACGTCTGTAGTAACTAGCCATCCCTAGAAAACTCTGTACCATAAAGGCATTCATTGACTTCTCCTAGGAAACTAATTCTCTCACTTTTTCTGGGTCTTCTGATACTCCTTCCTCTGAGATAACATGACCCAAGAAGTGAATTTGGTCCATTAAAAAGTGGCATTTTGAGATCTTAGCATATAATTTATGCTCTCTTAGTGTACTCAAAATGATCACAAGATGTGTGAAATGGTCATGTCCAGTGTGGGAGTACATCATGATATCATCCATGAAGACCACCTTGAAGGAATCCAAGTATGGATGGAACACTCGGTTCATCAGTGCCAGGAAGACTACAGGAACGTTCATGAGACCGAATGGCACAACCACATACTTTTATAGACCATACCTGCTCCGAATGGCTATAAGAGGTATCTCAGATGGTGTAACGTGCAACTGATGGTAACCAGATCTCAAGTCAATTTTCTAGAACACCTGTGCTACTCAAAGCTGATCCAAGATATCATCAATCCTCAAAAAAAATATTGGTTCTTTACCGTCAACTAGTTAAAAAAATTATAATCCACAAACATTCTAAGGGTACCATCCTCCTTCTTCATAAATAGGATAGGAGAAACCCCAAGGATAATTACTTGGTCGGATGAACCCCATAGAATTCAACTCCTCCAACTGCTTCTTGAGCTCCTGTAACTATGGTGTAGCAATTATATAAGGATGAGTGGACACTCGTGCTGCTCCTGGCATGATCTCAATAGAAAAGTATACCTCACGCTCTTGATTAAAACCTGAAATATCCTCTGGAAATACATCCCTGATACGATCCACCATTGGAGGAAAGACCATCTATGAAGTCCCCTGGTCATCCAGATATAGACTAGCAATCTGTATTGTAACTCCTCCCAACCCATTAGGCTTAGGTCCTACACTGCCCACCTAGACATACCATTCGCCTTTTGAAGAAATGATCTTCCCTAAGGTGATGTGAAACTCACCCTACGGCGATAGCAATATACAAATGCCTGTAAGGGAACTGACCAATCCATTCCAACAATAAAATCATAGCCTGTCATCTCTAGGACATAAAGGTCCTATAGGAAGTGAAACCCACCTACCTCAAGAGGGAACTCCTTGCACTGACGTATACTAGTCATTATTTTCCCCAACAGTGTGTCTAATGTCAAGATATCTAAAGAAGAAAAGATATAGAGCTCAAGGATCTCCACAATAGTAATAGATATAAAGCTATGGGAAGCCCCTGTATTGAAAAGAGCAGAAGCTAAAACTAAGGCAACAAGGATCGTACTTCGAACTGTAGAGAATCCAGGATCCTTCTCCTACTGGGTCTAGTCCCCTACAAAAATATGAGTTGCACTGCAGCCATGTGACCCTGCCTGACCACTTTGAGCTGATCCACCCTATTGTAGATGAAAGCCTAGAAACTGGCTTCCATGGAAATGACCACCACCTCGACCTAAACGGCCAGAAAAAATCTAACTCCCAGACTGGTGAGAAACTGTTGGTGGTGATCCTGAAAGAGGATTCATTAAAGAACCTCTGTCACTAGCTGCTGGTGAGAAGAACTTACAGAAGCGCTGAAGATGACCTATCTTGCCGCATGATCGGTACTCCACTGGTTCTCTTGGGAAATGTGGTCTCATATGAATACTCTTCCCGCACTAGTATCACACCAACTGGCTACCAGAAGAAGTGTCACAACTCCTTGGATATCTACATGGAGACTCCCTACGGTTCTTCCTACTGTCAGTAGGAGGGATACCAACTACAGATGTTAAACCTTACAGGCTCACCACTCCAGAATCTGTCAGTATTCACTCCATGATTAGAGCATGATTGACTATATAAGTGATAGAATTCAGCCTAAAGATTTTCACATGAGATTAGATTTTGTACCTGAGACCATCCTCAGACATCCTTTACAGAAATAACTCATCACCTCTAGGAAAAGGTTGGAAGAACTACATATCTATAAAGCGACAAGAATACTCTATATTAGAAAGAGTACCCTGTCTAGACACATGAACTCTCGGGCTTGAACGGCCCTCAAAGTATCTGGGTTGATGTAGTCATAGAAGGCATGCTGGAACTCATCTCACACCATAAACTGCTCGCGTCCCGCCTGGGAGATCATATCCCACTATCTCTTGGCGGGGTTCTGAAGCATATACATAGAAAAATTCACTCTCCTCTCTAGAGGTATCTCTAGATGCACAATGATATAAATAATGGCTTCTAACCATGAATATTAATCCTAAGGTCCTCCTTCCCCAATGATGGTGGGAGGATGCTGCTGCGGGAAAACCCGAGTCACCACTGCCATAGAAGGGGAAGGATGCGGTATTTCGTGGAAGGTCTGCATGAACCTCATAATGCCCTATTAGAACTGTGCATCAGCACTTGTGTCAGGAATGAAAACTGGTGCCAAGAATGGAACAAATGGAGGATCTATAGGTAGTCCCTTATGAGCCATATCCATTGTCTAATCACTGCCCTGTAACTGGTGGACAACTGGAGGACGTCTCAGTGTCATGACTCTGCAAGGTCAAGCACACACCTTAGATCAAGATTAACAGGGACTGAAACATAGAATATTAAGAAAGGAACTAGAGAAAGAAAGAATTCAAGTTTTTAAAAACATGGATACACGTCGTGTATAATTCCTACACAGCATGTTCCATTAAACCTTCACATGGGCGTGTACTTCGGGAAACCCAGGTCGTGTAACACCCCATACACACGACGTGTTTCCCTAAAACATGGCATGCACTTGAATCCTCTTCCCCTACTTGAGTTCTTCTACATGGCTAAAGCACAAAGTTTTTCTAGAACTAGACTACGTGGCGTGTTAGTGCCAGACACGGTGTGTACTAGATGAACCTCACTGACCCGTGTTGTTAGTTACACGACCGGATACAAAGGTTATACTATCTAACATTTTCAATCTTAACACGACGTGTACAACTTAAGTTTTCATCTATCCATGTCGTTAGTCATAAGGGTGGCACATGGTCTCAACACACGGCATGTACATCTTGTACACGACATGTTTCGCCAATATTTTTCCCACCCATGTGTCTCTTCCCACACAGTCGGTGACGCGGTTATAGACTACATGGCGTGTACATTCAGAACATGGTGTGTACTTAAGAAGACACTTCCTTCCCAAACAGAAGGACGCATGATGTGCATTCATCATTACACATCGTGTAGTCTAGGTTTTTCTATACAGTAAGCCTCGGAAACTACTCCAGAAGCCCATAAAAACACTGAAACAAACAATAAAGTTCCAAATTCTGATCTTTGAGGGCACATACGCCCCGTGAATCAAATCTTGGAATCTTATACAAGTCACATTCAAGGAAAACAATACAATTATCCACCAATTTCAAATCCATAAGGGCCCATAACACCACACTAACTAATGTTTGGAGTCCATTCAAATAAGTCTTTGCACAGTTTAATACCCTACCAAATAGCAGGTATTCTATCAAGGCATCTATCACAATAACATGCATATAGAGCACAACATCTATCACAAAAACATGAAATCATCAATGCAACCTTAATGGCATGGTAGGAATGTGTGACATGTGATTTATAATAAGTGCCTATATGATTCATGAGATGGAATACCCTCATCTCATCAGGTTTTAAAAGAAATAGAACCTTAATAATATCAACGATAATAGCACAAAACATGTGAATCACCCAACGGTGTAATCAAATAAACTGTAAAATTGAAAAACCAGAAAAATTAATATAATGAGGTAGATAGGTTTTTTCATGGACACTGATTAGCTACACTAGGGCACATCATATTACCAAGTACCTATTACTTCATATCCCTATCTATAATCTCCAAACAGTAAGTCAAGATAAAAATAATTCGTCTGATACCAATGTGTACTCTCCCAGTCTTGAAGCCGCCCAAAGGTGCACCGTACCCAGTTGGTCACATGGCCTCATGAGAATTTCCCCGAACACCAGAGGTTGTTGACTAGCAGCGAGGGCCTTGGTGTGATAGTGTGGAAACTATGTCATCATTGGCAGAGTAACACAGTGGAAGTAAAGTAGATAGCAATAGCGGAAGCAGTAAAACATGAAATAGGTAAACATGGAAGTAGTAAACAATTAGAGCCCACACACACACATATATATATGATGCATGGTTCATATGTCTATGAAATAAACCAAACAAGTCACAATGATTGAGTAAAATTACAAACCAAAGTACAACAAAAAGAAGATAAAAAGATCCATAGAATTGCAAGCCTCATCGTGGCCCCATGCTCCCCAACTCCATAGAAATCATATACCTGAAGTAGAAGGGCACTTGACCTTATCTATAACTACAACAATATAATCTGTTTAGGCCCAAATGCATGACCCAAACAGGGTGTGAGACTAAATCCTAGTATTCAACCACCCAAAGATCTATTCCTAATAGTCAGTGAATATATATGGCAGGCTATAATCAAAATGAAGCAGTAAAAAAGGAAGTACTAAAAAGTAAACTATCCTTCAGTTTCAAATGCATACAATTATTAGATATCAAGTGAGTAGCTAATCATAAGAAGGGAACCCTCTCGGAAGTACTCACTGCACCACCCATCTAGTCCAACCAAAACAAACACATATAACCCTTTGAGAAATATACACCGTCTAACCCCTCTAGTTCTGCTTTTACACAGACTCTCTGAGGAAGCACTCATCGTAAATTTCCCTTATAGTCTTGTATAAGTAACTAACAGGCACTCTGGGGAATCATTCAACGTCCAATTACCCCTCTGGCCCTCACCGAGGAACTATAGGCACTCTGAGGAAGCACTTACATCCATTCCCCCTATGGTCTCGTATCATAACATTAAAAAACACTCTGGAGAAGCCCTCAACGCCCATTCTCCCAATGGTCTACTACACCAGGTTATCATGACCCTGTGTAAGTCAATCAAGCACAACAATATATAATGGCCAAATTATAACTCAAGAACTAGTTGGCTAAACAGTCTACAACATAAGAGCATGTTCGATAAATAATAGCACTCCATCCTATCAGCACAAGGAAAGGAAAGAAAGTAGCCTAATAGGCTAAGAAAGACCAAACGGTCATAAACAATAAAAACATGGAAAAAACATCCATAGCATAAAAATTAACCCTATTCACATTACATTTACCTTTAATCATTAATATAAATCATAGCAGGTAATAACAGGGTTAGAACCATAAACACAAAATACCCCAATCAAGGGTATTGGGCACTTTTTCACATAAAACTCAAAGACTATCTATTGAAAGGAACAAACCACCTACATCGGCGTTGTATGATCGAAATACCCCGACGTCGACCCTTGGATTAAACTGGAACGTGGTAGATCTACGAAAAACCTAAAGCATTCAACCGAGGATTACTCAAGAGATAAAAGAAATCCAGAAATAGGGTTCAAGAAGAAGAGAGAAATCATTGATGAGATCCCAACACAACCAATAGAGTTGGATTCGAAGAACGGATGCTCGATCGAGGGTTGAGGGAAGGATCGCTGTCGTACAGAAGCTCTCAGTTGAAGAAGGTGAAGAAGAAGAATACACTTCTACTAATTAGACGCGACCCCAGTACGTTTCATGAAAAATAGAAAGTACACAGGGTGTACATTAGAACTAAACGACATGTACTTTCCCTTACCGGCCCCCATTTAAGGTGGTCTCCAGGTCCCCACACATGGCTTTGTGCTCGGATGTTTCACGACCAGCACACAGCTACATGCGGAAAAATAGTACACGGAATGTAAATATATTTAAACGGCATGTACCTAAAAAATTTCCAGAAACTCTTCTTTTCATCAAAAACACTAGAAAAGAGAAAAACATACCTGAAAATAAGATTCTGGTTCTTATAAGATCATATCATGATACCCCTATATGGGGGATAGGTATAAACTATTCATAGTTAGACATTCCTTATCTCAAACCTAGTTTGATTGAGGATGTTTCTTCTCATATAAGAACTACAATTTTATTTCCTTTCTAGATTTAATGAATATTCACATGATAAATACAACTTGAGTAGGTTCATTGAGGACCACCTTTATGAAATTTTATATTATAAGGACTAATGGATTGTGAACCAATATATTGTTGTACTTCCTTTCTCACTCAATTAGTGTGATAGTTTTCACAGGATAAGAGTTTCAAAATCTATTATGTGACTTTTCTTCTCATTCAATTAAATTTATTATTTAATCTTGGACAATAAATTATGTATTTACCATATCTTTTTATCATGTGCACATATCCACATTATATTCCTAATTTTCAAAAATTTCTAAAAATGAAATTTCCTAAAATTAAGGAGTTTTAAAAATTCCTTAGTAGGTAAATATCTCTCAATACTATACCTAAAATGTTATAATTCATATGAATAAATACATGGAGAATCATTATGAACATTACATTTATTGTAGTTAGAATAATATAGGAATTATTATTATTTAATAAGTTAACACATCTCTATTTTTTTGTTTTATCATTATTAAAAAAGTATTGTTGGTCCAGAAGTGTTATAGTAAACCTCCTCTAGCCTCCCTTTTAAATAGACTATCTCATGGGTGGTATATTTCATTGAATGATATTGGATATCTTTACCATATTTATTCTATTAATTCATTGAATAATAATTACAAGATTTAATTTAGTTTAAATCATTACAATGAATATTAATAATGAATTGATCATCCCAACATTATCTTTCTTAATCCATGACTACATATATTTTCTTCTTTAATCCTATAAAATTATTCATAGAATTTAAATCGTACATTTATAGTGGTTGGTTGGAGGGAATTTCAGTATCAAAAATTAGATGCTCTTGCTATTTTTTTATTTTTTCCATTCTTTTTTCTTTTATCCATAGTTACTTCTCATAATGTTTTTCAGTAGGTATTGAGATTGTAACATTATCATCATTATTTAAATTATCATGACCATATCATACTAAAATATTTATAGTATATGATGTTAATAAACAATTTCAATTTCATTGAAAATTGATATATTTTTTATTAAAATAACGATTGAAATACTACAAAGACATATGTAGGTTTAGGGTCAGGACTAAATAGTGGTAATTAATCATGATATTCAATATTAATGTAGTTACCAATATTTCATTAATAAATGTAGTTCATTGTTATCCTAATATTTTAAATCCATTAATTTTCTATCACCATAACAATCGCATTCAAATGGATTTCCCCAATGGTATCATACATAATATAATTCCTTTTTATAGTAGTAAATTTTCATTCAAAGTTGGTTCATCAATAATATCTATCCAAATAAAGGAATGTAGCTTCATTAAAATATAGTAGAAAGGAATAAAGTCAATCCATGGTGGCCTTAAAATATATTGGATCCGCTCTATGGAACTATTCCATTGTTTTGTAACTCAAGTGGTTATCATGGTTGATGGTAGTTCAACATAGTAAATTTTATTTTAAATATATGGATGATTGTATTAACCTGTGAAAAAATTAAGGGACTCCATGGTCCTATTTTAATTTTTTTCTCTTGGATGATTAAAAAACAATGTGTTATATTCTTCACATTCCCATTTATTCAACTCATAATTTTTCCTTATAGTCAATTCATCCCTGACATGTTGTCACATTATAACCAACCTATATTCAATTAATGAGTTTTCTAAAATATCATCATGGGACACAAAAACATTGAATAATGAATAAAAATGAAAAAGTCAAATTGAGTTTCAATCACTAAAAACACTTCATTTTATAATAAAAACAATTCCCTGAATTATTTTTTATTCAAAATATATATTTTTGGTATAATTATTTTTCAGAGAAAAAATAGTATTTTAAATAAAATCCTAAATGAAATATCAATTTAAATTTAAACAACAAATGGAGAAAAGTTATTTTTAAAATAAAATATTATAATAAAGGATCAGTAATAATTTAGATAAACATAATGATTAATTTTTTTAAATCCATTAATGACTAATTTTTTTCACTCAAAATATAAAATATTGTTAAATCCATCATTAAAATAATTATGTACAATGTATTTAATTAACAAAAATTGATGTTGTAACCAATAACAAAATAACACCACATCAATTAACAATATTGAATATGAATGGGAAAATCACTTACAAATAAGCTATAATGGCCTTGTTTATTATTTATGAAAATTGGAATATGGTTCTATATGCTTTAGTATACCAGTACTATGATATATTTTAGTAATATTTCTATAGGATGACACCTTACTCATAAATCATATTTTTATCAATATAATTATGTGGAGGATTCCAATAATACTATTTTCTTATATAATTGACCAATTAAATTATCAAAATTAATAATCCATCTAATAAAAATGGAATGAAATTGAATTAGTAGACCATGTATATCACATTGGGAAACATTGGTTATAGTTAGAGAGATAACATATAGTTCTAATTGTTTTTCTGTTTACATTCAATGACTAAATAATGTTATAATAAAGAACTAATATCCTTCTTATGGAATCTATGATATCTTCAATCAATTAAAGGTTAGAGAATGGTTTTCAAAAATTATAATTGACTAATGTATCACAAGATCATATTTAGTATGAAATATATCCTAAAGATATAATTTTGAAGATGTTATGGTCAATATTAGTATTTTACAAGGATATTTGGACTTATGAATGAACATTTTTTTTAATTCCTTAATAAAATGAATGTTATAGAAGTTAATTAATTGATTTTTCATGGTATATATTGATGTTATCTTGGTGTAGTATCAACCACAAAATGATGATGAGTGGTTATTAGATATTATATTAGGTACACTGAGGGGACATCGATTCATTGTAATATTTTGTAGGTATGGTTTCATGAAACATGAAGTATGATTTCTTGGTAATGTAATTTGTATGATATAAATATTGAATGATCATGATAATATTTATGTATTCCTTACATGGAAACAAACTATTGGTTTCTTCATGATAATGATATTTCTTGGACTATATTTTCATTTCATCATTTTTACATAGATTAATCATGTCTAGATTCTTCAATGACTTATTCGACTAGGAATTTCATTCTATTCAAATGAAATGATGATAGGTAAAAATACTTTCAAAATATTAGGGATCATATTAATCCAAACATATCTTCAGATTTCTATAACTAGTTCATTGTAATGTTTTATATGGTGACACATCTTCCTATAGATTTTCTTTTGTTCTTATACAGTGATAACATATTATTTATTATATTTATAGATAGTTATAATATCATGAAATTAACTACTAAAGGAACTATCTATAATGAAATGTATTGGCCATTTCATTTAAAAATTGGAATCTATATTTCATTGAGGAATGTTTCACCATGTTTTTTTATCATAAAAATTTGAAACACATATTTTCACAATGAGTCAAGTATTATTGGAAAATGATATTGAGTTTTATATGGAATTAATTATATGTTTTATAGACATGTGGTAAAATAATCTTGTATCTAATGGAATTTAATCAGATTAATTATCTATAGTCACTTGGATCTTATAAATCAAAATTGGGATGTAGTATTTTCCTCTAGTTACACTAGTTCTTATACTAGTTTGCCTAGTCAAGGTGGTTGAAAAAGTAGATCATATATTTCATTGAATTAGATCAATAAAAAATTATGGGGATACCATTAAAATTTATACATAGGATTAAAAATATTATGTTACTTTTTTGAAGATATCGTATTTCAATCATAATACTATTAAATTCTCATTTATTCTTATCACCTTTAAATATAGGATTTATACCTTTATATTTTGAACATGTGTGGGTAAATTATGATATATTTGTAGTGGTATGGTATGAATATGATATTGGTTTAATATTTTAAAAGTTTTTTCACTTGTAAAAATGTGGAAGGATGAATATTAATGTCCTTTTTGAATATTACACTCTATACCTATAAAATTATTGAAATTGTAATATATTTTTAGAATCAATGTTATTAATCTAGAATTGATGATTTAAATGTGTGAGACTATTTCGATGAATTTTGATTGGTAAACAATGTTATCAAAAATTATCCCAATATATGAATTTAATGTCGTACGCAAATTATCAAAGGCATGCATTCATTAAACATTTAACATGCATAAAATATCAGTTTCTATTTTTTTATACAGAGACATAGGATTAAATTAATGGTTATTGTGATCATTGTATGAATCCATTACAACCTAGTTACCCATGATCATGACAAATTAATCAAAAAAAACATCACCTGTTAAAATTATTTATTGAGGAAAATGAATATTCTTTATGATCTCGAGTTATGCAATTTGATGGATCATGGGGAAGTAAATAATATTTAGTGTACTTTTCATATAATAAAATTACTCAATACATGATATATATGGATATATTGAAGGAATTAAATTTTATTTTATGTGAAACTATAATGTTTTTTATAGAAAATAGAAAAATCAATTATTGGACCTTGTATTCTTCAGAAAACTATTGGGAACCCCCATTTATCTGAAGATAAATGGAGATAGTATAGATCCATCTAAAATAGAATGTTAATAATCATCGATGGCCATTATTTATAGAAATATACAACCAAATATTCATTAATGTTCCACCCTGACTAGGTCATCATTATTTTTGAAATTAAGGAAAACATTACCCTCAAAACATCATAACTTTTGAGGTTTTGGAATTTTTCAGAAAAAATTCATATCATTAATCCATATCTTTAATATTTAGTTTTATTCATAATGATCTCTATCAATAATAGATAATGAAATTATAGCCTAAGTATTCCCATTCCATTCTTTTGGAAAAGGTTATTCTTGATTCATATTCAACATTTATCCATTCCCTAGTCCCTATTCTTGTTAGATAACAGATAGAATTTTTAGAAACCTAAATATCTTTCGTATGAGAATTATGGAATAATTATATGATTCAATGTGAAACTTGTGTATGATAAAAAGTTTTATTAGGAAAATTTCATGAGCTTATACATGACACCACCAACTTCTACCACTATGGGGATAGAATGTAAAATGGTGGGGATAATGTTACACCACTTCATTGAGGTATTTCATTGTCTTATATTATATTCTTGTATATAATGTTTCTATATGTTCTAATGGAGAACTCAGTGGAAGAATTACACTTAGATCTAAAATCACTATGCATATGTAGTATAAATTTTAAATTCTTATTCATAGAATAATGTATTTATTGAATGATTTGACTGAAAACGTATTTTGGGTCATTAATGACCTGAAATTCCATTAATAGTTTGAATGGGGTATGATGTAAGTATGCTTTCTGAACTATGATTTTTTGTTTAGATAGAGATGTATGATTTTATAAAATGAAGTTCAATGACACAAATTGGAAAATGTGAATTCCATTCATCCCTCTTAATTATATATCCCCATTGTATAGAGAGCCTCTCTTTTCAAACATTAACATTAAATAACTTTTATAGAATACTAAAAATATTATACAAACATACACCCAAAGAATATAATAGTCTATTTACCTTTGAAAAATATAAATATATAAACTAATACATAAATGAGCTATATCATCTCCCATTAGGTTCTTTATGAGTAGAACCCTTCTAAGACACATTAATTATAATAAAAATCTTCATAACCAGGTGAGGAAATATAAAAAGGTGTGGACTTAGATGATTAATAAGGGTACATAAGGGATCTACATATCCAAAATCTTGAGCATAAGGTTTTGATAATATGATCATGAAAATAGAATATCATACCCTACATATAAATGATCATAATCCTTTACCATGGAATAAATTTTGACAGTTCAAAAGACAAGAATAATAAGGAAATAATGATCATAATTTATTAAAGCAAAAAATATAAATAACATGTGATATTTTAGAAGACACATAATCATATATAATTATTTCAATATTAGATAATGAATCTCTTCAAAGTTCATTTTTGTGGAAAAGTTCCATTAAGGAATCTGGTTTACACACCATTCTAGCCATGTATTACTGACCTGAGTTCACTCCTCATTTCAGCACTGTAATATTGAACCAACTTTATTTTTCATTCCAGCTCTATAATACTGAATCATTTTCATTTCTCATTCAATAACTATATTATAGAACTATGTTCACTTCCTATTCCGTCCATGTATATTGCATGAGAAATAAATAATTACCCAATGCATTGGAGTGATATATAGTTATCACCTATCTCATAATGATAGCGTACATAGATGTTCCACAATATCATAAATAATAATATCATAACACATGTAATGAAATGGGTTTTGTAAAAAAGTAATAATATTATAACCTATGGAAAAAATGTTGGTTCATAATCATTTCATCAAAAATATAACCCATGAAATGTTGCAGGTTTCAAAACCCAATAACCTATGAAAGAGAAACAGCTTTTCTAAACATCATTCCATCAAAACATAATACATATAGAGAAATAATATAAATGATAACATAGAATAATTTCCACATAAAGGAATGAGTAGAACCAATGGATTTAATCTTATATTAGAAATATTTTTGATAATATTTTAAAAACATTTCAGGTGGAAAATACCATTTCGTCTAGAAAAATTTATTTTAAAACATATATCTTTTTGAAAAAACTTTTCATGGAAAATTGGCTTGAATACATATAAAGTAACATTTTAAAATATGAAAACAAATTTAAAATCCATTTTACTAGAAAATTATCTTCATTTATCATTTCAAAACATTTTTTAGAACATCTATGAAAACATGGTTATTGAAATAAAATAGGTTTCTAACCAAAGAAAGTGATATGATCAACTTTTTCCTAAAAATATTTTCCCATTTATCTTAAGTACTAAAGAGTGAAAAAATGGAACAAATAGGTGACTATTTAATGAATAAATATAATATAAGAAAAATCATGAGTTTTTTTAAAGGTGGATCACCACATTTCACCAAACAAATCATATGTATAAGAGATATTAAAAAGTGGTGATATTGATTCAATATACACTTATCACTTAGTAACATGGGATAATTCTATGCATTTAAGAAATGGAAATTAAAATAATAATAATACATCATTAAAATATTTATATTAATGATATATCTTGTAAAATGGTAGTGTATGAATTCATAAATGTACTTTTGGGGCCTAACAAATAACAGTCTCAAAGAAGGAAAATTGAGAAGAAAATATTTTACTGATTTTTTAACTTTTGAAACGTAAATTCCTAGAAATAAATATCATAAAATGGGTATTTAAATACCCATTAATATAATTATATTAATCATATAATTTATACATGGTTATTATACACATCATAAAAAGGAATGGGTAGTGAATAATGTATATATCTCACAGAAATTAAAAGTGAGATGCAATTCCCTTACCTTCTGTCTTGACAATCATAACAATCATTAAAACCAGATGTATAATAAATATAAATTTATTATAAATATCTTAAAGGAACATATATTTATTAATAATACCATATACAATTTTATTATGACCTTTTATTTCCTTCTTGTTAACATTCTTTTGTTATGGTTTCACTTCTGATAATATTTTCTTTGTTCTTCGCATGTGTCTTAATTGGTTATATATTTGGTCCTTATACTTATCTCATGATTTCATAAATTTAATGAATGATTTAAAAATAATTTATATTAATTATTTTTCTATTATAATAATCTATATAATGTATATGTATTAAATAGAATACACCATTCATGGAGACAGCAAGTTGTATATACGCATGAACGCTATTTCTGTTTTTATTGTCCTATTAAAATAAAGAAGCTAAATGAAATTTCTATATAGATATGTATATATATATAATTATTAGATTAAAATTATTATATCATATGTATATAATATAATTTCACTTCAATCTTTTTTGGTACATTCCATGTATTGTGGGAATGAATTAAATCACTTTGAGGGGGTGTAAGTCCACCATTCCTCAAACGAAATTATCATATTTAATCCAAATGGAAAGTATAAAGGTATATTATTTAAAAGGAATACATATGATTAAATACATAATAAATATAATGTATAATGTATATAAATATATTTCCTATCTTCATGTCCACCCTGACAGGTGCTAAGGAAAAAGGATCAATCGTCATTTTTGTGAATTGATAGTTCACCGTACACATAAAAAATATGATTGTTACCAATTAGATGTAGGTGTGTTGGTGTTTATGTGAAAACATTAGAATAAACATGTACCAGTATATTTTGGACACTTTTTTTATTATAAAATCATGTAATTAAGTGTGTTTAGGGTGTGGATAACGAAAATAAATGAAAGAATTTTGAGAGAAGACGTTACATCTTAATCAGGTGACTCATTTTTCTGTGCCAAAATTCTTACATTGATTTATTTTATCCCAAGTGAAGTACTCTAGGAGTAAGTTAGGGATGTTGGGAAGTTAATTGGTAAGTTATTTTATGATCCTAAGTGGTTTTAGAGTTCTGAATAGGAGAGATAGGTGGTGTCCATTTGTAGGGAAGGGAAATGACACACTAAGTATTATTGAAAACACGTTATGTGTGCCTATGTTGTTACACAAAAAAATACCTAAAAATAACCAAAAACAGTAATTGTAGTTTCATGGACGAATATTGTCCATCCAATGGGGTTTTTAGAAGTTTCTTGGTCGTTTTGGGTCTTAAATTTAATGTTTATTACTTTTTTAACCAAATTTATCTCTTAATCATTGTAATTAATTTTCATCACAATCACTATTACTCATGGTGAAAACTAAGTTGAATATACAATCCATTTTAAATTAATATTATTAAAAATATGGAATCAATTTTTCCATATTATAATTATATACTTGGATGAAATTAATTTACAAATAATCCTGCTGATGGGATGACACTATGGTTTTTAAAACTAAAAATGACCAAATGTTTGATAGTATTTATTCACAATTTCAATGTGAAATTAAATCCAAGGAAATAAATTTAATTAAATGATAAAATAAAATATACATAAAATTATCAACCAAATTTAAATATAATTCAACCATATAAATTAATTAGATGAAAATGAAGATCTGAATTAAAATCATGTATTTTTTAATATTTATCTAAAAAGTAATGTTTCTCTAAAAATCACAAAAATTATCCCTCGGATAATTTATAAATTTAAATTCAAAATTATAGTTTATTTTAGAAAATTTTATTTTTAAATATTTTTAAAATTAATATTATTATTTTTCATAGATGTACATTACAAGAAGTTCATTTGAGAAAATAATATTCTTAAACATATTGGCATGTTACTTAAAATTATATCATTCATTATCAATAGGATTTATTTATATAAATACATTATAAAACATTTTAAAAAATTATTAACTATTATTAATATTATGAATTTTAACATCTATGTTGTAATTATCTCATTTAAATAATTATAACAATAAAAAGATATTTTGTAAATACATCGTTGTTATGAGTAACATACACCTAGTTAGTGTTTCCTATAACATACGCAAAGTAAATAAACCATATAACATATGATGATTCAATTACATGTGAAATTTATTTACGACATAGTGAATTTTAAGACCTAAAAAAATTAATTTATTCAAAAAATGTCCATAAAAACTCGGGTTTTACATTCCAACCCCTATAAAATGAATTTCTCCATAAAAATTCCTCACTCTGGTAAAAAAATAAGGTTGATTTTGCTAAATAATATCTTCAATTTACCATGTAGCTTCCACCAACTAGTAATTTCTCCAAAAATCATTCACTAGGTATGTGGTCTTTTCTTATTGAAATTTCACTAATCGGTCCAGAATTTCAACTTGTTATTCATCATAAGAAAGATCCTTATCCAACTGTATGACTTCTGAGTTAAGTAATTATGAAGGATCGTGTATTTAAATCCTTGGGATAGATACATGGAACATATAATGGACTTCATAGATTTTTTTTGGATGTTCCAATCAATAGGTTATCTTCCTGATATGTTCAAAAATCCAAAGGGGACTAATATACATAGGGGTTAGTTTCCATTTCTTTCAAAAACCCATTTCTTTATTCTAGGGTTATATTAATATAAATATGTTTTAACCAGAATCAAATTTATGATCATTCCATTGGTTATTGTAATAAATTTTCTACCATATTTTAGCTGAATTTAAATGGTGTTGAATGGTTGTAATCTTCTTGACCATTTTTTCAGCAATATCAGGTCCCAATAGCTATTTTGATCTAACATCATCCCATCATATTGGATCAAAAAATTTGTTCCCATAAAAGGATTGATATAATCCCATATTAATTCTTTAGTGAAATAGGATTCTTTAAGAGAACTCAACTAGAGAAAATTATTGATCTAAACAACCATTAAAATCTAAAGAATAAGATCTCAACATATCCTTTATGGTATTAATTTTTCTTTCAATGTGACCATCTATATAAGGATGATATGTGGGGATGAGAATCAATTATATATAACATTATTTCTAAAGACATCACCAGAACATTGAGGAGAACCTCAAATAACTATTAGATACAATGTTATGTGGTACTCCTTGCAACCTTACAACTTTATTAAGGTATATCCAAGCCAGTTGATCTAGAGATAAACCTTATCTAATAACCCTGATGTAGGTTTTCTTAGTATGGAGATAGACTAATAGCCATATATAATTAAACCCTTTAGTTTTTTTCATTAGTACAATGAAAAAATCCATTTTAATGTTCTCCCATTTCCATTCTGGTATGGGTAATGGATGAAAATCCCCATTTAGTTTTGTCTTTTAGCCTTAACATGTTGGCATACCAAGCACTAAGATACAATCAATAATGAACCAAAATTTTAAAAATATAATTACTCCATTCTAATAGTAATTTCATAATCACATATAATAACTTATGGACTATAATAAAAACTTTATATTAAAATAAATAATGAAATAAGAAGTTAATAAACCTATACCGATCGAATAGTAACATGTCCTTAGGAATAGTAATATGTCCTTTATGAATAGTAAAATAAAAAAATTAATAGTATCCTCACACATTAATGTATATTTTCAATTTTTCATCTTATAAGTTAAAATATGATATAATTATTTCATATTATAAGAAAATATTTCAAAAAAATTAATTAAGTGTTGGTATTTTTATAACTCAGAATTATTTAATTGCAATTTTATGATTAATTTAATAAATTATAAAAAACTTTACATTCATAAAAGGTATTTATAAATTTTTAATTTTATGTCTTATGATTTTAAGATAATTTTATGAGACCTCAATTAAATATTCAATGTGTTATAAAATCATTTATAGATTTAATATCTCTATCTTCCAAGTAAATGGTTATTTTAATTAAAAATTAAATTACTCACATTTAGAAAATTATTTTCATAAAATTGTATTAAATTTTGAATTCATATAATTTCAAAATTGTTAGAGTGAATTTTTTGGGGTCTTCTAAAATACATAATTATTTTGGAATAGTGAAATATGGTAAAATACAGTATATATAAATTATAGAAAAAATGCATCATTTATTGATTCATCGCTAATTTAAGAAGCATTGTTTGGAACTCATGTGATATAATTAATTTTTTTACATTCATAATTCAAAAATATGGTTTTTCGTGAGAAAAATAAAAAACTAATGAATTAAATAATGAGAAAAAACTTTTCTTCTCCATCATAAATACCACCCCTCACAATATATTCTCATCATACCTCTCAATCTTTGAACCATGGATAAATTACTACCAAAACTCTTCTATATCCCCTACCCAAATCTAGGATATCATGGTATCATAAAAAGTTCAATCCTAGGTTCCTTGAGTAGGATCACAAGAGGGGAATTCATGTGGTAAATCCTCTCTATTTTTCATTTAATTTCCTTTAAATATCATTTATTTTCTTATTATCTCTTGACTTAATTTAATCCAGATTTCATGATAAATCTAGAGCCATAAATATAATGGAATTATATCAATTTAATTTATGATCAATCATTAAACTGTTCCCTCCCTTTCTATTATTATGAAAATTTAATCGTAGCTCATGTTATTCCAAGTTTCCAACATCGTGGGTGATGTACATTTATATTCATTAAAAACCTTCAATGATGTTAATAAAACATTAAATGGTTGAAAAATTATTCTAATGTATATGATATTGCACACTTTTTTTCCTAGAACTAATATTTCTACATTATACTAAATTATAATACAAAATGAGTTCGTTGTGATAGAAAAACTACAAAAAATAACAAAAAACGATCATCATTAACTTTTATCTTTTCATAAATTCTCAAGAAGTATAACCAAATTCATTATAAAATAATTTAAAA
Source organism: Viscum album (assembly GCA_963277665.1). Lineage (NCBI taxonomy): Eukaryota > Viridiplantae > Streptophyta > Magnoliopsida > Santalales > Viscaceae > Viscum > Viscum album. Next base: position 1,741,248,770 of record OY728125.1, on the reverse strand, counting down.
TTAATGAAGATCATTATTAAACTATAAGAAATTTTTTTTTCTTTATCCTCATTTAACAAGAACTTTCATTCATTAATAAAAGTGAACTGATTGTGAAAATAATGAAGACGAATGCTCTCGAATGATGGAATTAAATTATATAACTCATCCAAATTCCAATAAAATAACACAATAAAACCATAATGAATCAAAATCATGTATAAAAGGTTTTTAATTGTTAAATATTTAATTTAATGTGATTATATAGGACAATAATGTGAAAGAATCATTCATACTCAAGGTATGGGGAATTCTCAAACCCCACTTTATTTCTTTGCATTTTCCATCATTCAACAATTTTTTAGTATGATTATTCAATAAAAAATTTATCCTTCATTGTATTATCTTTTCTATGATATAAATTTTTTTTACTTCAGTTTATTACAAAAAAAATTCCAAAATAACTCTTCTTTTAAAAAATATACCTTTTACTTCTTATGATTGTTTCATATTAACTCAAGATTAATGATTCATATATAAATTATATTATTACCTCTTTCATTTGGGAAACCAAATTTTATGAATGCGTTCATATTAAATGAAACCAATTCCTTTACATAGGTTATTTTATTTCCTATATTGATATATATTCTTTATCGAATGCATGACAATGTAAATGTTATGATGTAATGGGTGTGAATGTAATTACAAAGTGTAAACTAAATGTTATGATGTGATGAGTGTTCCTAGAATTATATAGTTCTCAAATGAGTAGGGTAATGTTATGTATCTCATGAGTAATGAGAAATATTCATAAAACTTATTCTATATTTGTTCACAATTAGGTTTTTTACTTTTTCACTAAGACATTATGTTTTATTTTTATGAATTCCCACATTCCCTAAATTTTTTTAATGCAAAATCTCATGATTATTATCCTATACCTATGTAATGATGATAATGATTATTCTCACCCCATGTTAAACTGTTTTATTTTTTTATCTATCCTCTTACTGGTGGTTTATATCACTCTATTTTGAAATATATCCTTGGGAAACTACTAGTTTTATGGTGAATTCAAGGGCCAATTAGAATCTAGATATGATTGAATTAAATAAATGTTTATGTTTAATTTTTAAATTTTAAATTTTATGTATGGAAATAATTTTACAAAGACACTAAACATTCTGATCCTCATTATTTAATGATTTTCGGTTTTTGTTCTTTAAAATTGTGTTATAGTAATGTACAAAAATTAGGTTCTCTATTGTTTGTATCAGAGGATGATTTATTAAATTTGGGAATAATGATTATAGAACATTTGTAAAAACAATTAATGTTAGACTATATATAAGTGAGCACCCAAGAATATTTGTTTTCAAAAATAATAAACACATGGATCTCATAATATATTCCATTAGAGTTAATTTTACAAAGGGATAAATTACTGACATCTTGTTTCCTTATGTTTTTTCTATCCTTTTCTATTTTTGAAAATGGTTGTAACTAAGAGAAATCAGTCCAAGAACCCATGTGAGGGACAATGCAGCCATTTTCTCAAATGACATCCCCAATGCCATGGTAGTTGGACTTCAAAAGTTCCTGGATATTCTTACATAGTTTTCTCAGGTTATGAAAAATAACATGAATAATGTGTAATGTACTCCTTTACCAAAGAGGGATCAACCAGTTATTGAATGTTTTATTCTGAAATGAACACCAACATTTAGTGGATATTTTGATGCACTAGTTGAATAATATCAATTCAACATTATTGATAAAATCTTTTCTATTAATCACTATTTTGATATGGAGAAGGTTAATCTTGTTGGTTATCATTAAATGGAGAGGAAACTCAATTGTGGGATTTTATTAAGAACACCAAGTTGAAGGATAAAATTAAAGAGATGGAGTGGGAATAATTTAAGAGAAAATTTCAGAACAATTACTTCCCTTGAAATATATATATAAATATATAGATACAATTCATATATTTAAAGAAAAAATAAGGATAATCTGTTACATCCTACGAAAACAAATTCACAAGGCTTTCAATGTACGATTCACGTTTTGTTATCAATAATTATATAAAAATTGATAAATTCTTTAGTGGTTTAAAACCACACCATGAAAAGGATATTGGAATTAGATACATCAGTAATTATGAAGTAGTAATATGATGTTCTTTAATTGTGGATATAGAGTTTGGAGAATGTTCCCATGGATATGGTGATAATAATCAAAAAATGGAGTTTCATGCTAGGGGATCTATTGAGAAATATGGAAAGAAAACACAACCACCCACATGTTAATAATATTGAAAAAAACATCATGGGAACTGTCTCAAAGGTACATGGAAATGGTAATATATGGGAGAGAACGCCACCAAGATCATGAATGTCAACATGAACTAAGGAAGTAGGAAAATTTTGTGATGTAAATGATAGAAAAACCCATGTTCTAATTCTAAAACAATAGGATGAAAGAGAACCATTCAATCCAGTGTAATAAACCTTAGGTCCTCAAGGGTAATATTTTTTAGCAACCACCAATGCCAATGGAGAAACAAAATTCTTATTCCATAACTACTACGAAAGTGGAGTAGGAAAATGAGGTTGTATAAGGTAAACATAATATTCACTAAAGAATAGAAAAACTATCATTTGATTCTCTTTATAATCATTCCATTATATATTGAATGTTTTCTAGAATTATTGATTCAAATTCTCAAAACCACGAAGTAGAGATATCTTTAAAAACACATAGTGGGGCATTAATTGAAATCCATGTGTTGGACTCTTCTCCTAACGGAATATGTGGGACGTTTTTTCCAGCGAATCTTGTAATACATCCCTTATTAGAAGTTAATTCTATAATGGGGATGGATTGGTTCTTGTTATATAAAGAACATATCACTTTTCCTGGATACAAAATATCATTTCATATTCCAAACCAAACCATGATCATCCATTAATGAAAGGAAGATCATGAATATCCTTTTGAAAATCTCTCAAAATTGGTGGTGTTGATTCCGTATGAATAATCATACCTTACTCAAATGGTTGACTTGAAGAAAGTTATCATCCTAGGGGAAATTCTCATCATGATGGAATACTAAGATTTATTTCAAGATGAGTTACCCAGACTCCCTCGAGATCATGAGGTAGAGTTCTCAATAGAACTCATACCCATGGATACTCTTATCTCAATGTGTCCCGATAGGATGTCTCATATTGAACATAAAGAGTTAAAGAAGCACCTGCAAGATCATTTGTACAATGGTTTCATATTCCCTTGTGCATCACCATAGGGTATGTCAGTGCTATTTTTTAAGATGTATGATTGATCAATGTGGCTATGTATCGATTACCATGTACTCTATAAGATCACCATAAAGAAAAAGTATCTTTTTCATAGGATTAATAACTTGTTTTATCAGTTAGAAGGAGCTCATTTCTTATCAAAGGTGGATATTCATTCTGGATATTATCAAGTAAAGTTGAAGAAGGAAGATATTTAAAACATGAAATTTTATTCAATATATGGTCACATTGTGTTTTTTCTGATTCCATTTGGACTTAGTAATTCCCCATTAATATTCATGGATTTTATTAATAGAGAGTTTAGACATTACCTAAATAATTATTTAGTAGTCCTTATCGACGATATTCTCATCTACACTCAGAGAAAGGATGAACATGTAGAATAACAAAGGCTTGTGTTGTAGATGTTAAGGAGAATGTGTATGTCACATTTAGAAAGTGTGAATTTTAGATGCAACAAGTCGTATTTTATAGACAAGTGGTTATAGCTGAGAAAATTTTTTTGTACCCTTCAAAAGGGAATGTAATTATAGAAAGGCACATGCCCTTTAGTATCACAAAAATCTGCATTTTTCTTGTCCTTAAATGGTACTATAGATATTTTGTGAGAACTTTCTCATGATTTTCTAGACCTCTAACTATATTCACAAGGAAAGGGGAAATATTTCTCTAGAATGAATAATGTGAGAAAAGATTCTACGAGCCAAAGATAAGGCCTATCAATGCAACTATACTATCATTACTGAAAAGTATAGAATGTTTTGTGATATTAAATGATTCTTTTATGAAATTATTGGGTATGAAAAATGATAATGTGATAGTCTACACCTTATGGTAGTTGATGATACATGATAATTACTACTCGACGCATGATCTGGATCCACGATCTATGATTTCTTAATTTAAAAAATTGTGGCACAACAAATATGCTGAGAAGTGTGAAATATATATTGATCATAAGACCCTAAAGGATATATTTACATAAATTGTGATCAAAATTCATCAACAAATATTTTTAGAGATAATAAAAGACTACAATTTCCCTATTCACTATCATTATAGAAAGGGAAAAATATAGATTGAGCTCTTTATAAAATTTAACCTGCTACTCTATCCATTTTCCAAATTTAGAAAGGCCCTATATTCATGGATATGAAATGGATGGATTTGGAAATCAGAGAAAAAGTGAATACATCCTACCTTTCCCAAATGTTTTACCAACCATCTATCCAAGATAAAGTTATGGAGGCGTAAAATAATTATCTTGAGTACCACAGATGGTGATGATAGTAAAGGAAGGGAACTAGGAAGAGTTACATATTTATGATGATGGTGTGATTAAATTTGGAACAAGGATTTGTGTTCCTTAATTACATGGGATAATGAAAGATCTATTAGAAAATGCACATAGCTCAACATTTTCTATCCATCCCGAGATTACCATGATGTAATGTAATCTCTGAGAACACTTCTGTTAGAGAAAACATGAAGATGGAGATTGAAGATTATATGTTAAGGTTCTTGATATGTCATCCAGTTAAATCCATGAAAAAAAATTCCTAATGGATGATACAACCATTTCCTATACCCATATGGAAATTGGATAATGTCACTATGTTCTTTGTCACTAGTCTCCTGAATACATCCAAAGGAAATATTGTGATATGGGTTGTTGTGGACTAACTCATCAAGACATCCCACTTTATCTCTATCTGGGAAGAACTCTCTCTTGAAACCATGAAAAGATTTATGTGATGGAAGTGGTGATGGTTCATGTATTTACTGTGTCGATTGTCTTTAATCATTATCCTAGTTTCACATTTTATTTCATGAGGAGTCTTCCACATGATTTGATTGCTGAATTAAATTTCATCATGGCCTATCACCCCCAAAACTTGGGACAATAAGAAAGTATGATTCATGTTCTCGAATATATACTAAGAGACTACATTTTAATTTTAAGTTGTATGGGATCCTCTTCTCCCATTGCTTGATATATCATACAACAATATATTCCACTAGAGTTCTCATATGGATCCATACGATGTTATTTATGGAAATCAATGCAGAACTCCATCATGTTGGGATAAAGTTGGTGAAAGAAATCTACTTGGACATAATATTGTGAAACAGATGATAGGGAAGGTTCAAGTCATCCAACAACATACAAAAATTTCTCAATGTCTGTAAACTTTTTATTGTGAATACCATAAAATTTACTTCTAGTTCAATAATGTAGATAAATTCATCCATAAAATATCACCTTAGAAGTGATTCATGCGGTTTGTAATGAAATGGAAGCTATTCTCAAGGTACATTAGCCCATTTGATATCCTTGATCTTATAGGAGTTGTAGCAAACCAACATTAACTTCCACTAAATATGGGTCAATTTGATGATTTATTCCATGGGTTACACTTGAGGAAGTACTTACTAGATCCTTCAAATGTACTGAACTCAGTGGTCATATAGCTGGAAGATGATCTCTATTATGAGAAGCATCTAGTAATGATTCTACACATGAGAGTTAAGGTTCCAGGTTATAACATAACCCACCTTGTAATTGGGTTTTTGAAGAACCATATGTATGATGGAGAATCATGGGAACTAGAGGATGTGGTGTAGGAGAAGTACCCTCACCTAGTTATGTAAAATGAAATCTTGACGATGAAATTTCAAAAGGTGGTAAAATGTAACGACCCCAACTTTTATCAATATAATTTATCATTTCTTATAGTAATTTCATAATCACATATAATAACTTATTTACAATATTGAAAAAATTATTTTAAATAATCAATTAAATAATAAGTAGTTTTTTATTTAAGGAACCTATACCGATGAAATAGTAACTTCAAATTGGGAATAGTAATATGAACAGTATGAATAGTAATCCAATAAAATGAATAGTGGAATTACACATGAAAGTATAAATAAATTTATTGCATCTTATAAGTGAATATATGATACAATAATATAATAGTATAAAAAATTAAATATTTTAGAAAATTATTAATTAATTGTATGTATTTTTATATGTCGTAATTATTTAATTAATATTTGATGATTAATTTAATAATTTAAAAGAAATTTTATTTTGATAAAATATATATATATATATATTTTTATAATGTCTTGTAAAGTGAATATAATTTTATGAGACATTAATTAATTTTTTGATGGGTAATAAAATCAGTTATAATTTTAATATATGTAGTTTCGATGAAAATAGTGATTTTAAATAAAAATATAATATTAATATTTATAAAATTATTTTCATAAAATTTATTTAACTACCTAATTCTATACATAAAAAAATAGGGTTAATATTTGGTATTTTTCTGAAATACATAATTTTTTTGTGATTAGTGAAATAAAGAAATATATTGTATATATACATTATAAGAAAAATACACTATTCATGAAGTCATTGATGATGTAAGAAACATTTGTTCAAATAAATATGATATAATTACTATATTTAGTCTCAATAATAAACATTATTTCTTGTCTTGAGAAAAATAATAAACAAATGATTTAAATAATGAGAAAACACTCCTCTCCTCCACTATAAATACCACCGCTCACACCCTCTTCTCCTACAGCCTCTAAAGCATTGTGTCTATCCCAAATTCTACCCAATACTCTTCCATGGACCCCCCACCATGTCCATGATATATTTGTATCATCAAAATACCAATCCTAGGTGCCTTGAGGAGGATCACAGTAGGATAATTCAAGACGTAAATCCTCTCTCTTTTACTTTTATGTTCCCTTCAATTTCATTCCTTTTATTATTCACTCCTAACCTCTGTTAATCCAAATTGAATTATAAATATAGTACTATAAATTTACTAGAATTATATAATTTTAAGTTAAGATCCATCGTTAAAATAATCCCTCCCTCTTTTTTATTATAATAATGAAATCATGGCACATAATGGGTCAATTTACCGTTATAGTGGGTGAAGAACATTTATTTTCCATAAACACCTTGATGGATGTTAATAAAACAATTAAATATTTGAATATATATTTTAATTTCTATGATACTAACCTTTTTATTTTTTTGAACTAACATTTCTATAATATACTAAAATATAAAATAAAACAACTTCATTTGGTTCGAAAACCCACCAAAATTAAACAAACATGATCATCATTAACAATTGTCTAAGGATTCTTCATAATTCCATATAAAAAGTGATTAATAATATAAGTAATACATCTCTAATATCATTAACACATATAATAAAAAAAATTATATATTTATCCTCATTTAACATGAACTTCCATTCAGAAATCCATGTGAACCGATCACGAAATCAATGAAAATGAATGCTCCCAAATGATGAAATCAAACACTAAAAATCATAAAAAGGACCATAAAAACATAAAAAACAATAATTAATCATATTAATGTGTAATATTTTATATAATTTTTAATTAATGATTCTATTTTGATTGTATAGGAAATTAAATTCAAGGAATAATTCTTACTCAAGGTATGGGGAATTCTCCAACCCTACTCTCTTTCTATGGGTTTTCCCTTTTCCACCCCATTTTGAGTATATTTATTAATTAAAAACATATCTTTATCATTATATTATATTTTTAAGGACATCCATTTCTTCTAATTGGGTATATTAAAAAAAATATTTTCCAAATGAACACTTCTTTCAAAAAAACAAACATTTTACTTCTCTTGATATTTTCATCTTTACTCATGATTGATGATTCATAAATCAAGTATGTTATTCCATATTTAATTTAAGAGCCCAAATATTATGAATTTATTATTTTGAAAAAAAAAATCACTCCATTACATGTGTAATTTTTTGTCCGTTATAGATATATTTTTTGTGGCATGAAAAATAATGTAAATGTGGTGATGTAAATGGTGCTCCTAGAATTATATAGAGTAAAGTAAATGATATGATGTGATGAGTACACCCATAAAAATATATCACTACAATTCATTGGTTAATGTGATTTATATCACGAGAAATGTGAAATATGTGTTAAAATTATTCTCAATTTTTACACAACTATGTGGATGTTTTCCACTAAGACATGATGTTTCATTTTTAGGAATTGCCACATTTAATGGTTTTTCTTGATGTTTTCAATCATGATTATGATATTATTCTTATTTAATGATGATAATTATTATTTTCACACCATGTTATATTATTTATTTTTATTATCTATCTTCTTACTATGATTTTATCTCACCATTTTTTTATGAAAATCCTCTTGTGACTACTTGTACTAAAGAGAATTAAACAACCAATAAGAAGCTAGAGAAGAAGGAATTAAATATATATTTTCGTTTTAATTTTTGAATATTATGTATTCTTAGAAATTCCTGGAGACAAAAAAACTTTGTATCCTCATTGTGTAATTATTTTATGTTAATTTTCTTTATAATGTATAAATACCAATGTTAGAAAAAATAGGGTCTATATAAAAACTATGTGATATATATCTTCATGTAATCCCACCTTAAGAATTCATTCAGGACCATATAAAACTTCTTACTTATATAATGTATAGAGAATAAAGAAATATGATATTCCACTAAATTCTCCTTCTTAAAATCTAGTATCAAAGAAACACATACATGGTTTTAAGACCTTATCATTCTATCCTAATAATGGTTAAACTCAAAAACACTTCAATATTTCATTTTCTGCTCTATATCTTCCTTCAATGCCTATTAATATTAACATGGGAGGAGGTTTGAGTCATCATTTGAGAAAGATAATAATTTCCCCTTCCATCAGGATTTCGTGATATGTTCTTGAAAATGCAGAAATATTGGATCTTTTTTTATCCTCACCATTGATAAGCTAGCATGTTCCTTTCGACTCAAAGCATCACCCACCTTGTTCACCTTCCCAGGGTGGTAATGTATTATGAAATCATAATACCTTTATCAACTCTAACCATATTATTAATTTTATGTTCAAATACTTCTATGTGAATATATATTTCATAATTTTGTGATCATTATATATGTTACAATTTTCTCAATAAGGATAATTCCACTATATAATTGATGGAGAAATTAGATCTACAGACTCCAAATCATGAGTTAGGTAATTTTTCTTGTGAATCATCAACTACTATGAGTAATAAATGATAACCATGTTATTATTCAAAAGAACACATACAAAACCATTTTGGGTTCATTGGTATAGATTATACTCCCTTCCTTACTATAAGGTAATGTAAGCACATGTACACTAGAAAAAATTTTCTTCAGTTCCATGAAATTAACCACACATTCATCTATCCATAGGAATATGACACCCTTCTGAGTAAAATTTGTAAAAGTATTAGATATACATGATAATTTATCTAAAAATCGTCGATAATATCTTACTAAACCATGAAATATATGGATCTCAATCACCATGGATGGTTTAAGACATTAATATTTTAACCATGGTCATTTATTGATCTACTTCTATACTATCTATTTAGATTACGTAACCTAAAAATGAATCCAATTTCAACAAAAAATCAAAAAATCTAATTTTTTCATATAGTTTGTCCTTTGATTGGGTCTTTAGTACAATTCTCAAGTGATATTCATGTTCATAATATCTCTTTTAATGGATACAAATATCATATATAAATACTAGCACATGTATATCAAGGTAATATCTAAAGATTTTATCTGTTAAATCCATAATGATTTAAGTGGAATTAGTAAGACCCAAAGGAATCACTATATATTCAGTGTGTTCATACCTTGTATGGAGTTTTATCTTTTGTATATCCTCTATCTCGAACATCAAATAATGATATCCAGAACACATGTAAATCTTGAAAAAAAAGTGAGATCTATACAATTGATCAATAGTCTTTCAATATGGTTTAGGGGATACATATTCTTGATTTTGATCTTTTTTAACTCTAAATAATCAATGCAGAGATTAATTTTTTCATAATTATTTTACAATAAAATAAAGGATTCACCGCAAGGTAAAACAATTGAATAAATGAATCCATTATCATGGTTTTCTTGGAGTTTCTTTATTAATTCCTAAAACTCAATTAGGTCCATTCTATAAGGAGTCATTGAAATTTGTATGGATCCAGGAATGTGGTATATTGAGGACTCAACTTCATGTTTTTGTGGAAGTAAAGGAATATCTTTTAGAAATAAATTAAAAAATTCTCAAACTATTGGAATATCATTGATTTCAATTTCCTCCCCAAAAATTTGTGAGAAATCCCTTATGAAGGGGAATTAATACCCATACACTTGGTGTAACCTCCAAAATAATTTCATTCTTATTGTCAAATTTATGGATGATCATATGAGGGTTTGGAATATCAAATTTAGCATTCCTTCATTGTTAATTGATGTGGGATTTATGTTGATAAATTCACTTCATACCTAAGATGACATCAAATTCATCAAAATGAATAATGAAAATATTTTCATGTTGCACATTCCCACAAACATCCATTGGATAGGAATCATATATGTTGGATTAAATGATCATACCTTTAGGGGGTTTCACAATTAATCCCACATCTATTTATTTTGGTGGAATATTAAGATACCTAGTAAATTATTTAGAATTGAATGATTTGGTAGATCCCGAATCAAATATGAAATTAGTTGTTATATAGTGGAAGGTAAGTGTACCTTTCATCACAATATTATCACACCCCTCATCCAAAATAGTGACTTCTTGAGATTTACCCTTTCCCATTAGATTTAGAGGATATTTACATTGATCATCATCATCAGCCCTTCTGTTTAAAAATTGGTTAGCATAATTTCCATTAACCATACACTTGTAGCACTTAATTGTGGGATGTGAATTCTGTGTGGATTTTTCTCCATTATCAATTTAAGTTATCTTCTTCCTATTATTTTTTAATTAAATTTCCTGGTGACCTTACATTACACACATTGAACATATACTATACTAATTAATGTGAATTCCTCCAGGATTCTTCCCTCATTTAATAAATAATGGAAAACTCATCTTCTTTTCTCCATGGTTATTAGAGTTTCCTTTGAACTATATCATCATTTTCATGTCAAAATTATGAGGTTTATATATAAATCATACAACCTTTTCAACCTTTATTATACAAAAAATATATATTCATAGATATTAATAAATCATTTAGACATCAACATTCCTAAACATGGATTTAATCCATTGAATATCCTATCAATATTACTTTTGGGTTGGAAGAAAATTCCTAAAGTATACCGTGAAAGTCATGTCAAATTATCCTCATAGATACTGAAGGATTAATCATCTGTTTATTCTACTCAAGGAAAAATTTATCCATCTCCACATCAAGAATCCAAGGAATTTACTAATAAAAACATAAGATATTAAACTCATCCTAATAAATGGATTAAATCTCTTCTTAATGCATCATATTTTGAATTAGAGTATACCACTAGTCTGCTTCAACTTAAAAATAATAAATATCCAGAGTAACATTCTCATACTTCAAACACTAGATAATGTATAATATATTTTCATTATTACTGATCCATTATTCAGAAACATATTGATTTGAAGACCCTTAAAATTAAGGAGGATTTTTTCTCATGAAAGACTCAATAGAATGTTGTTCCATCGATTTTTCATTTCTAATTCCCCCATGAATCATGACAAATTTGGGTGAGAATTGAAATAATTATTTTCATTATTTCTCCCATAGTATTTGGTTTCTTATGAGGAAAATTATATTCATGGTCCATCACAATCACTATTGATGTGGTTCCTTCAAGTTCTAGCCATCAACTAAAACTAAAATAATAGAGTTTGAAGATAATTACATATTGATGATCCATATAATCATGAAAAGATACATACAAGATGTCAAACTTGTGACACCATATTTGATCTCTAACATGTAAGTTTTATCAAAGATTATTAATAGACTACTACCATTAATATCCTTCATGATTGTTACGGATGATTTTGTGAATTTCCAAAGCATGTCCCCTGGTAGTTTCAAACTAAGATTGTAGTAAGGCGCATTATCATGTAAAAAATTTCCTCAAGTCATGAATATGACAAATAGATGATTTTTTCACACCTAGTCAAATCAATTCCAGAGCCATATCCAATATTATTATGCAAACAAGAATGTTTTCTAGTAAACCAATCACTTTATCCCTTACAAAAATTCTAGGACATTTTCCTATATTTTTTCATATCCTTATTTCTATCCCCAGACATGTCCTTAGGGTTCTCTATGTGGTTTTCTCACCCTATATTTTGAAGGTTAACTATACCATTGATATGATAGCAAATTTAGTGACCCTATATTTTCAAACATTATCATTTCATAACTATTGTGTAATACATAAAACATTATACCAAAATACACAGAAATAGTATACTATTCTAGTGAATTTGTAAACATGTATACATAACCATTAGTACAAAAATGAGCAACATCTTCTCCCACTAGATTCTTATTTACTCAAACCCTTCTTAGACACATCAAATATAAAACATAACGTCATAACATTGGGAAAGTTTACATAAAAATGTGTGAGATCAGATTATCCATAAGGGTAAACAAGGTTGATAGAATATCATATTCATGAGAATAAGGTTATGAGAACATGAACACTAAAATAAAGGATCACACTATTCTACTAAAAATTCATAAACATGAATCATGGAATAAAGGTGGTAGTTATAAGACATGATTCATTAGGATATAAAGAACATAACACATGAAAGAATAATAGAGGAATAAACTATATAGTTAGGGAACACACATAATAATATATAACTATTTCTATAGTATTCAAGGCATCACTTCCTAGGCCATCATAGATGAAAAATACCTTTACTATACTAGGTTCACACCACATTCTTTCCTTATCTTACTGAACCAAGTTCAATACTTCTTTGAGTTGTGTAATACTAAACTGGGTTCATTTCTCATTCCAAACCTACAATAATGAACTGAATTAATTTCTTGTTTTCCAACTATAATACTAAACCCATTTCATTTTCCATTCCATAAATGTGTATATCTTGAGATATAAATCTTTTCCCAATACAATGGAAAGATATATTGGTCACACCCATCTCGTAGTAAATCATATATACATGTTCTAAATGATCATAAAAAATTATATCATAACCCATGAAATCAAATGGATATTATAAAAATGTAATCATATAATAACATGTGAAAAATAAAAGTTTCACAATCATTTAATAATTTATATAACACATGAAAATAAGATTAATTTAAAATACATTCACCCATAAAAGAGAAAGAATTTTCATAAACAACATTCCACCAAAACAGTATTGATTCAGAGAAATGATATGAATGGAAATGTTGAATAATATTCCTAGAGATGAATGAGTAATACTAAAATATTTTATCATATATGTGATATAATTTTTAAATATCTATTAAAAACTTTTCTTGATGAAAATATCCTTTCTTCTTAGAAAATTTATTTTTATAACATAAAACATTCAGAAAACCTTTTTCATTGAATATTTGTAAGAAAATATAAATCTGATGCTTTGAAAAAAATAATACATTTTAAAAATACTTATTACTTGAAAATTAACTTCTTATATCATTTGAAAAAAAACATTTTTGAAAACATGGTCTTTGAAATTAAACAGTTTCCTAACCATAGAGAGAGATACGATCTGTTTTTTCTTAAAAACATTTTATTATTAAACATAAATAAAAAATAGTGGGAAATGGTAAAAATAAATGTATATATATTTATTAAATAGAGGATAAGGATACTCTATAGTTCTATTGAGAGATGGGTCATGAAAATTCATCAATGTAATTATTATTAAAAAAATCATGAAAAACGATGAGATTATTTAAATAAACATTTATCAATTCCTAACGTGGGATCATACTCTACATGTAATAATTGGAAGATACATAAATATTAATATATCCTAGAAAAAAAAATATATGTGATACAACATGTAAAATGGAGGCATATAAGCCTCGAAAAAAATTAGGTGCATAATAAAACATGAATCTCAAAAAAGGAAAATGTAGACAAAACTATTTTGTCGATTTGGTAAATTTTGAAAATTAGACCACCTGAAATAAATATCATAAAATGGGTATTTATATAAAAATTAATATAAGTATAAGAATAATATAATCTATCCATGTATAGAACACACACCACACAAATTTAAAGGGTTTAAAATAAAGTATGTGTCTTAGAAAAATAAAATGTGATAAGAAATTACCTTAACTTGTGTTTTGACTATCATCATAATCATAAAAACCACCTATATAATAAATATAAATTTATTAAAAACATTTTAAATAACAATATTATTTTATCAAATAACATATATGGTGTTATTATTAACCTATATTACCCTCTTGTTAACAATCCTATGTTAAGGTTTCACTTCGGGTAATATTTTCCTTGTTTTTCGCATGTGTATTAATTTGTTATATATTTGGTCCTTATAATTATCTCATGGTTTAAATAATGTAAAACATTATATAAATATAATTTATATTCCTTAAAGTTTTTTATTATAGTCAATATAATATATAATGATGAAATATATTACATCATTTATAGAGATGGTAAGCTGTATGAACACATGAATGTTGTTTGCTTTTTTATTGTCTTATTTAAAGAAAAAGGTAATTTACATATGTGTATATATAAGTATATATATATAATAATTATAGTATAATTATAATATCATATTTATCATATTATTTCACTAAAAACATTATTAATACATTCCATGTAGTGTGTGAACATTCCACATCACATTGAGTGGGTGTTAGTCCACACTTCCTAAAAATGAAATTATTGTATTTTTACTAAAAGAACATAATAATTATAAGTGTTGTAAAAATTTTATAGAAGATAAAATACATAATAAATATAATAAATAATGTATATAAACATAATTTCCATCATAATTTTCACCCTATGAAATTATAAGGAAAAATGAACAATCCTCATTTTGGGAAGAGATAGTTCATCATACACATAAATGTTATATCTATCACCTATTAGATGGAGGTGTGTATAGTTGTAGGTTGAAACTATGGCATAGAAACCCCCTAGTTTAATTCTTATACTGTTGTTTTTAATCAATCATTTAATACATATAGTTGATGTTGTTAATAAATAATGTAATTTAAAGGAGCTTGAGAAAAGATGTAACCTCTTATCGGTAAAATATTTTTGTTTGATCCAAATGGATTCCATAGATTCATTTATTCCCAAGAAAATTCTTCTTAGATTAATGTGAGGGATATATAGATTTTTAATTAGAATATATATTCTAATCCATTGTGCTTTTAGATGAGTGATTAATAAGGATTGGTGGTGGACTTTTATAAGTAAGGGAAATGACACATTTGACATTTTTTAGACAAGTTAGACGTACCCAAATTTTTATGTAATCAAGTCCCTAAAAAATTAAACTCGTGAATTGAATATCAATGAATGAATTATTCCAATAAAATTGGTTTTGGAGAAGTGTATTGGTGTTCTGGGACTTAAAAATAAGTATTTGTACATTGTTTCCCTACTTTTTCAATTAATCATTGTAATTAATATTTATCACATAAACTATTATTTTTGGTCAAAACTAAATTAGAACTATTAAAAATTATAAAATATTTTTATTAAAAATATGGAATCAATTTTTCCAAATTATAATCTTATAAGTGCTGGAAATTATTTTTAAAATAATCTTGCTGACTGGACGACATTACAGGTTTTAAAAGTAAAAAAATCTAAATGATTGCTATGTTTTTATACCCAATATGAATGTTAAATTGTTTCTATAGAAAAAAAATTGGACTAAAGTATATAAATATAATCTAATTAATGTTAAAAAAACTAAAATATAATATAACATTATAAATAAATAAGATGAAAAGGCAGTTTTGAATTAAAATCGGGTATTTTAAATATTCATCCAAAAATACAGTTTCTTAGAACTATCCCAAAAAATATCCCTAAGATAATTTCAACATTATAAATTTATATTTTTTTTATTTTATAAAATTAAAGTTATAAATTTGTAAGAAATTAATTTTATTATTTTTCTAATTAGGTCATTAAAAACCTTTCATTTGAGAAAATGTCATTTTTAAAAATATAAGTACGTTCTGAAAAAATATATTAATCATTATCGATATGATTTATTTTTATATAAAAAAGTATAATAATTATTTGAAAATTATTTATTAATATTCATATTACTATATTTAATCTCTATGTGATAATTATCTCATTTTAATAATTTTAATAATAAAATGATGTTTTGTAGAAACATCGGTGTTTCATTTAATATATGCCAATTCAATGATGTGTGTAACATACTCCTAGTCCATTTTATGTGTAATGTAATCCGAGTCAGAAATGTTGGAAAGGAATTTTTTAATTATTTCATTTCAAGAAAAAAATTATATTTTAATTTATTCTAAACAGGTCCATAAAATCCGAGTTGTCACACTTTGGCTCTCATTACTCTTGGACCATTCCCCTTGAACTCGATAATTCTTCAAGAAAGTTTTTGTGATCCTATTATTTCCTCATAATGATTTCAAGGAATTAGGAAGCATCACACAATCTCAGTCAAATTTAATAATTCCAATTTATCTTCGACATTTTTATTTCTTTGTTTGGAATTGGATAAAACATGGGAATGGGGGTGTTTTGAATCCATATATTGTTTAAGGATTGTTCTGATAGAATTTCATTATGATTATTTATTTTAATGGAAGGGGGAACCCATATCTATGATTCATGGAATTATTCATCATGTAAAACACACTGTATATAGGTGGTTTCATCCAAATATAGAATTATCATAGAATTAAAATTTCTCTATTTTAAAATAAAATGTTTCGAACATGTAATAGAAAAATCGCATAAAAATATCTTGAAAATTTATATTTCTACTATTTCTTTAAATATTGAAGTTTTGGAGACAAATATAATATGATATATGAAATTATAGAATTTAATTTCAAATAAATAAGGAATTTATATTTCATTATATGGTATGGATATTTTTTCCCTGCATTAATATACATGTTGGGAGGTCTTTGTGGGTTATACATGTTTATGGATCTAATTATGGTTAAAACTATATGATAACTCAATGTGATTACTTAATAATGGTTGTATAGTATAATACCCAGAAGTTTTATTTCTCATAAGTCCTTATGATATAGTATTTTTAAGATTTTTTCATTTCATGGGTGTATGGGTAAATTTTAGAGTAGGATATGGTTTGGGTTTTTTAACTAAATTCTACATATCAATCCTCATAATCAGTTTCTATAATCCTATTCTATTTTCAATTATATTTTTGAGTTTAATTATACTTGTTTTAGTGCTATGTAAGGGATGTTTGGGGGGGGGTCAACAGATTCAATATAATCTCCCCTATATATGAACCTTGTTCTCTATGGAATAATGGTTTATCATGAAACATGTACGGGTAATGTATCATAATTTACTAAATTTACACCATGATGCTATAGTATTTTAATTTGGATATGGAGTTAAGAGATATCTTATAGTGGATTTATTCATGATTCTACATTAGTGTATTGGTCTATCATATGTTATTTAGGATATTGTATATGTATAATTGATGGTGTGTTTTTAAAACTATGACCCCATTTAGGAATTTAGTTAATTATTTCACTAGATTATTGATGTAATTAATATCTACAACCATGTTTAATTTATTTTATAGTTATTTACTATTTCTGGTCACATTTTATTTTTTGATAATCATCCACAAAAATATTTTGAATACCTTGGAATTTATTTTCCACATTTGAGATTCAAGAGACATCACCTAAGGAAATTGGATTATCTATCCTTTATAAGATGAAGGGGTGAGTTTGGGAAGATATACAATCAACCCTAACATTAGCTATTTTTGATACAGGTGCATTGTACCCATTCATAAGTGAGCATATTGTAGGTGATATGGGTTTATTCATGATGTATCTCTATGGGATGGTTTCCATCCATACAAATTTTAGTAATATGGTCAAGATGATTCCAAATATATCTTTTGTTTTTTATTAGTATTATTAAATGTAGGAATATATCTGATATTTTTTCTTTGTATGTGTTGTTTTGATATAACCCTTATAATGGATTTAATTTCTCAATGTTGAGAACTCATCAACTACATCCATTAGAGGTATTAATTCAAATTCATTGAGGGAGATTATCATGTCTATAATGAGGAGTCAAAACTATATGTTTTACTCTGAAGACATAACCATGAGTTTCTATTGATGATCTCAACTCATATTTCAATTACATTTTGGACCATCCTGAGACATCTCATGAGGAAATTATCTTTTTTATCAACATAATGATGTTATTCCTAATGAGTTATTATTATTTAAAATTGAGGGGAAATAAAATCAATAATAATGTTTATTCATGGAATATATCCCATATCATATCTACTATACGTGATGGAATCGACAATTCATAGTTATTTGAATACTCAATTATAAGGGATAGATGAAAAAGGGTACATTTATTATGAAGGACCCCATGAAGATCTATTTTACTATTCTCAATGAAAGGGAATATAATTTATTTTATTTTATTTTTAACATAGTATGAAGAAATTAATGGTTATAAATCAATATATATTCTTCATATCTATGACCTATTTGATCATTTGTGGGGATCATTGTTGTTTCATATTGTTGACATCGGGTTGTGCTATCTATAGTTATGAATGGGGCCTTTTTATTTTTCACATTGTACATTCTGAACTAGGTATGTCATGTATTATTATCTTATGATGTTGTTAATATTAATGAAATTATAGAAAATATTAATGGACATAATGAATATGTTCTTTCATTGGTATCTATATTTTTTTTGGTTGTCCCCATTGATAAAATTATTATTTATTCTATTCATTGATTGTTATTTCTTGATATATTTTGATCATATTACGTATATATATGTATCTTCACATATAAACCATGGTATAAAATTATTAGTTTTATATGGTGAATGATTTCTTATATTGAAATAATATATTTTAATATAGAGTATTAGTAAAACATCTTATGGTATATGATGTGTTTTCTTTGTATCACTGATGATAAAACTAATCATGAAGGTTCTCATGATCACTCTATCTAATGAATCTCATATTAGTTTCTAGGATAAAAAATATATATCTACATTTACCTTAATCCCAACCATACTTGAGAAAAGTAAGGAGTATATATTTTGTTTTGACCATTCATCAGTAACGTATTTGGATATTCTAATATTATATTAGCATGTAATAATTTATAGTACTTGTAAATTTTGTCTGCGTGACTATAAATACCCAAAACATGATCTTCAAATTGTAGTGATAGTCAACATGCTCTGATATGGGGTGTTACTATATGGTGGTTGAGTATTTCTTGGAATATATCAATAATATAATCCCAATGTATATACTGTCCTAATGTGAGTAGAACCATTAATAAATTATATGGGTTGAGTATTTGAATTATTTCAATTTAAAGGTGGTATAAAATCTTATGAATCTTAATTTCATTGATGATTCATTGAGTTGGAAGAATTATGTACATGTAATGTAGTTTGATAGTAGTGAGGTGTACATGATTAGTCACTTTTCTAAGTAGAACATTTATGCTTAGTGGTATAACTTCAGAGGGACCATAACCCCACTGAACAGTACCTACACACTCCTTATGATTGTAATAGAGATATTTCTATTTTATTCAGTCAATCTTGTTATTAGGGAAAAAATATGTGGTGGGGATACAATATATTATTAGTACAAAAGATATGATGAGGTAATTTATATATGAGGTTTTGTGGAAGTCCCTATGAGGAATCCAGATAACCAGATATAATATTCATAAACCATGAAATTGGGAATTCATAAAAGGATTGATAATATTAATCATGATATATAGATTAAATATTAATATCACATGATTAACAAGGATATAGTCGAGTGAATTTCACAACACTTCAATTATTGGAATGTGAAGGATAAGAATCGATGCCCCATATGAATTTTTTGTTCTAGTAATAATTCATGATTGGAAGTGTGATGAAATTAGGATATAAATCATTCCATGTTTTTTATAGTTATATCATGGATCTTATAATGTGATGTTTAAGGTGGCCTTTTGTAATAGGTTAAAATTTCATATAAATTCTCTAGGCCAATCATAATGACAATCTGCATAGCTTGTCTTTCCAGAAAATAATGTGTATTCAATGGGTCCCTTGGATTATAATATCTAATTATGATTCCCATTTTACATTAGTCTTCCAGTTGGTAATTTATAATTTTTTTATATGTCAGTGATTTTAAGGGGTTTCTAACATCATTGGACACAGAAGAAATCTATGTGTAATATCTTGGTGTGGGAGAACAAAATTTTAAATTGTGTCCCAATTTGGCTAGATTGTAGGGAATAAATCTTGATCTTATATAGTACTCATATAATTATTTTTAATGAATATCTTAAAATATAACATTTAGTTGAAATTTTTGGTTGGTCACACTAATCAACTATGTATTTATTGAATGTAAGGGTGTTAACTATTATGAGGTTGAGTCCTATGTAGGGGATTTCATTTTCGTTCAATTTTATTTTGAATTATATGGTGACTGAAAAGTGTGTCATGATAAAATATACAAATTAGCGGTGCCTTATAATGGATTTTTTCATGGTTTTCTATGTATTAAAATGCATGTCAGTGGGGATGAAAAACTTATGTATTCAGAGGAAAGGACGTGTGGAAGCTATGTTATTGGGGTCCTCTAGGTTTAGCTAAAGGATCACAACATTAGAGTATTGGATATCAATTCTCATTAGATATAGTTATATCCTAGGTCTATTCAATGTATCTCACTATAATTGATACTTTCTCAATCCTTCTCATGTGATCAAATTATATGATGTTGATATATTCCCTAATTCATCATTTTAAGAATGAGAAGTTTATATTATATATAAGAATGGGATTATCCATAGTTTTATTATGGTCACATTAGTAAACATGAAATGGAATAATGACAATACATAGAAAGATATATGGTTGTGGGAGTCAGATATATGACTGCAATGGTGTGATTTTTTTCAATTGAGGCCTTGTGACACATCTCATGGAATATCTATTATATAGTTGAAATTTTCAATACATCACATATATTCGAGTAATTTTTGGGATCTATTATTCACTTAAACTCATTACTTATGGTCGTTTTATAGTTTTACAGTGTTTGGTGGAAATTTAGGGGTGAATTTTATAATTTTGGATTGGGTTCAATATTTTTATTCTTTGGAAAGTCTATACTAGGAATGATATGGTCTGGTACTAGGTGCATAGTTTCACCCCAAGTGGTGGGGGTGGTAATATAAGGGACACTGGCTTGTTGGCCTACCATTAAATGGATCCTTGTAGGTACTGGGTAGCCATTAGGGGATATCCTTATAATATATTAGTTACATGGATTTATTTAGTTTAAATTTAATTAATTTATTAGCTAAAATTTAATTAAAAAATCATCACCCATCTAAACTTGTTTTATTCATGTCACATGCCTCTCCCCGTCTTCACCTATTATTTACTTCTTCAAGATGGATTTTCATTAAACGTGGAAAAACTAGAGTATCTTTAAGTGGTGGGAGTATTCATGGTAAGGATACCCTACCATTTCCCTATAATGTGTTTTCTCTCTCAATTTCTTTATACATCACATGTTCAACAAAATTATTAGTTTTACAATAAGTTTCATTATTTATACTATTTTAAAAGAAAATTTATTTATGTGATTTAATGTGTAGGTCATTCATGGGTCAATATAGGTTTTCCTTATCATTATATTAGTGACCCATCCCTATATAGCCCAGATCATGTCTCTACAAATTATTACGTTGGCATGATTTCAAGTATTAAATCCATGAATGACTGACCAGTTTAGCCATCATTGTAAACTAGATACACAAATGAGTCTTCTATTACAAAAGATTACATTAATTACAACACATTTTTTCTTCTATCTAAAATATATATAAATATATTCAAGGGTAACACTACTCCATTTAGTAAATCCACACATATCCTTCAAATTACACTTCTTGGATACCTTGGTAATGAAACATAATATAGGTGGTCTCAAATACTCAATAATGGTAAGTAATATGGAATCAATAATGAATCAATAAGAATAAATTAACATGAAAGGTAAATAACTAATAACAGAGGACATTAAAATAATTAGATGAAGAAATATAATTATTTAAAGGGAAGAAACTGAAACTCTTTCCATATATATCAATAAACTATGAATGAAATGTATCAATAGATATGTCAAGAAAACCTCATGACTAAATAACAACTGATGTATGAAAATGAAATTCATATATAGATATGACGACGCAAAAGCACATAGATAAATAATAAATGAATATAAAATTGGTATGTTATTGATTATTATTAGACTCCATGTTTCCCAAGTACATGGTACCTTTTCCATAAAGACCTTTCACTATAAGGTTTATAAAATTATGGGTAATAACCCATCTAAGGTCGCTAGCTAAATGACTCATCTCATAAGACTATTGATGCATCGAGGGGCTACAGTAGGCCCCACCCATGACATACCAATCAAAAACATTCCTCATATTGAATAATAAATTTTCATTATAAAATACCAATATTTAATAAATAATATTAATTTATCAATAATACCTAAAATGAGGATATGTAATAGCAAGGGTTGTTTACATTAATACATTTGTGAGGATAAATAATCTTTAAACATACCAATGTGTCCCATACCACAGTGAATCATTTAAATATTAAATCCTTATAAATTAAATGAATTTTAGAAAACTAATATAATAAAGTGATTCAATGTATAACATGTAAAGTGAAGTATATAAACAATATAAGAGTGAGTTGGTGCATAACTACAAACATGTCTCAATAGAACATAAATTCTGGCAGAATCCTTACCATGAGTTTCATTTTGAGTGATTTGCCATTAAATTCACATGTAATTAACTTATTTTATTTTTATACAAGAATAAGAACCTTTTTAAATATTATCATATTCTTTATTTCACTTATTAATATGTTTTATGAAATAACATTAGCAATTATGTTTAAGTCAGTTGTTTTGAACAAATTCGGTTTATGTGTCAAAAATAACTTTGGTAGGTCAACTATGGTCAATGGGTTCATTATATAACATCATCCGAATAATAAAAAATACATAAATATAATATTTATACATTAATTATAATTTTAAAATAAATAATTAACTATTTTTTTGAAATATAATTCAACATTACAATCATTTAGAAGGTAGGCCATACATACGCATGAGTAACATTCCCATTTTTTAGTGATCATTTTTGGAAAGAAGGTAAGTAACATCATATCATTCTAGAATGGTAATTATATAAAAAATAAAAAATTATTTAATAATAAATACATATATATATTTAATTATTGTGATAAAAAATGAATAGCATCATGTCTAAGACACGGTAGTCCACATGTCCATGAAAATCGTTATCACTTTTTAAGTTTGAGTAGGGGTAGAAAATAAAATGATATATATATATACATAACTCAAAAATGTAATGTTTAATGAATATCATATATTTTTTTATGTCTCATATTTTTAATTATAAAAATTATTTTCACATTCCATTTATCGTGTGGTTGAATCACATCGCTCTGAGGGGGCGGTAGTCCAAACATCCTCAAACTATGTTATCATATTATCATAAAATGAAAGTAACAAAATTTATGTTTTGTAAAAAGTTAAAAAAATATTAACACATAATAAATATCATATATAACCTATATAAACATGGTGTCCATCAAAATGAACTTCATTATATGTTTTAAGGGAAAAATAAGCAATCATCGTTTCGTGAGGCAATAGTTCACCGTACAGAGAAATAGTATGTTTGTTACCCATTAGATGGAGATCTGTGTAATTTCTGGCCAAAACCATATCAAAAAAAGTTTCATATTTATTATAATTTTGTTATTTTAAAATTAATACTAATATTTTAGGGGTCTTATAAAGGAATTGAAACAAAAAAGTCATGAGAGAAGGCATTACATATTAATCAAGTTTCCTCTTTTGTTTTGAACCAAAACCTTCCTTGTTTTTCTTTCTACCCACATGGAGGATTCTAGGTTAGGGGAGGGTTATTGGGAGACTATTTTGGAAGATAATGGACTAACCTAAGTGTTTTTATTGGTGTTAGGAATGTGTAGAGCTAGTTACCTTTTATTGGGAAGGAAAATGATTCACTTGATGATTTTCGAAACAAGTTAGTTTTAGACATGTTATTATATAAAAAATTCATAAAAATCCATCAAAAAACAATAAATAAAAGGTAACAGAATATGTATGACCATAAGGTATGTGGATGGGTCATTTGGTCCCTTAATGTTAGGGTTTAGTCCCTTTTTAATCTAATCATAGATGAATAAATGAATTAAATTTTAATCACATTCCCTAATCAGTTGGGTAAAAAAAATATGTTTATCTTATTAGACATAATATATAATTAATATTATTTATAATCTTGTGGATAGATAGTTTAACCAGTTTCATTAAAAAAATTCCAAAATATTATTTATTTTTTATATTCAATTTCAATGTGAAAATTAATATACTAAAATAAATTGTATTAATAGATGAATTATTCATCTAATGTGACATAATAAAAATTTTAAAATATAATTTAAGATTAATATTTTTTAATTGAAAAGACAACTTTTAACCAAAATGTTGTTTTTCACAATTCATCAAAAAATATGTTTCTTATAAAAATTAAAAAAATTCACATTAGGATAATATTGACATTATAAATTTAATAATTATGGTTATATTATAAAATTAAACTTATAATAGTGTCAAAATAAAAATTTAGAATGGATTACCCATTAAAAGGTCATAAAATTGCCTTTATAAAAATATAATGTTTTGTGTGTAAAATATTGTTTGTTCTTATATTATTTAGGTCAAACCTAATGGATAAATTTTAAAAATGTTTGATTTAATATATAAAATACATCTTTCATTAATATAATTCAAAAATTATAATTACTTATTTTTATTATGGTATAAATCATTTGGAAGTATAAAAACATTAATATTTTATTTTTTGTCCAATTGGTTATTCTTTTTGTTTTCATAATTATTAACCACTAAATTCATTTTATACTGGTTTAAACCATAATTTTTATATGGTAGTGATTTATATTTATATAATATAATTTGATGGCTATTTTATATCATATTATATTAATAATAATATTTTAAAAATATTTTTTTATTTGGGGAAAGTCATTCTTACCAGTAATGAAAGATATCGAGGAAGGTGTCTCTTACATGTAACATAAGAAAACTCGGTGTTGCGTGTATTACATGATCTATAATATATTATATTTATTTAATATACTAAATATATTTTAAAGATTCATGTTATTATATTCCATTTATACATTTGGCATTGTGTTCCATACAAGTCATTGATTACAAAGTTGTACATTAGAATATCTGGGTGTTACGTTCTCCAAACCTTAGTTAAATTGCATATTAAAAATTTAAACTTGATCTTGCAGATATATTGATTGATACTTACCATGTTTAAAATCCCACATCATGATAAGGGTTTGTAAAACATCCTCAGTAAAATATAGAATGGGATGTACAAGGGGCATATGGACTACCATGTAAATGGTCTCTATGTATGAGAACATCTTTTGAATGAATATATATTTATATAGAGGAAAGTATTAAATATTTATTTGGAGTGAATGAGGAGATATATTGCAAAAAATTGAATGATAAAAATAAAGTTTAGTGCTCAAAGACTAAATCGGTAATGATTTATAAAACCATAAGTTCAAAAAAATATGGTAATAGGAAAACATTTTATTTTGAAGTCATCTTCATAATGTTGGGTAATTAGTTTAATAACCTAGAATATAATATTATTTTATGATATGTTTCTATTTAATGTCAAAAAAATCCTATTTTTTAGGTTTTCTTCGTTCAATTTATAATTTATTCCTTTACTCCTTGAAATTAATTACTAATAATGAGTTTTTTTTGCCTAAACCACAAAATAACATTTTAAAGGATCGTAAGTCCTATAAAAGTGTGACAACTCTAACTATTTTTCCATAACCATCATCCAAATCCAATATAGTTTTTATATTAATCTCTAATCATCAAAAGTTATATTATTAGTTCATCATTAGCATTTATTCATCAATGTTTTTAACTAAAACCAATGAAAATTTAATCAGAACATTACATAGGTCAGGGCTTGGTGTTAAACCATTATCTACCGTCGATCATGGATTCAAGACCCATGGCCTTTATGGATTTTATTAGTTTTCGCCTCACTTACATGTTTCATTTTCTAAAAACATATTACTATAATTTCTATAATAACTATGATAGAAATCCTTTAAATTAGATTAATAACTAAATATACTTTAATCTATGATAATTAATAAAACCTCAACACATAAATAATTCATCTAGTTATTTCCACATAGATCCTTCCTTGGTCTAATGTTTATCCACAAAACAATTTCTTTGATTTCAAAATCTGGACACATTACTTTCAATAAAAAACACCTTTGGTTTCTCCTAGGTTATTTATTATGTATCTAAATCCTTCATAAGTTTTTTTAAACAAAAAATTTTTTATCCTAGGAAAATTAATCATGAGTTTCAAGCCATGTTCAAAGTAATGCCTATCGTTATGTACCCGGTTACCCTAAGTTAAGCACAGAACACCTTGTCGAAGTTATTACTCCTAGGTACATCTATAGCAGAACCAGGTCAACTAGTAGAATTTAGACAAGGATTTATTTCTAGTAAGACCCATATAATCAATACATTACCCATACTCTAGGTTTTTCGTATATACATATAATTAATTTATACCTTTGGGTTTGATATCTAGCCTATCTTTTCCTAAATTTAGTTTCCAAAGGATGCTACTAAACATCCTATGTTACCAAACATAGAAACCCAACCGTAGATAGCCTAAATCCAGTGTCTAGTACTCATTACATTAGCATGATTACAATGAATTATGATCTGAATGAATGATCAATTTAGTGGTCTTGGTAAACAAGATACATATATGAGTATTTTATTACTAAATAATACACTAATTACAACATTTTATTTCATCTATCTAAAATATAAATAAATAACATCAAGGGTAACAATAATCTAGTAATTAAATCCATGACTATATTTCATAGTTTGCATCTTCGATACCTGGAGAAAGAAACATAATAAGGATGAGCTCAAATACTAAGTAAGGGTATGTGTAAGAGATGAAATAATGAATCAATAGTTATGAATTAACATAGAAAGGTAAATAAATGATTATACACTCCATTCAAATAACTAGAAAAGGAAATATCAATATGGAAAGGTATGAAACTGAACATCATTGCATCTGAATCAATAATATGAGAATGAAATTTATTAGAACATATTTTGATGAAAAACATCATGGATAAATTAAAACTCAAGGATAAAATTGAAATGTGTTCATAGATATATAGATGGAAAATCACATGGATTGATAATAATTGAATATAATTGATTTAAATTCATAATTATTATCGGATTCCATGTTTCCCATGTATTTGGTACTATTACCATCAACAACATTCTCATGATGGTTTATAATATGATGGTTAAAAACCCATATGATGTGGCTAGCCAAATGACTCGTCTGATGAGACAATCAATGAATTTAGAGGCTATATCACCCCCTGCACATGTTGTACCATTCCAAAAAATACATTGTAATTAAAAATAAATATTCCTTAAAAATATCCATATTTAATAAAAAAATATGGATTTATCAATAATTCTTAAATGTAAGGTAAGTTACAATAAGGGTTTTTGACATTAAAAAATTCTTGAGGATAAATATTCATTAATCATTGCAAAGACTCTCTATAAGGACCCGGCCTTAAACCTTACATAAACTTGAATTAAATGGATAATTCATATTTAGGATCTTCATTGTTGTTATGCACCAGTTCAGTCTTATATGGTGTATATATTTTCAGGTTTAGAGTTTTGATGTCCTCATTCTAAAGAAAGATTTTATTTGGTCATATAGAATGTATTAAAGTGACCAAAATCAGATTTAATGAGGGTTCTCCATTAAAAGGCGGTAAATGGGCCTTTTAATGTAAATTATATTCATTCACATTTTAAGCCTCTAACTTTTATTGGATAAATGTAAATACATTTAACAAACATGTATAATCATATTTTAGTTGGTTTTGTTCGTTCCCACCAATACAACTACTAGGAGTTAACTACCATTTAAAATAATAATATTATAATATTAGTGTGCAACGTAATATTTCAAAGAAACTCGTTTTTGCGTATCAGGTCTGCTATCGAACATAGAGAACCATGTAAAGTAAAATTAATATTTAATTCAAAAATATTAATAAATATGAAAATGTCATATTCTTTATTTATCTGGTATGTTACATCCTTATCCCCTTTTGGGAATTGCATCCTTGCAATTTTAAAATTAGGCTCGGGAACTTCATTGAAAGCCCCACATAGAAAAAAGAGACAATAAAACTATCAATTTAAAATGAAGGAAGAGAAGTAAAAAAGGTTACCCAAGACAACAGATACTACAATTCCATGAAAACATGGATATGGAAGAGAAAACAAACCATCAAATTCTAATGGAGAGTGATAGAAAACATGTTTAGGAGAAAGTTAACCACCAGAAAATCACAAACGTGTGATGGGTTAAATAGTCTTTGATTCCCTAGTAGGAAAAGTTAACAGACAAGGTTTTTGTTTTACGTTACTTTTCATTGAGGAATTTATTTATGAGATTAACTAAAAACATAAGAAAATATACTTACTTGTCATGTATACATTAATATTTTACTAGATTTCTAACACAAACTCATATTTCCTCCAAACAATGAGTATTCAAGATGAATTTTCTTCACATTAAGAGTGTTATAATCAACTTCGAGAGAATCACATAATCCACAAAAGATGAACTATATATTTCACTTGTATTTATACATCAACTAAAACCAAAATTTTTAGTAAAAGATCAGATAATCACCAAAAGGATAATCCTTTATAAGAAGAAATTCTACTCTTAATTTCCAAAATTCAACAAAAAGAACCCAAGGTCCGAGAAAGACCATTAAATAAACAGTTATCCTTAAAATTCTTCAATGTAATCCAAACTAAGATTGAAACCAAAATATCTGAAGGATTTAATCACATAGTCCTCCAAGGTAAATCTTAACATTTATCTCCAAATAACATCAGTTACTCTTAAAGTCTCATACTAAAAACTAATTAACCTAGTCACATATCCTCCATGATAGGTTAATCATTTCCATAGATAACCCAAAATCAACTTATTCAAGATTCATAAGATCATCTAACTAAAAATAATTAGTCATAATAATAAGGGACTTCAAGTAGTCCAGTGGTAGGCGATAAATACCAGTCACGCTTTGGTTGTGGGTTCGATTCCCACAGCTTCATCTGACGCGAAGGGTTGTCACATGGTTTGTGTGTTGTCCCTTTTTAAAAACTACATAATTTTATAACATTACCAAAAAGAGATAAATTCATCAAAAATAACCATAAAATATTTTAACCACAAAGGTTATCTAATAACTTTCTTTTTGCATCCCAAAATGTATTAATCGGTAATTGCCTCAAATTCAAGGATCATATAAATCCAAATGGTTCTTTATAACTATATCCACAAAAGAGAAGATAATTATTCCTTGAATAAAAATTTTCATATATCAAACATCAGGGTTACACATACTATAAAAGTCTTCTAATGTAATCGCATCATCAGAAGAGCCTTAATACTTTTAAGCATTTCACCATCTTAAATTATACCATAACTCTTGAATCCATTATATGTTGACTTCTTACTCATTCAACATTCTTCATGATCCATTAACCATTCCTTTCTAACTTATTCTGAATTACTTATTTCCTACAAACAAAATAATGAATCATATCCTAAGATTTCAATAATAGGAAAACATATGTTAAGAAATAATCCATACCTTTCATTGGTCATTGGCAGTTTCTTTATCCTCAATCAGAATGGCATCAGGTATTGGTAAATGAGTATTTTTATGATCCTGGTGATCCCATTCCCAAAACCTTTTCGTAGGACATGTGTTTGCATAATGACCATGCAAGCCACATTTAAAACATTCAATTGATCCCTCAGAAAGAACTTATTTCCCTTTCCTAGAGTCAACTAGATGCTTCCTTTTTCTATGGAAGGTTCTTTCTTTATGAACTTCATTTCCACATCTATAGAATCTTCTCATCCCTTTGAAGCATTTTCCTATGTGTTTCTTTTCACATCCTTGACACAAATTTTTTTTAACATTCTTACCTTTATGATTATTACCTGAACTTTCATAGGGATTTGTTTCTCCCATATACGACGCCTTATAAAAATTACCAAGGTTAAGATTGTCCATCATGGCTCCAGATAGTTGGTTGAGAATAACCACAAGAGTTCTCATTGCATCTCCCATTTCATTCAATTTCTCATTTAGAAAATCATTATAGTTTTCATCACATCCATTTTTACTTTGATGCTTGCTAGATCCGCCCATTGACTAAAACCAAAAATTTAAGTGTGATTATATCAGTAAAATAATCATATAATATCTTATGAGGAGGGTAAATACTAGGATATACTTATTCATATTGTCTTAAACTCATTCACTTTATATATAAAAACTATGACTCTTTCTGAAAGCCTAACCATTACGGCAATGTCACTTATGCTTAAATAATTACCCTAACCTCTAAAGTTATCTAAACCGACCTCTGATACCAACTGTAAGGACCCGGCCTTGAACCTTACATAATCTTGAATTAAATGGATAATTCACATTTATGATCTTTTTAGGTTTAGAGTTTTAGAGAATTAGGCCATAATTATTACATCATAAATTGAATATTACAAGTAGACACTACTACTCAGTATCTATTTTTTTATAAAATAGTAACTCTTAAAAAGAATCATGTCTAGTTCCATGTTTTAGACAGTATGAATTTCCATTGATCCCATCCATGACCCTATTCATCTTTAATTCCTGTGGAAAACATTTCAAAAAAACTTGGGATGAGCATAAAAAGCTCAGTAAGGGATACACAAAGAAGGAAAGTATTAGTTTTTCAAAACAATAAGTAAACCATGAATATCATGAGTAATACTTTTAACCTTTATGAAGTAGTAAATACACTTAACTAAATAAAAGATCATTTCATACCCTTTTGTAACCAAAATTTTACCATAAAACCCATATATAGAACACATAACATATAAAGGTAACTTGGGACATAAACATACTTAAATGGAATAACCATATGGTCGACTTCCACACATATCACTAAATGGAATAGCCATACAGCCGACTTACATACCCAATGCATTGGAGGTTAAAACATAACCACCCGTCCTGGTATTCACGGCACCACTCGTCATATGGTTTATCACGTAACCACCCATAAAATGTCCAAGTGCCATCATAACACATAAAATATTGAAAATATAAACATTTCACTAATATCATTTCAGAATCAATCACAATAAGTAATTTCAAGATATTGAAATAATCAATCCATTTTCAAAAACCATTTAAAAAATATTTTTGAATCAAAGTGTCCCATAACACTTTGAAGTTATTAATGGAATTATAATTTTAAAACATTAATGTCTATATAAATAAATACTCAAAACCATTTTTAAAACATGTGAATTAAAGATAAAGATTTAGAAAAATAAATCTTAAAAACGTTTAAAATGATATTTTAGTTAAAGAGTTTTTAATAAAATGAGAGACTCTTGAATACAAATAATTGAGGAAAAAAATTTAATCAAAACTTTATAATATCATGAAAATAAATGGATTCATGATATAATATGACAAAGGACTGTATATACACCATATAAGACTGAACTGGTGCATAACAACAATGAAGCCTCAATGGAAATGTACATTGAGATGAAATCGCTTATAAAGAAGGCATCCTTAAATTAAGGATAAATCAATCACATAATTATGTGTTCCAAATATAAATACACCCAATATAAGTGAATATTAATTTTAAAACAATTATAGGTCATTAAAACATATTCATAGGATGACATTTTCAAAAATTAGAAGTTTAACCCAAAGAATCGAAATTGGGTTAAGAAGTTCCCTTGTAAAAATTCGACAGCCTAACGACGTCACATTAAAATTCAAAAAATGATTTGATGAGATAAAAATGGTATCTCATAACTTGGAGATAAAATTTACATCAATAATGATATATAAGAACATATCCCAACAAAAGAATATGTGAACTAAAAGATATAACAACAAGAAGTCTTTTAAAAAAGGAGGGTGAAAGGTTCCCTTACCGATTTGGTAACTTACAAAACATATGCCACATGAAAGAATGATCATACAATGAAGATTTGAATACTCATAAATTAATTTATATTACACAAATATTACAATAATGGGAAGTACATACACCAATAAAAGTAAATAGTGGCCAATATAGCATGAATATCACTGGAATAAAAAGTGAGATGAAAAATCCTTGCTTCGTTGTAATGAATCGAGTCGTATGACCAAAAGTTGATAACCACCAAATTAATTACAGAATACCATGAATATAAAGATAATAATGATAATATGTATCAATTGAAAGCACTCAATACACCACATGCAATTAATAACTGGAAAACAATGGAAATCTCACGGAATTAAAAGTGAGATAAGAAAATCCCTTACGAAAATTCGGCAGCATAACGGCGCCACTTAAAACTTACAAAAATGGATTGATGAGATAAAATAGGGTCTCTCATCATATGAAAATAAAATTACAGTAATATTAATATAAAATATCATCCCCCAACATAAGAAAGATGATCTTAAAAGAACTGACATAAAAGCGATTACTTAAAAGAAAGAGAGAGGTAGGATCCCTTACCTCATGTCCGACTTGACTCGATCATTCTTTAATCTCATTAATAATAAACTAAAGTTAATTTATACTGTATTAATAACATTTTTCAAGTTTATTATTCCTTTTATATCACTTATTACTATGTTATAAATTTTATGTAATCATTTAAGTTAATAATGTTCATTTTGTCGATATTTGGTACTTGAGCAAATAATGAACACTTTATATTTATAAGTTGTCCATGTGGTCAATAGTCCATTATATCCAGAATGGTATTTGTGATTTAAATATAATATATATCATATACATCCAGTATATACATGTATTTATAATAGTAAATAACATTTGGAGATAAGAAATGAAATGCACCGTTCATGGAGACGGTAAGTCGTACGTATGCATGAACGCTACTTTCATTTCAATTTCTTATTTTAATGGAATTAAAAAACAATGATACATAGGTATATTATAATTCCAGTATAATATCATATATAATATCATTAACTCTATCTTTTATACATCCCACATAAGGCATTAACGCATCACATCACTTTGAGGGGGCGTTAGTCCGCACTTCCTCAAATGAGATTATCGTATTTACCCACTATGGAAACCATAAAGGCGTGCTATAAATGGAAAATACAGAAGTATAAAGAAAACATAAACATAATATATATCATATATAAATACAGTTCCATCATAATGGCCACCATGAGAGGTGGTTAGAGATATTTGAACAATCATCATTTCGTGAGGCGTTAGTTTTCCATCCATAGAAAAATTATGTTCTTCACCCATTAGATGGAGGTGAGTGTAAGTGTAGTTCGAATACTTTTCATAACAACATCCTAGTATATTGAGGATACTGTTGTTGTTACAAAAAAAGTAATAAAAGGAGTTTAGGGGTTGGATAAGTAAAATAAAAGAAAATAATTTAAGAGAAACCGTTACCTTTAATTTGGGTAACTCCCTTTGGTTTTAACCAAAGGACTTCTTGAAGTGCCTTCTACCTAAGGTAAGGCTTCTAGGAGAATTATAGGGACGTAGGGAGCCTAATTGGGCAGAGTTTGGATGAGAAAAATGTCTTGAGAGGTGTGAATAATTGGTTAGAAGTGATCTCCTTTTATAAGGGGGAGGAGGGGCTCTTTTGGAAAGTGTGAAAACATTATTTTATTATAAACTTATCTTCGGTTTCAAAAGGTCCAAAACACATTAGTTTCAAATATAATATGAATCATATTTAAAATAAAATCATCCAATAGTAATTGGATAGGTTTTGGATATTATATTAGTCTTTATGATCTTATTTATTTAAATCATTTATTAATGAGGTAAACACTGCATCATTATTGTGTCATATATACTTTAATTTATTTGATCACTAAAAATTATAAAAAAAATACTACGGTTTAGGAAATATTTTGATATTTCCAATGAATATTTATATTTTAAAAGATAATTTACATAACCCATTGTAAAAATTAATTTACTAAAAGATATTTTCTTTTGTCATTTTTGCCTTTACTTTAAGTTAATTAATCTAAATAGTCATTATCACTACCAAGTGGCTCAATGGGGTCCCAAAATCAACCCAATGATTCCCATGGATGTTAATGACTCAACCAATAAGTTTTGGACAAATTTTAAGATAATTTTGAATTATTATAATATTCTTTTCACCTTGAATTACCCTATTTACCTTTAACCGTGGTAAATAAAAGTCAAAAGTTACTATTCACCAAAAATTATTTTCATCTTATTAAACCACATTTTACCTCTTGATAATAAACATGAATGTCGGATTTTCTAAAATCAATTCAAAAAAGTGGTAAAATTTCATTTAAATGAAAATATTCAGTTTTTTAACTACCACTAAGTGGTTTCACTATTCATCAAAAATTGATGTTTTCCAGAAAAATACCAAAAATTTAGCATAAGATTTATCTGATATTCTGAATTAAAAAATTATGTCTATTTTACAAAATTCAAAACATAGAAGTGGCATTAATTAATTTTAAAATTAATTCCTGTTGTTAAAATAAATAGCATGTTTTTAAGAAATAATAAATATCAAAAGATTGACACTTGTTTATGTCCAATTTCAAAGTGAAATTAATTACAATGACCAACATTGGATTAAAAGGTAAAAATATATTATAATTACACTTTAAAACCAATTAAAAAGATAATCTAACCATATAAATAAATTAGATTAAAACACAGTTTTGAATTAAAATACAATATTTTTCACTATTCATTAGAAAATGAACTTTATCGAAAAAAATCCAAAAAATCACACAAAGTAAATTTTGATGTCCTAATTCTAAAGAAAGATTTTATTTGGTCAAATAAAATGTATTAAAGTGACCAAAATTAGATTTAATGAGGGTTCACCATTAAAAGGCGGTAAATCGGCCTTTTAATGTAAATTAGATTCATTCACATTTTAAGCCTCTCACTTCTATTGGATAAATGTAAATACATTTGACAAATATGTATAACAATATTGTAGTTAGATTTTTTCATTCCCACCAATATAATTTCTAGGAGTTAACAACCATTTAAAATAGTAATATTATATTATTAGTGTGTGACGTAAGATTTCAAAGAAACCCATTGTTGCGTATCGGGTATGCTATCTAACATAGCAACCCCTTCAAAGTAAAATTAATATTTAATTCACAAATATTAATAAATATGAAAATGTCATATTATTTATTTATCTGGGATGTTACACTCTCATACCACTTTGAAATATTGAAATCATAATTCCATTTTTTATTAAAAGAATATTATAATATTTAGTGAATATGGGGATTTAAATTATAACATGTAAAGGGAAGTATATACAACATGAAAGAGTGAGTTTTTTCTTATAAACAAACATGACTCAATGGAATGTTAAATTGAGACAAAATCCTTACCTTGAGTTTCCTTTCGAGTGAACATCCATTTAATTCATATATAATAAACTTATGATAATTTTATACTTGTATCGGAGTATTTTTCATGTTTATAATTAATTTTACATCATTTATGACTATGTTGTATAAATTTACATAAACAATTATTTACAGGTCAGTTTTTTGGACAAAATTCGTTTTATGTGTCAAAAACAACTTTGGTGGGTAAATAATGGTCAATGGTTTCATTATATAACATATCCAGAATAATAACCATGAATTTATTATCATACTTATACAGTAATTATACTTTTAAAATTAATCATTAAATTTGGTTATGAAAAATAATCCACATTACAATCAAGGAGACGGTAGGTCGTACGTACACACGAGTAACATTCACATTTTTCAATGATCGTTATGAAAAGAAACTAAGTAACACCATATATTTCCAAAATGATCATAATATAGTAAATAAAATAATATTTTATCATAAATACTTATATATTTAATTCTTATTATGATAAAGGAATCACATAATGTCGAGGAGGTCGTAGTCCAGACGTCCACGATTAACATTATAACTTTATAAGTGTGTGAAAGGGTAATATGGGAAATGAAATATATATATATATGTGTGTGTGTGTGTGTGTGTGTTTCAAAAAATATAAATCTATAATTAAAATTATATGTATTTTTTATTTCTCGTATAATTAATTATAACTATCATTTATACATTCCATGTATCATTTTAATGAATCACATCGCTTTGAGTGGGCGGTTGTTCACACTTCCTCAAACGATGTTATCACATTAACATCACATAGAAAGTACTAAATGTTACTGTTATAAAAGGTTTAAATTAGTAAAAATACATAATAAATATCATAAAAAATATCTAAATAGGTTTTATATCATAATGGTCACTATGATAGGTTGTATTGGAAAAATAAACAATCATCATTTCGTGTGGCAGTCGTTCACCATACAGAGAAACAGTATGTTTTTTATCCATTAGGTGTAGCTAAGTGTGAGTGGAGGTATAAACCTTATAATAAAAAATCAGAGTATATTGAGTATATTTTTTATATATAATAAATTAATATGATGATTTCAGGTGTTGGAGAAGGGAAATGAAACTAAAATGCTTGAGAGAAGGTCTTAATAATTAATTATGTAACTTATTTTGGTTTGAACCAAAAACATCCAAGGATTTAATTATACCAAATGGGTGGTTTGTAGGTATAGGGGAGGGATTTTGGGAGGCTATTTTGGTTGCTCATGGATGATCTGAAGATTTTTTTTGGTGTAATAAATTGGGAGACGTGGTTTCGTTTTATAGGGAAGGAAAAAGAATCACTTGAAATTTTTAGATACAAGTTAAACGTACACATGTTATTACCTAAAAACCATAAAAACAATAAAAACTCAATAATTGGAGGTTAATGGCCCATATATTTACATCCAATAGGTGTTTCAACAGTGGATAGGTCATTTGGGCCCTTAATGTTTGGGTTTATTCCCTTTTTAACCTAATTACACCTTATTCACTGTAATTAATTTTTATCATATTCACGAATCATTTTGGAAAAAATTAATTATGTCATATTAGGATAAAAATATAATCTTAATTTAAAGGGTGTATTTATATTTCTCTAAATTCAATTCACAAAAGTGGGAAAATTAATATTAATTCTAATCTTGTAGATAGACAGTTTAACTGGTTTGAGTAGAAAATTGTTCAAAATACTGTTGAGTTATATATTCAATTTCACTATAAAATTGATTATGTTGAACTAAATTGTATTAATAGATGTATTATTTATATAATTTAACAAAATATCAAATTTAAAAAATTATTTAACATTAATAATTCATTAAATTAAATGGTACTTTTTAACTAAAATGCAATATTTTTCACTATTCATCAAAAAATAAATTTTCTTACAAAAATAAAAAAGTACCCTAGGAAATTTTTTAACATTTTGAGTTTCCCAGTGTTATACCTAATCATTGAGTTGAGTTTTCCATTTAATTAGTTTCTGATTCTTATCCAATTTCAAAAACTCCTTATCGAATGGCTCAAGTGCAACTTTGTGAATTGAAAAAAAATATATGAGTTTCTTTATAAAGTCTTCATTCATCCTAGCACTTCACCATGGGTTTCTCCTATTTTTTTCATTAAAAATAATGATGTTTCCCTAAGAAATTAAATTGATCCTAGATCATTGAGTAACATACTATTAATAATAAGTATACATTTCCCAATATCGATGACTTGTTTTATCAGAAATAAAGACTCAATATTTTTCAAATATTTACTTGAGGTATGGATACCACTAGCTAAAGTTAAAAGAGGATGATATTCCAAAAACAACGTTTCACAATAGATATGGGAATTATGATGTTATTGTTATGTCCTTGGGTTGGAAAGACATCATTTTTGTTTTAATGGATCTTATTAATTTAATATTTTATTAATATTAGGATTTGTTTTTTTATTGATGATATTTTGGAATTTTCATTAATGTAATGAGAATTTTGTAAAATATTTAATGATTTTCTTAAAAACTCTAAAAGAAAAGAAGTTATATGGACTATTTATAAAATGTGAATTTTTTGTTGCAACAGATTTCTTTTCTAGGTCACATTGTAAATAAGGATGGAATAACATTTGATCACACAAAAAATTGGTTGATAAATGGCCAAGACCTATAAATGTTGTAGAGATTCATAATTTTCTTGGATTATCAAGTTATTACTGAATGTTTGTTAATAAAAATCTTGTTTCTCTAGCCCTCTAAATAAGATAACAGGAAAAGGGGTTAAATTTATTTGTAAAGAAGAATATGATTTTTTTATTGAACTATAGAAGAGATTGGTGAATTCTCTAGTTTCGGAACTGCCTTCCAAAAATGGTGAGTTTTTCATCTAAATAGATGCTTTGTAGAAGGCACTTGGTTATGATATGTTTTAGAATGATCTATTAATTAGTTATTCTTTAAAACATATGAAAACTCATGGGTTATATTATCCCACACATGATTTTGAATTAGCAATTGTGGGTTTTTAATTGAAATTTGGAGGCATCATTTATACGGTGAAAAATGTGAAATATGTATTGATCGTAATAGTCTGATGTATAAATTCAATCATATGGAATTAAACATGAGGGAGATAAGATTTCTTGAACTAGTAAAGGATTACTATTTTCCGATCAATTACCATATAGTAAAATCAAACAATGTGGAAGATTCTGTGAGTCAAAAACATCACGCATCATTATCCATGATACATATGGAACAAGATGAAGTAATTAATTATTTGTTGAGTTTTTGTTTGGATGTTGTTGGTATAGAAAATTCCTCTATTTTTTTAGGCATCAATACAATCATCTATATCATATAGAATTAATCATGTATATAATGAATACTATGAGTTCCGGAAAAAAGGTATAATTGGTTAAGAATGGTGTATTTCTAGAATTTAACCATTCTAACGATTGTGTTTTTATATTTTGAATGATAATATGTGCTCCTTATGATTATTATCTAAATATATATATATATATATTGAAGCTCATAGCTCTCCATATTCAGTTCATCATGTATGAAAAATAATGAACATAGACCATCGAGAGTATTGCTGGGGGGATGGAATGAAAATTGATATTTCTTCTTTTACCATGAAATTTTTTACTTGAAAACAGGTGATAGTAGACTAGCAGTTACCGCAGGGTATTATTTTTCCTTTTCCAGTGCCAGATTGGATATGGGAAAATATATCGATGGATGTCATGGTGGGACTACCAAAGACTTCTCAAGGTAATAATGTGATTTTGGTTATTGTTTATCAGCTAACTAAATCTATAAATTTTCTTCCTATTTGAGACACTCCTTATCTAGATCATATTTATTGGTTTTTTCTTAAAAATATTGTTATCTTTAAAATATTTCATATCCCCATTGTATCATAATGTGATCACATTTTTTCTATCTTTTGTAAAGGACTTCAAAAGTCTTTGGAAACAGAATTTAGATATGCGATTCATTCCATACACAATTTGACAAATAGACCGACCAATAAATTCAGACCTTGGAATACATGGTCAAAACTTATTCATTGGATTAACAAGGATGTTAGTATCAACATATTACTTTATTATATTTTTCATATAATAAAAAATTTAATTCTGGTATACAGATGGAACCTTTTGCGGCCCTATAATAAAATTGGTGTAAAAATCCATATTTTTTTGGATTAAGTAGGGGGAAAAGGTTTATGGAACCATAATTAGTAGAGTTAGTGGCTGATAAATTGAAGATAATCTAGAAATGATTGATGATAGCTCATAGAAGGAAGAAGAGTTTTGAAGATAACAGGAGGAATGACTTATCTTTTGTGGTAGGTGATAATTTTTTTCTTATAATCTCACCATGGAAAACTGTTATCTATTTTGGTGAGAAATTAAATTTAAGTCCATTATTCACCAAACAATTTTAAATCCTACATAATTTTGGAACAGTTTCATACCGAGTAGCTTTTCCTCCAAGTTTATCTTATATACAAGATGTTTTTCATGATTCGATGTTGAGAAGGTATGTGCCAGATTCATCTCATGTTTTGAGCCCATAATTATTTCATCTAGAAAATAACCTTTCTAATAAATAGAAACAAATTCATATTTTGGTTCAAAGAGATCATCTATTTTCAAATAAGGTAATTCACCAGGTTATGGTTTTTGTGGAGAAACCACAAGGTTGAAGATACAATATGGGAATTTGAAAATGCTATGAGGGAAAAGTGCCCTCACTTTTTTATAAGTTAATAAGAAATTATAGGACAAAATTTATAAAAGGTAGGGATAATGTTACAACCCAGTTGCGTATAAAATAAATTATTATTTTTTGTATTTAAATCCATTACAAATGTATAATGAAATACGTTTAATTTTAAGTAATCTTTTCTGATTAAATAGAAACTTTACCTTAGAGGTAGTAATATGAACCTTATTAATAATAAATCATCAAATATCATTGTAACCACACATATGAAAATATAAATAAAATTTATTTATCTTATATGTGAAAATATTATATATTTATATATTTGAATTAGTAAATAATGTTTTTGAAAATGATAGATTATCTGTTTGTTTTTTTATAAAACATAAATATTTACTTATAAATTTATAATTAATAAAATGATTTAAAATTAATAATATTTTCATAAAATAAAATAATAAACTAAAATTATATTTTATTATGATTATAATATAATATTATGAGACCTTAATTAAATTTTTAAAGTGTTGTAAAATCTGTTATAGTTTTAAAACTAATATCTTTTTAATAAATTATTTTTTCATTACAAAAATAAAGTTTTCATATTTAGAAAATTATTTAAAAAAACGGATTTCATTTTTGAATTCTATGTGTTGAAATATCTCAAGGTTTTATTTTTTGTATTTTCCAAAAATACATGAATTTTTCTTGAATAGTGAATTGTGATAATTAATGAAATAACCTAAATACATGAATTATTGAGTCATAGATGATGTTCTTATAAGGAAAGAACCCTTAGTTATAAATGATGTGAAATAATATATGTTTTGGTTCACAAAAACCAACACTATTTCCTGTCTTGAGAAAAATATTAAAATAATCAATAAAATAATAGAAATACCCTCATTTCCTCCACTATAAATACACCCACTTGTCCCCTCTTCTCCTCACCCCTATTGAACATTGAGCCTTGTCAAATTTCATCCAATTCATCTTCCCCAGCCTCTTTCCCATGTCCAAGACATACTGGTCTTACCATGGCTAAAACCAAATTCCTTAAAGAGGATCTCAAGTGAGTGAATTCAAGAGGTAAAAATACTCATTCATTTTTCTTTTTTTTTCTTTTTAATAATTTTTCTTTTCTTATAATCTTTTTTACCTCCACTTATCCAAGATTAATGAGAACTCCAGTATCTTATATAGAATATAAATTTAACATTTTTATTTCAAAATTCATTATCATTCTTCATCTCCCCTCACTTTTAATAAAAAAATAAAAACATTGTCTGTGATGTTTCAATTTACCGACATTGTGGATGATCCATTTTGAATTTTCATTACATCCTTAATGGGTCATCATAAAAATATTTACTGGTTGAAAAAGATTTTAAATTGTATGATATATACTCTTTTATGTTCTTTAATTAACTTATATACATAATATTAAATTATATAAAGAAACAAGTTTGTGATTATCAAACAACCACCAAAATAATCTAAACTAATTTCATTAATGTTTTCTATAATGATTCAACATCATATATGAACATAAATTTATTTATGATAACATTTAATGTTATGTAAACATATAAATACCACTTTTTTAAATTTATAGAGTTTCTCTTCCATTCGAAAAAAATATATCACAAACCAACCATGGAAACCAAGAAAAGAACACACCCGAAATAATGGAAATAAAAAAATATTATGGGTGGAATGATGTTATAAAATGATCATCTATATGTGTTTATAAAATATTAATAACACTATTTTAACCATTATACAGGAGGTATTATCTCTTTTTAAGTAATACTAACTTGATGTAAGGGAATTATTAACCAAATTTCTATTATTTGGGTTACCCTTATGGTTCATTAATTTTTTTGTACTGTGATTATCTATGTGATAAATTTTTTTATATTATTTTATATAATGCTTATTTCTAGTTTATACACATATACCATTCGTTCTATAAATTCTTACATCTTTTATATGGTGTTTGTAAGGGACTTCTCTTTTAAAATCCTCTTTTAAACATCTCTTTTTAATTCAAACGTGTTTTTGATGAAATTTTTCATATCCTATGATTATGTAATTATTCATAGAAATATTTTATGATGAAGTTTTGGAAATATATATCTCACAAACATATTGGTTATGTTTAATTTTTATGTCAGTCATATGGTTACTTCATGTGCAACTGTGATGGTTACACCACAAGTTAGTTATAGCGGTCGCATTATAAGAAAGTTGTGAGGGTTTTAAATAATATGGTTGTCACGATGGTTATAATCTTATGTTTTTAATGACCAATTTAACCTATATGTCTTATTTATATTTTTTGGTTCCTCTATAAATTTCATGTTTTCACAAAGTAACTATATGATACATATTGGGTGAGAAGTTTTTCTTTGAGAGATTGATTTCTTATGTTTATAAGTGCCCATGTAATAACGGTTTCTCTCATTCTTTTTATATCTCAAACTAAGCATTTTGTGCTCATATAATGTATTAAAAAGTTTATCACTGATTTTTTGGATGGGTAAGAGAATAGAAGAGTCTATGATAAATTTTGTTAAATGTTTTCATGAATAGATTTCATGTTTTTATTAAAAAACATTTTTATTATGAAAAAACATTATCTTGTTTTAATAGTATCCACCTGTTATTGTTATTGGTTGTTATGTATGACTTATGTCCTAATTTTATAATTATATAAACCTTAAAATATCCTACATGTGAAATAATATAAATTATTAATAAAAACACATGATTATATAATCTTTTTAGTGACATCATTATAAGATCAATGTAAACATCGTGAAATACAAGATA
Organism: Viscum album; assembly: GCA_963277665.1. Taxonomy (NCBI): domain Eukaryota; kingdom Viridiplantae; phylum Streptophyta; class Magnoliopsida; order Santalales; family Viscaceae; genus Viscum; species Viscum album. The sequence continues at coordinate 1,741,204,836 of OY728125.1, read as the reverse complement.
TGGAACTTTACATTATTCTTTATTAAAAATAGTCATAAATGATTTCTTGAATAAGAACTAGGATATTATGAACAAGAAACTATAATATATTCATATTTATATTATTATTTCCTTGTAATTAAAAATTCTAAAAACTCCCTTTTTTTATTATTCTATTAACATAAATTTATATAGATGATGTTTAAGTTCGCATTATTCTCAATCATGGATCACAAAATAATTAACGTTTTCTCAAATTTTTTAAATGGTTAAATATCAGTTTTTTCATCCTATTTAAATTTATTTTTTATTTTATTTTAAATATACAATCTCTATTTTTCATCTAGTTGAAACATAAAAAAAATATCAATGTATTTATGCTTTATTCATTGTACATTAATTATTTACTTTTATCAACACATATTCCAACTATTTTGAAAATTATGGAAGCATTCTCAAAAATTATATAAGTGATGAAGCCTTATGGTTGAATAATGTACTATTTTGGAGACTCTAAAGACATACACGTAGTGACAGAAGCCTAGATATCTTCCCTTAATAAATTTTAAATAGAGAACAATGATTTATGATGAGAAATAATTATCTTATGATATAGTATCATGGACTATAATGGATGATGATTTACTAAGTCATATGATGGAACTTAGTGTCTTACCATCACCTCAATGCATTATAATCGACACATGAAGCCCTATGGATGACATGAAATACATATGATGATTATGTAAAGCCATTTGATTATGAATTATTTCAAATTAACTCAAAATCTCATTTAAAGATGAATATATTTTAACATTATTCCTCTTTCTACTGGGTTCATTCAATCATATATAATTCATCTAAAAATAATTTCCAAAAATTATTGGACTTATTTGAAGAATTATAAGAATCCATAAAAAATTATGAATTGCATCATATATAATACGCACATAAGAGTATTTATATAGATATTTTAATTGTTTCTGGTATAGATCTCCTTAATTAAATAATGATCCATATATTATCACATACTAATTCATATATATGTTTAATAACACTAATTGTAGTATCCAATAATCAATGTACACCTTTTATGGTTTCTCAATTAGGATCCATCGAAACTCTTATGACATCCATTCCATGTAAATTTGATTTTATCCCCTTCTATTTATTGTTCATTGATGAAAATTAAAATTAATGGTTTGATACTCAATTATAAATTTTAAATATCATCTTGACCTCATAGAATTGATCTTATATTTTAGAAAAAAATTAGATATCTTTATATTGGTAATATATGTTTACAGTTCTGAGTTAAGAGATATAACTAGGTGAGTACTTCAGAGCATTTATGAGTAGACCTATATTCCTTTACTTACATATATTCTCAAAGATATATGATATTCATTAGAAGGTTATATTATTACTCATGTTACATGTATAAAATTTCCATAATAATTAAATTATATTATTTCAAATTGTGCATACAATTATATGGTGCATAGTTTTGATGTCTATATATATATATATATTAAAATGACATTATAATGTTTAAAATTAAGGTTTCATCATATGTGGTTTATATTCATCTATAAATTTGAAGTAGATGTCTCTCCAAAATATAAAACAACTCAAGAATTTTTTTGGTATTCTATACTATACGAAGAAGAAACTATGAGGTATGTGAAAACCTAATTCGATCACAATTCAATAAAATAATTCCCATGAAATAATATGGTAACATTGTTCATGATGTTTCATAAGTTCCGTAACTATTACATTTTCATGGACTATAAATATTAATACCCTTGGATGGTATAGTTTATGTTTCACGCTAATCCAACAACAAAAGAGAATATTATTCATTAATATAAAAATTAATAGATGATATAGAAGATGAATAACATGAACCAATTCCTCTCTCAATAATTTTCAATGAACGTCCATGATCATATGTAGTGACAACCTTTCATCCATTAAATTGTGCTCCCTTTACTACAAATAACTATTCTACATTCAAATATATAGTTAAAAGTTGTTCCGCTTCATTCTGCATTCCAAATATGAAATTATTTACTAATTTAAATAGAATTTACTACTATAGGATATCCTTAGATTCGTCATATTTTGGAGATACGAATTCAACACCAAGGGTTTGAATATCGTAAATAGTAATATTTTTTTAAAATTATTCACTATGATATAAAACTCTATTGAATGGATGTGTTCAATAAAAATGAGAAAAAATTATTTTCAACTTGAATGGTTTAATGTTTTTTTATTCAAGCTAGAACGGTATAGAGTTGATCCATTGGATTACTCACATTTAATTTAGATTTCATTAATAATGGTATGATTATTTTCATGGTAATGAACCATACTTTATATAGTTATAAATGGATAATGATAAAAAAAATTCCCAATATTCATTCCCTATATTACCAAAAAAAATATGGAATTGAAATAAATAAGGTTCACCCATTTACTCTAGAGACAGTATGGGACATCATGTATCCTTTTGATCCATGAATACATGAACATTTTCAACTTGTCTTTTACATCCATCAATGTGATTTCATACACAAAATCATAAGAGTGTATTTTTGTCATATATATTTATAAAATCCATAGACATGTCCATATTACTACAATCCACCATCATCATCCAAATGGTTATCATAATACCATAAAAATTTTTATGTAGTACACATTTTGGAGGACAGGTCAGTCAACATAAATTCAGATAAATAAGGTAAATCCTTTTCCCTTGGACAATATCTTATTACCATCTCAAAACACCTAATTCTAAGAGATGTTTGTATATAACTCTTCGAATAGTATAGGTCATATATCAATTCACTAATTAAAATATTGTTTTGATAAAAAAATTGATGTGCACATGAACCCCTTGTATATATTTTATTATGGAATGTAATTATATTAATTAAGTAAAATGATATGATTTTGTTCATTTCTTACTTGCATCTATTCTAGAAACACTACAAAATATTATAATTAGTTATATTTTTTAGGAATGTTTGATATTTGCTTCCACTTTACATTGGACTATAACACTCATAGGTATACTTTCTAATTATATAGTTGTTCAATAATTTCATATTAAACATATCCCTACTTTCACTAAGGTATCAATGATACCATCTTAGTTTAGAATTTTCTAACCCCAATAGTATCCCTTCCATAATAGTTCTATTTTTCAATTTTTCTTCTTCATTCCAACCTCTCATGTATTCTAATAATATGATTTAATAAACCTAAAACAACTTTTTTATATCATGGAATACACTCTATATAATTGAATAAGATGTGGTTTATATGGATGCCTACTTTAAACATACAACACCAATAGAACCTGAAAATGTTTATTTATTCCTTTAATAATTTTAATTATATTTTATGTATTTTATTTTTTATGGATATGAACAACATGTATAATTTTGAAATTGAATCAATCAATATATTCATTAATGTTTTATCCACCATGGTTTCCCAAACATCACCAAATATTTTTTCCAATCCACAAATATTCCAAGATAAAAAATCAAAGGATTTGGTTTCAATTATCTATATAAAATAAAATTTCACATTTAAAATATCTAATTTTCCTTATATTAATAATAAAATATAAAATATAATGTTTTAATATTATCTTATTCTTTTTTCACTTTCCACTTTTTTATTGAAATGTTGAGATCATACACTAGTATAAATTATAAAATACATGCGTGTTCTATCTTGTGACTCCTTATTTTGATTTCCACACATTCAGTGGAATCAACGAAAACTCAAACCCCCAGGCCTTGATATTTTATTCTATTATGATAACAAAAATGGATTCATATGTGGATTTTAGATTTGGGTATTTCAGTATCAGTGAACCATTATTTATTAAATGTAATGCATTAATTAGTAACTATTTAAATTAAATGTATTTATTTAGTAAATTGTATTTGATAGAAAAATGGTGCAGTCATAATTAGTTAATATCAAAATTAAAACATTGTGTGTTATACTAAAATCATTCGAATTCTCAACTGACCCTCTAAACCTAAAATATGGAATAATAATTCAAAAAATAGAAATTGAAATTTGTATGTGATTAAATTTATGGATAGAGAAAATATGATCTAATTTGTCAGAATAAAGGTAAATAATAGTCCTTAAACAAAAAAACCCTTCCTATAGAGGGAATGATATTTAATTTCTATACTCACCCAAAAATGAATTACAAGATTAAAAAAAATCTTATAGATGTTCACTACTCCATGGGAAGAACACTAATATATTTTTTAATATAATAAAATATAATGAAATATTTAAAATGTTATATGTTATATGTGAAAAAAAACATTAAAAACAACTCATAAGAGATGATAATAAACCATTTAATAATGTTTTAATAATAACCGACCATCATTTACTAGGATCCCCCACCAATATATAATCAAACAATTCTAATACATGCATCTTTATCCAAAACCATCTTATCATTTTAGTAATCTATCGCATTGATCATGGCCTCCTCCAACAACCTATTGATGTTTACAAAATCATATCTATCTAGTGAATAGTTTGCTACATTTTTATCTCATCCATAAATAATTTCAAACACATCCTCATGATGTTTTTTCCAATGATGATACTTCAACAATACATGGTTACACTATAATGAAAATGGTTCCACAATATCTATAGAAAATAATTCCATCAAGAATGATAGGTAGATAGAAAGAAAGAAATTCATATATATCTTCATATAAATATCAAACAAAAATACCACATTATAAGATTCACCATTTAATGGTTACTTATAATGAAATTATCTATATATTTTCCTTTAATAGCATAAACCATTACCCTTTAGTAATTCCTTAATTTATCCAAATCCATTTAAGGTATACCCCCCCCCCCATTTGTAAACAATGACATTAGTCCCATATTTATCAGAATCAAATATTTACTATCCTTCTATATCACATGTGCACCATCTTCTACAAGGATTCTATTCTATACACCCATATGAGTTCCACTAAAAGAACATTAACATTATCTACTCATTCTAATATTATTTAATTTAAAAATACTATTCTTATATAGTTGATGTTTTAACTATTGATTTCAATGTAGACAAATAACTATCTATCTATGCTTTATATGTAAATTAAAACCAATGTTACAACTTCAATTGTTTATATCACCTTTAGTGTAAACAACCTTAAATACTGTTAATAAATCATTAATTATATAACATAGATCTAGTTTTTTTTTTTAAATGATATTTCAAAGTATCAAATTTAAATATTCTATTTATCATTTCTTTTATTTTTAATTACCCTTATAAAATATATCACTTCATAATTAATATGTTTCCCATAAATATGTAATAAATAATTCTGTATTCCACCAATTCATTTTAAACCTTCATCTTCTACGCATCGTCTTTATTCATTCAAAGTGATTTTGTTTTGTATAACATGAAATTCTTAAAAATAATTCATTATAGTATAATATATGAACATTCTAACTCATTGTATGTTATCATAGATGTTTTTTGATTGCGAAACAACAACAATCGATGCATCCAGAAAAATATTTATGTTTCACTAATATCTATATCACATTGCCAGATCATTCATCACAAATTTTCCAAATAATTCTTATTTAATCTCCAAAATTTTAATTCACTCTAGACCAACCAAAAAATAAAATCCTTGTATAAGATAAGAATAATGATGCTTCTAACATAAAACATATTCTATTATAAAGAGTGGACTATTTGTTATGGAAAGAAAATATCAATTTCCCAATAGGAATTAAATTTCTTATTCCATTGTTTATGTACCAGCTTCCTCCAAAATAAAAATTATATTAGATTACATGAGAAATATTCTATTCAATTTTCTGTGTAACATTACTTATTTCGACAAGAATATTTTCTCCTCTAATAAACTTTAGGAAATTTATTTCCCACATTTAAAAAATCAATATGTTTACCCTCATTCATAAATCTTATGTGTTCCATCAAGATTTTGGTACTATTTAAAATTTGAGGAATTATTTAACTTATGTCTTTAATTTTATATGATTTATCCATTTTATATAAAACCCTAATTTTTACTATTTCCTACCAGTTTCTTTACCCATTATCTAGTCGAACTAGGTTTTCTAAAATATTTTTTTCCAAATGGATTTTCCACAAACTCACAAGACCTTTTTATATTAAAATAGTTTATTTTGATATTTTTAGAGAATTAGACCATTTTAAATCACTAGTATTTACCAGCTCTTCAATGATTTTATAGTATCCTCTAACTATAAGAATAATGATTTGTAAATTTCTACCAAATTTTATCAAGGTTCATTTAGACTTTTTAGATAGATTTATCCAATATTAGGACATAGTATTTATAATAACACTCAATCAATAATATTTTCTTTCAGAACAATTCCCTATGACTATATGTTACTATATTTTTCTAATATATCTTGCATTAGTTGTACCACAATAATCTAATATCAAACTGTAAACTCATATGGATTGAATTGTCTCATTGAAAATTTAATAGTACATAATCTTAATGTTATTATTAAAATTTAAGACATAAAGAATTTGGCATGTGTTAAATATATATTAACAATAAAATATTATTTTGGGGTTCAATCATTCAATTTTATCACCTCATAGAAAATAAAATTATAAATACTAATGAATTTTTTTTGTAAATGTTCCACTGTTAAAGTCCAAAGTTTACATAACAATACATTAAATAGAAATAGACATAGTTCTTATTTTCTATCTTATATCCTTCCAAAACATATACATGAAGACCAATGATTATTATAAAAACATACATGTTTGGGACATATTTCAGTTTCTTGATCCATATTTCTTCAGAAATATCTCACCCAATTAAAATTAAGGAATCTAATTCATATGATAGGATGCATAATAGAATTGTTCACACAAAATCTACATAGTAAATTCAGTATGTGACCACATTCTATCATATCCCTCATTTAGTTTTCAATTCATCATCTCTATGATTTCATTTTTTTTGAGAGCTGAGTCCTCTAATATTATATGGTATGGCATTAATTTAATATAATCATCATAATATTCAATATTTTTACTCACCCCTTCTATCATACCATAATAATTTCATATTATATACAATATCCTTTTCCACCATGCATCTCAATGTCTTGAATATTCTTAAAACCTAAATATTTTCATTGAGAAAGAACACCAACGCATTCCGTGTTGCATCATATATATGGGTAACTGACTATTATGAAACCCTATGACAATAAATAAGCATTATCTAGAATATATACATAGATATTACAGAAAATTATACTTCATTGGTGTCATTTTATAATTAATACGTTATAGTTTCCACTAATTCTCAATGATACAGCCTTCAAACATTCAACTCCTGATGAAATTGAGTTTCATTATCAATTTGGAAACTGATAATTTCATCCTTATCCCACTAAAATTATTGTGGTGAACATTTTAAAACATCTTAGTTTATAAATATAATTATATGGCATTAAGTAATCAATTTGAATGTGAGATAAGATATAATGTTATGTAATTAAAACCTGTGGCCCCTATTACGAATCCATATTTTGATAATCCAAATAATATATAATAAAAATTAAATAAATTTAATTCATATGACATATATGAATTTTTTTTATTCATAATAACACATTGTGTAAAAAAATTTGAAAAATAAAAAAAGTATATTTTCTAGGGTCAAAGAGAAATGACATGCTTTCTAACATTCTTCAGATATTCACTATTTCAATGATAAACATTTTCCTACCATCCAAATTCATTATTTTTCATGAATGATTTCTTGTAGATAGAGTAAAAACAAGACCCATATTCATTAGACCATGACATAACGATGCTAATGATGAATATCAGTATATTTCAATTTTTGTCTGCTAAAATTTTTTCTAATGAACCATCAAAATAAAAAATTTGTAACTGTTCTTCTAATACCAACAATATCTCATCATGTTCCAAGATTTCATATAATTATATCATATAGGCTAGTGCATAACAATATCCCTTCAAATAAATTAACTCTTCACATTAACTTTCTTATTCAATTATTATTTACTATAATATTTTATATGTTCTACACAAAACATTTTGTTGATATTGTTCATTATGAATCCATTTTCAAAATAATTTTATTCAAAAATAGATCATCAACATACTCAAATCTTAATAAATATATGAATTAGGTTTTCCCACCATGATAACCATCACATCCCATGAAGAAAAAAGTATTTATATAATTATTAATTTCAACACATTAGCTCTTTATATCATTACTACTAGCTCCAATGACTATTAGATCAACACTATACTACTATTATGATAATCTGTAGACATTATTTTTTACAACCTTTGGATAAAGAGTAATCCTTTCAAAATCACTATGTTTATTTTATTTTTATTCTCATATATGATAAAAATTATATATATTAGAATAATATTTTATTCACCACTTAGATGTTGAGGGACATGTTCTAGGCCAACATAAACAAAAAATCACATCGAAAATTCTAGATAAAACATTTAATTTTTGGTTTTATATTTCATTTTATTTGAAAAATTAAATAGAATTTTTATATCTCAATGGAACACATATTCCTTTATCATTATTCTATATAATCAAAAATATGAACATTTTATGATTTTCATTACTATTTAACAAGATTAATTTTCATTTTAGATTTTTTATAAAATCCTTATAAATGTGTTAATGGATGGTTTCCCATGAGTTGGTAAGGTATTAAAGGATTACCTAAGATTTGGGGTATGGAAAAGATGAAAAAGAGGCTCATCTATGATGATGTCATGGTTATAGTATGTTTATTAATAATTATACAAAAAACATATATCCTTCAGAAGGGGGTACATGGTTAGTATAACTATACAAGGTGGCCTAGGAGATTGTTCAACTGAATATCCCATTGGATAGTTGAGATTGGACGGACATCACATGTTTTTTCAATCCATGTTGGTGGTCGCTGAAAACATGTATTCCATTTTCCTCTTGGAAATAGGGAACTACACAGTTGTTTCATGGTTTTGATGAACATTTTTGTAGAACCAGGATCCTCATTAAAAATGAGGTTTCCATTTTTCACTCCTGATTATATTTATTTCTTACCTGACTTCCTCCACATTTTGACTCCAATTAATGTAGGTTGAAAACAAACAAGTACCTCCCCATCCATTGATGTTTCTCTATAAATTAATAGGAAATTAGAGAGTTTTGAATGATAATTAAAGTAATGGTTAGGTATTCAACCCTATTTCCATTTATTTTAAAAAAGTGTCTTTCATGGTTTTCACATATCTATCAGAATAACATGAACCCTATTTCATGGGGTTATTATCTTTAATGTTTTGGGTTACTACATTTGAATCTAGGGTCATTTTGTATGATTTGTTTCCTATGAGAATGATGCTGGTGGCCTACAATATTTTATTCATATTATTGAATATTTTATAATGGTTTATGGTCATTCCAATTCACTTCCTTTCTATGTTTTTTATTATTACCTAAGGAATGTAATTTGTGCATGAAATTTATGTGTGATACTCTTCACAAACTCCAACAGGTCCATTGATGATTTTATTTTGATCCTAGGTCCACCCATTAGGTATTCCAAACAATTTAAAATAATGAAATAAATTACTAAACATTTAAATATAGAATTCAATAGAGTGAATGGATTTAAATTATTAATTGGCATATGTAAATTTTTAAAGAATAAATTTTTTATATTATTTTCCTTAGTTAAATTACTAGGAGGCCATTGAAATGGTTTCAATGGGGTGATTTAGATTTTTATCAGGTTATTGTTTTCAATGCGGAAATATAATTGTTTAAAATGGATAATGTTATAGAAAAAGGTGTTGATGTTGTAGTGATTTCTAATTGGTTTTGTTGCTAGTTTTCAAATTATTATTTGAAATGTTTGTATTACTTACACATTTTGTAAATAACCTTCTGGTTTATTTATAATCTATTAATATGAAAGGATGGTCATTGAAATTGTTTTTGGTTTTCCTAAGGTTAATATAAATGTTAAAGGATATTTTTTGAATATTTTAGGAATCAAGTGGTTTTTATGCCTCTCATTTATTGTGGTGTTAAATGAAATAAAAAACGGGGGAATATTTATGTGTTAAATAGATTCAATGAAAATTTAACAGATGAATTATATGATAAATGATGATGTGGTTTTGGTTTCTGTTCATAGTGGTCATCACTAAGGTAATGAAAGTTTTTATGGTGGTCTAAATCAAGTTTTGGGTGTTGGTCATATAGGTCCACACCATGGTAATGATGGTTATCATGGTGGTCGATATCAAGGCTTGGGTATTGCTCATGGAGATCCATAACATGGTAATAATAGTGGTCATGCCAGTCCACATTAATGTATGGTTGAAAGTCAAGGAAGTATACACCATGGTAATGATGTTTGTCATATAAGTCCACATTGAGGATTGGTTATTGGATAAGATAGTCCCTACTGAGGTAATGATGTTGGTCGTGATGGTCCACATCATAGATTATCTTGGTTATAAATGGAATCCAAAATCCCTTGTTTATGTACCTATAATGATTCTCCAAGGATCATGACTGATATATTGACAAATGTACTCCCCTTCCTGATATAATTATTGTGACCCCTATGGTATATAGCTTAGGATTTCATCTATTCTATAGTGGGTTTGATTGATTGGATTACACGGTGGAACTATCTATATAAAAATGAAATGGTAAATGTTTACTTGTGAAACATGATTGTTTTATTATCTTGCTTATTTTATTATTAATTTCTCTCCATACACTATTGTATATACTAGTTATTTCTCTATACATCTTTTGTGAGTAAGCTACTAGGTTTTACTCACACACTACTTAGAAAACCTTGTAATTTGTGTACCTAAGAAGAGGATACTTGTTTCAAGTACATGTTCAGTACATGGACCCGATTTATAGTTTATACGTGATCTTTTGGGTTGGATCAGTGGATGGTAGTATCAGATTATACATGGGATAGTGTTTTTGGACCATCATTGTTCTATATTTGGGTTTTTTATTGCGTGAATTACTTGCATGTAGAGTAACCATTTAATTATTATATTATGATTCACTCTCTTTATTTTTGGAACATTCCACATATGGTTCCATTTTAATATTCTATATATATATATATTGATATTATTTTCAATATTTTCTTCTTCTGATATGGCGGTATAGTCTCACCATTGTATCTCATTACACTAGCACTGGTAGTAGTTAGACTATGATGTATGGGGAGGAGCTCCTGAGGACATGTGGGGGTCTGGATTGGGGTCGTAGTTATATTGTAACTAATAACAAAACATTATACATTGGTTTTAGAGGTGGCATATTGTTTCTTACTATTTTGTTAGGACAGAAAGGATACTAATATATTGTCATATACTGGTAATGATTTTCTGTCTGGGTGCCTGAAACCCCTTTAATTGTGGAAAAACCAGGTATTCATAGGTTTTAAATCTATTATTGTAACTTTTTCTTTTATTTCTAATGGGGTTTTCTCCTTGATTGGTTAACCAAGGATTCATTTCAATGATTTAGGAAATTTTTATCTCCTTTCCCATTATGAAAAGATAGGGTGTTAATTAATTCATTATGATAAGAATGCCAAATTGATAGTTCATTCGGACTTTTATAGTTATTGATAGGTACATATGATTCATTATGTTGGTTGTGTAATTTTTCTTCCATGTTCTATAATTTCTAGTCATACATATCTACATATGGTTCTAAAATATTAGAGGGTTTTTTATTTACTGTGTTAATAACCATTTATTGTATGGTGATAGTATATTTTACCAACATCTCAGGTGACTTATGCATAATTACATGGTATAAATGACTTATAATGTGGATTTTCTTGTTAAATAATTACCTAATTTGAAACATTTTTGGATTTTATATTGGATAATGACCATGTTTTGAAATTTAAATTCATAGTGTTTTAAATTGTATAGATTAATTAAAGGGAAATGAAAAATAATGAAACAATTGGGGACTCCATTAATCATTATCCCCTGTGTTATGTGTCCGGGAATATTTAAGAGAGGATTGGTCTTAAGAGTACATTAGTTTTGAGACCATTTTTCATGGGATATTATTCATTAATGGGTTGGGATGTGTTCAAGAGATATTTGTTTCTTATTGTTCCATCAGTTATGTTGTGACCTGGAGGTTTCTAGAAGTCATCGGGTAAATCAGATTTGGAAACCATTGTGGGTTGTGACCATATTGGTTATGTGTTATACCATGGAATTAGTGTATGGGATCATGGTTTCTCAAGTGGCGGTTGTGTAATAGTAGGTTCAAGCCCGAATTTTTATCGTTTCATTGAAATGTTATTTGTCATATATTTTGGAATGTGGGTAGGATTATGACCCATAGTATACATGTTTCTTAAGGTTCGATGTGTGTAGCATAGAGGTAAAGCCTAGTTTCCTTTTCTAAATGTGACTCTGTTTGTGGTAGTTGGTTCTTTGTGTCTGTTGAGGTTATCCTATGATGGGGTCCAACAGTTATGTGAGTACCTTTTGGTTCATATGTTGTTGGTGGATGTTTGTTTTTTTTGGAAGTTTATGGTGTTGAAATTCCATATGAAGCTGTAAATGGTATGTTTGGGGACAACAATGTAGGAATATCAACCAGGAAGATCATTCTATAATCACAAGTATGGGAATCATAAAATTTTGTTTGTGCATGTAATTTTGTATTGGGAATGAAAAGTTCATTAATGATAAAGGAAAATATATCTTCTACTTCTTCGACCAAGGTGGATATTTTGGAAAAGGTATGTGTGCACAATGACAATATTCATTGTGAAAACAATTAAGGATCCGTAGAGAGGTCCACCATGCACACCAAAGGATATGTTCAGAGAGAAATCACACACGTCCGATTTCTAGTGAAAAAGGAGCCACCCGTGCACAAATTTTTTGTGCAACCAGAATCATTCACTCCCAACAACAATGATTTTGGTTATAAATAGAAAATCACAGACCTTATTTGGTGTGACTCTTTGTAATATGATGTCTCACTATGATATATATAAAATTGAGCATTTTAGACATTTTGATAGCATTTAACCCTCAGGGTAGATAATAAATAATGTCAGGTTCACTATTGGTGCCCCATTGAATGGGGACATAGTTGAGTAATCCTCACCCAACATATTTAAACCCATTTAAAGTGTTTAGTAATTCGACTCTTGTACGCAACCCTATCCTTGAGCTTGAACACCAATCTTGTGTGCTCCCACTCTTTGAGTTCCTATGGTGTTTCCTTGTGTTATAGAACCATTCTTGAGAAGTCTTTGTGTGAAACAATTATATCATTCATGCACCTCGTGTGCACCCCCTCCAATATTGCATGCATCAATTTAATGGCCCCTTACAAGATATCCCGTATTAATTTTATGAATTAGATTACATACCTTTCATTTCGTTGTATATGTATCATAACACCTATTACATCTCATCATTGGGATCATATTATGCATTTTTTGAATGGAACTCCTCATTTCATTATAACCTGGCAGTGCCAATTCCATACCCTGCCCAGAGGGGCATGATCTATGATTGTGTATGCCCGATAGATAGAGATTGATCCTCTTTACAAATGAGCTGTATGAAATAAAAAATCATGGTCCCAACATCCTCTGAATGTTAAAAAAATTGTATCCTTAAGCAATGTGATGAACAAAGCATTTTCCATGTAACATCAATATGGTATGAAACCTTATTCCCCACCATAGAGTGACCCTCTTTCATCGAGAAGCCTCTATGAGTAAGACCCACAAACCATGTGTGAAAAACCATGATTCTCCATGTATGAATAACATTGAATTGGTTCCTCCTCATAGGGAATGAGATCCACTATGGGATGATTCAATACAAAACCCCCACACCATCTCTCATTGACTCTTCTTTCATTCCAACGGTGTTAGGTCTACTGCTTATTCTTATTTCTCATGCCAAGCTTGAGTCACATATGTTTAGGTGATATTGAAGATCAATAAATCATCTTGATATCCACCATGTTCCTTATCTATATATATAATACATATCCTCTATTAAAATGAACCTCATATATGGTATAATACCCACTCACATCTCCTCCATGGGCCTCCCCTACAAGTAATCCCTAGCCCTTCTGACCTACAAGGGATTTGATTCCCAGAAAACTCGGATATGTGGGTAGAATACCCAAGGTAAAGAACCATCATCCAAATCTGTCCTTATTTTCACTATGCCACATCCATTGTATGATAATTCCCCTCTTCTATGAGGCTATATCACCTACAGGACCTTCATGAAGCTCAGTGCATAAGCCCCTTTCCAACTACAACCAAGATCAATTGTCTTGGGAAAGATAGATTTCATGTGTATTCCAAAAACTGTCCATCATAGATTATACATTCAAGTTGCAAGAATCCTCACCACATGATGTTAATAATCATTGTCATTTCTTATCAAATTACCTTTAATCGTGGCATTTCACTGTGTGGGTTTTGATCCCAATATTCCAGATAGGGAATGTAGGTAACCTATTTGAGTTTCAATCCTTACAATTGTAAAACCAATGTGCCCCCATATGTATTCACCTCCCTGATCCTCCCTAATAGGTGTTTCGATCAACCTTTATGGTTTGACATTTCTATTTTTGGGATAAAATTCACAGATTCACCTCCACACGATTATATTATCCATTTATCAGTAAACTAATGTTTTCCATCCTAGGAATTCACCACAATAGTCAACCCCAAGGGGTCTTTTGATCAAACATCCTTATGTGAAGTCTTCCCTTTTTGAGAATCACCTCTCAAATCCACCTCCATGGGGAATTCTGATCCATCCATTGGTAAACCAAGGTGTTTCCTCTGAATGATGAATCTCTCTAAAACACCCAAAGGGTGTTCCAATCAACTTTCATGGTGTGCAATATTACCTTTATTGGAAAATACTACTAAACCCACATCCATGGGATGTCCTCATAAATCCATTTGTTAACATATAGGTGTAAAATTAACCCTCTTATGGACAGACCTCTTCGATTTGACAACATGGTTTGTTTTTATAAATCTAATTTTTCTCCACATGATGTTAAATATGTTATAACAAATATATACTTATTTCAAAACATGGGACGTATGAGGTGGAAGACATATAATATTTAAAATTTATGTTCTATATATCTCAAGACCAACATGGGATTCCTTGGGTTCAACACACATGATACATCCAAGAGATTCCCTCCTATGATGAACAATAATTGTGACCAACGTTTCCATTTTCCAAACACGCCAACGCAACCCAATGCGACTACTCCCATAAATGAATGTATATACCCTTCATAGAAAGAATGAATTTATAGAAATAATAATTGTAATTAACCATCATCCATAAATAGATAAAATTAGGAATGAGTTAAACAATCATGACTTAATGTTATGAGGGAGACACGGACTTTGATACATGTTATAGAAATGAATTTGTGTAATGTGAATCCAACATCCCATTATCCCATTTCGATCAAGGAGAATACAAATTTAATGAAGGTGATTAAATAATAATAACTCTGTAAAGAAGAAATGTGGGTTGATGAGCACACTATTTCACATTAACATGCATGAAGTGGGCCCGATGATATCATCAGAAACAGAGATGTTAAAGATAATGTGAAATTGTTTTCCTCGACATGGGGTTTTGTAATTTTTGATGGATCTGTATATAAAAATTTCACCATATTTGAATATCCAAAGACATTCCCTGCCATAAAAAAGTGTCTTCGTCGTGGAACTCAACAAAAAAGTCTTACTGTAAATGATGGGAATTCCTCCATCTGTGACATTGTCTTTACAGATATTACTCTTTTTAAGAAGATTAGACAACACTATGGAATTGAACTTCGATTTAATTATTCATATACTCATGGATTAATCCACATTAATTATAGCACCCCTATCATAGGAAACGAGCCACCCAATTCTCAGAGGTTCTAGGGTAGTAGAAATGTTAAGGAAATAATCCAGCATGACACCACCGCTTCCATGACATAACTATGAAATCAACTTCTTGGAACCCATTCCATAGATCACCCTATAAATAATACATATGAAGGTTGTGAAGACCCTCGTATGTCATAATGAGTTGTAGGGGTCATACCAACAAGGGACATGGACCACCTATACCTAGAGGCTTCAACACCACAGTAATACTATCAATCCCAAGGGTAATGCCGAATGAAATCGCTCTATGTTTTAATATTTAATAGCTTAAATAGAATCTCCCCATAGAGATCCTATGATTATCTCTCCCACTATGTCTTATTCGTCCTAGAAATGACCATTATTTCAAGCTGAAGAATAGGTGTACATCACCGTTTCCCTACTGGCCCCAGCCCGAATGATAAGACGTCATTGTAAGGGGAGGTATAAAGAGGATAGCCGAAAAGGGGAAACATCTTAAATGGATTCAGTCTCCCCATACACCATCCATGAATTCTCTGAGATACCTTCTAGATAAAGGATGGGAATCATCTTCACATAGTTTGGATCAAGACCTCGACTACCTCATAGGAAATATGGATTGATATTTTCAATCACTAGCACCAATAGAAGACATTATGTTCTATAATTGAATGATGATATTCAATTTGTATATCCTCCCTGAAAAATCACCAACCAAATAATAGGTCCTCACTACTCTCAAAATTTGAATGGTTTCCCACCCATGTTCCCATTGATCAAATAAAATTACATCCACGCTTCATTGCCAATAATAATAGAGGTTCTCCCCATGTCGATATCAATCAAAAAATGGTCCTCCGTGCACATCAAATCACCAATACAGCGGTCATCCCAATTTTATCACAATAAGCTAACATAGAGGTCCTCCACATATCACAACCAACCAATGTTGAGTACATCACCAACATATTCAGTAGTCAACATGGAATCCTCACAAATGTTTCCACTAGATAAAACAAATGTCCTCCCCACACATTTAGCTTCTTCTATGTTGTTATTCTTCGTATTCCATCTTATCAACATGGAGGTCATCGCCATTTCCATTTCAATCAATGTAAAGGTCATCCTTGCCCTTCAACCTACTAGTATGAAGGTCCTCCATATTTCATTACAATCGGGAATGATGGAGGACCTCCCCATGTCCCCAAATGAATAAATTAGAGGTCCTCTCCACTTCGTTAACAACTATATTGGTAGCCCCACCCACTCCTTCACCAGTCATTGACGACATCCTCCCCACTCTGAAAACAACCAATATTGAGGACCTACACACATTCCAACTAATAAAAGTGTAGTTCATCTTCATTATACCACCCACCATCATAGAGGTATTCCCCATGCTGAAGAACTACCCATCCTTGAAGAACTATCCCATGGAGGATGGGAGAACCATCATTGATGAATATAAAATCATGGGAAGCACCAAGTTATTGTTAACCCCATCAACCTCTCAGATTTCGAGGGGGAATGTGACTCAATGATAGAACATTCTCCCTATTCATGAGAATAAATTTTAGGGTTAGTGTCATGACCCAACCCTACCCGAGATCGAGCCGCAACTACCCCAAGCCCGCCTCCATAGGCCAAGGGCTGGCAACAAGCGCCGAAGGCTAAATATCTCAGGGAGGCCTTTTCCAAAGTACCTTCACACACACACGCAGCCCACACAATGAAAAAGTGTAGAGTAAAAAGAAAATAAAATTAAAGTAAAGTACCAACTGCTATAAACAAACAAAAAAAGTGCATCGACCACTAAACAGAAAAAAGCAAGTGATGAAGGTAAACTGAAAAGAAAAGGGAAAAACACGCGCCCAACTAGAAAAGTTCCACAACCCGACAATATATAAAAAAAAACTAAATAGCTGGGAGAGTCCCACACCTGGAACACGACTATGACCACCGTACGTGGTCCAAGATCCAGAACTCCTAAGCTCTGCTGAAGTCAATACCAACCTATCTGTCATCTGCAATGGCACACCAAGTTCGGGCAAAGCCCAAGCAAGGGTGAGTATAAAAAATACTCAGTATGGTGCCCCGAAGGCTCAAGGGAGAAATAAAGGAGGTACTAAAGAGGTGAGAAGTAGATTGAACAGGGAAAAGTAAATGATTATAACCGAGAGTGCAGTAAAGAGTACAGCTCAACCTAATAAGAGGAAGGAAGTAGACTCATCCAAATACAAGGATCTAGAAACGGTTAGAAGATGAACTTCTCATTGAGTATTTTCTACCTATAGAAGGAGAGTATACACATCCAACCACAAGAAGCTAGACACAGAGAGCACGTGACATACCCCACGCGTCTTCACCTCTACTAGAAGGAGAGTAACCAAAACCCAAGTAGTGGGTACTAGAACAAGGTATATACATATCAATATGCTCAAAAAAGAAGCCCAAACAAGATCTTAAGGGGATATCCATCCCGTAGCTCAGCCCAAGAAAGTGAGTATCCAACAGTCCCAGAAGTTAACACCATCAATGCTAAGCATCCTACCCGTCTACCCCAAACTGAAAGTCAAGGGGCTCAAATCACTGCACCTTGACATTATCCTCTTTATGCGGCACTCACTCACCCGCATGGTTTTAGGTCACGTCTTAAGGACGTGTCTTGGTGGGGAAAGCACCCCTCGTACTTGAGAGTTCTGGGGAAAGACAGACCACACCTCGTCACTGTCACACAGTCGAGAGGTCTTCTCAAAGTCAAAGTTGTCACATCACTGAACCGTACAACCAACGGTCCCATTCTGGTAGACACGAAGAAAAACCACATACTAGACTAGTAGAAAGGACTTAGTCTGAATGAAGTCGTCGGGTAACCCACTACCCAGCCCCACAGGAGGGTAAACCCTAAGAGGCCGTCGGGTAACCCACTACCCAGTCTCTAGTGGAGGGTAAACCCTAAGAGGTCATCGGGTAACCCACTACCCAGTCTCTACTGGAGGGTAAACCCTAAGAGGTCGTCGTGTAACCTATTGCCCAATATCTGCTGGAGGATAAACCCTAAGAGGTCATCGAGTAACCCACCGCCCAGTCTCTACAAGAGGGTAAACTTTAAGAAGTCAATGAGAAACCCACTGTTCATCCCCGCTGGAGGGTAAACCCTAATAGGTCATCAGGTAACCCACTGCCCAGTCTCTGCTAGAGGGTAAACCCTAAGAGGTCGTCAGGTAACCCACTTCTCAGTCTCTACTGGAGGGTAAACCCTAAGAAGCCAATGAGAAACCCACTTCCCTGCCCCGCTAGAGGGTAAACCCAAAGAAGTCGATGAGCAACCCACTGCCCAGCCCCGTTGGAGGGTAAACCCGAAGAAGTCGATGAGCAAACCACTTCCCAGCCCCGCTAGAGGGTAAACCCAAAGTAGTCAATGAGAAACCCACTACCCAACCTCACTTGAGGCTAAACCCAGAACTTCTCTGTCCATCCCTACTATAAACAACCTCCTGGGTAGAGGATCAGTTCCTGTTTGATGTATTGGTCACACCAAATCATAAAAATTATACCAGGGAACACGAAGGGATGTGATACTAAAATCCCACATGGATAAAGGAGAAAGGGGAGCCCAAAAAACTCCTCCAATCAAACCGTCGAGAATAGAACTAGGGGAAACAACTCAACCCTGCTGGTCTAAACCATCGTGAACAGGACCAGGGGGAAACCCACTCAACCCTGATAGTCTAAACCATCAAGAACAGGAGGACCCTCTATGTCCCGAGAAGTCAAAGGTACGTAAAGTAGAACATGGCACACACATAGGTCCCACACAACGTGTGGCCCAAACTCATCTAAAAACCAAGCACACAAACGTTTTCAGGTAAAAACTACAACATGTACCACCAAGAATTCTCTTATATTCCCAGAGTATGCCATATTGCTAGCCCAAGGGCTATCGTGCACACGGAACCCAATGTCAATGCAAAAATGCATAAACACAATTTTCACCAACCTGCTTCCTCCATGCCCCTAGCATGGCCAACCACATCTCTTCAAACATCAACTTCACTCACATGGGAGTGAAAGCGATCGCACGCCAAGGGTTCTCTACAAACACCGCAGGAAGAACAACCACCGGTACACCTTTCATGCTTCTACATTAAATGATATATCTAATGAGTCTCCGCGTATCCAAAAGGATTGTACCATTGTAATCCTCGAATAAAAACACGCAATATAGACTATTTACTCTCCTTAAACATGCATCCGATGGAAAATCCATCCAACACCGTTTTACACCCGAACGGTTTCCCGTGGTCCCGAGCCTTGGTCCTGAAAATAGTCGGGCGCATCACACCATTGTGATCTCCTCGGACAGACATGTTAAATTGACTACTTACTTGCGTGGAATATATGTGAGGAGAAAAATATGCATTTCTCTATACCGTACACGATCGGTGCTTCATGGGACCCACATATTGATCCCGAAGCACAAAAAATGGATCACACTGTTGCGATCCTCTTGAAAAAGAACACAAGATTGACTATCCACTTGTCCGAAAAGGAAACCTAATGATAAAGATGTAAATCACTGTCAACTTCCAAAATGGCCCTCATGGGGCCCGCACCATCATGCAGAATTAAAGCGGGCGGATTGTGCCATTGCAATGCCCTCAGAAAAACACCCAAAATTGACTGCTCACAGCTTAAAAGATGGGACATGGGTCACATACCTCAACTCCTGCTTCAATGCCTGAAACCACCCTAGAAAGCTCTTCCTTGTCATCAGGGTCCCAACGCCACTGACGGCGCTTAAATCGGACATCGGATGTGTCTGTGCCATCCATAATAAGAACTCCCTGAAAAACGCCAATCCACTTAAGGTACGTGTCATGCCACTGAGCCCATCATCTCGAGAATTAAAAATTCCCAAGACCATCCCAAAATGTCTGAGTCGTTTCAAGGAACGCATCACCGCTAACGGCATGTGAATCCGACTTACGGTTTGAAATCTAGAGGCATATTACTGCCAAAGAATCGAAACGGGGTGGGTCGGGCCGGTTCGGCCGACCCACCCACACCCTGATCAGGCAGCCCACGGTTCACCGCATGGACCGCCCCAAACCGCCCGGACCGGTGCGGCCGGTCCATCTCCTCCAATACGGACCCACAGAATGTGGGTCCGCTGCGCGTCCTGGGGTCGTCGCGACCCCGGTCTCCCGTGTCAACCGGCCGGCACAGCCGGCCGGCCCTCCCGAGTCGCCCAACTGAGGAGCCTCGCACCAGTGTCGTCCGCCGCTCCGCCGAACCTCCTGAAGGAGCCACCATCGCCTGATCTGCCTGCCGCTTGCCAGACCACCGCCCGAACCCCCAAATACATCCGAAAAAGCTCCAAAACCACTGGAAAACTTCAACGGACCACCCTGAACTCGTCGGGACTCGGATTTTCGATCAGAAAATAGCATCGGGAAGCTCTGATCATCCCCTATGAATCTACGTCCCTCTCTCAGAAAATTGATAGGATTAAAATGCTAAAATGTGGATTCAAATATGGGTTCTGAATTTAAAAATTGAAAACAACGACTGCCTAACTTACAGGGCGTAGCCCGAAGCTTCACCGCCCGTCGAGCCTCACCGTCACTGCAAGAACCTTGATCGGAGGAAGGAGGAGGAGGAGGTGGAAGAGGAGAGCTTGAGGAAGAGAGGAGGTTTCACTAGGGGGAGGAAATGAAGGGAGAGGGAGAAGGGTATTAACTTAAATAAAATTTAATCATTAGTTAAGAAACTCCTCCCAAAATAAGCCCGGATCCGAAACCACCGGCGTAGTTGAGGTTAGGTCGCGCCTAGGGTAAAAACCACATTACTATCACAATGGAGGTCTCATAATTTTAATCCGAGTCTCCGTTCAAAAGTTATAAAACTCAACGACCGATGCCGCTAAATTACAAAAATTCCCCTGGTGGCATTTTTCATAGAAGGACCGCGCCCGCGAAAGTTACACCCTCCTAGGGTAAACAACACACTCCGGACACAATGGTGCCCTCAGTTTTCCCATCAGAGCATCCTTTTAAGAGACACTTGAGTTTAAAAATTAAATGAATAAATTAATTATTTTATTTATCCGTTTAACATTCCGTTAACAGTTGAGGGGTCCCAACGTCCCGCGTCGACATGCTTTATGTCGTTCCTAGGGTAAAAACATAATTTCAGACCCATCCATGCACTCATATTTCTTATCCGGATCTCCATTTAGGAGTTATCCTATTTATTTGGAATGCCCAGTGTGAACACAGTTAAATTTTAATTCCGGCCACACCGGGGCTCAGAATCGTACGTCGTCTGAAGTCGCTCCTCTGGAATAACATCAATAATATTCCAAAGTCTTCTATGGAAAAAAACAGGTTCTTACATCATTCCCTCATTCATTATTTTCATCCCCGAAAATAAAAACTAGGGAAAAAACTCAGGGTACTAAGCCCACACCTGGCTCTCCCGTACCAAGAATAACTCTTGCACAGTTCTGCATCACCATGCATAAACCAGGGATTGATCCGTTCATGTGAGGTCTGCCCTCACCGATGACATGCATAGAAGTACACACACTTTTTCTTGAGTATGACACATGGGAGATGTCGTACACCCACTCCTGCCCTTGGGGTTAGGGAAAGGCGGTAGGGAACCTCGTTATCCCTTCGCACGGTCTCAAATGGTCCGAAGGACCTCGGGGGTAGCTCACCTCCCTGACTGAACCCCTACATCGCACATCGAGACTAGAATCACTGTTTGGACCTGAGACAAAGCCCGATGATTCACTCCTTCAGAATATCCATATGGTGACACACCCAAGGATATCTGGTCACACAAGATTTCACAGTTGATGTCTTATGACCAAGACTCTCTTACATGCTTGAAAGGTGATGGAGTCACCACCATCGACTAAAGAGAAATGTTCCACGCCTTCTATTCCACCAACACTGGGTTACACCGATGTCCCGTGCCACCCTGGTTTCATCTCAAGAAATAAGTAGGTAGAAAAACATTTCACACACAGAATCTTACAATTCTACTGCAAAAAGTTGAAGAGTCGTAGAGCGTACCTCTTATCACATCATGCACTGCAGGATCGTAGACATCCATAGCTCATGGTTGCCCACGGTCCCAACTGTCTGCTCTCAGAGCCTAACGTGGACCACCTAGTGGTGATGGGAAGACCTCTTAAGGTCGTCCTCCACTACCAGCTCCCCCTGCACCTCTTCTAGAACCACCTCTCTGGGCGCTACTCAGATCACAGTGATGCCTCTTCCGTAGTGGTGCACCTACTACCTGCCCGATATTCTCAGCATGCCTGGTCAGGTAGTACTATTCCAAGTGACCTTAACCGTCGCAAAAATAGAACCGAAGCTCTCTAGGCTCCCCTGGTGCCCTCCGGCGCCACTGTGGTGTACGACCACGGCCCAGAGTCCACACACAGAAGGGTATCCTCGGCTGAGGCCATGCGTTCTTCCGCCACAGTGGTGCATGACCACGTCTTAGAAACTGGTGGGGGGAAGGCCGCCTATGTTGAGGTTCCATCTGCTGATGCCTACTAGCTGAGGCAGACATCTCAACTCTATCACGACTACTACCACCACCAACCATAGAACGCGACAGGATGCTCTCTGTCACCAGCGCCTGCTCTAGCACCCCGACATAAGTGGGAATTCCAAAGGGTACTATGATAGCATGAATCTCTCTTCGGAGACCCTTCTCGAACTTCCATGCTCGGAAGTTGCCATCGTGGACCAAGTCTGGGTAAAATTGTGCACATTCTGCGAAACTAGTCGCGTACTCAATCACCATCAACCCTCCCTACCAAAACTGCAGGAGATCCTATATCCAAATAGAGCGTAAGCAGGAGGGGTAAAACTCCTTATGAAACAGCAGCTGAAAGTTTCCCCAAGAAAGTGACAACTCATCAAGTAACTGAGTCACCAGACTCCACCAATGTCGAGCTGATCTGTGGAAAAGGCTATCTGCCAAAGCCACCCTATGATCTACTGGTGTATGCGCAATCCTAAAGAGGAAAAATACTATCTCGAACCAAACCTCTACTGCCTGAGGGTCTAGCTCACCACTGAACCTCAGCGGTCTCTATCGCTGGAACTCACGGATCACGCTCAACCTACGCTCAAGATCTCTCTACTCTACTGGAGCTGTCTGCTGCTCACCAGGTGGGGGTGCTGCTACCGGTCCACCCAAAGAAAGGGACTCGCATGATGGGTCCTGGACTGAGGATTCATCACTCACAAGGTCATCGTCACGAACCAAAGCTGGTATCCTGGATGTCTGTCTTCGCGGAGGCATCATGGATGTTATCAGGGAGTACCGCGATCAGATGAGCATATATGTATACAACCGTAACAACAATGGGGAGCTGACTCAAGAAGGTCATTCAAAGACTCAATCCAAGGTGATGCACAAACCAATTTTCCCTACAACAGGTGTCTCATCATGCCAAGTCTACAAGCGAGTTATCATGGTCCTGGAGAATGGATACATCACCCGTCGCACCATCACTGGACTCCCTAGCCTGAGAGCCTCTCTCAAGACACATTGACACTATTTTCCTAGATCCCAACCAATTGATTTTTAGGGACATCCAAACAACATCGCAAAGAATGAACCACCTATGATACCACTTTGTCATGACCCGACCCTACCCGGGTTCAAGCCGCAACTACCCCAAGCCTACATCCATAGGACAGGGGCTGGTGACAAGTGCCGAAGGCTAAACAACTCGGGGAGGCCTTTGCCTAAGTACATGTACACACACACGCAGCCCACTCAATGCAAAAGTGCAGAGTAAAAAAGAAAATAAAATTAAAGTAAAGTACCAACTGCTATAAAAAACCACAAAAAGTGAATCACCCTATAAATAGTATAAAGAAATTGCTGAAGGTAAACTGAAAAGAAAAAGGAAAAACACGTGCCCAACCAGAAAAGTCCAACAACACGGAAACAGGTAAACAAAAGTAAACAGCTTGGAGAGTCCCACACCGAGAACCCAACTGCGACCACCATACGTGGTCCAAGATCCCAAACTCCTAAACATTGTTGATGTCACGACCAACCTGTTCGTCATCTACAAGGGCACACCAAGTGCGGGAAATGCCCAAGCAGGGGTGAGCACAAAAAATACTCAGTAGGGTGCCCCGAAGGCTCGAGGGTGAAACAAAGGAGGTACTAAAGAGGTGAGCAGTAGATCAAACAGAAAAAAGTAAAGGAGTATAACCGGTAGTGTAGTAAATAGTACAGCTCAACCCAACAAGAGGAAGTAAGTAGACTCGTCCAAACACAAGGAGCTGGAAACGGTGAGAAGATGAACTTCCCGTCGAGTCTTCGCTACCTATAGCAGGAGAGTAAACTCGTCCAACCACAAGAAGATAGATACAGAAAGCACGTGGCATACCCCGTGCATCTTCGCCTCTCCTGGAAGGAGAGTAACCAAAACCCAAGGAGTGGGTACTGGAACAAGGTATATACATATCCATATTCTCAAACAAGAATCCCAAACAAGATCGTAAGGGGATATTCATCCCGTAGGTCAGCCCAAGAAAGTGAGTAGCCAACAGTCCCAGAAGTTAACACCATCGATGCCCAGCATCCTACCCGTCTGCCTCAAACTGCAAGTCACGGGGCTCAAATCACCGCACCTTGACACTGTCCTCTTTAGGCGAAACTGACTCACCTGCATGGTTTTAGGTCACATATCAAGGGCGCGTCTTGGTGGGGAAAGTGCCCCTCATACTTGAGACTTATAGGGAATGTCAAACCACACCTTTTCACTGTCACACAGTCGATAGGTCTTCTCAGAGTCAAAGCTATCACATCACAGAATCGTACAACCAAGGGTCTCGTTCTGGTAGTCATGGAGAAAAGCCACAGACTAGACTAGTAGAAAGGACTGAGTCTGAAAGAAGCCATCGGGTAACCCACTTCCCAGCCCCGCTGGTGGGTAAAAACTAAGAGGTCATCGGGTAACCCACTGCCCAGTCTCTACTGGAGGGTAAACCCTAAGAGGTCGTTGGGTAACCCACTGCCCAGTCTCTGCTGGAGAGTAATCCCTAAGAGGTCATCGGGTAACCCACTTCCCAGTCTCTGCTAGAGGGTAAACCCTAAGTGGTCATGGAGGAACCCACTTCCCAGTCTCTGCTGAAGGTTAAACCCTAAGAAGTCAATGAACAACCCACTGCTCATCCCCATTGGATTGTAAACCCTAAGAGTTCATCGGGTAACCCACTTCCCAGTCTCTGCTGGAGGGTAAACCCTAAGAGGTCATCGAGTAACCCACTACCTAGTATCTGCTGGTGGGTAAACCCTAAGAAGTCAATGAGCAAACCACTACCCAGCCCCGCTGGAGGGTAAAACCAAAGAAGTCAATGTGCAACCCACTGCCCAACCCCGCTGGATGGAAAACCCAAAGAAGTCGATGAGCAACCCACTGCCTAGCCCCGCTGGAGGGTAAACCCGAAGAAGTCGATGAGCAACCTACTTCCCAGCCCCGCTGGAGGGTAAACCTGAAATTTCTCTGGCCATCCCTACTGGAAACAACCTCCTGGCCAGTGGATTGGTGCCTATGTGATGTATTGGTCACACAGAATCCTCAAAATTCTACAAGGGAACACAAAGGGAAGTGATACTGAAAGCCCACATGGATAAAGGAGAAAGGGGAACCCAAACAACTCCACTGATCAAACCGTCGAGAACAGAACTCGGGGAAACCACTCAACCCTATTGGTCTAAACCATCATGAACGGGACTAGGGGGAAACCCACTCAACCCTGCTAGTCTAAACCATTGAGAATAGTAGGAACCTCTACGTCACGAGAGGTCAAAGGTACGTAAAGTAGAACACGGCACACACATGGGGTCCACACGACGTGTGGCCCAAACTCATCTCCAAACCAAGTGCACAAACATTACCAGGTACAAACTACAACATGTACCTCCAAGCATGCCCATATAGTCCCAAAGTATGCCACTTTTCTAGCCCAAGGGCTATCGTGAACACGGCACCTAAAGTCAACGCAAAAAGGCGTAAACACAATTCTCGCCAACCTGCTTCCTCCATGGCCCTAGCATGGCCAACCACATCTTTTCAAACATCAACTTCACTCACATGGAATTGAACGCGATCACACGCCAAGGGATCTCTAAAAACACCATAGGAAGAACCACCACCGGTACACCTTTCATGCTACCACATTAAATGAGATCTCAAATGAGTCTCTGCACATCCAAACGGATCATATCATTGTAATACTCGCAGAAAAAAATGCAAGTTAGACTATTTACTCGCCTCAAATGGACATTAGATGGAAAAGTCGTCCAACACTACTTCACGCCCGAACGACGTCCCGTGGTCCCAAGCCTCAGTCCAAAAAACAGTTGGGCGCATCGCACCGTTGTGATCTCCTCAGAAAGACACGTCAAATTGACTACTTACTTTCATGGAACGGATGTCAGAAGAAAAAGATGCATTTTGCTATACCGCACACGGGCGGTGCTTCGTGGGACCCGCATCTCGGTCCTGAAGCGCAACGAACGGATCGCACCGTTGTGATCCTCTTGAAAAAAGAACACAAGATTGACTATCCACTTGTACGAAATGGACACCCGGTGATAATGATAAAAATCACCACCAAATCCCAAAACGGCCCTCATGGGGCCCGCACTATTATGCAGAATTAATGTGGGTCGATTGTGCCATTGCAATGCCCTCGAAAAAAAATACCCAAAATCGACTGCTCGTACGCCCTGAACGGACATCAGATAAAAAAGTTTTTAAATGCTGCTCGCAGCTTAAAAGACGGGTCATGGGGCACACACCTCAACTCTAGCTTCAATGCCTAAAACCACCCTTTAATGATCCGCCTTGGTGCTAGGGTCCCAACGTCGCTGACGGTGCTTAAATCAGACATCAGATGTGTACATACCATCCAAAACAAGAATTCCCAGAAAAACACCAATCCACTTAACGTAAGTGTCGTGCCACTAAGCCCCTCATCTCAAAATTAAAAATTCTTGAGACAATCTCAAATGTCTGCCTCATTTCGAGGAACGTGTCGCCGCTAATGGCACGTGAATATGACTTACAGTTTGAAATCTAGATTCATATTAATGCCAAAGAATCAAAACGGGGTGGGCCGGGCCAGTTCTGTCGGCCCACCCACACCCTAAACCGGCAGTCCGCGGTTCACAGAACGGACCGCCCCAAACCGCCCGAACCGGTGCGGCCGGTCTGGCTCATCCAACATGGACCCACAGAATGCGGGCCCGCTGTGCGTCCTGGGGTCGTTGCGACCCCGGTCTCCCGCGTCAACCGGCCGGCAGAGCCAGCTGGTCCTCCCGAGTTGTCCACCTGAGGAGCCCCGTGCCGATGCCATCTGTCGCTCCGCCGAACCGCCAGAAGGAGACGTCGCGGCATGATCTACCTTCTGCTCGCCGAACTACTTCTAGAACCCCCAAATCTTTCCGGAAAAAATCCAAAACCACCGGAAAACTTCAAAAGACCACCCCGGACTCGTCGGGACTCAGATTTTTTATCCGAAAATATCGTCGGGAAGCTCGGATCATCCCCTACACCTCTACATCCCTCTCTTGAAAAATTGATAGTATACCAGTGATAAAATTAGGATTCAAAGAGGGGTTCTGAATTTAAAAACTGAAAATAACGACCGCCTACGTTATAGGGCGTAGCCCGAAGCTTCACCGCTCGTCGAGCCTCGCTGTCATCACAAGCACCTTGATCGGAGGAAAGAGGAGGAAGAGGAGGGAGAGGAGATCTTGAGGAAGAGAGGAGGTTTCACCAGGGTGAGGAAATGAGGGGAGAGGGAGAAGGGTATTAACTTAAATAAAATTTAAGCATTAATTAAGAAAATCCTCCTAAAATAAGCCTGTGTCTGAAACCTCTGTCGTAGTTGAGGTTAGGTCGCGCCTAGGGTAAGCACCACCTCCCGAGCACAACGGAGGTCTCGTAATTTTAATCTGAGGCTCCATTCAAATGTTATAAAAATCAATGACTGAGGCCGCTAAATCACGAAAATGCCACTGGTGGCATTTTTCACAGAACGGCTGCACCCGCGAAAGTTACACCCCTCCTAGGGTAAATGGCACGCTCTGGACTCAATGGTGCCCTCAGTTTTCCCATCAGAGCAACCGTTTTAGATACACATAATTTTAACAATTAAAAGAATAAATTAATAGTTTTATTTATCTGTTTAACGTTCTGTTAATGGTAGAGGGGTCCCAATGTCCCGCACCGACATGCTTTATTTCGTTCCTAGGGTAACAACCCAATTTCGGACCCATCCGTGCACTTAGATTTCTGATCTGGATCTCCGTATATGATATATCCTATTTATTTGGTGTACCCAGTGTGAAGACAATTGAAATTTAATTCCAGCCACACCGGGGCTTGGAATCGTACGTCGTCTGAAGGCACTGCTCTATAATAACATAAAGAATATTCCAAAGTCTTTTATGGAAAAAACCAGGTTCTTACAGGTAGGTACCCAACATGTGAAGTTCGCAACCCAGAATGTGAAATATAATGGATCCCCAAATCTTTCTATAGGTATATGCAGGTGGAGGATGATTTTTACACACTTCAATGGTTTGAGGTACAACCATATCTATCATCCCTAGTATCCCTCTCCTCCACTCCCCATGTTTATGAACATTTTTCCTAGTTAGGGATGACTCCTTCAGATTGTTAGTTACCTAAGGACCCACTGATTAGTGAAGTTTCCCATGCACATGATATATTGAAGAATAGACATTCATATGAAAATTGGTTGATATAGTTGGGTATAACCCCATGATAGTTTCTAATTTACATCAAAAAATGAACCCACATAGTAACCTCTCCATTATTTATCTTGTAGCCACATTGATCTACATCAATGTCAATGCCCGTTTCTTGTCCAACACTTAGAATGACCTATGGTAACTAGGAATATGGATGCACTTCTGAGAAAGAAATCCTAAGGTATATTTTGGATACAAATCAGTTTTCAATAGTGTTCAATGCAAATTTGACATCTAATATTAACATTCTAAATTCCTACTCTAAGAATTAGCCTACTAGTGTCTACCATATTATATAGGTAATGATTAATCACCATTATGTCCATAATTTTTTTATAAAGTGTGCTGGAAAAAAATAAATGACATTGATCAACAATTCTGGATGATTGAGTTCACAAAAATTTGTGTCGCTCATCACCTTGCATCATCTGGAGTCCAATGAACCCTTAAATAGAGATTCATCATGTTCCTCATTGTGCTTCTATTAATAATGGAAGAGGCATATTAAAAAGTGTAGATCATAGGTTTGTGAAAGTATGACACTCTCCATTATATACCTGTACTATGACAACCATACCTTCCCATTGATAACATGAATTTCCCTCTAGGAATAGTTACAGTAAATATAGTCAAGTCCATCCTTCTAGAAAATAGAGGACAAAGGATCTGATGCAGTGCGTGATAAGGAAAGACCCCACCCCCCCCCCCCCCCACCCCCCCCCCCCCCCACCCCCCCCCCCCCCACTCCACTGGGAACTATAGTACAAGGTAGAACCATATGTAGGTTTATACACTCACATACAAATCAATACTCTCATCCTTAGAGATCACTATACATATTTTCACATCACTAAGAACATCAAGAAGGGAAAGGGACATCACTAACCCCCTAATAAATGTGATATTGACCAAAAGATAGAGGTCGATCATGTGATCATTTTCATGCACTGGTATATTATAAATCAGAATGGGATCATCGATGAGATCCTTGATAAGAGGTGCTCAGATTATGGTACTTATAAATAGGATCTCATTCCTCCTCTACTAGGGAAGCAAAAGTCCTATTTATCTAGTTGTCTCCAGTTTATCAAAGTGATCACATAC
Organism: Viscum album; assembly: GCA_963277665.1. NCBI lineage: Eukaryota > Viridiplantae > Streptophyta > Magnoliopsida > Santalales > Viscaceae > Viscum > Viscum album. The sequence goes on along the minus strand of OY728125.1, from coordinate 1,741,173,807 downwards.
ATCCCAATATAGCATAGGTGGATATGTTTGGAAGGAGACCATCGTCTAATTCACCAGACCCGACCAATCAGTATAAAACCATCCTTCAAATATAGGTTTTTCTGCTCCATGATCTACTGAGTTCTCTTACAGAGTTGATGAAACTATTAATGCATTGGTGGTTAGTTATCCTCATCAAGATAAGGTTTCTAACTAGTATGATATGATCGTTGTTACCATCTATCATGTATAATCCCATGAAATCTAACCAATGAAGATCCCACTCAATGAAAATAAATACTCAGCATGGTAGTATTATATATGAGAAAGATAAAAATTTTAGAACACTAGATTCACCTAGTTTAATGTGATGGGAAACCGGCTGTAGCATTTTGACCACTTCATCTCAAGGTGCGGGCACATGTAGGAAACCTCATAGCACCAGGAGGCCACCAAGTTCTAATGATTCATTTAGACATTTTGTGGACCTACGTTCATCATTTATATCTAGTTTCACATCAAGTCCATCACCTATTGAGAAGATCTTCATATACAGTTCCTCTACCCATTCCTCTTCACTATAAACTATACAACAATTATTTTCCAATATATGTTTAACAAAAAACATAAGGATCATGTCATAGACCTAATCTCATAGTGGAAGAGACTTATGTATTCACTCGATATGTCACTGACCCAAGAGAATCTAATAAAAATTTGTTTACGAAACATCATGACCAAGCTAGTTCATACCCTATTGACCTATAATTTCCCAGGTGGGATCTAGGATTTTTTTCTGACAAGACCTAGTTCCTGGAGGAAGCCTTGTAGTAGGATAATCCTCCACACCCCCTTCCTCTTACAACTACATAAAGAAAGATAACCATGGTAGAGACTACCATCCCTATACAAGTAGAGGCCCCAGTGCTACTAGAGCTATTTCACCCTACCCCAGTAGTTCCTATCCATGTGTAACATCCTCACCAAGAATACCTTCTCCCAGTGAAGAAATCAAAATCCCCTACCCACCTAGCATAACTGCATATATATGATAATGTAGATCCCCCCCCCCCCTTCAGGATCTATCCCTTCATCAGGGCTAGGATCGCAGAGTAACCATCCTATACTGAAGGAATAAAAACTATTCTTTTAATGATCCATAGGTTTCTAGTTACATTTTCAATTCCCTATACTAGGGGTTCATAAAACATCCAGAGTGAAATTTTCCCCAGGAAGCCGAGTGTAAATTTATCCTCAACCATTTCTCTTACCACATGATCCTTGGACATAATATATAACAATTTTATGTGTTCATGTACTAGATTTATCACTAAGTGGATAATGGTTTTGTAAAATTGTGAAATTTCCTAACATATGTGGTACATATCTTGGCTGAGCCTGATAGTTACATTGAAATTGAATGGATGCATTTTTCCAACACTGGGACTGAGAAGTATGATGAATGGTTGGCTGGAAGAGTATTTCCTCACACTCATGGTGTCATTTTTTCCAACTTATTCAATCCTTGACCTATTTAAGTCATTTCGCCTTCTCTTATTTACAATTCTACATTTACATATTATACATCCAAAACAAAAAATATTTTGAGCTAATGGATTATGGGAAATTAAAATCCCTAATAGTGACAAATATGTCACGTACTCTCAGAGATTTCATGCCTCCAGAGTTAGGAATCATGAAAAGGTTATGTAAAAAATGAGAATAACCCTATGATGATTCCCATTAATACGACATTGAGAATTTAATCAAGTTAATAGATAATTTCACACTCTTATATGATGATGAGTACCCTATAAATCCTTCATGTTCTTGTGGCTAAAGAAATAGAAAGAATGGATGATGGAATGAAAACTGATAGGATGATCAGGATACCACATAAAAATAAGTTATGCATGCTATAAATACTAAGAAACATGTCATGTGAAGATTTCAGTCGGAAAATTCCTCCTAACCATCTCTATTTGACACACTACCATAGTTGACCATGCTAATAAACTTGAAAGAACAGCTGAATTTGTATCATAATTAACCATGTCCAGCTAAATTCAGTCCTATACTGGATGACTGTTAGCTGAAAGTGGTTCGGGGTGAGTTTTATGATGGGAAAAAGGTTATCTCCACCACCCGCTAGAACCCAATAATTCTTCCACTAGTTCATGTCATGCCTCCCACCAAAGAGTGTTTCCTTACCTTAAAAATGGTCATCAACTATGGAAGTACGATTTTATGCAGCATATCGAAAACATACCCACATGGACATCAATACTTGAGGCCCTTCAATTTAAAATGGAATTGTGTTAGGTCCTTGTGGAAGTGTTGAAAAGACCCATCTAGTTAGAAGTATAAGTATATGCCAAAAAAGAAGAATATGTAGGGTAGTTTGAGTTAGATGATCTCAAACTGTAATAAAATTTTCATCAGAGTATTATGGTTCTCTTTTTTAGGGGATCTTTCACCAATTGTACATCAACCATTAGTTCAATGGAGTGGAGATCCATCACTATCTCGTTGACCCAAGTTATAGGACCAATCTCATGTTAAATAAGATACTCCAAAGGATGGGACTCACTGAAACAGAATTTTTCTCTCTAACCTAAATATCCATGTTTATGATAGGACCAAACATAAAATGTGTGGTATGCTTCAATGGAAGACCTAATTCAGATTCTTGGTATCACATTCAGAATTCATGGTTCTCCTACAGGATACATCCCACAATGCATTGATGGGGAGGCCCAGGCCTCATCTTCATGCTTCAGTCCCATCCTCATATCACCAATCCCTCAAATACTTCCCCTATATTCGAGTAGGCATTCTAGAGGTCGATGCATCTCTATTTGTTTCATATGAAACCCAATACCTAGTTGTCATCTATATCTAGAGTAAGGGAAATCATGATGAACCTGATCAGGTTTATAATGAAACCATTCCAGCTAGTCTATGGGTTGACATAGATGATGTATTAATCCTATCAATCCACCATCTTGAGGTAATTTTGAGGAACATGGGATGTTTCATTATCATTTCCATGAGAAATATGAAAAGTTTCCCTAAATACAAGGAACACCGGATGATTTCCTCACACAGCTACACATGCCAAGCCCGAGTGAAACCATAATCTCCCACACATGTTATGTATCATGTGGTTCACCCTATGGACACTATTATAAGACATTCCTAACTCTTTCACAAATCTAGGATGAATTGATAGATTCCAAACTTACACCATTTCTTTGATATCAATTATGGATTCTATAGTCGATGGAATGATGGAATTGGATTAATGTTCTCAGTCATCATGGTTTATGATGATCATAGATCCCCCAAAAGATATTTGGTATTCATGCAAGCAGGCACCAATGCTCCTCCAAAATCAGATGCCCTGGATGAACCTCCTACAACTGATTCTCCATCTCCCTAATATGATGTGTTTTCAAAAGATAATCCTCTTTCATTTTAAGAGGATTTTGGAACCACCATTGAAAAGTTGGTTTAGGTGAACCTCGACACTAATAACAATTGAGTTCAACATTGATGAGTGAAACTATTCTCCCATAGGAGTAGTTTCAATATGTAATTTTCTTGAACCAATACTATGATGTCTTTTCGTGGAGTTATGATGTAATTAAAAGATGAGGCCCCGGGTCACCATCCAATGTATTGGTCTCCCAGAAAGTCATTGTGGATTCAAGTAGCCTCCTAAAAACTTTCACCATTTTAATGGTTCCATGGTCGAGGCCGATGTTGATAAGGATATCAAATATAACATCATTAGTGATGTTTAGTACCCCTAGTGTCTATCCAATATTGTACTAGTAAGGAAAAATAATTGGAAAATTAACTTCATTGTCATCTTTTTGGATCTCAACCACCATCTTCGGAAGATAATTTTTCCCCTCCATTTACAGGGTTGTTAATATATTCCACATCTATGGTCCATCCATTCTTATAAACGGATGGATATTCCAATAACAATTAAATTTAGATGCCCCCAAGGATGAGGACTCTACTACATTCATATCACTTTAGGGGAAATTTTTCAATCAGTAAATTCCATTCGGTCTAAATAAAGTAGGAACCAATTATCAGCGAGACATGCACCACATCTTTAAGCCAATCATGAGGGAGCTAGTTGAATACTACATGAAACATTTGGTGGTCAAATATCACTAGTTCTGGAAAAAATAGGAGATCATGAGATTTTTTTTTTCTAACAAAATTTGATAATTAAACCCTTGATGTGTATATTTTGGGTTACATTTGTGATGTTTCATAACTTCATTGTCAGATACATAGGCATTGGGAGCAATCGAGATAATAATAATTCCATCAGCCATACGCCTCCTTTGAGAATCCTTCGGGAGCTCCAAGGCCATATAAGATACATATACTATATATTCTAATTAATCATTAATATATCCATAAGAGTAATCCCTTTTCTAAGCACCAGAAAAAAGAAACAATCAACTAGTGGGATGAATAGAAGAAAACCATTTCAAGGAAATCATGTAGTATCAACTATAAATTCTGGTAATGATGTCTCCAATCTTAGGGATGCCTTTGGTCATATACATGAATTCCCTAGAATGATCCCTTAGTTACCTTCTCACATATAAGAACAATGAAGGTAGATATAACAATTTATACTATCTTAGTGACATGCTCCTCAACACGGAGACAAAAATAACTTCAATCAAGAAAAGCTTCCACATAATAATATTAGTAGAGCGAGAGTTGTGAAATTATTTGTAGCAACAGTATATATAGATGGTGTCATGAGTAGACTCTTTTAATTATATCCTGAATAAACCTATTATTATTGGAGGGTTATCATGTTGGGTAGTGATTTTTATGTATTTTAACATTTGTTTTGTTCCATAAAAATCCGCCAAGGGTCAAGAATTGGACACATTTTTGGCCACCCATATGGATCCCAAATAATTTTCTCAAGATAAAAAATTATAATATGAGGATATCCCTTTAGTGTATTAGTCCATGCTATGTAGGAAAATTAATTTCGATGGTGCCTCCCAATGCCAAACTAGAATAAGGATAGATGATCCCAAGCTCAACATAGTAGGCCTAGCGGTCATCTTTATCACTCATGGGTAATATTTTTTCCCTACTCTTTCCATCTATCAAAAGGATACACCAAAAACAAGTTAAAGTATTAGGCTCTCATAACTTGTATCATGTAGTCCATCTTGATTGATTCCTTCCTCTTACATGTGATGGTAGTGTTTGGGTTAGTCTTCAAGAAGATTATTGGTGACTATATCATTAGAAAAATATATTGTATGCCCCTAATGGAGTGCACACACTAGATGATGGTACAGTTCCATTCATTGATGAATGTGACTTATGTCACATGGCCATAGAATGGTTCGGTTTATGACTTATCCAGTCTACCTTCCTTTCCTTCATAGTAAGACTAGGATAAACTATTCATTCATATAGTGGATGGAAAAATAATTAGTCCTTTCATTATAAATAATGATGACATCAAAATGTATAACCATATGAATACATTTCCTTCTACATCCATACCCTCATACCCCATTTTTTGATTAGTCCTGTGATTAGAAAACTCCTTTCATTTAGTATCAACAATGTGATATCATTCAATAGGACATAGCTGAACGTGACTGAATCCATCGGTGTGCAACACATTTCACCCTCTAGAGTGGGCCTAACCATGAGAATACCATTTAAATATGTGAATGTAATGTAATTATCATATGTTTCATCAAATAAAATTATATTCCCTAGGTTATGAATGATTTGTATTCTAAGTCCAATGGTTCCCATTAGACATGTTATATGCTCTCCAATAGTATTTAGAGGATAAGCTACTTCTTGACCACCATGGTCAATAACTACATCTAGTATGCCAAAATGTTTCATGAGTTTTAGATATAGGCTAAAAATTTTATGTATACCATCATATATCCTCTACACCACCAATTATTTATGGGCCCTTCCAATATGGGGGATCGATGTTGTGGGACCAAACCCACCAGTAACATCTTTCTTGTAAACATTCATTCTAATCATGATAGAATTCATCTCCACGTGGTAATATATGATTTCCTTAAGGAGTTAAAGTCTCGATTCATGACTTAATTCATGTGATCCCACATCATTCACCGATTTAGAGTTCCTCGCACCATTCTAAATGAAAACAGCACTAACATCCAGGATACTGAGAAGAAATTGTTTAATTCTAAGTAAAACAACTAGTCCAAATATACTTCTCACATTGACATGATGAAAATTTCAAAAATTAAGGCATTAAATAAAACAATATAAAAAATTTGGTATAATATGGTTCGTTAAAACTAGATTAATTGGTCAAATAATTTCCCCAACCCCTTATGGGAATACCGGAAGATGACACTGAATTCCACCTAGGCAAATCCATATTCCATGTTTTACATAACATAGGCATTCCTACCCATTGAGATTCTTTTTTAATCACTCCAAACAATTAAATATGACAATAAGTTCCAATAATGAGTGGAATTTTTCTATCTAGTTGAGATAGAATACCACAAAGATAATGGAATTTTGTCCTTACACAATCTAAAGAGACACCGAAACAAGACAGAGAGATCATTCAACAAGAAGGTTCTCCACCAATCCTTACTCCAAGGTGATATTTTACTTGTCCTCCAAATGAAAATTATATGTGGAAATAGGATATGAATTTTGGATCCCAAGTGGGAAGTACCTTAAATAATTTACAAGGTCTATTCCAATGTAACATACTATTTGATCACTATGGTCAATGGGCACATTACACCTCATACCAATGCCATGTTTATTGAGCATTACTTTTTTATGTAGATATCAATGAATTTTCCACACAATCATAAAAAACATAGATATTGTTTCTTAGTATAATGAAAATAAACTCCACATTTTCAATGTTCAAAACAAATGATGATAAATTGCATATAGCTAGCATTCTAGCTGCACAATGAGAAATTGTATAGCAATAGCATCCTAGATAAATGATGAAAAACAACATATAACCATCATCCTAACTACATGATGATAAACTAACTAGTGTTAGAATCATATCCACATGAAAATAAGCTTCATAATTCCACCATTTTAGCTACATTATGATAAACTAAATAACATCATCATTATAGCCGCACAATGATAAACTACATGGCATTGGCTTCCTAAGACCTTGAATAACAATGCTACAACAATATTACATACCATATGATGTTAAAATGCATTCCCAAATCCTAGAAACTTCATTTTAAACTTTTTGTTAGGTCCACACTCTTTTAAATTAAACAAATTTCATATGGTTAATCAACATTACCTCAAACTGTTTGCAAAAGTTACGATCTCCATGGCCTTAATCTAGGAATCCTAGTCCAAGAACATCGACTTTTAAAATTATACAGGTTTTATATAGGATGTGTTGTATGGTTGTATGCCTCCTATTCCATCATTGATGTTGATTGTTTTCACTCCTCCACCTTACGTGCATTCCTATGAAACAATTCCCCATTTCTTTCCAAAATTCAAAACCTAAAACTATGATTCAATATACCAGTATCATAACATTAAGCATTTTGAATGTCTAATTGGTAATGTGTCTTGTAGTGTAGGCCTCTTTATCTCTCATTAACATTAGGTTTATCATAATAAAACCCTATACATATCCAAATGATAAAATCCCACCACTCATTGGTTTGAGAAATATGAACTTTTACTGATTTCATATAGTAAAATAATTAAGACTCTAAACTGTATCATAGTCCACTATGGAGTATGTAGTGCAGTTTTTGTCTTCCTCTCATTCACTCCATTTTTTACACTGTATCACAATACACATGCCCATTTTTTAAGTCCCCACTCATCAGTTCAAACACTATGACCTTAAACTAGGAGCCTAGATCTTGGGCATATGATGTAAAAATTTGAAATTGGTTTGAGATTTATAACCTCAAAATAATTTCCATACAATAGTCAAGGAAAATAGGTCCTACACTATTTTTAGAAGGTTTATGTATATTGATATTAGACTATTTCAACCTGTGATAGTCCAAGTTCTATGACATTAAATTCCATTTCTCAACATCCTCAATTCATGACCTTAAAATGTTATTCTGCCCTATAAAAATGGGATTCATATTGAGTAATTGATGATAGTTACCCCCCATTTTTAATTGGTATCCATCATGTGATGTGTATGAGAAGGTTAGAAAATGTTACCTCATTCCCTATACATGGGAAGCCCCATGAAAACCATGTGATGCCTCTGATTCCATCATTTGAGATGATCATCCCCACCAGCATTGGTATTCAACCACACTATGTTATAGAACTGTGTGACTTGATGTAATTCCCTGACCCCAGTTACCCAGAGATGGTGCATTACTAAATAACATTGGTATGATCACAAAAGATCAAGTCTTAAAAGACCACTTAGTTTAGTATCCTTGGAATCATTAAATACATTCATAATTCTTACATTATATCATAAAGTGAAAAACTACAACAACATAGTCTCCATAGTCCACAATCATATACCCTCAGACTATCGTTGTAGGTCAGTCATAAAATACTTCTTCAGATCTTGGGAAAAATAAAACATAGAAAGGGGTGAGCTCAGATGCTCAATAAGAATAACAGTACAGCAGAAACCTTCATAAATAAGCATAAACATTTAAGGTACCGTATAACTAAAACAAAAGCCTTTTAAACTTGAACTTTATCTTAATATGGAAAAAATAAAATGTAATATTGTAATTTTCTTATTCACATGGATATTATACTAGTCGAATAATCAGATACAATATCAATAACCACTTTCATAATGATGGAATTCATAATTCCAGACTATTATAACCACATAGTCAAGGCCTTGTGCCAAGACTACAAATAAGATTTTGTCAAGGCCTTTTGCCAAGACAGTAGTTTGTCTCATGAGACCTACCAATGCATCGAGGAGCTATATCAGACTCCACCTGTCACTTACTAAGTCCAATTCATTCCTCATATGAATAGGTTTAAACATAACATAAACATTCATATTAAAACTAGCATACGAAATGTCAACACTTTCTCCATAAACCATGAATGGTATAAAAATAACACATCCACAGTCAAACATATCAGAAAACCATCAATACTATATGTAAGTTTTGTATCATAATAAATCTACTTCAAATAATCTTAAAATCCATCCAAGTATGTTGACATAGATGAAATCAAAACTATTTCAGAGAAATATCTCTTTTTTTAAATCATTTAAAAGTCACATAATTATAAAATAAAATATTTACTTTGAAAATATTCTTATAATCTTGTAAGGGAAGATTCAACAATTTTATAACGGTGGAAAATATCATCACCTGCTATATAAGTTAAAAAATACATTCTTACCTTAATTTTTTTGAAAAGGTTAAAAAGGACCTTGTTTGGAAAACGACAGAAAGATTCCATTATAAACATCTTATAAAAAGTAAAACAATGGTATAAATGACTTTAACCCACAGTTTATAAAATAGTAAGAATGTTTTGAAATACATTTTTAAGAAACATAGATGTGGATGATAAAGAGGTCCGATTCGATACTTATGTAAAAATAACCTCGGATAATAAAGAGATTGTGAAATTAACCCTTACCTTGTATTTTTCCTTGGTCAAGGGTAGGTTGACCTTCTCTTCTTCGGGTTCTTCCTTTTGATTTGATCAAAGGGGCTCCATAAGTTGGATTTCTGACAAAAGGAGGGACTCTAGGATGAAGTGAGGTAAGTTTAAAGGATATTTGGGTAGGGTTTGGCCAAGCCAAAAGGCTTTGAGGTTGTGAATTATAGAGAAGGGGGAGTTCCCTTTTATAAGAGGGGTGAGGGGAACCTTAGGAAAAGCTAGAAATATTATTTTATAATAAAATAATTTTCAGTTTCTAATGGATCCAAAAGGGATTATTTAAAGGATAAGGTGGGGATGGGTCAAAAACCACCCAACCAATAGGTTTTAGATTTGTTTGGGTCACTATATAAACCATAACTATTAGATTTAACTCTTAGTTAAATTGTTTGACATTTACCATGTGTCTTTGTATTTCTATATTATATGGTTAATAAACTTACTATATACTTCCAAACGAACCCCAAGTTGTTCATTAATTATTCACCTATAATTATATAAGTCCTTTGGTCGAGCCATAGATTTTTATGAATAGAATATCAATTAATAATATAATATTTGTTTTAAAAACTCTTGTATGTCAATTTTGACACTATTTGGTATTTTTTTTCTAAATTCATAACAACATTATTACTTCAAAAAAATTCATCAAACCAACCTTAATATGTAATATTAACCTAAAAAATTATTGGAATTCATAAAAATCATCAAATTACATTTATTTGGATATTTATAACATCAATTATTTTAATATTTCTTTAATTAGGTAATTGCTGCATCACCATTATGTCACTAATATAATAAATTATTAAATGTCTAAAAATTATAAATAAAGTAACATTATGTAGGAAAACATTTTATCTTTCTAATTAATATTTATAATTGAATTTATCTTATGTGTAACCCTGTATTAAAAATGTTTTAGTTGTTATACTTTGATTTTAACTCTTTTAACTCTTCTTTGAATTAAATAATAATAAATGTCCTAATCTAATCCAAGTAGACCAAAGAGGTTCAAATTTTATTTCTAAGGTTGTTTTTGGTCTAATTATACTTATCTAATAGAATTAGTACATGTGTTAGGGTAATAATAATATCATTTTTTACCTTAATTACCCTATTTACTTTTAATTGTGGTAAATAAAAGTAAAAAGTTACTATTCACCAAAAATTAATTTTATTTTATTGAACCACATTTTACTCCTTGATATTAACCGGATCTCTTGGATTTTCGAAATTCAACTCACAGAAGCGGTAAAATTAAGTTTTATGTGAATTTGTAAATTCACCGAGGAGATTGATAAAAGACGGTGAAAAGTTCAATAAAATTTTTATATATCTAAAATTATTATAAACTGACTCCAATGAACTAAATTGAACATATATAGGTATTATGTATCTATTTTGACCTAAAATAAATTTTAATAAAATAAATTATTATTTAAATAAAAATTCGGTTTTAAACCATAACTCAGTGTTTTTCACTATTCATCAAAAATTAAAAGTTTTCAAAAACATACCAAAAATTAACCCTAAGATAATATTTATATTTTTAATTCAAAAATGAATTCTATTTTACCAAATTTGAAACATATAAATTTCATTTATTAGTTTAAAATTAATTCCCGTTGTCAAAACCAAAAAGCGTATTTTTATGAAATAATAACTTCCAAAAGATTGACATTTGTTTATGTCACATTTCAAAGTAAGATTACTTTAAATGACCATAATTAGATTAAATGGTAAAAATATAATCTAATTATACTTCCAAACCATTAAAATTTATAATTCAACACTATAAATTATTTTGATTAAAAAAAAATTAGTTAAAATATAGTATTTTCAATATTCACCCAAATATGAATGTTATCAAAAAAACAAAAAAAAATTATTGAAACTAAATTATTATGTCTAGATTCTAAAGAAGAATTTTATTTTGTCAAATTGAATTTATAAAAGTTTCAAATATTTGATTTAAAAAGGGTTCGCCATTAAAAGGCGGTAAAATTGCATTTTTTGAAAAAATACTTTTTTTATCTAAAAAAATGTATTTGTTCTTACATTATGTATAAGAAACTCATAATATGGATTCTAAAATTATGAAGATTATATAAAGTTCAAAATTCAGTTAATACTATTCATAACCACTTTTGAACAGCTAGTTTGGTATGTCGTGGTGCGCTTGAACTCAGTGTTGCGTGTAGTGCAAGTTATTAAATTACTTTGAAGAAATAACGTACAACAAAATATTGGGTTGTTACATTCTTCCCTCCTTCGATAAATTGTGTACTGGAAATTTTAAATTGTTCTTCAAAATAAAAGGTTGAAAATAGAAAATACCTTTGGGGGAAAACCCACATTGGAAATTGGGTTAATAGAATTTTTTCTTAATAAGAGGAAATAAATTATATATATATATATATACTTGACAAGTAATGTTTAATCCTTCAAATAATTTATACCACAAACTCATATTTCACTCTAAATGATTTCAAAAGAAATTATATTTATCCAAATCGTATAAGGTTCCAAAAATAATGAATTTATAATTCATTTTTTAGACTTTTTAAAAAAACTAAATTATACAAACTAGTACATCACATAGTCCAGTCATAGGTGATTCACCTTTGTCGCTCTTCGGTTGCGGGTTCAAGACTCGCAGCCTTTCCGAATGCAACTAGTTGTCGCCCGACCTCTACGTTGTCCTTTTTATAACAAGCCCAAAATAACCTTAACAATATTATCCAATTTCAAACTTAATCCATTCCAATCGTTATACTTATCCATAATACTTATATCCAAACTCTCAGTCCAAAATTTATAAGGAAGTTTGACATAATGAAGATCATTTTTTCTAGGTAATAACATGTGTATGCCTTCATCATGTATTCTACTAAAACACCACAACATCCTAAATTACCATAAAACCTTATTGATTACATTCATGCTCCCTTATTCATTATAGAATACTAGATATACTCCTTCTATCAAAAAAAATTGTAAACTACAACAATGATGGAATATACGAATCATTAATCAGTTTCAAGGAATTCAGGAATATTGAATATAATTTATCCAAATCAACCATCTCTTATTCCAAAATCACCACCTCATTATCAGGACCATATTAAGGATTACCTTTCCTTCAACCATGTATTTTCCAAAAAAAGTGTAGCTTACTATTAAGTCACTTTTCTTAGAACCATATAATCTCAAATCCTCAATAAAATAGTACTGCAGTACAATCCTTATTTATCTCCCTAATTCATGTAACCAGTATAATGCTGATACAACACTCAAATAAAATAATTCTATAATAACAACATAAGAACACTAGTCATTTCTCTTCATATGAGGTAGTCTCATAACTTGATTATTATCCAATAACGTCGTTTTCGATATACTATTTTGAATGAGACATTGATTTGTGAAGTATCTCAACGCCTTGCAGATGAAGCATTTTACATTTGAAAAATTTTCCTTACCCTTGGAATCACGTACTTGGTGTCCTTTTTCTTCACACTTATAAAAAACTCTCATTCCCTTCAATAATTTACCAAGGTGATTCTTTCCACATTTATCACATATGGGAAAATCCTTCTTCTCCCTCTTCCCTTTATCCATCTTTCTCTGTTCCATCCTTTTCTTCTCTTGCTTCCCTTCAAATCCATAGGACTTATAAAATTTTATACTTATCTTATTAACACATGATATTATTTCTTCATATGTTGAGAATAAATGAGAGACTATTTCCCTTAAAAAGTTTGGCTTAATACCGTGAAAGATATGATCCTTCTTACTATTTGGATCATACGTATTGATGTAGTTCATATTCCTTCTAATGGGAACCATTTCTATACAATGGCATATAGTAGGTTAGTTTAAGAATTGAAATGAATAATTCCAAAATTATAAAATATCTAACATAAATTGAACAGTTTATGGATATAATAAATAAAAATATTTTCTTTGAGGAGGTATATACTCGTAAATCCTTCATAATGATTTATAAAGAAAATGAGAATTATCCTAATCATATCCCTCAGGAGTGTCGTAACCAATAGTGAAGTAAGGCCCATTGTCATGCACCAGTTCCCATTCGAGTCTAGCTCAAAGTGGTTTTTTCAGGTTTTACCCCTAGGTATTTCCGTGCCAGATCCGCCTCTACCAGCTCGTATCCAGACAGGGATGTATTTTCTTGGAAAACTCAAAAAATATCTACATTACCAAAATTCTAGGAAGTTCTTCTATACTAATCCTCAAAGTCTATCTTAGGGTAATGTGCTCTAATCAGAGTTTATCTAAATATAGTTTCCAAGGTTATTTCTAAACATCCTCTAATACCAACTGTAATGCCCCGACCCCAATTTCCCAGAGTCAGTGCATTACTAAATAACATTGGCATGATCACAAAAATTCAAGTCTCAAAATACCTATTAGTTTAGTAGCCTAGGAAACACTAGATATATTCGTAAGTATTACTTTACATCATAAAGTGAAAAAACTACAACAACATAGTATCCATAGTCCACACTCATATCCCCTCAGACAGTCCCTGCTGGTCAGTCCTAAAATACTTCTTCACATCCTAGGAAAAATAAAACATAGAAAGGGGTGATCTGAGATGCTCAGTAAGAATAACAGTATAGCGGAAAATTTCATAAATAAGAATAAACATTTAAGTCACTATATAACTAAAACAAAAGCCTTTTAAACTTGAAATTTAGCATGATATGGAAAAAATAATATGAATTAATGTCATTTACTTTTTCACATGGATATTCTACTAGTAGAATAATCACATGCAATATCAATAACCATATTCATAATGATGTAATACATAATGTCAATCTATCATAACCACATAGTCAAGTTCTTGTGCCAACACTAAAAATTAGATTTTTTCGTGTCCTTATACCAAGACACTAGTTTGTCTCATTAGACCTACCGATGCATCAAGGAGCTATAGCGGGCTACACCCATCACTTACTAAGTCCAATGCATTCCTCATATGAACAGGTTTAAACATAACATAAACATTCGTATTCAAACTAGCATACGAAATGTCAATACTTTCTCCATAAACCATGTATGGTATAAAAATAACACATCCACAGTCAAACATATCACAAAACCTTCAATACAATATGGATGTTCTGTATCATAATAAATCAAATTCAATTAAGCTTAAAATTCATCAAAGTATGTTGACATAGATGAAATCAAAACTATTTCAGAGAAATATCTCTTTTTTTAAATCATTTAAAAGTCACATAATTATAAAATAAAATATTTACTTTGAAAATATTCTTATAAGCTTGTAAGGGAAGCTTCGACGATTTTATAATGGCTGGAAATAGCTACACCCACTGTATAAGTTAAAAAAGACATTCTTACCTTAATTTTGATGAAATGGCTAAAAAGTACATTGTTTGGAAAACAACAGAAAGATTCCATTATAAACATCTTATAAAAAGTAAAACAAGGGTATAAATGACTTTCACCCATAGTCTATAAAATAGTAAGAATGTTTTGAAATACATTTTTAAGAAACATTGATGTGGATGATAAAGAGGTCCCAGTAGATACTTACATAAAAACAACCTTGGATAATAAAGAGATTGTGAAATTAACCCTTACCTTGTACTTTTCCTTGGTCGAGGGTAGGTTAACCTCCTCTTCTTCAAGTTCTTCATTTTGATTTGATCAAAATGGATCATAAATTTGGATTAATGACCAAAGGAGGACATCTAAGATGAAGTGAGGGAAGTTTAGAGGATATTTGGGTAGGGGTGAGCTGAGCCAAAAGTAATTGAATGTGTGAGTTAGAGATAAGGGGGAGTTCCCTTTTCTAAGAGGGGTGAGGGGAACCTTAGGAAAAGTTAGAAATATTATTTTATAATAAAATAATTTTCGAATTCTAATGGCTACAAAATGGATTATTTAAATTCTAAGGTGGGTATCGGTCGAAAACCACCCAACCAATAGTTTTTAGATAGGTTTGGGTCACTATATTAACCTTAACTTTTATATTTAACTCTTAGTTAAATAGTTTGACATTTACCATGTCTCTTTGTATTTTTATATTATATGGTTAATAAACATACTATATACTTACAAGAGAACCCCAAGAGGTTCATTAATGATATACCTATCATTATATAATTATTTTGGCCAAACCTTAGATTTTTAGGAATAGAATATCAATTAATAATATAATATTTGTTTTAAAAACTCTTTTATGTCAATTTTGACACTATTTGGTATTTTGTTATTTCTAAATTCATAACAGCATTATTACTTAGAAAAAAATTCATCTACACAACCCTAATATTTCATATTAACCTATAAAATTAGTGTAATTCATAAAAAGTCTCAAATTACATTTATTTGTATATTTATAATATCAATTATTTTAATATTTCATTAATTAGGTAATTACTGAATCACCATTGTTTCATAAATAAATTAAATTATTTAATTTGTAAAAATTATTAATAAAATACCATTATGTAGTAAATATTTTTAGCTTTCAAATGAATATTTATAATCGAATTTATCTTATGTTTAACCCTATATTAATAATGTTTTATTTATTAAACATTGATTTTAACACTTTTAACTCTTCTTTGAATTAAATAATAATAAATGTCCTAATCTAAACCTAGTGGACCAAAAAGGTTCATATGTTTTTCCTAAGGTTTTTTTTGGACGAATTATACTTATCCAATATTATTAGGACATGTTTTAGGGTAATAATAATATCATTTTTACCCTTAATTATCCTATTTACTTTTAACCGCGATAAATAAAAGTTAAAAGTTACTATTCACCAAAAATTATTTTTATCTTATTAAACCACATTTTATTCTTTAATATTAACTGTGTCTCTTGGATTTTTAAAATTCAAATCACAGAAGCGGTAAAATTATGTTTTATGTGAATTTGAAAATTCTCCTAGGAGATGGGTAAAAGACGGTGAAAAGTTCTATAAAATTTTTATATACCTAAAATTATTATAAAATGACTCCAATGAATTAAATTTAACTTATATATGGATTATGTATCTATTTTGACCTAAAATAAATTTAAATAAAATAAATAATTATTTAAAAAAATCGGTTTTAAACTATAACTCAGTGTTTTTCACCATTCATCAAATATTAAAAGTTTTCAGAAACATACAAAAAACTCACCCTAAGCTAATTTTGATATTATTAATTCCAAAATGGAGTCTATTTTACCAAATTAAAAATATATAAATTTCATTAATTAGTTTAAATTTAATTACCATTGTCAAAACCAAAAAGCGTATTTTTATGAAATAATAACTACCAAAAGATTGACATTTATTTATGTCCAATTTCAAAGTGAAATTACTTAAAATGACCATCATTGGATTAAATAGTAAAAATATAATCTAATTATACATCCAAACCATTAAAATGTATAATTCAACACTGTAAATTATTTTTATTAAAATGTTTTTTCAGTTAAAATATAGTATTTTTCACTATTCACCAAAATATGAAAGTTATCAAAAAAAAAGAAAAACATTTTTGAAACTAAATTATTATGTCCTGATTCTAAAGAAGAAGTTTATTTTGTCAAATTTAATATATATAAGTTTCAATTATTTTATTTAAAAAGGTTTCACCATTAAAAGGCAGTAAAATTGCATTTTTTTGGAAAATACTTCTTTTATCTTAAAAAAATGTATTTGTTCTTACATTATGTATAAGAAACTCATAATATGGATTCTAAAATTATAAGGATTATATAAAGTTCAAAATTCAGTTCATAAAATTCATAACTGCTTTTGAACGACTAGTTTGGTAAGTCGTGGTGCGCTTGAACTCAGTGTTGCGTGTAGTGCAAGTTATTGAATTACTTTGAAGAAATAACGTACTATGAAATCATGGGGTGTTACACTTAATTCCCATTGTGATGCGATACCTAGAAACCCTCCAACATCTCACATATGAGCCTAACCACTTATTCATTAACCATGTGGCCCCTTGGACTCAATTACAGTCTAGAAATTATGATCGTGAACCATATTCAATTATAATTACGGTTTGTATGTTGTATTTCATCCTCCTAGGACATCATTCATATTGGGTTTTCCACATTACCTTGTTACCCACCTCCCATTTATGGGATACATCTTATGGACTAAATTGTACATCCTTAATCAAAGATCCCACTATCAGAACATTATGACATTAAACTAAGAATAATAGTTCATGAAACACGACTTTAAACTTTTTTCCATGATCAAAGACATACGAACATAAACAATGTGCAACATCCATGTCACAGGAAATTAAATTATGAGACGCATCTAGATCACATAATTCTAAACTATACCATAGACCATTCATAAATTATGATGTTAAACTATGTGTTTGTAACCCTCAATCTATGAGATAAAACTACAATGCATCCTTGGCCCTAACCTGAGAGGTCAAAACCTCTGGTTTTGGTCACATACCACATCATTCATTTTCAACAGTATCTTGGAATCTAAGATGAAGCTTCACTAGAAGATTAGTTTAACCTTGTTTCATAACAATATTCCAACACAAATGTTCTCTAATCCATGGTGTCAAAAATTTAATATTTTTGGAGTCCATACAAACATTTCATCACTCCATTTACATGATTTTAGTGTCCTTATTTGGATCCTCATCCACTTCTAAATCTAAAGGGAGACCCTAATGAAATGGTGTCTGACCAAGGATAACCTACCATCTTGATTCAACACCTCGAAATAAACATGACAACATTTTGAGACAAGTTTCCACATTTGGAATATGGTCAGTGACAACCCCTAAATTTTATCTCCCCCATTCACTTAGTATGTGATGTGGATGTTATGTTTCATACATGGTCATAAATTATCTTATTTTGAGAATCACTCTATTTATGTTCTTCATTTTGGGAATTTGTTTCTAATTATTCATTCCAATTTCATGGATTTAATTTAAATAAACCGGTGTTATCCTATTTGTACATTGGATCACATTGGAAAATAATGCATGTAATTATTTGTGCCTATTTCTCTATATGTGGCCTCTCTCAACCTGGAAACTATTAGTGGTTTGTCAAAAATAATATACCCAGAGTTTTTTCTGATATTACTCTTTCTAATATAGATGAGAAATTATACGACTATACCATGATTCTAATTCCAAGCATGACATATGTGAGATTTGGGATTGGTCATTAGTTTTTTCATGAATATGATTGAAGTAATGTAATTGAAAAGAGGAAAAGTAAATCTATCCATTCATGGATAAAAAGTTTTAGAAACAAAGAATCATGAAATTTAAGCCATTAGAATGGGTCATCTAAACATTGGAGCATCTCCAGAGTATGAAAAAATTTCCCCTATATATTTACCTTAGAAATTGAGCACTCAACCCCACCAACCATTGTTGTGTGGCATCAAGAGCCCAGTTCCGCCTCCCAGGATGTACATCACCTTTATTTTCCATAGGGGAAATATCATCATCTCTAATATTTTTTTGAACCCTTTCATCCTCAAAATCACCTATTTAAAATTACCCCTACCTCATGTCCGTCTTAACCTCCTCTATCTGATCCCTCAGTTGGATAACAATCTATGGTAGGAAAGGCATCACCCTCATTCATTTTCTACAAAAATGATTTATTTATTTATGAATTCCTAGAGATTCATAATTTTTTCATACATATTTTGGAACTAATATACCTGTAAATGATAGGTTGATTCATTCACCCACTTAACATGAAAGTCGTAAACCTGCATGTAGACACTATGAGCGTGCACACATCTAGTGTTCAAGTTACCCAGAATGTCACAGAGGTACCCCATCCAACTCACCAGGTCTAGTTACTAGGTCTGGGTGATTAATCATTGTATGTTCCTCCATGATCCCCTATACACATCATGATTTTATTCATAGGCTTTGGAACATGAACCTCTATGAACTTCTAGTGGTTCAGGATCATATTTTGTGAAATTCGTGAGAATGGAGGCAGAGAGGTCCTCTTTGGGCATCATTTTGGATGGGATGGGATCCAAAACATGTGGTATGTCATATTAAGTGCATTATTAATTAGTAGATTCAGTACCTATATATTTTATTTCTTCCCCAACAATGGCATCACTCGTAGCCACCTCAAATTTTTCGCTCAGGTTTATGTTCGGGACAGTTTGATTGACCAGCACCTCATGGACTGTTGTGGCTATCATTGAAGGTCCCCTTGATGTTTTGTCTTCATATTAATAAAATAGGAACATGGATTCCTTGTTAATAAAAAAATTACAAATTTAATTTAGATGATAAAAACACTTATTGGAGCCGAACATTTGAAAGTTGAGCCCCTGAGTCTTAGTGGGGAGATCCACCACATGAGACCCTCCGACACCAGTTTGTACTTCAATGAAAAACATAGGATCCCATTTAATTTATAAACTAGGAGATACATGAAATAGTTGAAAATTTTTATGAATATAATCCATGAAAATATGATAGAAATGTGAATCGAAATCTATACTTACCATTAGGAGGATGAATTTTGATGATAATCCACCAGGGGCATGTAGCCTCCCCAATGGTGGGAATCTCTATTTCGATGTCAGGTCATAGTGCCCCAAAGAAAATTGGAATGACATGGTGCTCTGAAGCTGTCATTGTGACCTCCTCGGTTGGCCCACCACCTTCTTCAGCCACAAGTGTTGTCCTTAAAGTGTTCTACTAAGGTCTAATTAGTGAAATTTCAGCCCCTCCTGCAGTAACCTCTTGACCATTTACTTGATTCTCCTGTACAAGACACTTTTCGGTTATAAAATCTAGATAATTAGACAAAATGATAAAGGGAGATGGGTGAGTTAAGGATTACTTCTAGATAATAATATAAGTATTCATTAGAGACTACGATTTCACCACTTTACTAGGGATTCCCTAGATTGGAGGATGATCCACATGATTCATCATTACTAGAGTTCTATGCCTACTTATTGGTTGTTTCCTCCTAATATGATGAAACCTCAATTTTTCCTCTCCTACAATTGTGAGACATTGTTGAATATACCTCGCAGTAGGGTGTAGGGAGGTTCATATATCCCCCATTGGAACATGAAAGTGTCCATAACCATCAGAAATACATGCCTTTAGTGGAAGCTCACCCAAACCATGATATAAATGGAGAAAACTTCTAGAAGCTCAATTGTGTATCATTTCATATTTTTTCTATGTAATTCCATTGAAAATTATGTTTAAAGCATCTTATAAATTACTTAATAGAGGGAAATGACATTGGAAGCTGGTTGTAACAAGTAATTTAGATTTTTCCTAGGAGCTTCCCAAGCCATTCTCATCTCATCATTGAAGTGAATTTATTACCCAAAATGTCTCTTCTAAGACTATTCTCCTATAGAAGGTGGGATTTTGACTGCATCATGAATTTTCCCCACCGAAGCTCTAGTTTGAGTTTCTGTAGATACACGGCTCACCCCTTGGGGAACAACCCGACGGCCTCCTCACTGCTCTAGTGACTAGCTCACATGGTCGACCCCCTAAATGAACCTTCACAAGACTGCATCTGGATATGATTCCACCCATTATCTATCATAATCCTTCGATGGGGAACCATAGAAATTTTTCAATGGAAACATAAAATTTTCACATGTTCCCACAATAACCAGTATACACCCTAGTTGATGAATGATACAGTTGTGATACTTTTCATAGACCCAGATGTAGACTATCTTCATTACTCACTAAAGGAACCCAAACTACATGGAAAATAGGGATGCATCAATCCTAGCCACCATCACTCAACTTATAATACTCTCTATGTAATCCTTCCATTCACATGTGCATTTCATTTGTGTCAACATTTGACCAACCTATGATTTTAAGGAATAAAAGTTAAATTTTTCATGGTTGATGATCTATATTTTGATCATGACCTCATCAAACATAACTCATCGGACCAAAAATATATTCAACTGAGATAGTCGAAGGTCATTGTTTGTAGGGATAATGGAATTTGGGAACTCATAAGAACTAATGTGTACTATGATCGAGCCATGTAAAACCCTAAATGAATCATAGATCCTTCCCGGCATGTTTCCTCTAGAAAAGTGTCCTGATAGGATGTAGATAGTGGCCAACATATGAACCCCTATGTTGAATTTGTTACTGGATACCAGAATCACCATCATCACCAGTGTCCCCGACCACAGTCCCATATGTATTTCCCAGATAGGAAGCATCCAACCTCTCATGAATATAAAGATAAATTTAGAGTATAGGACTATTGAGTTCTATTATCCCACCTTGTCATACACACATTTCTAAAGCTGTTATAGAAAAAGGAAAACATCCATGATGAGTGAAAACTCATCACGTCTAGAAAGGTCATAGATCCTGAACCAATGACTGAAGGATGATAAGGTTTTAACAACTTACCACTAGCCTAAGTTATTTCCTAGTTGATATTTCATTTTTTTAATTATTGATTTAAAAAAATACATATTAATGATTAACTGGTGGTGTTACTTTTGAGGTTTAAATATTAATTTATTATATTGGATAACTTGTGCTAAGTATAAATATATATATATTTAAATTATTTAGATACATTGAATGAAATGTAAGTATTTTATTGATATTATTATTCATTAAAATTAAATTTTTATGTTTCATGCATAAAAAAATAAGTTTTGGATATTCTTTTCTTAGAGTAAGTGATGAATTGGAAACTGATCATAGCATTACTAAAGGATAAAATTGTCACAATAAGAAAAATAGATTTCATAGTGGTTTTAAAAACCAGAACCAATGATGGTTTTAATGATTTTCTTTTGGAAATTTTAATTTGAAAAAAAAATTAGTGGGTTTCCTCCTGAAATCGCCCCAAAATCGCAGGGTTTTTTAAAAATATGGTGCTAAATTAATGGATAAAATATAAAATATTTAAAAATGATTAATAAATTATGTTTTTTATTAACTATTTACTATATATATATTTTCTATTATTTTATTTTTAATAAATTACAATATTTTTGTTAATACATATTAATAATTATTAGTTAATGATAATGTGAAAATAAAAATAATTCATCACAAAGATGAAAATCATACTTCGATGTCAAAAGATGATGCCTTTTGATCCTGAATTTCATTATAGATCCATAACCATTCAAATCATAGAATATTGAATGAACCAAAATATCATTAAATAATAATTTTGCAATAATTTGGAGGATAAATTATTTTATAGTTTCATAAAAGTTTGAAATCAAACATAAACCTGAAATGGATATAAATTTTGATATGGGTGTATTTTTGAGATATACCACATATCAAATCAATTCTTGTGAAGAGATCAAAACTTTTTAAATTAGGGGGAAGCCCCAGTCATTTATTTAGAATCTAAAAAAGTCCCAAATTTCTTCAAAATATAATTTTTTTATTGAGGAATCCCAATTTTTCAACATTTTATGGAATTTCATCCTCGTTTAAGGGGATGTTTTTTATTTTTTTTATTGGGTCTTGATTTATAATAAATCAACTGTATAAATACATATTTACATAGAAATGTAATTTTAAAAATATTAAAAACATGGAAATAAATATTTATATATTAATGAAATCAATTAATATGTGTATATATACATATACAAGTAATGTTTATTTATAAAAATTTGTCTATCAATATAAAAAATTTATTTATGTTTATATTCTAGTATATTTAAATATATATATATATATGTAAATATTTTTTTCTGTATTTGTAAAATATAAATGTGTACATGTGCGTGTGAATATTTGTAAATATGTGTGTGAATGTCTGTATGTGTGTTTCAGTATTATTACATGTAAATTTCATATATATATATATATATTTTTTTTATTTTTTATAAATATATCATTTTAAATACATATATATTATAAATGATTTTTTCAGAAAACTATATGCATATATATATATATATATATATTTGTTTATATATATCCTTGTGTGTATTGACAACATGATATATATATATATTTATTTTCAAATTTTTGTAAATAAATATTATATATATAACATATTTAAATAAATTTAAGTTTATATATATATCTTTCCTAGTCAATGAGAATTTATATATGTTTAAGATTGAATTCATTTTCTTTTTATGTCGTTTATGATTTTATTCCATTGATGCTCATTCATATTGATTTTATAGTGTTGAAATTATTATGGTTTCCCCACTTTTAGATATTTATTATCAATTATATATGTTTATATATATGTTTGTATGTATTTAGGAATATTTATGAATATTTATATATATTTATATAATTTTGTAAATATTTATACATTTTTATGTTCATACAATTTTATACCATGTGTGTGTGTGTGCTTCTGTTTATATATATTTATATGAGTATAAAACTATATATCATTAAGTTTTTATATATACATATGTAACATAAATGTTTGTTAATATGTATTTTTGTAAATTTCATTATATTCATGTATATTAGTGGATATTTACAACAATTTAATTTTTAATATTTATTTTTATTTATTTTTATTTATTATTAATTCAATTATAAATAATTATTAATTATTTTATTATTTATTTTTTAATATTTATTTTTTATTTATTATTTTTTATTAATTTAGAATTTATTAATTATTTATTTGTTTTTAATTTTTAATTTTTATTAAATAAATATATATTATTAGGGTCTTGAAAAATACACAAAGGTAATGAATATACTCTCGTAAAATTTGATAAAGAAAAAACGGATGCATGTTGGGATGAAAATTTGAGGAAAAGATTCAAGAAACCCAATTTTGAAAAAGACCCAATCTAGTCCACATACTAGTTATTTGGAAAAGTCTGAGAAAGCCATAGACCACAAACCAAGTGGTATACGGACATCCTGTGAAATGCTAGACTGCAAAGTATTGGCCATCAGACCACACCATCTGCAAATAGGAAGAAAATATAAATCCTAGGGCACTGCAAACTATGTCGTTGGTGAAAACATGACAGATAAACAAGTCCATTCATACCGTCCATGTAGACTGAACAGTTTTTGGATGAGGTAGGGATGGTAGTGTCTCACATCGATCACATGATTGATGTGGTGATATCAGCTTCCATGAACCACAACATCCCGAATAACTCAGTCGACCGCGTCTTATGCAGTTTAGATGTTACCTCTATAGGCTTCCAAAAAGGGTGTTGTGTGGTCGTAGATATGGCTTCCCCGACACTCTATTAAAGGACCACCATGGGAGAACAGAAATGAAGAGGAGTAGACAGAGGGGTGTTTTCTGAGGGCATCAATTTCACAAATGGATTACTTCGAAGGAAAATGATCGAAGAATAGCAGAACCGTGAATGGTTTCCAACAGGTATAACCCCACAACATTCCATAAAAGGATGGAAACCTAATAATAATCAACTGAAAATAAACCAAATTGGAGAAATGTGAACCATATTCCCATCACAGATGAACATCCCATGAACTATAGGCACATTTCCCCTCATTCAGACCAGTCTACCGTGTGGTGCAATGCTACTCAGACAATAATCTGCACCACATATCACCACTCCATGTAGATGAAACATAAAACCATGTACCACCCTGGTACGTGGCAGTTTGCATCTAGGTCCATGTATGACATCGATACGTGGATAACCCCTCCACCTGCATCATCTCTCTTGAGGAAATGGTATGTGAAATGGGGTGTCTTTTGGTTTTCCACTTTCCCTATTCAAAGCTTTTCCTTCTATTCCTATCATGCCCTTCATTGACCCTCTGATAACTAGTCAACCATCATCATGCCAAAGCCTCTTCTAAATCCACTTGACATGTATGACTATACCATCATGTGCATCATCATTCCATTCTAAGTCTACATACCTGAGGCAATAAAATCCTCAATGGAAGTTTCCACAATGGTTCGGACCTCCAAGACATCATTAATTTTAAATTCCTAAGGTAACCTGGAGTCCCACCATCAGATGCTGACATAAACCTCCCTATTCTATTGATCATGGGTAATCGATGGATTTTCCATTCAATGGAGGACAATGACAAGTCAATGGGATCATGCCTTCTTTACTATTGACAATGAGAAATGTTTTTCCCCTTTGTAGGAACTAATAATAGGGAACTCATCCTAAGGTAAACCCCTAGACTTTTTTATGGGATGTGGAACTTTCACCCTTCTCCATATTGACATTTGATGTACCAGATTGCTAAGTATTCATGACTATCTAGGATATCAACACGGGTGAGGGGCTCACACATTCAAATCCCGTTTACCTCTCCCGATGGGCTCATAAACACCCATTCATCCACCATCTACCTCATTATTTAACCTAAGTGGAAACAGGAAGGTGCTCCTTTGATGAATCTTTCACATCTTTTTTTTATCACACAGAGCATGACCCACATGGTCTTAGTGGTTTGGGATGATACGACATTCGCACAACCCAGCTATGAACTATGAAAAATATGATTCCCAACATATCTAGGATACGTATGATGTGTTTACCCTAGCCAGATCTTTAAAAATTCTCATCCATGAAATGATAGATCATGCCCCTACAAATGGGAAACTCCCATGCGTAATCACCAATCATGTCTCAACCCTGCCATTAACTACGAGAACTCTGATTCCATGCCTAAAACAGGATATGTAGGATTCCATTCTAAAGGCCTGGCCTCAAGGGGGGTCTATTTATAAGGATGAGAAGAAATCATACCCCCCATAGGAAATCCATTAAGGTATAATCCCCAAAATAAACCAAAAAATGAGGGATTTTTTATTCCCAGATTGTTGGGATATGTTGGAAGCCTTTTTTATGTTGAAATCCACCATCGATATAACCCTAGTGTTCTCCGGGCCATATACCCAGTAAGGCCATATCCACCTAAGAGAACATAACTCTTTGAGGAATATTGTACCGCATTAGTGTAAGTTTCAGATGAAATCTTGGAGAGGGATCCTCCACTTAGATGTCCTTGTTTCACGTCACTAAAATTCATAGATGGGTCCCCATCACACAACCTGAAATTGTGATGTGTCCATTTAAGGGGTGCCGAACTATGTGGGTTTTGATTCCTCTCATGAGGATATGTAGGAAGACCATATTATGGGTCGTTTCTTGATATCAAAGAAAATATCTTCCTCCATGGATGATGATTGACTTCAGAGCACCCCATCATAGGGCTTAAACAAGCATCATCTTAGTCATTCTGGACCCATGTGTATATACGGTCAACCTTGAAACCCAGGGGTAATCCTTACAAAAATTCTTGGGAAAGAATCAAGGATTCATGAACATATGAACATTTCATAAATCTATAAAAGAGTACTGATGTAGGAAATAATTCCCCTCAAAAAGGGTGTGATGATCCTAACCTTCCATCCTCAGGACCAATAGAGTTCTTATGTGTCGCTGGACAAATTTCCATCCAACAAGAACCTTCCTTTGGATAGAGAGTTCATGAATCATGAATACAAAGATCGTCAGGTGTTTTACCACCACAAATAAACCCAATGGAGTCCATATGAGGAAATTTTACTGAACGTGGAACCATTCACTATAATAAACAATGGGTCACGATCTGCCAATCCATTCCATCAGCCCTCAATATGACGAGAATCAGGTCGAAACAAATATGGGGAAACTGACATGAATGCTTACTCGTGGTGGATGTTCACCCCACCCCAAGTCCCTATCATATTCAAGTAGAAGAGAGCTGAGAAATATTTCCAATCATGAATGTGATAATGAGATGATACCTTGATAGGTTTTCTTTGTATGAGTTTTTACATGTATTGTAGGTTTCACTGAGTTCTCTTTGATCCCAATGGAATCTTGACAATTTCCTCAGACACACATTTTTGTGTCTGCATAGGTGATCGGATCCCCAACGAACATGACTCTATCGCCTACCCAATTTCATCTCTACTGGGCTTCAAACACACTAACCAAAGAGTAAATCCAAAATGGTAGTCCTACTATGGTAGAGGATTTAAGGCAGGCACTCCAACCTGTAAAATCTCACTAGCCTCCTTTTCAGCCACTGCTAGAAATCTACTATAGGAGGCTCTGCTGGCCATCTCAAATTGTTTTGGGAGCCCGTCCCTAGATCGTAACAATGAATACCTCCCTTATATCAGGTGGGAAGATGATCGTGATGTTAATGACATCATCCCAACTAGACAAGAACACCTCTCAAGGGATCCTTCCAGAGGGCGTCACCCCTAGAGACATACGACCCGATATCCTTGCTCTGAAGAGGATCCCAAGTTGAGGGATCCAGCTGATGTCCAATAGACATAGGCCCCTTAGGCCTCCCATCGAGGGAAGAAAACTAATAATCAGAAGAATTTTATCACATTGGTTCATGAGTAGTAGGTCTTCCACACAAATACGGTGGAATATAATGGGAATACATACAATTATGCCCCTCCATCTGAATCCCGCCATAGAAATACTGTGGAAATCTATGTGTATATTCTTATCTCTACTTAATATTATGAATCCCACTATGGATACAGTGAGGCACAATATGAAAAAATTCATATTCCAGCTATTGATTGTCATTCCTTTGATGAAAATAGAGAATCCAACTAAAGGCACATGCAAGTATCTTCCAATATACAAAAAGTCTATCAACCAAACTATATGGAATCTAGCTATAAGCATGTTTAAATGAAAACTAATGCACAAAAATAATTCTATCTAGATAGGGAATAAAATTATAGGTAGTCCTACAATACTACCAGGGCATATGAAGCCCACCCTCTAAATTCGGTGGCAAGAAAATATGAACAGAGTAAAATTCATACGGATGAAAATCAAGATCGTGAGACAAATACAATATAAAATGAGAAGACCCAACATGATGTACGTAAATATAAATCTCACCTTCCAAATATGATGACAACTGTAGAAAACATCCGGTGGAAGACTCATTCCTCTACCCCAACAAAGGAGAACCTCTAGTACCCCCAGGAAACTCGTGGATGACTAGAGCAGACGCAAACTCCTTCTCTGAAATCAGAATGAGAATTCATACTCATTCTAGACAAATACGTGTACCAGTGTATCCAAGAAATCATGTAGGATCAAATGTTGATCCCAAGACATATACTCTAGACTTATCAAGATGTTATTGTGTCAGCAGAAAAAGAGAGGAGTTGGATCCATGACCTGATCTCCCCGGACAGTGTGATTTATCCACAAAATTAAATAACCACTCAAGAGTAGGCTAGCATCCATGATCTTGTCCAAGAGGTTTGATGACCAAATTCCATGATACAAGGACATTATGATCATGAACAAATACTCATTTCAACTGGGCGACACCGGTCCAACGTGGTGGCTGCTCCGGGGTAAACATATATCCCTTCCAAATCACAAGATATTCGTTCTTGTATCTGGGATACATCACGAGAACCAATTAGACAGGGAACCATTTATCAAAGTCATTACCAATAGTTGTCGGCCCTGTTTCCCACAACAGAGTGCACAAAAATGAAAGGCTCTAAATAGAACAATAAAATGATGAGCACATTCATGATTCTTCTATAATGGAAGCTAGAGTTCTTGATTCCCTCATACGTATATCAGTAGAGGCCCAAGATCCTATCAGTCCATTAAAAAATTGTGGTAGTGATAATGGAAGTTGTGAATTCCCTCCACACAATGATGATATTAGCATATCTGAAGGTCCTTCCCATAACACCCATGGAGGATCACTCTATTAGCCATAAATAATCGATCATGATAGCCTATCTCTTGATGCGTGTCAGGCTATCCCTCCCAGTGGCTAGAAGATTTTACATCAAGAAGGCCATCCCCTTATATTAGTCCACCATGTTGGTCTTCCCCATGGTATACACTGAAAATATATTTTTTTCTATATTCAGACGTCAAGATGTGATGGTTGTCCTTTACATGAAGGTAGTCATTATGAAGGCCCTCCCCACAGTGACACCATGCAACGAGGACGTCCTCCCCTCATTGAAGTACATCCTGAAGGCCCACCTTGGGATTTACACTATAGATATTCTCCCTTTAGCTATACCTATGATAGTATTCCTCGCAATGATAGAATTCATTATGAAGGCCCTCCCCACATTGACACCAAGTAGTTATAATGTATTCCTCTTTCTACCATCCACCCCGAAGGTCCTCCGGATTGTATACAGAGTATAATTCCTCTCTACAGCCCGAAACTAATCCGTGATTGTAGTACTTTCCATCATATCATTGATTTTGAAGGTCCTCCCTCAAGTAAAAATTAACACCGACTAGAGGGTCCTCCCTCGTCAGGTGGAATGTAAGAAAGACCTCATATGCCGAGGTGCTGGGAAAAAGGGAGTATGATTTGTGTGATACACTCCCCATGAAAAGTGATAACCTCTATCACCCATAGAATTTCATGGGGCCATTCTCAACTTCCGAAAAACCCTCGTATCATTCCCATGTCAACAAGACTCCCTCTAACCCCACTACATAGAAGGAAATCATTAAAGAGAAGTCAAACCAGGTTGATCAAGTAGAAACTTCCCTAGTAGAATAACAAAAAATATATGTTTCTTGTGAGAAGACAACTAGTTAAGGATGAAATACCAGTGATGTATTGGCCTTCAGAAACTTCTCATTACAACATGCCAAGAGATTTTTTAGAAGAATGTACGCATAACATTTTCTTAGAAATTTGGTCAACTCTCCTCTATCTAAGAGAAAACATTATGCCCTATGTAAGGAACCCATATAGTGTTAACGTTCTGGGAGAGCTTCCCATCAGGTTGACCTAAAAGACCATTCCTTTGCACGGTGGCCACAGTCAGAAAAGAGAAAGAAAGACATTGGACTGGCCTACCTTCATGTTCTTCACTAGCTGAACTACAGTTTCAGTGATGCCCCATATAGTGTCTATATCCAAGGATTACGAGAACATTGAGGTCTTCACTTCACCCCACATCCCATCTAGTAGAACCCATAAGAAGTGACATCATTCAATGTTGCCATCCCCAGATAAAAATCAAATGAAGTTAGAGATCAAGAATAGTTGAATACTCGACATGAATTGTCCTTGAGTATGTCTCATAAGTATCAAGACCGAAATGAGAAAGACGTTGATATTCTTATGAACCATCCCATCAAGGAAATCTAGTATGCTTCCCATCTAAGGGATGCCAATAAATGATCACTGATCATTTCCTTAAAATAAATTAATTCATGTGCAGACCGGAAACCATATCCATCTCACACACACATGGTGGATTCCCCATCCTGTAAGGATGGGGGTATTTTTAACCCAAAATTCACCCATAAGACCAGAAAATCTAGTCTAAGTCACATCAAGAAAGGAATTCAAGAAACCCCAACCTAATGGGTGGGGGAATTTTTTCCTCAAATTCCCGCTCAGGAGACATCTGTCTTCTTCTATATGGGTTGAAAAATGGAGAAAATGGTTCACCTATTCTAACTCATCTATTGACTCATGTACCCTGTGGGGAAGGAAAACCAAAAAGTCATATCATGGCTCCAATCAAGTCACTTTACTCCATGAAACATGAAGATTATCATTAAATGGACATATAATATCCAAAAAAGGATGTAAGAAGTTATCTTACCATTCATCACCTGGTATGCCACCCCCAATGTGGTATGGATAAGTGATCATCATGGAAATCATACCCACAAACCTCACTAAAAATAAATAAAATAATTAAGAAACATTAGAAGAGGGTTCCCTCTAGGGGACAGTTCACACCGAGCGTGTAGGGGTCCACACAAGAAACCAAAGAGTTGCATTAAATTTGGATGAATATTTAGTCAATCTCCCACCAACTCCCACATGAATCCATAATAAGGAGTGGAATAAGAAAATGGTCTATGACGCTCCTCCTCCCCATGAAAACAATTCTCCCCATGAAAACAATTATCCCATGCTTGGGGAAGCAACCAGGATAGATTCAAGATAATCCCTAGAAGATTCCCCTTGTTTGGTATCCACCTTAAGTTATAGAAGTGTCATCCCATCCAATATTTCCCCCTAATTCACCCACCCATGATCGGTTCCAACATGACATGCACCGATGAATCCTAAATACCATCAATTTATTAACATCTTGAATGGATGAAATGGAGGGATGAAATGATCCAAAATAACTAGAACACAAACCCTACCCTGACTTGGAGAGAAACATCCCACATCCACAAAATTTCAGAATTCCCATAATTTCATTATTAAATGGATCAAGGGAGCTAGAGTAGTATCTAGTGTACACCTCTTCCTACTATGATCCCATGATGGTAACCATGGGTAAACAAAAGGCTGTGAAGCTCATATTCTTTGTACGAACCCTGTAATGATCAACCTTTTTGTAGTAAACCAGTTTCCAAGATAATTCAATTAGATCATGGGAGGATCATCAACACCAGTTCCTATTCCAGTTCAGCTCAACATTTCCAAAAACTACAGTTATTGATCTCATGAAATTCAAATAGTAGGAAAATGATAGGTTCTTGGACTTCATTTCCAGATGGAAAGGTCTAACTTACTCCATGAATTGGCCACTCCACCAAAGATGAGATGTTGGCCATTTTCATTGATAATCTCTATAATGAGATATGAACAACCGTTATTTTTGTAGAAAATACAAGTGGGTTTCGGGACTTCCTTGCTATATATTAAAGGATAAAAGATTTCAGTCAATGCACTAATCATATGTCCAAGGAAGCCCCAACAGCCCTAATAAAAAGATAAGGGAGAGATAAAGTGGCTTCTATCATGCTTAACCCACCCCCAGTTCCAACTATATCTCCATGGACACCAAAAAATTTCAATGGGCCCCCTTAACGTTTGCAACCACCCCCGCCTTAGTAAGATGTGCACTAGGGAGTCAAGAGGAATAAATTTGAGGACCAGATAAATAATGTTTACTTGTTCCCAAATGATTAATTCCATGGCCACTTCATAGCCACCATGGGTGGAAAAATTCTTTAGATACAATATCTAAAGAGGCATTATTATGTAGGTCTCAATGACAGTCCATATTTCTATCGCTTCCCTAAGATATTGGGACCCACTATCCAAGAGTGTTTCATCTTCAAGGATCTCTTGCAAAAATGGTAGATTATAGATAGGTCAATCTATGACCACTACCAGTTCAAATGGAATATGTTTCCACCACTAACATAGATGGATAAGGGGAGTGGAAAAAAGTTGATAGAAAAAAAGAGAAAAAGGTTGATAGTTACATAACTTGGAAAACAGTCAATCGGGCTCATGGAATCTTCCAGTCATAGTTGAAGCATCTGACTATGCCTCCAAAAGCTCATGATGCAACAAAATCATCATCCTAATCCCGACAATCCTCCATTGGATAGCTGCAGAAAATGTAGTCCATTAAGAATGGTGAAAATCATGTCCAGGGAGATGAACATGCACCAAAACTGAAGTTGGATTTGACACTTTCAGATTTCAATATATCGAATCTAAGGACATGAGAACCACCCCCACCAAATGGCACATTGGACACTACCCTACCAAATAGACAAATGGACACCACCCTACCAACTAAATCAACATTCACCACCCCACCAAATTGAACCAACGAATGAAAATAATAAGGCAAATTCCTCATTAGAAGAGGAGCTGATTTTTGGCTCTATCAATGTCATCCACATAATGGATCCCATATCTGATGATGAATATGGATATCAAATATATTTCCCCACACCCAATTGGGGGGAAGGAAGAAGAAACAATATAATCCAAGGATATTAAGGTAGATTGAGCCATTGAAAAAAACAATAATATGGTTGCACCACCGCTCAAATCATTAGTGTGGAAGAAACCCTCTTTAGGACCCTCTAACGGTTTCACTGGGGATAAGAAATTTCTCCTGCCCTTATGGGAATCCATCCTCATCTAATCATATTGGAGTATCTATCAAAGGATGAATGGAAGACTAATTTTCTTTTGCATTTGAGCAGACTTGCCCGAACCAATCCACAAAGGATTGAAGCTCCGCTGGATCTGACCCCAAGAACCGACTCATCTTCATCAAATGCTCATGCCTATAAAGTGTGTCTAAATGAGAATTCTGAAGCTGGGAAGTTCCAACATTAAGACCTTAAATATGATATTATGATGCAATTAGCCTCAGTAACTTCCAATCTGTCAATCTTGGTTGCATTGAATATATCTGTAGATCTCAGGGAAGCACTAATTGATGCTTTTCAAAGTCCCTTGGAGTATAAATCCAATGTAGCTACCACTAAAGTCTAATATATAGAGAACAATCCAATGTAATTCCACACATCTATCTCCTTCAAGGATCAATATAAAGACACCACCATACAAGGACACATCAAACCCTTATATGTTTCAAAAAAAATGGCATTGATGTCTAAATATTCTTCATCAACAAGGGATGTGGGGTTAATCTCATCCCACTATGGAAAAATCATTGGATGGGCTGTAATAAGGTTGATCTGACACCCTGAAACATAACTCTATTGGGCTATGACAAAAGAGAGAAGAAACCATTAGGCCAAATCAAGCTCAAAATCCAATTCAGTGACCTCATAACCCACCCAAAATTTCTAGTGGTGTGAAATAATACGGTATTCAATACCCTTCTAGGAAGGCCCTAACTACATCAAAATGAAACAATCCCCTCCTTATACAATTAGTTCTTGAAATATAGAATTAATGGAAAGAGTGTGACACTACACGCTGATAGGGATCCATTTCACATCTGCGAGTCACACTATGTTAATGCGGGGTTCTACAAACCAAAGGGGAACGAACCCTCAGATGACATAATTGATTATTTATCCACCCCAAATGTTTTCTAAATGGTTACCATTAATTTCCTCAAGAAGCTCAGAGAGGAATATTTACTGCCCATCAATTACATTAAAGAAACATGTCCAAATTTGGACACATAGTCACATGTCCTCATGATTTCTGTTATGGTTGTCAGGCCTGATAATATCAAAAGCCTCATGGACTCTAGTGATAATAGGTAGTTTTCAAATAAGAACTACCTTGAAGTATAATCTAAACCCTAGGAAATACCTGGATTACCTACTGAGGTAGGAGGAAGTATCTCATCAATGAAATAAAATGAGGAACTATTTTACCTCTCAATGTGTCTTCCATGAAGAAGCCTCCACATATGGCTGAGACAGAAGAGTAGGGTTCACCTCCCAGACACCAAAAGTTTGAATCTTCCTTCAATTATGGGATGATCATCTGATGAATTGTTTCCCCATCAAAAGACGAGGAGGAAGATGATGGGGATATATAGGAGGAGGAGGAAGAATACATGAGGGAATCCCCTATAGAATTTTAGGAAGGTGTCTCTACCACCATTGATGAAATCAATGAAATCTACTTGGGTACAATATAGAATTCATGGTCCACTCTAGTTACTATATCCATGCCTTCAAAATAACTAGAGGAATACACCTCTTTCCATAATAAGAATCAAAAAAAAATTCTAGAACTATATAGAAATTCTAGGTCTCGATCCCAAGGTTGCCACTCACCACCTAGTCCAGTAGAAATAACACAATGGCGACAAGATAGCTTCCAATAGGACACACCCAACCCATGATGCCAAAATGGAGGCTGTTGTTGACAATCTCATTAGATATGAAATTATTTATGAGGTCCAATATCTGATATAGCTAGAAAATATCATCCCCGTCAAGAAGAAGAATGGTCAGATCATGGTCTTCATTGATTTCAGGGGCCTTAACCAGCACTACATGAAAGATGGTTTCATAGTCCCGATCACAGATTTTTTTATCAAAAAACTACCGGATATGAGGTTCTCTCATTCATTTGTGGTTATTTAGGGTATAAAAAAATCTGAATTTCCTATGAATATGAAGAACCTGCTACATTTATGGATCTCCAAGGTGTGTATTTCTATAAGGGGATTAATTTCAGTTTGAAAAAGTTTTGTTCCACATACCATCATGCTAGGAACTGTATTTTCCAACAATTCTTGGGATAATTCGTTGAATTATATATTAATGATCTAGTGGTCAAATAATGAAAATTATTAAACCATATGTCATATCATGAAACAGTCTTCAGTAAATGATGATAGCACAGTCTAAAAATAAACCCCCTGAAATGTCATTCTGGTGTTACATCAGTGAAATTCCCCGGCTTCATCATATGCCATTGTGCCATCAAAGTTGTTATTGAGAATAAAAAATCCATCCACGTAATGTCACCACCTCTCAAACTCACTACGTTGAGAGACTCCAAGGACACATGGATTACATTCAGTTCTTCATAGCCATCCTTGCATGAAAATGTTTTCCCTTATTTAGGTTTATGATGGAATGGTAGATTATCAATGGAATGATGAATGAAAGGAAGAATTAAGTAATCTCAAGAAAAATATCTTTATTCTACTAGTGATATTTCCACCTATAAAAAGAATACAATTAATTATGTATGTAACCACCTTCAAGTAATCCCTAGGGTCTTTCCTCACACAAAACAATCATGTCATTAGTGATAATAGTCTCTATTATCTCAGAAAAACTCTGATAGAAGATGGTACTTAGTATTCAATTATTGATAAGAGTTTCATGGAATTAATCATTGCAGTTCAGAAGCTAAGGCATTATATGTTGTAGCACGAGGTTCATTTGGTCTCTTGAAACAACCCACTCAAGTACATCCCCAGTCATCCAATGTTGACTGGATTCATGTCAAGGTGAACAATAATCCTTTAGTAGTTCAATATATGGTTAATACTAAATAAATCTATAAAATTACATACATTAGTATATTTCCTAGAAGAGAATCCCTCAACTGAGGTTTCCCCCTTAGATATCGAGCTACATTATGAGGAAGTGTTCTCTATTCAATAGAACTCCTATAAATGTGAAATGCACTTAGATGTTGCCTCTAGAAGCCCAAAAGGAAAAAATAATGGATGACTATAGGATCAACAATGTGGGGATGAGAGTCATACTTGTATCCCAGGAAAAGGTAGACCTAAATTATTCCTTTCTACTTTTCTAGAGGTGCACAAACAATGAAGTAGATTACAAATCCCATATCTTAGGCCTAAAACTAGGGAATCAAGTGAAAGTTGAACACATGAATATTAAATGTGATTCAGAACTATTCATAAAGCATGTAAATAGTGACTATGCTAGTAAGAAAGGAGACTTGATCCCATTAATGATCCATGATTGAAAATTTGTTGAAGAATTCCCTTTAGATCCTTCATTTACTTTTGTCCCCTGGTCACAAAATGTGCAAGCTAATGCATTTGAAAATGCATCCAAAACTCAATCCGACCCAAATCGAAATGAAACATCCATCATCATTTCCCATTGTTAGATGGTTTTACCATATTTTTAGGGAAAGATAGAATAAAGAAATGAGATCAGTCCCATCCCCAAGCTGCACGGCCATACTGCCAGCTGGATGGCCCCCATTGTAGACTATCTTCAAAAGGGAGTACTCCCACGATATAGGTATGGAAGATAACAGATCTGAATATGAGCAGTCAATTTCATGATGTAAGATGGTGTGAACTGGAAAGTGGTTCTTTATAAGAAATCCCTTGATGCAGTCCTTCTCAGGTTCATCGATAGAGAAGAAACCATTTCCATCATGAATAAAGTGCATTCCAGAACATGTGGGGCACACCAATCTGCATCAAAACACTCTCATCAAATTTGAAGGCTTTTGTACTATTGTCTCATCATGTTGTAGTATTGTTTCAATTTCACCAAAACATGTCATTCCATCCAAGTCCATTCCAATTTTATTCACCAACCCCCCGAGCTACATCACACAACCAAGTACACCAGGATATTCTCCATATGTGGAATACACATTGTGGGACTCTATCCTTGTTCCATGGATAGACAATTCGAGGTTATTATCATAACAACCAACTTATTTTCCAAATAGGAAGAAGATTCACCCGTTAAATAAGTCATAGATAAAACCATATTCATCTTTGTGAATTCTAATTTCATCACCTGTTTTTATGTCCCTCACATAATACTGATAGAAAATGACACAAATTTCTTCTCTATTGAATTGAAAAATCTCTACCAAGAGTATTGTATCATAGCCCACTATCCATCCCATTAATATGAAGTAGACAAAAGACATATATAGGAATTCAACAAGACCTTATCCAACATACTCTAAAGATGGTAGAACATGATATAAAATCATTGCTGGACAAACTCCTCTATGATCTTTAGGATTACTGGACAATAATCCACTCCTCCACTCAAGTAACCCCATACTCATTTTCATATATGATGGAGGTGGTTCTAACAATTGAAATTAAACTATCATTTCTCCGTATCACTATCTGTGACCAACTATTTGTAGATGAGAAATACCAAAAATGTTTTGATGAGCTATAGTGTATATATGAGAAAATATTAAACACTTTTCGCCATTTTTAGGTTTAGAAAAATTTGATTGTACAAACCTTTAATTAGAGTGTTCTACTCTAATAAATACTCAATAGAGAAAAGGAGTTGGTCCTCAGATCCTCGATGATACTTAAGAAGTAGCCTCAAAAGTTTGATCCAAAATAGGAAGGATCATATGTTATACACAATGATTACTCCAATGGAGCATATGCCTTATTTACAATGGATTGAAAACTCACCATGGATCCCACAAATGAAGGGTTCCTAAAGAAATATATCATGTATCCAAAATCATTCAACGAATTCCTCTCCATGTGACGTTAAACTATACAGATGTCATCCATGATGTATAAAGTTAAATTGCATAGCATCTTCGTCCATGTTGCATAATGTTACACTGCTCTGCATCTTCTTCCAATTCATAATACATTAAACTGCATGGTGATCACTAGGTCATGAACAATGACATTTTGTACTTGAATCATATCTACGCAAAGAAAAAAATACACCCCTCCTAGTATATCACCAGATTTTATGCAGGGATATCCTGTTAAAGAACTACATGTGTCTTGATTCCTATTCATAAATGGGATACATAGACACACTGTAAACCCAAGTCTTGTTCTATTCACCACATGACATGGAATTCCTCTATTATATCCTCTTTTACACCTATACTATAAGGAACTCATCGTCGTTCCTTATTTATCACACTGATTATAACTCACGTGAGCTTATAAATGGGGGTCTGGATTTCCCCCACATTGACAAATCATAGAGAAGTTTAACAATCCCATCCTATTGCAAGTGTGGTATAAAATTCCCCCTCTCCATGTACTGGTAAGACTATCATGGGGGGTCCTTAGAACTATATATGGCTTGATTACTTCCCTCGTGAGATATATAGGAATTCCTATATTCTACATTATAGTTCAGCCACCAATCAAAATCAATAATTACCCTCTCCCTATGTAAAGGTTATACTTTCATTGGGATAATCTTCATCTGTGCCTCACAACATTAAATGACATATCCCCATCAATGTTATCACATAAAGAGAAATGGTTTCCTGTATTGGTCACCTAGAAAGTCGTGCTATAGAAAAATGCACGACATGATTCCCATCTACCGATGGGATACATGGTGACACCAAGATCATAAATCCTGGTCCAAACGCCATAAAAATATCCCCACCTTCTATGTATAATCAAAAAATATACAGGGAGGCAACTCTAGAACTATGTGTGGAATGATTTCTTTACCTACAGGTTACGTAATGATGCTTGGATCTTCCATATCTATCCATACACCATCAAACAAATAAAAACATAAAATTACCCCTCACTGTGCATGGATCCGACCATCATAGATAACTCCTAGAACTATATGTCACTTGAGTACTTATCTCACAGGATACATAGTGAATTTTGGAACCAAGTCTGTTCATTGATAATATTGTAGGTTGGTTTGTTTTTGTTGTCAATCTTCACATGGATTTTTCATATTTGTTTCACATCTTAACATGGATAACTAGGGAGTTTTCAAAGAATGGGGTCATAAGTTAGAGACTGAATGAACTATTGAAGATCACATCTATTCAAGATATCTGTCACATCACCATTTTCAGGATTTTGACCAAAATTAATACCAAAATATCCACCTCATCAAGAGGTTCCCAAAGCCAAAAACGGATCATCAATCAGATATATTGTATGCTAGATACATGATTTTTTGTAAACAGGGGGTCAGTTATGCAGAATGGTACATGGTGAAGGTAGGAAGTAAGAAGAACAATATGTGGTGAAGGAATATAGTATGCAAAATGTTGTTGAAAATATTTCGCAGCGCAGTATGCAGTGAAGGAGCGCAATACGCGGTGAAGGCTAGTGGTACGCGGAATGCTATCAGAACGGTGCAGGAATTTCTATCAAAATGGTTCATAGAAATGGTACATGGTAAAGGCATGTGTTCCATGGAATGGTGTGTAGAACTGACAACAGTTTGCAGTGACGGTATGTGGTGAAGGCATTTGGTATGAGAAATGCTGCAAACAATGGTTCATAGTGACGGTACGTGGTGAAGAAATGTTGTACGTGGACCGACAGACATACGGTATGTGGAAGGTTAATAATACATGATATAGGTTCATATTTCAGAGGTTTTCAGTGCTCGATGGAGGCTAACAGTACGTATATGGAGTTCAGTTTCCATTGATTGTCCCACATTGATATTTTGGGTAAATCAGATTACCAAAACATGTGGAGATGTGTGCCTATTTAAGTAGAGGTAATCCCGATTGATAGATGATGATATTGGAGATTAAAATTTCAGGAAGAAATTTGGTGAAGTCTGAAGTGGTATATGGGGGAGAAGACGGTATGTAAAGAGAATCATCCACGTAAGGAAAAAATTTGTAGAAGAGAGCGTGGTTTGTGCAGAATTCTCGCGCAGTACACGGTCGAGCAAGGCAGTATGTGGAGCAGGACGATATAGGGAGAAGTGGAGTAGTACGCAATGGAGCAAGGAAGTACACGGAGTAGGGCAGTTCTTGGATCAAGTATGAATGCGGAGGAGCTGCGCGTTATGCTGAAATAGCAGTGGAACAAAAAACTAGCATTGGTACACGGAAACAACAGCAGTACACGTAAATAGCTACATGGTACACGGAAGTAGCTACACGGTATGAAGAAACAACATCAGTCCACATAAAAAATATAAGTATGTAGAAACAGCTATATGGAATGCGGAAATAGTTGCACGGTATGCAGAAATAGATGCAGTACGCAGAAACAACAGTAGTACGCAGAAACATAAAGTAGTACGTAGAACACCCAAGGAAGCCTAGAAATTGGCCCAATCAGTTTGTGAAATTAATTTACCTAACATATCAATGTATGGGAAAATTAATTTCGTCATTGGGGATTACAAGACTTCAACAGAGCATCCATTTATAGTTGAGGATCATGATCTAATAAGAAACCATTGAAGCAACCTTCAAGTCGATAAACTAATTGAAGATTCCTACAACGCAGTGAGCAAGTGGGAGTCAACAGAAGTGATTCAAGGGATGCATTGTACTATACCTAAACCTTGTAAAGGAAATATGCCTAGCACAGTGTGACAGTACTAAAATCATGTAATCCATAACTTGTTATGATTAGTAGTTTTTGGTACGACTGACACACTATCATTGTATGCTTCTTGTAGGTAGCCCTTAGTGGTGAACCAAGTATTATTTATGTGTCATTGCTTTTCATGTGATTGTTTATTTCCATTAATTTCTCTTCAAATAGGTATAACTAATTCCTACCAACCTGGGAAAAAGATTCATCATTTTAAAAGAAAAACATGACACCCTGATTCACCCCTCCCCTCTTAGGGTGTTCTGGGGTCTTTCTAGTGGAATCAGCGTGTAAATGTTGTTGGTGTTGAATCTGTATGTCGTGGAGAATCCAGTCAACATTATGGGAGTTCCCCTATTCGATGGATGTAATTTTCAAATATGGAAAAATTGGATGAGATATCAGCTATGATCTATTAGAAAGGAAGTCTTATTTGGTACTGCACAGAAAATATAGGTCAATGACCCTACAAGACTGTCGATGATAGATACAGATAGGAAATCTTTTGATGCTGATGAAAAAGCATAGAATTCTCTCATTGCATCCATTTCTGATAATATTTATCTAATGTTAACGAGTTGCACATATTCCAAGTCAATGTTCGATAAATTGGAGAATATTTATAAAGGAGATAGAAAAGTGAAGGAAGAAAAACTTCAAGTACTGCACAACAGGTTTGATGATCTGAAGATGCAACCTGATGAGAATGAAGACTCCTTTTTCAATTAAATTACTGAAGTTGTAAGAGCAATCTGATGTTGGGTAAAAAAATAAAAAATATTGAAATATTGGAAAAGATATTAATAATACTTCCACTCCTTTACAATGAAAAGGTGTTATCTCTTAAGGAAATAGATCTCTCCAAACTCTCAGTAGAGGATCATCAGAGAAATATATCATCTTAAGAAATGAGAATCAAACCATAATAATCTATGACTCTTGTGAGTAAGGAAAAGGAATTCAAATCCATGGAAAATATAAAGGTTTCAAGAGATAGTGGTGATTAGGATGATGAGGAAAATGAATCTATTGCTTTCATTTCCAGGAATCTTAAAAAGGGAACAAGGAAATTTGAAGGCAAGCTACCTCTGGATTGTTTTATTTATGGATGAGTAGGGAACATTGCCTCTTAGTGATCAAGAGACTTTTATTATAAAGAGAGAAAAGTTGAAAACAAGGAAAATTCTCAAAAAAATCCTTCAAAAAGGGAAAAGTCAAATTTTCAAAGAAATTACAGAAGAAGAGTTTTGTATGTGATAAGGAAGATGATTATAATGAATTCTATGACAAGAAGAATCCAAATTTAAGACTGAAAACCATGCCTCCATAATGGAAACCATTTATAATTAGGAACCATGGACAGATAAAGCTAGATATAATCATTGGACTACTAATTCTGATCCCATGTTGCAACATAAAGATTCTTTTGGTAAGATTGAGATTAAATTTATGAGATACA
The DNA here is from genome assembly GCA_963277665.1 of Viscum album. Classification (NCBI taxonomy): domain Eukaryota; kingdom Viridiplantae; phylum Streptophyta; class Magnoliopsida; order Santalales; family Viscaceae; genus Viscum; species Viscum album. Next base: position 1,741,131,065 of record OY728125.1, on the reverse strand, counting down.
ATAAGTGGAAAGAAATGGTGGAGGAATCATCGGAGAATATTGATCTGCTAAAAATATAAATATAATGATAGGAATAATTGGTGAAATTTCAATCATGAATCTTTGAAAGACCTGATGATGTTATGGTACTAAAACTCAGAAATTAAGAACAAGAAAAGTTTATTAATGACCTTACTGTGAAACTAGAGGAGAGGTAAGAGAAAATTGAGGGGCTCTAATAAGAATTTCTTTCTCTAAGAAGTAAACTCGAATGTGATTAAATATCAAAATAAGCAATGAAGAAAAAAAATTTGGAGGTTCTTGGACACTGAGCTGATAGAAAGAGAAAAACATGGTTCTGATGTGGATGAAACGATCTTGAGTAATCAAAGACCCATATTCATGGTAAATAGTGGAATTGGTTGCGATGTTGAAATGTAAAATTCCATAAAAATTTATGTATAATAAAGTCAAGATGAAAGTTGATCATATTGAAAATCCACCAGAAGTGCTGAAAATGAAACCCTTAAATCAAAATGAATGGATAATTGTGGATTATCCTAGAGTTTCTAGAAATTAAAGGGAGTCAAACTATTTTCCTGAGGAAGAATTCATGATGAGAAATAAAAGTGGGAAGACATTTCCTTTCATGATCTGTCAGTTTTGTGTCCTTATGGTCCATACCATGTCATACTGTGAAGAGACAAAGAGAATTATAAATGTGGAAGAGTTATGAGTTCAACAAATGAAAACAAATTCATATCCTACTTCTCATAGAAGAAATAATTTCTCTGGATATTTTTTTCATTGTTCTAATTTTTTCCATAATGTTGTGTATTGAATGTAGATGTATGACCAAAGAAATTCTTTCAATGTTCAGAGATGAATCAATACACGTCAAATAGATAGTTTCACTATTTCATATAGGTTTTATCCTCTGGTAAAATAATTTGAATATAAATATCCCCTGTAAAAAAGAGATATTTGAAAATCTATCAGTTCCCTACACTCAATCAAATATCTCATGGAAAGAAAAGAGGAAAATTGAAAAGTCCAATTTTGATGAAGTATCCCTCAAAGATAAAAAACAACAATTTGATTCTTGATAGAGGATGTTAAACCCACATGACGGGTAATGAAGACCTATTAAGGAATATCAAGAACAAGGTTGATTGAATAGCGAGGTTCAGAAATGATGGTTCTTTGAATAAAAAAGGATGTGGAAGTACCGAGCTAGCTAATGGGGAGGTGTAGAAAACTGAAATTTTGTATAAGGACGGTCTGTGTCATAATATTCTTAGTGTGAGTCAACTCTATGACTTTGTTCTTATTGTGAAATTCAATCCGAATGGTTGTACTATAAGAGGATAGTCTATGAATTCTTCCATGTAAGGCTGTAGAATAGAAGGATACTTATCTCTGGTTGACAATAAAGAGAAAATTTGATACCTAATATTTGGAGTGGAAAACAACTTATGGAATCATAGATTGGGGCATATCAATCAGCAAGACATGGAAAAGGTATCTTGGTAGAATATATTCATGGATTTCCCTAATCTAAAGCATGATTAAGAAAAGTCATGTGATGCTTGATTGTGAGGGAAACTGGTCTGTAGTTCCTAATGGACAAAGAATAAAATAGCATAAAATCTCTTTGACCACATCCATACAGATGTATGTGGCCCGATAAATTTTTCTAGAACACATGGAGAGAGGTACTTTGTTCTTTTAATAGATTATTACAGTATAATGGAATGTGTTATCATATACACATGAAGCAATAAGTGATTAATTGCATGAAAACCTCTCGACAAAACGCCAAGAATGATACTGGATGGAAGATCTTTGTACTACAGTCTGAAAATGGTGGGGAATACAATTCCATTGAATTTCAAAATTTCCTAGAGAAGCAGAAGATACAAAAAGAGGTGGTAGTTTTGAGAACTCCACATCAAAATGGTGTTGTTGAGCGCTAGAATCAACATGTAAACAATATGGCCAGAACCATGCGGATTGATAGTCATTTTCCTTGACATTACTGGAAAGAGATTGTAAAAGTTGCAGCGTATATTCAAAATCAATCAGGTCTATATTTGGGTGATACAAATAAAACATATGAATTGGGTTATGGAAGGAAGCCCTCTTTTAAATATTTTCATGTTTTTGGAAGCAAATGTTTTATCTAAAACAAAGAAGTAAATCAAGGGAAATATGGAGACAATGAAGATGAAGGAATATTTCTAGGATACTCAATGAATAGAAAAAGCCTACATGTGTTTCAATAATCGATTGGTAATAATTTTGGAAACCAATGATGTAATGATCATTGAAAATAAATACCTAAATTCTTCATATAATTCTTATAATGATGTGATAGAAGTTGAAGAAGAATGTGAACATGGAACAAATGCTAATATAAGGTAGAGGATGTTGTGAAAACTCTCAGGAGTCACATCATGATGTTGACTCTAAAGAAGAATCAGAAGAGAAATCCATAACTGGGGAGAATTTGGTTGAACACCAAATGAAAAATTGATGGGAATATATTGATCAGTCTAACATTATCAAGGATTAGCATGAACCTACACAGATAATGATAATGAATAATAATGCACAATATGAATTTCTATCAGTTGTGTAACCATCCTCATTTGAAGATGCTACAAAGGATGAGTCATGGGTAAAAGAACTAAATTAAGAGTTATATCAGATTGACAAAAATCTGACATGGTAACTTGTTAAAAGACCATAAGATCACAATGTGATTTGTACGAAGTGGAATTTCAAGAACAAATTTTATAAACATGGAAATGTGATCAGAAATATGTCACACTTGGTAGGTAAAGGATATTCAAAAATCAAGGGCATTGAGGTTGAGGATACTTTTTTCCCATAGCGAGACTAGATTCAATCAGAATTTTTCTTTCCACGACCATCCGAATAGAATATAAAGTGTATCATATGGATGTCAAGACAACATTCTTAAATGGAGTATTGGAAGAAGATGTCTACAATGAACAACCCACGGGGTTCTTATTTGGAAATGATGAACTGATGGTTTTCAAATTAAATAATTTTCTTTATGGCTTGAAACATGCACCATGGTAATGGTACTCTCAGTCGGACTCTTATCTGTGAAATATAGAGTTTAGAAGAGGAGGAGTGGATCACTATCTCTATGTGAAGAACTCTCAACAAGATCAGTTCATGGTATTAGTTTACGTGTATGATATTATTTTTTGTTGACGCCAACATAGATTAGTGGATGAATTATCCAATCACAAGAAATAATAAATTTAAATGCCCATGATTGGTGAACTCACATACTTTGTAGGGTTACGGGTACTTCAGAAGAGGGATTACACTTTCATTTCTCAAGAAATGTATGCCGAGAGCTATAGATGAAAATCAATTTTAAGGATTCCAAACAAATTTCGACTCCGATTTCAGTTGGATCAAATCTCAGAAACCATGAGTATGTGACTTCTTTGGATACCACCATGTACAGAAGAATCATTGCAATCATAACTTACCTTATGGTGACATGAGAAGATATTGTCTTTGTAACATTCCTTGCGGACCGCTTTTAGATTAATCCAAAGGAAGAACATATTGTGATAGTCAATAGTATCATGAGATACATTCAAGGTACACATTATTATGTGTTATACTTTTCTGCAAGAGGGATAGTGAATTATCACGATTTTATGATGCTAACTGAGATGTATATGTAGTTATTTTTTTCATTTTTGATTACTGTTAGTTTGGTTTTTTTCAAAACCACATGAATGAGACTGACACCTTGGCTTTCAGAGATGGGTTAAATGATTCCAAAATCCAATAATTTGTTTACATCCTTTTTAACTACATATAAGTGGTTTGGGTTTTGTCACCATCGTGCCTGCCTCACTAGTTCAGCCTCAACATTAAACAAAATAGGATGCATAAAAATTGGTGGGATAATACTAGGAATGATCTCAAGTGTCCATCAAAATCCTTGTCTATACTCTCTCAAATGTTCAAATATTATTGATTCATGCTCAGGAGGGAGTGAACTAGAAATTATGACAGAAATATTGTTTCCATTCTCAAGATACGAATATTTTAAATCTTGAAGAAGTTATTTTAGTTCCTATTTATGGGGGTTTTGTATTAGTGGGACTTTTTCTGATATTATGTGGTCACATATCTCATCTAACATCTCAATGAAATCATCCCCAGATGAGGAATAATCTTTTACAAGATTAGTAGTATCATCGATGGTCAGTGGATCATCATTGTTCAAAATATCATCAATTAATAAACATGCATGACATTTTTCTAGACCGGTAAAACATTATATGCATGATTCATTACCTAGAACATGAATCAAGGAGGAATACTCAGAAATAGAATCGGGGGAAAGAAAAGATGTTCCTTTAGGGTAGGGGAGTACATCAACTGAATTAACAGAGAGATAGAACTATTCATATAAGGGGTGCATCATGGAATCAAGGATGTTGAAGTGGAAAATGTTACCACCAAACTCCATATATAATGTACCATTGTGGACATTAATTTTTGTTTTGTTAGTTTTCAGGAAGGGTCTCCCCAATATAAATGGAGCATTTCCATTCATCCAATCATCTTCCATTTTTAGCACATAAAAATAAGTAGGAAAATTTAAATTTCTCACCCACTCAAGAACATCTTCTAACACACAAGAATGGTGTTTTTTACTCCAATTTTCTAGCTAAATGACTATTCCAGTGGGATTTTGTTCTATGACCTACAATGTAGAGTAAATGTAGTGAGGTATCAAATTTGTAGAAGCACCCAATTCAAGAATAACAATGGAAAAGCTATAATCCCCTATGGTTCATAGAATCAAGAAGGATCCAGGATCATTTTATTTTGTAGGTAGTGATGGTTTTATCAATTTTGAGACATTCATCCCCAATCTTACCTTCTCATCACCTCGAATTCTCCTTCGGTGTGTATAAATATCTTTTTGAAACATGGCGTATCATGGAATTTTATTCACGACATCAATCAAAGGAATTTTAACCAATAATGTTTTGAAAGATTCTAATATTTCCTTATCAAAATTAGTTTCCTTTTGTTTCCTAGGTTGGGTGGACCTTTAGGGAAATAGAAGTGGAATGGAAAGGATAAGTGACTCATAAATAGACACACTCTTTCCTTTTTAAGGGCTTCTCTCATGACAAGGATTTTCAACATTTGGACAGATTTTAACATTTGGGATGGTGTTTTCCTCAGGAGTGGATGACTCTAATGGAGGGTTAATTTGGTTTTTTAGATGTTTCCCACTCCTAAGGGTGATGGAACTAACATTTTCCTTATCCCTGGTGTTAACTACTGATTGATAGGGTAGTTTACCTAACCCATGAAATTATATTTTCCGCCACAAAGTTAGCTAATTTGAATAATTGGATTCTTAGGTATTTTATGGATTCTTGGGTGGTTTGTTGGAATTGGTTTTTTTTTCATCCATTTGTTTCATCATGTCTTCAAGGATAGTCTCGACTTTTGGAGAGGGTTGTCGAAAATGCTTTTGGGTGGTTATTATTTATGGGTGGTTGTGTTGTATGACTACTCTAACCCTGTTGATTCCATTATGGTTGAGGTTGGTTTCAATACCACCCTGGTCGATAAACATGGTTTTCATTCCCCTAGGGTAAGATGGATAGTAAGGTTCATTCCTAAAGGGTTGGTTAGAGGGGTGGCTGGGAAATATTACTTCACAACTCTCAGATATTTCTCTTAGTTGGGGGGCATTGGTGAAAATAGTGGGTATCAGAGGATCATATACCACAATTGATGGGAGGAGGAGATTGGTATTTTCATTGGGATTGAGTGAGTTTTCGAAGAGCTGTACTTACCTCATCAGACATCATCTCCAACTTCTTCTCAAATTTAGTACTTCATACCACATTGACACCTTGAATGGGTACATTGGACCTTGAACAAAATTGTTGAGTGTTTTGTGTCATGTTCTCAATTAAGGAACCTACAGCGATTGTGGTTTTATCCACCAGTGCACCACCTACGTCAACATCAATATTGTTTCTATCAATAGGGATAAAACCTTCATAAAAATATTATATTAAAATATGGTAATATATTTGGTGGTTTGGAAAAATTGAACATAATATTTTAAATTTTTCCCAATATTAATGAAGTGTTTCCCATTGATATTGTCTTATCATACAAATTCTATTCCTTATTGTTGCAGTTCGAGAGGCTGTGAAATATTTTTCAATAAAAAACCATTTCATGTTTGGACATCCTCTTATTGGTGAATTAACATAGTAAATACAATACTTTGCAGTTTCATCTAATGAAAAGGGAAATGATCTATGTTTTACTTGTTCCTCATCTACATTGGTTGGTTTTAATGTTAAACACAAAGTATGAAATTCTTTTAAATGTTTGTGTGGGTCTTCTCTTGTGGGTCTTCTCCTGTCGGTGTCATTGACGTAGGATCCTCTCCAGTTCAGGATATAAAGGTGGTAAATATCCTGGAGTAGAACACGTCATGCACCAAAACTAAAAAACAACTAGATCAGAATGCAAAAGGATTGAAATTTTAGAAGAGAAAAAATATATTCACAAGATGTACAAATATATTATAAAAAACGCATTTAAAAACAACGTGCTCCCCTGAAATGATTCCAAAATTTGAATGTGTTGTCATGAAAAGTCAAATTGATTATAATTTTAAGATTGATTTATAGACTGGGGAATACCCTAGGTCATCTCTCAAGGAGTTTTGATAGGTTTTGACTGTGTATTTTTAATAAAAATTACTAAAAGAGGGGGTGGTTTTGAAAACAATTTTAAAAATAAAATAACTTAATTTAAGTGTTTAAATAGTTCATAAATAAAAGTGATGTTTTAGAATTATGATATAATGAGATAATTTCATGTTCACTACACATCTTGTTGATTTCTTCATTCTTAAAAATACACATGGTATAATGGAATGTTTTGGTTAACGGTTGTCAAGACCTCATGTTTCCTCTTTTCTTTTAAAACGATGCTCAAAGAACCACCCTTTGACACAACAATCATTTTGTCATTGTTTGGGTATCAATCATTGAAAATAAATTCAACCAAAGTATACTAAAATCTTATGAATGTGTGAGATAAATATGACTCTTGTCTTGTCCAATCAGAAAAATACAAGATTCCCACATTAAATCTCAACCCAATCTATGTTGAGATATAAAGTGTTTCTATTCATTATAAAATAGAAATGTATTCAGAGGATAATAAAATCAAAGTTAAATATCAGTTAAATATTTATCACACAAATCACAGGAAATTAGTTGATGTTCAAGTGCTATAACTCCCTCCCATGTTTGTGTAGCTCCCTCGAAATGATCGTCCACCTTTTAACTCGCCATCGAGAGGAGGATGGGGCTCGGGTGGAACCCCCTATTCATCCTTGATCCTCCTATAAGGATAGGGTTCTCCATAATATCTAGTATGATGTGGAGAATCCTCCTGGACTCCAAAATGGAAGAGCATGGATCCTTGTTCGAACTCTCCCAAATGAGGTACCCATGGTGCTCCTTAATAGAAAAAATTGGTATTGGTTTCGGGCACATAGATTTTGTAAAACCATTTGTACCATTGTTTTCGGCATCCATACAGCCTTAAGTCACATTTGAAAAAATGAGAATGTTTTTTCCCCTCATCTTGGATATCTCCATAGAATGTTTGGATTCATTTGAATGCCTACATCCTGAGATATGGATTGAAAACAACACACAAATTTTGATTCTTTGTAGATTCAGTGGCCTAGACAGATCACTTTGGTTGGGCATCTTAATGACCGATTGGGGCTTGGATGTATGAAACATAGTTGTAGAAAATTGAATTTTGGACATTTTAACAAATGGTCAGACCATTTGGATCTATGTAATTTTCATACTATACCCAATAGAGGACAAGTGTTCATGGAACCCATGCAGTTTTTTACTATTTTCCTTCTGGGTCATTTTCAAGGCCTCTAAATCAGCTCTCCCTACAATCAGATCATAAAAAAAGTAACATTGAACCTTTTAATACTAATAAACACAAAATAAATGATTCCAACATGGAATGAAATTTTTATTATTTTTAAAATTTTTATTATAAAATAAGTTTATCATAGTGGTGTAAGGGAGAAAATGAAAGAGTGAATCACGGTGTGATCATCAACCGAGATAATGGAATACTCTCGGAACATTTGATGCAACCAATCGTGCCTCAAAGGTCTCCTAATGAAACAGATCCATCATCCTTAGCTCCATAATCATCTAATGAAAAACTTTCCATAAAGCAGCCTAATCAAAATATGCAAGAAGAAAAACATGCAACAAAGACAATGTTGGATTTGACACTATCAGATTTTATTCCATAAAATATAAAGAAATGGGAACCGCCCCACCAAATAGAACAATAGGAACCACCCCACAAAAATGAACAACAAGCACAATCCCGCCAAATTGAACAAGAGGAACTAACCCACCAAATGGCACAATTGGAACCACCGCAACAAATTGGACAACTGGAACTACCCACAAAATGGTACAAGATGAACTACCCCAAAAAATTGTAAAAATGGATGTAGATGATGAGGCAAAGTCATCATAAAAGGAGGAGATGATTTTTGGCTATGACAATGACATCTATTTGATGGTTCCTTTCTCTGATGATGAGTATTGTTATTAATAAAAATTATCCTCACCCAACCAGTGAGCCTGAGGAAGAATCCAAAAAATCCAGGAACACCAAGGGAGATAAAATCATAGAATTAATCAATCATTTGGCCACACCCTCGCTTAAACCATCAGTGTTGTGTAAATCTACAGAAGGAACCTCTAGCAGATCCAACAAGTGTTGGAAAATTCTCCTCCTTAGAGACCATGCTTGTCCAATTATTCTAAAATATCCATTAGAGGAAGAAAAAATCTACAATTACCCTCATTATGTGAGAATATTTTCTGGCCCGATCCCCAAAGGATGAAATCTTCACTGGCTCTGGTATATAAGGGATGACCCAACTTCATCAAATTATCAAGACCCTAAATCACCTATGAAATAAAATCCCCAAGCTAGGAAGTACTGTATTTTATATCTGAAATATGACATTCTGAAAGATTTATCTGCAGTTCTAGCTAAGCTCTCAATCATGGATTCAATTAATCTATCAGAAGATCTTAAGGAAGCTCTCAATGAGGCTTGACGGATTCCCCATGTGTTTGAAGCAGACTTGGCCATCGTTAAGGTCTACCGGACATAGAAAATTCCAAAATAATTTTATGCAGTTATCACTTTCATAGATCAAGGTGAATAAACCATCATGAAAGACCACATCAAACCCTTAAACGTGTTTGGCACGAGAAATGTCATCGCTATCCCAAAATTCATCATCGGCAATGGCTCTAGGGTTAATCATCTCCCACTGTGGTCACTCTATCAGTCGGGCTACAATGAGTATAATCTGATGTCATGCACCACAACTCAGTTGGGATTTGACAAAATATAGCATAAGCTATTTGGAAAAATCATTCTCGAAACTAGGTTTGGTGACCTCAAATCTCACCCATAATTTCTAGTGGTCTGAAATAATACGGCCATAAATGTTCTACTATGGAGTCCATGACTACCTAAGCATGCAGAAATCTCCTCCTCATATCATATGTGCTTAAAATATATCATAATTTGACAAAGTGGTACAGTTAATTTCGATAAGTCCATGTTGGAGTCCTACGAGTCACACTATATTGATGCAGGGTTCTATGAACAAAAGTGGAAACAACCCATAGCTGATTGAATTTATTGGGAAATGACCACAAATGATTAGGAAATGTTTTTTACTTATCCCCTCATACACCCCAGGGAAAAATATATACTTTCCATCAATCAGATTGAAAGTTCAAGTCCAAATTCATATGTGTATTCATAGTTATCATAATGTTAGTTAAAACTATCATGCCAAATGATGTTGAAAGGCTCATTGACCCCCTAGATAATGGGAAGGGTTCTGATGAAGATACCCCTAAACTATCATCAAAACACCCAAAACATCCCTCCACACTCTCTAATGTGGTAGGAAGTGTCCTGTCACTCAAAGAATTTGTGGAAACTCTTTTACTTCTAATGATATCTATCCAGAGAAGTAATGAAGATGGATTCACTTCTTGGACACCAAAATTGAAAATCCTCCCTCAACAATGGAGCCATCATTTCATGGATTGCTTCCCCATCAGAAGACTAAGATGAAAATGATGAGGATGCATGGTAGGATGATGATGAAGACCTAAGGTATGGCCCTTCATCATTTAGGGAAGGAATTTTAACCAATTTTTATGAACTCAAAGAAATCAACATGGTCACGGAAGAATACTGAAGACCGAATCTGGTTAGTGCATCCATGCCCACCGAAGAGAAAGATATACACACCTATTTCTTAAAGAAGAATTGATATAATTTCACCTAGAAATATAGGGAAATTCCATGTCTCAATCCATAGGTGGACACTCACCACATGAGCCTTTCAGAAAATCATAGTTGTTAAAATAAATATTCAAGAAGGATTCACCCAAAACATTATTCCAAAATAGAGGTTGAATTCGAAAATATCATCAAAGCTAATGTTATTTTGGAGGTCTAATACCACATCTATCTAGCAATAATTTTCCACATTAAGGAGGAAAATGGGAAGATAATTTTCTTCATCGATTTTAGGGACCTTAACCAGTACTTCCCAAAAGATGATTTCCCAATTCCAATTACAGAATTGTTGATCGACATAACTGATGGATATGAGGCTCTATCATTCATGTATGGTTATTCACATTATTACTAGATCCAAATTTCCCATGAAGATGAATAATAATCTACATTTATGGCTCCCCATGTGGTGTATTTCTATAAGGTTATTCCATTCTGTTTGAAAAATGTTGGTGTTGGATATCAGCGTTCCAAGCACCGCATATAAAAACCCTTCCTAGGAATGCTCATCGAATCCTATGTCGATGATATTGCAGTTAATTCATGACAATGCTTAGACCAACTGGATGACCTATAAACCACATTTAATAAACTACGACAGCACAATCTGAAAATGAACCATTTGAAATGTTCTTTCCACATCACCTTAGTGAAATTCTTTATCTTCGTCATGGGCCACCGAGGATTTGAAGTCGACCCTAATAATAAAAATTCAATACATGGATTTTCCCCACCTCACAACCTCACTAATATAAGATCAGTCAATGGGTATCTGGTTTACATTCTTCAATTCATATACAACCATGGAAAAAATGGTTTTCCATTCACCAGGTTGATGAAATATGGGGTAGAATATTAATGGACTAATGATTGTTAGGAATCATTTGACATCCTCAAGAATTATCTCTTGAGTCCACCTATGCTAATTAAACATGTTCAAGGAAGACCAATCATTATATATATAACTACCTTGGATTGATCATTAGTTCCCTTCCACACACAATAGAATGATGTGGACAATGAGAATAGTCTCAAGTATCACAGACGAACCATGATTGATGTTGAGACTCATTATTCAAATATTGAGAAAAGCTGCCTTGATTTAATATTTGTGGTCCTAAAACTGATAAATTATTTATAACACCACAAAGTCCATTTTTTCTCACATAAAAACCTACCCAAGTACATTCTATGTCGTCTATTGTTAACTGGACGCCTGTCACGGTGGAAGGTCATCCTATAATAATTCGATATACCATTCAAACTGTAGAAAGATATCTATGTCATGGAATTTGAAAATTTCCCAGCCGTGCACCCCTCAACAGGAGTGCCTCATCATATACTGAGATACATGATGAGGAAGTGTTCTCTATTCAAGAGAACTCCCATATGTGGGAAATTCACATCAATGATCCCTCCAGAAGCCTAACAGGAAGAATAATGGAAGAACAAAAATTCAACAAAGTGGGTATGGGAATCATACTCGTATCACCAGAAAATATATTTCTACCCTATTGCTTCCTACTATCATAAGGATGTACGAATAATGATGTAGAGTACCATGACCTCATTTTAGGGTTGGAACTAGCGCTCCAAGTGAAAGCCAAACACATAAAGATAAACAGAAATTCATAACTGGTCAACAAAAAAGTCAATGGTTACTTATCTATCAAGAAAGAGGAGTTGATCCCTTTGATGAATAATTTCTGATAACTGATAGAAGAATTCCAGTTAGAGACGACATTGACTTATGTTCCCTAGTTACAAAATTCATAATTCAATTCATTGGAAAATGCAGACATAGCTCTAGCTGACGCAGATCAGAATGAGACAGTCATCAACATTTCCCACCATTGGATGGTTTTACCTTACATTCATTCCAACACAGATGATATTAATGAGATCATGACCATCTTCGAGTTGTATGGTCCTACCACTGGCTCGATAAATCCCATTTTGGACTATCATTAAAAGGGATAACTCCCGCTAGATAGGGATGTAAGGGAGCATATCTAAAGAAGATAATTCAATTTCATGATTTACAATGACAAAAACTGACAAAAGGTTATTTATATGAGATCCCTTGATGGAATACTTCTTAGGTTTGGTGATGGAGGAGAGACCACTATGGTCATAATATAAGTTTATGTGGGAAATTGTTGGGAACAACAGTTAGCATACAAACTCTCTCACCAAATTTGATGGCTTGGATACTATTAGACGTCCATGATGCATGATTTTTCCTATTTCACCAAAAATGTCATTCCTTCCATGTCAATGCCAATTTCATCCATCAACCCCCTGAGTTTCATCACAAAGATATGTACTCCTAGCCATTTTCTATATGGGGAATAGATGTCGTAGGACTATATCCTCCCACCACAACTAAACAATTCAAGTTTATTATCATAGAAACCAATATCATTTCTGCATGGGAAGAAGCTACACCTCTCAATGAGGTCAGGACAAAATACATTTCCTACTTTTTGAAAGACAATTTCATCACCAGGTTTGGTGTCTCTCACAAAATAATGACGAAAAATGACACCAATTTCTACTTTGTTGAATTGGAAAAACACTGACAATAGTATGGTATCAAATTCAATGGTTCATACTACTACCATGTAGAAGCCAACAGATTTATAATGGATTTCAAAAAACCTATCCAATATACTACAAAAGCTCATGGATAGGGATAATAAATTGTAGATGGAAAAGAACTTCCATTCTCTTTGGTATTACCGAACCACAACCCATACAACCACACATGAAACCCCATACACGATACTATACGGGATAGAGGTGGTTCTTCACATTGAAATTCAGCGTCCATCACTCTATATATCTATGAGTGATCAACTATTTACCGATGGTAAATCCCAAAAATGGATTTATGAGATGGAGTAGTTAGATGAGAAAATATTGCACCCTCTTAAACATCTAAAAGACTACTAAAATTGGATTTCATGAGCCTTATATAGAAAGGTTCACCTCCAATCATTCCTCGGAGGGGAAATGGTGTCAGTCCTTAGAGCTGCAATGATTCTCATGATGAATCCACCAATGTTGGAGACAAAATGGCAAGGACCATATGTTGTACCCAGTGTTTATTTTAATAGAGCATATGCCCTGATATCAATGGACTGAAACCTAAAAATATCCCCCAATACATAATGGTTCCTAAAAAGTACATTTTCTAATCATGATGAATTCATCTAGGCTGCATGGTGTTAAAATTCTAAGCACCCCCCCCCCATATAGATATAAGAAGTAAAATTGGATAGTGACACTTTCACCCTTACCAAATGATGTTAAAATACATAGCCCCAACAATGTTCTCACCTGATGGGGCATTGTCTATGGAATCAGTCACCTACCGTACCATGCAATAAAACTATGTGTAGATTGATTCCCATATGTTGATGGGATATATAGTGACATAAGGATCTTCCATCCCATTCTAGTCACTAAAATCAGAAAGGGGGTGCTCCCCCTCTATGAATATGTCTAGAACCTATTCATAGAAGGCCTTTTATATAAATATGTATGGATTGATTCCCATTAATAAATGGGATACGTAGTGAATTCTATATTCTATATCCTGGTCCAGCCACTATATAAAATCATTAATTCCACTCTCCCTACATACAAGTCAGACATGTGTGGGATGAACTTTCATCCTTCTAACATGATGTAAAACTTCATCGCCCCAAAAATGTTCTCACTCAAAAGGGACATTGACACCAGTATCAGTCACCTACCATCCCATGCTCTAGAACTATGTGTTGTTTGATTACTTCCATGTGAGATACATAGTGAAGCCCGAATCATCCATCCTAGACTTGTAGCCATCAAAAAAAATAAAAATGAAATATCCCCCCTCTATGTGAATGGTTCCGATTTTCATAGGGATCTCCATGAACTATATGTGGATTGATTCATGCTCTCTCATGATACATTGTGATCTCCAGATTCTTGTTCCTAGTCCATCCACCTCATTCAAAAAAATTCTTCCCTTCATGCAAATAAATCAGACATATGTAGGGAATTTCCTTCAAGAACTATGTGGACTTTGATTCTAAATTAACAGGGATACATATGAAACCTCCACAACATTCATGACTGACACTTTACTCACCTCATCCCTTTCATGTAGGTTCACATTCTTCATTGTTGTATGATGTTAAACTACACAGGATACCAGAAGTATGTGTGGCTTGATTCCCACCCACCAATGGGGAATGTTATGACACCTCGGCCTTCATGGGTCCAGATATCATAAAACATGTCCCCCCCCCCTACATATTGGTCAGACATACACTGGAAAATTCTTGATTCCTTATAGCATGATGTTAAACTATGTGGCCAATGAATTCATAACCACATGAAATTAAACTATAAGGTAACTCAAGAACTGCATATGGTTTGCTTCATAGTATAACGAGATACATAGAGACACTCTAGCTGGAAATCCTGAGTCCATTCATGAAGAATAAAATGAAAGGGAAATCCTTAAACCACCCATATGTGAAATGAAAATTAATGTCGGTGATTTTGGATCTGAATTCATACATCCCAAATGTTGAAAGTGAACATACTTCACCTTACATATGAATTATATCAATATAACTGATCTCTTATGTCCTAACTAATCATGGTTTGGATATTTATCATGTACTCGTACATCCCCTTTTCATTTGTCAGACTCCATGCCCTGGGAAATCTCGAATCACCATAATCTCTCATAGCTATCAGAAATGGATTTCTAGTGTTTGTAGACACCTTTGTTTGACTATTAACAAAATTACCTGGCAGATCTGCATATGTTTCCCAAAAAAATGAAATGTAAACCAAGGTAAAATTTGTCCTTAAGAGAGGTTATTCCAACTTATGTGTGCTCATTGGCTCCTACCACTCGCACCATCCATCATGACTTAAGGGATCTTGAAATCATGGTTTACACATTCTTCCCCCACCCATGTCTTGGGTGTACTAGGAATATCCCATCCTTAATATCTTATATATATACCTGTTATCTTTTTTGTTTTATCCCTTCTACATGATGATTAAATTGTGCTGACAATGTTCTTTCCACATGATGTTAAACTGTACAGATGACTTTCTCCCTGCATGACGTCAAATGACATGGCCCAAATTCCTATCCTCATTACATTAAAAACTACAAGGTATCCCAAATAATGTTAAAATTGCCCCCATTACTTACACATGGACCTATACATTTGTATGGATCATGGTCTCAGGATGCCTGTATCTTCAAAGTTGGGCCTCGATCAAACAAAGATGTCAAAATATCCCGCTCCACATAAATGTAAAATATGTATAGATACACTCCCAATTCCTTGAATAATCATTATATTCTATGAATAATCATGATGTGAGTTTTTATGATGTGTCCAAACCAACCCTCTCCATCCATCAGACTATCTTGCATCGTCATAACCCTTAATGACCATCAAGAATGAAAGGTCAGTGTCCTACGGACACCTCTGTTTGACTATGCACATTATTCCCTGGAGGCTATACATATGATTCCAACAAAAATGGTGTTTAAAAAAATGTAAAATTCTTTCAAGGAGTGGATTTTACTATTTTCATACAACTAACAACATCTAAGACCTATTATTTTCTTCCTGGCCCAAGCACCCTCAAAGACATGGTTAACACTATCCTCCCTACCCAAGGACTAGACATGTAAGAACATCCAAGATGATTATCCTTTGGTTACTAGGGGTTCTATATCAACATCCTAATCACAGACATTCAAACTACATGATACTTGAAACGAGGTATTTACCCTTAGGTCAGGTCATGTCAAAATGGGTATTTCCCCTCATGCTCCTGTGCAAGAAATAAATCTGCATAGGACTATTTGGCAAAGGCCTTACCCCATTAGTGAATCTATATCCAAAATAAAAATGCCCATTGGTATGTAGGAATTAGATCCACATATGGGAAATACTCACAAGAGATATGTATATCTTGATTCCTGCCTTGAAGAATATATAGCGGCGTCCTATCTCACATTTTGGGTCTAGTTGTGAAATAAAAATGTCTCATCCCATCCTGTGTAATGGTCAGACCTATGTAAGGAAACAACTTGCAACGATGTGATAGATATTTCTTCACCAATTTTGGGAATTCCTAATAACATACAACTTGAAATGCCTCTTTTTCATTTCTATGCATACCCCTTTTTGTGATCCACACATTGTGTCCTTAAAGGTCTGAATCATCATAATCCTCCATGGCCATTAGAAATGGAAGGCCAGTGTCCTGTGAAACCAATTTTTATTCTATTCACATTATTCCCCAGTGGCTTTGCATATTTTTTTAAAAAAATATCCTATCAACCAATGAAAAATAAATCCTCATGAGTAGCTCTTCCTAACTCCATATGCCCTTCTGAAATTTTTTCCACGCCTCCACCCTTGGATTTGGAAACCCCTCGAATTATGGTTTATATATTTCCCCATTTTACTGCCTAAAGGTGAAGGTATTTCCTAGAAAAAATATTTTGGAGGAATTGAATCGTTTACCCTCCTCTTTCTAAAGTAGGATGAAATTTAAAAATAGGTCACAAATTTCCTAGTTGTAAGACGTTAAACAACATCATGCTTCAACCCTCACATACACAAGACAAATTCATGTGGAAGAGGTTTTTTTCATCCAAAGAAAATATAGATGCCCTTATTAATTTCAAACATAAATCCTTCAATGGGCCACCCTATGTGGTCCTCAACATCAAAATAAATCCAAAGATCTATATGCATATCCTATCCATTAGAAATGGAAGGCTAGTGTCCTATGGAAACCATTGTTTGACTATGAACATTATACCCCAGTGGCTCAGAAAATGTTTCCCTAAACAAATGTAATGTCAACCAAAGGAAAATTAATCCTCATGATAGTCTTTTCATATCATTGTATTTCACACAGATTACATTAACCATATCATATCCCATGTCTATAAATCACAAGTCAAGTTCATGAAAAATCCCTCATCCATCTCTGAATGTTGTCAGTACATTCTCACATAATGTGTCCACAATCAGGGTGTTTTCCCCACAAGAAATGGTCTAAGCTATTCGACCTAATATTGCAGTGAAATTATGGTCAAATCCATATTACCTAAAACATCATTGATGATATTCTGGTTTGTAAGACATTAAACTGCCCACACAAAAGAGACACTACACTTGAAAAGGTGATAACCTGCATATGGAACCTTGGTTAAAAATTGAGTGTTAGCTCTCTAATCATATGCTATATACAGTTTAGGGGAAAATTGAGCAAGCAAAAAATCATGAGACACAAATATGTGTATTCCAAAACCTTACAAAGGGAGTCCTAATCAGAAGTAAAGTTATACCAACTATGTCTGCATTGCAGGCTTGGTATAAAATTAGGGAGATAACCAAAAAAAGGACAATGTTTTCAGGATTCTCTATGTGACCCTAGAAACTGTCAAACTACTCTTACTAATCCCCTCATTTCATGATAAAATTAGAGCATAACATGATTATTCCCTTGTCCTAGAGTATAATTCAAATTGATATTTTTTTAGATTATTGTTTCAAATGGAGTTTATCAGAAATGACTAAGATTGTAATAAAAGAATAAATAAGGAGTGTTAGAGGGAATATTATTTTCATCTCTTTGAATAAATATATGGAAGGAACCCACAATTTAGAGCCTCTCTATATAGAAGTAAGTGACTATTACACAATTTATTTTAGTGATTTGAAGAGTTGTATCAATGTATATTTTAACTCTTCAACGGCCTAATACAACCTTAGCAATGTTGTAGTCTTGGCCTCTGCACCTTCCTGTAATGCCTCTTCCTCTTGTGATGCCTTAAATCCAGCCCTTTCCCCTTTATCCACTCACTAATATCCCTCTTCAATTGTGGTTGTAACATAGGAACATTCTTTTTTAGTGTACTATAATACCCTCTTGATTTACTCCACTTCATGTTCAAGCTACTCCTCTAAGGTCCTCTTCTTTGTGAACTCGCTATGCAGCCGTGCGACTGCCCAACATGATCAGCAGCTTTGTTTATAAGGATTTTTATAGTAGTGGAATGATGATCCATAGACTCTAAAGTATAAAGATGATACTCAATTATGATATTCACCTCACTGACAACAACTACTTGTTTCACTATATCGTAGATTACATTATAATCAAAGCCTCCAAACCCCAGAAAAAAAATTTAGCAGTACAAATTTTATAGCTTCATCGGAAGGTAGGAAAGTGATGTTCAAGAAATTAACCTCTAGATGTTTTCCCATGACCTCTAGTGACTAGATCAAAGGCTGACTGGATTCTCCGAATCTGTCTCAAAATCACTCCTTGATGGAGAAATATATTCAAGAATGATTGTCAATAGGGGTGGCTAATTTAACAACTACAGCGTGACTGGATCCTTCATCATCTTTGTCCATGACAGTTGGGATAGCAGGAAGGATTAAAGCATCCACCAAAATTTTCTATGATTGAGGTTGACATCCTAAAATAGAATAGGATACTAATATTCATCCCTGACCCTATAAAAATTGTGGAAATTGGAGATAGGTAGGAGGAATATAAAAATTACAACGACATACTAAAGCATTGATGCCTTTAGTATCCATGGTGACATAATCACCCAGTAAATTTGGTATAATATACTCGATAAGAAGTTGAGACCCAGATTTAGTAAGAAGAATTTATGGCTTGGGGATATTACTTACTAGACCAAAAACATCCAAGGTAGCCTCCAAGAGACCACTTTCTGATATTGGACTTTCATGGATAATCATCCCAAAAAAAGGTGTGACGGTTAGCCATAAAATTCTGGGGGATGGGATCATAGTCTATATTATTATGGGAAGAAACAACACAATAGCCCATTTTATGTTCTTAAGAACTGAGATTGAATCCTTCCCTATGTTTTTAACATATGTGGTAGTAGGATCAAATTGTTCAGTTAAGGTATCTTCATCTAAAGGCATTCTTTCAACAATGGAGGTGTCAAATTTGTTTAGAGAAGTTGAATCCCCAAGATTGGGAATCCCTTCAATTTCCTCAGGTTATCGATACTCCTTACCCAGCTCAGCTGATATTTTCATTGTCGGAATATCTTCTTACATAGTAGAAAGATCCACATGTTCGGTTGAGACTTCAATGTGTAAATGATCCTCCATCGTTCTGACAGAAATCATCAGATCTAGGGAAGTTGTGGTTGCTGGTAGTCAATCATGATCCAGGGAAGGGATATGAGCCGTATATGCCTGGGCGACTACCACATGGTTACTTATTGTTCCTAAATCAAAATAATCATGAAATAGTGGGTTATTTAGATAAAAGTTTTGGTATGATGACTAGAAAAATAGGTGTGGAAATTACTTGTAATCCCCTTCTTGAAACACTTCCACATTTTGGATGCCTACTGATGTTTCTTATAATTACATGGGGATGGATCTTTGGCAGGAATATCAAGTAGAGATGAGGGAGGAAATTCCCATGAAGGGTCAATCATGACTACCTATATATGTTCGGTATCACTAGGAGAACCTTCCCTAGCAACCCCCACTTTTGAAGGTACACACTCCCCAACTGTGGTGCCTTTGGGGGTGTATAATGGGGAAGGATCCATTTCCCAAGACTCCTCAATCTCCTGTTAAAATAATGAAGGTAATGTTTATAATCTTCCCAAAAAAGGGAATTAAGGTCATGTCTTGTGAATCAAATGACCTCTCCCTTGATATCCATCGGTCACAAGAGTACCACCATCCATGCCACCTCATCATACATGTAATGTCTGTTCTTGGGAGCATGAAGGAATTTGTAAATTTCACACTGGTAAAAGAACACCTCATTTGGCTATTCAATAGAACAAACAAATGAGGGGGTGATTCCTCTCACAAAAACTGGAAGTTCAAAGAGTCCTCCTTGAAGAAGCCTCCAAATGTCTTCATTAGAGATGTTCTAACCCAATTCATCACAGACCCTCCATGCCTCCAGAAAATCAGTTTTGATAGTGATGAACTACGCTAGAGGATTGGCTTGGGGAAGTGAAGCCTGTTTCATTAGTCGTAGTTGCTTCCTCAGTGCCTCTAGTGACCTAGGACCTCTCAGGTTCAAAATGGTCATGGGGATTTGGGAGTGATCATGGAGCTTCCCTTACCTCATCCGCAGTAGGAAAACTGACAATACCATCACCTTATCCACCAGAATATGATCGTAACATATAAAGAACCTGATGAGTGTATTTTATGTGATATTTCTAGGCATAGATCAATCGTTTGAGGCCTTGAAAGTAATGCCATAACCTTTGAGGTTCCTCATCATTTGAAATTTCAACAGGTGATGACATATGGCCAAGAGTATTACGGTAAATTGCCCTATCTTGGAGGAACTTCCACAAGGTCTGGGGGGACTGATCATGAAAACACTAACGATCATTTAGGATATTCTATTGGTTCCATGACACGAGAAAATTATAATCATATGGGATGGGTGGTTGGTCTCTGGTGGCATCCTTGACAGTTGTTTAGGTCACACCCTAGGGCCTTAATACCTTCCTTGTGAGGGGACAAAGAGGCTTCTGAAAAACAATATCTAGTTTGTAATTCCCAAAAAAAAATTGATGCCCCATCCCCTTAGCATTAGACACCTTAGGAGTTGTAACAGTGGGATCTATGTTTTGAAAATGACCAGCTGTATATGATTGAATCCAGGAATCAACATAACCTTTCATAAGAAATGACACAGATCCCCCAGAATCTATTATTGTAACCATGCACTGGTTTTCCAACCAGGTGAACATTATACAAAATTGATGAGATATCATAAGATGTTTCTCATAGTGGTTGTTATTAGGAGTTGTGGGACACAACATTTAAACATAGTTAAACTAACGGCTGAATATTCAAGGTGTGTATCCCTTAATGATAAGATCTCAGTAATTTCAGGAAATCAAGATAGCATACCTTAATAAAAAAAGGTACCCTCGGTTAGCAATGTTTTTGGATTCAGCATTCATGATGGTGCTAGTGGGGGAATCATTACTATGATATGTGAAGTGATCCTGGAAGTTGATTTGAGCCATTATTTATCAATCATTATTTTTAGGTAGGTCTTCCTATTAATCTTGTGCATCCCAGCCTACTGGCATAACCCCACTAGTGCTCCGATGATATTTCTAGAGAATAGAGTAGGGAATAGACAAGGAATTAATAAATGGGTATCCTCTCATGTGGTATCCTATCCAATTATAGATGATTTGGAAGCATCCAATCATCCAATAAGGTGTGTTTCCTTTATTTATTAGCCCCAGTAGGTGGTAAATTTTTACCACTATAGGAATGGCTAGGTTGATTCATTTATCAGGGGCTGATAGGTTTCCATGAAATCAATCAAGACTCTCACACCACCAGAATCTCATACTGGTAATAGCAATCCGCTAAAAAACATGGCTATAAAAGGCCACTAACTGAAAAAATGGTCAACTTTCGGTAAGAGTTCCCATACCCATTCATGGAACCGTACCTCCCCCGGTACAGGATAATAGTTTCCTACATTACTTCGTGTTTCCTTAGATACAATGGACCTAGGTCTGCACACACCAGGATCTAGGCCAATATTCTTGGAGATGAAACAAAGCCACTTTGAGAAGGATAAATCTTATTTCGGGAAGTGTTCATCATCCTATGAATCTTTTACTTCATTAGAAATAATAATTTTAGCCAAAGGAGGATTCCTCACCTAATCATGAAATGTGGAATTAGGGGGTAGAAACACGTCATACATGTCCTCAATGATGCCCCCCCCTGAAACTAGCCAAACATCCAAAAGGAAAATGCCAACATCCTCATGAGTCGAATGGAAGGTATTGGATTCTAGACTCCGCCTACTAAAAAGATGTGAGATGAGGGGGATTGTTTGATGAGTATAAGTCTGGGATACCCAGAAAACCTCATATAGCCACATGCACTACAAAAAAAGTGACATTTACCAACAGAAAATTACAGATAGATAATCCATATGTTGGTAAAAAGGATTAATTCCAACATATATTAAATAATGTTGATATTAACTATAGGTACCAAAAATTATTTTTACTAATAGATATATCTGTTTATATTAGTAGTTCAATACCAACATATCTTTTACTAACATTTAAATCTGTTGTCTTATCATAATAATACAACCAATTGATTTACTGATAAATTAATATGTTATAATTAGTTATTGTTACCAAAAAATCTTTTACCATTTAAAAAATCTATTACCAATAAATTATTCAATAATATCAAATATTTTACCAAAAATTGAATATATAGATAAACATTACCCATTATAAGCATATCATTTTGATAATAATGATATATTATTAATTAAAATATCCATAATCTAGTAATATTTATTGGTAATATATATATATTGATACATAAAAACATACATAATCCTTATATAATATAATTTTTTATATAAATTCGTATCTTTTTTCATTATATATATATATAAATAAATATATGTGCAAAAAAAACCCTTATGTGTCCCAAAACAAGACCCCCACCCCCAAATGTCATTCCCCGTGACCGTCCCGCAACCCTATTGTCCTTCCTTGCGACCTCCCTCCCCCAACCCTATTGTCATTCCCCATGGCCAGCATTCCCCACGGTCAGCGTTCCACGCGGCCAACCTTCCTCGTGGCCAGCGTCCCTCACAGAACTCCTCGCAGGAACCCCATCATTGTTCCTGGCCTGCGTTCATCATTAACATATTCACAAGAACACCCCTCGCTGTTCTCGTCCAGAGTCACCCTCGAACATCATCTCGCGAATCCCCTATGTGTTCTTGACCAGCTTCCTCAGGCAAAATCCCCTTGTCAGAATCACCCTCAGTAGGATACCCAATGTTCCCATGTCGGCATCGGTATTTCATAGGTTATCTCTCGCATCTCACTTCTCTAATTTGGTTCCCCAATAACCCTCTAGTAGCATTTCCAGTATCTAATTTCATTTTGGTTCTTCATGTTTATAAATTTATATCTTGTTCGTGTTAGGAATACATTCTATATTGATCTGGTATTTTTCATCTGTGCCATGTTTTTTTTTCTCTATTTTGGTACTCTGTGATGGGAATAGTTACTTAGGTGTATATATTTTGATGCTTCGATTTTGTATAGCTGCACTTTAGGTGTTCGTTTCATTGCCTCAGGCTAAGTCACCGTTGTTTTTTTAATTCCCAACACTGCAATTTTCGGGTGGTTTTATAGTTCATAGTTAAAATCTATCTTAGATCAGTATATCTTGTTTGTGTTACGAATAAATTCTATAAATCTATACTGTATGCCTCTATCAGTATGGATATGGTATGGATACATTCTTTAAAGTCCTAAAATTACAGTATACATAAAACTTCAATAGATTAAAACAACAGAAAATTTAACTACACTTGTACAACTTACAGATAAAATATACGAATACCATTGTGTAATGCACTACATGCATTACATTGATAATTACAGATCGTGCCCCTTTTAAAGATACATTATTATTTCTTCCTACACCAATATATTATAAAACATCATGTTACAAACATTTTCACTTCAAAATAGTCGATTCATAATCTATTAAATATTATGCCGTCACAATTATATCTAATTTCCATGTTGTATAACATGATTTTTCATAGGCAAGGGATGTAGTAAGAAATTCAGTAACTCTTAGTAATGTTAATAGGAATAGTTCCATCAAAAACTCATTATTTAATAATAACTAACATAAACAATAAAAAAAGAACTAAAATAACTCTTATTCTCTAAATAGGTTGAACAAAAAAGTACAAAAAAATAAAGATAATTCCATACACTGAAGACAACAAATCACACGCCATATATCAAGAGAAATTACAATTAAAAGAACCTGTTAGAATTTCAGACTCAGGGGAGCTATTGATTGTTCTCGTGGTATCTGTTTTTGAAAACACAAGAATGAAGACGTGTCCTTGATCTTCCTGCAAAAGCCATATACTCTTCATCTAGCTTATCTTCTGCTGCATTCACAACATCAATGTAAGCCCTCATGGCCTCTTTCATTTCTTGCATCTTCATATCATCCATGTCATCTATTTCTGGAAAATAATCTGCAGGCTGAAGCAACAAATCTAAATCTTCTATAAAATTAGCAGGTGATGAATCATTCTTTGTCAAACTATCAAATAATTCAATTAAAAATGAAATTTCTCCTTGGGTGGACTGTAAATTTTCCTACAGCTTTTCCACTTTACTAGTAGACGTATGTGCCTCCAACTGAATCTTTTATAGGGATTTTTGTTTGTCTATAAGCTTGATCATTGCATCAAAAAGATTTAACTGAGTGGATTTGAGTAGCGAATCCATCTCCACATCCTGTTGTTTTAGTTCATTGAGTCTTTCCTGAGTGGTGACCACCTGGGTCTTTTTAATTTCTGCTAAACTTAAAAGCTAATTCTTCTAGACTAGCTTCCTCTATAAATCCTCTATATGCTCCCTTAGTAAATTAAAATACTCTCTTTAATTCTCTGTTTCTAATGTAGAGGAGCACTTAGTTCAGTTCTGGATACTGTTAGTAAGCTTTCCCTCATCTTTTTCACCACTTCCCCTTCGCTATTTTTTGGGAGGACATTGGGCTACATTTTTCCCTTTCAATTCACTCATCTTCTTAGAAACGTACTCTCTAGAGGGAGTTTTGGTGTGGATCCTGTTGTTTAGGGATCCACGGACTATAAATGAAGAGTTGGGTTTTTGATCAATAAGAGACTGAACCAGGGGTATCATCTCGACAAGATCATTTTATAGGTCATGATCAACATTACCAGAAGCTCCAAAAGTGGTACTAGATAAAGAAGACTGATTTAGTGAGTGAATCACGGATGAGTAAACTTCAGTGGATACCCACGGCCTAGGGTCCCCATATAATCCCACATTGCACTGCGAATCCACAAAGTGTTGTTGCTCCAACATTGCTGTAGAGAATTGATAACAGAAATTTGTAAGAAATAAATGAATAGTTAGGAATCCTTATCTAGCATTAGTGAAGAAAACCCAATGGGTGTTATTCTCCAACAGCCACTCCCTTTTGGTTTGTTTCTTGCATGTTTGATTGAAAACCCTAACCCCAGATTGATTCTTTGTTCTCAAGTGATAAAACAGTGGTGGATCAACATCAAATTTCCATAGTGTAACTGAACAAATTTTCTAGCAGCATCATAAATGTTCTTTACTGGGCTCTTCAAGATGATACTAATTACAATACTCATTACAAATGTTTTACTTAAAAATGCATGTGGTATTTCAAAATTGATAATTTATTTTTTTTTGTCTCATTTCTTTTCCCAAAATAAAAAAGTTTTTACAAAATGTGTTTTTTTGGCTTTCATATTTGATCAAATATGAAACAATAAAGAACCTATGATTATGGAGACATGTGTTTTATTTTATTATTATTTTTTGGATTTTGACACTCTTTAGTCTTTTTTTTACCTCTTATGCATGTAGTACTTTCTATATTTTTGAATTGATGTTTTTTTATTTGTAGTGATAGATGCATCACTTGGGTAGTTTTTTTTGGAATTTTTCATGTAATTTCCTACACGTGTTAAGTATATTATACTTTTTAAATTTTATGACCCATTTTTTATGTTGTTTTCAGTGGCAGGTTCATCACACATGCATGCTTTTGTTGATTATGGGAATTAAAGATCGATGAGATGTGCTTACAAGGTAATGATATGTTGTTTTCATTAACTTTGATATATTATGTTTTTCTATGCATTATGATTTCTGAACATGCTTGAATAAGTGTCTCAATATCAGGTATTTTTTTGTGTTAATTTATATGAACTACCAACACCATGTTGTATTTTTTGTTATTGAATAAATGTTTGTTTCTAATTTTATGGTTGTTGAAATTTTAGGACACAAATCCTTGAGATGTCAATAGGAATTATGAAAAATGCACACTATGAAAATCATTTTTTATACTTTAATTTATTTTTATTTTGGTTTTAATTCATGCAGATATTTTTCACTGATCTGTGGGTATGTTTTTTGGTTTATTTTGATGTAGATATTTGAGTTGAAGGGTGTGACATAACAACAACTTGAGGTTTCTCGGTGGTATTGGAGCTGGCTCAATTTGTTTCTTGTTGGTATTGGAGATAACTCGTTTTTTGTATGGTCATTGGTTTGTGGTGGAGATCTTGGAGCTGAAGGCTCTGCATCTATTTGAGGTTTCTCGTTCGTGCTAAAGTTGGCTCGCTGGTTCTGGGGCATAGATGGGTCACTGAGGATGGTGTGCTGAAGACTGCGGTATAGCTGCAGCTGACTAACTGGTCTTGGGGCATGGATGAGTCATTGGTGGTGAAGCTGACTCGCTGGTGTTAGGGCATGGATAAGTCGTTGGTACTTGGGGGTGGGGGTGTGATGGATCCTGTTGAGTGTGTGGGGGGGATGGATCCTTTATTTTTGTATTGATTAATTTTGTATTAAACTTCATTATTAATATAATTAATATTTTTTAAAGTTTGAACATTCATGTAAATCGTCTTTTGTGTAACAATTAAAGGAGATAAATTATATATGATATAAATATAATATAAAAATTTATTGATTATAAAAATTTATAATTTTTATTGAAATGTAATTTATAAATAGATATTATATGTTAGTAATTTTATTACTGACAAAAAAAAATTTGTCATAAGAATCTGTTGCTAAACACTTTAACCAACACATATATTATCTGTTGGTAATATTATAATTGTAAAAGAACTATTTTATCTATCGCAATAACATTTAGCGACAGAGTTTTTACTGACAGTTTAGTGACAAGGACATATAGGTTTGTAAAACGTTTTACCAAAAGAAAATGTGCCTTTACCAACATATATGTCTCTGTTGGAAAAAGTTAAGTATTTTTTAGTGATGGTCTGTAATTCTACCTAGAATTCTTTGTATATTTGATGATCCTAGAAGGGCCACCATCATTCTAAACCAAATAAACCCCTAAATATAAGTTCCCATTAGGAGGATCATCCATGTTATTCATTTTCTATGGCCCTTCGGTAAATTAAATGATAATAATAGGTTGTTTCATCTGGATTTCATCATGCCCCCTCCAAATCATGGGGGGCATAGTTCAACAAGGATCCGATAGAGGTATCCTTATGTCTAGATCGTCATGTCGACAAGATGAAAGCCTTATGTATAGTGCATCTAAACATCTAGGATATGGGTTGGTCAACCATATGTGGTTCCAGGATAGGTGAGTCATATAGTAGTCTAAATTTTTAAATGGGAAGCCTATCTGAGATCATATATTCCCTCTGACCCATAGTAAGTAATTTCGCTGGGAGATATGTATTTTTTCGACTATATAATTTTCCATAGCCATCTGCCTTTCATCAATATCTGAAAGTGGGTCGTTGGAAATGCCATAAACAACATCATTGACAGTAGTAGTTTGAAAAAGATCCATATCCTTCCTACAACAAAAGACCATTCAAAATAGTTTGTCAAATAAAAATGATTATGAAAAAGGCTAGAAACACCAAACCAGTGAAGTCTTCCAAGTGAAAGGCTCCGTGTACCAATGCTCAAGAATGGTTCATAGAATTAATCCCTCACAACCATTAGTACGCAAAATGCCCCACAAGACACTCGACCATGAAGCATTGGCCAACAGGTCGATCGGTTCGTAAAATCAAAAACACACATACTGAGCCTCACTGTGTGGATATTCAAAGTTCACAATTCAGAGACTTAAAATATGATTTTGAAATTTAATGTTCAGTTTTCTCGCTTTGATGTTATGTCCAGAGGACATAGATCCCTCACAAAATATTACTATTCATAATTTCGTACTTACGTTTTAAAATTCCACAGTTCGGTTCGGGGATCTAATGGATAGTTTGCAGTTGAGGCGACTATGAAGACTAATTGGTTTGTAGAATGCAAGGTGTAGTTCGCATATGAAATTTTTTTGCAAAGAAGCTAGTATGCAGAAGTAGGGAAAGTCGAGAGTGCTTTATGGGGTACTTTTCTCTAGGAAACAAGGTAAAAGAAAAATTTCATGTATCCCCAATATAGACGTGTGGTCCCCTAATGGTTCCACCATTGTACCAAAAACCAGTTTAGTTTAGGAAGATTTTTTACATCAAAATAGACTCCTCTTCATTTACACCAGACCACATTTCGATTGAGGGAATTTTTAGGATCCCAAATAATCCACAAAGGGAAAGAAACTACTCAAAAAAATTGATATATGTAGAGACCCGAAGCTTGACGTACATGGACATTACATTACTTTTGCGGAATACTTAGTACATAACAAAAACACACACACAAGGATCGTAATAGTTTAGTGTCTTTGGAAACTCGGAATATAATCTTCTAATCCTGGTGAAAGATCTTCAATATCTCCCATAAAGATTTTATTTCTTTTATACCTAAAACCTTTCTTTATATCCTGGGGAAAAGAAAACATAAAAGGTTGAGCTCAAATTCTCAGTAAGGGTAAACAAAAGAGAAATCAATCACATCATATTCATAAGAACATAACTTTTGGAAATCTTAACCTGCAAAAGAGAGCATAATTTCATAACATGGGATAAATCATAGTAGTGAAATGAAATCCTAATAATCATAACTTAAAACATGAAACTTTGTGGCATACACACATAATCATAGAGAATCATTTCTTGTTAGTCAAGACTCATTGCCAAGACTATCTTAGTGGACAAAGTCCCTTTCTGAATCGAGTCACCCTCGTTCCAGTCCTGTTTCACTGAACCGGTATAACCTACCGTTCCATCCATGTCTATCTCATGAGATATAAAATCTTTACCCAATACATTGGAGGGAGATATAGGTCCCACCCATCTTATAATTAATCCTTTCTTATGTGTGCCACATAATCATAAACCATACATCATAGCGTAACCCATGTAATAAAAATGGGATTCCTAAACAACATGACATCATAAAACAATTCATATAAGATAAAGGAATTCATAAAAATATTTCCATCACAACATAATCAAATCCATGTAATAATAGGGATAAAAACATAACCCTTTTATTATCATAGATGGAAAATAATTTTGATAAAACACTTGAACTCCATTCTTGAGGAAAATATCCTTTCTTCTTCAAAAACATTTTTCCTTTATTAACATGTCATACAACTTTAAACTAAAAGAAGTTGATTAAAAATAAACTTGAAAACTTGTAAAGGAAGCTTCTTGGAAATAATGTTTTAAAAATACATTCATTCCGTATAAGTTAAAAAAACATTCTTCGTACTTTTGTCGGAAAAGTCAAAAAGTACCTCGTACGAGAAACGACAAAAGATTCATTTCATATCTTTTACTAAAACCTCACCAAAGGGTAAAATAGGTTTTAAACATTTGTAGGTGGATGAAAACAATATTACATATTGAGTAAACATGGATGTGGATGATAAAATACACCCCAGTAAATACCAAAGTATAAACAATCTCGGATAAAAATGAGATTGTGATATTTCCCTTACCTTAGGTCCAACTTGCTTTGTAAGTGTCCGAACCTCCTGTATAATGATTTAAATAATGTTATTGACTTATTCTAGAATCATATTCATTGTTATGATATCATATATGGTTCACTTATGACTTTATATTACCCGTTCTTTTGTAAATTCCATGTTAAAGAAGTGTTTTGGGTAAAATCGTTTCATTTATCGTAGGTGTTTTGACTTGTTGTTCTTGACATTATTATTACTTATATCATGATTTACTTACTTCCAGAATATAAAATATGATTTATATATCATATATATTCAGTATATATATATATATAATAGATAGAAAAATAAAATGAAAAACACCGTTCATGGAGACGGTAGTCCGTACGTACGCATGAAGCTGTTTTCCTTTCCTTATTGTCTTGAATGGAAGTAAGTAGATGAAATACATATATATATACATAAATCCAGTATCTTTATAATGTCATATATTTCATTATTATTTCTTATATATACTTTATAATCATTCTTAAATGGTTAACATGGAGAATGAATCTCATCGCGTCGTGGAGACGGTAGTCCGTACGTACGCACGAGCGATGATATCGTTCCCATGGTCGTGGAATTGTGTTGAAGTGTATGTATACTATTTCAGTATCAATATAACTTTATAATAATCATATATAGTTACTCATTACACTATTATACCCATCCAATTAATGTGGTGGCGGAAAATAGATTACACCACGGCGTGGAGACGGTATTCCGTACGTACGCACGTGCGGTGATTTCCTTTTTCCGTAGGATGGATAGAAGGTTAATTAGAGTTGTTTCATATTTATAATAACATATCAGTATATAATAAATACTTATGTTATTACTTTATCATGAAACAACTAAAGAAGAATAAGTTGAAGAAGAAAGAAATTGAAAAAGATCGGTAATGGATATTACCTCTTTTTGATGCGCCTTTTCTTAGCCTCCACTTAAAGAACTAAGGATGATCTTTAAAGAAGACCAAGACCTCTAGGATGATACTAGGGAAGTGGAGAAGAGATTTTGTCAGGGTTTGGCCGATCTTGAAGGCTCAAAGTTGTGTGAGGAAGAGAGGGAGGAGGTGTCCTTTTATAAGGGAGGAGAGGGGCACCTTAGGAATATCTCAAAATATTATTTTATATTAAAGTCAAAATCGGTTTATAATAGTTCCAAAGGGTATTATTTAGAATCTAAAGTTGGTATGGGTCGAAATACTATCAACCAATAGGATTTAGACAAGTTTAGGTTATTATTTTAACCTTATCAATTAGATTTAACTCTAAGTTAAATAATTTAACTTTTACCGTGTTTTTTTGTTTTCTTACACTATATGGTTAATACACTTACTATAACATGCCAAACGAACCCCAAATTGTTTATTATTAATATATATATCCTTATCTAAGTCATGTGGCCGATCCTTAGATTTTTAGGAATAAAATAACAATTAATAATATAATATTAGCTTTAAAAACTATTTTGTGTCAATTTTGACACTAGTTGATATATGATTTTTGTGAAAGTCGTAACAGAATTATATGATCGATCCAAGTTGATTAAATCAACACTAATATATCATAGTATACTAGAAAATTATTGGAATTCATAAAAAGTCTTAAATTACATTTAGTTTGGTATTTATAATATCAATTATGTCAATATTTCATTAATAAGATAATTACTGCATCATATTGTGTCATAAATAAATTAACTTATTTGATGTCTAAAAATTACAAATAAAATACCATTATGTAGGAAATCTTTTTATATTTCTAATGAATATTTAAAATCTAATTTATCTTATGTACAACCCTATATTAAAAATGTTTTAGTAAATAAACATTGATTTTAACTCTTTTAACTCTTCTTTGAATTAAATAATAATAAATGTCCTAATCTAATCCAAGTGGGCCTAAATGATAATATTTTACACTTAAGGTTGTTTTTGGTCGAGATACACTTGTCCAATAGAATTAGGACATGTGTTAGGGTAATATTAATATCATTCTTACCCTTAATTACCCTATTTACTTTTAACCGTGGTAAATAAAAGTAAAAAGTTACTATTCACCAAAAATTATTTTCATCTCATTGAACCACATTTTACTTACTGACATCAACCGTGTCTCTCGGATTTTTGAAATTCCATTCACAGAAGCGGTAAAATTAAGTTTTATGAAAAATTCAGTTTTTTAACTACCACTTAGTAGTTTCACTATTCATCAAAAATTGATGTTTTTCAGAACAATGCCAAAATTTCATCCTAAGCTATATTTCATATTCCGAATTCAAAAATGAAGTCTATTTTACCAAATTCATAACATAGAAGTTGCATTAATTAATTTTATAATTAAATCCCGCTGTTAAAACAAATAGCGTGTTTTTAAGAAACAATATCTATCAAAAGATTGACACTTGATTATGTCTGGTTTAAATGTGAAATTACATCCAATGACCAAAATTGTATTAAATTGTAAAAATATATTATAAATATACTTTAAAACCACTCAAATTAATGATTTATCACTATTAATTATTTCGATTAAAAAAGTTGTTTTTAATTATAATATAATAATTTTCACTATTCATCGGAATATGAAAGTTATCCGAAAAGTACCAAAATTTCACCTTAGGCTAAATTCGATACTCCGAATCCAAAAATGATTTCCATTTTGAGAGCTAAAATTTCTAAAATTTAAAAAGTGGTTATTACTATTCATAACGGCTAGTTTTAATAATATTTTAATAGCATATCGTTGTTTCGTGAAACTCAATATTGCGTACTACACACGCTATCGAGGAAGGTTGTGATTGTGTGTAATGCAAGGCAAGTCAAGGATGCGTGTTGTGCAAGCTCCGTTTGGCGTAGCGTAAAACACAAGACATTAATAAAATTAAAAAGAATATTTTTCATAAAATCTCGGGCTGTTACATTCTACCCCCCTTAAAATGAATTTCGCCCTCGAAATTCTTCTGGGTTACAAATGGTTTACTATTCGAAAGCTTCTTTAATAGAAACCCACATCGTAAAAAGGAATATCAAAACCAATCTTTAAAAACAAAAGTATTAAACGTAACGGTTACCCAAATAAACTAATCACTGGGTTTCCACATAGGTGAAAATATGGATATGGAAGAGAAATCTAACCATCATGTTCTGATGGAGAGTGGTAGAGAACATGGCTATGGAAAAGCCAGTAATCAAAAATCCATATATTTGTGATGATATAAGGTACCATCTGATTCATCAGGTATAATATCACTAGGACAACATTTTTGGTTTTCAAGATCATTTCCCTAAAGTTGAAAATTTGAATTAGAATAAATACTTACTTCATTTTGGTACAATCTCACTGTTGTTCGTGCCTTGAAAAATTTCCACTTCATCTCTTAAATAAACGAAGTTGAATTTGTTATTCGTGAAGTGTTAGCAGATCATGTGATAGAATGACGGGTCATTCCATCTGTCTCAAACAAAAGGTTAGCAAAAATTATATACATAAGTCGATCTATAGTGAGATTAATCATATATAGTTCCTAAAATGGACTTATACATCATATTTCATATAGCTTAATATAATAAAACCCGTTTCTACTAAACAGGGACTTCCTTTAGGCCAGTGGTAGGCGATAAAGGCCAGTCGCACTTCAGTTGTGGGTTCGATTCCCACATCCTTGTCCGACGCGATGGGCTGTCGCCCGTCCTGTAGGTTGTCCTTTTTCTAAAACTACATTACTATAACATCCCATCAATAATATCGAGAAAATAACTTCTATCCTTAAATAATACTAATTTATGTCCAACATAATCAATTCTAGTCTTTAGGCTTATCCATAATACTGCAGTCCATTGTCATAATATAGTGAAAACGATTACCAGATATTTAATACCATCTTTGATCCCCATATATCATAAGATATGTCTTGTTGGGAACATTACAAACATTCAAAGGCCTTAATCATGTATTCTCTTGAATACCCATTGAACCTTAGTGAAAACATGAATGCAGTTAAAAGTGAACACTTTCCACATACCAAAATCCTCAAAACTCTATATACTCAAACCATGATATCACTTAGTCCTTATATCAATCATGAGCTCATGAATACTTTCAAACATTTCATTTTCTCCTTATCCCTTCATTATGCGCATAGCATCTACTTTCCAAAATATTTGAATAACTTTTCATGGTTAACGGTACCTTAAAATTATTGAAAACCACAATAGACCAATACACCATAACAGTACCTCAACAACATTATTCTTGAATACCAATACATAAACACTTCAGTCCATCCACTTCAATGATTGTCCTGGAATAAGTCCTTCCTTGATTTAGAAGTAACTTTTTAGGTCAGGGCATTGAGTTGGGTAATCCCATGTTTTCCACAAATAAGACATTGAACTCCATAATAGTCTGTCACTCTATGACCCTTTTCTCCACACAGATAACATCGGTCCCTCCATTTGAGGTATTCCTCAAGGTTCTTCTTCCCTTCTTTAGAAATCTCAATCTTCCTTTCTTTATGCTCCTCAACATGCGAACATGCATAATAGTTTATCTTCCTCTTCTTTGATGAATTAGGTATACCACTAAATTTCACCTTGTTAATCATATATCGCGATGACTGATTTGGCATAATCACAAGATCTTTCTCTCTAGGAATTACACAATTTTTTTTTTGCTCATAGTCACCAATTTGTCCATTGGATTCAATGTTAACCGAATTCCTTCTGGTTCCCTCCATTAACTAAAACACAAAAAGAATCTTGTGAGAGGAAAAAATCATGCTAGGGAAAACAACATAGTAAAGGGGGAGTACCCTTAATATCTAACATCTTAGGTTAAATTCTAAGATCGTTACCGTAGTTCTAGGACTGTATCTTATACGTATACTTATCCTTAGGGACATCCCTAGACATACCTTAAAAATATCTCTAGGTATCTCACTAACGCTTTCGCATCCTAGTTTCCAAAGGTTGACTAAACCTTTCCTCTGATACCAACTGTAGAGACCCGAAGCTTGACGTACATGGACATTACATTACTTTTGCGGAATACTTAGTACATAACAAAAACACACACACAAGGATCGTAATAGTTCAGTGTCTTTGGAAACTCGGAATATAATCTTCTAATCCTGGTGAAAGATCTTCAATATCTCCCATAAATATCTTCTTTTTTTATACCTAAAACCTTTCTTTATATCCTGGGGAAAAGAAAACATAAAAGGGTGAGCTCAAATGCTCAGTAAGGGTAAACAAAAGAGAAATCAATCACATCATATTCATAAGAACATAACTTTTGGAAATCTTAACCTGCAAAAGAGAGAATAATTTCATAACATGGGATAAATCATAGTAGTGAAATGAAATCCCAATAATCATAACTTAAAACATGAAACTTTGTGGCATACACACATAATCATAGAGAATCATTTCTTGTTAGTCAAGACTCATTTCCAAGACTATCTTAGTGGACAAAGTCCCTTTCTGAATCGAGTCACCCTCGTTCCAGTCATGTTTCACTGAACCGGTATAACCTACCGTTCCAGCCATGTCTATCTCATGAGATATATAAAATCATTACCCAATTCATTGGAGGGATATATAGGTCCCACCCATCTTATAATGAATCCTTTCTTATGCGTTCCACATAATCATAAACCATACATCATAGCGAAACCCATGTAATAAAAATGGGATTCTTAAACAACATGACATCATAAAACAATTCATATAAGATAAAGGAATTCATAAAAATACTTCCATCACAACATAATCAAATCCATGTAATAATAGGGATAAAAACAGAACCCTTTTATTATCTCAGATGGAAAATAATTTTGATAAAACACTTGAACTCCATTCTTGAGGAAAATATCATTTCTTCTTCAAAAACATTTTTCCTTTCTTAACATGTCATACAACTTTAAACTAAAAGAAGTTGATTAAAAATAAACTTGAAAACTTGTAAATTAAGCTTCTTGGAAATAATGTTTTAAAAATACATTCATGCCGTATAAGTTAAAAAAAACATTCTTCGTACTTTTGTCAGAAAAGTCAATAAGTACCTCGTACGAGAAACGACAAAATATTCCTTTCATATCTTTTACTAAAAACTCACCAAAGGGTAAAATAGGTTTTAAAAATTTGTAGGTGGATGAAAACAATATTACATATTGAGGAAACATGGATGTGGATGATAAAATACACCCCAGTAAATACCAAAGTAAAAACAATCTTGGATAAAAATGAGATTGTGATATTTCCCTTACCTTAGGTCCGACTTGCTTTGTAAGTGTCCGAACCTCCTGTATAATGATTTAAATAATGTTATTGACTTATTCCAGAATCATATTCATTGTTATGATATCATATATGGTTCACTTATGACTTTATATTACCCTTTCTTTTGTAAATTCCATGTTAAAGAAGCGTTTTGGGTAAAATCATTTCATTTATCGTAGGTGTTTTGACTTGTTGTTCTTGACATTATTATTACTTATATCATGATTTACTTACTTCCAGAATATAAAATATGATTTATATATCATATATATTCAGTATATATATATATATAATAGATAGAAAAATGAAATGAAAAACAACGTTCATGGAGACGGTAGTCCGTACGTACGCATGAAGCTGTTTTCCTTTCCTTATTGTCTTGAATGGAAGTAAGTAGATGACATACATATATATATATACATAAGTCCAGTAGCTTTATAATGTCATATATTTCATTATTATTTCTTATATATACTTTTTAATCATTCTTAAATGGTTAACATGGAGAATGAATCTCATCGCGTCGTGGAGACGGTAGTCCGTACGTACGCACGAGCGATGATATCGTTCCCATGGTCATGGAATTGTGTTGAAGTGTATGTATACTATTTCAGTATCAATATAACTTTATAATAATCATATATAGTTACTCATTACACCATTATACCCATCCAATTAATGTGGTGGCGGAAAATAGATTACACCACGGTGTGGAGACGGTATTCCGTACGTACGCACGCGCGGTGATTTCCTTTTTCCGTAGGATGGATAGAAGGTTAATTAGAGTTTTTTCATATTTATAATAACATATCAGTATATAATAAATATTTATGTTATTACTTTATCATGAAACAACTAAAGAAGAAGAAGTTGAAGAAGAAAGAAATTGAAAAAGATCGGTAATGGATATTACCTCTTTTTGACGCGTCTTTTCTTAGCCTCCACTTAAAGAACTAAGGATGATCTTTGAAGAAGACCAGGACCTCTAGGATGATACTAGGGAAGTGGAGAAGAGATTTTGGCAGGGGTTGGACGAGCTTGAAGGCTCAAAGTTGTGTGAGGAAGAGAGGGAGGAGGTGTCCTTTTATAAGGGAGGAGAGGGGCACCTTAGGAATATCTCAAAATATTATTTTATATTAAAGTCAAAATCGTTTTATAATAGTTCCAAAGGGTATTATTTCTAATATAAAGTGGGGATGGGTCGAAATACTATCAACAAATAGGATTTAGACAAGTTTAGGTTATTATTTTAACCTTATCAATTATATTTAACTCTAAGTTAAATAATTTAACTTTTACCGTGTTTTTTTGTTTTCTTACACTATATGGTTAATACACTTACTATAACATGCCAAACGAACCCCAAATTGTTTATTATTAATATATATATCCTTATCTAAGTCATTTGGCCGATCCTTATATTTTTAGGAATAAAATAACAATTAATAATATAATATTAGATTTAAAAACTATTTTGTGTCAATTTTGACACTATTTGATATATGATTTTTGTGAAAGTCATAACAGAATTATATGTTCGAAAAAAGTTGATTAAATCAACACTAATATATCATAGTAACCTAGAAAATTAGTGGAATTCATAAAAAGTCTTAAATTACATTTATTTTGGTATTTATAATATCAATTATGTCAATATTTCATTAATAAGATAATTACTGCATCATTTTTGTGTCATAAATAAATTAACTTATTTGATGTCTAAAAATTACAAATAAAATACCATTATGTATGAAATCTTTTTATAGTTCTAATTAATATTTACAATCGAATTTATCTTATGTAAAACCCTATATTAAAAATGTTTTAGTAAATAAACTTTGATTTTAACTCTTTTAACTCTTCTTTGAATTAAATAATAATAAATGTCCTAATCTAATCCAAGTGGGCCTAAATGATAATATTTTACACTTAAGGTTGTTTTTGGTCGAGATACACTTGTCTAATAGAATTAGGACATGTTTTAGGGTAATATTAATATCATTCTTACCCTTAATTACCCTATTTACTTTTAACCGTGGTAAATAAAAGTAAAAAGTTACTATTCACCAAAAATTATTTTCATCTCATTGAACCACATTTTACTTACTGACATCAACCGTGTCTCTCGGATTTTTGAAATTCCATTCACAGAAGCGGTAAAATTAAGTTTTATGAAAAATTCAGTTTTTTAACTACCACTTAGTAGTTTCACTATTTATCAAAAATTGATGTTTTTCAGAACAATGCCAAAATTTCATCCTAAGCTATATTTCATATTCCGAATTCAAAAATGAAGTCTATTTTACCAAATTCATAACATATAAGTTGCATTAATTAATTTTATAATTAAATCTCGCTGTTAAAACAAATAGCGTGTTTTTAAGAAACAATATCTATCAAAAGATTGACACTTGATTATGTCTGGTTTAAATGTGAAATTACATCCAATGACCAACATTGTATTAAATTGTAAAAATATATTATAAATATTCTTTAAAACCACTCAAATTAATGATTTATCACTATTAATTATTTTGATTAAAAAAGTTGTTTTTAATTATAATATAGTAATTTTCACTATTCATCAGAATATGAAAGTTATCCGAAAAGTACCAAAATTTCACCTTAGGCTAAATTCGATACTCCGAATCCAAAAATGATGTCCATTTAGAGAGCTAAAATTTCTAAAATTTAAAAAGTGGTTATTACTATTCATAACGGCTAGTTTTAATAATATTTTAATAGCATATCGTTGTTTCGTGAAACTCAGTATTGCGTACTACACACGCTATCGAGGAAGGTTGTGATTGCGTGTAATGCAAGTCAAGTCAAGGATGCGTGTTGTTCAAGCTCCATTTGGCGTAGAGTACAACACAAGACATTAATAAAATTAAAAAGAATATTTTTCATAAAATCCCAGGCTGTTACAATATAGGTACGAGATGAATATGGGGATGAAAATTACAGGAAAATATTGTTGGAGTCCAATTCAAAAAAGGACCAAAACTAGTCCCTATACTGGTTTCTAGGAAAGGTCCATGGAAGTCAAAAATAACAAATCGAGTGGTCTGTGTGTGGCCTATGAAACGTTGGCCCGCGAATCATTGTCCAGTGAACCAAACAGTTCATAGAATGAATGAGGAAAGGTGTTGGTCAGACGCAAACCACATCGTTGGAATAATAGATGTGGAAAAATTCAACTCATGAACATCATGAGAGAAAAAATTAGAGATGTACACCCATTCATACCATCCTTGCAGACTTAGTAGTTTGCGAATGAGATAAAAATGACAGTGCCCCAAAAACAGCAACGGTCACAGAACTGAGGTTGTAATTTCTACAGCCTTGAACCCCTACAAATAGACCCTAAGGGGAACTGAGAAAATGATCAGATTTCATGAGATATGGGAGTATAAAAAATAAATAAATGAAAGGAAAAAATTCATCGAATTACGGAACTGCCAACGGTTTCTATCATGTATGGACTTGTTGTGAACCCTAAATGAAGAAAACATAATAATATATAAAAACTGTGATCCTAAAAGGAGAACTACGAACCATAACCCCTTCCCAGATGAACTTCTTGCTAACTGTGAGACTAACGCCACTTATTCAATCTGTCATACTGCATAGCACATCTCTATATAGACAAAACCATGCCCGGTATAGCATTCCGTTGCATGGAGGGACTCAAGTGCCTCATACTACCATGGTATTTGACCTGAACCTGAGGCTGTGTACCACCATGGTATGCGGACCACACCCAGCTCCCCATGTAACCATGGTATGCATACCAAATCCATATCCATGTACCTCCCTAGTATAAGGACAACCCTTCCACCCACATAGAAAATTCTATATATAATGTACCCACCCAACGTGAAAAATTTGTACACATAGTAGGGTACATCTGGGCTTTCCACCTTTGGGTACAGATATTTCCCTTACATTTCCATCCAATCCTCTAAATCTTCTCCGTGAACCAGTCCCTCAGCATCCAGCCAAATATTTTTCCAAATCCACCTGACTCGTATGAATGAACCATTGGGTGCATCAATGCACAATTATGATTCTGCATTCCCTTGTTAAAAGGAGTCGTGATAGTTATCCCCACATCGGTATAGACCCTAAGAAGGTTCTTAAGTCTACATTCCCATGGTAACCCAGATTCCAACCATGGGATACTAATGTGGGCCACCCCATTCTAGGGATCAAGGGTAATATCTATTTTTTCATTCAAATAGGGGTAATGATAAGTCAAAATAATTATGATCACTTTACCTTTTTACAAGAAGAAACATTCTTACCCTTTGCCATTACCCATTCTAGTGCATCCATATAGGATTAATCCCCTAACCATTCAGTATGGTCATAATGACCTTAAAATTCATTTCAGATTGATGGTTTCATTTCTCTTCACCCTCATCCACCATTTCCCCAGAAATGTCTGTCATGGGATTATCCTTCTCCTTTAGTTGAGAAGAGAAAGTGTGCCTTTTGTTGAATCTTCCATGTCCTCTTTTTTCTCACACTGACCATAACTCACATGGGTTTAGAAGTATGTGATACTATGAAATTAGAACAACCTAATGATGAACTACGAGAACTATTATTCCAAACACAATTGAGATAAATATCAAGCCTTTATCTGGGCCCAAGTTCCATATCATCTCATCCATGAAATGAGAGATCATGTCACCTTCAAGTCAGATGCTTCTATGCATATGCCCCACCCACCATGAAATATGAGGACTCTGATTCTCACCATAACTGGGATATGTAGGAAGCCTCAATCTATTCCAAACCACCATATCATCTCCTCTATGAAATTAGAGATCACACCCCCTTTAAATGGGTAGCTCCAACATAAAATACCCAATCAAGTCACAACTCAAACTGAACTACGAGGGATTTGATTCCAAATCAACTGGGGTATATATAAATCATCCCTGAGGTCCAAAACTAATACCCAAACCCCCTAGCATTATCTATAACAAATTCCCTATGGGGTCATATTCATCCAGGAGACCAAATCTTTCCTAGGTATCCCATGTTTCCTCAGCATAATCCCCACATTTGTTCTTGACTAGGAACCTTTCCCCTAGATGTCCTCGTCTCAAGATGTAAAACTACATAGAAAGGTCCTTATAAGATGACCTTAGAAGGTGATGTGTCCATTTAATTTACATTGAACTACATGGGTTCAAATTCCTCTCAATAGGATACATAGACATCCCATCTCATGGGTTTGATCCTAATATCGGACCAACTTTTGTCCCCCCCCCCGGATGATGATAAAAATCAGAGGGCCTCACCATAGAGATTAAACAAGAATTGTATTAGTAATTCTTAATCCATGAATATCCATGATTGATATTATATCTTAAGGGTAATCTATGGACACACTCTTTGAGAAAGAACCAAGGATTTATGAACATATGAACATTGCTTAAATCTATAAGAGAGTCCTGGAGGAGGCTATAATTCCACCCAAAGGGTGTGATGGGCCGACCTCCCATCCTCTCTAAAAATAAAGTCCTGAAGTGTCGATGGAAAAAAACATCATCCAATGAGAACCTTCCTTTGGAAATTAGTTCCATGAATCATGGATACCAAGGCTTCTGAGTGTATCTGACTCCTTGAATAAACCTGTTAGAGATCATCTGATGACATCAAACCCAACATAGGCCTATTGCACATATACATAACCCCCTTTGAAATTGCCCGCCGTGATCATGAAAATGTTGGTCCTCCTTAATAATAGAAATAGGATACACTTCTGAATCCTACTGGGACCATATCTCCCTATTAATACGTGGTTCAAAACGATTTGGGAAGAAAAAACACTCAATATCAAGTTAAAATGGATTGTGTCATACTATTAAAATGATACTATTTTATGTAATATTTATAACTTTTACAATAAATTAGTTGTTATAAATATTATTAATTAAATAATGAAAATTATATGTTTTACACATGAATAAATTGTATTCATTTTTTATAAATTAAAGACAAATGAAAAAAAAACATTTGATAGAAAAAGAAATTTTTTTTTGAAAATCTATTCTTATATATAGAATGTGTGTTTATATTAATATATTATATTATTTAATATTGATGAATTTTTATAAAGAAATTTTATATATTTTATATTTAATCAAATTTTTGACCATTTGTTTAATATTTTATATAGGAATGTGATTTGAATAAATAATATTTTATGATAAAAACAGTTCTTTGTTCTAAAGAGAGTTTTTATCTTGTTTTGTTCCTTCATTTTAGAATAAAATTTTACCACAATTATAAAATTTAATGAAAAAATAAAATTATTTTTTTAGTCCAAATTTTTTAATTATATAATTTTTATTTTTTTTATTCTTTTCTAATAAGATTAATTTTTGATAAATAGTGAAAAAAACAAAATTTTATTGAAAAATAAATTTGGACTAAAGAAATTACAATGTATAATCTAGTTTTAAATAATATAAAAATAAAATTAGGGAAATTATAATCTTATTGTCTTAGTTTATGATAATCTAATCAATAATATATTGAAATGGTATATAGAAACTTTTAATAGTTTTGAAATTATTTGTTCGACAAATATTTTTTTCATCACATCTAAGTGATTAATATTAAATTAAATTCTACCAATCCTATGAATGGGTTTTTTTAAAAATTATTCCATATTTTTAATTTTTAAAATTAATATTACATAATAAAGAAAAAAA
Organism: Viscum album; assembly: GCA_963277665.1. Lineage (NCBI taxonomy): Eukaryota > Viridiplantae > Streptophyta > Magnoliopsida > Santalales > Viscaceae > Viscum > Viscum album. The sequence goes on along the minus strand of OY728125.1, from coordinate 1,741,087,965 downwards.
TATTTTATATCATAATTGATTGAAAAAACAATAAAAATAGTTACTACATTTAAGGTTAAAACTAGTTTACAGGGGATACACAAAAACTTTAATTGTTAAAAGGACCTAAAAACATGTCCCATTCCTATTTTATGGCCACATTTAGACCTTATATCATATTATATTAGATAATATTCCATTATAATCCTTTTTTAGTGTACTAAAATTGGGTATATCTTTTTATTTTCAAAAATTCCTTGTTTCTCTTCTCCCCCTATAATAAAAGGGAACCCCCTATACTAACCTATTCACAATTAAAAATCCTTTTGGATCATTCATAAAATACCAAAATATCTTAATAACTTCCCCACCTCTATTCATAAGGGCCCTATTTGTATCCAGGATCTGTCTTAATATTGATTCTAGTTCAAACATGAAGAAGTTGTCCGAGAAGTTGTGTCACTCTAAACCGAGTGTTTTGTTTTTATTTCTTATACACCTCCTTAAAATATACATAATTTATGATGATATTATAACATTATTATCTCACATATAATTATATTTAATTATTTTTATGGAATAATTTTTATCCATATACTCTTCCATCAAATGGGAAATAAAATTGTCGATCGTGTGTACAACAGAAAACCACCTCCTGAACCAATGTAATTCATTTTCTAGAAATTCCTATCACCAGAAGACATAATATATTATTTAATAATTATATTTTATATTAAATAAATAATACTAATTATATATTTATTATATTATATCTTTCTACTTACCTTGTAATCTATTGTAAAATGATATTTTTGCTCGTGCAAGCGTGTGTGCGGACTATTGCCTCCATGAAGCGATGCGATATAATTTTTATTTTATATTAAAATGGATGGTAATAAATATATATATATAATATAAAATATATATTATATAAAAAATATTATTTAAATCTAACTTATATTTATGTTACATTTCATTTATTTGTCAAAAAATCATAACAACATTCATGCATACTTATAATCTTCCATATCCCTGAATGGTGTAATTCATTTTTCCATATCCCACATCTCAAAATGAATCTAAATAGTTATATAATAAATTTATAAAACATTATATAATTTTTACAATTATAGATATTATGGAATCATAATCAATGTACATGGACCAATACTATCACAAAAGAACATACATGAAAAATGAAGTAGTTATCACAGAAAATAGTGATTTCATTAATTTATTATTAATGAGTGGGTGGTGAAAGGTTAATAATTTGATAATAAATGGTATTATATATATTACTACAATTCTAAAATTTATTCATATTAAATATATTTTTATTATACTATATTTTTGAATTCATACAAAGGAAGAAGAATGTAGAGGTAAGGGTTTATCATCTCAAATTGTCTTCTTTGATATATAAGTCTTGTAATGAACCATTATTATTTTTTTAGTTGTATCTAATAGAATTTTAGTTGTTAAAATATGATTTTATTTTTATTCGTGATATTTAATGATTCATATTATGTTATTTTTTCACATATATTACAATTCTAAATTTACTAAAGATGTTTAGGGATTTCCATCTCACTTTTATTTTTTTGAATCACATTCCATATTAATGGTTTTTTCTTTTGTGTGGTTTATATATTATACTTGAATGTCTATTATGATCAATTTAATACAAATTATTATATATACATTTGAATCAACGGTTGTTCTTTATTTTAGATTTTAATTCAAAATTATCCAATGTTGTATGGGTTTTATGATATAATCTCATTTTATTTTGTTATTTTCTATGATTATTTTTCCAATGATGAAATATTATGATCTATCATTCACAAAACACATGAAATTTATAGAAATATTAATATTTATTGATTAAAAAGGATTTCATTTTTTCTCATTATGAACTATGTAGACTAAAATAATGTTTTTAAGGAAAGTGGACTTTATTTCTACCATCAATCAAAAATAATTTCTCTTATATTTCTATGATTTTTTAAAATACTTTGAAGAATTATTTTATTATTTCCCAATGATTGTATAAATTATTTGTTACAACTATTTTATTTTTAAATAATTTTTCATAAATGACTGTATTTGTCTTTTTTTGAACAATGATATTTTTAATTTTTACCAAAAATTTAAATAATTATTTTTTCTAATGTGTAAAAAATGAATATAATTTTATTCCTTCTAGTACTCTTGTAAATTTAATGATTTATTTAATTTATTCAAAGGATATTTTCAACTAATATTTTTCAATAAGCCTATTTTAAATGTTTATTTTATAAAGAATTGTTTTCAAAATTGAAGGGATATTTTTCCCAAAAATGTTTTTATGTTTTTTATAGAATTTATATTCATAATCGAAAAATGACTTTGGGGTTTCTTATGTTGAACATATGATATAATCCAATGGTACCAACCTTATTCTATCCTTGGGTTGTTTAATTATTATAATGAAAATATGTTTATGAAATCCATTTCTTTCCCACAACTTATACTATGATGAAATATTTGGGGAACCCATTTCCTTTTCAAAGGTTATGATGTGATGAATGGTTTATGGGAATGTGGAAAAGAATTTTTAGGATTATATTGTAGGTGGGAACAATATATTTGTATAATAAATATTGTAATGATAGGAAAATCATGAATTAAGTATGTTATTATTGATCCTAATTTTATGTCCATAAGGTTATGTGTGGACTAGGTTTCTTATCCAAAATGTCATGTGTGGACTTTGTTTCATCATACTAAGATTTTATGTTGATCTAGTTTCATGTCCATAATGTTTTTTTGGACCCAATGTTATGTCCATATAGTTATGTTTAGACCTAGTCTGATGTCCATAATGTTATATGTGGACAAAGTTTCAATTACATATGTTTATGTGAAAGATTGGTTTCATGCTCCTGTCTTAATAGGTGAACCTATTTCTATATATAATTAGTCATAATGTTATAAGGTTATGTTTTTCATCATTTATGTTCCTGTTGTATGCTCTCATAGAACATGTTAATATTCTTACGTTATGATTCATGTATTATGAACATCAAGGATTTATTCCCTTACATAGAATTATGATCTTTGTTACTAGGGTATTTTTTAAATTTTTATGTGAATTTTACCATACCATTATCATCATGTTATGACCATGTGATCATTTATATCACCCATTTTAAAAAATATAATATTAGGATTAGAAAACATTGGTGATAATCCTATGTATATTTGTAAGTATAGGATAAAATACTAGTGTTTTAGTGAAATACATAATGTTTTTTTAAAATAGATTGCATGCCCTTCATGATACTAGAAGAGGATGTAGCATTAGAAATATTGTACCTTGGGATAATAACTCTAAAAAATAAGTATTTATATTTGACTCATTGATCACTTGGTGCACGACAACGAGAATTGTTGCACACCATGTTTGACACACTTGAGGGATATTACATGGTTAATTTGGGGTTTAATTATGATCTATTATGAATTATTTGAATAGAAAATTTCCAAGAATTTTAGAGATTAGAAATAATGTGTCCTCCATTGAAATGATGTTTTTTTATTTATATATCATATAAATTATTTTTCATGACTATGTGGTTTCCTAATCTGATTATTATTGCTAACAATATGAATTTTAAATATATCCAATGTCTTTATCCAAAAGTAATCAGGTGAATAATGAATGTAACAGTAAATTCAATGACCATCCACGCATGAAAACAAATGATTACAAGATTTAATGAAATATTTTGTGACTATGGTCACTTAACTCTCACAATATATATGTTGTAACACATTTAATGTTGAACTTCTAAACATAACAACATGGAAACAACATGGCATTGAATTTTTATGACAAAAATCAAAACCTCCTTATATTTTAATTTATATCTATTGGTTTATGAGAAATGAATTAATTATAGGTAAAATATACATTAAATTATTGAGTTCTTAGACTATGAAAATGATGTATTTTCCATTTTCCATTTGGAAGGATAATAAAATCATTTGTGGAATATAGTTAATTTTTTTGGAAAGAGTATAAAATTAATTCCATAGAATGGTAAGAGTTTTGGATATAATTTTTTCTATATAATTATATTGGATTTTACATACAATGATGGAAAAAAAATTCTTTGATGTTACTAAGAATTATGCAAAATCAATTGGTGCCAATGTGGTTAATTTTAAAATAATTTTAGGGTATAACTTTATATTAATTATCTTCCATAAAAAAATTTACTGATTATATTGTGGTTTGAAACCATGTCATATAAATGCATTAACTATAATGTATTTTGGTAACTAAGGATAAAATAATTGATGTGAACTCAAAGTGTAAATACGATAAATAAAACCTCATAATTTTGATGATAATAAGAAAAACATGAAGTTTCATTGATACTATAATAGAATATTACATGCAGTGAATAAATAGTTCATCCCCCTACTTTACAAGAATGTGGGAAGTATCCCTCAGGTAAATTCATAAAAGGATCACGGTGTTTCAAGTGTAATAAAACATCACATAGACTAAAAGATAGTAAATATAATGTGAGGAATCCATTTTATGACTGGAATTAAGATTGGGGTTCCATTATAAAGTAATCCCACAATACAATTCTATAGATTCGATGAGTTTGGTCATTATGTGAATCAATTCCCTAATAAAATGGCTAATGTATATAATAAGTGGAAAACCCACATAATAATTTGAAAAAATGGAATATTTATGAAAACAAAACATTTTCTATTAATAATCATAATTAGGGAACACTAATACTTTAATCTAGTGTTGGTAATTTCTTGTTTGGAATATTTTTTAAGTATCCATATAGAAATATTATTTTTTATCCTTGAGTAAAATTTTATTTTATTCTAAGCATTGATTATCTCCCTCTACACAGATTCCAAAATAATTATATCACATTTGATATTCTGAATCAATCTATGATTTTATATCGATTCACGAATTAAATTAAACATAAAATTTATTTATTTTTCTATGAAATAATCATATTTAATGATTAAAGGGTGAATTATATTTTGGGAGGATACATTATTTTATTAAGATTTTATTTTGTAGATGATTATGGAATATTCATCTTAGTATGAGACATTATGAGTGATTAAAATATTTTCAGGATAATTGTTATGTTGATAATGTATTTATGTGAGGTAAAACCATTCCATTAATTGGGATTCAAATTTTGATAGACATAATTTAGAGGATCCATAAGTTTAACTATTTATAGAATTGGTTTTGTTGAACTTTGAGTGTTACTATTTATGTTTTATAACTTAATGTTTTGTATTTATCCTAATTCGGAATCAATTATGGAAATTTTGGTTTTAGAAAATACATTGGGATGGTAGGATTAATTTTTCATCATTATATAGATATTATTATCGATTATAAGTTTGTTTTAGTTCTTTTCCATGAAAAATTCATCTTGAAAAATTATTTTGTAAACTAAGTGTTGAAGTGAAAATTAATAAATGGATAACCAAAAAATAAAATTATGCTTTTGAAATGGAATGAAATTATGTATGTTTATATTCTCATGAATGTTACTCAATAATAGGATAATGAAAGTGAAACTAAAATTTTGTCTATTATATCTAGTGATTTTATTTTTCTCGCTTATTTTGATTACATTTTTGAGGTCGTTAACCAAATCATGATTAATCAAATTATTTTGATCAATGATATATGGAAATTTTTTTTCTTCCATGTTCATATTATCAATATGAATAATTTTTCCCCTATATTGAAAAATAGTTATGTTTTATTCAATAAAACCTTAATATATTCCTTTATATCTTTTTAAGATGATGTTTTGTTGACCTACTTTCTGATTATCTAGAATGAGATATTAAAATTTCAATACCATAATTGTAAATCAAATGTATAAATAGAGAGGACCAAATTTTTTAAAGGGGGTAGAGAATGTTACACCATGTGATTTTATGAAATATTTTTTAAAATAAACTTAATATCTTCAATATCTTCTCTTACAAGTAACACTGAGTTATTTGAACCATGATATACTATTAAATTACGATTATTTAAACTTTTAATTAAAAAAACTCCATTGAATTAGTTGGTGTGAAAATTAATATCAAAATTATGAAAATTATATAGGTTAAAAATGAATAAAATAAATTCATTAGTCACTAATATTTGAGAATTGACAATACAAAATCATTTGAAAGTATTTGAAATGTTTCCAGAATAACTCTTTGTATCAAGAACGTTTTGTTTATATTAATAAATTATATTAATCAATATTGGTTAATTATTTTAATAAAATATAAATATTACTTATTCAATCAAATTTATTTCATTCATTTAATATATTTTTAGGAATGGGATAATAATTAATTGAAATTTATTCCTAAATATTTATTTTTCTAAAAATATTTTTCATCTCATTTTGCACACATAATTGTTTTTTCATTTTTATAAAATTTATTTGAAAATATAAACTTTATATTTAAAATCCACATTTTATTATTATATAATGGTGAATTTTTTAGTATTTCATGAAAAGAATAATGTTTTTATGAAATTGAAAAAACTTATTTTTTTTTATAAATACCTTTTATTTAAATAATTTATATATTTATATATTTTTTAAATATATTTTAAATGAAAAATTAGTTCAATTATAATATTATAAATAAAATTTATTACATTTTAATCAGTTTAATGTTGATTACATATAAAAAAGTTTCAATACTTTTGAATGTTTCTTCTTTGGGAACCACATTTACAATCCATTTATGGGCATAATTTTAAATTACATTCTGAAACATATATGAATATAATTTCTAAAAAAATTTAACATATTTTTAATCCTAATGATTAATTTCGTATAATAAGTTTATTTAAATTTTTTTCCTATTGAATATTAAATATATTAAAAATTAATTATCATTGTAATTGTTTAAACAGTTTTACATGAGGTTTAAACTTAAAAAATAACAATTAAAATATCCTACAAATATCTATTTCATATTTTATTCATATATTTTAACCTTATCTATAATATGTTTCACAAATTATCAATTATGTATCATTTGTTAATTTTTATAATGTTGTTATATCATCTTATTTTTATAACTTTGAAGTGTGTTCTCTGCCCCCATTATAAAAGGGTACCCCTCTACTCCCTTATTACCAATTTTAAATCCAATTTGATTAGAAAATACCATCCAAAATATCACACATACATCCCCCTTCGGATACTAATGGAATTCTTTTCATTATGAAACCCTCTGATGAGGTATTCTGTTGAAATCCAAAAGAGTTTGTACAAAGAAGAGGTATGATTCTTAATTGAGAATTTGTTTATTAAACCTCCTTGATAGAATTGTAACCTATAAATATATAAGAAAATATTAGTCTCACACATTCTGGTATATTATAAATTTTATTTCATATACCATATTCACCCTCTCTTCCACCAAATGTGAAAATACATTATCGATCATGTTTGTGGTAGACTATCGCATCTTCAAAAAATTTATTTTTTTCAATACTACCACTAATAGGTGAATAAAATAATGTATTTAAGGTATATATATTATATTCATGACATTATTAAACTTATTGAATTATTATATATTATATATATCTTCTTACATTCCAATCTGTTGGACAATAATAACATCGCTCGTGTTTACGTGTGTACTATCATCATCATGAAGCAATGTGATACATTTTTTATATTATTCTATCATGAATGGTAATAATGATATATTTTTTGAGTATATATTATATATGTGATATAATAAATAATTTTTAATGTGTAATTCATATTTTTCTCTCTTTTTTTCTATCTATTAAAGAATAGATACATATTGATGTATATGTATGACCTACAGTCTCAATGAATGGTATAATTCATTTTTATTATCTATATTTTATCAATAAACCTAGATATTCATATAATTAATATATATTAAATATCATAATGAAAAATATTCTATAAATTGTGGAAAAATATTCATATTACATGGACCAAACTATCAAACTATAACAAACATGAAAAAAAAGTAGTAATCACCTAGAATAGCAATTTCAATAAAGAATTGTTAATGAACATGTTGTAAAGGTTAAAAGAAAATCATATATGATATTATATACATGAATATTTTTTTGGTGTAGATTTAAAAATAAATCTGTATTGATTATATAGTAGGTCAAAACTTGTACGAAGGATATAGAGACTTATGGAAAGGGTTTATAGTCTCAAAATGCTTTCCTTGGGATGTATTTCTTATTACGTAACTATATTAGTTTATGATCTGTAAGTAATTACCTTGGAGATATTATAACATGAATTTATATTATTCATCACATTTAATGTTTCATTTTATGTTATTCTCTCATGGGGATTATAGTTCGAAAGTTAACTAAGTGGTATGATATTTTTATCCCACATTTATTTTTGTGAGAAACATGCCATATTATCCACTTGATTGATTTGTGTGGTGTATATACAACCTATTAATAAAAATTATTATTATTATAATGAATAGTATTGGATATAAATATCCATAAAAGGTTATTTATTTCATTGGGGATTATGATTAAATTTTTTTATATGGTAATGGTTATTTGTTACAATATAAATACTTATTGGGATTGTTTATTATTATGATTTTGATGATGAAATATTAAAAAATAAAATCATGTTAAAAATAAATTCATTTATAATTTTAATATGTATATATAATATATTTTTTCCTTTCATTTTCTTCTCCTTGATAATTAAATATACCAAATTAATATTTTGAAGTAAAAATAAACTTTACTTATCTATTCAATCTGAAATCATTTCTCTTCCACGTAAATGTTTTCTAAAAATTATTTAAATAATTTTAAAAGTAATATATAATAATGTTTAATTTAATTTTTACCCATAATTTAATATTAAATTGTTTTTTAATGAATATTTTCATTATTTTTTGAATGATTGGTTTTTTTTATTTTTAATAAAAATGTGAATGGAATCATTGTCTTAATTTGTACAACAAAAATGATATTTACCTTGGTCATTATCCAATGGTACAATCTTTATTTTTTTCTCAATGGTTTTATGATTATAATGAAAAGATGGTTTTAAAACCCCTTTCTTTTTAAATGTTTATACTAAAATAAAATGTTTATAAAACCCATATCCTTTTTAGAATTTATTATATGTTGAATGTTTTAAAATATTTTTACAGAAAAATTAATATATTAATTAAAATGTGGGACCTATAACTCCATCAATTAAATTTAGAAAATATATATAAATCATCAGGTAACTATTTTTGTCATGAACTTGATTTCATGATCATGATTTTTTAGGTCAACCTGATTTCATGTACTTAAGATTATGTGTGGTCCTCGATTTGTGTGGATATGGTTATGTGTGTATCTGGTTTCTTGTCCATAAGGTTATGTGTGGACATGTTTTATTTTCTATATGGTATTGTGTGGACTTGGATTCATGTCCATAAGTATGTGTGTAGACCAAGCCTCATGTCCATAATGTTATATATTCAGTTGGTTTCACATCCATAAGATTATGTGAGGGCATGATTTCATGTCATTTACATAATTAGTAAACAAATTTATATTTACTTGTCTTTCCAGTGTTATAATATTATTTTCTATCTTCTTTCTTATGACTATGTTATAATCTCATGTTTCATCTTCATAGGTTTCCTTTTTTATTCATGTATTTTGAACTACCATGATTTATGGATGGACATATGATTATGATCAATTATATATACATTGTTGTTTTAAAATTTTAACCTCATGATTCCATATTCTTATGATCAATTTATGACTTTGTTATAATTGATAACACCCTTGTTTACCCATAAAGTCCATTTGAGCACACCCTTTTTTATAGTTCCATTCCACATGTATTGAACAAAGGTTTTATGTATGTTATTTATATAAATACTACTAAATAAGAATATATTTATGGGAGATATTGAAGATCATTAATATAATAAGAATATTTACTATCGAGTCTCCTAGGACAAAAAACCTATATGATCCTTTTCCATGTATTTATGACCTGTATTGAATATTCATCTCAAAATAAGTAATATTTATATATATATAATTCCTCAGTTGTTGTAATCAAAGGTTACATAATCACTTCTATGTGTCTAATTATCTAAATAATGAATATGTTTACCTTTTTTAATCAAAAATAGAAATAGGATTATACTCATCCTTCCCTAAACCCCTTAATTCATTGGGATAATGACGGTCTATATAACTCCTTCCAGAAAGACAATACAATGTTATAAAAATAATGAGCAGAGAAACCTAGTTTATAATATTCTATGAACTCAATTTGGGAAATATCCACTAACAGTACAACAATGGTTTTCATTAATGATATATCATTAATTTCTTAGTTGACCGAATGCATATGAAATTTCAATCAACATATCATTAATCCATGAAGTATTCCATTAATGTAAAAAAATGATTTTTCATGGGAGATAGTTCCCTTTTAATGTAATGTTAAACATTATATATATATTTCAGGTATTATAAATTTAGGGAAATTGATATCAAATAGATACTTTTATACAATAGGTAATATATAATGGTTTGGAAGCCACCAATATAAACAGAAGTAATGATCTAAAAGACCGCTCCTAATTTTCCATTTGAAAAATCAATCCAAAAAAACCATGATATGTGAATCTTTAATGTGTTTCCTATAAATAATAAAGTCTACTTATAACAAATCCAATTAATTTTATTTCTATATGATATTTAAACCATCTTCCATTTACATAGGAGGAAATTAACCCATAATTTAACATAGTTAGAACCCCATATAAAAAATTTTTATCAGAAGGAAACGATAAATTATGTATAGAAGACAAATTATATGGTGTTCACTGGTATCAAATAGTTTCTCATGATAAATATTAATGGTTTTTTAAGCCATGAATTCATATATAGAGTATTTTTGAGATGAAAAAACCCATATATAGATCTCTATATCTACATCATATATGATAATTTAATTATCAAAAAATTGTAGGAAAATCTCTCTTATCAGAAGAAAAAATAAAAGATCAATATTATGAGTTTCTCAACATGAATGGGGAGGTAAAAAATAAAACTCCTCCCACATATGATGATGGTGCGATAAGAAACACTGATGTACATATTCATATGAAAATGTGAAATGTTGTAAACATAAAACAACCAAGGATTAATGTTTTAATCACAACTGAGGTTGGTCATATTTTATTAAATTTTTTAAGAAGAATCTTGATATCATTTTATATAAATACTTGATGATTCTAATATAAGGCCCTCAAGTTCCATTACAACAACATAATCTCTTTAATAGGAACCATGAATAAAAAATGGTCTAAAATAAATTTTTCCCTGTCAAGGATTTATGGATAGTTCAAAATTTCATAATGTAATCAACGACTATTTTATATGGGTGGTCAAATATACTAAATATATAGAGAAAATTGGTCAAACATTGATGATTAATTTAATAGTAAGATTTTATATCAACTGAAATGAAATAAATCAACCTTATAAACAAGAATCCTTCCTAATAATTATTTTGAAATTTTTTATCAATGTAAGGTCAACTGTCGATTCCCGTTACATCTTGGAATGAAATTACTAGTACAAAAAAAATACGAAGTCCCCCATATATAAATGTGTGACACATTATTATGAACACTGTGTTTTTTAATTTTATCAAATGATTCCATATGGATTTGAAGACATGGGGTACACATACTTTTTAGCGATATAGAAACTATCTAAACCATTTAATTGAATGTTATTAATGTGTTTTTTTGTTGTTCTTATGGTGATTTATATATAGTTTCATAACCAATTAGTTGATTTATAATTATTATTATATATTCTATTATGGAAAAACCTAAAAATAAATCTATTTAGGTGAATTTTTAGAGTAATCTATAGAATATTCATCAGGTACATTATCCTCTACTATTGTATAGAGGAAGAGGCCATGAATAAAAAACTTTGTTTGATATTTTTTCTCCTCAAAAAAATAATGTGTTAATATTCCATCAACTATTAATAGTCTATATTAGTATCATTGTAGATAATCATAAATGAAAAAAATTGTATTCACCATGTAAATGAAGTAAATATAAATATAATAATGAATGAAGAATTCAGAAAATATTTTGATATCGTAATGTATTATCTCTAAAATATTCTAAAATTATACATCATATAAAAGAGAAATCACATTTTCTATATGAAAAAATAATTTTTGACTTTAATCTGTTAACATTCTCACAAATTTATTATGATCAAAATAAAAAAAATCTATATTATAATGGATTCTCATTGATTTCATCTTATAATGGGTAAAATATTCTCAAAATGAAATGCCTCACTTAAATCATTTAAGTTCACATACTACACCACTACCTACAACATCCTAAGGATCTATTGAACTCTATCAATGGTATACTAATGTATATCCTTGGCCATGTGATTTTTATTGGTAATAATTTAAACTATGTAATAATTTGTTACAATTCTATATCAGGATGTACACTCCAATATTTTACAATGTTTTTTATGATATTTACATATTCTATATCCATTGATAATTATATGAATTACCTTTTGAAATGTATCTTTCTAACTTATAGATCTTATTTTTCATAGAACATTCCAAAACATGGGAATTGAACTTCTATGATTCCTCTAGAAGCCTAACCATTAAATTAATATATGTCTTGAAGTTCAATAGAGTCCACCTTGGTATTGTATTCAGTTATCCTTTATAACCCATTATTGAATATTCAATCTTCAATATAGATAGGTTCATCAATAATGATGTATAATCCCATAATATAATTATAGGTTTATGGTTTCTATTTTAAATCCCAATTTCATACCATAATATTAAAAGCAATATGCTACTCGATATAAAAAAATTGTATTTCCTCACCACATTATATATATAGTATTAAATATATCACTAGTGGATATTTTTTTATATTATAGTGTTATAATATAAAATTATAATATATTATATCTACCTTATTACCATTATATCATTTTCGATAATGATAATATCACTCATGATTACATGTGGACAACCATATCAATTAATTCGTCTGATCTTTTTTTCAATTATGATATACATGGATCGCAGTAAGGATAGATTTAATGAATATGTAAAACATATATGATATAAATATGATCATATTGATGATACTAGTGGATCGTATAATATAACAGGGGTGATTCACTATAAAAAAAATTTACCAATTATATTTTCTCTCCTCGTACCCCTTCTTAATTTGAGCCTTTACACTTGGTATAGTGAATGAATAATTCTTGTTTATTAAAAAAATTATACTATTTAAAAGAAAATAAGTAAATGTACCATAAAACATAGTGTCTATACATGTTTCACCCCTGATGATAGTGATTACATCTTTGTTGTGTTCAAGATGATTAGAGACTTGGAACTTCCAGTAAGAAATCAATCAATAATTAGAAGTGCGTTGGTCAATTATCACCATGAAACCATAGTGTGTAAATATAAACCCTTTGTCAAGTTATAATTGTATCCCACCATTGTTCTTTATAATTTAATCTAAATAGTGAAATTTACGCTAGAATTCTACTAATTTTTCTTAAAGTCAAAAAAACACAATGAGAATTATCCAAAGAACGTCATGATTCCATTGCAATACAGAACTGATATTCCAATTTAGTCCACTGAGAATGAATTGATACTGCACTTTCAAACATTAAGTTAACCATCTCAACTTCCCCTGAATATAATCAGCAATAGTGAAATGATAATAAGTTCTACATACACTACATATTATAGAATGTAACACTTCTAATTCAACTCAATGCAGTAATAAAATGAACAAATGAAGATATATCAATAAACCACATGTTGTATTATTCTTTTCGTCACTGAAAAATTTTATATCAGTTATTCTCAAATGTTACACGCATCAACATCATGTGTTATTCATTCATGTAGTTCTCGTCATCACATGTAACTATCCACAATATTTATTTTCCTACTTTTTGAAATAAAAAATTCGTAACCCAATGTTTAGTTTTGATATTCATTATACATGAACACAATGATACACCTCCATGAAAATAATATATTTTGTGTGAACTTATTCATAGGATACTTTGGTCTTTCTTGCAAAAACTCAAATAAGTTTGTGTGTCATTTTCATGTTGTTTTGTAGTTCCTTGAAGCATGTTTTATAGTTTTAAGAATCATTGTTTCTAGGTGGTTTCTGTTGGATTTATTTATGTAATCGGAAACTTCCAACAGTTATTTATCCTAAGGGAACCTTCTTTCCAAAGTTAGGCATTCATTAAGTTTGAATTTTACGATACTTAAGAACATGCATTGGTCGAGAGGATGGGAGGTCGGACTCATGGAACCCTTTTGGGGGGAATTATTGTCTACTCTGGGATACTATTTGTAAATTTAAGATATTTTCATGAATCCTTATTAATTCACAAAGTATAAAATATGATTCCATTGGAATTTACAATCAATTATTAACATGTGTAAAATTTATAATCATCAGTATGCATTCAAGGTTCTTCATTAATGGAAATACCCATATTTATTTGAAGTTTTCCATCAATGGTATTCTCTAATATACTACTTAGAGATTCATTTAATCGTAGTTGTGATGATACTGGTTTTTAAGCAACTCAGTGGGGAACTCTGGAATTTATTGTCATCTAGGGAGATGAATGTTTTTTTTGATCTTGAGATCATGCCCATAAATTAGGCTACCTACGTAACCATGTGAAGGGAATCAAAACCCTTGCAGTTCAGTTCCACTTAATGGGACACATCATACCTTTTAAGGTCAAGTGATAAGGACCTCTAAGCATATGGTTCTTGGTCAAAACATAGTGTGGGACTTATGCTGAAGTAGCCCAAGGAATATGGAAAGGATATAGGTTTCCATGTAAGATTAGACCATGTTAAGAATATGGCCCAAGGAGAAAATTATTGATTTCAAGTGTTGGGTTTTAACCTCAAGGAGGCTTCCTACGTATCCCATATGGAGCGAATCAAAGCCTATGTAGTTCTATAAGTCTCATTGGAGAGTATGGTCTTTTGAGAGGGATGAGTTTAGGATTACTTCCTAAAAAGGATTCCTTGATGATTTGGGGTTTAATATGGGGCTTATTCTAAATTAGGTTTTCCAAATTAAGGAAATTAGGGTTGGATTCCTGAGGAGGATATTTAGTGAGATCAGACCCTAAAAAAGTTTCTTACATATCCTTGTTTGAACTAGAATTAGAGTTCTCATAGTTCATTTGACTGTGAAAATGTTGTGACCATGGAAAATCTCTAAGCCCATGTGAGTCATGCTATGTGTGAGAAACAAGAGGATTTCAATGATTCAACAAAGACATTCAAACATTCAAATTTGTTTCTCCTCTGCTGGTGGAATAGGGCGCACCTATGGTGTCAAAGGTGAACGAGGTCGAGGCGACCATGGAAGAGGGTAAGGCGATGATCCTTCCCTCTGTTCTATTTACATTGAACAAGGGTCCAATGTAAGGAGGAACAGATGAAGGTTAGGGGATTACACCAGGATGGCCACCAATAAAATTGTTCCTGGTAGGGGAGGGAGACTTCTCCTTTATTTTTAAAAGGAAAATTAGGTATGAACTGTATCTTCCCCTACCATTTACCTGAGGTTCCGAGTCATCTCTTCTAGAAGGGGGAGGCTAGGACCCAACCCTCCTCCAAACCAGGAACTTCCCAACACTGTTTCTCGAAAGAAGTTCCATGTGACAGTGGATATACAAACCCACAGACACTCCATGAATTCTAACCCCATTGTGAAACAAATGTGGGAAACCTCTGACTGTGGAAATACAAACCCAAATAGGAGACACATTGATGTGCCTTTCCCAATGGTTTGATATGTCAGGAGGTTTTGGTGGAGGTATCAATAGAAGACCTTTCAGACAAGAGAACCAATGAAGATGAAGCCATTCCATGAATGTCTTTGAATAAGGCTTGATGTCTTATAGACTAAAGAGAGTAAGTGAATCAAATTGGGGTTCCCAAGTAGGTAAGGGCCCATATGTATGGGCACACAAGTAGGTATGGGCATGCAAGTAAGGGTGTGCAAGTAGGCATGGTTAACATGATGTAAACTTAAGGGATGAACAACCCATATGTTAATACTTGGGTGAGACCCTGCTCAAGCCTTCAAGAGTATTCATAGGTGATCCATTAAGTGGGGCGCTCAAGTTCCTATGAGAGGAATGGGCAGCACGCAAGTATTTCTAACTTGGGGTGGTTGGGTGCTTTAGGCACACAAGTGTTATAGTTTTCAATCACTAAAAGGACTTAAGTCCAATGATCCTCCATTAAATCCTCCCCTAAAGGTGTTTAAGAACTACCTTGAAAGTTTTGGAACACTGGGGTGATGTACTTTGGCGACCAGAGCAGCAATTGGGCTTCAGTGAAATTTATCTGTACAAATGAGGACCCCAAGGGTCTATTTATTGGAAAACTAGTGACCTTGGGATAAATGATTTGGGCGCGTAAGTAGGCTATGGGATATGATGGGACATGCAAGTGGGATGCGCGACATATTTTGGTGCACAAGTGTGTTGCGTGGTGATAGAGTTTTGGCTTGACTAGGGTGACCAAAAACTCATGCATTTGAAAATCTTGACTTTTATTTATGTATTTTTCCCCTTTTTCTTTCTAATGGATTACCTTTGTCATATTTTTAGACTCTATGATGGAATGGTGTGTCAAGAAGATCCCCCCTAAGAATTGGATCCAAAAAGAAAAAGAGGATCCTATACTGAGGTAAAGTAATAAAGGATAGTGATAAGAGCACTGGGGCGCATAAGTGTTGGTGCTCAAGTGGACATAGGCACATATGTTTGCAACGTGTAAGATTTTTGGCGCACAGGGTGACATGTGTCGATTATATATAATGGCCTCACTTCTGCTAAAAGTCTTACAACCTCCAAATTTTCACCTCTCGACGCACAAGTCGTCTTCTATTCAGGCGCTTCTGTTTCACTGCGCTTCTTCTATACGTTTTTTAACTGCACGCTATAAATGGGGTGCCATACTTGCGCACCTACTTATACTTGCGCACCAAGTTTCAAACATGCATGCCTTAATGACTTTTACAATTTTTTTATAAAACACAAAAAATGAACATACATTTAAAATATGATCTCTATCTTTTTTTCAGGTTCAATGGATCTTAAAAGAATTGGAACTATTGATGAGCTCACCAATAAGAGGATTGATGACATGATGAATGTCGTTGGTCATGATTATTTTGAAATTTTCAAAACCACCCTTCCAGACTTAGCAAAATATTTGAATAAGTACAATTTAAACTTTCCTTGAAGCACCTATCTGCCTTTGTATAGTTATGGCCGCTTGCAGGATTCTAATATTCCAGATCCAATTAACTATATCCCACATTCATGGTCTCTAAATTATACCATCTTCTTGTTGGACAATGATTCTATTGGGGGATCATTTTCAAATGTTGGGACAGTAGAGAAAGATCATATTATGCATCATAGCATGTGTGCTCCAGATTTGAAGGCACACACACCCGAGCTACAGCCACACTACTATTCATCCATCTTTTGAGATCCTCAGACAGATCAGTCCAAGGTTTGGAAGATAAGTTCGGACTTCCACCTAGGAGGTTGTGTAAAACCCGCATGGATGTGGGCATACTGGTTGACCAAGATATGTGTAGAATTTACAGATGATTTGGGAGTTTTTATGATTTATGAGGCTTTTTGGGTTGGGAAAACATATGTGTATAGGAATGATGATTTTTTTCCTGAATTATTAAGTTGATAGATCCCAAAAAATAATTCCTTCCAATTAACACATGGAGATGTAGGTATCTGCTTCTGGGATGTTTACAATATTTCTAGAGCTCCAATCCTTGGAGATATGTATGATGAGTTTATTTCTCATAAGGTGACATAGAATGACTCGGATAAGACACCATATTTTTTACTCGAGTTGATGAAAATATTTAACAAACTCAAGACTTTAATCATCAAAAAAACTCGCACCAGGAGGGATATTCATCCAAAGGAATGGATAGAAATATTTTTTATAAAGAAGGAGGAGGTTCCTAGTTACACCCGTCTAACTAGCTATCCAAGGGAAGAGAACATAGGCACTCCTCACACTTTTTGGGAATCATTGGAGAAAGGAGAATTTGATAAATGGGGATATGAAATCATCCCAAAAATTCATGCAAATACATGTCTGGCAGGTTTCATAGCCATGTGGATCAGCGTGTATTTATTACCAGTCTGAGTCTCCAAAGGATGTGTTAGGCCGGAAACCTTTGTTATTGCAACTAAGTTGGAATAAAAAAGGTTTGTAAGGTTAGGTAATCTTATTTTGTCCTTGTTTCATAGGATTTTACCACATATTTACAAAGGTAAGTCACCATTTAGAATAGTGGTACCATTACATGTGTTGTGGGGATGGATTGTTACACACTTTAGAACTTATGTCGTACAAAGTGTTATACAAGATTCTTGAAGTTCTTTCCAACCATCTGTTCATGCCATTTCTGGTATTTCACCCATGTCTTTGAATGATAATGACATCAAGGCTAGATTGATAATGCATAAGGAATTCCTTTTATTTCCTTGTGGGAATCTTCCTACAGGGTGATTCATTGATGATGGTACTTCCAATTTGGAATTGAGGGAATATATGCTAGCTTGAAGATATGGGGTGTTGTCCACCAGAATGGATGGAGAAATAATATGTGAGGCCTATGCTCCTTATAGATTTTCATGTCAATTCAAATGTATAAAACAAAATACCGTATCCCTTCCAATGCATGCCAGATCAGAGAAACACCCAATGGTTTCCCAACAACTATGTTTGTTGACGTCTACAAAGAAAACAGGGGCAGTGTTTAATTTACCCATTGCTGATGCATTAAGAAGAATGACTATCTGGTATTTTGAAAACTGGGATGAATATAACCCTGAAGGGGTATTAAATCATGTTGTCCCTTGAGTGGGGATAAAGGTAATTAGTAAGAAGGAACCCCGACATTTCAAAGATAATTCTTCATTATCAAGGGCCGACATGCAAGAATCAGAGGGTGGAGATGACAATTCTCCAAATTCACTATAGAGACATTGTGCATGATATAACCCTCCTATAAGAATTAAGATCACCACTCCTTAAATCCCTACCAAATTCATTTCAATTCCATCTGGTCTCCATCATTTTGAAGAGCGGCTAGTTCCATTTTATAATCATTCATCTGTGATTTTGGGTGATGGAAAGAAACTCAAGTCCAAGGTTATAGGATCCTCCTCCCAACCCTCAGAAATACATTCTGAATATATACTACCAGATTCTGCTCGAACATGGTAGCATCTGTACTGTGATGCTCAAACCATGTGAATGGATCTGTACAAAGGACTATATATTCCAGAAGTAGGGGATTTGAAGGCTTCTTCTGACATTATTTTTAATGATAATCCCAATGAGGTGAGGACCTAAATTTGAGAGCTGGAAATGCTCATATATTCCACTAATGAGTCAATTCCTACCACAAAGAGGGTAAAGTAAATGATATGTCGTGGTACCTCCGAAGAGATCAATCATTCTTTAGATGAAGAGTGGCGTGGATTTTTAGATCCTGAGGATGTAAGTTTCCATTCTCTCGCATTATCTTAAATTTTTCAACTTGAAATTTAGTCAAAAAATTGTTATTTAGTATAAATATAATCTTTACTTATAGTTGGGTAAATGAAAAACAACTGAAGTTCCTTCACCACAATATAGCCCTAGAGGTACAGCTCTTAGATCTATTGGGTCACCTCGTGAATTAGAATAAATATCATAGGGACAACAGGCCATGGAGGAGGAAATAGAGAGTGTACTGGAATCCTTGATACTTATCTTTATAGATGATGATGCAAGCCCTCCAAAAAGGGAGAATAAGAAAAAGCTCTGAAGAAAGAAGGTCATGGATAAGCACTTTCTTAGCAGTGGTAAGTCTCTCTAATAATCATGAATTTTAGTCTTTATTCATGAAAAAGGGTTTAAACATTTTATGATTATAGGGGATTATTCTATCTTTTCATTGAAAGAAACTATGGATAAGATTCAAGGATCTGTAGAAGTTTTTATTGAGCATAGACAAAATCCTGCAAATCCATTGGTTTCTAAAGAGGCATTGAAAACAAAAGAACCAACATATGTTCCCATCACTTCTCTGATTCCAGCTATCAAAGGATATAAAGCTTCTGGTAAATCAATAAAACATCATAAGGAATCAAATTCAACAAAATGTAACTTCCATTATGTTATACATTTAGGTTCATCACATGCACAGGAACATCTAGAAACAACTGAAATTGACCCCACAATTGTTTATGAAGAAGATACTCAGTTTCAAAGGTTGTCGAAGGAAGGTTGTGAAGAAAACACATCATGTTCTCCCATGGGTGAGACTATCCTGGGATCTAAGATATCATTGGATGAAATGATTAACCTTGAAATGTCATTTAAAGAACTATTAGAACATGTTAATATATCAAATGAATTAAATTATTTTGGAGTTCCTTGTATAGAATGATATGGATGCGAGTTCTCATTATTCGTCATGTTAATCTTCTTATGATTAAACTGTTAACCCTGGTTGATTGAAATATGTAGTTCAATCTAAAGAAATTGCTGCCACGATGGTACTTGAAGGAAGTGTTGATATTAATTTCAGCCCCACCATTGTGGATAAATTTTATTAGGTAAATCTTGAGATAGTAGGTCTTCCTGAGATTCAATATAAAAATCTTGAGAATATTAAAGATTTCTATAAGGCCCCAGCCTTAAACCTTACTTAATATTGAATTAAATGAATAATTCACATTGAGGATCTTTTCAGGTTTAGAGTTTTAGAGAATTAGAACATAACTATTACATCTTAAAAGATTACAAAGTAGACACTTCTACTAAGTCTCCATAAAATAAAAACTCTTAAAAAGAAATATGTCTAGATTCCATGTTTTAGATAGCATGAAATTCCCTTGATCCCATCCTTGACCTTATTCCACTTTAAGTCCTGTGAAAAACATTTCGAAAAACTTGGGGTGAGCATAAAAAGCTCAGTAAGGGATACAAAAAGAATGAAAACTGTTAGTTTTTCAAACATCAAGTAAACCATGTATACTATATCAAAGTAATACCTTCACCTTCATGAAGTAGTAAAAAAAAATCTTCACTGAATAAAGTATCATTACTTACCTTTTTGTAACCAAAGGATTACCATAAAACCCATATAAAGAACACATAGAATATATAAAGGTAACTTGGGACATAAACATACTTAAGTGGAATAACCATACGGTCGACTTCCACACATATCACTTAATGGAATAGCCATACGGCCAATTTCCATACATACTTAATGGAATATCCATACGGACGACTTCCATACCCAATGCATTGGAGGTTATAACGTAACCACCCGTCCTGGTATTCACGGCACCACCCTTCATATGGTTTATAATGTAACCACCCGTTAAAATGTCTAAGTACCAGTATAAAATCATAAAACATAAAACCAATATAAAGGAATGATAACATTTCCACATTTCAATCATAATATATCCTAAATATATTGACATAATAGAATCTTTTTTCAAAACCATTTTTAATACCAAAATACATAAAAGAGTATATGGTATTTATTTTATTCTAAAAACATTACGGCTTGTTGAGAAAGCCAAAGATCAAATAATACTCCCGGCGGCGGAAAAAGGTCGTTGTCACCGCGTACGTTAAAAAAACATTCCTTTTTGTCGTTTAGTAAAACACTTCGTAGAAAAAGATTCTTTTTGTATAAAATTAAAAGTCAAAGGAGTTTATACACCGTATAAAAGAAAGTTGTGTATAAAACGAAATATGCCTCAATGAAAGGAGATTGAGACGAAGTCCCTTACCTCGGGTCCGACTTGACTCGATCGTTCTTTAACGTCCTGAATAATAAACTTGAGTTAATTTATACTCGATTAAGAACCTTTTTAAAGTTCATTATTCCTTTTATATCACTTATTTCCATGTTATAAACATTATGTAACCATTTAATTTAATAATGTTTGTTTTGTCAATATTTGGTTCTTAAGTCGAAAGTTGACTTCTTACAATTACATGTTGTTCGTGTGGTCAAAAGTTCTTTATATCCAGAATGAAATTCCTGATTTGGATATCATATATATCATATATATCCAGCATATACATGTATTTATAATATTACATAATCATTTAGAGGTGAGAAATGAAATGCACCGTTCATGGAGACGGTAAGTCATACGTACGCATGAACGCTACTTTAATTTCTTTGTCATATTAGTGGAATTAAAACTAAATGAGAGGTATGTATATTTTAATTCCAGAATTATATTCATCATTTAGATATATCATTAATTATATATATACATTATATAAATGTAATTTTAATAGTACATTACATTTGGGGATAAGAAATGAAATGCACTGTTCATGGAGACGGTAAGCCGTACGTACGCATGAACGCTACTTTCATTTCTATCTCATACTTTAATGGAAAGAAATAATAATGATATAGAGGTATATTATAATTCCAGTATAACATCATATATAATAACTTTAAATCCATCCTTTACACGTCCCACATATGGCATTAACGGATCACATCACTTTTAGGGGGCGGTAGTCCGCACTTCCTTAAATGAAGATATCGTGTTTACCCATAATGGAAACCATAAAGGTATGCCAAAAATGAAAAATACAGAAGCTTAAAGAAAAAATAAACATATTATATATCATATATAAAAATAGTGACATCATAATGGCCACCCTTGAAGGTGTTAAATGAGTATTGAACAATCATCGTTTCGGGAGGCAGAATTTCGCCATCCACGGAAACTGTATGTTCTTTAACCATTTGATGTAGTTGTGTGAGAGTGTAGCTCAAATACATATTATAACAACATCCTAGTATATTGAAGATACTGGTGTTGTTACAAAAGAAGTAAATAAAAAGAGTTTAGAGGGTTGGAGAAGCAAAATAAAACAAATGAACAAGAGAGAATGAATTACCTTTAAAAGTGTAACTCCTTTTGATTTGAGCCTAAAGGCTTCCTTTGAAAGGATTCTGCCCAAAGGGAATCCTCTAGGATGAGGAGAGAGATGTGGAGAGATTAATTGGGCAGGGGTTGGCCGAGCCAAAGGCTTGAGAAGTGTGTGAAATGAGGTAGAGGTGGGGGGCTTTTATAAGAGGAGAGGAGGGGCACTTTTGGAAAGTAAAGAAATATTACTTTATTTAAAAATGTGTTTCGGTTTTAAAAGGTCCCACATTGATATAATTCGTGGATAAGGTGATAAGGGTTCTAAATCCACTCATCCAATTGGTTTTGGACATGTGTAGGTTTTAGATTTTTCATTATCTTTCCATTTTATTTAAATCGTCAAATAATGATGTCATCGCTGCATCATTATTATGTCATATATAATTTAATTTATTTAATGTCTAAAAATTATAAAAAAATACTATGATGTAGGAAATCTTTTTATCTTTCCAATGACTATTTATAATCAAAATTTGAACTTGTATAACCCCACTAAAAAATTATTTTAGTAAAACAATTTATGTTAGTGTCATTTTCACTTTAACATTAAATAAAAATATATTAATGTCATTTTCCAACTAAAGTGGCTCCATGGGGTCCCCAAGTTGGCCCATGGCTTGTTTTGGTCGGCCATGACTCACCCAATAGGTGTAGGACAAGTTTCATGGTGTTTTCACATTCTTATAATACCATTTTTACCTTAAACTACACTAATTACCTCTAATCGCGATTAATGAAAAAAAGTTACTATTCACCAAAAAATTATTTTAATCTCATTGAACCACATTTTACTTCTTAATGACAACCATGTATGTCGGATTTTCAAAATTCAATACACATTAGTGGTAAACTTTCATTTAACTGAAAAATCAGTTTGCTTGATTACCACTTAGTGGTTTCACTATTCATCAAAAATTGAAGTTTTTCAGAAAATTACCAAAAATTCACCCTAAGCTATATTTGATATTCCGAATTCAAAAATGAAGTCCATTTTACAAAATTAAAAACATATAATTCAAATTAATTAATTTAATAATTAATTCCCGCTGTCATGACAAATACCGTGTTTTTGTGAAACAATAAGTATCAAAAGATTGACACCAGTTTAAGTCCAATTTCAAAGTGAAATTGATTCCAATGACCACCATTGGATTAACTGGTAAAAATATTTTCTAATTTTACTTTAAAACCAATTAAAATAATAATCTAATCATATAAATAAATTAGATTAAAAAGAGGTTTTGAATTAAAATACAACATTTTACACTATTCATAAAAAAATGAACTTTATCAGAAAGGTACCAAAAATTTACACAAAGTAAATTTTGATGTCCCGATTCTAAAGAAGAGTTATATTTGGTCCAAAATAAATTATAAGAGTGATCAAAACTATATTTAATGAGGGTTCACCATTAAAAGGTGATAAGTGAACCTTTAGTGAAAATTAGAGTATATATACCCGTAAAATTGAACTCTTTCCGTATTTTAAGCTTTTATCTTTTATTGGGTAAATGTATAAACATTTAAAAACATATATAATCATATTTTAGTTATTTCTATCCATTCCCACCAGTACAACGGCTACTCGTTAACTAACATTTAAAATAATATTATTTTATTACTAGTGTGCTACGTAAGTTTCAAAGAAACTCATCGTTGCGTATCGGGTACGCTATCGAACATAGCAAACCCTTTAAAATAAAATTAATATTTAATTTGTAAATATTAATAAATATGAAAATTCTTTATTCTTTATTTACCTGAGATGTTACATCCTTCCCCCCTTTTGGGAATTGCGTCCTCGCAATTTTATTCACTTATCAAAATAAGTGGGGGTATTTATCCCTCATAGCATTTTCAGATTCCCACGTTGCCTCTTAAATCACATGGGTTTTCCACAAAACCTTTACCTGATGAATCACCTTATTCCCTAACACTTGCTCCCTGTGGTCAAGAATCTGGACTGGTTGTTCCTCATAAGATAGGTTCTCTTCCAGCTAAACTACCTCTCGACTCAAAACATGAGATGGATCTGGCATATACTTTCTCAACATCGAAATGTGAAAAACATTGTGTACCTGAGATAAACTCAGAGGTAAAGCCACCCAGTATGCAAATGATCCAACTCTCTCCAGAATTTCATATGATCCAATAAACCTTGGACTCAGCTTTCCTTTCTTACCAAATCTCATCACACTTTTCCAAGGAGAAACCTTGAGAAAAACATGATCACCTACCTCGAAAGATAGATCCTTCCTCCGGTTATCCGCATAACTCTTCTGCCTGCTCTGAGCTGTTCTCATGTGCTTCTGAATCAGCTGAACTTTTTCTGCCAACTCTTCTACCAATTCTGGTCCCATCAACTTCCTTTCACCCACTTCATCCCAAAATGCTGGAGTTCGACACCGCTTCCCATATAATGCCTCAAATGGTGCCATCTGTATACTGCAATGAAAACTTTTATTATAAGAAAACTCAACCAAAGAAAAATGTTGGTCCCAACTTCCCTGATAATCCATCGAACAAGCTCATAGCATATCTTCCAAGGTCTGAATTGTTTGTTCTGACTGCCCATCTGATTGAGGATGAAAAGCTGTACTAAAATTTAATTCAGTACCCAACGACTTCTGAAGGCCTTTCCAAAAGTTAGAAGTAAACCTAGGTTCACGATCCAATACAATGGAGAGAGGAACTCCATGTAACCTGACTATCTCTTTAAGATACAACGGGAAAGTTGATCTAGAGAGAAAGTATCTCGTATAGAAAGGAAATGAGCAGATTTGGTCAAGCGATCAACAATAACCCAGATTGCATTATTACCTCGAGATGTCCTCGGTAATCCCACAACAAAGTCCATGGATATGTTTTCACATTTCCACTTTGGCACTGGTAAAGGCTGAAGCATCCCTTTCGGTAACTGTTGCTCTGCTTTAACCTGTTGACATGTCAAACACTTCACAGTAAAATCAGCAATGTCTCTTTTCATTCCATCCCACCAGTAATACTCCCGCAGACCTCTGTACATCTTAGTACTGCCAGGATGAAAAAAACAACTCATTCTTCAACTGTGAATCACAAGGCACACATAACCTCTTCACAAACCTCAAAACACAAACACAAACTTATCCAATAACTCTTGGAAAATTTTATTCATAAGGTCCATGAATACAGCAGGTGCATTGGTTAACCCAAAAGGCATAACTACAAATTCATAATGGCCATATCTAGTACGGAACGCAGTCTTCGGAACATCTGATTCTTTTACTTTCAACTGATGGTACCCCGACCTCAAGTCAATCTTCGAAAAATACTGATCTCCCTGGAGCTGATACCACTTCATTCGATGGCCCAACATCTGCTGAAGTTGTTGCAAATCATTTTACCACCCCTTTCTTCTTGTAGTCTAGCTGCATTCCCCCAGTTTAGTTCTTCGTTGGACACTCGTTTTCATAATGAACCATTTCATTACACTTAAAACATCTTACCGTTGGCTTTTCATTTCCTGCTTGATCATCTTCCTTACAGTTACGAGCAATATGACCAGACTTACCACACCGAAAGCACTTACCAGACTTGGATAAACATTCTCCAGGATGCATTTTACCACACTTCTCACAGGATGGATATTTGGTTTTCTTACCTCCTTGCTTCTTTGATGAATTCTTCCCCTTTTCCTGCCAACTAGACCTCTTATTCTGTTGTTTGTCATAGAACACCTGATCATCGGCAAACTCCATTTCTACCTTCTCCGCACATTGAACAAGTTTTTCATAACTTTTGAATTCACGAGAAGCTAAAGCCCTTCGATACTTTGGCTTTAACCCTGAGTAAAAACGGTTTATTTTACTATCAAGATCCCGTATGAAGTTTGGAGCATACCTTTCCAATCGAGTGAACTTTTCTTCATAAGCAGCCACCGAATCATCCTCCTGCCTCAATTCTAGGAACTGTTTTTCCATCCTAAGACGAACCACCTTAGGAAAATATTTCTCAAGAAACATACCTTTGAATTTGTCCCAGTGAAGATCCTAAATCGCATCACTATCCCTTATATTTTTCACCATCGACCACCACTGATCATCTTCACCTTCAAAACGGTAAACAGCAAGACTAACCTTTTGATGTTCTGAACACCCCATGACATAAAAAATCTTCTGTAGTGCTTTAATCCACCCTTCAGCTTGCACAGGGTCAGATGATCCTCTGAATGATGGGGGATGTTGCCTCATGAAATGTTCCACCACTGAAATGTTCCTCTGCGGTTGATCTGGATGATCTCATGCATGGATACCACCACCATTTATAGCCTGAGTCAACTGTGCCATCACTGCAACAAACTGTTCAGTTTTGATTCCGACCATCTCAGGTTGCTGATTTGGAAGGTTATCTTTCTCCTGATGTCGTCCCAACATAGCTGCTTTGTTTCCTCTGCGGAAAACCATTCTGAACACAGAAATATCTTAGGCGAAGAAACATGGTAATCCGTAAATGCTATATCATTTCAATCATATTATAATTTAACACTTTTCTAATTCCTAAAGTTGTCTAAACCGACCTTTGATACCAACAATAAGGCTCCGGCCTTAAACCTTACTTAATATTGAATTAAATGAATATTCACATTGAGGATCTTTTCAGTTTTAGAGTTTTAGAGAATTAGAACATAACTATTACATCTTAAAAGATTACAAAGTAGACACTTCTACTAAGTCTCCATAAAATAAAAACTCTTAAAAAGAAAGATGTCTAGATTCCATGTTTTAGATAGCATGAAATTCCCTTGATCCCATCTTTGACCTTATTCCACTTTAAGTCCAGTGAAAAACATTTCGAAAAACTTGGGGTGAGCATAAAAAGCTCAGTAAGGGATACAAAAAGAATGAAAACTGTTAGTTTTTCAAACATCAAGTAAACCATGTATACTATATCAAAGTAATACCTTCACCTTCATGAAGTAGTAAAAAAAATCTTCACTGAATAAAGTATCATTACTTACCTTTTTGTAACCAAAGGATTACCATAAAACCCATATAAAGAACACATAGAATATATAAAGGTAACTTGGGACATAAACATACTTAAGTGGAATAACCATACGGTCGACTTCCACACATATCACTTAATGGAATAGCCATACGGCCAATTTCCATACATACTTAATGGAATAGCCATACGGCCGACTTCCATACCCAATGCTTTGGAGGTTATAACGTAACCACCCGTCCTGGTATTCACGGAACCACCCGTCATATGGTTTATAACGTAACCACCCGTTAAAATGTCCAAGTACCAGTATAAAATCATAAAACATAAAACCAATATAAAGGAATGATAACATTTCCACATTTCAATCATAATATATCATAAATATATTGACATAATAGAATCTTTTTTCAAAACCATTTTCAATACCAAAATACATAAAAGAGTATATGGTATTTATTTTATTCTAAAAACATTATGGCTTGTTGAGAAATCCAAATATCAAATAATACTCGCGGCGGCGGAAAAAGGTCGTTGTCACCGCGTACGTTAAAAAAAACATTCCTTTTTGTCGTTTAGTAAAACGCTTCGTAGAAAAATATTCCTTTTGTATAAAAGTAAACGTAAAAGGAGTTTATACACCGTATAAAAGAAAGTTGTGTATAAAACGAAATATGCCTCAATGAAAGGAGATTGAGACGAAGTCCCTTACCTCGGGTCCGACTTGACTCGATCGTTCTTTAACGTCCTGAATAATAAACTTGAGTTAATTTATACTTGATTAAGAACCTTTTTAAAGTTCATTATTCCTTTTATATCACTTATTTCCATGTTATAAACATTATGTAACCATTTAAGTTAATAATGTTTGTTTTTTCAATATTTGGTTCTTAAGTCGAAAGTTGACTTCTTACAATTACATGTTGTTCGTGTGGTCAAAAGTTCTTTATATCCAGAATGAAATTCCTGATTTGGATATCATATATATCATATATATCCAGCATATACATGTATTTATAATATTACATAATCATTTAGAGGTATGAAATGAAATGCACCGTTCATGGAGACGGTAAGCCATACGTACGCATGAACGCTACTTTCATTTCTTTGTTATATTAGTGGAATTAAAACTAAATGAGAGGTATGTATATTTTAATTCCAGAATTATATTCATCATTTAGATATATCATTAATTATATATATACATTATATACATGTAATTTTAATAGTACATTACATTTGGGGATAAGAAATGAAATGCACCGTTCATGGAGACGGTAAGCCGTACGTACGCATGAACGCTACTTTCATTTCTATCTCATACTTTAATGGAAAGAAATAATAATGATATAGAGGTATATTATAATTCCAGTATAACATCATATATAATAACTTTAAATCCATCCTTTACACGTCCCACATATGGCATTAACGGATCACATCACTTTTAGGGGGCGGTAGTCCGCACTTCCTTAAATGAAGATATCGTGTTTACCCATAATGGAAACCATAAAGGTATGCCAAAAATGAAAAATACAGAAGCTTAAAGAATACATAAACATATTATATATCATATATAAAAATAGTGACATCATAATGGCCACCCTTGAAGGTGTTAAATGAGTATTGAACAATCATCGTTTCGGGAGGCA
The DNA here is from genome assembly GCA_963277665.1 of Viscum album. Classification (NCBI taxonomy): domain Eukaryota; kingdom Viridiplantae; phylum Streptophyta; class Magnoliopsida; order Santalales; family Viscaceae; genus Viscum; species Viscum album. The sequence continues at coordinate 1,741,058,109 of OY728125.1, read as the reverse complement.
GAATTTCACCATCCACGGAAACCGTATGTTATTTAACCATTTGATGTAGTTGTGTGAGAGTGTAGCTCAAATAAATATTATAAAAACATCCTAGTATATTGAAGATACTGGTGTTGTTACAAAAGAAGTAAATAAAAAGAGTTTAGAGGGTTGGAGAAGCAAAATAAAACAAATGAACAAGAGAGAATGAATTACCTTTAAAAGTGTAACTCCTTTTGATTTGAGCCTAAAGGCTTCCTTTGAAAGGATTCTGCCCAAAGGGAATCCTCTAGGATGAGGAGAGGGATGTGGAGAGAGTAATTGGGCAGGTGTTGGCCGAGCCAAAGGCTTGATAAGTGTGTGAAATGAGGTAGAGGTGGGGGCCTTTTATAAGAGGAGAGGAGGGGCACTTTTGGAAAGTAAAGAAATATTACTTTATTTAAAAATGTGTTTCGGTTTTAAAAGGTCCCACATTGATATAATTCGTGGATAAGGTGATAAGGGTTCGAAATCCACTCATCCAATTGGTTTTGGACATGTGTAGGTTTTAGAGTTTTCATTATCTTTCCATTTTATTTAAATCGTCAAATAATGATGTCATCGCTGCATCATTATTATGTCATATATAATTTAATTTATTTAATGTCTAAAAATTATAAAAAAAATACTATGATGTAGGAAATATTTTTATCTTTCCAATGACTATTTATAATCAAAATTTGGACTTGTATAACCTCACTCAAAAATTATTTTAGTAAAACAATTTATGTTAGTGTCATTTTCACTTTAACATTAAATAAAAATATATTAATGTCATTTTCCAACTAAAGTGGCTCCATGGGGTCCCCAAGTTGGCCCATGGCTTGTCTTGATCGGCCATGACTCACCCAATAGGTGTAGGACAAGTGTCATGGTGTTTTCACATTCTTATAATACCATTTTTACCTTAAACTACACTAATTACCTCTAATCGCGATTAATGAAAAAAAGTTACTATTCACCAAAAAATTATTTTAATTTCATTGAACCACATTTTACTTCTTAATGACAACCATGTATGTCGGATTTTCAAAATTCAATACACATTAGTGGTAAACTTTCATTTAACTGAAAAATCAGTTTGCTTGATTACCACTTAGTGGTTTCACTATTCATCAAAAATTGAAGTTTTTCAGAAAATTACCAAAAATTCACCCTAAGCTATATTTGATATTCCGAATTCAAAAATGAAGTCCATTTTACAAAATTCAAAACATATAAGTCAAATTAAATAATTTAATAATTAATTCCCACTGTCATGACAAATAGCGTGTTTTTGTGAAACAATAAGTATCAAAAGATTGACACCAGTTTAAGTCCAATTTCAAAGTGAAATTGATTCCAATGACCACCATTGGATTAACTGGTAAAAATATTTTCTAATTTCACTTTAAAACCAATTAAAATAATAATATAATCATATAAATAAATTAGATTAAAAAGAGGTTTTGAATTAAAATACAACATTTTACACTATTCATAAAAAAAATGAACTTTATCAGAAAGGTACCAAAAATTTACACAAAGTAAATTTTGATGTACCGATTCTAAAGAAGAGTTATATTTGGTCCAAAATAAATTATAAGAGTGATCAAAACTATATTTAATGACGGTTCACCATTAAAAGGTGATAAGTGAACCTTTAGTGAAAATTAGAGTATATATACCCGTAAAATTGAACTCTTTCCGTATTTTAAGCTTTTATCTTTTATTGGGTAAATGTATAAACATTTAAAAACATATCTAATCATATTTTAGTTATTTCTATCCATTTCCACCAGTACAACAGCTACTCGTTAACTAACATTTAAAATAATATTATTTTATTACTAGTGTGCTACGTAAGTTTCAAAGAAACTCATCGTTGCGTATCGGGTACGCTATCGAACATAGCAACCCCTTTAAAATAAAATTAATATTTAATTTGTAAATATTAATAAATATGAAAATTCTTTATTCTTTATTTACCTGGGATGTTACAATTTTACTCCTCATCCAAAGACATCAAACAAAATTTCTGAAATTTTGAACATTATGGAGGATTCTTCTCAAGCTGTTGACCTACTATTAGGAAATAGATACTAATATTGTGATTCCATTTTTTTATCTCTTGAATATAATCATAACCATAATTCTTGATTTACTAGATATCAACTTTAATGGCTAGGTCTGGAGGTGAAGCCTCTGCATTAGCCCAAAAAACATTGGAAGGGGGAGCAACCATTGTTCAAGAAGGAATATAACAAGGAACTTCTTTAAGTGCTTTAGTACCAGAATATACACCTACTTATTACAGTGATTCTGAATCGGAACCAGAACTGCAGAAGGATTTCTTCTCTCTTATCTCAAAGCATGGCAAAACATCTAGAATATAATATATGAGATTCCCCTTTAAAAACTGCATTAATTAATTCCATGACTTTCTTCGTTGTTTATTACGCTAGGATTTGGAAGTTTTGAATACCGTGAACTTCATACTGTAGTGAAAGAGAATATCCGTAGGAGGGAGAAAGGGAAAAAACATCAACAAGACTTGACAAAAGCCAAACTGTCAATAAATATTGAAGATTTTCAAGAAGCATTATCCCAGGTTGAGGCTAATCATAATGAATAGTTGAAGGGACTAAAGAAGAAAATTAAAAAAATATTGTTCAGCAACTGCGCCTTCAACAGGAGTTAGATTTCATTACAGGGGATCTTGGCCAGCTTCATAGCTCGTTAAGAGAAGTCCAAAAGGATGGCGCAAAATTCATTTCAGATGCTAGAGAAGCACTTCAACATGATGAAGAGAGAAAGGATGGTCAAATAGACAAACATCAATAAGTAGTTGATGGGGCTCAAGAGGCTATAAAACAAATGATGAATTACGTAGAAAGCTGTTTTTAATTTTTGAGAGAAAACCTCCTATTTTTGTATGCTCCTCTGTGAAAAATTTCATAAATGAAAAGTATATTTTATTTAATCATTTGTGTATTCACCTTTGATAACTGTTTTTGTTTTACCTAGTCCATTGGGCCCAGTAAGAAGAGTTTGATTTTTCTTTGCTAGGGTTATATGGTTAACCCCACAAACTATATATCTCTTGAATTTTTATTTCTCAATATTACCTAAACCATACAAAATGCACGTTTAGTGAATTGGGACTCGACTTTCTTTAGTGTGACCTTTGCGGGTTCTCAATATAATGAGTACCAAGTCTTTTGTTGTTGGCAGTTTAGAGTCATTCATGTTTGACTACAATGGGTTAGTATTTATTGTCGAATATCTTTGACCATAAATTTTGAAATTAGATCCCAAACAATACTCTATGGATATGAATTTATTTAATATTTTTTAAATATTTACAAGGGGAATCTCGTGCCATGGTTTTTATGGTCACCAAATTTAAAACCTGTATCAACATAAGGGGTGTCTTTTCCTGGAAAAAAGTTTCTATTACTTGAAAAACAAGTTATGGGGGTTGTGTTATGCAGGGTGAACTGGGGTATATGCTGCATATCCAAATAGTGGCATATTTTGACAGACAGGCCTATTATGTAGGCAACTTATGCAAGGCTGCCTAATGGAACATGCTACATAGTCAAACAAAAGAGTTATTTAATGATTAACATTTTGTTGTTGAAAGATTGGGGAAAATAAGATTTGGGTGACTGAAGACCATTGGGGGTGGTTTTTCCAAGGAAAGGAATTTCATGAATGAGAGGGCTATTTTACACTGACATATATCATGGATAGGAAAAACATTTCTATAAAAATTTGTGTATGAGGAATTGTTAAGATTTATCATAAAGGGAATTTATGATATCATATTGTTCATTTTTAAGTCATGTGGTAAGGACATTGTATAGTGCAGTTTTATGTTATGAAGGGAGGAAATTGTAATATGCAGTTTTATGTCATCCAGTGAGGACATTGTACTGTGCAGTTTTAAGTCATGCAGTGAGGACATTGTATTGTGCAGTTTTGAATCATTTAGTGAGGACATTGTACTCTACAATTTTAATTCATGTAGTGAATACATTGTGTGGATTTAATTTAAGGTATTTATCTCTGATCAAAGGTACGAAACTCTCCCAATTTCATGATAATTCGTTTAGAAACATACTATCATATTCAGGTATGAAAGGGAAAATGGTAAACTTTGATTTAAGATTTTCTGGAATAGAGGAATGATATGGGAAAAGGGATAAAATCATTAAAGAAATTCTTTTCCAAGAATGAAGTTACCATTACTTGACAAACCCGTCATGGGGGTTGTATTATGCAGGGCCAACTGGGGCATATGCTGCATAGCCAAATAGTGGCATCTTTTGACTGTAAGGTTTGTTTTGTAGGAATCTTATGTAAGGCCACCAAAGGGCACGTGCTACATAGTCAGACAAAAGAGATCTTTGAAGTTCGACATTCTATTGATAAAAGCTGAAGAAATATCATGGAGATTCAGATTTTACAAAGCAAAGAGTTTGGTTTACTGGGAAAGGTATATGAATATGGAGAGGGAATTTACAACCAATATTTCTAGAGAATCAGAGGAATAAGACTCGTATGAATATCTGACCGAAACGTAAGAGGTATGATGTCTATTGAGTTAGGTCATATGACTAAGACCAGAAAAGGAAACAGTATGTGATATGTGGCCAAGTGATTCCAAGGTTATTTCATATTGTATTAAACACATGGTGAGGGAAATGTGTAAACCATGGTCTTGAAGACATTCAAATTATGAGAAAGATAATGGGACAAGTATACTTGAATGAATGTTTTAAAATACATATTCTTGTATATTGACATCAAATATTAAAGGGGAAAAATATACAAAAACCAAGAATGAAGTTACCATTATTTGAAAAACTCGTTATAGGGGATGTATTATACAGGACTAACTGGGGAATATGCTACATAGCCAAATAGTGTCATATTTTGACTGAAAGGCCTATTATGTAGGAAAATTATGCAAGGACACCTAAGGGAACATGATGCATAGTCAGGAAAAAGAGCTCTCATGTATTAGAAACATTGTCACCAGAATCTGTAAGAAAAATTTTGAGTATTTAAAAATATTCAAGCTTAAGAGTGTGAAATATGGAAGGGGGTTATGCCCAATTCATATGAGAAATATTTGAACCAATATTGGCCATGAGTTAAATGTAATTTATATATATTTGAATCATATGTAAAATATAGACTTTCTATATTTCCTCTGAATTAATATTGTTATGTGAAGTTTTAAGTCATGCAATTAGGACATTATACTATGCAGCTTTAAGTCATGTAGTGAGGACATTATACTATGAAGTTTTAAGTCATGCAGTGAGGATATTGATAGCCCCACAAGAAATTGAAACACCTTATTTATATAAAGAATCCATTTACCCAATTACTAAGCCCACGTGAGCTATGCTCGGTGTGAGAAACAAGGAGCAGTAAGGATTTCTTTTACTGTGAAAAAGTGACGCAAGTGAAGAATAGGGATGATATATTTCTATGCAGTTTAAAGTGATGTGGTAAGGATGAAGACGATCCAATGTGAAAGGAAAGACATATTGTAACTAGATTAATGGATAAACCCCAAGTGTCACTATGTGTCTTGCAGGGGAAATAATCAAGTCATACATAGTTCTTAAAACATTCCCTATGCAGATTTGATTCTTATACAAGAAATAAAGGGTTTTTTATGATGGTTGGGCCCAAGATTAGAGATCTAGGCATCTCTGTATATCTCAAATATATGATAATCAAGTCGTACGTAGTTTTTTAAACAATCATTCCTTGCGCTAATCAAGTTTGAAATGAATAATGGGGGATTTTGACACATTCTGAGAGAATGGTAAATCTTAAGACATAAAATGATATAAGAACCAAATAATATATCTTAAGGAAACAATATGTATAGATCTGATTCATATACAAGAGGATAAAAGAAAATAAGAAGATTTTGTGATTGTGCCTGGGCCCAATATTGGGGATTTAGGTGTCTCTACATATCTCATTGGAAAATGAGAATCAATACATAGATAGTTCTCGAAATAAGGTCTCTATGTAGATTTGACTTAGACATTGGAAAGATAGGGACTCATGTACAACTAAGGAGTAGTGATTATGTCAATGATGTTTGCTTATATAATCTTCTAACATCAAATAGAGAAAACATTAGTTGTAAAAATGATGTCATGAAGTTTAACGTGATGCGATAAAGACAAAGATGCTACGCATTTTAACATCAGGCAGCATGGACGCTTATGGATATTATGAAGATTAATGTCTTGAAAATAGGACATGGGTGTTGTGAAGTTTTAAATCTTGCATCAAGGACCTTGTACTGTGCAGTTTAAAGTCTTGTAGTGACGAAGAATGTGCACAACTACAAAAATTATTTCTTCAAGAATCTTGCATTGGTTGGATTTGTAATAATCTCAATATCCACTGAGATTGAGGCACAAGCTCCATTTGAATAGAACTTATGTGTGGAATAAGGTCCTTCCCAATTTGGCTCAATCTATGGATGTTTCTTCCCTAGTATCATTGGAGTCCTTACGACCAATACCAATTATCATTTAAGAAATGAACATAGGAGAACTTTCCTGTTAAAATCTCGTGTTATTCTATTCTGATAGACTTTTAGATGATGCAAAGTATGTAATATTTTCTTGTCTAATCATTCTGTAACGACCCGAATCCAGAGCCCCTCCACCAGTGCCCCGTACCTGGTTCGCCACATGACCTCAAGCGTGTTTCCCCAAACTCCAGAGGCTACCGACTAGCAGCGAGGGACTTGGTGAGTCGGTGGGGAAACTATTCCCTCAATTGGTAAGGTATACAGCGGAAAAAAACAACAGTCAATAGTGGAAGCAGTAATAACATGCATAACACAGAAACCAAACAGTGGTAGCAATGAATACATTTAATAATGAAGATAATGATGCAGTAGGTACAAGTATCTAAGGAAAGCATCAAACGCAACAACGTACTAAAATACAATTGAAACCAAGTGCAAAAGAAAACAAATTAATCTCCTCAGCATCGTGAGCCACAGCTCGGTCCCATGCTCTCTAGCTCCAGTGCAATCAAGAACCTGAAGTAGAAGAGCGCTTGCCCTGATCTATACCTGTCGCAACATAGTCTGCTTAGGCCCAAAATCATGGCCTAAACAGGGTGTGAGATACAATCCCAGTAGGAAATCACCCAAAGATTTTTGCCTAACAGTCAATGAATACATGGCAGTAATAACACAAGAAGCATTAAACAGGATAGCACAAGCAGCTACAATCCACAGTTCTAACATACAAGTATACAAGTAAACATCCAAAAACAAAAGAAAACAGGTAACCCTCTGGGTATCTCTTACAGCCTAACCCCTATGGTTCAACCTACAAGTACTAGCAACCCTCTGGGATGCACACACAGTCTCACCCCTCTGGTTCAGTTAAAAAGTAGACTCTCTAGGGAAGCACTCACCATCAATTCCCCATATAGTCTCGTATCATACTAAAGGATCTATGGGGAAGCACTCAACATCAATTCCCCCTGTGGACCGCGTTGAGGATCTACAGACTCTCTGGGGAAGCACTCAACTTCAATTCCCCCTGTGGTCTCACATCGTATTAAAAGACACTCTAGAGAAGCCCTTATGTCAATTATCCTTGTGGTCTACTACACTAGGTTCTCACAGTCCTGTGTAAAACTAAATATGTTCAGCACATGTATATCATCCAAGTAAACCTCAAGAACTACTTGGATATTAATCTAAGGCTCAACAGCATAAAAAAAGTAGCAGTTCTACTATCCTACAACTAGGCATGGAAACTGGCAAAATGCCAAACAGGCAGAACAAGCATGGCAAAGTAGTCTTAGCACAAACAAATTACTCTACTCAAAAGCATAAACCTCTACTACAGCAATCAAGCAAAGAAGGCAATACAACAAGGGAAAAACAGGAACACACAATTCCCTGTTCAAGGTAATTGGTGGTAATTGCACATAATACTCATCAACTTTCTACGGAAAGGCACAAACCACCTACCTCGATCCTAGGAGATCGATATACGTGAACCACGACGACATATTCCCCTTAGAACGACGTAGATATGAGAAAACGCACAAAACGTTCAAACCACGATAACGTGGAAACAAGGAGGAATCAAGAAACAAGGCTCAAGAAGAAGGAATAACTCACCGTTGCGATTCCAATGCAATCGACCATGCTTGAATCAAAGAATGGATGGTGAGGCGGGAGCTCGGGGAAGATTCGGCCATACGGGTCACTCTCGATCGAACCAGACCTAGAAGAAGACAATTATCGCGATGAGGCGCGACCCTGGTTCGTTTAATGAAAAAAAATGCATGGCATGTACTTCTTGAGTACATGGTGTGTACTTCAGTTTTCCATACACCGCTTTAACCAGCCTCCACCCCACCCTTACACACCGTGTGTGTGGCCCAAACTCGGCCAGCACACAGCTTCGAGCGGGAAGAGAGTACACGACATGTACTTAGAAAGTACACAGCGTGTACTTCAAAAATTTCTAGAAAGTTCATTTTTCTCAAAAACTCCAGAGAAAGGAAAAGCGTACCTGAAAAGAAGATCCGGGTTCTTACAAACTTCCCCCCTTAAAGAAATTCATCCCATAATTTCCCTAACGAGGCGGAGAAGACGAAACCCCGAACAGCTCCGGCTACTGCGATCATACATCGGTCTCCCTCTCCCAGTTCTCATCCTATACTCGTCCATGCTGCCATAGCACTCATACCAGAGGAATATACCGCTCGTGGAGAACCTTCGTACTGTGATCGACAATCCGGATAGGATGCTCCTCGAACGACGCATCTGCTTCAAACTCGACTTCCTCAGGCTGAAAGACGTGAGACGGGTCTGAAAAGTAAAGTCGGAGCTGAGAGACGTGGAAGACTTCATGCATGGCCTGATACCGTTGAGGTAGCTGCAACCAATAGGCGACCAGCCCAACTCTCTCCAAGACCTCAAACGGACCGACGTACCACGGTGAAAGCTTACCCTGTCTCTGAATCCTCTTGTGTCCCAACCTCGGTGCGACAAGTAGGAAAACCTGATCTCCGACCTCGAACTTCAGAGGTCGTATCCACTGATCAGCATAAGACTTCTGCTGAGACTGTGCTATAGACATCCTCTTCCAAATCAGCTCTATCTAGTCTGAAATCTCCTGTACAAGACGAGGTCCCAGCAAAGCTACCTCTCCTACCTCCATCCATCATAAGGGTGATTGGCATGGCCTACCGTACAAAGCCTCGTATGGTGCCATCTGAATGGTCACCTGAAAACTGTTGTTGTAGGAGAACTCCACCAGAGGAATATTCTTCTCCCAAGAACTTCCAAAGTCAAGGATGCAAGCCCGGAGCATATCCTCAAGCACCTGGATCACGCGCTCAGACTGGCCATCTGTCTGGGGATGGTATGCATTACTCAAAAGTACATGTGTACCCAAGGCCTTCTGAAGTCCTTGCCAGAACCAAGAGGTAAAGCGCACATCCCTGTCTGAAACAATGGAGTGTAGAACTCCATGCAGACGCACAATCTCCCTGATGTAAAGTCGTCCCAGGTCATCGACACTAAAGTTCTCCTTGATCGGCAAGAAGTGGGAAACCTTCGTGAGCCTATCGACGAAAACCCAAACAGCATCAATTCCCTGAGGAGATCTCGGCAACCCGATCACAAAGTCCATCACAACATCGTTCCACTTCCACTCTGGAATGGGTAACTGCTGTAAAAGCCCCGCTGGTCACTGATGCTCTGCTTTCACCTGCTGACAAGTAGAACATCGCATGACAAAACCAGCAACATCCTTCTTCATACCCGACCACCAGTACTGGTGATGAATATCCCGATACATCTTGGTGATGCCAAGATGAACTGCCCAAACTGAAGAATGAAATTCCCACATCAGCTCCTTGCGTATGTCTTCTAGTACCCATAAACGTCCCTGGAAATGCAAGATCTCATCCTCGCCCACTGTCCATCTGGGAAGAGGGTCCTCTCCTGATACACTCTCTCATAGGACTAAGCCTTCTGAGTCTGATAGCTGCCTCATCTGTACCTGATCAAGAAGTATTGAGGTAAAAACTACAGAAGAAAGGTAAGTCTATCCCTGTCTGTCATGCACCTCCATATGCATCTCAGAGAACAGAGCCATTAGCTGGCACTCACTGCTGGCCTCCTGAACTGCATGAACCTGAGTTCTTTTGCTCAAGGCATCTACCACGGCGTTTCCCTTTCCTGGCGTATAGGCAATCTTGAAATCAAAAGACTGCAGATACTCAACCCACATGCGCTGCCTCAGATTCAGATCACACTGAGTGAAGATATACTTGAGACTCTTGTGGTAAGTGAAGACCACAAAGTGCTCGCCCAGAAGGTAGTGTCTCCAACAGCGTAGGGCATGAACAATAGCTGCCAACTCTAGATCGTGTGTCGGGTAGTTCCTCTCATGTGGCCTCAACTGCCGAGACCCGTACGCAATGACTCCATCTCCCTGCATAAGCACAGCTCCCAGCCCAACACCTGAAGCATCACAGTAAACAGTGTAGCTCTTGCATGGCTCTGGCAAGACAAGTATCGGTGTTGATGTCAACCTCCCTTTTAGTTCCTAAAAAGCTGACTCACAAGAATCTGACCATAAGAACTTCGCCCCCTTCTTGGTCAGACCTGTCAAAGGTGCTTCTAGACGAGAAAAGTCCTGAATGAGGTGTCTGTAGTATCCAGCCAGCCCTAAGAAACTCCGTACCTCAAAGAAGTTCTTCGGCTACTCCCAGGAAACTACAGCTCTCACTTTCTCTGGGTCCACAGATACTTCTGCCTCTGAGATGACATGACCCAAGAAGTGAATTTGATCCATCCAGAAGTGGCACTTCGAAAGTTTAGCATAAATTTGATGCTCTCTCAGTGTACTCAGAATGATCTCAAGATGTGTGGCATGGTCGTGTCGAGTGTGAGAGTACACTAAGATATCGTCCATGAAGACCACGATGAAGGAGTCTAAGTATGTATGGAACACTCGGTTCATCAGTGCCATGAAAACTGCAGGTGTGTTCGTGAGACCGAATGGCATGACTGTATACTCGTATAGACCATATCTTCTCTTGAAGGCTTTCAAAGGTATATATGATAGTCTAACACAAAACTTATGATAATCGGACCTCAAGACGATCTTCGAGAACACCCGGGATCCTTGAAGCTGATCAAAGAGGTCATCAATCCCCGGTAAGGGGTATCGGTAGGAAGTCCCTGATCAGCCATATCTAGCGTCTGATCACTGTCTGACGACAAACGTACGAATGGAGGACGTCTCGGAGGAATATCTCTGAAAGATCAAAATTACACCTTAGATCATAAAAACAAGTACAGAGAACAAAGAGTACAAAATAGGAACAGGGGAAGAAAACACAAAAGATTGCAAAACATGACTACACGACGTGTATAAAAACTACACGGTGTGTCTTCTTAAGCAACTGACATGGGAAAGTACTCCTTCCCTACAAGTCGTGTACACCTCAAACTACACGGCGTGTTGACCCCAACACACGGCATGTACAAGAAAACTAATCCCATGTCCGAGTATCTTTACATGGCTAACGCACACAGTCCAACTTAACCCGAGACTACACGACGTGTTCAAAAAAAACACGGTGTGTACTAGACAAGGCTTCAGCGGCCCGTGTTGTTAAGAACACAGCCGTCTACACGGCTAAACCTTACACGGCATTCTCCAAACAAACACGGCGTGTATAGGCGAAGGTGACATCGTCCCATGTTGTTTGTGACACGGTCGAGTACCTATACAAGACTACACGGCGTGTTCCCTAAGGACATGGTGTGTTCTACCCGAGCTTCCTCGACCCGTGTTGTTGGTGACACGGTTGGGTACACGGCTCTGAACTTACACGGCGTGTACCTACCGTACACGGCGTGTTCCCGAAGTTACTTTCACGACACCGTTTTCTGCCCACACGGTCAGTGAAATGGCCTAAAAACTACACTGCGTGTATCTAAAAAGTAGATGCTGTGTATTCTGGGTTTTTCTGGGCAGTAGCTTAGAAAATGCACAGAATTCCAGAAACACTAAAAACAAGGGAAAGAGGTGTCAAGTTCAATCTTTGAGGTCCCATAACACCTCAAGAACAAAAATTTGGCGTTCACTTTAAGCAAAGAACAAAAAAACAGTTTTCTAACATGACAACAAAGAATCACTACTGGAAAAACGACCTATACCCACGGTTCAAAACCGTGGGTATAGCCCCCAAAACTGTGGGTATAGGCTATACCCACGGTTTGGGGAACCGTGGGGCTGAGTGGCGTCGGTATAGGGGTCTAACCCTATACCCACGGTTTAGCAGAACCGTGGGTATAGGCTTTTTCAAATGGAGGACCACGCTGCTCCAGCGTGGCACACACCAATCCCCACGGATTCCAAACCGTGGGGTATTAAAAATCAGAAATACGGGGCCGCTGGAATTCGAACCTGCAACTCAGCCAGCCTCACCGCCGCGCCTCAGCACATGACCAACGCACCTACAATTCCTATTTGTTATATATGCATATATCTACAAATATATATTAATATAATCCACGGATTTCAAACGAACAGAAATAAATTCAAAAAAACGCACCTGGAGGGATTTGAACCCGCGTCTCACGCGGCACTATCAGCGAAATACGGAACTCGTGACCAACACTGCCAATTGAATTTTGTTAACGTCTCAATCTGGTTATTTACTTATATTAAAAATAATCGAATATCTAAAAAATAAAAAAATACCGGGATTCGAACTCCGGTCTGTCATGTTTGAGACAGAGACCTTAACCAACTAACCCAGCGAAATTATTGTATTAAAGTCTTCACTCCATGTAATTATATTAATTTGAAATCATGTTCTCGCCAAAACAAAATCCACTCCCGCGGGAATTTTCCCCCCCCACCATAACAAGGAAAAGCTATACCCACGGTTTTGGAAAACCGTGGGTATAGGTCTTGTAAAAAAAACCCCTATCCCTACGGTTTTTCAGAACCGTGGGAATTGGTCTCTATAACAACCCCTATACCCACGGTTTTCCAAAACCGTGGGTATAGGTTCCTATACTAAACCTATACCCACGGTTTTGGGAAACCGTGGGTATATGGGTGTCCTATACCCACGGTTTTGTGCAAAACCGTGGGTATAGACCCATTTTCCAGTAGTGAATCTATCAAGCATCTATTACAACAACATGCATAATCTACACAGAGTCTATCACAATAGCATGCAATCGCTAATGCACCCTAGATGGCATGGCAAGTATGCATGGCATGTGATTTCTACAAGTTCCTATATCATACATGAGATGGCATACCCTCATCTCATTGGGTTACGACAGAAATAGAACCAAAATATCAAAAAAATAATAGCACAAGTCATGTGAATCACTCTAGGTGAAATCAGACCAACTATAAAATTTCAAAACCAGCAAACTGCAATTAACGAGGTAGTATGTCTCTTCCCTATACACGGGTTAGATACTCCCAAGCATAGCTTAATGCCAAGTACCTAATCCGTCCTATCCCTGGATAAGGTCTCCAAATAGTAAATCAAGTGAAAAGAACTCCTCTGATACCACTTTTTAACGACACGAATCCGGATCCCCTCCACTGGTGCCCCATACCCGGTTCGCCACATGACCTCAAGTGCGTTTCCCCAAATTCCAGAGGCTACTAAATAGTAGCGAGGGCCTTGGTGAGTCAGTGGGGAAACTACGCCCTCATTCGGTAAGGTATATAATGGAAAAAAAACAGTCAATAGAGGAAGCAGTAATAACATGCATAACACAGAAACTAAACAGCGGAAGCAATGAATACATATAGTAATGATGATAATGATGCAGTAGGTACAAGTATCTAAGGAAAGTATCAAACACAACAACGCGCTGAAATACAACTGAAACCAAGTGCAAAAGAAAACAAAGTAAGCTCCTCAGCATCGCGAGCCATGGCTCGGTCCCATGCTCTCCAGCTCCAGTGCAATCAAGAACCTGAAGTGGAAGGGATCTTGCCCTCATCTATACCTGCAGCAACATAGTCTGCTTGGGCCCAAAAGCATGGCCCAAACAGGGTGTGAGATACAATCCTAGTAGGAAATCACCCAAATATTTTTGCCTAACAGTCAATGAATACATGATAGTAATAACACAAGAAGAAGTAAACAGGATAGCACATGCAGCTACAATCCACAGTTCTAACATAAAATTACATAAGTAAACAACCAGCAACAAAAGAAAACAGGTAACCCTCTGGGTAGCTCTCACAACCTAACCCCTATGGTTCAACCTACAAGTACTAGCAACCCTCTGGGAGGTACACATAGTCTCACCCCTCTGGTTCAGTTAAAAAGTAGACTCTCTGGGGAAGCACTCACCGTCAATTCCCCCTATAGTCTCACATCGTACTAAAGGCTCTCTGGGGAAGCGCTCAACATCAATTCCCCCTGTGGCCCGTGTCGAGGATCTACAGACTCTCTAGGGAAGCACTCAATGTCAATTCCCCCTGTGGTATCGCATCGTATTAAAAGACACTCTTGAGAAGCCCTTGCATCAATTCTCCTTGTGGTCTACTACACTAGGTTCTCACAGTACTGTGTAAAACTAAACATGTTCAGAGTGCGAATATCATCTAAGTAAACCTCAATAACTACTTGTCTATCAATCTAAGGCTCAACCGCATAAAAAAAGTAGCAGTTCTACTATCCTACGACTAGGCATGGCAACTGGAAAAATGCCAAACAGGCAGAACAAGCATGGAAAAGCAGTCTAAGCACAAAAAAATACTCTACTCACAAGCATAAACCTCTACTACAGCAATCAAGCAAAGTAGGAAATACAACAAGGGAAAAACAGGAACACGCAATTCCCCGTTCAAGGTAATTGGTGTTAATTGCACATAATACTCATAAACATTCTACAGAAAGGCACAAAACAACTACCTCGATCCTAGGAGATCGATATACGTGAACCACGATGACAAATTCCCCTTAGAACGATGTAGATCTGAGAAAATGTACAAAATGTTCAACCCATGATAACTTAGAAACAAGGAGGAATCAAGAAACAAGGATCAAGAAGAAAGAATAACTCATCGATGCGATTCCAACGCAATCAATCGTGCTCGAATCAGAGAACGGACGGTGAGGTGGGAGCTCAGGGAAGGTTCGGTCGTACGGGTCACTCTCGGTCAAACCAGGCCTAGAAGAAGACAATTATCACGATGAGGTGCGACCCCGGTCTATTTAATGAAAAAAAATACACGGCGTGTACTTCTTGAGTACACGGCGTGTACTTCAGTTTTCCATACTCCGCTTTAACCGGCCTCCACCTCACCCTTACACACCGTGTGTGTGGCCCAGACACGGGTAGAACATGGCTTTGAGTGGGAAGAGAGTACATGGTGTGTACTTAGAAAGTACATGGCGTGTACTTCAAAAAATTCCAGAAAGTTCATTTTTTCTCAAAAACTCTAGAGAAAGGAAAAGCGTACCTGAAAAGAAGATCCGGGTTCTTACAGATTCCAAATCATATAACCATTTTAGAGACCTCTCATCTGTAGACAACAGATATTATATTACAACTATGAGGGAAGGAAATTTCATTTCAATTGGAAAAACTGCTTTGGTTCAATATACCAATGAAAATGAGTTTCTTGGGTAGTTGTACTAGTAGTTTTCTAGTAAACCCATAAAGCATTCAAATATTTATCAGGACATGATTTCTTAACTTTATCCATCATCTTCTAGAGTATATTTTATAGGGTCTTATTGAAGGCTTCTATCTGTCCCTTGGCCACTTCATGATAGCGATATGAATGGATAGATTTGATATTATGTTCCTGATATATCATTTTTACCTTAGAAGAATAAAAATTGGTGCCATTTTCCATCAAAAAATAATGAGAGATACCAAATTCGGTGATGATATTAGTTTTGAAAAAACTAACAATGATTTTGGATATAACTTCATTGAGAGGCATTTCCTCAGCCCATTTAGAGAAGAATTCAGTACTAGTGACAATATACTTGAACTGCTTAGGAGTGGTTGGAGGATAAGTGCTTATTACATCCATTCCCCGTGTGGAAAATGGCCAGGATTATTTAGATATATGTAGAAAATCTAGTGGTTCATGAATAAATATTCCATGCACATGGTAGGGATGACATTTTGTAGTGAAATTTGTACAATCATGCGTCATTTAAGGCCAAAAGTATCTGAGTCGTCAGATCTGATTAGAGAGTCTGTTTCGAGACTAGTGGGCACCAAAAACTCAAGAATGTACTTCTTTCATGACAGCTACAATCTCTTCTCCATTAATACATCTGAAGTGGATTCCATCAAAACCTCACTTGTAGAGGATTTTGTGGTGGTCTGGACTATCAAAAAGTGTGAAATTGGATGCTAGTCATTGGATCTATTCTTTTTTAGCCCTATCTGGTGGAAGTATCCCTTTTTGAAGATATTCCACGATGGATGTTCTTTATCCTGTGGTATGACCATATAGTTCATAAATAGGTCTAATTTCATTAATTTAAACCATTATTGTTTGAACAAAAGGTAAAACCACGCGATGATGGTCTATGCTGATGATTGTCTCATCCCGATTTGGATCTACCAAGTATATAGCTACATTAGATAGTGCATCTTCATGGGCATTTTGTGATCACGGGACATAAGACAGTGTCGGCTCTGAGGGAAATTTAGCCATTAATCATCTTACGTAATCACACAAAGGGATTAACTCTTCTTTTCTGATAGAATATTCCCCATTTTTTTTTCATTACCAATTCTGAATCACCTTTCACCTTTAAATGATCCATTGTCCCCTGAAGGGACAATTTCAAACCTATGACGAGAGCTTGATATTCAGCCTCATTGTTGATACCACCTTCCAATAATAGAAAGTAATAAGACAATACTTCCTTTTCTTGGGAAATAAGGACAATTACTATCCCAACATTGTTGAGTTTAGGGGTTTCCATTATTTTACTTGTTGGACTTCTGGAAGCACCATCAATATACATTTCCCATATTTGGTAATTATCCTGAATAGAGAAGACATATTCCTCAAGAAGTTCAGTATTTAATGTCGTATCTTCCGCTGAAGGATGCTCAACAAGGAATTCGGCTAGAGATTGGCCTTTTATTTCCTTTTGATGTAAAAATTGGATATCAAACTGTTGCAAAATTATGGCCCACCATGCCAGACGCTCTATAAGCATAGGATGACTGGGGATAAATTTGAGTAGATTATTGAGAGACATCAATTGTACATCGTGATGTTGGAGGTAGAGCCTTAATTTCTGAATTGAAAAAAATAATTCTAGGCATCACTTTTCAATACTTGAATATAGAGTTTCTGCATCAAGAAAAGTTAGACTGAGATAGTAAAGGTTTTTTTCATTCCAAGATTCATTCTTTTGGGCGAGGAAGGCATATAGTGATTGCTCTAAAGCTTTCATGTAGAGGATTAGTGGTCTTCCTTCAATAGGTGGCCTTAATATTGGTGGACTCAAGAGATATTTCTTTAGGGTATCAAATGATTCTTGGTAGTCTTTGATTAATTGGTAGGTGACTCCCTTCTTCATTAATCTAGGGAAGGGAAAATACATGCCTGCCAAATTAGAGATAAAGAGCTGAATATAGGCCACATGTCTTTGGATTCCTCTTAATTTTTTCAAATTTTGAGGAGGTGACATACTAAGGATTGATTTTTTTTTCTCATTGTCATCTTTAATACGACGATGGTGTAAAAAAAATCTATGGAACTTTCTTGAGGTTACCCCGAAAGTACATTTCAAGGGGTTCATCTTCAAACTGTGTTGCCGAAGATTATGGAATATGGTATCTAAATCAACCAAGTGATTAGACCATTGTCTATATTTGACCACTAAATCATCCAAAAAATAGTTAACAAACTACCCTAAGAAGGGTTTGAAGATATGGTGAATGGAACGTTGGTATGTTTCACCTTCATTCTTTAAACCAAAGGGCATTAACCAATAGAAAAACACACCTTTAGTGGGTCTGAAGGCTATGAATTATTCATCCTCTAGGGCCATAGGGATTTGATTATACCCAGAGTATCCATCAATGAAGGAAAGAGATTCATAGGTAGTTGTTGCATCAATTAGATGTTATGTAATTGGAACTAGAAAATCATTTTTAGGACAATTTCAATTAAGATCTCTGAAAGCAATAGAAACTCTAATTTTTCCATTATTCTTTTTTACTCGAACAATGTTGGCCTGCCATTTGAGATACTAAACTTCCCTAAAAAATTTATCCTTTATAATCTTATCAACTTCTACATCAATTTTAGAGGCATGAGTTGGGTGTGTTCTTCATACTGCCTGCTTGAATCCATGATGTTGTTATGGAAAACCCAAATGATGGGTGGCTACATCAGTATTAAGACATGAAATTTTTGTATAATTCTAAACAAATATATCTCAATGTTTCTTTAGAAGTGATGTATACACCTCTTTCTCTTCATATTTCATTCCCTCGCTAATTATAGTGGGGTTTTGATCTTCTTTTGTACCCAGGTTTATTTATCTAAGCTCATCCACGGTGGTAGAGACACCTTCCTCAAATGTTGGAGGAGCATCCCCAATATCTTCCTCTTCTTGTTCATTACACGTTACATCTTCTATTTCCACTTTCATAGTATATGACAAGGAAAAACATCCAGAGTTAAGGGAGGAGTTATTATTTGAACATCCTGAAGAGGAGGACACCATATCAAACCCTAAAGATAAAGAAGGGTCTTCATGTGTTAATAAAGAGGGAATGATGGATTGAGAATCAACATATTTGTCTTCCTCTTGAATAGATACAATATATTCTACTCTGGTTGATGAAGCAGAGGTTTTTTGTAGTTCAGTGGATAAAATGAAGACATATCCATTTAAGCTTCCATCACTACTTGGTGGATCAATAGTTTCTTCCATGTTGTCAGGCTCAATTGCTGTAATTGACATTATGGAAGTTACTGGATGAGTTCCTGGATTTGGGTTAACCTTTTCAATTTGATCAATAGGAAACACATAATCTTTACTCAAATGAATAAATGGATTGGTTGGGATATTTCCCACTCCATTTGGAGCATTAACTATGGTTATTTATTTTGTCATGGACTTTGTTCCTTTTTCATGATAAAACTCTACCTAAATGTATCAAGATTCCCATGTTTTGAATGGAGACTTTTCACCATACAATGTCCTGATTTTTCCATTGAAACAGTATGTAAGACATTGGTGGTATGACGAAGGTATGGATTCATTTTGATGTAGCCAAGGCCTTCCAAGAAGAATATTGAAGGTTGTGTCATGAAGAACAATAATGAAATCTAAATTAGTCACAAGATCTCCAAACTATGTTCTGAGTGTAATCTCGCCCAGAGGTTCTTGATCATTCTTATCATAAGCATGAAACATTAAAGTGGAAGTAGATAAATCAGATTCAGTCAGGCCCAATCGACGAAATGTACGAACGGGAATGAGTTTGACCATAGAGCCATTATCAATGAAGGCTCGTCAGATTTCTATATCATTCTTTTTTTCAGACATATTCAATTGTCTGATATGTCAATGTACAACATCATCTTCATATTAATCATTAAAAAAATATGACTGCATGACATTTTGTAGGGTCATTCTCTATACAGTAATCCTCTACAGCATCAACTTCAGTTTCTAACTCTTGAGGACTTGAAAAAGACAATATGAGTGCTTCTTGAAGATATTTTCACAGATTCAAAGCATCCATAATTGATAACTTGGCTAGTACTTTGGCCAATTGTTTCAAGAAATCATACTTTTGGTCCAATGGTCTGTGTTTCCCAGCATTGATATGCGATTTTGCAGGTGATTTGGATGTTGATGATTCTGATGTAAATGTACTCTATTTTAGAGAAGAAACTATAAATACTCCTGGCTTTGATAAATTAGTCTGACTAGATCCATTCAATTCCTGAGAAGAAGATAGTGTGACTTCTAATCAGTCCTCCAGAATTATCATGTCAGAACAGAACTTGTCTTTCATGGAAGAGACTCCTTTTTCCTATTGAGACTACTGAAGGGCTCTTCCACGAGTTTTTGCCGCATATATGGTTCGAGCATGGGTAGAGTTAAAATGGTGGTTTCTATAATTCCCACATCTTCCCATGTATCCTCGACCCTGGCCTCTTCCTCTTGTTCCCCAATTAGGTACAAGGAATTATTTCTCATTATAATCAGCATCACCATTGGCATAAGGATCCGTTGAAAGAATAACATTCACAGAACCAAAGATCAATTCTTCATCTGATAAAGATTCTTCTTGACATGTTTATTTTGGTTATGACATTTGTCAGGGTGGTACCCATGCTTTTGAAACAAATGGCATAAAATCTGCCAGGGTCAAGGAAAACTTTGGCATTGACATGATCTTGTCTTCTTCTGACTACTCTTTATAATCACTTTTTTTTATTGAGGAACGTACTTTTGATGAAGGTGGATTTACTGTGGTAGGAGTGGAAAAAGACACAATCGGTTGTTTCAACTGTATTTGTAAAATGGCATGAATCTGGTTGATCATTTTCTTTATCATCCAATCATCATATTTCTACACATTTTTACTTTTGACCACTTACCATTCATCTTCATCCTCTGGATTAGTAGTAGTAACACATGCTACATGAGCTGATGAATTTTTCATTTTTACTTGTCCTGTGTCTACCAACTTTTTTAGGAGTTCCATGAAAACAAAACACTCCTAGATGGGATTCCCTAACATCTAGTGAAAGGGATAATAAATCAGAAGATCATCATCTCCTTAATTATTTTTTTTCTAAGGCCTTGGCAACTGAACCAATTTTTTTTCCAGGGATAAGATAAAGTAACTAGGAACTTGCTCATTACGAAAAGAATAAACATTATTCTTTAATTCCTCAAACTATTTCCGCCTTTGATCTTATTGATCATCTTGAGGAGGTGATCATTGCTGCTGATGCTCAGGAGGTAGAGCCCTTCAGTATGATTAAGTTCTTTAAGTAGAAGAGGGTATAGGTACCTACTTGAGTGTGACTGTAGCAGCTTCTGCCTTCCCTATACACCTCCCTAGAGCTAATGTAATTACATGAGTTTTATCCTTAGATTCTATAATAGAGTCTTCTATCTGTTGAGTGAATGAAGTAAGGTCTCGAAACCCTCCTTTGTATTTCACAGGGATCAATGGTTTTCATAACTCATGACGTATATTTTCCACAAAAATAGGCAGAAACTCTTCTTGAGGGAGTTCTATACTTAAGGAATATGTCAATCCATTCCATCGAGCATTGAAATATGAAACTCTTTCATTATCCCTTTTTATAAAATTATTATGATAAAAACCCATCATCTTTGGTAGCGTTGAGCTAAATTGAAGAAGAAATTTATGACAGAGATCTTCCCATCCAGTAATTGATCGAGATTGTAAACTTGTATATCAGACAAAAGATTTCCCTTGTAATGACATCACAAAACACCTAAGATTTACTACTTCTTGTTGTTGAGAAGTTCCAATCATGGGATCGCAATGAGAGAAAAATGTGTTATGTGTTGTTTCGAATCTCCCAAACCATTAAAGATTGGGAATGTGGTATTCACCAAATTTGTTGGGGGAGGAATTTCATCCACCCATTCAAGGTAAGCCCTCTTTTCTGGATGAACTGGTGCACATCATTCCTTCATAGCATCTAATCGATTCGTTAATGCCTCAATTGTGTTCATAAGCATTTGGTGAACACCTGGATGAGCTAGAACCTATGGAGGTATAGAAACTGGAGCTTGAGCTAGTGTAATGACCAACAAAACCGCTGATGGTGGTACTGATATTTTCTTTGTATATCCCACAGGAATAGGCCTATCATGATGTATTTGATCCTTCCTTGATTGTGTACCCAGTGGAGGGAATTCATTATCCGAATATGTAGTTTCTAAAAGTCCTCTTTTCTGAGGATATCCTAAAGGATGTGAAATCTGAGGACCTTCCTGGGGAGTACATCTAGTAGAAATACTACTTCGAAGTAACATTGTATCGAGTCTTTTCAACTCCTTCATTTCCTCTTCTTGTTGTGAAAATCTATTTTCAAGCAAAAGAGATTGAACTTATCTGGTGGGAAAGTGATATGTGATCTGACTTTTGCCTTTCCCCTTGTTATATTCCTTGAGCGGGAGTTGGTTATTTGAAGTCATACATAGATTCTGGGTAAGCCTCTGATTTCGGGTGTGCAAACCATCTTCATTTGCCTCGGTGTATACCATATTATGGACAAGAACATCATCTTCTCATTCCCCTGAACTAGATTCATTTTTTCAAGGATCATCTTCATTGGTGTTAATGACATTTATTGATGGATAATGCATCGATGGTATTCTGTCAGTGTTTTGGGGAGATCATCTCCCTTTGTGTATTTCATGAGATTTTGTTCTCTAATATGTTGAATTCCCTAGAACTGTTTTGCGGGCAGTAACCTAAAAGAAATACTAGGATAGTTCAGTTGTACGCTGTCCTTTTGACTTTTTTGTAATCGTCATAAAAATAAATTTGGTTGAGGAGGGGATTTCAGATGTAAAAAAGGTTCCATCCCTACAGGCTGGGGTTGTTCTTGTTCTTCTTTGTCAAATATTTGAACTTTGTTGAATGAATCTGATGGTTGAATTAAATGAGCTCCAATCCTTGAAATATGGGGTGATTTTTGAACTACTATGGCTGAAATTTGTGCCACTTCTCTTCTGATTTTGTATATTTTGGTTCAGACATTAGTTGGGTGCATCATCCGACAACCACTTAAATCACCTGTTTCGGAAGATCACTGTGCTATTTCAAACATTCGCATTTTCTGATGGCTGACATCCTCTAAATGGGACACCTGCTCATGATTCTCAGATGCTTGATGTAAAATTAACTCAACAAATTTTTTTCTTTGGGCCTGAATCTGATATGAGATGGTTGAGGCCCGATCTCAAGCTTACATTCGATTAAAAACAAAATCATTAGATTGTGGCTGACTGTGGGCTATAAGATTGCATGAGACCACTTTTGGTGGAAATTGTGGATTTTTCAGTGCAGTGAAATGCAATTCTCCATATTCACCCCATCCTCTTATACAATCACTATATGAGGAATCATAAATTTTCTGATATAGCCTCTTTAGAGCATTGATACATGCACACTGAAGGGTTATCTGCTATTTTCAACCATTGTATATTGAGAAACTGAGAGATATGCAAATTCAATTTGTCGTTTCAACCCTTCTATTACCTTTACATGATTTTTATATTCAATATATGGTAATACTTTGGTTTTCAAATGATGAACAATTTTCCATATGTTGAGTTGGATGTCATGAATGCTATCTTCTATCATCAATTATCCAATGTTATGCTGAGAATTTTCCAAAGTCCATAACATGACTGGTATTTTTCCTATGGCCAATTGTTTTCTCATGTTTAAAATATCTTCATTGTCTTTCACTAGTGGTTTCTCCACTTATTCTGAAAAATTTGGAAGCTTTGTATTAGAGGACAAATTACTCAAGGGAGGTTGGTCGAATGATCGTTCCCTTAAGATGTATTCTAGTTGACAAAGTTGTTCACCTATAAATGAAAAGGAACTAGACATGAATGGAATTGTGTTTTGAAAATTCATCAATATAGTAGGGATTTATCGTCACTACATTGTCAATTATGAAATTGTCTTGAGAATGAAAAATACTACTGTGGAGAGGACATTCAGAGTGAATTCCATAATGGGGAGGATCGCCATGATGGATTACAACAAGGGATAAATCTTCTTGCTCCTTGGTCTTCTGGCCACACAGAGGGTTGGCGTGGCTCTCATCTGGAGATAAGTACTCTAGATTGAATGAAATTTCATGAAGCAAGCCATCATGTTGATGTATCCGATGAGGAACTTCAGATTTACAACTAACAATTGAAAAAAATTCAATGAGAGGGTAGAATCTTGAGATGCAATAGATAAATGACTGTGGGCTTCAAGAACTCTAGAATTAGGTGGATCCAAATAACTTCTTGAATCTTGATTTTCCAATAGTTCTTGGTGAGAATTATTCTTGGATTTTCTCTTATACTTCTTTGGGGCCACTTGCAGGGAAAATTTTTTATCATGGGAAAGTGTGTTTTTTCTTTGGAGTGGTTACCAGAACATACCGATTGCCACTAATTGGAATGTGTGTATATTCCCTATCTTGTTGTCCATATGATATGGGAGAGTATGCCCCATTACCCTCCTAGACTGGAAAAGATGTGTGTATTTGCTCCGGGATGGCATGTCGATATGTCATTCCATGTGTGGGTACAGATTTATGTGTTTGTTCCCCTGATATTGTTGAAGTAGTTGTTATAATATCCTGTAACACTTCTTGAATATGGGTAGGGATTTTCGTATGCCCTTTCACCATTGATAAGATATATTTGGTGAATTCAGTGACCAGAATAGGAATATACATCCATTATATATTGGGAGTAGGTGTATGTGCCTCTTCCTATCCTCATTTTCATGTCAATTGTTATTGATAGTACTCATGCATGGAGGCAAAGAGTTGGGTCTGCCCCAAATTTGTCATCATATCCTTCCGACTGACTTCTCTAGGTGATACCAAACATGACTGTTGGAAGACTTGATTAACATTGGTAGGTGTATGTGTCTGTTAGATGTTTCCCATCATGTATGGTTGATGGAATTCTTTCAATACTAGTAGTTGAGATTGCTGACATAATTGATGATTGTAAACAGGTGTATGATTCTGTTTACCAGTTTCCACCACATTAGATTGGCAGACTTATTTAAATGCAGTCATATGAGCCTTCTGACTAGTTGATAACTTCTATGCAGGTGTATGTTCCTTTTCACGGTACTCCGCCAGATTTACCTTGTGGGATTGGTGGGTTGCTGCCAAAAGAGTCTGTTAAGTATCAGAATTAGAACAGATGAGTGTATGTGTCTGCTCGTTGTTTGCCATCACATTTATTTTATGGACTTATCCGAAGGAGGCATAGTTGAGAACATGCCCCCTATTGACCGGACGTTTACCTGGCGGTTCGTCTTGCATGCCTGAGTCTGAGAGACATGGGTCGAACGTCCAGAGGTAACACCCCCATAATGTTGTGGGTATAATGCCTTGCAATTCTGGTGGAAATTTCTGGTGAGATTCCTCAGGAAGGACCCCGTCATTCATGAATTGAGGCCTTGAGTGGCCTCTTGATCCTCCTCCATGTAATACATGAGCGATTGATTTTTGTGTTCTGAGGATAAGGACCAGAAATGGTTGGAGATGGTGGTTGGAACCATCTGCTTCTTGATAATTGGTCATCATTGGCCAGATGATCGAGGATTTTTATTGACCTGGAAGGCTTGACGGGAAGCCTCCAAAGTTAGGATTGTACCATGCTAGTGATATTCCTTTACCATCACTTTAGAGACCCAGTGTTGAAGACGTAGGGTTGGTGATGAAATCCATCCCGTGGATGGAGATCCAGCTTGAGCAGCGGTTGGGAAGTTCACAAATGTTGTCTTGGAGAAATCCATTTTTGGAATGAAGGTAATTGTGAGAAGATAAACTTTAAAGAACAACAAACTCCATTAAAGAAACATATTTTTAGATAGATACATATGTGATTTATTCCTTTGTATGGGCTTTTGTTATCAATTGATAGGGTCCTAACATGTGGGTAACATTATTAACATGGTTAAGGATTCACATCGGGTTCACCATTTTTGATTCTTTGCTCCTTGAAAAATGTGTTCTATATTTAAGAATAATTGTTTCCAAGTGGTTTTCATTGGATTTATTTATGGAACCGGAAACTTACAACAGTTCTTTATCCAAAGGGGACCTGCTTTCTAAAGTTAGACTTACATTAAGTTTGAACTTTACGATACTTAAGAACGTGCATTGGTCGAGAGGATAGAAGGTCAGACTCATCACAAGCTTTTGGGAGGAATTATTGTCTACTTCAGGACTATCTTTGTAAATTTAAGATATTTTTATGAATCATTATGAATTCACCAATCATAACAAATGTTTCCATTTAAATTTAAAAACACTTATTAACATGTCTAAAATTTAGAATCATCAGTATGCATTCAAGGTTATTCATTAATGGAAATACCCATATGTATTCAAGGTTTTCCATCAATGGTTTCCTCTAATATACTGCTTAGAGATTATTTTAATCATCATTGTGATTATTCTAGTTTTTAAGCCACTTAGTGGGGCACTCTAGAATTTATTGTCATCGAGGGAGATGAATGTTTTTATCTTGGGATTATGCCCATAAAATGGGATACCTACATATCCTTGTGAAAGGAATCAGAACCCTAGTAGTTCTGTGCTGCTTAATAGGACACATCATACCTTTTATGTTCAACTGATAAGGACCAATAAGTGGATGGTTCTTGGTCACAACATAGTGTGGGACTTATGCTGAAGAAGACCAAGGAACATGGAAAGGATATGTGTTTCCAAGTAATATTAGACCCTATTAGGAATATGGACCAAGGAGAATAGGGTTGATTTGAAGTGTTGGGTTTTAACCTCATGGAGGCTTCCTACGTATCCCATTTGGATGGGAATTAAAGCCCACATAGTTTGATAAGTCTCATGGGAGTGTATGCTCTTTTGAGAGGTATGAGTTTAGGATTACATATTGAAAATAATGCCTTGCTGATTTGGGGTTTAATTTGGTGCTTATTCCTAAGGAGGATGCCTAGATTAATGGAATTAGTGTTTGATTCCTAAGGAGGATATCCAGTGAGCTCAGGCCCAGAAAAGGCTTCCTACATATCCTGGTGGGAATTGAAATCATATTTCTCTTAGTTCATTCGATTGTGCATATGTTGTGACCATGAAAAATTTCTAAGCCCACATGAGTCATGCTCGGCATGAGAAACAAGATGATGTTAACGATTCAACAAAGTCATTCACACATTCAAATGTTTTTATCCTCCACTGGTGGAAGAGGGCCCACCTATGGTGTCCAAGGTGAATGAGGTCGAGGCGACCGTGGAAGAGGGAGAGGCGACGAGCCTTCCCTCTATTCTATTTACATTGTACAAGGGTACAATGTAAGGAGGAAGGGATAAATATTAGGGTCTTATAATAGGATGGATACCCATAAATTTGATCCTGGTAGGGGAGGGATACATCTCGTTTATTTTTAAAATGAAAAGTAGGTATGAACTGTATCTTCCCCTACCAAATACCTGAGGTTTCGGGTTATCTCTTAGAGAAGGGAGAGGCTAGGATCCAACCCTCCTCCAAACCAGGAACTTTGCAACACTGTTTCTGGGAGAGAGGTCTATGTGACTGTGGATATAAAACCCCACAGACACTCCATGAATCGTAACCCTATTGTGAAACAAATGTGAGAAACCTCTGACTGTGGAAATACAAACCCAAATAGAAGACATGATTATGTGCCTTTCCCAAGGGTTTGATAAGTCTGGAGGTTTTGGTGGAGGTCTCAACAGAATCCCTTTCAGACAAGGGAGCCAATGAGGAAGAAGCCTTGCCATGAATGGATTTGAAGAAGGCTTGATGTCATATATACTAAATAGAGTAAGTTAATCAAAGAGGGGAACCCATGTAGGTATGTGCACGGTAGTATGGGTGCGCAAGTAGGTAATGGCATGCAAGTAAGGGCGCACAAGTAGGATTGGGAGACCTAATGTTCACTTCAATGATGAACAACCTGTATGTTAACACTTGGGTGATACCTTGCTCAAGCCTTCAAGAGTATTCACAAGTGATCCAAGAAGTGGGGCGCTCAATTTCATGTGAGGGGAATGGGCGGCGCCCAAGTATTTCTAACTTGTGAAGGTTGGGTACTTTAGATGCACAAGTGTTATGGTTTTCAAGCACTAAAAGGACTTATTTCCAGTGATCATCCCTTAAATCATCCACTCAAGGTGTTGAAGAACTGCCTTGAATGTTTCAGAAGACTGAGGCGATGTACCCGGCTGACCAGAGTAGCAATTGGGCTTTGGGGAAATTTGTTCATACAAATGAGGGCCCCAAGGGTCTATTTATAGGAAAATTAGTGTCCTTGTGAGAAATGAGTTGGTTGCGCAAGTAGGGTGCACAACATATTGGGGTACGCAGTTGGGCTATGTGCAGACAGTGTTTTTGCTAGACTTGGGCGAAAAAAACTCAAGCCTTTAAAAATATTGACTTTTCATTATGTATTTCCCCCCTTTATCATTCTAATGGATTCCATTTGTCATATTTTTAGAATATTTTATGGAATGTGGTGTTAACACATGCAATTATCACAAGGGAAGAACACATACAAACACAACCAGAATTTCCTTCATGCTTTACCTTCTGTGTGAAAGCATATAAATATGTTAATCATGTATGGTTATCAAATAATTCATGCATATTAGGTTTTATAAATTTAATTCATCAGATGTCATCAATATATTTTTTATGTATTCAAAAAAATAATTTGTATCTTCAGTTTACTATGATGAAATTAATTTCAAAATACTAATTTTTTATTCCTTTACGGTATATGCGTGTTCCCAAAATATTTTTGATATGCATGTACATGCGGCCACAAAAAAATAATACTATTTTTAAATCAACTTCATGTGAAATAAACATATGAATCATGATATTCTTTCTTCTTTGTTTACAAGATTCAATATTTCATGAACCAGGTAAATTCTATAATTTTATTCTCATCACATTAGTTCATGGAAACATACATCACTTTGTGGAAGAATAGGAAAACACTATCAGCGTTATCCATTTGTTTCATGGATCAGATCTTCTCAATTCAATATGAATCATCTAATCTCAATTTGAACACTCTATGAATACAACATCTTATCCATTGTGTAAAATGGTACGCGATGCTTTTATCTTCTTCATGTAATACATATGTAATTTTTAGTTTAATAATCTTCATTAATTTTTTTTTAGAATCTCAAATTATTATCAAATTCATTCGATTACATAGGTTTAACATAAATGAATGAATATTCCATCACAAAAATAGAATGTGTGTTATGTTCTATTTTTCACTAAAAAATCCTCTCTTTTGTACAGTGAGATCTAGGATGAGAGATAATATAGTTAATGGGAAATTAGCATGATCAGGATATTTATTGGATGCCTTCACCAAATTAGTACCTCTTAAAATAATATAGATCCATCCATTTCATCATCATCTCAATCACTAAATAATCTCAGTTTTGGTTTATGTGATATTACCATCTTCAAAAAAGGGTATTTTATTCTCAATACATATTATAATATTGATCTCTAGTAAATCATGAAAACCATATTGCATGATATTTAGATCACATTAAAATAAATAGAACAATATAATTTTGTTCAAATGAATCTATTCAAGCTTCAGGTGATGTAGAAATGGAGATTCTCTAATGCAATGAAGATCTCCGATGTCTTTCTTTAGAAGATGATATATAACACTGATCAGAAAGATCATAAAATTAAATGACTAGATTATAAATTTTTTATTTTTTCATGGTTACAATGACATGATAAAACAATTTCCCTCATTAAAATTAAAAATGTGTTCCCTCTCCCTAATAACACATGACATGACTTAAACAGCTCGGAAAAATTGTTACTAGAGACACTCATCACAACATTGAACAACCCCATGATAGGTGCTATCCTCCACAATCATGTCACCCCCTCACAGTGGAACCACTCTTCCTCCACACTCATTAGGGTGCCCTCCAATTCTCATTATTACCCCTAATTTCTTGTACATGTCTTGTGCTAACTCCATTAACTGTGGTTGACCCTTTACTGTCCCACAAATAGTGAAGGCTAAGATATCTTGGACAAAGTCTGTAGGTTGGATCATATTTTTTTATAATTAAAAAAATATTCGTAGAAATTTTCTAGGAAACAAAATGAAATAGAAATTTCTTTGAATGGAATTCCAAGGTAATATCATCAAAAAACTATTCGTCTAAATATTATGAAATTGTTTTCGTTTTTCCTAATAGTATCAACTCTTTAGTTATTCAATAAATAAGAAATTAATATTACATTATTTCCTTCAATATGACAAGAAATGTTGCAAAAAAATGTATCCTCCCTTAACAAATTTCATTGGAACTTACTAAATAGTTATTAAATTTTCAAATTTAATTAGGATATTATATAAAAAAATTCACCAATCAAAACAACAATATCAAAACATAAATGATTCTCCAAAATAATTCAACATCAGAACACAATCATTGAATTAATGTCACACTGAATTTTTATCAAACAACTATATTAGAAACTATTCAAAGACAAATATTACATTCAATTAATTTCATTACTTCAATATCCACCATTGTATTAGTGTTCAATACCATTTTTATATTAAAATTAAATTTTGTAGTCTCTCCCTTTTCTGATAATAAATCAAAATATATAAATATGTGAATGAATTTAACTCATTTCAATCAGTAACTCTTGAACATTTTTTCTTCTCTTATTCAATCTGATCATTTCAGAAGTTATATAAAAAATCGGAAATTAAAATTGACCTACATGTCAAAGGGAATGTATCACCTGTTCTAATAAAATGAGTAATAAATTAACCATCTACCTCTCTACATGGGATAGTATAGTTTAGAAAAAAATAGTGATAAATTTTGAAAAAAAAACTTATCAAAAAAAATTTCAGAACAGGATTCCAACACCAATAACTTATTTTAGGGGTTGATCAAATACTATTTAATTAATTTCATGAATTAATCATGAAAAAGATATTAAAATATTTCTATTTCATTAATGTACTTCCCCTTTATCAATACATTTTTCTATTTTTAGTAAATTATCTTTTTCTCCCATTTACGATTTAGAATTCTCTTTAATAATGATATATGAGAATATAAATTTTCAATTACAATATTAAATTTCTAGGTTTTTAAAAATTCAGATAAAATTCTAACTAGAACGTAAATTATTCAATGATACAAGTTAAAATATTCAACTCAAATAGTTTTTTATATTTTCTTCCTATAGTGAGATGAGATTTATTAATCTTAACCATCATGATTATATTTCTTCTATATTGAATTCTATGAACAATTTTAATTATAATTGAAATTAATAACTCCATGATGGATATAAGAACCCGGTTCTTATTTTTGAGGTACGGGCTTCTTCTTTTCTCTTTTCCTTAAGTGTTTTTGAGAAAATATGGAAAATGGGGAAAATCCTAAATTTTGGAACTACACGCCGTGTAATTTTCCACATGTTGTGTACTTTTGGCCGTGTGGGATAAGTACACAGGGTGTGTAGCCATGTCGGCGAAAAAGGGTGTAGGAACCGACTACACGTCATGTAGTGGTACCTTACACGCCGTGTAGTTAGTTGGCAGGCCTAAACAGTAAGGCGGTGGAGTAGCCGCCAGCTGGGTGGCATTACACTCCGTGTAGTCGGGAGTACATGTCGTGTACTCATGTCGATGGATGAACAGTGTGGTGGTGCCGCCAGGGGAATAGTTAAATGAAGTAAGTACACACCGTGTACTTTTTCGGCTTAAAATAGGCAGTAGCCTCCTCATTTGGCATAGGAAGCATTTGAGCCATTTTGGAGCCAGAGGAGGAGGCCGAACCATTGAAGATCCGCTGGGTGTTCATCTGGAATCCGATTCGGCTTCGGACTATCTCGTTGGAACCGTACAGGTAAGCCCTCTCTTCTCCTAGCATATATGTTACCAATTCTTTCATGTTGGAGAGTTATTTACATTTGAATGAGTTTTCTTCTTCGTCAGATCTACGTCATTCTTGGGCGTTTCTTGGATTGGCATTCATGTATAATGCTCGTTGGAGTATAAGGTAGGTGGCTTAGTGTTAATTTTTTCAACTGTCATGTGTTTTGTGCATTTTTGTGCCACAAACCCATGTCAGGGTGTCGTGTGGCTGAGGCTGTTGCTATATTTAAACACCTATAATTGATTAGGTATTTAAATATGATATAAAAATGCTGGTTGGGATCATTGCTTGGATCCAGAACCACCCCGGGGGTGTGTTCCACTATTTAGCCATTTGGCCAGGATACTCGAGGGTATTCCTTTAAAGTAGTAATAGAATTTCCTTGAGAGGAATTGCTTGTTACTGCTTGTTACTTGTTGGGTATGGCCCAGTTACCTGCTTAGCCTGAGGGCATTGTTGTGATTAGCCTGAGGGCGTGACTGTATTAGCCTGAGGGCGATGTTCTATTTTGCCTGAGGGCAACCTTTCGTGCCTGAGGGCTTGACTTTTGTGCCTAAGGGTGACACTTCCTACACCTGAGGGCAACTTCTGTTACGCCTGAGGTCTATACCTGCGGGTTGGAATCTGCTTACCTGAGGGTAAGATTTTGCTTGTCTGAGGACGTGGACTTTTACGTAGAAATGCACTGTGGTGATTTCTAATATTTAATGGATTAAATGAATAATAAAATGGAAATATAAGTGGTAGTTAGTTACTTTTGAGTACTTCTTACTTTATTGCATTTCACTACTACACACTGTCGTTGCATGATTACACGCTGTTGGGCACAGGCCTTTGGTGGCTGCCTACTAAGATATATTTCTCACGCCCTGTTTGGGTCACGCTTTTCAGCCCAAACAGATTACATTGTTGCAGGTGTAGATAGGGGAAAGAGTCCCTATACAGGTACTTGACTATTTCTGAGGAGTAGGAGGGCATGGGACCGAGCCTAGGCTCGCGATGCCGTTGCCAGCTATTTGCTTTGTTTTGCTGTACTGTGCTTTTTGCTGTACTATATTGATGTATAACATGTTCTGGCTGTTTTTTTAGAACTTGAGACATGTAGAATCATTTTCTATATACTGATGGTTATATCCACTGCTGTTGTTTATTTCAGTTGTATATGGTTTACTACTTTTGTTGTTGATGTATGTTTTTATTATATTCCGCTGTGCTACGCTTTGAAAAATGAGGGCATAGTTTCCCCACTATCAGACCTGGGCCCTTGCTGCTAGTCAGCAGCCTCTGGCATTTGGGGAAATGTTCTTGAGGTCATGCGGCAAACCGGGTTCGGGGCACCCGTTGAGTGGCACCCGGGTCTGGGACGTTACAAAGTGGTATCAAAGGGGTTCTTTTCTTTGACTTACTATTTGGGGTCGTAGTCAGGGATAGGACGAACGGTAGTTGGTAAAAAGCTATACCCAGGCGTAGCTAACCCATGTACAGGGAAAAGGCAGTCTACCTCATATTCTTTTGATTTTTCAAATTTTACAGTTGATATGTTTTCACCGTTGGGTGACGCACTTTGAGATTTTGCAGTTTATATTTTATTTATGGGTTCTATTTAGTTGCAACCCGATGAGATGAGGGTATGCCGTCTCATGCATCATATAGGAAAATGATAGAAATCACATTCCATGCATAGTTTCCATGCCATGTAGGTGAATTAGAAATTCACATGTTGTTCTGATAGTTTTTGTGCCAGAAAATCATGCTGTTGTGATAGCTTCATGATAAATACCTGCTCTGTGATAGGGTATTTTCTTGTGTGAGCCCGTTTATATAATGGACGCCAAACTTTGGTTTTTGGGGAGTATGGCCCCCCATTGACCGGAATTGGGTGGATCATTAGCTGTTTATTGGTTATAACATAGATAAGATGTCAAACTTTGATTCGTGGGGAGTATGGGCCTTCACGGATCAGAATTTGACACTTAGGTGTTGTTTTTATGTATTTTCTGGGTTCCGGGGAAGTTTATGAGGAATACTGTCCGGAAACCCAGTATACACGCCGTGTAGTATTTTTATACACGCAGTGTATGTTCTTCTGTTCGGGAAGAAAAATGAACTTTTTGAGTACACGCCGTGTACCCTGAGTACACGCCGTGTAGTCTCTTCCCATGTCACAAACCATGTTGGCGGCGACATGGGGAAGGGAAGATCTTGGGGCGAACACACCGTGTAGCTTTTGTACACGCCGTGTAGTGTTGACCCGGAGTCCGGCTGTGTAACTAAAAACACGAGTCGGTGAACTCCTATACAGAACACGCCATGTCAATGATGAAAACGTCGTGTAGTGTGACCTAGGGACTCGTCCGTGTAACTAACAACATGGGCCGGTGTCACCTCTTCCTGAACACGTCGTGTACCTTTGGGACACGTCGTGTAGTCTTGTCTGAGGACAGACCGTGTGGTGTTAGCCATGTGGCTGGGAAACGGGGTGGTGTACACGCCGTGTACGGGTGTAACACGCCATGTAGTGTCAAGCCGAGTAGTCGGCCGTGTCACAGATGACAAGGGCAGTTGGAAAATAACATCGTACATGCTGTGTAGATATTATACACGCCGTGTAGTTTTTGTTCAACGGAAGCCGTGTGGCTTAGCCGTGTGTAAGGACCCGGGCAAGGGAAGAGAAGTCAAGTACACACTGTGTAGTCTGTGTACACACCGTGTAGTCTTGTTTTTCCAATTTTGAAATGCCCTCTTCCTCTTGTTCCTTTGTGGTTCCTTCGCTTTCAGTCTTAATAATATTAAATCTGAGGCGTTCTTTTGACCTTGTAGTGTCATGTCGCCTAGATGACCGCGAGTTGTTCGCCAGGAGAGTGGTGACGATTATACTTCGGAGATGGTGGCCCATTGGCTACTAGTTGATCCTCTAGTAGAGCCAGATGCGGCACCCGATGTTATACCGGATGTAGGCATGGAGGCTCATTTCTGTGAAGGCTTCATGAGGTTCATACAGACCTTTCAGGGAGCACCGCAGGCTGCCACATCTATGGCCGAGCTGACGCGTATCTTTCAACAGTAGCATCCACCTACGTTTTTAGGTGATGGCGGACCATAGGCTGCGGAGTCTTGGCTAGTATCGATGCAGACTATTTTCGAGCATCTTGAGACACCTCCAGGGCTTAGGGTTAAGCTCGCGACTTACATGCTATGTGATTCCACCAAGAGGTGGTGGGATGTTACCACCCAGTCAGAGCATCACAAGGACATGGCGTGGGAAGACTTTTAGGCAGTATTCTGTGACTTTTTCTTCCCAGAGACACTGAGGGTAGATAGAGCTCGAGATTTCATGAATCTTCAGTAGGGTGTTATGTCGGTGATGGACTATTCTGCTCGTTTTACGGAGCTTCAGCGTTTTTCACCCGTGCTGGTGGGTGATGAGACGTTGAGAGCCATATGTTTTGAGGATGGTCTTCGGTATGACATTCGAGCGCTAGTGAATGTTTTCAGGTTTCCTTCATTACACGCTATCATGAATCAGGCACTGATTACTGAGAGGAACCTGCAGGAATCGAGTGGTGTGGGGCATGGCGGTTCAGCACTAGTTACTGGTACTATTTCTACTGGCAAGAGGAAGAGACAGATGAACTTCTCTCAGGGTGGCAGTACCAGCCAGGAAGCTTCTTCAGGTGGCCCGATCAGGTGCTATCAGTGTGGTAGAGAGGGGAACAAGTGACCGTAGTGTCCACAAGACCCAGTGGAGTGCCGAGCTTGCGGAAATATGGGTCATCTGCAGCGCTTTTGCAGGGCGTATCCACTAGTGGCTAGTGAGAGGGGTTCTGTGCAGACTCCGCGTGCGGGAGAAGGACCAGTGGCTTCTTACCAGTCAGGGAACTGGAATACGTCAGGGCGTGTAGGCAGAGATGGTGGTCATGGCTGTGGTAGCCAGACACCAAGATCTCATAGGCAGCAGGGCGGGACAGCTCAGGGTAGTTAGGTTGTGTCGCAGGGCTGCGGCACTGGGTAGGCATATGTAGTGCAATAGACCCAGTAGGAGCAGGATCACAGACCTTCTACAGTCAGAGGTACTATTCTAGTAGCTTCTGTCTTATATTCAGTACTTTTTGATACGGGTGCTACAAATAGTTTCATATATGTACCCGTTGTGGAGATCCTTGGGCTCGGTGTTTCTTCTTCTTATGATATCATGACGCTAGACACTCCGTTGGGGAATAGAACGGCTGGTGTGCGTCAGTGCAAGGAGTGCCCCCTTGATGTTGGAGGGTGTCACTTTCTATGGGACCTCTACGTCCTAGAGATGAAGAGCTATGACATCATTCTTAGGATAGACTGGTTGGTTCCCTTCTAAGCCTTTGTAGACTGCTATCGTCACAGGGTGTGTTTCACGTCACCAGAGGGCAGAGAGTTTCTATACAAGGGCGAGTGGGATGTTCAGGCGAGTCGAGCTGGACCAGAGCATCATGGGCGAGGTGGAGTCACAGCCCAGATTGCAAGCTTATATCTAGATGATCAGGGGACTTGTCAGATGGATTTCCCTCCAATGGTTGATCGTTTCAGGGATGTCTTCCCGGACGACTTTTCAGGTCTACCTCCGGTGCGTGAGGTGGATTTCTCTATCGAGCTTGTGCCAGGAGCAGCACTGGTGTCCATTCCTCCTTATAGGATGGCTACACCTGAGCTGCAGGAGCTTAAGAGGCAGTTAGAGGAGTTACAGGCAAAGGGTTTTATCAGAACCAATACATCTCCTTGGGGTTCTCCGGTCCTTTTTGCGAAGAAGGCAGATGGTACCCTCAGACATTGCGTGGATTATCAGAAGCTGAACTAGTTGACGGTTAAGAACTGATATCCCTTGCTGAGGATTGATGATCTGTTTGATCAGCTTCGTGGAGCATGAGTGTTCTCGAAGATTGACTTGAGATCGGGATATCATCAGTTGCGTGTGAGACCATTGGATATACCGCTTACAGCTTTTCGGAGAAGATATGGTCTGTACGAGTACTTGGTTATTCCGTTCGGACTCACAAACGCGCCAACAGTTTTCATGGATCTGATGAATCGTGTGTTCCATCCGTATCTTGATTCTTTTGTGGTAGTATTTGTGGACCACATCTTGGTGTACTCTCACACTCGACACGACCATGCCACCCATCTTGAGATCATATTGAGTACACTGAGAGAGCATCGACTATATGCTAAGCTCTCAAAGTGCCACTTTTGGATAGACCAGATTCACTTCCTAGGTCATATCATCTCATAGGCAGGAGTTGCAGTAGACCCAGAGAAGGTGAGAGCAGTAGTTTCCTGGGAGCAGCCTAAGAACGTGTCTGAGATACAGAGATTATTAGGGCTGGATGGTTACTATATACGCTTCATACAGGACTTCTCCCGCTTAGCAGCACTATTGACGGGTCTGACTAAGAAGGGTGTGAAGTTCTTTTGGTCAGAAGCTTGCGAGGCAGCTTTTCAGAACCTAAAGGGAAGGTTGACATCAGCACTGATCCTGATACTCCCAGAGTAGGGGAATAGCTATACAGTTTACTATGATGCATCAGGGATTGGGATTGGAGCAGTTTTGATGCAGGGCGACCGAGTTGTTGTGTACGGGTCTCGGCAGTTGAGGCCACATGAGCAGAATTACCCGACGCATGACCTCGAGTTGGCTGTAGTTGTGTATGTGTTGCGTTGTTAGAGACATTATCTGTTGGGAGAGAATTTTTTGGTTTTCACCAACCACAAAAGCCTCAAGTATATCTTTACTCAGCATGACATGAATCTGAGGTAGAGAAGGTGGGTTGAGTACCTACAGTCCTTCAATTTTGAGCTTGCCTATACACCTGGTAAAGGTAATGTAGTAGCTGATGCACTGAGCAGGAAGACTCAGATACAGGCAGTGTAGGAGGCCAGTGGTGAGTGGAAGCTCATGGCATTGTTCTCTGAGATGCATCTGGAGGTGTACGACAGTCAGGGTAGACGTATCTTTCATCTTTAGTTGTGACTTCTACCCTCCTGTACAGAGTGAGGATGAGACATCTATCGGATTCAGAAGGCCTAGTTCTACGGGAGTCGGTGGCAAGTGAGGACCCTCCTCCTAGTTGGGTGATAAGAAATGATGAGGTTTTTCATTTCCATGGACGAGTATGGGTTATAGGGGATATATGCGAGGAGATGATGCGGGAGTTTCATGATTCATCTTGGGCAGTTCATCCCGGGGTTACCAAGATGTATTGTGACTTGAGAGGTCAGTACTGCTGGTCGGGTATGAAGGGTGATGTAGCTGGTTTTGTTATGAGGTGTTCCACCTGTCAGTAGGTGAAGGCGGAGCATCAGAGACCAGCTGGACTGTTACAGCAGTTTCCCATTCCGGAGTGGAAATGGGATGATGTCGTGATGGATTTCGTGGTGGGATTGTCGAGGTCACCTCGAGGCAATGACGCCGTGTGGGTTGTTGTGGACAGACTCACGAAGGTAGCTCACGTCTTGCCGATCAAGAAGACCTTCGGTGTAGACGATCTCGGAAGGCTGTATATCCGAGAGATCATACATCTTCATGGGGTCCCTCGTTCTATCGTTTCTGATAGGGGCGCCTGCTTTACATCTCATTTCTGGCAGAGTTTTCAGAGGGCCCTGGGTACACAGGTGCTTCTGAGCACAGCATACAACCCTCAGACCGATGGCCAGTCAGAGCGTACGATACAGGTGCTTGAGGACATGTTGTATGAATGCGTCCTAGACTTTGGGGGCTCTTAGGAGAAGCATATACCCTTAGTCGAGTTTGCCTATAACAATAGTTTTCAGGAAACTATTGAGATGGCACCATACGAGGCTTTATATGGTAGGTCATGTCGTTCACCTTTGTGCTGGTTAGAGGTAGGTGAGGCAACTTTACTGGGACCACAGCTCGTGTAGGAGACATCTGAGCAGGTCCAGTTTATTCGGAAGCGGATGGCTACCGCGTAGTCTCATCAGAAGTCTTATGCTAATTGCCGCAGATGACCTTTGGAGTTCGTGGTCGGGGATCAGGTTCTTCTACGTGTTTTGTCGAGGCTGGGACACAAGTGAATCAGGAGACAGGGTAAGCTTTCACCGAGGTATGTGGGGCCATTCGATATTCTAGAGAGAGTCAGGATGGTTTCCTATCGGTTGCAGTTACCGCAGTGGTACCGAGCCATGCACGAAGTCTTCCACGTGTCTCAGTTGCTTATCATTCATACCCATCTCAATTCTTTCAGCCTGAGGAGGTTGAGCTAGAGGCTGATGCGTCCTTTGAGGAGCATCTGATTCGTATCGTTGACAGGAGCAAGAAGTTTCTCTGAGGCCGGTCAGTTTCCCTCGTACGGGTGTTATGGCAGCATGGCCGAGTGCAGGACGAGACCTGGGAGTGGGAGGCTGATGTACGTGCTCATTGTTCAGAGCTGTTCTGAGCTTTATCTTCGCCACCCTGGGAAGGCCAATTCTGGGATGAATTTCTATAAGGGGGAAGTTTGTAAGAACCCGGTTCTTATTTTTGAGGTACGGGATTCTTCTTTTCTCTGTTCCTTAAGTGTTTTTGAGAAAATATGGAAAATGGGGGGAAATCCTAAATTTTGGAACTACACGCCGTGTACTTTTCCACACGTCGTGTACTTTTGGCCGTGTGGGATGGGTACATGGGGCGTGTAGCCATGTCAGTAACGAAGGGTGTAGGAACCGACTACACGTCGTGTAGTGGTACCTTACACGCCGTGTAGTTAGTCGGTAGACCTAAACAGTAAAGTGGTGGAGTAGCCGCCAGCTGGGCGGCATTACACGCCATGTAGTCGGGAGTAAATGTTGTGTACTCATGTCGACGGATGAACAGTGTGGCGGTGCCGCCAAGGGAACAGTTAAATGAAGGAATTACATGTCGTGTACTCAGAAGTACACGCCGTGTACTTTGTTTTTTCAGCTTAAAATAGGCAGTAGCCTCCTCATTTGGCAGAGGAATCATTTGAGCCGTTTTGGAGCCAAAGGAGGAGGCCGAACCATTGAAGATTCGCTGAGTGTTCGTCTAGAATCCGATTCGGCTTCAGACGATCTCGTTGGAACCGCACGGGTAAGCCCTCTCTTCTCCTAGCGTATCTATTACCAATTCTTTCCTATTGGAGAGTTATTTACGTTTGAATGAGTTTTCTTCTTCATCAGATCTATGTCGTTCTTGGGCGTTTCTTGGATCGACATTCGTGTATAATGCTCGTTGGCGTATAAAGTAGGTGGCTTGGTGTTAATTTTTCCAACTGTTATGTGTTTTGTGCGTTTTTGTGCCACGAACCCATGTCAGGGTGTCGTGTGGCTGAGGTCGTTGATATATTTAAACACCTAGAATTGATTAGGTATTTAAATATGATATAAAAATGATGGTTGGGATCGTTTCTTGGATCCAGAACCACCCTGGGGGTGTGTTCCACTGTTTAGCCGTTTGGTCAGGATACCCGAGGGTATTCCTTTAAAGTAGTAATAGAATTGCCTTGAGAGGAATTGCTTGTTACTTCTTGTTACTTGTTGGGCATAGCCTGGTTACCTGTTTAGCCTGAGGGCGTTGTTGTGATTAACCTGAGGGCGTGACTGTATTAGCCTGAGGGTGAAGTTCTATTTCTCCCAAGGGAAACCTTTTGTGCCTGAGGGATTGACTTCTGTGCCTGAGGGTGACACTTCCTACGCCTGAGGGAAACTTCTGTTACGCCTGAGGGCTATACCTGCGGGTTGGAATATGCTTACCTGAGGGTAAGGTTTTGCTTGTCTGAGGACGTGGACTTTTACGTAGAAATGCACTGTGGTGATTTCTAATATTTAATGGATTAAATGAATAATAAAATGGAAATATAACTGGTAGTTAGTTACTTTTGAGTACTGCTTACTTTATTGCATTTCACTATTGCACACTGTTGTTGCATGCTTACACGCAGTTGGGTACAGGCCTTTGGTGGGTTCCTACTAAGATATATTTCTCACACCCTGTTTGGGTCACACTTTTCGGCCCAAACATATTACGTTGCTACAGGTGTAGATAGGGGCAAGAGTCCCTATACAGATACTTGACTGTTGTTGAGGAGTAGGAGGGCATGGGACCGATCTTAGGCTCGTGATGCCGCTTCCAGATGTTTGCTTTGTTTTGTTGTACTCTGCTTTTTGCTATACTATATTGATGTATAACATGTTCTGGTTGTTTTCTTAGAACTTGAGACATGTAGCATTATTTTCTATATACTGATGGTTATATCCACTGTTGTTGTTTATTTCAGTTGTATATGGTTTACTGCTTCCGTTGTTGATGTATGTTTTTATTATACTCTGCTGCGCTACAGTTTGAAAAATGAGGGCATAGTTTCCCCACTATCAGACCTGGGCCCTCGCTGCTAGTCGGCAGCCTCTGGCGTTTGGGGAAATGTGCTTGAGGTCATGTGGCAAACCGGGTTCGGGGCACCCGTTGAGTGGCACCCGGGTCCGGGACGTTACAATGGATAGGCTCCTGAAGGATGTATTATGTTTTAAAATCACAAAGATCATTAGGACTATCCTTAAATACATGTCTCACCTTTAATTACATATATAAAATAAACAATCAAAAATTATATATGGGAATACAGTGGTTCTTCAATGATTTTATGTTAGAGAATTGGGGATAATATTGATTTATTGAAAATGAAACTCCATTCAATTATACTCCATATTTACAAAAAAGCCTCATCCTTTCTCATTTCTTTCTTTCCAATCTTTTTCATTTAAAGACCTCATGGACTGGTTTACCAAACATACATAAAAATGAGTTTTGAGAACCCATTTTCCAAGGTCTATTATATGACCGTTTTACCTCAATATAAGCACAATTACATTAATGTTTCATTAATTTCATCATTCTGTCTAGGTGTATCTTGGTTCACAATTTTCATAACACCAATCTTCTATTAATTCCCTAAGGTTGTCTTTTTACATTTTTTTATCTGTATTATTTCTTATTTTGTCTTCAAATCATCATTTTCATAATGGATAGTTGGTACATACTATAACTCATTATAATTGTGACAACTACAATATAAATAATCACCAAATTCTTTAAGGAAATAAAATATATTTTTGATAAACATATTATTATTCTTTTATGAATTATGATTCATGTTTGAAGGGTTTATATTCACATAAGTTCTTATCCCACTTATTTTTATCCTACTATAATTATCTTTCATTTAAAATTTATGAAAATAATCAATGTTCGGATGAACAAATTTCAAACAACACCACCAATAGTAAAAAAAAAATTGATTTATTCTTCTATTCTATAATATGGATTGTTTTTACATCTTTTTGGTTTTGGATAATATGATTATTCATATATGATCATTTTGGGGAATAATATTTTATGAATCTCATCATATCCACCTTTGATGATATGGTTGATTTATTATTTGTCTCCTTCACCCATGTTTGACCAGAATTATTATTTGGACCTATACATGACAATGGAAAATTATCTGTATAAATATAAATTAGGGAATAAAGGTTACCTATTTCAATGATCATTCAAATGCTTTATATTTAGATAATCTCGAGCTCTTCTTTCCACTATAATTAGTCTTGTCAGAAATAAGACTATTTTCATAATTACCCATGGTATGTTTTTAAACCACATCATTTTTTCATGATTCGCCATGAATATTCTAATGATTTTTGAACATGACCTCCACCTCTTGATATTTTAGTTGTATAGTGTTCTTCTAGTATTCAAATTATTTTACCATATATTCACATTCATTCTGATAATCCTTTAATTTTTTCCTTCAAAATTTTTAATTTAATTTACATTTCAAGAACTTTCATGTTGAGAAAATTTTTCTAATCCTCAAAAAATCATTTTTATTCCCATTGACTCTTCA
This sequence comes from Viscum album, assembly GCA_963277665.1. Classification (NCBI taxonomy): domain Eukaryota; kingdom Viridiplantae; phylum Streptophyta; class Magnoliopsida; order Santalales; family Viscaceae; genus Viscum; species Viscum album. The sequence goes on along the minus strand of OY728125.1, from coordinate 1,741,015,416 downwards.
TTATCTAAAGATAATAATCATTTATTTAATGTTACTCCAATAGAGAATTATTGAACTCTTTATTCTTCTTTACAATAACATCTTATTGGTGTTCTTTAATAAACTATGAGGTTATTAATAGTTTCTCCAATGCACTGATCAGTTATATATAAACATCCTCATTCATATCCTTCTCAAAGATAGTCATCTATAATTCAGCTTCATCCAATGTGAATCTTTCATTCTAGTGAAATACAGATTTTTATTTTGATTCTTCACATAGCAGAAATGTACTGTCATTTCCATCGATTTTCAATTGAGAATCGTTAATATTCATTATAGAATTATGATATTCTTCAATTGCGTGAATCATCATAGTACAGAACTTCTCAGTAAATATTTTTTCAAACACACATCTTTTAATTTATTCTTCAAAATTGGAGAAATTTTCATTGCAATGTGATATGGTTTCTTCTTTTTAATCATTAATTTTTGTCAGATGTTTAAATATTTGATACTTGTTTAACAAAATTTTATATTTATATCCACCTATTTCTTTTCATGCTATGTATTTTCATCATATCGACCCTTGATACAAGAAAATATTCATGGGACACATTTGGTAGGAACATTACTTAGATATTCATTTATTTATGAATAAAATCACTAATTTATTCAATGAATTCTTATACATAAATTCTTGAACCATAATAATCAAAAGGATCTCTATCAACTGATTTAATAGTCATTGGTTATTGAATACCACTATAAATATGATTATATTGTGAGTACTCTATTTTTTATTTGAAATCATTCTTTTCTTTCTTTCCTCTTTATTCTGTATGTATTTTCATGGTGTTTGTAAACATCTCTTTATTATCACTGACATAGATATGAACTACACTCTCTAACTGAGATAAAACTATTTCTTTTCAAATTCAAATATTCACATCATATAAGTTTGATATAAACAACTAGGACAATAAGTTAGATCCCATTAGAGGTATAACATATGTTTTGATACTAATTGATATGCCCATTCGATCATGTAGTTACAATGAGTGGGGGGGAAAAGTGTACATAATTTTTTTACCAGTTTTCATTTCTCTTCTCTTACCCCTTTTTATATCGAACCACTACACCAGTTAGAGTCAGTCAATCCTCTATGTTTATAATAAAAATTATACCAAATTCATGACATAAATTAAAGGACACACAACACGTAGTTCTTTAACAATGTCCTCCCCTGATGTGGGTGACTATGTCATTGTTGTGTTTGGGATGATATGGGACATAGATTCTCGACTAAGAAATCAATAAATAATTACAATAGGTTCGGTCAGAGAACACCCTAAAACCAAGATGAATAGGTATGAACCATTTTCCAAATTGTATTGGTATCCCAACAATGTTCTTTATACTGGTATCCAATCAGTTTTATTTATCCTATAATTCCACCAGTGTTTAAAAAACAATAACACAATGATAAATATGACAATAACATCAACCTGCCATTGTAATAGAAAATTTATCTTCCACTTTGATCCACTGAGAATTAATTGAGACTTCACTTACTCATGTTAATTGAAATATTTTGACTACCACTAAATATAATCAACATATCTTCATTCTATGTGGTTTATTATACACTCCATAATTTTTGAAGGTAACACTTCCAATTAAAATCACTCCAGTAATAGATTGGAAACTGAAGATATATCAATAAAATATAACTTGTGATATTATTTTATTCACTAAAAAAATATTTCCTCAACTCAAATAAATTATTACATACATCAACCTCGTTTTTTTCAGGCATGTAGTTCTCATCATCACATGAAAATATTTAATTCTTGTAATTATCCATATAGTTTATCTATCTTCCTTTCCAAATAACAAAAGCATTACACTATTTTTACTTTAGATCTTATTTTTTAAAGAACAAAATTATACACCTCAATTAAAATAAAATATTTTATGACCTTCTTCGAAGGATCCTTTGGTTTAAATTACTAAAACTCAAATAAGTACGATTTAACTTTTCATGCAAGCATCACAAGGAAAGACCAAATACAAAAACTATTACACTTTCATCCACACTTCACCTTGAATGTGCATACATATCCACATGTGAATTGTGTAAAGTCAATAAAGAATGAAAAAATATTATATATTATATATTAAACTCTTGTAATTTCATCAGTATGTACTTTACTCGCGAAAAAATAGTATGTGCATATTCTAATTACTAGGTGAAAATTAATTGCACAATACTACATTGTTTTTTCATCATGGAATATGCATGAGGCTACAATATTTTTGAAATACATATACTTGTCACCATGAAAAACCAATATCAGTTTCAATTCAAAGTCACATGAAAGAAACATACAAATAATGATATTATTTTGGTTAGTTTTTGAGATTCACTATTTCATGAACAAGGCACTGTATGTAATTTTCTTCTTTTACCAATAGTTTGTAGAAAACTAATTCACTTCATGTATGAAAAAGAATATTATTACAGTGTTTTAAAGTTTCACTTTGTAACTTATCTTCACAATGAAAACTAATTGTGCTAATAATATGTCAAACACTCATGAAATACATTTTATTCTCCTTCATATAAAAGGGGACATGATTCTTTTGTCTTTTTCAAGTAATACATTTTTATATAGTTATTTAGTATTCTTCATGAAAAAATTTTCTAGAAGGTGAAATTACAATCAAATCCATGTGATAACATATATTGAACTCAAATGCATGAAATATAATTCATTAAAACATAATTCATGTTCTATTATATATCACTCTCAAAAATCCTCTCAGATGTGAGATGAGATCTAAGAAGAGAGATAATATAATCTGTAAAAAATGTGGTCAATTAGAACATTTATAGGTGATAATCACTGACTTAGTACATCATAAAATAATGGATTGACATCCACTTAATCATCATCTAAAACACTAAACAGTCTCAGGTTCAGTTAATGTAATATTGTCGTCTTCATAAATCATTTTTTAAATATCACTGCATATTATCAGTTTGATCTATATATAATCATGAAAACCACTTTTTGTGATATTTCTATCATATTAAAATAAGAATTACAAAGAAATGGTGTTTGAATTTCATGGTTCAAGATTATAGTGAGATAGAAATGGAGCTTCTATGATACACAGAATCTCTTGCACGACATGTTGGAGAAGAAAATATATAGCTTTGAAAAAACGTATTAGAAAATTTGATGAGCATAATAGACGATTGCAGTTTTTTAGAGCTATAGAAACATGATAAAACAAGATATCACATCGAAATGAAAATTATTTTCCAACACCATTATATCACAAGGCATGATGTAATCATCTTATAAAAATGGATACCAAAAACACTCATCATAGCCTTCTATCCCCCCATGTTAGGTGCTCTCCTCTACCAGTTTGTCTCCCCCACATTGTGGTTCAACACTGTCTCTATAGTCATATGGAAACCCTCAGCTGCCCAATATTCCTTCTTCTTTCGTGGCCTTGTCCTAGCCAAACTCTCTCAATAGTGGTTTCCCCTTTTAGGTCCCACAAATGGTGAAGTATGAGATGTCTTGGAAATGGTTAGTAGGATGGCTCATATTTTTTTATAAAGAAACATTATATACATTGAAAATATATAATCAATAAAATGAAATGAAATGTCCTTATTTGAATGTAATTACAATACAAACCCCTCAACAACTCTTCATCTAAAATTCATGAAAAACATTTTCCTTTTTTATGAAAATACAACTCTTTACTTCTTCATGCAACAAGATATTCATATTTCATAACATCCTTCAATCATACAAGAAATTTTGTAAACAATATTTCCTCCTTTGAGACATGGAATCGAAACATACTAAATAGTCCATAGATCACCACATTTAATTGTTTTCAATATTTAGAGAAATGTTATAAAATCAACACAAACATTCCAAAACATGAATTATTCTAAAAAATAAATCAATATAAGAACAAAAACCTTTAATTAATGTTGTATTGAATTTTTATCAAATAACTATATTGCCAACAATTTCAAAAAAAATATAGTTTTACAAAAATTAGGGTTCTTTACCTATAATGGTGAATTATTATTTACCTTTCATTCATTAAATTTTTCAATAAGTGGAAACATAATTCATGCATATGTATGACCATTGATCACCATGTAATGTGTATACCATTTTTACACCTTTATATTTTACGGATGACTCCAAATATCTATATGTTGACAATATATAACTTCTATATCATAAGTAAAATTATTTATATGACGGAACCATATGTACTATTAATTTAATAAAACTAATGAATCAAAACATACATGAAAATGAATTAGTTAACATCCAGAATAATTATAAATATAAAATATTGTTAAAAAACATGTGAAAATATGCATTAAATGGATCATATATGATATTATATATATATATTCCTATTATGTACAGATAATAAATATAAATTTAGTATGAATAATTTTAGAATCTAGTATGATTCATGTTAATCATGGGGTAAGGGTTTTCTTAACTCAATTTTCATTCGTTGTATTTTTCTTTTACTTCTTTGACATTATCAAGCAATGATTCCTTGTCAAACACCCAATGATTGTAGAATGTTTTATTTCCAATATTAATGTTTTGATTCTAAATTATTACACATAATATCTTAACTTATTTATTCTCATATCAATGATACAATCATTGTATGGTTTTTCTAAACTCAATTTCCATTAATTAGGTTATACTTGTACTTAATTGACTATGTTATTTCACGATTATGTGTGAAGTAAAATACAAATTTATTATTTTTCAATGAATTTTTTTTTGTGGAATTAGAATCATTACATAAGAAAACTTCCTTGATTATTTTTCCCTCCAATGATATGCTCTTAGTACGGTATTTTGTCTAAATGTACACACCATTGATCAACATTTGGAATTATGATATTTTATTTTATTTTATTTTGGATATGTAATACACTGTGTAAGTATTTAATATGAATTTATATTTATTCATGATGATTATTTTTTCAAATCATATTACTTCTTAAAGGGATTAAAAATTTTATGATATCAATGTGGTATGAATTTATGTTAAAATATTATTTTCATCGGGAATTTATTCAATTTCCTATAAAGGAATGTCATAATTTGTATTTCATAAAATCCAACTGTTTTCCTATTCAATAGAAATTTAGGTATTTGTAAAGTTATCTTCCAAAATTTAATCTCTTAAGTAGTTGAATAAAAAATGAATACATAGATCAATATCTAATTATATTTATCTTTGGATCAGGTTTATTTTTTATCCATGTCCATATTTTTTAAATTTATTTTACAATTGACATTTTTTTTGAAAAATAAAATAATTTATCAAGGAAGCTTTACATTTCCCATTTCTTATTTAATATTTTTGGAAGTATTATTTCTATTTTTTTCTAAAAAAGTCAATTTTCCACAATCTTTACAAAAGTTTAAAGGAATATTTCTTTTTAATATATATAACATTTATTGAATCACTAGTTGTCCTAGATATTTTCAACTATTTTTCTTCTTTTATATGATTTTAATAGTTTCAAAAAAAATTATATAAGGAAATATTATTTTATTATTTCACTTCAATTTTCTAGATAACCTGATTTTACTGCAAAACCTATATTTCTAATGAATTGAATGTCATATTTCATTATTGTGATCATTGGACAATAAATTCCTTATAAATATCCATATTCTTCAAATCATGGATATTATTATTAGCAAAACCATATATCATTTATATATGTGGTGTTTTATATTGAATTTTATTTTCTTATATGGGGAAATATTCATATTTTGCATTCTTTACTCTATAAATATATTCATTTATAAAGAATATTAATTATCAATTAAATTCATCATTAAATATATGAGAAATTAATTATATGTGTAGTGAAGTGTGGGGAATGAAATTAAATATCCCCTTAATACATCAATATTTTTCATGAGACAAAATTGTTTTCCATGCATATTAAATGGGTTTTTTGGTGAATATCTATGTCAGAGACATGAATTATTTTAATGGAATTTTTCATGTAATTTCTATTTTTTATTTTCTTTAGGGGATTCCCATGAATTTTTGGAGGAAATTATGGGTTTTCAGGATTTGGGCCAAACTGTGAGCCTATTTCATTTCTCCAACTATGGAGTACATCTTCATCGCATATGAGGGAAAATTCTCTTAGGCTTTCTCAAATTGTCCAAATTTGAAAAGTTAATTTGTTTCTTGAATAAAACATTAATTTATTACTCTCTTCCCCCATTTCAGTTCACACATGACCTCCTCAGCATTATTTGAACCTCCATCTCATTTTTGGATGCTTGTAGATTCACCTACGAGTGTATTTGGTGGAATTTCTTCAATGTTTCTCAAGTGAGTGACTTTAATCTCTTATTCATTCCATTTTCGTAGTGTTTATTCCACTTTTACTATATCCAAAAATTTCTAAAAGTTAGGGATTCATACCTAGGTTCTGTTGTATAATTTCTTGGTCCAATCATAGGTTATTAAGTTTCCGTTAACTCCCTTGTGGTGTGGTGGTGGTGCGGTTGAGGTTTCGCACAATGATTTAGTGTTTTTGACACACTTGGTAGGTGATTACAGGATTGAGAACTAATATATGAGTTAGAATTTATTGATTGGTTTTTTTAGCATACTTCTTCTTCATTATTCTTTCTAAGAAAATTATGTTTTGTGGCATTTGTTAAATAATTGATTTTTAAATGCAATTTTTGTGTCAAAATTCATGTTTTACATGTGTGTTCCATGTTTTACCACTTGGGGATATTTAATAATTCATGGAAAGGATTTATTAAATTGAATTTATACTTCCAATTTTGTTTTGGGGTGGTTGAGGTACGCATTTGGTTTTCAAAGAGGGGTTTTAGATAGATTTTAAGTGCAATGCTTGGTTATATTCCTTGAAAACGTTTTATGGAAATTCTAAATGGTTTATTGATTTATTGAAATGGTGAAAAGAATGTGTAGATACTATTTTGAATGTGTATGACCACAAATGGTTTGTTTATATGAAAATTAAATTTGGTAACATGTGGAAATAATTTGAGCATGTAAGGGGGAAACCTGTGTATTCGGTGGGAAGATGTGTACATGTATGATATTGATTTGGAGTGGGTTTTCCCTATTTTACATAGCTAGTTGGGAATTGAAAACACTAAAAAACTATAATGATGATGATTGGAGAACACTAGGATATGGGTATATTCCATATTAGCATATCATGCATGATAATTGTCACCAAACAACCTGGGTCGACTCTGAACCGGTCACCCATGTCGGTCCACGACATGGCCTGAAGGGCATTCCCAATCCCCACTGGCTGGCAACTAGTGTAGGGCATAAAAATGTTACCATTGGGAATAATTTTTCCCATGAAAAAAGGTAACCAAATAAATATAGATTGACGATAGGAAAATAAAACTAGATGGAGAACAAAAACCAATGTACATACCTACTTGTGACCCTTCAGGTCACCAACGAACTCAGAACCAAGTATACACCAATATTGAGCAGCTGAACCAGAAACCTGAACAAGAAACTGAATCTGCAACTGGAATGATATAATAGGCATGAGCACCGAGATGCTCAGTAGTGATTCCATAAATAAACCACTGAATCCAACAGTTCTATTTTCTGAAGTAGCCCATAAACACAAGTTTGAAATAAAAGTATGAAAGTAGGTTTTTCACATTATAAAATAAGCAACATGTTTTTACCATATAAATAAATCCCAACACAATATAAATACCACTTCTAAAACCATTTGACATTTTATAAAAAAAAGACAGAAATACCATGGTAGTGCTAAAATAAATGAATAAACAATACAAACTTTAAATAAACTAACATGCATAGCTAAAGGTAAACAAGAAATGTGAAAAATTAAGTAACCATGGGTAATCTTAAACATCCCTAGAAGACCCCTGGACGTACTCGGTTCGGAACCACCTGTCGGTGTATGGTGAAACTCATAAGACTATAACCAGCTAGTTGTCCTCATAGTAATAGAAACTAGCGGCACTCCCCATATATCCTATACACCTACCAGTGGGTACCAACCCGTCTAATCAAGGATGATAAGAAACCATCACTCGATCAACTATAGGACACCCATAAACCCATGGTGGTTATAATAATACTGTGTAGGTAGGAAGGCCCTCGCACGAGTGACTCATCTAACCACACTTTCCTTCCACAAACACGGACGCTTCCTATGAGTTCACCCATAATGGGTTACCTTAGATAGGAGCATCCCATATACTTATGTATATATGCATACGTGACAAACATACAAAGTGCCAACCGGGACGTCACATAATTCGGTTATCAAAACTATTTTATTAAACATTTGGAGTTTTAAATCGGGCATTTTGTTTTTCATAATCAAATGCCTTTATGAAAACATTGCACAAGCTCTTCTAAAACATCTATAGATACCACTTTTGTATTAAAAAAATCCAAATGGGCCCTTAAGTTCCACATTTCAAAGAACTAACATAAAATTCTTTAGTGATACTATATTCAATTTCATAAATAAAACCTAAGCATTTCCTTACACCACACACTCAACAAAATATATGCACCAAAACACAAATGGGCATATACTCAAAGATTTCATTTCAAACCAATTTAAAGAACCACACGAAGAGAGCCACAACATTTAGAAAACAAGAACTTCTTATAAAACCAAGGATTCGAGAAAAATTCCAATTCAAAGAGACGCTAAATCATTTCAAAAAATATACTAATTTCCATAAAACTAACCAACACAGGACAAAAAGTTTTATAAAATGTTTCTACAAGAAAACATCAATCAAGACATCCAACAATACCATTTGCAGATAATGGTAGTTATTTCCCACCAAGTTGGCAAGGCATAAAAATGTGCATAAATAGAGGATCATCCAAAAATCCATTTTTAATCAAATCTTTCAATAGTAAAACACTAAAATAAGTTATCTATAAACATAATAAAAGAAAGAAACATAATATAAGATTTAATTAAGAAAATAAAATCATTAAATAGATTAAAATTGGGAGCAAGGGCACGGAAACACCTACACATAACCAAGGAACTATTTCAAAGCTATTTTTAACACTTTTAACCGTCATGAAAAACACTTCAATGAATAAAATAACATTCTTATAAGGGTGTGAATAACATTTATAAATTAATTGAAACCATTCAAGTGACTATGAAAAATATCATAAAGAGAGAAGCTATGGAAATGCCTACCTCAAGCAGACCAAGCCAACACTTGGCATTCAACACATTCTAGCTCAAGAAGTCAACCACTCGCGTGCACATACTTAAATATATATTTTTGTATACCATTTACCTAATGCATGTATTCACCATTCCATGAGGGAATACACACATGGATGGTATACACATCTATATATATGCATACATTCGTATATCCCCATGAGTCATAAAAGGAACTAGAAACACTACACATAAAAATCGAGACCCTCAAACAACATAAGATTGTCAAATTACATGTGAGAAAACCAAAAGAATATTTCAACACTTACATTGGATGACGAAAATGAACCAAAAATGCTTCTCCTTCAGTGGCGGTTGCTGGAACACACACCAACGGGCCCCGAGTGTCCCCAGGCACAACCTAGAACCGTATGAAATAATAAAAATCATGATACCCCTTCGACTATGGTTTTGGATGAATGAGTACGGTGAAAGGAGGACCTAAAATCAACCTAAGGAAGGAGATATGAGGAGAAACCAATCTTAACTCGGAAATCCGAAGAGAATACAACATACGGAGAGGGATTCAGAGGGGGGTGGGGGTCGCGTCACGCCTCAAAGGAGTGGGAGGGAGGGTCACATTATGCATCAAAGGGAGAAGCCGCCATCTAGGGAGGGTGGTCGGATAGGATATGGTGGATGGCACTATCAAGGGGAACCATCTGAGGGAGAACCAGAGGGCCGCACCGCGGGGTGGTGGTGAGCGAGCGGGATAGCAGGCTAGAGGGGCTGTCAACATAGGGGGAGGGCAGCGAGCAGAAGGGGGAGATGAGATTGGAGGGGGTGGTCAGGCACTATGCACGAGAAGCCAAGGGGAGAGTTTGGGTGCACCATAGAAGGAAGAAAAAAGTGGGCACCCTTTAGGGTTTTAACCAAAAGAGAAAATAAAGAATTAAAATAAAATAAAATAAAAGTGAACCCAATAAAAATAAAATAAAAATATATATAATATTAATACTAATTATATATTAATGATAATTCTATTAATAATAATAATTAATAAAAACAGTAATAATAATAATAATAATAATATAACAAATCAATAATAAAAACCACAATAATAAATTATTCTGTATCATTTCCAATAATAATAATAATATATATATAAATTTAGTAACAATGATAATGTTAGTATCTACACAAGATTTTATTATTTTATGCATCACACAACTGCACGGTCACCCAGGCGGAACGCACGGTCACTGCTAATGGTCTGGTGTCTCCGCACCTGCCCGAAACCCATAAATATTATTAAACATAAAAAAATTCAAACAAGACATCAAACCAACTAGGTCTAAGTGATGTGAGAACGAGAAATGAATAAAATAAAAAAAGGCATCTGAGGTTGCGGTGTGACATGAATATTTATTGTTATGGTTACTTTACACCGAGATATGAGGTACATGGGGCCCAAAACTAAGTAATGCATAGGGATGTTCCCAAGATTAGTGATCATTAACAAATTCATATTTATCATTTTCTTATGGTGTTTCTTGATGTAAAATTCATTATATTACATGTCTTATTGAAATTTGTTCACTATTTGGAATTTCTCTTTGAAAATTGTTTACATTTAAAAGTTTGATACCTAAGAAATTATTTCCACCATTTCTTGTTTACTAAAACTTGCATGCTTTTTATCTTGTATTTCTTACTATATGGAATCTTTGGGTGGTATCCTATTGAGATAAGTCTCACACCCTGTTTATACCAAGGGGTTTAAGTAGACATGATCATGTTTTGACACATGTAAAGGAAAGGCCTTGGGTGATAGTGGTTTGGGTTGCTAGTTTCCTTCCATGGTGGGATTTTGTGGAGACGTCACATGGGTGATGACCCCTTTTTGTGTGGTGTTACATGGTCTATTTTTCTGATAATTTTATATCTCTTTGTACATTTTTTGTCATTTTTAAGACCATGTATTCATTTTGAATTTTATTTAAGGCCTGTTGGGTTGGTAATTTTCAGATTGAGTTTATTGATTATCTTTGGTTGGTAAATGATTCTAAACATGGGAAAATCGTACCTAACCCAATATTTAAGATTCTTGGGAAATTATTCTAACCCGTGGGGATAGGTAATGACCTTCAAGACATTCCATTTACCGGGTAGGGTGCCAGTTTTGATCGTGACCAGATTCGGTTTGTGACAAATAGTGTCAAAAGAGGTTAATGATTTTGGGTAATATTATTATTTGGGGATGAGTCGGGCTAGAAAGGATCTAGGACTGTCAGGGTTGAGAGTTTTGGTAACGAGTAGGGTGTCTATCCCACACCTCTCATGAAAGTCCTCACTTCACCATGGGACATTAGAATTGTTTGTATGACTTCACATCAAGGTGAGACATCTGTGCTTCAGACTACATGTGGACATCATATTGGGTTGAAATAGTTCATTATTTTATTGTTTTAATTCTTTTGGGGTATTTATATTTGATTTCATTGATGAAAATTTTTAGAACATTTGATCTTAATTTTTATCTTCTGAATTTTTCCTTTTGTAGCAACATGCCTCCCCAGAAAGCTCCCATGCACCCACATGAGAAATCTGGAGGGAGTTCTACCTCACTGCTTGATCAGAGGCTAGTAAAGGCTGTGGATTGGGTTGTACATGCTCTAGGACATGGAAATTCTCTAATTGAATCTCCAATAAGAAAATACGAGACTAGTACAAGGATGGAAAAGCCCTGGAGTTGTGAAAAACAAGTTTCCTACCTTCCATGGTATCACAAAACCCCAGAAAGTGGAGGAGTGGATTGAAAAGATCGAGTACATGTTTGAGTTTCTAGAGACACATAATAAGGACATGTTTAAATGTGCCTCTTTCTTGTTTTATTGTCCCGTCCCAATGTGGTGGGTATTAGTGCTTCATGTTGGGAAGCCCGAGTAGATGAGCTGTAAGGACATCATGGTTATCTTCAACGACCAATACTGCCCTGACGTTTTTGAATATGATAAATCTTGAGAATTTATGGAACATGTTCAGGGGGATCTTATAGAGATAGAGAATGCTAACCATTTTGCTGAGTTGGTCTAGTATGCTCCGGAAATGGTCTCTAATGAGAAGATGAAGGTCCAGAGTTTGAGAGGGGTTTGCGACTAGAGATATATTTCCAGGACATCATGTTCAAGTTGAATACCTTTGATGAAGTGGTTGATATATCTTGAATGGTGGAGGTCATCTATAAGGGGATTTATAGTTTCTCTAGGAAAGTATTAGGAATGTGTAGTGGCAGTTCTTCTGAGATGAAAAGGAAGTGATATGAGCAGGGGAAGAATGGAGGTATCAACTCGGGCCCACCTGCTAGGAATTTTTCATCAGTGGTTTCTGATGCATGGTCCATCATGTGCCACCAATGTGGGAGGTCAGTAAACATCTGACTAGATTTCACATCTCCACTGAATCCCTATTATCAGTGTGGAGGTATGGGACACTTTCGACGCTTTTGTAGGAGGGCATGTCCACTCCAGAGTGGGGCATGATATGTGGATCCCAGAGGGGTGTCATTTTAGTTAGAGCCATCTAGAATGATATGATCTTAGTTTAGTGGATGTGGTGGGAGGGTAGGATCATTTTCTAGGCAGATCCAGTTCATGGAAGAGCCAGAGGTGATCGGTCATTCTCAAGCAAAGACTAGGCAACTTCATGCGGTGGATCAGGCACCAACAGGATCACAGGTGGGATGATCAACTGTCCGAGGTACCATTTCGATTACGTATTCTATAGATGGTGCCCTTTTTGATATTGGTTCCTCTGTTTCATTCACATATTCCCATTTTGTGAATGCGCTGAATTTTACAATTGATCTTTTGTATTTTTCGATGGAGTTGGTGAGGCTGCTGGGAAATAAGAAGGAGTCGGATCTTAGGATCACATCGTGTGAGCTTTCTATGTCAGGGGTTTAGATGGAGTGGACCTTATTGTCTTAGATATAGATCTATTAGACGTAATAATTGGAATGTATTGGCTGGTACAATTTCAATCGCACATCTATTTCTATAGGTAGTTGGTGAGTTTCACAGCACCTGATGGAAGATCATAGGCTTTTTTATGGGTAATGGGATCCCCAGTTGGGTCGTGTGGTACATCCACTCCCAGATGATTGGAATATTATCATTCAATTATCATCACTCATGCTAGAGGATGGAGTTTGTGCCCATGCGGGTTGGTTACCTCATGTATTGGATGAGTTACCAGAGGTATTCCCAAATAATTTTTTAGCCTTACCCCTAGAGAGGAATGTGGAGTTATCTATTGATTTGGTACCATGAACATAGACAATATCTCTTCCCTTGTATTTTATGGCCCTCACTGAGCCGAGGGAATTAATGATATATCTCTATGATTTAGAATAAAAATGATTCATTCACTCAAGAATCTCTCCTTGGGCTATTATGGTTATTTTTTCGAAGAAGGATGACGTATCCCTGAAGTTGTCTATTGATCACCGGAACCTAAGAAAGGAAAAAATGATGAACAAATATCATTTTCCTAAAAAATATGACTTGTTCAAATATTTGAATAGGGAAAACTAGTTTTATAAAATAGACTTGTGATCGGGTTACCATCAACTCAGTGTGAAATAGGCAGATATCTCAAAGACAACTTTCCAAAGAAGGTATAACGACTTTGAGTATCTGGTCATCCCCTTTAGGTTAAACAATCCTCCACCAATCATTATGGAACTCATGAATAGGGTGTTCTACTAGTATCTAGACTATTTTGTTGTGGTATTCATGGATGAATTCCTAGTTTACTCTTGATTCGAAGAGGAACACGAATATTATTTGACGATCATTTTGAACACCTTGCATGAGAACCACCTCTATGAAAAGTTGTGCAAGAGTACTTTGTGGATCTAGGTGGTGATGTTTTTGGGGAACGTGATCTCAGAGTAGGGGGTTTTAGTGCAACCCGACACGATCAGTGGGATTATGTCATGGGAGTAGCCAAAGAACCTGTTTGAGATCAGGAGTTTCCTATTCCTGGTTGGTTACTAAAGGCGGTTGGTTCGGAATTTCTCTCTGCTTTCTTCACCCATAACCGTGCTCACCTGAAAGGGTGTGAAGTTTTTATGGGTCCCATAATGTCAGGAATCCTTCTAGGAGATAAAGTGGAAGTTTAATACCACCCCCATGTATATTTTTTCAAATGTTTTAAACGGGTATGTTTTGTATTGCGACACTTCAATTATGGGTCTAGGGTGTTTGTTTATGCAAGGTGATCACGTGGTGGCATGTTGTTCTTGCTAACTATGATCAAACAGAAATAATTATCCAACCCATGATGTCGAGTTACAAGTTGTGATGCCTTATTTGAATACTTGGTGTCACTTCCTCTTTGGGGTGATGTTTGTGTTCTACTCTGATCACAAAATCTTGGCCTACATCTTCTCCTAGATGGATCTCAATCATTGCCAACGCTGCTAGATCAAGCACTTTTAGGGGTTCAACTATAACATTGTCTATACCGCATGAATGGGAAATGTGGTGGAAGATTATTTGAATATAAAATCACCAGTTCAATCCTCGAGGAAATCTAGTGATTAGTGGAATATGATAGCACTCTTTGCCCAGATGCATATAGAGATCAAGGAGAACAGTGGAGGTGCATTCTTTGCGAGAATTCAGTTTACTCCTTATCTATTAGCGTTTATTTAGAAATAATAACCCAGTGATGAAGTTTATCAACGGTCGAGGAAGTTTCTCCATGGTGGGGAGATGTCTTCTTATTGGTTATAGTCTCCCAAGGGAATCTTATGCTTCAAGGGCTGATCTGTAGTTTTATCATCTCTGCAGAAGGTGGTGATACATGATTGCCACTAGTATTAGTGGGTTTTCCATTATGGTTCCATTAACTTTTATTATGATATGTTTTGGAAGTTTTGGTGGCTATGTATTATATGAGACATAGTTGACTTCATGTTAAGAAGCTACACATTTCAGCATGTGAAAGTAGAGCACCAATGGCCCTCCAATATTCTCCAGCCATTACCCATTCCTACCTTGAAGTGGGATGAGGTTTCCATGGAATTTATTATTGGATTTACTCATACAAATCAGAGTAATATTTCTACATGGGTAGTGATTGATCATTTTACAGAATCAACAAACTTCATTTCGATAAAAAAATACAACTATAGTGGATGAGTTGGGTTGTGGGTATATTCAGTAGGTTTTATAGAATCATGGTGATCTGTGAGCCATTATCATAGATAGAGACACCAATTTCACTTCTCAGTTTTGGGAAGGGATTCATAAGGAATTGGGGTTGTAGATTAAGATGAGCATGACATACCATCCTCAAATAGATGGTCAGATATAGAAGGTAAATCAGATACTAGAGAACATGCCCTATGAATGTGTTTTAGAAATTGGAGGTTCTTGGGATAGCCATTTGGAATTGGTTGAATTTTTCAATAATAATAGTTACCAATAATCGATTTTAATGGATACTTTTGGAATTCCCTATGGTCGGCATTTTCGGTCCCCCTATATTGGTCTGAGATAGGTGAGACTTCACTATTGGGGTCGAGCCATGTTCAAGAGACCTCTGAGAAGGTCATGTTTATCAGGAAGTTCTTAATGATAGTTTAGAGTCTCCATAAATCTTATGAAGACCATAATCATTAGGTCATAGTCTTTTTTATGGGTGACTGGGTATTCTTGAATGTGGCCCCTCGTCTGGGCCATCGTTGTTT
This sequence comes from Viscum album, assembly GCA_963277665.1. Classification (NCBI taxonomy): domain Eukaryota; kingdom Viridiplantae; phylum Streptophyta; class Magnoliopsida; order Santalales; family Viscaceae; genus Viscum; species Viscum album. The sequence goes on along the minus strand of OY728125.1, from coordinate 1,740,999,385 downwards.
TGGAAAGCAAGGGAAACTAACATTATAGTATGTTGGACCTTTTGAAATCATTGAACGTACTAGCAAGGTTTCATATAGGTTTCCTTTTACATCTTAGTCAAAATCCATTCATGACATCATCCATGTCTCACAGTTGAAAAGGTACAACATGGATCTATCCCATGTGCTGAATTGGGAGGAGTTAGATATAGTGCTCGATTTGTCTTTTTTTGAGGGGTCAGTGCGAATGGTTGATTCCCAAGATAAGGTGCTTCATGAAATATCTAATCCACTGGTTCAGATCCTCTAGAATCATGGTAATGATGTCCATGAAACTCGTGAGCGGATATTGTGGGTTGAGAAAGAGAACCCATTCTTGTTTTCTTATCAAGCATCAGGTTGACTCTCCATTGAGAAAATTCTTTCATGGTGGGATGAATTTCCAAATAAATGACATAATTTAAAGTTATTTTTCATGTAAATTCCATTCATTCATTCTTTCTCAGGGGCTTCCCATGCATTTATCGTGAAAAAGGGTGTGTTTCCACGATTTGTGAAAAATGTGATCTCATTTCCACATTTAAATATAAATTTTGTTTTATTTATAACTCATTCATTTTCATCATTTTTCACCCATTTAAACTCTCACTTGGACTCCCTTATCCAATTAAAACTACCATATCCATTCATACCCCTTTACTAATAAATATTCGTGGTGGGTTTGGGTGGTTTATTCAGGCATTGGGTCAACCCATGAACCCATTTCCAATTTTTTTGAAAATTTATTTCTTTCATTTCACACTCATTTTTTAATTTTTTTAGTTTATTCTACCACTCACTCATTCCCACTGACCCTAGGCACAACCCCTTATTCTTTCGGCTCTCTTTGGAGCTCATCTATTTTATTGATTTTGGAAAATATTCATAGGATTTATCAAATCATCTAGATTTGAAATGGTAATTTCTATCTGGATTAAATTAATCATTTTTTACACTTTTTCTCCCATTAAAGTTCCTACATATCCTCCTCAACCTTATTAGGACTTCCATATCTGTTTTGGATTCTTTCAGATTCACATATTGGTTTATTTGGGGCAATTTCTTCAAAGTTCCTCAAGTGAGTTTTATCTATTTTTCCATCCATTTCCTAACAGGTTCTTCTGCATTTCTTGAAGATCAAAATGCCCATAAGTTAGGGATTAATACCTAGGGGTTTTTTTTTTGAGTTTTGTGGTCCAATATTTTAGTTTTAGGTTTTTTTCACTCCCTTGTTGTGTGGCGGTGGTGCGGGTGAAGTTCAGCATAAGGAATTGATGTTTTTGACACACTTGGAAGTTGATTCCATGTGTAAGCACTACTATATGAGTTATCCTTGCGTGATTTCAATTATTAGCATACTCATTCATCTCTGTGGTTTCTGTAAAAACTATTTTTTGTGTTATCTGTTAAACAATTGATTTTTAAATTACATTTTTGTGTTAAAATGGGTGTTTTACACATGTGTTCCATGTTGTACCACCTGGGGATATTTTATAATTCATGGAAGGGTTTTATTAATATGTTATACTACTGCCAATTTTATTTTGGGGTCATATTGTTGTGAATTTAGTTTTCACAAAGGGAATTTGGATGTATTTTAAGTGTAATGACTGGTTATATTCCTAGAAAATTATTTATGGAAATTCTAAATGGTTTATTGAGTTATATAAATGGAGAAAAGAACGTGTATCAACTCTTTTGAGTTTGTATGGATAGAAATGGTGTTTTTATATAAAAATAAAATTTGATAACATGTGGAAATTGTTTGATCACAAATGAGGGAAACATGGGTATCTAGGAGGTCGAACGTGTACTAGTATGCATGTAATCCAAAGTGGGTTTTCCCAGTTTCACTTAGCATGTTGGACATTGAAAACACTAAAAAAACTATAACGATGATAATTAGGGGACACTAGGTTATGGGTATATTCCATACAAGTAGCTCATTCACGAGAATATATATTCTTATGGTTACATTACACTGATATATGAGGTACATGGGGCTCGAAACTAACTAGTTCTTTGGGATATTTACAAGATTAGTGCACATTGAATCTTTCATATTTATCATTGGAATATCAAGTGTTTGGATGTAAAATTCATTTGTTTACTTGTTTTATTGAAATGTGTTCACTCTTTGAAATTTCCCATTGAAAATTGCTTACTTTTAAAAGTTTAATTATTTAGAAATTATTTCCACCATTTCTTGTTTATTAAAACTTAAATGATTTTTATCATATATTTCATACTATATGGATTATTTAGGTGGTATCTTATAGTGCTTAGTATCACATCCTACTTACACATTTTGGTGTAAGAATACTTGATCATGTTTGATATAGTTAAAGGCAATTCTTTACGTGATGGAATTTTGGGTTTTTAGTTTCCTTCCATGGTGTGGTATTGTGGAGAAGAATCGTGGGTGATGACCCCTTGTTGTGTGGTGTTCCATGGGCTGTTTTTCTTCTACTTTTATATATATTTGTACCTCTAGTGTCATGTTTAAGACCATGTATTCAGTTATGAATTTTTTTAAGGATTGTTTGGTTGGTAATTTTCAGATTTAGTTTATTGATTTTCTTTGGTTGTTAAATGATTATAAACTTGGGTAAAGCATTCCCAACAAAATATTTAATATTCTCGGGCACTTTTTACAGCATGTGGGGATACTGAACGCCTTTCGGGAGTTTCCAAAGACCATTATAGGTGCCAGTTTTGATGGGGCCTAGATTCGATTCGTGAAAACCATACTATTGATTAAATTGTTTTAGCGCAAGGTTAGGATGGTATAGATATCAATATGTATGTGATTATTAATTATAATACTTAAAATTTCATTCATTTATAATTTAGTTCTTATTATACATTAAAATATTAAATTTATTTTATATTTAGTTTCTATTTTTCTCATATTATTGATTTAATAGAATTTTTTCATAGTTATGTAACATTCAATATTGATTAAGTCTTATTTACTAATGATATATTCTATTTTATACAATCCTTAATAACAATTAATTCTCAAAATTATTTTTTTCCTTTCACTTTGATATGGAAAATGAATCATTGAATTAGTTAATGGATTTAGATTGTTTACTATTACTATATTTTATATTTTTTTCAATATATAGCGAGACTCATGTATCTTTTAGTAAACCAACACTACAAAACTATTGTATCCATTGATATGTTATATTGTGTTTCGAATAAAAATGTAATAAATTAACCCCCAACTTTGGGATTCTTCTGTCGTGGTAATTACAATTGGTATCATAGTTAGTTTAGTGGAAGACATCATAACTATATTTAGGAATACACATTTTAGGGAACATAAACATATGATCAAATTTTTTTTAAGTCTATGTATAGAATAATATCCTAATATTTTGGTAAGGTATAGATTATATAATTTTCCTAGAAATAAATCGATGTTAGGATAATCCACATGGATGTGGTTTGGGAAGAGATGTATATATAGGTTATTACTTTAAAAATAGTTAGTTGAGTATTTCATGATCATCATTATGGTTCAAAATGAGTGTACTCTTACTGTGCATCTAGATCGACACTGTCAGGGTTTATGGTAGAGTTAACACATATTTTCTTTATGAACCATTATGTTGAATGAGAGAATATATACTATGAAAACCTATTATATTTCACAGTTAAATGGGATAAATCTATGGTAACTTAGTTTCATTTATCAATGGTTTTCATATTTTTAATGGAATATATACTACTTTTGAGGTTTTATTTAATGTAATTTTGAAATCTATAAGGTTACATTGGGATACCTTTATCAGAATAGAATCCATTGGTTTAATATATGATTTACTAGAATGTTTATTTGTGGAATAATTATTTCATATTTTCTGTTCATAATATAAAATTCAGTGTAAACATTTATGGGTAATATGGTCACTGATGCTATAGATAATATAGTGAATTGGGATTATTTGATTTTGAGGTAAAAATAAGTTTTATAGAAAACCATAGTTCTAAAAAAGTTATTTTATGACTACAAATATTTTTATGATATTTATTATAATTTTTTGAATTTTATTAGATTAATATTTTTATAATTTTAGAAAAATGATAAGTTTTAGGCTTGATGACAACATGTCTCATTAAGAAAGGCCATGAGGATTGAACACCCAATTAAAGGGTAATAATATAACAATTCCACCGACCTATGTGATGTCATGTTTAGAATGAATAATTTTGTTCTTAAATTAATTGATGGATAAAGAATATGTTGATTGTTGGAAACCTATTACCACCTAAAATGTTTTCTTATTTTATGGATATTGAGGTGATTATTGTTATTTTAGGAGATATTTTATTTGGTTGAGGTATATATAACCCTTACATTGAAAACAAATGATTATTTTGGAAGAATTATACTAGATTGTTTTATGTATAATGAAGTTTATGAGATAAAAATTTAGGTTAAAACTATCCTAATGTTTTATTTTATTAGTGTTATTTGGGATATGTCATTATTTTTTAATGAATAATATTTGAGAAAAAAAAATTATTATTCAATTTTAGAGAATAATATATACTATTATTAATATTTTTGTATTATTTTCCATATATCAAAAATATTATTATAATAATTATAGGAAGAATATTTAAAAATTCTTTGATGGATCTTATGATCCATTTATATTTATTTCTAAATCAGTAGTCTTGAAAAATTATTCATTAATATTTATTTCTTGGAATAAGTGAGGAATTAGAAATTTAACAAAGCACAACCAAAGGATGATATTTTTTTATAAAATTAAAAGAAATAAAGTATATAGATTTTCTGATTTTCTCATTCTTAATATTAAATTAAATCTACAACTTTATGAAAAGGATCTTGAACTGATTTTTTATTCATTTTATAATAATTTATGATAAAGTAATGGTCTTCTTCACACATCATTAATTTTGGATCTATGGTCTTTAAAATAATCATGACCATGTTCTTTATCACTCACTATTAGTCGTTGAATGTCATTTTTCTTCCCCATGATGGTAATTTAACTTCCCTAGATTTTTATCTATATCTAGGAACATAATTAGTTGTAATTTATTGTAACCATTATTTTTCAAAACAATCCCATTTTAAAATGTGTTTTATTATCCCTTTGAATGAAGTGGGTTTGAAACCATGTTATCTTCAAATAATGATCCTCTAATGATGGAGATAAAATTCTAAGAACTAAATTAATTTATGGGGGGATGAATATAACACCCTAGAGATTTAGAATACTCTGATAGATAACCTTCTTAACATGAACCACCAAGCATTAAGTGAACACTGGTAGAAAAATAAAATATTATTTTTTAATGTTATACTTATCACATAGATTTTGGATTGGTGGGAATTAATTTGGTTAACCATGTTATTAAATATATTTAACTTATTAATAAATGATTAATTAGTACCAAATTTTCATTTAAATCATTTTGATGCCTCAAAAATAAATATTTTTCAAAAACGGTACATATTACATTTTTTGTGTTGAAATTATCATTAATTTAAAAAAATATAGAAGTTTTATTTTATAATATTGAAATAATTTTAGAAATATTGTTATCAAAATTAACATAAGATTAAAATTTTAGATTTTTTGAGAAATAATTTATTATTCAATATATTTTGGAAAATCCTAATTTTTTAAATTATATAATTTATTTTCATTAAATAAAGTAATTTAAAATTTCCATTCTATTTTATGTTTTATATTAAAGTTATATTTGATGATTTTTAATTATAGTAATTTTACTTTAATAAAATATTGTCATTATTTTCATATAGTTTAATTTTTATATATAAAAATACAGTTGTCTATAATCTTATTATCGTTGCATTTTAGGAATTGATATTAAAATTAATGTATACAACTTATATAAAATGCATACAATAAAATGGGTACCATATTTTGAATTAGGAGGTACACTTTTTTAAATTTTAATTTTTTATTTTTAATCATTATTAATATTTTCTGTGGTAAAATGTATCAACTCGATAAAGCGAAAATCATATAATTAAGGAAAAAGTAATTTGATAATTCATTAAAAATAATAATATTATTGAATTAAATATCATTGGATGATTCTAATTCATCAATAGTTATCCAAAAAATTAATATATGATCTTTTTTAATTTGGAAATTATTTTGATCATTATAATTTTTATTTTATTGATAATGTTTAAAAAATAAAAATATATATTTTAAAAAAATAATTTTTTTATAATTATAAAAATATAAAATTTCACTTTTATTTCATTATATGAAATATTAAATACTGATTTTATCATTTCATTATATTATTAATTTTTAGTGATAAATTGATTTCATTAAATGCTTATGAAATGCCAACACATCACTTTTGTAAGCATTAAAGAAATCATGTAAATGATTTTAGAAACTCTAAAATGAATTTTGTAGAGTGATTTATAGTTCCAAAATAATTTTTTAGGATAATATAGCATATTTACGGTAAGAGGGTGGTTTATATTCAACCCCCTTTCTATCATGTTTTTTCATAGTAAAATTAAATGAATATTCAAATGAATAACAATAATAATATCTTAAAATGAATAATATTTTATTAGAATATTTATAATTCATGAAAATGTTATATTCTATAACTTTAATTGGATGTGGTTGAATTTATCAACCATGGTCCAATTATGAGTCATTTTTCCCTTTTTGGTATAATTTTTGATCCTCAATGGGATGAAAATATTAATATTTCAGTAATAAGGGTTATTGGGGGTTTAAAAATAAATGATAAGGGGGGAAAGGAAATAAAAAATATAAAAAATTAATTATATTATATTATATTAAATAATCATCATCTTATATTTTTATTATACCATTTTGATACATTTTTACATGATAAATAATTTATATTTAATTAATACTTTCATAAATTCAAAGAATTACTCTACAATCACTTATAAGGAAATCCATTCTATCATTTAATTACTACACTTTGAGAAACCTTCCAGGACCATACCTCAAAAAAAATCCTTAATAAACATTTATATACATAATTTATATGTTCTATTTTTCTTAAATTCCATTTCATGTGTCTTTAGTGAGGGATCTAAAGGAACTCTACTGAATAATGGTTAATCATCTTTATTGACACATTCTTGTTTATTTCCCCTTTTATATCCTCTAAAAATATTACCACCATTCTAAAATAATAACTCCGGTATCATAAATTTCTGATATATTATTATTTTTACTATGGGAAAACCATATTCTATCTCTTCTACGACTTATAAAAAAGTGAAAACATCCCTTGTGCTTGTGTATGATTTACCATCTCTACATAGTAGTGAAAATTATTGTTTTCATCACATTACATAGATAGATACAAATAGAACTAATTTATGTATATAATATTTATATAATAACTATTCTTCTGAAAATATAGCATCATATGTACCATCTTACCTTCAATTCTGATAGGAAAATTATAACAGTTCTCGGGAGCATGTGTGGCCTACCACCTCCACGGAGTGATGCAATCTATTTTTCATTTATGATTTAAATGGATTGTAATGATGGAAGATTTAATACATATATAATATATATAAGATATAAAAATTATTATATAATGTTAATTTTTAATTTATCATTTTATCATTCCATTAATTGAAAAGTGAAAGTATTGTTCTTACGTACGTACGCCGTATTGTCTCTATGAATAGTGTAATTCGTTTTTCTTTCTCAATCATTTTTGGATAAATCTAAATATCTATATATTTAAAATATGTGAAATTTATATGTTGAATAAAATTCTATATATTATGAAACAAAGATAAAGATGCAAGTACAAAAACTACCAAATCAAAAAATACATGAAAAAAATTGACTAACACCCATAATAATGATAATAATTAATTTCTATATAATGGGTGATAAAACGTTTTAAAGTGAAAATAATTTATATTATTGATTTGTATATGGTTATAGTATTTTAATGTAAAAAATATTACTTTATTATAATGGATGTTAATGCACTTATGATGCATGTTGATCTAAAGGTAATGGGTTTCTTAACTAAATTTACATTCATTGGGTTATAATTCTACTTCATTGAAAATGTTAACTAATTATTATGAGAGAGATTATTTATTATTATATTATTTTCTATTTCAAATTTTTTATGATTTTCAGTTTCAACCCAAATCATTTAATTGACTAACTATCAATTAAATTATACGATATTTGATAGTGGTTTCTTAACTCAATTTCAATTAATGGGGCTATACTTATTATTCATTGATTATGTAAAACCATGATTATGTGTGATATTATTAATGGAATTATTATGATTTCATTCCACTTATTTTTTGAGGATTTAAATTTTTACCCATAATATCTTCAATGACTAATTCTCCTTTAAATGATTTGATATTTTTAATGGATTCCATCTTAATTTTCACTACATTTAGATATATTTGGAATTATGAGCCTATTTACTTTTATGTGGTTTATAAACATCCCCTTTGATTTATTTAACAATAATATCAATTTATTTATGATGAATAATTTTTCAATTCAATTCAACCATTAATGAGATTACAATTTAAATTACACCAAATATGTAATAATATATCTTACATTATCATTTACTTTTATGATTAATTATATTTTCATTAAATGAATTATACAATATTTATTTAATAAACAATATATATATATATATATATTATCGTCTAGATATTTAATGAGATTCCATGTTTTCTTCCTAATATTTCTCCATTTATCTCTTGAATTGTCATATGAATTATTTAAATGAAAATATAATCTAATTTATCATTGGATCATGTATATTTTCTGTCAATATCTATGTATTTTGAAATAATTTTTCAAAATTAATTTTTATTACTCATATAATTTAACATTTAAATTTTAATATATCGATTCATTTTGAAATGTATTGAAAGAAATCATTCAAATTCATTTCTAAAAATTTTATTTTTAACTTTTATTTCAAAAGTAAAAAAATAATGATTCTTTTAAATGAATAAGGCGTTATAAGATTCTCCTTCCACCATAACCATTTTAAATATTTAGCATCGTTTACATGTTTTCAATTGTTTTACAAATAAAATAGCTATAAACTATCCATGATACCTTAGAACCCATATATCTGAGCCAGCTCTAACATGGAACGAAGGCTATTCCCAATCTCCACTAGATCGTGACTGGCACTAAGCATCATATAGAATCTTTTGTGGAAGAATTTTCTACAAAACCAAAGTCGATAAAATAATTCAATTTAGTTTTATAGAAACATAAAAAGGATAATGTACTAGAAAAAAATGTGTATAAAAAAACAAAAATAGTACAACATTAATGTACTCTATATATAACAAGAAAAAAAATCAAACAACCCATGAAAAAGTGCACTATAGCTCCACCGATCACCATCACCACTCTAGGATTAAAATGTTCACGAACATACACAACCTCCAAGTGGAAACATACCTTTTCCTAGACCTTCCATGAAAATTTCAACATACACCTAAATGAAAATTTATTGTGCGAGATATAAAGCCTGGTAGGGTCTCACAAATTTTTCCATAATGAATTCCATAGTAATTAACCATTTATGATATAACTATAATAAAAAATAAAGCATCTCATTATAATTTATATTTGATTAAAAATATTAATTCATTGAAATAGATTATAAATATATCAAAACATCCTTAAATAGGATGAAATGAACATTTTATATAAATTAGTTTATATAAATTAGTTTGTATGAATTAAACAGCTCATTAAACAATAACATTTCTAATGAGGTCACAAGTCATAGAAAAGAAACATGTATAAAATGACCAATGTATGTTTTTTTATGTAATAGGATCCTCACACATCTCATAATTATCTCACCCATAGTCGGCTATGAATACACATATAAACCCCAATAGGGGAACCCATCATGGGTAGTATACACCCCAATAGGGAATCCAATCAAGGGATGTCATGATGCTGTTATTTTAGAAATATAATTCATCATGAATCCATTGATTGAGAGGAAACATCACATCATCCTTCTCATAGTTACCACTAACTACAAATTATAACATGTTATTCAATCAACTGATCAATAAATAATATTTTCAATCATTTCAAAATATAACATCACAATTTCATTTTTTAGTATGCCATCTCAATTAAAAACCAAATAATATGTTTTTATCATTCCATACCATTTAAAATTACATATTAATGTAATCTATTTTATAAATATGAACATAAAATCATGTCATCAATGTTATTAAAAAAACATGCTTTCATGTTTCATAAATTCACTCACACAATTTCCATTCAATTATAAAATTTGGTTTTTTTTAAATCAAATGCCCATATCAAATCAATGTTAAAATAATCTCAAATACATATTTTAAATAATTCAAAAAATCATTCCAATTAAGTAAATAAATATAGTTTTCCAATTGATTTATAAAGACTTATGTAACCACATACCTTTAAATAAATGTATCACAATGCACAGCTCCCACAATGGGAAAAGCCAACAGAAAATGAGGTAAAGGGGATCTAGGAACGTAGACATGAAACTATATACCATAAATGGGGTTTATATCCAACCATTATGTGATGATCTATCAAACTCAATGTAGAAGATTATTAGATATCGGAGTAAACTACATGAGTGGAGATCCACATGCATGGGTAAGATCAAATGAGATTATCATCTCTTAGATATTACAAGGAAATGATTTTGAGGGGCTAAAATCGCTTTTATTAAGCATATAAGGTAGAAAAAAGAGTTTTATTATAAAATGGGGGGTTTAGGCTTCATAAACACGGGGTTTGGAAATTGTAATTTAATTTTTTGAGGATTTAAAAAATGTGTTCATTGTTTCCTTGGTAGGGCTACATGGTTGAAAAAATCATGCTCCCAAATCATGTCCCCCTATTGGGCTTCTATTTGGGTGCATAGTTTGGCTTTACAATTGAACTAACCATGATCCAAACATGATTTTTAAATTTTCAAGGGGGTGCATGGTTTGATGTGGTGGAGATATGGTTTGGAAAAAACCCACACCACCTTATAGTGGCACTTAATAGGGCACAATGTTTTGTATGACAAACCACACATATTTACCTAACCATGTGACAACCATGAACATCCAAAAGGGAATCCAAAATTTTCCAAATTATCATGGAATTAGATCAATAAAGACTTGAAATAAATAATATCAATCAAACAGTCATGAAATACATAATATAAGTTAACATGATATTACAAACTCCCCAACATATATATTTCTGTCCCCATAAATCCTATAAAGAAGTTTCTATATCAGTGTGATGAGTCCAAGGATCTCTCATCAGTTCCTCATTCTCCCAAGATTCATGATAATCAGATCCATGATTTCATAGAACACAAAAAATGGTATTATCATACCATAAATGACCTTTTTATGTAAATCAATAATCCTTATTGGATTCTCAATCAAAAAAAGGCTCTATATCAAGATCCTCCCATATCAGTATATGAGATGGGATAGAAAGATACTTCCAAAGTTGCAATTCATGGACCACATTATGTTTCCACATAAACAATGGTGGAAGTGATTAATGTTGAGCCACTTCACCCCTACTTCTAAAAATCCTAAAATGGTCAAATAATCCAAGGTTCAAGCATCCTTTATTTCCAATGTCTCTGATAGCCTAAATGGGGTGAAACACTCAAAACATAGCTAGTCTCCAACTCAAAACTCCAAAGGTTGCCTATGATGGTTAGCATATGATTTCTTCATTATCTATGATGTCAAAATTTGATATCAAATAAATTGAATAATTTATTTAATTTCTTGGACCAATATATATCCAAAAAAGAACATTCACCAACCCCTGACCGACACAATGGAGATTTATAAAGCCATCCATATATGGCCACAAAATGATCAAACTGAATTGAAGACTAGTAATAGTTATTATAAGAAAATTCAACCAGTACCAAATTTATGTCCCTAGATACACAATAATCATGGACCAAAGAACAAATCATCTCCTCGAGAATTTCTATGTATCTTTCTATCTGGCGATCCATTTATGAATGAGATTCCATTCTTAAACGAACTTGAGATCTCACCACCTTCGTGAGGCCTCTTAAAATATAAGAGGTAAAATGTGGATTTGTATGATATACTATAGAGTATGGAACTCCATTAAAAAAAATATTTTTCACATATATATTTACACACTCCTCAACATGGGTTATATATCAAAGAGGTAGAATGTGATACAATTTGGCTGACCTATTAATCACAAACCATATCATATTATTTCCTAAAGGTCTACAATGTACCCTAATCACAATGTAAATATAAATATATTCTCACCTCCAAGTCTGAATTAGAAGTGTATTATTAAACCTGAAGCTATATAGTGCATGAACGTGATTGAATGGAATGTACAACAATGTGAAAAAAATATGTATTGTCTCATCTAATACACAACCACTAGAATTTTCATCACATTTCATTTAACATATTTGTGGTTCCAGAGTTAAATACCCATTGTGAGTTATGAAAACCCCCCATTATGGCATTACGTACACGACATTCTACAAAAGATCTCTTTTGAAAACAGAGGATGGTCCAAGAAGAGAATTTCAACTGATTGATGGTCTCCCCACCATGAATAGATTCCACAATTCTAGAAAATTCATATTCAATATTTTATTATAGAAGAATCATCTCAAAAAGAGAAGAGGTCAACTGAACACTTTCCAAGAAAAACATGGCCTATTCATCCAAGAATCTTAAATGAAACATTAAAATGATATTCATCACGTTACACTCTTCTAATGATTCCTTCATGTTCTGGGTTTGAAGGTTCCTACAAAATGCATAAATAATGAAATTCCATTTCCCTGGGGTGTAAGAAATGTCTAAATCAAAATACTGTAGATAATCCACTGAATACATATGATAGAGGTTCATATATTTTTCAATGAAGTCATAACTAATGATTTTTTAAGAATAAATGGTAAACCCTTCCCCAAAAGTTAATTTCACGGAATCATAAGATCATGCATAATAGATGCACGTTCATGGTCATGGGTAAGATAATTCTTATCATATGGCATAGTCATTAAAGAACTATAGGTTATTATGTGATTAACTGAAAGAAAAATGCAACCCAAATTCAAACCTGATGTGTCCCAAAATATCACATAGCTCTACCCTACTTCAAGAAGAATCAACACTAGAAGAGAGTTAAAATTATTTTTCAGCTCAACAGAAGATCTTTGTATTTTTTTTAAAATGTATAATAACATCACTCCCTTCCAGATGACTGTGGTCATCTAGGAATACAAATTTGGGAAATCATTTATAACCTGTTATATAATACAACACTAAATAAAGTATTATTTGAATCATGAAAAAATTATATGATTTATCCCATGCTATAAAAGATTTCATCTTCTTGTGATCAACATAAATACCTTGTTAGCAGACTACATGTCCCAATAACCTCACTTCCTAAATCCAAAAAATATTTTTTGATATCCTCAAATAGAGTTTATGAATTATAAAAAATTTCCAGACCTACGACTTTATGATTCACATGATAGTACTCGGATTGAAATTAAATTGGGGATTCATCAACAAAGATCACAAATAATATGTCATGATACTCATGGAAAATTATTTTCATCAAATATATAAGGACTATAGGGGAATTGGATTGAAAAAATGCAATAAAATGTTTCTGATAATGTATATAACTTCTCTATGTTTGGTGAGATTTTAGTAAAAGAAAAGAAATGATTTGATAGTTTATAAAAGAAAAGAAATGAAATGAAATGATTGTGATTTCTCTAATTGTATTTGGATCAATAACTTAGTAAAAGAAAAGAAATGATTTAGATTTCTTTCCATCATGTTTGGTGACAATTTTTAAAGGAAAAGAAAAGAAATTGTTTTGATGCAAATGACATAAATAACCTTTGTTAAAAAATAACACATACACATGAGATGAAGGGACATACTTACTCAAGATAAAAAACAACCATATATTAGATTCCCATGGACACCACACATGTTACCATGTCTGCCCAACATCAACAATTTATGTTAAATGACACAAATAACCTTTAAAAAATGTATTTCTATTACCTTTTTTTATAACAAATCAAAAAAATAATAATCTTGATTTTAATCGATCAATGTCTTTCATATCACCAAAATTAGGTAAACATTAAATTACAAACATATGTTAATACAAATTTTAAAATTTTAAAAAATTAATTAAAGATAATCAAAATTATTAATTCAAAATAATAATTATTTAAATATAATTACTAATTCAAAACAGTTATTAATTCAGATTTATTAATTCAAAATATTTATTAATTCAAAATTATTGATAAATTAATTATATAAACTATTAATTCAAGATAATCATAATTATTCATGATCCAAATTATCTATAATCAAAATTATTTATAAATTGTTTATGATTATTTATATACACATAATTAGTTATAATCAAAATTATTTATATACACATTATAAAAAAAGTTATATTTGATTGTTAGTATTATTTATAAATTATGTTATAAATAAGTTGTTTATATAAATAATTAGGGATAATATTGGGAATTTATAAAATGTTTGAAAGGGCGGAGGGTTTCCGTCGGAATCGTCCCGATTTTGGGACGGTTCTAACTGTGAAGAAAACTGTGATAGGAGAGAAATTCGTTTTTTTCCATTTCTACGCTTAGCATTTCTCTCGGTCATTCTGATCTCGCCAAACGGGTGAAACATATTTCAATCGTCCGTTATCTTTTGTTTTCCTTCGAAAGAGGCGCTGCCAAACTAGCAATAAAGGGGAGGAATTGGATGGCAGAGCAAGGGGGAAATGGTGTGGGATCTGAGATTTCGAAGGGCAACCCCTCGATCGTAAATCTTGCTTCGACCTTGAAGCATGATGGACTGGTTGGACACAGGGACTTGTTTGCGCTCTGTGCTCCGCGATCTGGAGGTTCGAACATCTGTCTGACGGCCACAGGTGCATCAGAAAAAAAAGAGCTTTGCGGATGTGGCCAAATCTGATCCCAATTCTCTGTTCTCTAATTTTGTTTCACCCTCCCCGGGAAGAGTCATCAAGAAAGGCAGGATTGCTTACGTTGTGGCCAATCATGATGCTGTTGAGGAGAGGGCTAGCCTATTCAAATTCTCGATCATTGCTCGCATCCTCACCCCTAAGGGTGAGAAAATGTGGCTCTTTGATGAACTTCACAGAAAGATTGCAGCGGCATGGGGATTTGAAGAATTGAAGATGATGGGAACGGGAAGGGGATTTTTTCATATTGTCTTCCCTAATGATGCCCTCAAACGCCGTGCATGGAGCTTTCGATCCATTCCTCTATGCCCTGGAATTATGCGGATCCCGGAGTGGGATCACAATTTTGATCCCTTCAATGTTGTGAACACACATGTACAGCTTTGGGTATGGATCATTAAGCTGAATTGGATGTATTGGCACCCCCAAATCCTTTGGGACATTGCATCTGCGGTGGGAAATCCAATTAGGATTGATCGACTGACCAATAACCCATGGTTTGGACACTTTGATCGTGTCATAATTGAGGTGGACATGGAAAGCACACTTGTTGAAGAAGTGGTGGTCACAATAAGAGATGACAGCCTCACTCTTGGAATCTTCTATGAGAGGAAACAAATGTTTTGCAAGATTTTCAATTTTTTGGTCACTCAATTGAGGAATGTAGGAGGTCCACCGTGTGCAACAGATGCAAAATGAATGGACATGATGAGTCAACTTGCTGTAAAGATGCTGGGAAAAAGTTAAGAGCTGCTCCAACTGCTCCGAGTCAGAATGATGATGTCTACCTTGATGCCCAAATTCTTTCTCTTAATGGAATTATTGAGGCCGAACAAGTTTCCATGGATACTATTGGTCCTGGTACTGAATTTGTTCCTCTTTATCAGAATGGTAATGAGTCTTTTTTGCAGGATGATATTCTTGACCACCCTGAGCACTCACTGTTGGACAATGGTGAGGCAGGGCGGTAGGAGAAGGAATGCTCCCCTGCTTGTTATGATATGAACGGTGAGTTGTCGGCCAATCTGAGTGAGGCCCCTGTTCCTTCTCTGGAGCGGAAAGAGCCTGAATCTGGTGGGCTTCCTCACTCCCAATGATGTACTGTATTACAAGCTGCTCCCCCTCATGAGATGCTACTGCCTTGTATGGGCAGTGAGGTGGTGCCAATCTTTGGGACCTCTACAGATCTGGTGCCTGATGTGAATATGGGTAGTGCTGATCCTTCGATCCAGCCCCAACAACAAGACCAATCTCATATGCCTGATTGTTCTAATGATAGTGAATCCTTCATCGTGGTGCCCTCAAATAGAGCTGCAAAGAAACGGACCAATGTTGATGGGAATGATGTTATCCAATAGTCATTGAATTCTTTTAGTCCTCTCTCGGGCAGATTTTGGGCTGATGATATTGAAACGGATCACTTCCCTGAGGCTGATAATGGGGGTAAGCCACATAAGACTGAGGAGAAGAAGAGGGTCAAGGGAAGCAATGTCAATAGTAATGCTATACCGGAGGGACCCCAAACAAGGGGGAGGACATCACTCCTTAAATGAAGATTCTCTTCTGGAATTTTCAAGGACTTGGGAATAACACCACGGTCAATGCCCTTAGACATCTTGTCATGACCAATAAACCCTTAATTTTGGGAATTGATGTTCCACGAATGAAATTCCATTCTCGGAAAGCCTTCAAGTGGGAGTCAATTGGTTACTCTCTTGTTGCACAGAACCTGAATGAGAGTGGTTCTGAAACCCTATGGATTTTAAAGAATTACTCCTTCAACATTGTTTCATGTAGTCAATCTCAACAAATGGTCTCAATCCCAATAGAACATCAGAATTCTAATGTTAATGTTTCCTTTGTTTATGCCTCAAACTCTTATATTGCAAGAAGGCAAATATGGCACGAAATGGAATCCATCTCTAAGAAGATGCCCCATAACTGGATTATTGTTGGTGATTTTAACATTGTTCTTCGCCTGGAGGAAAAGACTGGATCACATTTTAACAACAGTGCGGCCAGGGATTTCTACCAATGTATTGACAAATGCAGTCATGTTGAGGTCTCTATTGTTGGGGCCGATTTCACTTAAGGTAGATACACCCTTCATGGAATGCAAGCTAGCAAGATGGATAGATGTTTATTTCAGTTGATGACAGGATTGATGTCTTTAGTATTGCTGGAGTAATTCTCCCCAAGTTTCACTCTGATCATAATCCCCTATTAATGGATGCCTCCTTTGGAAGCACACGCATGGCCCCCATCCCATTCAGATTTAATAATGCATGGCTTGGGATCCCCAAATGCAGGGAAATAATTATTAATTCGTGGAGTTTTGTGGCTAATGGGAGCCCCTTCACCATTCTTTCTTCAAAATTGAGCTTTCTGAAAGCAAGGATCAGGGAATGGAGTAAAACCTCATTCTCTAAGATTGATGATTATATCAAGGCTACTGAAAATCATTTTCTTGCCTGCCAAAATGCCAATCTCTCCCAGCCATCCAATGTGGAGATTCAAGCATTATCCAGACTTGATGATCTTCTAAACATGAAGGAAAAGCTTCCAGATCAATCTACAATATCATGTTGTTAAAAGAAGGGGATAGAAACTCCAGTTTCTATCATCGACATCATAAGGAAAGAAAGGTTAGAAGGGGACTAACTTCCCTGAAAGTTAATGACCGGCAGTTCACATCTGAAAATGACATTTCCAATGCTGTCACTGAATATTGTTCTGATATTTACTCTGACAATGGGGCTGATAAATACAATATGTTGTTTGATAACATTGTCTCATGCATTGATGAGCAGCAGAACAATGCTTTAGTAGAGATACCTAGCGGGAAGGAGGTCAAGGCGGCACTCTTCTCTCTTAATGCTGAATGTGTTGTTTGTTCTGATGGCTTTAATAATAACTTCTTCATGTTCAACTGGGAGATTGTTCATGATGATGTCGTTAATGCTGTTAGGGAATTCTTTGCTCATGCTTCTATTCCTTATGGTGCTCATTCCAACTTTATTTCTCTCATCCCAAAGAAGGACAATGCTATGGATACCTGAGACTTTCAACCTGTAGCTATTGGTAATACAATCCCCAAGATCATTTGTAAGATCATTGTCATGAGGATTAGGAAGGTTGTTCGAGATACCATCACGCCTAATCAGTTTGGGCTTGTGCCGGGGAGAAGCATACAAAATTGTATCTTCAATGCTTCTGAATGTATTAATATCACGAGGAAGAAAAGAAGATGAGGCAATCTTGCATTAAAGATTGACATTTCAAAGTCCTTTGATACGATGAAATGGAGCTTCGTCATTCATGTTCTAAAAAAATATGGATTCTCCAATATGTTCATCAATCTTATTCATACAATCCTGAAGAGTGCAAGGCTGTCCATACTTATCAATGGATCACCTAGTTTCTTCTTCCAATGCTCCAGGGGTGTACATCAAGGAGATCCCATTTCTGGGCTTTTATTTGCACTTACGTAGGACTATCTTAGTCTTTGTCTAAAAGGGCTCGTTTAGACTGGTTACATCAGTCCAATTTGGGCTGGTAGAGATCTTTTTGCTCCATCTCATTTGCTTTATGTTGATGATATCATATTGTTTACACAGGCAGATAAAAGAACTGTCTCCTCCAGTAAGGTGGTCTTTATGCATTATGAGGATGTTGCAGGTCAGGTTATTAGCTGGCACAAGTCCTATGTCTACTTCGGGAGTGGCATTCCCATCAGGAAACAAAATATGATATCATGTTCTCTTGGGGTCAAGAAGGGGTCCATTCCCTTCAACTATCTTGGTGTGCCCTTATTTTCGGGAAGGGTCAAGAGAAGTCACTTGGAGCATGTTTTCCTCAAGATCATTTCTCAACTGTTAACCTAGAAAGGGAAGGCGATGTTGCAAGCTGGAAGAATTTGTTTGGTTAACTCTGTTATAACCTCTATTCTTGTTCATGTCTTCTCTATTTATAGATGGCCCAAGACCCTTATCAAGGAGCTACAAAGACTCATTAGAAACATCATATGGACTGGCTACATTCATGATAAGAAGCTTGTCACGGTAGCTTGGAAGGAGTGTATCAAGCCAATCAGCATGGGGGGCCTTGGTGTTAAGGATCTGAGTTTGTTCAATGAATCTCTTCTATCCAAGTTTACTTGGATGCTGATCACTTCTGATGATCCATCTCTTGAGCTTCTTTCAAATAGATTTGTCTCAAGATTGTGGGATGGTTACTCTCTCTACACCCCCTCCTCTATTTGGGCATCTCTGCAAGATTTGATTAATGGCCTTATGAAATACTCCAAATGGGTGGTGAGTCGCTCATCGAACCGTAATGCATGGAGCACTCTGTGGCTGTCAAAACCAATATTTGAGGAGATTTAAATCCCTGTGACAATGTTTAACACCTCAATATCTGATCTCTCTACTGCTAATCCCCGCAGATATGGGTTTATTCCTGACAATCTTCGTGATGAAATTCAAAGATATCATTTCATTGATTGAGATAACCTCATATGGAAGCTGTGTTCCACTGGAATCATCAGCACCTGCCTATGGTACAGCAACATGTGCCAAGGGGCTCCTACTCCAAGATTCTTAAGGGCTTTCAATGTGAATTTCATCCCTCCATCTATATACATTCTGGTCTGGAAAATCTGAAAAAACAGACTCCCTATGCAGTCCATTTTGCATACCTTTGGCCTGCAGATTGCCTCTGTTTTCTTCCTCTGTATGGCAGCAGAGGAGTCTCTAATGCATGTTTTTTGTAGCTGCTCTTTCACCCTCAAGCTATGGATTTATATTGAGGATTCGCTTGGTGCTTGGTTGGCCTGTGATGGTGTACAGGAGCTGCTCATGTCGGTCGATACAGCCACCTGCAGTCCGCAAGTGAGGGGTATGCTGCTGTCTGCGGTCGGGGCTGCTCTTGACTTCATCTGGACAGCTCAGAATACCTCCATTTTTGACAGCACGTTGCCTTCATTTCATGCTGGTGTTAGAGCTATTCATCGGGCTGTCATCACTGCTTCTAAGGTGCAGTCCGGGTGTATGAGCAATGACATAAACGACCTCATTGTCATGAGAAATTTCAGCGTGTTGGGCCGTGAAAAGAAACCATTGCTGATAAAATATGTCAAGTGGATTCTGCCAATCCCTAGTTGGTTAAAAATGAATGTTGATGGGGTGTCCACAGGATCACCTAGCCCTTTGGGTTGTGGTGGAGTTTTCCACACTTATGAGGGATTCGTTAAAGGCTATTTCTCTAATTTCATTGGGTCAGGCTCGGCAATTGAAGCGGAACTCTGGGCCATTATTAAAGCTATCTCCTATGCGTCCCATCATGGATGGAATTTCATTTGGGTTGAATCCGACTCTAAAGTGGCGGTTGAAATTCTCATTATAAGATCAAGGAATTTTTCATTGGCGGATGTTGGCGCCTTGGGTTGATTGCCTTCGACGAATAAATTGTGGCTTGGTGCTTGATGTGACTCCCGTTTATAGAGAGTCCAATCAGGATGCTTATGCACTCTCAAAGAGGGCCATTGTGGAACCTTGCTCAGAGTGGTCTTTTGTTATCCCAAATGAGTTATCTGGTCTTGTTGAGGTAGACATGGATTGTAAATTATACACTCGGCTTTGTAACCCCCCTTGTAATGTCATGAATCTTGTACTTCATATTTTTTAATAAAGTTTGGTAGGAACGGGTCCTCCTGTCCCTGGACCTTTTGGAGTATAACTTCTCTAAAAGGACATATTATGATTTCAAAATATTATGTCATTTAAATTTTTGATTACTATATCGATGGTCAATCTATGATAACCACTTTCCCCCCTTCAACCAGTTATATAGATTATTAATCAGTGGTAAATGATACATTATCTTTACATAAATCGATTATGTTTTTGGTTTTTAATACTTGGGTGAAGTGTTATGTCCTATTTCATTTCAATGTAGATAGTTTCTTCCCTAGGTGACACACTAAGAAATATAAATACTTTCTCCAAAAAATAAACCAACATATTTTTTGTTCTTTCATCTCTCTCGGTGGCATATGAAAAGCAGGAATAGATACCAACTGAATGCTAGGTACTAAATCAATAGAAAAATCTACAAAATTATATGTAGGATACTGTAGAAATATAGAATAAATACTTATATAAACGTGATGAAAAAATGAGGGGTATCATATGCAAAATATTCACCACAAATATGACAAATGTAGACACTAATTATACAGTCTCTAACAGTGGGTAAGAATGCCCGAATCTATTATACGTCAGGTCTAATTATCCTGAAAAAACTGAACACAGTCCTTTGGGAATAGTAAATGAGGATCACAAAAGATAATAGTAATTTTTTTCCTTACTAGAAATGATATAATCCGTTCTAAAAATTACATCATGATGTTTCATATTGAGAAAAAATTACATGCAAGATCAATCTCTGTTAAAGAGAACACAAGGACAATGGGGACCCATGTATCCCTTTTTTTAAAGGGGAATAGTAATATCCATCAGATAAGAAACAATATGAATTGGATGACTTATTACGTTTACAAAAAATGTCTGTATAAATGAGTGTGATGCACTAATATCAAATAAATCATCCAGTAAAGATGAAGTTATAGTGATGGAATGACTTAGAGTAACTGTACCAATATCAGCATCCTATGGAGACTCTTCCAATGTGTGAAGAAGCTTAATTATTAATGAAAATTGATGTAATCCATTAGATATTAACTTTTCTGATTGTGCTTCAGTACTACTTAGTGCTGATGATGATGTTCCACTACACGAAATAGAAAAAATGGACAATTGTTTTAGGTGTAATGAGGGACCCTATTATCTGTAAATATTTTGAGAATCAGTATAAAGACATATAAAATTCACCACCATTCGAAAATGGAATTAAGACAAATGGACTCTTATAGGATCTGCAGGAGGTTTAGAAGACGTCTTTTGTTTAGAACCATCTTATGACTCAACACACATACTATTTCCATTAGTGGAACTCATAGAACATCCACTAGGAGAAAAGGGGATTCCCAGAAACCCGACGATCTAGCTATTTCAAGATATTCCAATAATTCTATATCCATTATATCATTATATGATGTGTGTTTCAGTAAGAAAACATGTGAAATGATATCAGGTCAAATAAACTTCTCAAACTGTCGAGCCTTTATCTCCAAATTGGACACAATCTTTGGTGAAGACATTACTTTCTCAGTAAAGAGGTTCATTAACTGTGTTATGGTCCTATCATCCTGTTATAGGTTGAAAAACACCATAAACATAGCCATTACCATAGATTCTAGATAGAAATGAATAGTGAAAATACTTATAAAATCCTTCCTCTCCAAACCCCCATGTTTCTTCATTATTGGCATCGAATCCCAACATATCCTCTTAGGCCCTTCCAACATGATGGTAAAACCTTTAAAATTATTGGATTTGGTAATTTAATGGAAATCAAAATGGAGCTATATTATTACATCAAAAAACTTTTATTCATTTTATGAATAAAGCACTTTATGGATGAGTGGTAACCTCATAATACTGGATAACAAATTTCAAACCACCAAAAACATTGAAAACATCCTTTAACATCATAACAAATTCAGAATCTAACCTAAAACATCAAAAATCAAATTAAAATTTAAAATTCAGAATCAAACACATCATTCAAAAAACACATGTCAACACCTCGTGATGTGAACCTCCTCGAGCAACACCCCCTGATTTATATCCATGATTCCCAATCATTCCTTCATCATCATCAGTATCACTGGTGAACAGAGTCCATTGGAGCAACAAACATCATCATTGAAAAAATGATGAATACCTTCCTAATGAGAAGGGTACAACAAGATATCATCACTATCGATAGTTGGAGTAAAATATTTTCCCCAAACCGGTATACAATTCATCTGAACGACACAAAAATACAAATTCAACATCAATAAGCATTGTGATCTCCTAGAACATCTTCAACCGCTCAAAATCACCTCCAAATACACCTTGAATGCCACTCCGACTGGGAGGATAGTTATGAAATCCTGGAGCAAGAGCAGAGTATGAATGCACACTGGTGTGCAGAAAAAAGAGCATTGAGAATATCAATACCATCAGAAATGAAATCAGGATTTTAATATCAATAAAATCAATTAAAAATAATTTAAAAGACTAGAATAATATCAAATTATTCCTCAAGACACATTTCCCCAAACACACATGGTGAAATAAATCTTGTTATGATGAGATCTATGCAGAAACACACTTGAAAATACAACCTACATCTATTTAATCCTAACTCAAGACAACCCAACCCGCTTATTGACATCAAATAATGAATCTCTAGTTGTAACTCTAATACTAATGTGTCACTAACCAGCCCAAATACCCTAGTAACATAATATTAAAGCTATCTCTTACATTGCATGAAGAGTGATCATATACCCCAATGATTTGAAACTAGCAGCTGACATCATACAACATCATTAGGGAATAAATTTTCCAAATAAAAAATAATATTAAATATTACAATTTATTATGCTCAACACCCCAAAAGGATAAGGTACAAGAATCATCATGTATATAAAAATCATAATGGTACAACATTAAAGTAATCGACACCTAAAAATAAAAATACTCAAACATCCCATGCTAAAAGTGGATTGGAGCTCTATTTTTCACCATCACTACTCCATTGATCAAAGGATTAGGAACACCCACCACCTTCATGTTGTTTTTACCATGGAATTGAGATAGAATTAGAAAGTCTATATATTCTAGAAGTTGAAGGTATGGTGTAATATATAAATATTGTTAGGGTCTCACTAAATGTTCAATAATCAGTACCATAATAATTGAACACATGTTATATCAATTTAAATGAATATAGGTCATGGAATTAAAATATAGTATACAAACCAAACCATTATTTCATTCAATGGGGTAGATGATATATATAAATAGCTTTCAAATAGGCATAAATGAATAGTCTATATAAAATAGTTTATAGAAATTATTTGTCATGAAAAAGTGATTTATAAAAGGAAACTTGTGTAATCATGTAAAAATTAATAGCTAATATCCATGTATGAAATACCCATGATAAATTAGTTTTTTGGGTAATAAGATCCTCATACATATCACAATGATCTTTTTTCTATTCATTTGTGCACCCAAAAATTCACCCGATTAATTGAACCCATCATGGGAAGTCTACACCCTAACAGGGGAACCCATCATGGGCAGCCATGCCATAACTGTTGTAGTAATAGTTCTCATCATTAATATATTTCTTGGGAGGCACATTCTAATAGTCATTGTCCTTGTGAACATTAACTACCCATGATGACATGTTCTCTAATCAATCAATCAATCAATCAATCAAATTTTCAATCAATCATTTAAAAATATTTCAAAATATAATTTCCCAATTTTTGTTTTCAACATACCATATCATTTAAAATCAAAATCATTGTTTTACATAATTCCATTTCATTTTAAATCACTTTTCAATTTATTAAATTTTATTAAGTTCAATATCAAATAATTTCATCAATAAATGTTTAAATCATGCATCTTTTTCACAAAATTCCCCCACAATTTCAATTCCATTGAAATAGGAATCTTTCTCCTATATAAGTCTTATTTCAAATAAAATATCATATCATTATAAAAAATATTTATGTATCCTTTATAAAGATATTCAAAATCAACCAATAAATATAGGTGTTCAATTGAATAAAAAACACTTATAGAACCACGTAACATTAAATCAAGGAATCACAATGCACAACACCCGTAATAGGGAACACCAACAAAGAACTATGAAAGGGGGTCTATGAACAAGAATTAGAAATTATATACCATAAAATAGATTTTATATCCAACCATTACCATATGATCTCTAAAAATATTATGAGAGAAATGTAGACAAGAATAAACCACATGATAGGATAAACACTTACTTGAAGGACATCGAACGAGATCAATAATGCATAGATCTATCAAGAAATACGTTTTTAGGAGCCAAAATAACATCTTAGAGCCTCCAAGGATGATCAAATCATGTAATTATAGAGTAGGGTAATAGGCTTATTAAATGGGTAGGTTTATGATTTTTTTTCAATTTTCAGTGAACTTAATAAATGTAAGAATGATTTATTGGTGAGGGACACACAATTAGACAAACCTTGCACCCAAACCATGTTTCCATACTATCCTTTTTTTGGGGTGCTTGGATTGGATTTATAGTTAAACTAACTATGTTCTAACAATTCATTTCCCACTTCCAATTAGGTGCATGATTTGGTGGTATGGCCACATGGTTCCGACACACCGTTGAACCCATTTATTGGTTCATAACATGGTGAATTTTTTTCTAATAAAAACCACAAGATTTTTCATAAATGTGAACCAACAATGCACATCAAAACGGTCCTTCATAATAATTCTATTTCACCATGAACAAACCCAAATTAAAGGATATCAAAAACATTTAGGTAATGAACTAAAGAAGGTAACGTGAGGTTAAAAAAATATTTAATGAAATATTATTTTAATATTTTTTCTAAAATTTCCAAAAGAATAGAATTTAACAAAAAAACATATATTTATGGTGAATTTAAAGTCATATTACATTAATTTTGTTATCAATAACATTATTTCGAAAAATTAAATTTCCTGTGATCATTGAATATTAAATTTATCTTAAATATCCTTATTCATTGTATCATGGATAGTATTAATTTCATAAACAATATATCATTTATAAATATAGTGTTTTACATCAATAAGGTTTTGATTGACATTGAATTTTTTGATATTAAACATTATTTACTCAATTTGGGTATTTCTTGATAAGGAATATAGTTTATTTAATAAATTTATCAGTAAATATATGTGTAATATATTAGACAAGATGTGATAAGTGGGGACTATAATTATATATCCCCTTAATTCCTCAAAATATATTACAAAAAAAACTATTTTTATAGCCCTATTAAATGTTTTTTTGCTGTATACCAACCCATAAATTAATCTATATTGAACCAAGTTCCTGATTGTAAATATATCATGATGTATGAGACCATGATGTCCAGTATTAAGAATTTATTTCACTGATAATTCGGTCATCGTTATCAGTGAAATTACTGTATTTATATTATACATTGTGGAATTTTGTGCTCAAATTATTTATTTGATGAAATGTATTTTTAGTTATTTACCTTACTATTTTGATTATGTCCTATTTACTCATGATTGATTATAATCTTCAAAACCCTTACCGAGAATTAGAGATCACACTTATTTTGTTTCACTATCCCTAATAAATGAAAACGAATAATTGAATGAGTTCCATGATCTTGGTTACTTTTTACTACTATGTTTTATAAATTATTTCGAATTAAATTTCAGATTCATGTATTCACCTATATTATAATGATTAATATACAATTTTTTCTTCTAAGATGTGATCTCATGTAACTAGTATTCAATATATAATGTAACCACGTTCTCTAGAATTCTAGGGTCATCATCTTTATAGTAGATAATTTTATGTCATAGATGCAACAAGGAGTAGTCACCCTAAAAATGGATGGATTGAAACTAACATGGTCATCACCCTGTTGGACAATGAGTAGGCATAAGATAACACTCCTCACTAGATAATCCCTACAAATAATCTTTTGTTGATCACTTTCTCCATACATTTCCTAATAAAGGATTTATTTCCCATTTTCATTCAGGGACTTGGTTGAAATGTATAATATGACACGATACAATTTAACATATGTTAAATGAATATTTATATTGGTTTAACTAAAGGAATAAAATCATAATTTTATTATAATGTTAAATGGTATTAATTTGGAATTTTGATTATTTTATTTATTTGGGAAATCCACCAATATTTTTATTATTTCATGAAAGATGTTCTTAGTTTTTCTTTTAGTAATGGATTAAACTATAATGAACCACAAAATTAATGAAAAATATGGGGATTACTTCAATGAATTATGGATAATAATGGTGGATTTAGTGAGAATCTATTGGATTATTCCACACCAGTTATCAAAAAAACTTTTAATAATATGAATATTGTTGATGTTGAAAAAACAAAAAGATTAGAGGGTTGGAGTATCATGAATGATCATGTGATGATGATTTTTTATGAAATAAAATATGAATTTACTTTATAAGAGAAATGTGTGATGAAGAACCAATATAATTTCCTTGATGGGATTGAAATATTATTTAATTTTTTGAGTGGTTCTCTCTGAGCAACAATAATTCAAGAAAAAAATAAAGAGTTTGGTTGATATGAATTAAATAAATAAAGTTAAACCTAATATAAAATATATAGTTCATTGAATTATGTATCTATAATTGGGAAATATCCATGTCAGTTCCCTAATCCAAGGACTAACAAAGATGATAATCATCACCAATATTGAAGACTATGAGGACAATGGAATACCAAAGAAACACTACTCTAAATATTTATCCTAATATATTAGTTAAATATACCCTCCAATCCAAAGTTTTTTATGTTGTGTGGGAATTTTATTTGTGGAACTATAGTAAATATAAGTTTTTGCATGTTTTTTAAATAACTTTTCTAATGATTTGATTTTTTAATAAATTTTCTTTAGTTTGATAATTGTATTATATTTTTTTGGAATGTTATTTCAGAAAATCATATTATATTTCCTTTATATACATGTAATGTAATTCTGGGAATTCATTTTCCTATCTACATTGAGGAAGAAATATTTAAATATCGATTAAGGGATTCACAATTCATATCAACCTTTGAATTCATAATGATGAAAATATTATTAATTATAATTTTTTTCTCAAATGTTTAAAGAAAATATCGACATTAGTGAAAATTCTATTAAAGGGAAAATGATATGTCACATATGTATGTAATGATTAATTTAACTAGAAATTATACATTGATTATGGTTTACCATTTAGATAAACTATTATATCATCATTGTTATGTGATAAATAATATTTTAAAGACATATTTTATATAATGAGGAAGCATGTAATGTACCTGGTTTTGGGAATCATTGATTTTTTCCTATAATTATAATGAATTCTTCTCAATAAATTCAATAGAATTAATAATTTATTAGATACTATCCTATATAATATTTTAAAAAAGATAAATATTCTTAATTAAATTATAGTATAACATTGAAAAAAGTTCCATGAAACTATATATCACATTTAATGGATTAATACCCATCATGGACGATAACATTGAATAAAAATAAAAAAATGGAATGGAAAAATAAATTGAACAGAATAATATATTTATAAATAGAATCTCCTTTGGACCACCATCATCTTTAAGAATCACCAATACTATAACAAAACTAACATTAAATAAATAATTACATATATGTAGTAATTTGATTATGAGATTTAAAATAAAAGAAATGGAAATCAGAAATGTGAATGTAATGAGTTTATTAAGGATATACATATAGGAAAACAATATTCTCATTTAAAATATGGTTGTTTTTAATATGTTCATTGAAAATATGATCATTAATAATATTGTAATTTTTCATATATCCTGTAGGTATACTGAATTTGTGTATTGATATATTGAAAATTGAAAAAAATATAACTCATAATGATATAAGAATATGAAATTAAAATAATATATAGATATATATAATTAAAATTTTGTATAACTATTAATATTATTATTAAATTATGATAGGGATTATATAATTTTTATTATTATTTTAATATCAATGAAGTAGTGAAATGATATTTTAGTATATAGTTTATTAATTTTCATTATTAAAGCATCTTTAGTGTAAAAATAATAATTATTTTCACTGAAATATTTTCATAAGTATTTTAAATTTTATCCTAATAGATTAAATTGGAAACTTTAAAAATATTATTATATATGAACTAATATATTGAAATATTTTACATTACAAATTGATACAATATTATTATTGAAACACATGATGTTTTCAAATGTCATGCTTTAATAAAAATAGTTTTAAATTATATTATTCGATACAATTTAAATACTAAATGTAAATTTTTTTGAATTGTAATTAGATATAAAAAAACACATTTTTGGGGATTATATGGATAAAATTATATTTCAATAAATTGTGATATTATTCTACAAAAATTAATTTATAGGTGAATAGTCAAATAAACTAATACTGCAAACTTTATGCCATTGTTTTTGATAAGTAGGAAAATAGAAAATTATGAAACTGTATTATTGATAAAATATGAAATTTATAATTAAAATTATTTTTTTTATAGTTTACAATCTATATATGATATTTTCAAACACATATAGTATTTTTCATAAATTATCATTTTCATCAAATTCTATATTTTTATGTTATAATTAATTTATGCCAACATTATAAATATATTCATAATAAATGTATTTTAAAATTAAAATATATGCTTCCAAATTATCTAATATTGAATACATTTTTTTTGTTATAAATTATATGTTTCCATAGGTAAGAAAATACTTACTGCGGTAAAATCTTAAATAAAAAAGTGACAATTCAATGGATATTGGGATTAAAACGTGGTAAAAAAATTGTTTCTAATTTAGTGTCTATGATATCATGGAACATATGTAACCCTTCACTCAATTAAATCTATTTTTTGAAATACTTCACAAGTTTAACAAGATCTCTATTTATATTAAGATGAAATATTGGAAAATAATCTATATGCAATGCTTATAAAAGGTCCCTCTCATCACACCATAACTAAAACATTAAAATTTTGTATTCCCTTTAAAAAATATTCCATAATTCCATACAATGGCACATATTTTCACCATTATAATATTTTGTGTGGAAAACATTATCCTAATCGATTCAATTTGATGGAATCCTCCATGAAAAAACTAAAGTTCTAAATGTAAGTTCAATATTTTCACGAATATTATTTCATATTATATTTCCATGTGATATTTAACTATCCCAATATTATATGATTACACCAGTATTTATAGAAAATTTAATTTTTTATATTAGGTGAATAAATACTAACCACGTATCTCATTCCCCTTAAGAAACGAGGAATGAGAAATCGTTTGATTCTGCGGAATACCCGCTCCACTATATCAATGTTTTTTTACATCACCACCAATTATGTATTGTAATAATATCTAAATTAATATATAATATATAATATATATATATAATTATGTACTAAAAACACTAAATTATATAAACAATTTTTCTAGTTTTATGGAAAATGAAATCATTATTCACACATTGTATAGACAACGACATCCATGGAATATAATTTTCAATTTTTAACATCAATTTTTATGGTTATTTTTAAATTATAATTTTTGAGAATATATAATATATATAATTAATAAATATAATTATTAACAATATATATGTGTAACATAAGAAGGTATAATCTATATTAGGTAATCCATATATATTTTTAAATAACTAAAAACAAATTAATCTATGATTTCATCATCCAGAAACATAAAAAAATCATGTATAAGGAATTAAAAAATTGCATTCCATTATAAAACATAAATTATAGTATATTATACTTCTTCAGAATGATAAAAACAGTATAAAATAATGGGTACAAAATTCAAAATAAAAAATATTTTGTCAAACTTTTAAATTTATTAACACCTAATGATAAAAATAATACACAAAAAACTATTATATTAATATATAATATTAATAAATAAATTATATATAATGGTAATTTATATGAATATGATTATAAAATATATTACTATGACAGTTCATCCTATTTTATTGGATGTTAGAGAATTTTCAAATAAGTGGTAACAAATGTAATGGTGTTTTTATAGAAATCATTTGTCATTAGTCATAACCACTTCTCAATTATAATCTTTAAAAATTAAATTAGTCTACCCTATAAAGATGAATGTTGTATTTTCATATTAGTTTTTAGATAAATCATGTTTCCCACAAATCCATTGATGTATTATGAATAAATTATTTCCTTAAGAAATGTAATTTTGATAAGAATAATTCACATATCTTTTAATTTACTTTTTCAACACAATAAGGTTTTTTCATCCCTCTAATGATCGCATTTGTAATTGGGACCCTAATTAAATGTTAATTTATGTTGCCTTAATATTTTCCTTCTCCTCAATTTAAAATTAGGTTTTGGTTATTCTTTTTGAAATGTGGGATTTCCACAATGTTATTTAAAAATGTTAAAATGGGTTATTCCATATTTTAAAAATTAATTTTTTTATTATACATCACATTTATATCCTTTATGAAATTTAAATACTCTATTATTAATGAATAATTTTAAATTTCTATTTATTAACTATTTTTCAACTAATATTTAATAAATTACCATGAAAATTAGTAATAACGTATTCTTTTATGAAAAATATAATAGTGTTTTCTAAAAAATATTTTATAATTTCACCATAATTATCTTAAATATTACTATAAGATTTTTTTATTTATAAAATAATTTTTAATGAATTAATATAAAATTATATTTTAAACTACTCCTCTAGGGTGTCTGAATTTTATATATCACTCATTTACATGATTTATTTCAAATTCGGTGATACAATCATGAAGATTTGTGAAACCAATTTTGTATTCCAATTTATTTTTTATGATTTTAAAAACAAAACCCATTTTATATAACATGGGTTTTCATGATACTTTGAATGATATCTGTCTTGTGGAACATAAATGTTTTTTTGTTGAAGGGTAAGGCACTACATCACTTTCTAATGAATCCCTTAAAATTTTGTACATCATGAGGAAATGATATTTACCATGAACATAATAATAATTATCTATGTTCACAATAGTAAGCCTAAAATTTTTGAGGATTAACTACATCCACCAAATTCATCATGAAAATGTCGTATAATAGCTACTTTCAATAGAATCGGCCTAAACTCTATACGAAATGACATGATCGCAATAATATAAGTACATACGATTCTTCTGATTAAATAATTCTATGTTAAATACATATGCTATTCTCCATGGAAAATGTTCTTTATATCCTATTTGAACATTATTTTTTCATGGTATATGAATTTATTTTGAGAGTATATCCCCTTTCATCATCATTTATGCTTTACTCTTGCTATATCATAGTCCTTTTATCAACATATTTCTCCCATGCTCAAATTGTCTCATACACATATGATAAAAACCTTAATGACATGTTCATATGATCTCCCATACTTTTCATTTGATCTCACTACTTTTTATGTTTCCCTTACCTATGATATGAAGATGTATATATCTCATTATAAGTATTGAAAGGAATCTTGTGATTCCCATGCAATAAACTGTTTGATCTTGTGCTCATAAATAGATAGTATATATTCGATTCTTTGATACCATAAGTGACATCCATGATAAATAAAACCTAAAAATAAAAATTAATATATAATATCATACATCTAAAGGATATTTTAATGTTTAGAGATATATATAATTAGGAAAAAATAAACTAATAAATCCCATATTCTTTATATAAAATTGATTTTTTTAATTATTTATGAAAAATGTTTATTCATGAAGATTGTTCAATTTATCTAAAAAATTCATTCAAATATTTTATCCTTTTAAACATGTTTCATGCACTACCATTCTCTATAACATGGGAAAATGAAATACGATATATAGTGATATCAATATTCTATATCGGAAAAATATAACTGAAAAAATCATGGAATAAACATGTAATAATAAATTCTGAATTAATAGGCAAAAAATGAATCTAAAATAAAAAAGAAACTGAAATTATGTTTTACCCATGATAATAAATGATATAATTGATATCAATAATATTCATATCATACTGATGGAATGCGTAATTTTAGACATCAAGAACTCATTAAAAAAATCTTGTACCAGGAAAAATTATATACAATAGATACCACATTCAATTAATATAGATTCTATGGCCATTCCCAAATAAAATATATTGTTATTTGAAGAGTCATATATTCAAACCCAACTTGAATTTTTTAGTGAGGTTTCTCGATGAATCGAGGGGATATATAAATTTGGACCTACCATTCACTTATTTTAGACCAATGGATTATCCATAAGAGTAAATAAATAAAAGAATATATTATCTATGTTTTCAATAATCATTAAAATTGAAAAAAACATAAATCATAAAAATAATTTTCCATGTGTAAATTAAAGGGAGAACATGACCATAACCCTTCTGATTCGAGATGATGGATGGTTATAAAATACAATGTCAAAATGAAATTTATTGCGTGTATTGGAATAAAAAAGTACAATATGCCAATACTTTTCCAAATATAAAAATTATATCATATGTTTTTGGTGAACAAAATATATCAAATTTCATGTAAAATGGTTGTTTATTCAATATATAAGAATGATAATAAAACTATTTCAATACTAGAGTAACATGATCACAATAAATTCATAAAAAAATAGTGGATTACTTAAAATAAAACATCCCCAGAAGTGATTTTATTATTATATTGTTCTTTTTGTATGAATTTATTTCAAGAAAAACCAATGTTATATTAAAACATAACATAATATAAGGGTAAAATGTAGAAAAAATATTTAAAATTTGTTCATAGAACGCATGTTACTCAATGATTTAAAATTGAGCTACCAATAGTCCTCACTACTATGGAAACAACAAACTCAATAGGAACATGAATAAGGGAATGTGATTTGGATATTAAATAACCTAAAATATATGTGTTATGGTAAATATATCCATCGATATAGAATAAATCATTTAATGGAAACAATTTTTAAAAATTTTATTATATAACCCAAAGATCTAGAAATGAGACAATTAAAACCCTTGTAGCATGAGTAACGATTTTGTATTACAAACCCTTCAGAGTGAAAACATGAAATTCTTATTTAGATACCATTAATTAAAATCTATTCATAAAAATTTGTCTCAAATTGATTATATTTACACCCTAAAAATGAATCCAAATTTATAAATACAATATTTGTTTTCATGGAAGGGAAATTGAGACAAAACCCCTTACCTATAATCATGACATCAACAAAAATAATTTATCCACCTGCATCCTAAATATATAAATACAAATAAAATATATTAATTACCTAAAAAATATCCATTTTAATTTACAATCATTGTAAATAGTCAATCCATACCTGGATTTTAATATTTTTCTACACTATGTGCTCAATGATTTGATCCTTTATATAATTTTCATAACAACATTGTTTGTGTAAATTATTCATTAAATTTTAATTCCTTATATATAATTAAATTTAATGTTATAAATATTTTTTATTTATTTAAATGATTTAAATTCATTTTATGCATGTGCTAATCTTTATCCCTGAATTTTAAATCAATAACATGCTTGTTTCAGTGATTCTTGATGTTCCAATATTGTGTTCGATTAATGAATTAAATATTGGTATAACGTCACTATAAACAAAAATAATAATTGTTTACACATTTAAATCATATTATTCTAGTATTTATGTTCCCAAAGTAATTCATGATATAAATTTATTATATTGTTCAATTATGTTGTTATACATACTAAAACATGAACATACAATGATTTAATAAATCATTATGATATGAGTTTGTTATAAAATAACTATAACATAAGAACAAATTTATTATTGACTCTATTTTTTTGTCTCATAGAATTTGAAGGAAATAAATTTGATGTAATAAATTTGATGATATTATATAATTTAAATAAGATATTATCCTCTTTATTTAATTATTT
Organism: Viscum album; assembly: GCA_963277665.1. Taxonomy (NCBI): domain Eukaryota; kingdom Viridiplantae; phylum Streptophyta; class Magnoliopsida; order Santalales; family Viscaceae; genus Viscum; species Viscum album. The sequence goes on along the minus strand of OY728125.1, from coordinate 1,740,964,424 downwards.
AAAATGATTAAAATGACCATGATCATCTTTTGATTTAATTGGTTATTTAGTTTTACATAGAATTAACTTAATGAAATTAAAAATATAATATTTATAATTTAAAACCATCCTTATATCTAGTATTTTATAACAGAGAAAGAAAATGAAACATGTTACATCCTGGAGGATGTGGTCCTCACAACACATGAACAATGGGTTTTTCTTAATAGATGGGATATACAAATAAATGATGATATTAATAGTAATATTGCAATTTTATAGTATAACAATGATACTAATATCATTATTACTAGTGTGCCTATAGTAAATTTTATGGATTATAATTAAGATGAAAAATATGTAGTTGATAATAACCACATCATGGACAATACTTTTCTTATGAAGTCTCATTGAATTTGAATGAATTTGGCATACAATGAGTGACCATTGGAATAGTTTCACCAGATAGGGTTTTAGGGTGATAAAAATGGTTGATTTTTAGGGATTTATTTTAAGGGAAAGCCTTTCAAAATGTTTTGAAGATGTCAACCATTTATATGTTAAGAAATGAGTTTTTTTTAGAGAAACGATAAATTTTTTAGTAATGATATGTTACTATTCTCATTTAAAAGGACAAAAAATAAAAAAAGGTGATGAAGATTATTGTGGGTCGAAAAAAACATAATCCACTACTTTTTAATGTAATTTTATATGGTTTAGGTTTTTTAAAATTAAATTCTAACATTTACTATATTTTTATTTTACTATGGTAATTTATTTCTAATCCTATTAATTAATTTTAATTAAAAATTTTACAATTTAAATTTATACCTACATTAATAGTTATAATTTAAATTTTCATAATTATTTTTTAAAAATAAATTTCTACTGCTTTAAAAAAAAAAAAAATAAATAAACCTAATTGTGTGACAACAATTTTTATAAGTAAAATGTTTTATGATTTTAATATACATATATATGATCAAATTATAATGGTTACTGATTTCTGATCCCTTAATTGATTTATACTGAATTGAATAGAAGTTATTTGTTTTACAAGGTAATACAAGATTGTTCTTTACCTTGACTATACTTCATTTAAATAGAAAATCAAAAACAATTTTTATATTAATGTAACATATCACTTTATTCAAAAAAATGAATAGAACATGTATTATATGTACAATGAATATTTTAAAATCTTAATTTTGTACCTTATTTCCATAATATATAACTTTAATTTTTCTCATATTGTTTACTTATTCTTACATAGTGATAAAATCATAGAATTTATAATTTTCATAAATATCAATTTTTTCAAATAAAAATAAATATTTTTAGAAAATGATAAAAAATTAATTCAAATTACATATTGAAATGTGAAATTATTAAATGATTATGATTTTTTAATTTAAAATGTCAAAATTTAAAAGGTGAATTTTTTTATAAAATCGAATAATATAATGAAAATATTTTTTTATTTTAAAGGAAATATTAAAATATTAAATAGCATTATTCTTATTTCATATCATTTACCTACTAATTTAGATTTAATAAATTATTAATATCATTCAAATTTATCATTAATCACATTTTTCAGGAAATATATGTTTTTATTGTACAATATGATTTTTTTAGGAAAATAATTTTGTAAACAATAAATGATCTTACTTTTCATTTTTGATAATCCAATTCATTTTCATTTATATTAACTGTATTATATAATTCATAAGGTATTTACTCATATTTAATAATGATAATTCAATTGTTAAGTTTTAATAATCAATCATAATAATTTATATTGTTTTAAAATACATCATGGTTTTATTTAATTTCAGTATTTAATGTGGAGCATGATATCAAACACATTGAAATATTTAAAGATAATCTTATATTACAATTATGGGATATTAAACTCAACACCAATAAATAAATTATTACCTCACAAGTATATTTCTTACCCTAAAAAATTATATTGGTACTCATAAAGTATGTATAGATTGTTGTGTCAACATTACTAGCATAGGGAAAGTTGGGAAACTCACCTATAAGGATATCTCTATATTATGTTTCCTTACTACCATATGAGTAAAATACCTATCATGGTATGGTGTTATGACCTATTTTATTTCTCCCTTAGTTCATAGTTATACTTATTTGATAGATTAGTATAGGTTTTTTTGAAATATTATTCCCTATATTGGTAATTACTAGGCATGAAAATGTACATAAATTGTAATACTATGCAAACACATCATTTTCCCCAGTCTAGTTCAACATAACGGTTTCGAAATGGGGTTTAGAGAAAATGATGAAGTTGATGAGGAATGATACTGCTTCTTATAAAGTTCTTTGAGGTACATATTTAGACTTCTTTCCATATAAGTATATTTTACTGAACTATCCCACACCCTCTCTGATGTCTACCCTTACAGTGTCACAAGCTTCAATAGATAACCAGAAATTGGATCACGTTACCTATTCATTGGTCCCAACACTACTCATTTTATGTGGACCTATATGATGATAGCTGGTGGGGGATAGATACCCCTCCATTTCCGCTCTTCGTGGAACATCATATCTCAAACTTGGGAAAAAGGACACAAACTTTTCCCCAAACATGAAATAAGGACTAAATCATTATTTTTTATTAATCTAAAGCATGGATGTGGCCGCCGGCAGACAACAGGAAGACAAAGGGCCCTTAAGGGGGGATGAATTGGTCTATGCTGAGGGTATCCCCTATAGAAAAAGCCATACAAATGATGGGAAGTGACCCCAAAATATCATTAACGTCAAGCGGCTCCTCCAGCCTCCCCTACCATACGAGCACATCTGCAGAAAAATTGGATTCCCTCCAAATGTGATGTACAAACTGACCATGTCATTTCTCTAAGGTGAATCTTCTATCCATGTAACTCATGTTCCAGGGAACCTAACATGTCCCCTTGATCATATTAACCAAATCCTAAAAATCAGACTCAATTTCATCCCCCAGGAAAACAAACCTCTTGTAAACAGTGAGGCCTGTGAGTAGAGCCCTCATTTCCACCCCTAGAGAATTGCCTAGCCCGAAGAAGTCACTAAAACTCACTAGAAATGATCTACATGGATAACAAAGGAGACCCCCCACTTCACATGATCCTATTCTTTCATGAGCCTTACACATTAATTTTCAACCCATGCGTGGGGGGAATCCATCGGACCCATCAGCCACCAACCCCGCCCAATGCATCAGACATGCATGGATTATTGAAGGAATTAAAAAATGTGAGGGGAAGATGTCCACCCTTAATAACTGATCCCAACTAAAAAATGAGCTCCCTATATCCCATCTGACTGTATCGAACTGAAGGGAGATCACCCATTATAGCCTTCTTTCTTGCCTCCCAAAGAGTCTAATGGATGGATGAAATAATAGCAGCCTGAATCATGCTCTCCATCGCATTGAACCCAACCCCGTGAAACCAGGAGGACATAAAATCATGGAATGAAGGCTGGGGATTAAGGAAATGGGGGTGAGTGGAAATCATGGACCAAAGGTAGTCATCCCATTCACTTTTGAAGAAGAGGTGCAATGTTGTCTCCATCCATAGATGCTCACAGCAAAAAAAAAGTGGGTAGCCACGAGGATGCCTTTTCATTGAACACCCTCATCAGTCAGAACTGCCAAATTTATAATCCTCTAAATAAGAATGTTCATCTTTTTAGGTATCTCTTCGCACCAAACCCTCGAAGACCACTCATCTAGGATCCCATCCTCTAGTTGAAACATTCTATAATCTTGGATAAAAAACATTCTAGAGGCTGACCTCATGAAACAACACCTGACTGCCACATTATTTAAGATGATTCTATCAAAAATTTCCCTCTGATCCAAATTGATTATAGCCTACATAATTGAGGTAAAGCCACATTCCTCCTTAAAGTAAACCTCAGTAATGGGAAATCCTAGAAAGAAATGTCATTTTCCCACCCAGTTCACTCTCAAAAAGTTAGCATCACCTCTTCCAATAATCCACCAAGTTACTTCTTGATGAACCTCCAAATGAATGTGCTTGCACTTTTCAAGGGAATAGAGACCAGAAATGCGGGGCACCATGGTCTCTCCATCCACTACATATCATCCTCTAAAAAATGAATCTCATATGAGACCCCCATTAATAATCTCCCAGGCCAACTGCACCTGCAACCCTTTCATTGTACTATAAATGTCAAGGATACCCACCCCAGCCTCGTCGATAGGCCTCACCAAATGCCTTCAAGAGGCCCATTCACTGTTGGCAGACATCCATTTGCACGACGGTGGCCGCCCCCCTTCTTTGTCAAAGGGGGGATGGTGGTGTTAGGTGGTGGGTGGCCAAACCCCCACCAAACCTCCAGCGGGTGAAGGAAAGGGAAAGGGGAATGGGTGAGGAGGCCTATAAAATGAGGCTCTCCCCTCTTCCAAATTGCATCTCTCATCTATCCCATCATCATCCGGTTTATCTCATCTAGTTCTATTTGTGGTATTAGTGAGGCGGTTTCCCCATTTATTCAAGAGAGATATTTACGAGGGATTTCTCCTTGTAATAGTGATGGAGTGTGTACCCACTTTTACCCCATAGTGATCCTTCTATTTGCCCGTGGTTTTTTTACCCCTTCCATTTGGGGGTTTTCCACGTTACATCTGGTGTCCTATTTTTCTACATTTTGCACTTTATTTTTATCTCATGATTATTTCTGCACCGTGGGCCAATCATTTAAGGTCCTAAAAAGTGGTATCAGAGGCAAGGTTCTGGCCCGGTGCTGTTCACGTATTCGGGTATTAATAATTCTCGTAAAATTTTAGTATGCTCTGTGATTGCGACTCCGGTTGATCTTTCACATCAGAAAAAATTTATTGAGATTATTAAATACACCGTTGTGAAACAGAGGAGCTTCTGGACTGACAGCGTGTCCAGATGGCAGCAAAATTCGAGATCGAAAAATTCAACAGGAATAATTTTTCGTTGTGGAAAATGAAGATGCAGGCAGTGTTGCGGAAGGATAATTTCCTACTAGCAATTGGCGAAAAGACGACGGGTGTGACAGAGGAGAAATGGAACGATATGGACGGAAATGCTATTTCCAACATCCATTTGTCTTTGGCAGATGGGGTCCTATCAAGCATTGTGGAGAAAAAGACGGCGAAAGAAATATGGGATACTCTGACAAAGCTATACGAGGCCAAGTCACTGCACAACAAAATTTTCCTGAAGAGAAAATTGTACACTCTTCAGATGGAGGAGTCATCTTCGGTGACCGACCAAATCAACAACCTCAATACTCTATTCGCCCAACTTACGACGTTGGGCTATAAAATTGTGGATACGGAACGTGCAGAGATTCTACTCCAGAGTTTTCCAGATTCGTATGACCAACTCATCATCAACCTTGCCAATAATATCCTGACGGATATGATGCTCTTTAATGATGTTGCAGCCGCGGTTCTTGAAGAAGAAAGTCAGTGCAAGAACATGGAGGACAGATAGACAACTTCACACCAAGTAGAAGCTCTGTCAATGGAGAGAGGAAGGATGATGGAGAGTGGTTCCAGTGAGATCCAAAATCATGGCAGGTCCAAATCAAGGAGTAAGAAGAAGAATGTCACATGTTTCAATTGTGTCAAGAAGGGGCACATCAAGAAGGATTGTTGGAATAAGAAGAGTGGTGAAAAGGGATCTCAGGGGAATGTGGTGAGTACTTCTGGAAGTAAAGATATACTAGTCAGTGAAGGGACAACGACTACTAGAAGCAGGAAACATCTCGATGATGCCTGGATTATCGACTCAGGAGAAACATGGCACATGACGTCTCTACGGGAATGGTTTGACCAATATGAAGCCATCCCGGAAGGACTTGTGTACATGGGGAACGATCACACTCTGAAGATCATTGGAGCCAGTACCATCAAACTGAAGATGCATGATGTCATAGTACAGACTATCCAAGGAGTACGTCATGTGAAGGGCCTTAAGAAGAACATATTTTCTTTGCGACAATTTGATGACATCAGATGCAAGACTCAAACCGAGAATGGAGTGATGAGAATCGTAAAGGGCGTGCTTGTGGTAATAAAGGCAGAGAATATCTCAAAGAACCTGTACGTGCTTATGGGTGAAACGTACAAGGAGGCGGAGATAGTTGCTGCATCAACTACCTCGATGGAAGTGCTGACGACATTATGGCATCAGAAGCTTGATCATATGTCAGAATGAGGCCTGAAGATTCTTGCGGATCAGAAGTTTCTTCCTGGGCTGAAAAAGGTATCCTTACCATTTTGTGAGCATTTTGTTTTGAGCAAGAAACACAGGTTAAAGTTCGGGACGTCAACAGCAAGAAGTCAGGAGATCTTGGAGTTGATCCATTCCGATGTTTGGAAAGAACCGGTTATATCCCTAGGAGGAGCAATGTACTTTGTATCATTAATTGATGATTATTCCAGAAGATGTTGGGTGTACCCAATCAGAAGGAAGGCAGATGTTTTTGAAGTCTTCAAAACATTCAAAGCGCGGAAGGAGATTGACTCTGGAAAGAAGATCAAGTGTCTGAGGACAGAAAATGGTGGAGAATATACAAGTGAGGAGTTTGATACTTTTTGTCAACATTAAGGGATCAAGAGGCAGTTCACGGTGGCGTACACTCCTCAGCAGAATGGAGTGGCAGAGCGGATGAACAGAACCTTGTTGGATAGAAAAAGGGCGATGCTGAAGACTGCAGGTATTGCCAAAACTTTTTGGGCAAAAACAATGAATACCGCCTGTTATGTAATCAACCGATCTCCTTCAATGACAGTTGAGCTGAAGACACTGATGGAGATGTGGACTGGTAAACCCATTGTCTATTCTTGGTTACATACTCTTGGAAGTCCTGTATATGCAATGTTTAATGACCATGAAAGATTGAAGTTGGATTCGAGATCCAGAAAATGTATCTTCTTGGGGTACGCTGATGGTGTGAAGGGGTATCGTTTGTGGGACCCCACTACCCACAAAGTTATCATCAGCAGAGATTCCATTTTTGCAGAAGACAAGGTGCAAATGACAACTGATCAAGACATGGAGAAGAAGAATACAGAAACTACAACATTCTAAGTAGAGGACCAATCCAAGGAAGAACCAGTTTCCTCTGAGGCATTACCAGAGCATGATGATCAAGTACCAGTTGAGTTTGGACCACGACAGTCAACTCAGGAGAAAAGAGCACCAGTATGGCACTCAGACTATGTCACTGAGAGAAATATTTCATATTGCTTATTAACAGAGGATGGAGAGCCATCTTATTTTGTGGAGGCGACCCAGAGTCCATATATATCCTCATAGATGGAGGTAATGAAGGAGGAACATGAATCCCTGCACAGGAACAAGACTTGGGATCTTGTTCCATTACCTCGTGGAAGGAAGGCTATCCGAAACAAATGGGTCTTTAATATCAAGCGGGATGGAAAAGACCAGGTGGAAAGATATCGTGAATGATTAGTGGTCAAATGATTTTCTCATAAGGAAGGTATTTATTTCAATGAAAAATTTTCTCCTGTTGTTAGAATGACGACTGTTCGGATAGTTCTGGCGATGTGTTCAACATACAACTTACATATAGAGCAGCTAGATGTAAAGACTGCGTTTCTCTATGGTGATCTTGATGAAGAGATCTATATGCTCTAACTGGAAGGTTTTGTAGAAGAAGTTAAAGACAACTTGGTTTGCAGGTTGAACAAGTCTCTGTACGGTCACAAACAGGCGCCGAGGTGTTGGTACAAGAGATTTGATTCCTATATCATGAGCCTTGGATATGACAGACTTCATTCAGATCCTTGTGCATATTTCAAGGGTTCGGATGGTAATGATTTCATCATTCTTCTGTTGTATATGGATGACATGTTGGTTGCAGGACACAGCAATGATCAGATCTAGGAGACGAAGGCACAATTGGCTAGGGAGTTTGATATGAAGGACTTGGGACTAGCAAACAAGATTCTTGGGATGCAGATTTACTGAGACAAAAATAATGGAAAGATTTGTCTATCACAGAAGAGTTACTTACAGAGAGTCTTGAAACGCTTCAACATGAAAGACTATAAGCCAATCTCTACCCCTCTTCCCGTTAATTTCATGTTATCCTCCACGATGAGTCCTAGCAGTGAAGCAGAGAGGATGTAAATGTCTCGAGTACCGTATGCATCAGAATTGGGAAGTCTAATGTTTGCTATGGTTTGTACTAGACCAAACATTGCACATGCAGTGGGAGCAGTTAGTCGGTACATGGAGAATCCAGGACGAGAGCATTGGAACACAGTGAAGAGGATCCTGAGATACATCAAGGAGACCTCAGATTCTGCATTATGTTATGGAGGATCATATTTTACTGTCAGAGGCTATGTTGATTCAGATTTTGCAGGTGATTCTGACCGGAGGAAATCCACTACTGGTTATGTGCTTACTCTTGCAGGAGGAGCTGTGAGCTGGATTTCGAAGTTACAATCAGTTGTAGCTTTATCCACGATGGAGGCAGAGTACATGGCAGCTATACAGGCTTGCAAAGAGGTGATTTGGATGAGAAGGTTGTTGGAGGAGATTGAGCACAGACAGGAGAAGATTCCATTGTTTTATGATAGTTAGAGCGCCTTGCACATTGCAAGGAATCCATCTTTTCATTCCAGGATGAATCACATTTGGGTACAGTATCAATTTGTCTGAGATGTGGTGGATGAAGGAAGTGTGGATATGCAAAATATTCATACTAAAGAAAATATGGTAGATTTCCTGACGAAGGCGATTAACTCTGATAAGTTCAGATGGTGCAGATCCTCGAGCGGCCTCATCGAGACTTGAGCAGCATGGTTGGGAAGATAGAAAAGATGTGTGGAGATATTATTGGTTCTCAATCAAATCTCCAAGTGGGAGATCTGTTGGCAGACATCCATTTGTAGGACGGTGGCCACCCCCCTTCTTTTTCAAATGGGGGATGGTGGTGTTAGGTGGTGGGTGTCCAAACCCCCACCAAACCTCCAGCGGGTGAAGGAAAGGGGAAGGGGTGAGGAGGCCTATAAAATGAGGCTCTCCCCTCTTCCAAATTGCATCTCTCATATATCCCATCATCATCCAGTTTATCTCATCCGGTTCTATTTGCGGTATTAGTGAGGTGGTTTTCCCATTTATTTAAGAGATATATTTACGAGGGATTTCTCCTCGTAATAGTGAGGGAGTGTGTACCCACTTTTACCTCATAGTCATCCTTCTATTTGCCCGTGGTTTTTTTACCCCTTCCATTTGGGGGTTTTTCCACGTTACATCTGGTGTCCTATTTTTCCACATTTTTCACTTTATTTATATCTCGTGATTATTGCTGCACCGTGGACCAATCATTTACGGTCCTAAGATTCACAACGCCCTGATCGGATGGAATCCCAAAGAAATGTAGTGAAATTTTTTTCCATCATTGCAATAACTTCCATAAATGGTTTAATGATCGATAAGATGTGTGTAGAAATGGAAGTGACAACACTATTGATCAGGGAGACTCTCTCCCTAATAGAAAGAAACTATCTTTTCTAGTTGCTGATTCTTCCAAGAATTCCATTGATGGCATCATCATAGATGTGGTTCTTGATTCATCCATAGGATACTTGAATACCAAGATAAATCATCGTAATTTTTTCCTTTGACATCCCAGGATCTCTTGATTGACTCTAAAATGATGACATGATAATTAGTTAGATATAAATACAAGGATCTTCAAATATTTGATTCCTTGTCCACTTAAGAATTCATATATGTGGATGACTTCCATGAATCCATGTTGATACCTCCTCCCAGTCATGAACACCAATATATTGTCTGTGAACATTAGGTGAGATCTTTTATGGGATCTACCACTAGAAAAAAATGAGACAATCTGCCCTCCTCCACCCCTCTGTGTAAGTTCTCAGAGAGTGCATCATGGGATAAAATGAAGAGGCAATGCGACAAGGGATCGCCTTTTCAAACACCACTGACCATCTTGAATAAACCAAAAGCCTTCCATTAATTGAAACTGATATCCAATGAGAAAAATAACACCTAAAACATAGGTAAAAAAACCATTCCTCGAATCCCAATTTCCTCGTCACCCGAATAATGAAGCACCATTCCATTGTATCATATTCCTTGTCTATATCCACCTGAAAAATGACATTTTATCCAATTTCATTCTTGTTTATATCCTTGAACAACTCATTTGAAATGCCCACCGCTCCTTGGATGCTTCTACCTTTAAAAGAACTTTATTTCCCAATGGAAACTAGCATTGGAATCACACTACATAGATTTCATGAGATGAGACATTCCAGGATCTTGTAGGAAATATTACACTGGCATATAGGCCTATAGTGATTAGGGCTAGAGGGATCTTTTATTTTTGATATTATAACCACCCTGGAGGTGCATATTCCCCTATTTAGGGCTCCATCCATGTTGAAATATTTTACAACATCCACCACCTGAGGACCCACAATATCCCATGAACCCATATAAAATTTCCACAGGAACCCATCTGGTCCTGGAGAACTGTCCCGAGACATCATAAAGATCGAGTCTTTTATTTCCTCTACAGACAGTGTTATCACTAGACTCGTATTGTCAGGCCCCTCTACCAGATGTAGGATGCATCCCATGAAAGCTTCAGCCCTCTCCACGGTGCACTGGTTCTCATGCCTATAGGACCTCCCACCACCCAGAATCTTATCAAGGTGATCTAGAGCCACACGACTAGTGACCCCCACATTATATGTATACACCCCACTACTGAGGATAAGGTTAAGTCTCATTCAATTATTTTCCATTAAACATGAATGAAAGAAGGAACTATTCTGATCACTCTCCTTAAGCCATCGAACATGATACCATTACCTGCAGGGCCATTCGATTTAAGTAGTTTCTCAGCAAGAAAAATTCATTTATCCTAAAGCACAACAAACCTACTCTCTTTCCAATTTTATTGCAGATCCTCCAACATATCAATATCCAATTGAATTCTATCCACTCCCATGCGGTCCTATAGTCTCTTGTCCAACCATGTTTGGATATCCTTTTTTAATCATTTCAGACGATTTGCAAGACCACGCCATGACCTCCCATATTCCTCTTCCAAAATTTCTTCTCCATCTACATGATACCCTCCACTCGATGATAGTTACAGGAATAATGAAATCCCTTACCCCCAACAGGCTCCCTTCTAAGATCCACCAACAAAAGAGTGTAATCAGAGAGGGAATGAGATAAATGAGTGTCTGAGGCATGATAGAAGGAATCCATGCATTGTAGGTTTGAAATTCACATATCCAGGGGACTCCTGATATGAATGGTGCCCCTACCATTGTTGCACCATGTAAATTTGTTTTTTTCTGCAACCCAAGTCTAGAAGACACACAGCTAAAATGAAAGTCTAGCAGTCCTGCTTTCCAATGGTAACATGGTAAAAACAACTCATTTTCTTGGATGGGTCATTAATTGAGTTTAAATATCCCCCACATAACAATGAAGGAATCCTGGTTTAATTGAATATAAGAAATTCCAGAGGTCAATTCTCCTTGGCGCCTCAGTACTGTAATAAAAAAAAGAGAAAAACACCTCGCTCAATCTACTGGAAGTCATTGAATTGACGCACTGCCTCATCCTGCGGATCACCTCCACTTGCACATTAATCTTCTTGCAAATAGAAATATGATAATTTTTTGGTTATCCATGCTATTGAGATTTATCACATTTCCTGATGAGAGATAAAAATTATTAATGAAGGGATTCATCACATTTATTGATGAGAGAGGAAAATTATTAATGGGACGATTTATATCACTATTACTTGAGGATTTTCTCCCAACATTAATGGATATTTAATTATCAATATTAATTGATGAAATAATGGATTTTGACTGCATTAATTTATTATTATGGACTTGGTGTCTATATAATGAGGATGAAGAAACATATTTTGAAGTAAAAGGGGGTGTGCCAGCAAGATGTAGCCGGCAAGGGAGACCCGGGAAGGGGTTGATGTGTTTGCGGTGGACCCTGTGTCACGACAAAGACTGCACAATTATCTTGGTCGTGTGATGATATTCTTGGTAGGGTGTTCAAGATGCACTCCATCAAGAGCAAAAAGGGGGATACCATGTCGGCGGTAGCATGTGTAGTGTGTCAGCGTTTGACAGGTGAAGAGCAGCGGTGATGCAATTGTTGATCGGGGCCACATATCGAAATTCATCCTGATAGAGGTGATCAGGTAGCGTGGACTAATTTAATATTGGCGGTATATCATGATGGAGAGATCATTCAGGTGTCGCAAGATGGTGCGAGGTTGACACTTGTTCGGGTGAAGATCTCCGAGGTAGTGACATTTCATCGACAAAAGGGTGACATTTTTTCACAGATTGATCTTTTGATACATGACGTCAGTGGGATATTTATCAGATACACGACAGAGGTGTATTGGGGTGTGGTTTTCCCATAGGTTTTCTACGCTCTCTCATTTGTAATTCAAGTTCGGGCATTACATGTATTCTTGTATTCTCAAATTCATAGTGGATATTTTTGGGAATTGAACTATGGTTTTTTAATCCTCTTCATGGGAGGGTTTTTACACGTTAAAAATCCTGAGTGCTGATTCATTTATTCTACTTATATCGCGTCCATATTTCGACAAGATTCTCACGATATTTTTGGCATGCAATTTTCATCCTAGAATCAGGATTCTCCCCAAAAAGTGGTATCCGAGGTGTTGGTTTGTGCTAGTAATTTAATGTGAGAAATTTGGACGCTTCAAAGAGGATCACAAATGCGTACAAGGAGAAGAATAATTTTTGGAAATTAATAATGGTTAAGAGAGGTGATACACATGTCCGCTCATAGGATGTTGAGCAGGGGATCAGTTTATTCTTTCAGGTGCTCCAGACTATATGGTAATCACTATTATGGGGGAGACAGATGTTTCTAGTTCTTGTCTTGTTCAACAGGATGAGAAGGATGGTGCAGATACAAATGTGACGAATATTTTGGCGTTTGGTTTTCTTTTTGCAGGGGGAGCAAATATTTTTTTATCAGAAGTCCAAAAGGATGTCGTCATATTTTCTGCAGATGATGATGGTTGTTGTGATACCGACCTATTTTTATTTCCAACTGGGTTTGTTGGATGGATCCATTCATTAATGTAATGAAGGTGAATATTTTTTAGATTCATTGCATTTATTGATGAGAGATAAAAATTATTAATGAAGGGATTTATCACATTTATTGATGAGAGAGGAAAATTATTAATGGGGATATTTATATCACCATTAATTGAGGATTTTCTCCCAGCAATAATGGATATTTAATTCTCAACATCAATGGATGGAATAATGGATGTTGACTGCATTGATTGATGATTATGGACTTGGATTCTATATAAGGTGGATGGAGAAACATATTTTGAAGTAAAAGGGGAGTGCCAATAAGATGCAGCCAGCAAGGGAGACCCAAGAAGGGGTTTCCGCATTTGCAGTGGCCCATGTGACACGATGACAACAACACAATTATCTTTGACGTGTGATGATATTCTTGGAAGGATGTTCAAGATGCAGTCCATCGAGATCAAGAAGGGGGCTACCGCATCGGCAATAGCATGTGCGGCGCGTCGGCGTTTGACAGGTGTAGATTAGCAGCGATGCAATTGATGATCAGGGCCACATATCTAAAGTCTTTCTGATAGCGTTGATCAGGTAGCATGTCTCGATTGAAGATCGACGGTACATCATGATGGTGAGATCATTCGGGTGTCGTCAGCTGGTGCGAGGTTGACGCATGTTCGGGTGAAGATCTGTGAGGTAGTGAAGTTTCATCGACAAAAGGGTGACGTTTTGTCACAGATTGATCTTCCGATACATGGCGTCAGTGGGATGTTTATTAGAGACATGGTAGAGGTGTATCAGGGTGTGGTTTTCACACATGTTTTCTACACTCTCTCATTTGTAATTCAAGTTTGGGAATTACGTGGATTCTTATATTATCTGATTTATAGTGGATATTTTTGGGAATTTACCAGTGTTTTTTTAATCCTCCATAAGGGAGGGTTTTTCCACGTTAAAAATCCTGCGTTATGATTCATTTATTCTGCTTATATCGCTTCCATATTTCGACGGGTTTCTCACGATATTTTTGGAAAGAAATTTTCGGCCTGAAATCAGGATTCTAACCAACACATGCTAGGACTTGAAACATATAATCTTTGTATAAAGGAAGAAGGATAAAGAGACAAACGAGTCTCCTTGGATTTATATCAGGTTACTGGTCTAAAAACATCATCCTGCGGGCCATGCTAGGGTGGGAATAGATTCTTTAACAAAGAACAATCAGTGTCCTTATACAGATAGAAACTTTCTGGGGAATTTTGTTGGGGGAGCAAGGATTCGACTCAACTTATAGGATAGAAACCATCACCATTCACTACAGGGACCCCCTAGAAACCTAAATCTCTTTCAGAATACCCACGAGGACCGAATCCACCCGAGATGATGACTGTACTACTAACACCAGAAAACTATTCAGAGAGAAATGTAGAAAATTTGGGAAGAGTTGAGATGAAATTCCCAATGCCATAGAAGGAGGAGAGACAGATCAGGGGGGAAGTAGGGTAGGATTGAATGGGAGGATGAAGAGTTCCCAGGGGGCCACCATAACCATCATGGATGGACCAGTGAAATAGGTTACCCAATCAACTCCAAGGGGGGCATGCAATAGAAAAATCTTGTCCAAGGCTGGAGACGAGGATCCCAACAAGAGACCCCCACCTAAGATGTGCCAGCAATGTTAGATATGTCAGATGGCTTATGGGGATACCTACTGGTATTTGAATTTAATAAAAGGCCTTCAACAGAAACCATCGATGCCTCTGAAGCCAACGAGGATGGTTTGATAGGCTGGGACTCCCGAAAACAAGATCCAGGAACCCAGGGCCCCGCCCTCCTCTGATGACAATCCACCTCCGAGTGGTGGTGCAGACCAAAAGCTACACAGAACCTAGGGGATCCATTATAGAAGACATTATGCCACCAAGAGAAACCATCCTTGGAGTATAGTAAAACGTGAGAAGTATGAGCCACCGAGAGATCAAGCTCCATGTAGATACGAGGATTTTCAGTAGCTAAGAGAAGTGTGGTAGGTTAATTAGAGAAGAGGAAGGAGCCAAAAGAGTGACCGAACGATTTCAAAATCGACATGTTTTGGAAGGGAAAAGGAAGCCTAGTCAAGGAGACCCAAACAGCCGCTGAGGGAGACTCCTTACCAAAATGGAAGTCCCACGACCATCAGAATAGAGAGAACCGCCATGAGCCACACCACCGATCCTCCGTAGCCCATGCCTTCACGAAATCCTCCTCATAAAACAGACGTATGAAAAAAGATACCCTATATAGGTCAGAAACCGCATTCGGGAGGCTCAGTCCCTAGGACTCAACACTATCCCTAAATAATTCGAGGGTCAGCTTGCTACGGACAAACCGGGCCACCAAAGAGTGTTCATTCAAGGAATAAATCTCAAGAATTTGGGATTTAGTAATTTTTCTACTAGATAGTTTCATCAACAATAAAATAATTTGGGAAGTGACTTAATACTCACCTTAAAGATCATGGATACATAGTGGGGTATATAATGTGAATCCAATAAGGTATCCAAAATTCGCGAGAGTAGTGTAGGTTTACATTATTCCATTTATTTTTATTTCCAATTCACTATAGTAGGGGTGGAATATGCTTTCCCCTGTATTGATTGTCAAATTATATATTGATGTTTATCATTATTTTCCACCTACATATATTTTAGCTCAATTCGATACATATATCAACTAAGGTTCAGCCTAGGTTAAATCGAGTTGGTTTCTGTCATACTTCATAACCTATTCATATTATTACATATCCCAAACGTACTATGAAATTTCATAAAATACTATAAAACCATTAATCATTAAAATGTATTCTGTCAGAATCTATATTATTATTTACCAAAAAATAGTACTCATTACTACAAACATATACCAAAATATTTCTATACCCTAGGTAGATACTCTCAAAACATATCTTTCTAAAAAACTATTTGAGTCTTCATGAAATTAAAAATGTTATTATATATTCCGCTAGAAACTAACTATATCTTTAAACCAATTTTTTTACCACTAGTTCATATGGTGAAACACTATACAAAATATATTATAATACAGAAAATTTGATTAAAATATTCAAAAATAACATGTATCCATTACCCATCCCAATGTCACAATTCACTAACGAAATAAATTATTCAAAATCATACCACTGTTAATCTATCAACAACATGTGTATATTAAACATAATAGATATGAAAACCTCAATAATGTATTCATTAATATATATTACCAATTATATAACTTTTTCATAGGATCACATTTCATTGTCAATAATTCCATTTAGTATATTTTTTCGTTCCATTAAAGTCAAACTACGGTAGAAAAATTCAAATTTATTTAACATAATCATAATATCTTTTAAAATATATGAATATAATTAATTAACATCAATAAATAGTGAAAATTGAGAAGGGATTCATGAAAATAGAAATTCCACAACACTATGTGATATAAAAAAACTAACATTTTTCCATTATACTAGGGATATAATAAATGTTCTTACATTTTAAGAATTATCCATTATTCAATTTTAAGACACAATGGATTCTACAAATATACGTATCTCAGGCTCATATTTTTGATCGTGTATCAACCAAATACTAAAACCAAAATGGTTATGATAATATTAATAAATATGGCTATGAAAATATCAATCTTAAAATACTTTTCCCTAAGAAACATTTGTTTTAACAAATGATACTTTTTGATGAACTATGACTCCCTTCTTCATTCCTTGGTTATCCATGGTAATTTTTCTATTATTTTTTAGCATAAGTAATAAGCATAATTCATAAATCATTCATAGTAGATTGTAATTAAAATTTAAATAAGCAATAAATATTGCCTAAAAGTATCTATATATGTGTGTTATCTTAGTTCCACTCATCACACATCAAATTAATGATCCACTCAATACCCTACCAAATGTTTTTTGGTTGATCACCCATTAGTGTATCTAATCCACAACTACCCCATTTATCCAGGGTCTAAAATGGTATTTATTACTAAGTAAAGAAAAAATTATATCTACTACACATTTAAAAATGAGTTTATCTATTATATATATATTATTCCCAGGGTTTTCATGATGTTTTTTTACAATTCCCTGAAAACTGTGCATTATTTAAATTAATATTAATCCATAAAATTGATGTAATGTCTATTATATAACATTATAGATATGATTAACCATAACATATCAACTCTAAAATTATCCTTATCCAATATAATAATTAACAATGTCAGTGAATACATTCCTTCCATACAAACTATCATTCATCAAACTAGAACACCTTGATATGGTTCACATAAACACATACAATATATTACATTCATTGATACATGATATAAAATCATGGATATAAATATCTTAATAAAAAAATAAAAAAACTACATCTCATATATTTGAATGATCATTTCTAGGTGACATAAATATGTAATTATTAATTAAAGAATTGATAAATACCATTATATTTATTTCAAATGGAAAAATTTCCCCTTAAATAACAAACTACGTAATTCATAGCAATTATTCAATAAATCCAACATATTATTTTACATGTTTTATCCTTCCAAACATTTCAAAAGTATTATATTTTTCTATAACTAGGGGAAAAAGAAACATAAGAAAATGTGAGATAAACACTAATAGGAAAAACATATTATTGAATCAATAATGGAATAAATAAGGATTAATAATTAGGTTTGGAATTGGCAAGCAACAAAAATAGAAAATAAAAATGAATATATAATCATGGTTTATCCATGAAAATAAATTAATATTTTTATAATAATATACATATCATACTGATTGAATACATATTGTTGGGCATCAAAAGAACTATTTTCAAGGAATTATACCATGAAACATTTCTTAGGGTCAAGACTGTAGTCAAGGAATCTTATTTTCATGGCCTTCTTCTAAGATAATAATCAATTATTGGACAATTCATAATGAAAAAAATATTATATCTCATGATAATTATAGATGCATTGAGGGGATATATAAGTTTGATCCCCACCCTGAACAAGTTTTTTTACAATGAATTCTCCATTAATAATAATTAAAAAAACATAAACCTTTAAAATAATAATATGTGTTTAAATAAAATATATATAATGTGAATACTTTAACCGATGTTAAAAAAAGAACTATCTAAATCATAAACCATCTTTAAGAAGAATGTGGATGGTAGATCAATTCAAATGTCATATTGATAATAATCATACATATTCTAATATAGGCATATATAATTGAAATAATTTTCCCCATGTTAATAGAATATCATACATTCTAGTTGATCATCATCCTTTATGAGTTATGTTAAATTGAATTTTCACATCTTATAGAGAAATGATAATAACACTTTGTCAATAATAGAATAGCTTGATCATGTTCCATCAGGATAAATAAATTTGATAGTTTAAAAACAACATATCCCTGGAATGGATAAATATTTGTAAAATGTTTTATGAGGTAGGAATATAAACCCCAGAAAATAATTTTAGATTTCAACATTATATAGTCAAATGGGTTAATGTACAGAATTTAAATAAAATATATTCAATGAAAAATCACAACCCAATGAATAAAAATTGATTAAAAATAAACACTAACATATAAAAACTAATTCAATTTCCACATTAATTAGGGTGTCTATTTTTTATTTTAGATCCCATTAAATATTGGATAATGATAAAAATATTTCCATGGAAATTGAATACACAATATAGAGGAAGTAAATTGTACAGAATGTGTTATATCACAATGAATCAATATTGAGGCCATGCAAAACCTTGTGAATAGAGTAACACATTTTATAAGAACTATTTAATGTTAAAGTATGAATTTTTCAATAATTAAAATATATTCATTCATAATACAATATCACAAATGGGTATTACGAACACCTAAAAGATAAAAAATAAGTGTATAAATACAGTAAATTACTTAATAAAGTGAAATTGAGATAGAACCCCTTACCTCTTATCCTAACATCTATGAAAATAAATTACATTCTTGTAACATAAATTGAAATATCATAATCACAAAATTCATAACCTCAAACATATACATATACATTTATACTCCTTGTAAGAAGAAATTTTCTATGTGAATTCTACTGATATTCCACTATATGTATTTGAAGATTAGATCATTCGTACTAACTACATAATATGTGTTGTAAGAACCTAGATCTTCAATTCACATATGGATCTTGATTTTGGGTTGTTTTTAGGAAAAATGAAGAAGTGGGAATTTTCTAAGTATAATCAATGTACTTAGGAGTGTATGTTTTGTACTTAAGAGTGCATGCCATGTACCCGGGTACAAGATACATGCACATACTGTCTGTGAAACAGCTAAGTACATGGCCATGTGGTTACCTGTAAGATCGCCTAATGTGGGGGCTGGTTAAGCATAATAGATGATGTGTATATTTAATTATAACACTATGTAATTTTCTTTTTATTGGAAGAATCAGAGCAGGGTTGAGTCTAATGTCCATGACACTTTTCTTCTCCCCTTGGTTCATACAGAAGAGAGAAGAAATGACCGAAAACTTCAAACCCATCATGATTCTCTATATGAGATTTGATTGAGACGCTATCAAGTGCGTTGGAATCCCACTAGTGAGTTATCAATTCACCTAGAGACTCTCTTCCTAATTCCTCCTCTCTCATGATAATTTCACGGTTGAAATTTTTTCACCTTTTTGTATATCTTCACCATTCTAGGCCTCTTCAATAGTCGACGTTCAATAGTGTTGATTGTACAATATCAAGGTCTGTGGTTTGTGCATTTCATTGATTTTATTTGGATTATATATGATAAAAGTTTTGTATACCCACTTTTGGAGTTTTGCGTGTTTGGAATTTGAACTTATTTATTATCTGTTATGGTTTGGCAGATTGATAAAAGGGTAGTTTCTTATATATAATGTTATATACCATGATTATGGGACACCATGGGTGAATTTCCCATGTTCACTATTTTCTGGACGTTTGGTCTAGGATTCCTATTAGGATTGTCATGTTTTTCATGCATTGCTTGTTAGGATGGAGTTGATGATTATATGAGATGCACATGATACACTTTGTGAAAGTTTGTCTCAGCGAAATTTGACTGTGAGAGCATCCCAAGGTAAGGTCACCTATGTATGTTTTCATATTATGTTGACCTAGAGGTATTGACTGTGAGATTTGTCGGGTGGTCATAGACCAGAGGGGTTAGACCATAGGATCTACCCAAAGGGTCGTTATTAAATAAATTGTTACTATGTTGACCAAGGGGTATTGACCATTTGAGCTCCCCTAGTGGTCATTTGTAAATGATTAGTGCTATGTTATACCATTGGGGTTTGACTATGAGAGCTACCCAAAGGGCGATTACTAAATTAATTTTTGGTGTGTTAGACTAGGGGGAATAGAAAGTGATCACATTCCCGAAGGGTCATTATTGAATAATTTAAGGATTATGATGAGACTGCCAAGCCAAAGAAAAATCTTTCACTTAGTATTACATGATTGTTGAGATGGTCTTCTGAGACATCTATGGTTACTACTACACAGGGGATATCGATATTAGGCTAGATCCCATGGTTTAAATGATTCAATGTATTAAATAATAAATGAAATTGAATGTACTTGAAAAATGCATGATTGTTTACTTTTGAGTACTTCCTAGATTATTGATTAATTTTTGGCATATTACCTTATATATATATTCATAGATAGTTAGGCATAGATATTATAGTGGTTTCCTACTAGGGTTCTTCTCACACCCTATTTGGGTCATGTTTTTAGACCAAAAAAATATGGTTTCAGGTATAGATAAGGGAAAGAACCCTTTTCATCATGTACATTATTGGTGTTGGAGCTGAAGAGTATGGGACCAAGATGAGGATTGAAATGATATTGGAGTTTACTATTTTTCTCTACTTTGGTTTCAATATTTTATTTCAAGCACTATGACATTTTTGGATTCTTTTTTAGACATATGTGACATACATCATTTATTTATTCTTCAGTTGTTATATTACAATCAATCTTCCGCTGTTTACTTTTATTGTATGGTATTACTGCTTCCACTATTGTTTATTATTTTATTTTTGATATGTATACACTTCAAATGATGGCATTGTTTCCCCATTATCACATTGTGGCCCTTGCTGCTAGTCAGTAGGCTCTGGAATTTTGGGAAATGTGCTTGAGGTCATGTGACGAACCAGGTTCGGGGCACCATTGGGTAGCACCCAGAACTAGGACATTAAAAGTGGTATAAAATTAGGTTCCTTTCTAGTTTGACTTACTATTTGAAGCCTATAGACCAGGATAGGAAGGAATAGGTTGTTGGTAATATGATTTTCCTTAGATTAGCTTACACGTGTATAGGGAAAACCCAATTTAACTCAAATATTAAATTTTTTCTAGTTTTTCAATTGTTTCATTTGATTTTATTTCACCATCAGGTGATTCCATTATCTTTTTATATTTTGATTTATATCATTGAGAATCTATTTGTGTTGAAACCCGATGAGATGAGGGTATTCCATCTCATGAATCATATAAGAACTTACTAGAGGTCACATGTCATGCAATCTAGTCAGGCCATTTAGGATGCATTACTGATTGCATAATGTTGTGAAAGATGATGTACTTGATATGAATTCTATTGTGATAGATTACCTTTTATTTTGATAGGGTATTGTTATCTATAAATTTTCATTTGCATGGATTCCAAGATTTGGCCCCTGAGGTGTTATGGGCCCTCTTAGATAAGAATTTGGTGGATCATGTTTGATCATTAATAAAATATTTTCAAGTTATTATGTGAAAATGGATGTCAAACATTGATTCACAAGGAGTATGGGATCCCACAAATAGGAATTTTTCATTCCTTGTAAAAAAATTTATATCTTTAATAGTTGCAAAGAAGTTTCAGAGTCTTACTGTCAAGAAAAACAAACAAAATGACGTGTGACGTTATGAACACACACCATGTGTTCTTCTATTCTGGAATAAACAACTTTTCTTAATTACACATAGTGTATTTTATGTACATGCCATGTATTCTATGTCTGTGTATCTGACTATGTGAACAGAGACACAAGGTTGATAAAAGATTGGTAGAACATGCCATGTACTTGATGTACACGTCGTGCTATAGACACTATGTATTTGGATGTGTGACTAAAAACATGGGTGGATGAAACATAGTCGGTACATGTTGTGTTTATGTTATACATAAAGTTTAGAAATCAACTATGTATCATGAAATGTGACTAATAACACGGGTGAATGTAACTTATCTAGTACACACCGTGTCTCAGGTGAACACGCCGTGCAGTTTTACACCAGTAGAACCGTGTGGTTTGATCCATGTAGAAGTACTTGGGCAGGAGGGAATATTCATGTACATGTCATGTATCAAGTGGAACATGTCATTTGTAAGGGGTGTGACATTATAAGGATTCACAGAAGTACATGCCCATGTAAAAGCTTCAGGGAACACATCGTGTAGTGATTATACACTCCATGTAACCCTCTTTTTTAAAACATGAATTCTTTCTTCTATTAGTCCTTTCTTGAACATTTATGTTGATTTACTTGACAATCATGAAATGAGGTGTACGCATGAACTTGTAGTGTAATTCCACCAAGACATCCGATATTTGTATGCCATGTACAGGGCTAGGATTAGTTGCTGGAAAGGGTTGACAAGGGAATACCAGCAGATTCTCCCATCGTGAACATCTCAACACCAATTGTTATTCCAGATGTAGGTGTTGATGCACAGTTTTGTGAAAGATGTTTGATGATATTTAAGTCTTTTCAGGGGGAATTGCATCCTTCCCCAACTATGGAGTAGTTGATAACAGTTTTCCACAAGAATAATACTTTCACTTTTTCATGTGGTGGAATAACATAGGCTGTAGAGTCATGGTTGGAGTAAATGATAGTTATCTTCAAGAATCTAGAGATACCTTTGGATAGGAGGGTGAATCTCATGATGTACATGCTACATGATTCTTCCAGGAGATTTTGGGTGGTTATCACAGAGGCATGATGTCATTGATATATGGATTGGGAAGAGTTTCAGAGGACCTTCTATGATTTCTTCTACCTTGATACGTTGATGGATAATCGAGCTTGAGAGTTCATGCCTTGGGAGTAGGGAACTCTTTCAGTGTTGGGGTACTCATCATGTTTAATAGAGCATCTACACTTTAGAGATGTTCTGGGAGGTGACGAGGTATCTTTGGATAGGCGATTTGAGGATGGTCTCAAGTATGACATCATATCATAGGGGAATGATTTCAGATAGACTTTGGTGATGGATATAGTGAATCATGTTTTGATTACCAAGTGCAATCTGAGGGAGTTGGGAGCTGTGTGCTAGGGGGGTTCAGTATCCAGGGATAGTACTTATTTAATAGATAGTAGGATGCGCCATAGAGAGATTTCACATGCTGTTTCTTCAGGTATCTTGGTAGTGTGCTACACGTGTGGGAAGAGTGGGAATATGAGACCACATTTCCCGAAGGACCCAGTCAAGTGCTAATCTTGTGGAAAGATGGGCCATATTCAGCGTCATGGTGGGATGTTCTCACCAGAAATGAGTGATAGGGGTTCTGTTATCACTCCACATTCTGGAGCAGGACCACCAGTTTATCATCAGTTGTGGAATTGGAGTTTGTGAGGATATTCAGGCTAAGGATGTTGTCGTGGGTTTGGTAGTCAGGGTACAAGTTTTCAGTTGCAGCAAGGTGGATCAACTTAGGGTAGTCAGGAAGGGTCACAGGGCCATGATATTATTTAGAATTTTGTAGTGGAATAAACCCATTAGAAGAAGGATCCTAGACCCTGTACAGTTAAATATACTATTCTAGTTTTCTTAGTTTTATCTTATGCTCTTTTTGATAAAGGGGCTTCCCATTGTTTTATATTTTTTGCTATTGTGGAGTTCCTTGGGCTCCATATCATTACATAAAATGATGTTATGATTCTAGACACTCTATTGGTGATTAGGACGTCTAGTGTACAATAGTTCATGGAGTGACCTCTTAAAAATGGTGGGTGTAACTTATTAATGGAACTCTATGTCTTAGAGATGACAAGCATTGATATCATTCTCGGAATGGACTGGTTGGTCACTTTATAGGCCTTTATTGACTTATATCTCCACATGGTGAGTTCACATCACCAGAGGGAATATCGTTTCTACAAAAGGGATAATGGGATGTCCATGCGAGTAGATCTAGACCTGAGCATCTTGGGTTGAGAGGAATTATAGCCCATATTTCTAGGTTATTTCTAGATAACCATGGAACGTCATAGATAGACTTTCCTCTAGTGGTAGATAATTTCAAAGATGTCTTTCCAAATTAAATTTCAGGTTTACCTCCATAGTGAGATGTATATTTATCAATTGATATTGTTCTAAGAGTGGAATTGGTATCCATTACATTTTATAGGATGGTTACACAAGAGTTATAGGAGCTTGAGAATCAATTGGAGGAGTAGTAGGGAATGGGATTCATCTAACCCAGTACCTCTCCTTGGAGTTCACATGATCATTTTTGTGAATAATGTAGACGATACCCTCATACATTTTGTGTATTATTAAAATTTTAAATAGTGACAGTCAAGAGCCGATATCCCTTGCTAAGGATTAATGATATCTTTGATCATCTTCTAGGAGCCCAGGTGTTCATGAAGATTTAATTGAGATTTGGTTATCATCAGTTTCATGTTAGACCATTAGATATACATATTATATCCTTTAGGAGCAGGTATGGTCTATAAAAGTATTTGGATATGTCGTTAGGTCTCACAAACATGCCTACAGTTTTCATGGAACTGATGAACCGAGTGTTCAATCCTAACATGGATTCTTTTATGGTAGTATTTGTGGACAATATCATGGTGTACTCTCACACTTTACATGACCATGCCACCCATCTAGAGATCATAATAAGTAACTGATAGAGAATAATCTATATAAAATGCTCTCAAAATGCCACATCCGGATGGACATGATTAACTTCTTGGGTAATTTCATCTTAGAGATAGGAGAATGAGTATACCTAGAGAATGTGAGAGAAATAGTTTCCTAGGATAAGCCGAAGAACATCTTTGATATACGATGTTTTCTGGTGTTGGATGGTTACTACATGTGCTTCATATTGGACTTTTCAAACATATCAGTTCCACTGATGTGACAGAAAAAGAAAGGTGTGATGTGCTTGTGGATAGATTAATGAGATTTATCCTTTTAGAAGCTAAAGGGGAGGTTGAATTCAATTCTGATAATGATTTTTCCATAGAGGGGTGAGAGTTACACTATTTATTATGATGAATCATGTATTGGGATTTGAGATATGGTCATGTAGGGGGAAGTAGTCATTTTTTATGGTTCATGGCAGTTGAGGCTACATGAGAGGAATAACCCGATGCATGATCTCGAGTTGGCTATAGTTGTGCATGTTTTACGCTGTTGGGGACATTATCGGTTGGGAGAGTATTTTTTGGTATACACTATCCACAAAGGTA
This sequence comes from Viscum album, assembly GCA_963277665.1. Taxonomy (NCBI): domain Eukaryota; kingdom Viridiplantae; phylum Streptophyta; class Magnoliopsida; order Santalales; family Viscaceae; genus Viscum; species Viscum album. Next base: position 1,740,938,698 of record OY728125.1, on the reverse strand, counting down.
TCAATTACATCTTCAATTAACGAGATATAAATTTGATATAGTGGAGGTGGGTTGTGTACCTTCAGTATTTTAACTTTGAGTTTTCCTACACACCAGGGAAAGGCAACGTAGTGGCTGATGCGTTGAGAAGGATGACTCAGATACAGGATGTTCAAGAGGCCACAAGTGAGTGATATCTTATGAATATATTATCTGTGATTCATTTAGAGGTTCATGATAGACAGGGTAAAATGGTTCTTTCTTCTATAACTATTACCTCTACACTTCTGGATTAGGTGATAATGAGGCAGCTATCAGATTCCGAAGGCCTAGTCTTACAAGAGAGTGTGTCAGGCGTGGACTATACTCCTAGGAGGACCATAGGTGAGGACAATGTTTTGTGTTTTCATGGGGGTGTATGTGTGTCCCCAAACATATGTGTGTAGCTATTGTGAGATTTGAATTCCTCATTTTGGGTAGTTCATCATGGTGTCACCAGGATTCCTCAAAATCAACATCGTTAATACTGAGGCTGGGTATGAAAAAGGATGAAGATAGATTTTTTATAAGATGTTCCATCTGTCAGCTTGCGAAGGTGGAGTATCAGTGACTGGCATAGCTTTTATAGCGGTTACCCATTCCCGAGTGGAAGTATAATGATGTTGTGATGGATTTTGTGAGAGGTTCACTGAGGTCACCTTGAGGAAATGATTGTTGATGAGCTTGGATGGTTTTACATCCAATAGATTGTATTTTTACATGGTGTTCCACATTCTATCATTTCAGACAGGGACACCTGGTTTAGTTATTGTGTCTAGAAGGGACTATAGAGGGATTTATGAACATAGGTACTTATAAGTACAACTTACCATCACCATATCGATAGCCAGTCTGAGCACACAATTTCAGTTTTTGAGGACATGATTCTAGCATGCGTGCTGGATTTTGGGGGTTCTTGGGAGAGACACAAGGCCCTAGTAGATTTTTCTTACAATAAAGTTTTCCAAGCATCGATTCAGATGGTATATTACAAGGCTTTGTACGATAGGCCATGATGATCACCCATATGTTGGATATATATATGAGAGGAAGCTACAATGGACCTCTTATTGTCTAGTATAACACTACGTAGGTGGAGTTTATTCAGAAAAGTATGAATACAACACAGTCTCGGTAGAAATATTATGCTGATCAATGGAGATGACCTATGATATTCGAGGTCTGAGATCAGGTTTTCTTACTTGAAACACCGAGGTTGGGACACATGAGGATTAGGAGATATTGAAAGCTTTCACCGAGAAACATCGGGCTATTTATGGTTTTGGACAGAGCCCGTCCGGTTTCCTATCGGTTGCAGTTACCCCATAGGTATCGGTCTATTCATGGCGTCTTCCATGTTTCTCAGCTACAATGTTACATTTCAGACCTCTCCCATGTTTTTCATCTTGAGGAGGCTGAGTTGTAGGTGGGTGCATACTTTGAAGAGAACTATATTCAGATTGCGGACCGAATACAAAGGTTTTATGTGGCCAGTTTGTTCCTATTGTATGGGTGCTATGGTAGCACTGGGGAGTACAATACGAGACATGGGAGAGGGAGACCGATGTACGATCATAGTGTCTAGAGTTGTTTGAAGTTTCTTTTTCACCACCCTTATAAGGGAAATTCAGGGATGAATTTATTTAAGGGGGGATGTTTGTAAGAACACATATTCTCATTTCATGTTTGGATCTTGATTTCAGGTTGTTTTTTAGGAAAAGGAAGAAGTGGGAATTTTCTATGTACACACCCTGTACATAGAAGTATAAGCCGTGTACCCGGGTACCGGATATAGCTACATACCGGCCGCGTAGAAGCTGAGTTCATGGATGTGTGGTGACCTGGTAGACCACCTAAAGTAGGGTCTGGTTGAGGCTAATACATGTCATGTACATTTAATGAAAATGCCTCATAATTTTATTTATATTTTATGAACTGGTGCGGGTTCATGTCTAATGTCCATAACATTTTTCTTCTATCCTTGGTTCATACAGAAGAGTGACGAAATGACTGTGAACTTAGAACCCCTCCCGATTCTCCATCTGTGCTCTGATTGAGTTGTCTTCAGGTGCGTTGAAATCCCACCGGTGAGTTATAAATTCCCTAGAGCCTCAATTTCTAATTCCTCCTCTCTCGTGAGTATTTGAAGGTTGAATTTGTTTCACCTTTTTTTAGATCTAGTCCATTCAAGAACAATTCAAGGGTCAACATTAAATAGTGTTGATCGTACAAAATCAAAGTAGAAGGTTTGTTCCTTTTGTTGATTGCCTTTCAATTATATATTCTAAATGTTCTGTATAACCACATTTGGGGTTTTGAGTGTTTGGAAATATACCCTATTTATTACCTGTTATGGTTTTGTAGATTGATAAAAGGGTAGTTTATTTTTCATATGTTTATATACCTTGATTATGGGACAACATGTGTGTTTTCCCCTTATTTAATGTTTTATAGACGTTTGTTCTTGGATTAATGTTACACTTTCCATGTTTTCTAATATTTTCTTGTTATGATGGAGTTGATGATTATATGTGGTGCATGTTATATGCATTATAATGTTGACCAAGGGTAATTTGAGTGTGAGAGATTCCCAAGGTAGGGTCACCTATGTATGTTTTGGTGTTATGTTGACTGATATGTATTTAATGTTAGAGCTGCCAGGTGATCATAGACCAGAGGGGTTAGACTATGAGAGCTACTAAGAGGGTCATTATTAAATGATTTGTTGCTATGTTAACTAAGGGGTATTGAAATTATGAGATGCACTGGTGGTAGTTTTTAATTTATTAGTGCTATGTTAGAGTGGAGTAGTTATCCCATGAGAGATACCGAGAAGATCATTATTAATGAATTGATGATATGTTAGACGAGGGTTATTAGAATGTGATAACATTCCAAAAGGTTCGTTATTGAATAATTGACTGATTGTAATGAGACTGACAAGCCAAAGAATAATCTTGGACTCACGCTTACTTTATTATTTTTATGGTCTTATGAGATGTCTTTTGTAACACCCCAAGATTTCATAGTGTGTTATTTCTTCAAAATAATTCAATAACTTGCACTACACGCAACACCGAGTTCAAGCACACCATGAATTACCAAACAAGACGTTCAAAAGAGGTTATGAATAGTATTAACTAAATTTTAAACTTTATATAATCCTTATAATTTTAGAATCCATATTATGAGTTTCTTAGACATAATGTAAGAACAAATTCATTTTTTTCACTTTTACCAATTTTAATAGTGAACCCTTTTTAAATCCAATATTTTAAACTTTTATATATTCAATTTGACTAAATAAATTTACTTTTTAGAATGGAGACATCAAAAATTTACAATGAAACATCCCAAACTTCCACGGTACGTTTCCCTTTGAATAATGCAATGGCGTGCATTATACGCAACTTCGAGATTCTAACACACCACAACCAATCAAACTAGCCGTTATGAATAGTAATACATACTTTTTGAAATTTTATAAATTTTATCTTTCTAAATGAACTTAATTTTTGGATTCATGATATCGAAATTAGCTTAGGGTGAAATTTTGTTACTTTTCGGATAACTTTTATATTTTGATGAATAGTGAAAATTACTAAATTTTAATTAAAAAAACTTTTTTAATCGAAATAATTAATAGTGATAAATTATTAATTTTAGTGGTTTTAAAGTATATTTAGAATATATTTTTACCATTTAATACAATTTTGGTCATTGGATGTAATTTCACTTTTAAACCAGACATAAACAAGTGTCAATCTTTTGATAGTTATTATCTCTTAAAAACATGCTATTTGTTTTGACGACGAGAATTAATTTTTAAATTAATTAATGCAACTGATACGTTCTGAATTTGGTAAAATAGACATCATTTTTGAATTCATAATATCAAATATAGCTTAGGCCTAATTTTTGGTATTTTTTTGGAAACTTTCATTTTATGATGAATAGTGAAACCACTAAGTGGTAGTTAAAAAACTGAATTTTTCATGAAACCTAATTTTACCGCTTTTATGAGTGGAATTTCAAAAATCCGAGATACACGGTTAATATCAAGGAGTAAAATTTGGTTCAATAAGATGAAAATAATTTTTGGTGAATAGTAACTTTTTACTTTTATTTACCACGGTTAAAAGTAAATAGGGTAATTAAGGGTAAAAATGATATTAATATTACCCTAACACATGTACTAATTCTATTGGATAAGTGTATCTCGACCAAAAACAATATTAGGAGTAAAATATTATCATTTAGGTCCACTTGTATTTGATTAGGACATTTATTATTATTTAATTCAAAGAAGAGTTAAAAGAGTTAAAATCAAAGTTTATTTACTAAAAAATTTTTAATATAGGGTTATACATAATATAAATTCAATTTTAAATATTCATTAGAAAGAAAAAAATATTTCCTAAATAATGGTATTTTATTTATAATTTTTAGACATTAAATAATTTAATTTATTTATGACACAATGTTGATGCAGTAATTACCTAATTAATGAAAAATTAAAATAATTGATATTATAAATACCAAAATAAATGTAATTTGAGACTTTTTATAAATACCAATAATTTTATAGGTTAATATGACATGTTAGGATTTATTTAATTAACTTTTTTCGAATTAATCATTCTGTTAAGATTTTTACAAAAATAAATAATTGAATAGAGTCAAAATTGACATAAAAGAGTTTTTAAAACAAATATTATATTATTAATTGATATTAAATTCCTAAAAATCTTAGGTTCGGCCAAGATACTTATATCATGATAGGTGTTTCATTAATGGACCACTTGGGGGTATCTTGGATGTATATAGTATGTTTATTAACCATATAATATAAAAATAAAAAGAGACATTGTAAAAGTGAAACTAATTAACTAAGAGTTAATACTTAAAGATAAGGTTAATATAATGAACCAAACCTCTCTAAATTCTATTGGTTGAGTGGTTTTAGATCCATCCCTACCTTAACCTTTAAATAATCCACTTTTGAGCCATTAAAAACCAAATATGAATTTATTATAAAATAATATTTCTAGCTTTTCTAAAGGTGCCCCCACCCCTCTTATAAAAGGGCACTCCCCCTTCTCATTAATTCACACCTTCAAAGCCTTTTGGTTCAGACAAAATCTGCCAAAATACTCTCTAAACTTCCCTCAATTCATCCTAGAGGTCTTACTTTAGTCATAAATCCAACCTATGGATCCCTTTTGATCAAATCAAAAGGAAGAACCCGAAGAAGAGGTAATGATTTCACCACCCTTTTTCAAGTTCCTTTCTTCTTCCACTTCTTATTTCTTTGTTATTACCATTATAAAATAATGAATCCAGTATCTCCTATATACTATAATATTATTATTAAAATATTACAACCATATTCATTATTCTATCCATCCTTTGAATGACATGTCACCATACGTGCGTACGTACGGCTTACCGTCTCCACGTCGTGGTGTAATTGTTATTCAATATATTATTATTTGGATGGGTATAATAATGATTTTTAATTCATGTAAACAATAAATATAACATTATAAAGATTCTTTATATATGATATAACATCCAATTATATATTATTTTAATATCAAAAGAATGATATTTTTGCTCGTGCGTACGTACGGATTACCGTCTCCACGACGCGATGAGATTCTTTTCCAAGTTCACCATTCATCGATGATTATAAAAAAATACATTACTAATAAGTATGTAATATATGAAATAATAATGATACTGGATATATATATATTTATATATATAAGGATTTATGTACTTACATATATCTTATTCACTTACTACCGTTCAATACTATATGAAAACAAAAACAGCGTTTATGCCTACGTACTGACTACCGTCTCCATAAACGGTGTTTTCCATTTCATATATATGTCTATTATACATATTTATATTCTAAATATATATGATATATTTATCATGTTTTACATTCTGGAAGTATTTAAATCATGATCTAAGTGATACAACCAAGAGTAACAAGTTAAAACACGTATGATAAAGAAGGTGATTATTACCCGAAATGTTAACTTAACATGGAAATTATTATTAAATGGGTAATATAAAGTCATAAATGAATCATGTATGATATCATAAATATTAATATGGTTATGGTATAATTTAATAACATACTACGATATTCGTACAAGAGGTTAAACGTACCCTCGACTAAAGGAAAGTGCAATGTAAGAGGTTTTCATCTCACTCCTTATTTCCGTGAGATTCATGCCATATTGCCACTATTACCTTTTGTGTGGTGTATGTAATGCCCATAATTGTATTATTTGTGTAATACAATTTAATTTATGTGTATTTACATATTCATTGTATGGTACCTCTTTCATGGGTTGTATGTTTCGTAAGTTACCAAATTAGTAAGGGTTAATTTCACAACCTCTTAATTATCCGAGGTTGTTTTTACGTAAGTATCTACTGGGACATATTTATTATCCATATCCATATTTTATGAAAGAGTTTTCAAAGGGATTATTTTAAGGGACTTTTTACTAAAACATCATTTCAAACGTTTTAAATATTTATTCTTCTAAATCTTTCTTATTAATGTCCATGTCTTCAAAATGGTTTTTAAGGATTTATTTATATGGACATGAATGTTTTTAAAATGTTAATTCCTTTAAAAAGTTTCAAAGTGGTATGGGAAACTTTGATTAAAAAATGTATTTAAATTACTTGTTTTCCAAATTTTGTGACTTTTAAATGCTTTCATGAAAAAGGGGTATTTCTCTCAAAGGGTTTTACAAATCATTTTCATCAATGTCAACATCCTTTAATGGATTTTAAACTTATTTTGAAGTTGATTTATCATGATATAAATCTTCCATAGTGTGTTTAAGGTTTTGTGATATGTTTGAATGTGGATGTGTTATTTTTATACCATTAATGGTTTATAGGTGAAGTATTGACATTTCGTATGCTAGTTTTAATACAAATGTTTATGTTATGTTTAGACCTTTTCATATGAGGAATGCACTGGACTTAGTAAGTGACGGGTGGAGCCCGCTATAGCTCCTCGATGCATCGGTAGGTCTCATGAGACAAACTAGTGTCTTGGCACAAGGCCTTGACAAAATCTTATTTGTAGTCTTGGCACGAGGCCATGGCTATGTGGTTATGATCGTCTGGCATTATGCATTCCATCATTATGAAAGTGGTTAGTGATATTTCATGTGATTATTCGATTAGTAGAATATCCATGTGAATAATTAAATGGAATTATTTAATTTTATTTATGTCATATTATACTGAAGTTCAAGTTTAAAAGGCTTTTGTTTTAGTTTTATACATTGCCTTAAATATTTATGCTTATTTTTGAAAGTTTCCGCTATATTGCTTACCCTTACGGAGCATTTGAGCTCACCCCTTTCTATTTTTTATTTTTCCTAGGATTCCAAGAAGTGTAATGTGATTGATATGTAGGGTTAAGCAAAGGGAATAATGGCGTTCATAAAGATTATTTATGTTGTTTTGTAAGTCTTAAAGTGCAAATGTAACATTCATGTATGTGATCTATTTTTCCAAGACTGCTAAATTGTTCGGTCCTTCGGGACTTAATTCCTTGTAATCATGCCAATGTATTAAAATAATGCACCAAATCTGGGTAACTGGGGTTGGGGAGTTACATCTGTGGTTACTATTACATAGGTGATACAAAACTTAGTCTAGAACCAACGGTTTACATGATTCAATGGATTGAAGAATAACTCAAAATAAATGTAACTTAAAACTATAAGATTGTTTACTTTTGAGTACTTCCCAGATTATTTCTTTATTTTATGCATATTACCTGCTATATATATTCCCTAAAAATTAGGCACAAATCTTTTGGTGGTTACCTAAAGGGATTCATATCACTCCATATTTGGGTACTTTTTTTGGACCCAAAAATATTATATGGTTTCAAGTATAGATAAGGGAAAGTTCCTTTCTTCATCAGGTACTTGATTGATGTTGGAGTTGGAGAGCATCAGACAAAACTAAGGCTTGCGATGCTGTTGGAGTTTACTGTTTTTATGTACTTTTGTTTGAGAAATGTATTTCCACCATTATAACTTGTTTGGATGCTTTCCAAGAAATATGTGACATACATCATTCATATATGCTCGAGTTGATATATTACTATCAGTCTTCCTTTTATTACTTTTGTTATATGGTATTACCGGTTTTTCTATTATTTACTATTCTCTTTCCACTATGTATACTTTGCCAATAAGGGTATAGTTTCCCCATTTTCACACTATGGCCCTCACTGCTAGTCAGTAGGCTCTGGAATTTGGGGAAATGGACATGGGGTCATGTGACCATCCTGGTTTGGGGATCCTTTCGGCAGCGCCCAGAACCAGGATGTCACATATGTGTCTATGTTCATTCCTCATTTCATTTCCATTAAATTTATACTATTAATAATAATCATAGAAATTATTTATAAGGATTTTTAATGTTTTAAATTCCACTCATGTGTGTTTTAATCATTATCATTGAATATAAAATTGATATCATTCATGTTTTGTTAATTCTTGATGATTAAATTATGTTTTCTTAATAAATGAATTAAATAATTGTAAAATGTATCTATAACCAAAAATTAATCATTAATTACACATTTTATCACATATATCATGTAATTTTTTCCAATATTCATTCACAAATAAATTCACAATACTTCTTAATTTTGTGGTTAAACTCACCAAAACAAGAACATTACTTGATTTTCTAAGTGATTATGCGGTTGTTTTGTTGTAATATCATTATAATAGTTTAAAAATGAACATAATTATTTACTATAAAGTCCATTTTCATTATTTTATGGATACAAATGAATATGTATTGTATTTTAACATGTTAAAAAATTGGAATAAGATACTATCTCTTAGTATGCTTATTTTAAATGATTCGATTAGCTATGGAAATTTATTGATTATATAGTTACATTGTTCTAGTTTTTTTAAAAAATAACCCTTTTAATATTATAAATATGTTTTTTATTCTTTAATACCATCTATATGTACAAATTAAAAAATAATTTAAGTAATATAAAACATGTTACGTCATGGAGATGATAGTCTCCATAATTCATGAACAACTGTTTTGTTTTGAAAAATGGATGGGGTATTTGATTAAATAATAAAAATAACCAGATTAAAATAAAATTTCATAATAAAAATAAAAATAAAATAATTATAGTATTTTTTTAGAATATATTTTAATGAAAATAGTTAAGAAGAAAAAAATTAGTTGATAATAATCACATAAGGGACTTCAATTTTCCTTTAATATCTCTTTTAATTTTAAGGGGTTATTCAAAATATGAGGATAATGTGACTTATATTCGATATATAGAGATATGGGAAGAGATGAATGGATTATTTTTAATGTGAAATCAAATGGTTAATTTTCTCTTGATGTATGGAATATTTTACCCTTTTATTAGTGAAGGAAACGATAGTTTTGGGAGTAACCTTAAAATTTCCAATAATTTTATGTAACTATTCATGTTTTAAAGGCCGTAAAATGAATAAAATAAGAGAGGAAAATTAAATTGTGTAAAATAAAATCATTCACTCTATTTTTATTGAAATATCAGGTTTTCTGAATCTTTTTAATATTTATATTTTACATAAATTTACTTTTAACCTGGAAATTAATTGCTAACCATAGTAATTTAATTTAATGAAAATTTTTTGAATTTTTTTTACCTAATATAATACTCATAATTTTAAAATCAATTTTTTTATCAGATAATATTTATAAATGTATGAAATCATAATTTTAAAATAAATTCATTTAATCATGTGAAAATATATTATGAGAAATAACATTTTAAATGATTAAAATTTACATTCATGATAAAAATATCATGATTACTGGAATTATTTCTAGATATTGATTTATTATAAATTGAAAAAATTGACGCTTCAAATCCAATACAAAACTGAACATCACCTTGAAAATAAAATATTTTAAGAGAAGACCAAAAACCACTGTTGTTTCTATGAAACATTTTATTTTAGTTAGAAAAATGATTTTTATTGTTTCTCAATGTACTAGGAATATTAAAAAATGTATTATTTTATATGTTAATTTCATATTTCAATACATTAAAGGTTCCTAATTATTCATGGATATTCATACTCAATGATAAAATCATGGAAATTATATTTTTTTATAAATCCCAGTTTTTTAACTAAAAATAAATGATTGTAGAAAATCCTTATTAATTAATAATAAGTTATCTTTTATATGATGAATTATAAAATGATGTTCTTTATATTAATTCTAAATTAAAAAATTTATATATTTTATTTTTGAAGAATAGAATAAAATATAATTGATAACCATTTATATTGGAAAATGACATTTAAAAAAAATTATATTTTTATATTATTTAAAAACTTATTAGGGTTGAAAATATAATAATATAAATAATAATTTATCATTAATGATATGTTATATGAAATATACATTAATTTCACGTAATATAATTTTTTAAGAAAATTTCATTTCTAAACAAGAAATGATTATATCAGTCACCTTAGGTAAATTAATTGATTTTCATTCATATTAAAATTTAAATATTATTTATAAAGAAGTTATCCCAAATAATTATGAATTGTTCAATGGATATGATTTAACATTCATACAAAAAAATATAAACTTTATCTATAAAATTTGTGTTTAGGTTTATGTTTGGTGTTTGTGTATAAAGTTATTAAGAAAATTGAATTATCTAAAGGTGACCTTATATTAATATCTTACAGTTTTATAATTATTGTATAATCGAATATTAGAGAAATTTTTTATATGTAATATATATAAAGTCTATGAATCGAGTCCTTAAATACACTTTATATTCTATTCTTGGGATTTTGAGATTATTTTGTGAGATGTACAGTTTTAATTATGGGTATGATATAAAAAAATGATGTGTTTAACTAGGGACACCATATATGTGACTCTGGGATCCATGTTAAACATATAAGATGTAGTCAATAAAATTTGGATTTATCTATAATCACAATGAACTAAAAAATATTACCATTTTTTGGATGATGTAGCATCAAAATCTTGATTCAATGAGTTTGAAGGGTTTAATGGAAAGAGACTATATTCCCTCTAAAATATAGTAGTTTTTTAAAATGGAATGTCACAATAATTCCATCAAAGGTGTTTTCATTGGTTATTCAGTCATGGGGTACTGGTATTAGTTATAAGTTTTCTATAAATTGCTATGAAGAAATACTTTATATTGGAATCTATATCGGTTGGAAGTTTATCATAAACATGGTTTATCAACATAACACAAATACATTTTTCACGAATGAAAATGAGTACAACATGCCACTAACTAACAATCAGTTTCTAACAAAATTTTTTATGTTAACCCACACTCAAATAATTACCATTCTATCAAGATATAAAAATAATTGTAAAAGTTTTTTTGTCATCAGAGAATAAGAATCATGATCGTAATGTTCATGTCATAGGTGTATAAACTTGACTAAAATGTGGACCTCTTTTAAAAAATATAAATTTATAGAAATATGTTCCCTATCATACAAAAGAAAAAATGTAAATTTATCATCCATATCCTTAGAATATAAACTATGAAACATTTTCCCCATTATAGGACCATAAACAGTGAGTCTTATGCCCTTATAAAAAGACAAAAAAAATGCATGACATATGGTCCACCCCGCATGACCAACAAGTCTCTATGGATGTCTACATTTTGTTAAAAATTAATTTTATGTATTAGTTTTACCTATATAATTATTATAGTGTAAAAATATTTGTATTAATACCCCTGGTGTTTAATATGAAGGGTGGAAAATTTCCCTCCTTTATAGTGTTAGAATTGTGGAAATTTTTTATGTAGTATATAATAACATCTGGATGGAGAGATTCAATAAATATAAATTTTTAAATTTGATAGAGATAGTGTAACAAAAAGCCAAATGTTTGGATGTATTAATTCTAGAAGACTGGAAGAATTTTATTTTAAATAAAATATTCTAAAGTAACTAATATATCGAGACAGATGAAGTTAAAAGACGCAACATACCCTTGAAATGTTTTTTATAATGATCTATAATTTTTTTTATTTTTTTTGTATGTATTTCTATTGGGGTTCTATAGAATGTTAAATAAGGCTAAACTAATGACTCTTTTGAAAGGTTTCAATATAATTTAACTACATTTCTTAATTTTTTTTTTTTTTATTAATGATATGTGATTAACATAGTAATCTGATTGAAGTTGGAAAAGACTCTCTAATGATATAAACATGGTAGAACCAGAATCACTAGATATACACTATTTTATTTCATATTTTTGAGTTATATTTTTTCATTATTTGGGAAAAATTTAGTTCAAATTTATAATCATCATCCATTATTGTAATAAGTATATTCCAACTTCACCCCTATGGAGTGTTACATGAATAAAAATTAAATTATTCTATTATGTCTTCATTTTTCATATAATTATTATATATTTTCTATTTTTGTTTATATTTTTCATGTGTATTATTGTATGTATTTTGGGTGAAATGTATACCATGTTTCAATAAAACAATTTTAATTTGATCATTTTTTATTCTGTTGGAATTGGTAATTTGTTTCTGTACTATTTTCTATAGAGGATAACATTCTTTTGGAAACACACCCTAATGAAAATTGTCCATGATATAGAGGAAATGGTCTCTATTACAATTTTTTAGTTCTACAAGGTGTGTATTAGGGTTACACACTATATCCCCTTGACCTCAGGTTATACATGTGTAAATATCCCATGCCCAATTTTATGTGTTAGTTTAATAGTTCACAACATGTCAGTTTCCTGAGTACTCTACCCATGTACCAGTGCACGAAATAGCCCATTTAAATTTTTATAGGTCATGTTCATGTGGGAGTAAAGGGTGTACCCATGCCCATGTACTCTGTTCTGTGCCCATGAACCCTCCTAGGTACACGTCAATCCCATAAAATGGGACCACAAACTATTTGATGAGGTCACAAGTTGTATGAAACTTATCTTCCTCTATAAAATCCTAGCTTCCATTGTGAGGGGCCCAAATTGCCTATGGCTCTAACTTATACATCATGTATCACTGAATTTTCTATATTATCAAACATTGTTTTCATGTTCATTCCCATAACTCCAAGATTCAATAAAACAACCATATCATTGGTAAAATAATGGAACTGCCCCATTTGAGGCACTTAATCAATGAAAAATAGTTTATAATATTCAAACTCATTCAAAAAACACCATCAAAATATATTCATCATTAAAGTATGAATAACAATAAATCAGGTATCCCAAACCAATAGATTTAGCACCAATTCTATAGTTGTACCATATTTTTGTCATTGTGATATTAGATCTATATCATTGGATCACTGTGAAAAGAAATAGGTGTTCAATAATTGATTCATTAGTATGTATCAATCCACACATGCAATAAATAAATACAATGACATACAAAGAATAGTCGGAGAAAAGAACAAGAAAAATCAACATGAACAAACCTCTTTCAATGTTTGTTTCTACCTTAATTCATTTCCATTATAATGTAGAATGAGGAATCAAAAATCATGAAAAAAATTCCCCAATAAAATCTCTGTAATATTACCATATTGTAATATGATTGATCCATGTATCAATTCATTGGTTGATGGCTCTATATTTGTCAGGGAAATTAATAACAGGGAATGATACCAATTAAAACGATGTCCTAACTTGACTTGGATTGATCATTGACAATGATAAGAGCTATGTTGTGACAGTTGATGAGATACTTTGATTCCATCTCACACTAGTCATCGATCTCTAATGTGGTCATCGTCTACCAAAGGAATCACTTCCAATAGCTCTAATGGATCATGTCAATTCACAAGGATATGCAAATAACCATTTAAATTTCACATAAGTGCATATTTAAAGAATTAAGTTAATTTTTTTGTCAAAAAAAATAAAAATTATTTATTTAATTATTTTATCCATTTTAATCTCATGATGAATTTCCCCCAAACCACCCATTCCAACCAAGGTTATGTCACTCCTTAGGTAATCCCTACATTCTGAACACAACAGTTTCATCAAATTTATGATCTGGTCACCATTTTAGAAGTTATTCCACTTTTTTAGGAAATCATCATGCATGCTCTATTTAATATATTTAATATATATTAAACATTTATTCCGGAATCATTGGGACTCATAATTTCAAGCCATCATAGTGACTGGTCTAAAAAATAAACGAAAAAATATACAAAAATAATAAACGGGAAATCTAAGTCATTAAATTCTCCCCAGCCAAGGGGTTTGTATCCCGAAATTTCGAAATAAGGGATACACAATGATATGTAGGTATAGTTCACATATCTGAACATCCTGATCTCATGTTATATCTCGGAGATTCTTATACTTCTACTAGACATGCACTAAATAAATCACTCTCCCACAGAGGATCACCTCTGGCCGATCCTCAATATCTACTGGGTACTCACCAAATGTACCTCCATTCTCGATTTCCATCTCTCCCAATTTGATAATGTTCAATGGGTTATGAACGTACATAATTATCTATGACATGAGTAATACACCATGTACCTTGTCTAATTACAGTGGTAGAACTAAAAGGTACACCACATAATCGAATGTATTCATTATCTAAAATGGTTCACTTAATCATGGGGATATATTGATACACAAATGAAATATATTTGTTTCAAATCAAGTTGAAACATGTCGGAACACATGGTCTCACTTATAGAACCCCAAATTCCTTCATGATCTATCCAAATAATACTTATGGAGGCTTTTTTGAAGTCTTATACCACTCGTGGATAATCTAATACATTTTTGTAGTTGTATAATAAAATTAAATTCCCATTAGTATTGACTCTCCTAGGTCTATCTAGAAAACTGGTCACCTATTGGGTTTCCCATACATAGTATAAAAATATTCCATACCAATGGTGTAGTGGTAACATTGTTTTATGAAAACTCCATTAGTATTAGTTGATCCTCCTAATTATATAAAAATTCCCATATACATGCTCACTGCATGGAATACAATACCTGAATGATCTTCTCTATCTATCAATAAGTTTTTGGGTGGAATTTTGTGATCAAGAATAACTAAGACACAAAATCCTTCTATAATCCCTTCCACATTTTGGATGTGAAGCAAGCATCAAGGCCAAAAATGATCATTTAAGGAAGTCGATGGATTCAGACTACAACTTGCATGTAGAGGCATATCAATATCTCTACTAAACTACGTTTTTAAATAGATTATAATTGGGAAGAATTGGTTAGTCAATATGTGATCACCTATATGGAATCATGTCCTCTAGATGTACATTGTTATAACTTCATGATGTACACTGATATCTCATACGATTTCCATTCTGGATCCTCAAGGGGTTGAGTAAAACCTGCTGGAACATGGTTCTCAACCTTCACATTCTAACATGTAAGGAATTTAGAGGAAAACATTGATACTATTTTTCTCATCCCAGGACATAGAAACTAATGTTAGATGTCATAGTACATATTTTACACACGTAGATGTACTGCTAAAGGAGACATATGAAATTATCTCAGAACCATATCTCATAATGTCACTGTTAACATCATTATTTATCTAAAAAGAATGTTGTGCTCCCCACCATTAGAAAATCAATCAGGCGCTTGTCCAATGGATATTGAAGTGTGTAGGGTCTCATAGTCATCATACCCATGTTGTGCCTCCCTAACACACTACAAGAGTGGAGGGGTAACATCTACATATATGAGGTAAGTTTCTCTATCTCTATCCACAAATGATAATTTTAATGAGTTCATCTGCTCAGATACGTCATTTTGAAACCACAAACAAGATCTTATGTAGATAGAATCTTGTAGTGTGTTCCCCTTCCCCAAAACATTTACAATAATGATATCATAATCTTTGAAGAACTATAGCATTCAGAAACATCTCCAGACAATATGTTTCTGAGATAAGATATACTTGAGACTCTTGTGATCAAAATAGACTATAAAACTATCACCAATCAGGTAGTGTCTAAACATTTTTATTGTGAAGACTATACTTCTAACTCAAGATCATGGATCACAAAGTTCTTCTCAGGTGGTATTAGCTGACATAATAAATAAAAAATCACCACCTACCACAACATCGGAAGACAACCAATACTAGTTCCTGATTCATCATAGAACATTATTTACTTTACACCTTGTATTGGTAATTTCATGATGGGGGGGGGTGCTCATCAAATTATTTCTCAATTGTTAAAATGTTTATTGTAACCTATCAGTCCACATGAAAGGCTTCCCCCTTTGGTTAAAATCATCAACTGGTGATGATATACTAGATATATAATCAATTAATCAAATGTAATAGCCTACCAACCCATGGAAACTTCGCTCCTCTATCAAGCTCTTTGGTGGATTCCTAGCTAACATTGCACCAACTTCATTGGGTCCGCTACCAAACCATCTTCCAGGATAACATATCATAGAAAGTGGACCACTTATATCCAAAACTGGAACTTTGATAGAATCATGTAAATATGGTTCTCCCAAAGTATGACTAGATCCATTCTTAAGTGAATCGTATGATCCTCATCAAATTACTAATATATACGGATCTATTCATTGATTAATACTAGAAACCGGTCTACGAAATGATGAAATTTCAATTTTCCGAGTCCCATTAACACTGTTGGGGCATTCATCATGCCCAAGGGAACCACGATGTACTCATAGTGACCATAGAGACATATGAATTCCTTCCTCAGTATATCATCTTCTCGTACTCACATGTGGTGATAACCTGAACTGATTTATACTAAAAGAACCTTAATGCCCCTATAAAATGATAAATGATGTCATCATTACTTGGTAGTTGATACCTTTTCTTCATGGTCACCTAGTTCAAGAGATGAAAGTCCACACATAACCTCACACTCTAGTCCTCCTTCTTGGAAAACCAAACTAGGGCCACCTAGGGTGAAACACTAAATCTAACCAAGCCATTTCACTTTATGTCTACCAACTAATCCCTCATCTCATGAAGCTCTGTATAATGTATCTAATATGTTGGGATAGATATTTGTGAAATTATAGGGTGTAGATAAATCAATGTGTCTATCTCACGATGGGGAGCTAAGTCTGGAACATCCTCAGGGAATACATCCTCATATTCTACCACAATTTGATGAAACTCAAAAACTTATAACATCCACTGCATCTGGGTTCATGTTATCCAAATGTTGAGTTATGATCTTCTTCCTCTTCTGAGAGATTCCATAATGTTCTCTATGGATTTCTTTTTCACCAACAATAGAGAACCTAGTTATATGACTTTGGAAACACCATATCCTCTACTTGAAATAGTCAATTAGCGAATGAATAGTTGATAACCCGTATATACCTATGATGAAATTATAAGGACTCATCAACAATACAAATAGATCCCAATAAAAACAATCACCTATAAGAGCCAGGTCACACTATCAGCATAGGCGTGTGATCCCTCAGTTGTCTCTAGTTGGAGTGTAAAAGTGAAAGGGTTGATCCAAGGGCTCAACTGGAATCTCGATGTCTCATAAATGATTTGTGGAGAGAAATGAATTACAATAATACGGGTCTATCAATACTGTAGTAAGGTAGAAAATACATAGATAATATTTCAAATCATTCTCAGAGACTATGGTTTAACACTTTGACTGCCTACATTTATCCCCACCACTGTCCTCTAGTTCCCTGAGCTAGGAGTGGACCACCAAGTGGTGGTGGTGTTAACAATTCAACGCCTCTAAAACCTCCTACTGCTCTCTTAGCTCCTCTTTGACATCAACTACCTTCCATAATTTTCTTAACCTTATCCTACCCCTTCTTCAACAACCCATTCATAGTTTCTCTATCATTCATTTTAATGTTCAAAAAATCTCGTTAAATTTGTCACCTCCCATAACATTATTAGATTTACCAACCTATGGGCTAACTAGACCCATCCCAAGAGCCCTGAATTATAGACCCTTTATCATGGTTCATCCCCATGAAACATCTCATAAATCTAAGTCTATGAGGATTATATCGACTCTATATATATGATGTCTCTACTCCTATATACCCACTATTGGCTACCACTATATGTGTCAAATTAGGAAATAAAATCTCAACCACCAACGCTTTATCTAGCACCCAACATAGTAAGAAATTCATCGTGGGGTGAAAGTAACTCATATGTATATATACCTCCCTCATTCAAATGTCTAATCCCTATTAAAATTTTCAAGAACCATATTCATCATGTAACATGAGAGGTTGATAAATATTGATGAATACTCATATATTATCTTGATCTCATACTAGACATCAAGATTCTCATGAATACTTACAACCCTGATCGTATCTACTGAGATCTCATATTTTAATGTAGATCAATATCTGACTAGGGTAGTGTCTCTTCATCATTATTCCAGGTCACTAAACCCCATCATTGTCCTATCAATCCATGGAAAAGTATCACCTCCAAGACAACCATAAGATCTGATGGTGTCGTGAACATATGGAAAACTCATGTCGTATCCTCAAGATAGTCCTCAACTGCCTGTGTGTCGGGATTAAATCAGATCCTAAAGAGACTCTATTAGTTAAACTCATGATGTACTCTTGGCCTTCACACCTCATCTAAAGGTACTCTTGGTACCATCATCTAGTCAACAAGTGGTGGTTTATATGGTGCATCACATGGATAGATCACATTGAGAATTGGTCCTTGTATTTATTGCTCATCACTAGGGGGATCATCCTCATGATCCTGATCATGAATCTTATCTAGCATAAATTATGGAGGAATCCTAAACTAAAAAGGTTATACCATGATCAATGAGTATATTTGGTGATCTATCTCATGAAGGACATGAAAACTAAAACCCAGTATTATACGATGCATGTACTATTTTTAACCCTATAACCAATATTCTCATGTACCAAGTCTAAATGCAGGCGATCAATGTCTGGGTGTATGGATACATCAACCACCACAACAATACTATATTCCTTGGTATAGAATCCAAACTCAAAAAACTAACAATATTTACCCAAACCAATCTTATAGACTCTGGTACTAAGGTAGAACCATGTAACACTGTGGTCACTCTATTACGATCCACCCCAGTTGGGCATGTGCTGCGACTCACCAAGCCTACCTCTACAGGTCAAGGGGATGGAGACTATAGTCGAGTATACATATCAATAACATAGAAGGTTTTATCATAAGTAACTATAAACACACATACATCTCCAAGCTTGTAAAATAATGATATGTAAAAACAACATAACAATCGTGTAGACATACATCTATATCCCACAACTATAGTAAGATAAAATATAAAGTAATGTAATCATGGAAAAATATTATTCAACCACAAAGGGTATTAAATAAATACCCACATGTAAATAAAGATAGATACTAATGTTAAGATTTAGTGTGAACACACCCCGATCGTTCCAGTATCACTAAGCAACATCCGGTCTTACTCCATTAAAACATCATTCTAAAGGTCAATCGTCTATATAATAAATGACACATATTTTAAAGGACCATGTAAGTGTGAGTATTACTATATTTAGTAGGACACCCCTAAAAGCAAAATAATACAACCAAATAATACATTTTTCTATAAATTGTTTTATATCTTAAAACATTTAACAATAATTTCTTGATATACTCAAAAAATACAAACAGTCAAGAAGATAATTCACAATCAAAATGCCAACCTATGATTCAAGATCAAAGATTCACATCACACTATTCTAGGATAACATTATACCAAATATTACAAAATAAATTGCATCCATATGAGAATTAAGGCTCATCAGGTATCTCTATAGGAAGTGCATGCTGGGAGTTTGAGAGATATGATACATAGATTATGATCACTCCTAATGACATGGGGTTTACCAATAACTCAGTCTAGATAATCCCATTAAATTGATAATTGGAGACCATATAGTATTTTTCATGATGATGTAATGAACTCATCCTAGGGAATGAAGATGAATAAGGAACCTTACTATGGACCTCATAGTAGGATTCCAACAAGTCAATCCAAGAAGTATTGTTGAAGGGATCGATGTCCTGTCGGTATGAGGTGATTATACACTAAACTTCATGGAATGTAAAGGGAAAGTTAACATTAAATAAAATTTTCCATTATATAGAGTTTAAGGTCACCATAATTACATTTTAGGATTACACATCATATAGTAGGTTTGCATTCCTTTTCCCATTGACCTTGAGTCCTACCCGTGTAAACGACCCATGTCTAGTGTCAATGTCTATGTAATTGTACACGGTGTGTCTGTTTCCCTTAGACTCTGCCTGTGTACTAGTACATGCCTTATCCTATGTATATTTAAAAAATCCTTGTATATGTGGGATTACATGGTTCACCCATGACATTTTCTCTACCCTATGCCCATGTACCCTATGTGATATATGCATAGCTCACGAAAGGTAACCACACACTTTGTTTGGAGACCACACACCATGTGAAACTTATCTTCCCCTAGAAACCATGGCCTCTACTGAGAGGTATCCACAATGTGTGTGGATGTGAGTTACACATAGTGTATTGTGTAATTATCTATATTGTCATATCTATATTTTTCTTACATTCTCGTACTTCCATGATTTGATCTGGTGACTGTGTCACCATTAAAATAAAGAAAAAATCCCTTCCAAGCCATACCATCTCCATGAAACAACTTCCAACATCAAATTCATTTATAAAAGACAATAAAATTCCATTATTCATTACATGGTAGATAATTTAAACTCAAGTATCAATACCACCCAATCACTCATCTCCTCAATCATTGCACCACCATTGTGTCGAGTCAATCCCAGATCTGTAATATTTTTATCATTGCACCATTAAATAGGTGTGTAATAATAAATTCATCTGGATTTGTCATGTCATGATCCAAATGATGATTTTTTTTGATGAATGATGTATTGGGGGATAAAAGCATAAGAAAAATCTGGAGGAATACACCTCGGTCAATGTTCATGTTGACCTCGATTTTTTACTCTTAAAACAACAAACAAATAATCAAAATTCATAAAAAAATTACCCCAATAAATTCCCTAAATTAATCTCTTCCCACAACACTCATGACCCACAGATCAATCAATTGGTCAATTTATCTTTTCTCATCATAGGAATTATTAATGAGGAAGAAAAAAAATACTACATTTTTTTGGATTGATTTTTGATGAATAATGGAGGTACTTCATGATTGTTTGCATGATCTTTCAATTCCACCCTGCACCAGTCATAGATCTCTAATCTATTCCTCATCATCCATCAAAGTCACTTCCAAGGTCTCCAATGGATCTTGAAAATTCATATGTTTATATTGTTATTATGGAAAATTTTACATATATTTGTATTTTAGGAATGAAATTTGGTTGTTTCATTAACAAACAAATTAAATAATATATTTAGTAATCTTACCCATTTTTCACCTGTAGTGAAATTTCCCCCATCGAACCGTTCTGACCTAGTTTATGATGTGCCTAGGGTAAAAAACACATTCTAAATGTAATTGGGCCATCAAATTTCTGATCTTGGACTCTTTTAAAATATTATTTTCTTTTTTGGGAAATCAAAAAATGCATTCTATTTACTATATTTTATAAATTGAAAACTCATTTAGGGTATAGTGATCCTTAGAATTTTACCCAACCTCTATTCCTGGTCGATAAAATAATCTATATGTTATCAAAATATAATAAATTTAAAATCCTTGTAACTATAAATATATTAAAAAAAATAAGCAATATCTTATTGATTTCTATGACAATTAAAAAAATTAACAATTTGGTTACTTTTTTTAATCTTTGGTTGCATAATAATGTTTTAGGAATTTCTAATAATCAATCATTTCTGTGAAATAAACATGATTTAGTGATATTGTGAAATGAGGTTGGTGGGTTTAGTGGATTTGAAGTAGGTGATTTATTTACGTACATCACTCAAGAAATCAAGGGATACGATGGTTACTGTGGTGAGTAAATTAGGGTGTATGAAAGTTGTAGAGTTAATAAATTTTGGAGATATAATTTTCAAAAATGAGATTCATTTGAAATAGATCCATATATATAATGGAATATCACAAAATGTTGAAGTTTGCAGCATCACCCTATTACAAAACTGTCACATGAGCAGAAATGGATGGAGAGACATGATCCATATTTTCTTGATGAAAGGTGGAATTACCATGTGTAGTAATTTTAGGAATAAACTAACTTAATGAATAATTTTAGTGATTAAGGATTAAATTTTGGATGATATGAATTAGGATGAGATTTTGAAAATTCTATATTATATGATCTGGGTGGTTTTCAACAAATTTACACTTGTTTAATTTAGTGTAGGATTATTAACTAACAATCATAATTTCCCTCTACATTCAAGAGTGGTAATATGAAAAATTATACAAATATAATGTTTATTAATGTGATTCATAATGATTAGGAATGTATTTTAATTATAGGAATGGGTTATATTTTCATCCGGGAAATGAATGAAATCTTTATAGAATTATGAGTAGTGTATAACATATTGGGTTAATGAAGATGTTTATTTTGATAAGAAATATAAAAAATGATTTATTCTATAATATATATGAATAATAATTTTGAATGATCCCACACATTTCCATAGTTTTAGAAAAATTATTGATAATGGAAAATTTTATATAAGATGAGTTTCATAAGGTGAACTACATAATATATATGTAATTTTGAAAATGTTATGGCCAGAACACATAAGTCATTATGTGAGAAGAGGATATGATTACAATATAGTAAATGAATTTTTAATATAAAATACATAGTTTATAGAATAAATAACGAATGGGAAAATGTTAAGATATATATGGTCCCACTCCAAAAATAAGGTACTACTCAAAGGAAGTTGAGGTTTGAGCACATTAATATGGATATATAAGGGCTGACTAACATATTTTCTCATTGAGGTTCACATTACTAGGTTACATTCATGGAATATGTGGAACAAATGGTTTGAGATTCATTTCTTAGGACACATATCAATAATTATAATACATCATTCTATATAGATCCAAGGTGGAAAATACGGCCACAAATAAATTAAAATTCATTAGGTTTGAAAGTGGTGAAAAATACCAAAAAACTCATTTCCTATAGTTTATGTAGAAATAACCCACATAGTATTAGTTTATTTAATAATAAATTTTGATCTAAATATAGTTTTTGACAGGATAAAACAAAATTTTTTAGATAAATAACTTAGCATGGTTAGTCATGGAAATTTTATAATGGAATTTTTTAAATAATAAAAAATATTTATTTACTAAAATTATAATGGAAGTATATTATCTTCATTAGGGTATGATTTTATTGAAGTATATTTGTGTAAAAATAATATAAAAATTTCTCACAATAAATAATTTTCTATCTCACCTACATCCATGATAATGCAATGCAATGGTAAATGTTATAGGACAAGTCCCATGTATAATTATTTGTAGGTTGTTATGATAAAAATGTTGGATTTCATAACTAAGATAAAAAAATAAAATAGGTTTTTAGATTCTATAAGTTTATATTCAATGAAGTGATCATTTGTAGTGATTATAATTAATCACATAATTTAAATTATAGAATATATTCATAAACAGCTGGGTTGTAGATGAATGAAAGTAAAAAATTTCTATATGATTAAGAATAATTTTGGAGTTTTCTAGTGTGTAACACAAAAAATAATTTAGAAATAGTTTTTTATGATAACAATGATTATATGATGCATCTATGATGATACGTATAGGAACTATAAGGTTCTTTGAAATTTTAAGGTGTTTTACTAGATGAAAAAGTTTCACAAGTAGTAGCTATTGAATAATATAATCTACACAATATAATGTAGTGGATTTCCCTAATTTGGAACAATGTTAAATGATACTAAAGTTACATTAACTATTTAATTTTGTTGGATGATGAAGAACCATATATATTTTTAGTGGCTGTAAGTACATGTTACTCATGTCTTTTGGAGTAACCATTGATATATTAAATGATCTCCTTACATGTGCCCAAAAAATGGGTGAAAAAAGAATGACCTTTTTGGGGGAGATTAATTTATTAATTTCTTTTATTAATTTATGTAAAAAATAAATGTTTTATGGAGAAATAGGAAAATAATTGTTTTAATGTTTATTTATCAAATGAAATGAATATATTTTACCAATATATTTTCCTTGATTAATAGTCACATATCTGTTTGGTAAAAGCAAAGTATATTTTAATAAAATTGTTACATCTACAGAATTTAAATGAGAAAAAAAAATTTCCACTTGAATACATAAATGATATTATTTGAAAAATTTAATAAAATGGTTACATGGTTACATGGAATGTGAATAATGTGTGCATGATGAAATGCAACCATTATGGGATGGTGTAACTACCAAGGAAGTGGAACTGATTGTTTGGGGATTTATAGAAGAATGAGATTAAATAAAAGATTATATGGAAAATTTCAATACAAAAATGTGTTTAACTATTGGTCTTTTATCATCTAACAAATATATTTTTATAACATGATTAATAAAACTCTAGTAAAGGAAACGATTTATCACCAGAGAAAAGAATTTCTAGGAAGATTCTAGATGATAGATCTCAATGTTGAAAAATATAAATTCAAGATATGGATTTATGGGATATTTTTTTGTGAGACTATTTTATATTGTAAATATTATGACATCTCTTTTGAAGTTTAATATTTCAAAATTGGTTATAATTATCCCTTTACACTCACCAAGATGAGAATTTCATTTCATGCAAATAAAAGAAACAATAAATGGAGTATAAAGAAATATACATGGAATTTATATTCTTTTCATCAGCAGTAATAATATTTATTTATGAAGCATCTTAACAAAGGACATAAATTATGCATGTTGTTCGAGTATTTAATATGTTTATGGGAAATCCAATAATATTATATTGGGAAGCAATAAATTTTATCTTATTACTACTGAAATGTTTAAAACGTTCATCAATTTGTTTTAGAAAAGATGAATTATTAAAAGAGTTTGATGATCCATCCTTGGGGGAGATAAATATTTTTGGAGAAGCACTAACTATGTGATCAAATTATAATGAGTTTTTATGTGTTGGATCTTGATGAATCGATTAATTTTTTTATTCAACAATTAAAGTAGTGTCCATTTCTGTAATAGAAATTTGGAAGGATTATATTTGATCAATGTGGTTAATGTAAGACCTCTAATGAATGTGCATGGGGAATTAGAATTTAATTTTTCAATAAAAAAATCGATATAGTAATATAAAAATCCAATTTATTCATTATAGGAAAAGAATATTTTTCAAATATAACTATTTATTTTAATACTATTTTGGGGTTCAGTCTTGGATCTATAAATAGTGTGTGATGTATAGAATCTATAAGACATGAAGATTAATGTAGTAGTCTAAGATAAACTAAATCTGGAATATTCTATAATTGGGTTAGTATGACCAGATGAATATGAAGGGAATCATGAAACAACAAATGGTTTTTGAGAGATGAATATGTATTGAGAATGATGATGGGAGAATATTTTGTGAATATAAAATAATGATACTAAATTAGGATATTTAAGGTTTATCCAAGCTAATAATATATTCTGAAAAAGGTTTATATATTTAATAATTTGTGATTCTAGTTATATATTTCCTCAAACTAGATAGAGATGGAGGATTAGCATGACTAATTTCTAGATGATTTGTTGTAGTGTAGTTAGAATTAGAGAAAATAGAAGAAACTAAAAATTAAATAAGGGGGATGTGAATTGATACAATGGGATTGCATTTTGTTTTAATATTGGATATGTGATATATTATCACTAGTATTTTTTGTATCATTATTATATACTGATTTTTTTAAAATATTACATAGCATAACCTGACATATTTCTCATTAGAAATCAGTATTCATCATTTAATGGAGGTTAGTTAGTGGCTTTATTTCACTATGTGAAGGGACTCCCATGGAGATCAGATCCATTATGGCATACTCTCTATGAATATATGAGATATTAGCACCATGGTAATTTGATATACTCTATGATATTTCTAAGATGGATTCATATTTTAGGATGGGTTAATACATTGAGTATGATATTGTTATAAAATTCTTCTACCTTACTAAAATCATTTCAAGATCCCCTTTTATATCGGGTCTTTGTTCAAATCAAATAAAATATTCTTACTATTCTTTTCCCTTAGCATCATTTAACTAATTTCTGTTTCTTGAATTTATCAATAATTTTTTTATGATATAGTTTGTATATGGTGTGACATGTCTTCAAAATTCTTTATAGATCATATTAATTGGTTTATTTAGGTTTTTTTAGTTCTAATTCATTATTTTTTTCTTAATCATTGATATATAATTGCTCTAAAATGGTTTTCTTTGAAAATTAATACTATCATAATAAAACCATTTTATATAAATTCAATTTTCATAAGTATGAGAAAAATTATTTTATATATATCCTCATTTTAAAAACTACATATGATTTAATTCCATTAATCAAAATATATGATGTGATTTCAATATTCCCTATCATGGATCAACCATTAATGTAAAATTCCTAATCCATTTTAGTATAAAGATACATAGTAATTCATTTTCGATTTTCACCGACAACATATCAATATAATTATATCAATATAATTTCACCTATGTGATGAAATGATCTATATAGATTCTCTCATTCAATGAATTTTATGTGTATTGATTATTTTTATCATAGGAAACACTATGACAACTTGATCATCTATATTCATTCCACTTATAACGACCCAAACTATTATATATATATATATATATCCAATTTTCTTTCTAAATAAACTTGTATTTCATATTTATGAGTATAGTATAGAAAATGAACAATATAATAAAATATAAACACAACTATATGAAATTTATTTCCAACATTAATTTATGGAATAAATTATGACAACATAATTGAATGTAATATAATAGGAAAATAAATTCAATATAATAAAATAATTATAATAGGAAAATTAAGAGTGTTTTTGTCTCCCATAATTATCTTAACCTGAAAAAAAACTATAAATATAAAAAAATATAGTACATGATTGTTTAAAAATAAATAAAATAGTAAATTGGTAAAAATTAATTTGATTGATGAATGATGGAATTTGTAGGAATTTATAAGTAGTGTTAAATGAACATGAAAATAGAAAAATGATACTATTGGAATAGTAACCTACCTATTAGGAATAATTACCTAACTATTTATCTATCCATTGGAAAAATATAACAATATATATAAATCATATGAAATATAAATAAAAAAAATTAAATAAAAGTGTAAAATTGGAGAAAATAAATGTTCAATACAATGTGAATGTAATTGTATTTTTAGGAAAAAATATATGTAATATTTTTATTAAAACAAAATTTTATTAAAAATTTAACACAACAAAAAATATTTTCTTTAATTATGTTGTTTTATACAAAATTATAAATATGTAATAAAAATAGAAACATTTTTGAATTTATAAAAAAATATTTCTTTGGGTTATAAATTTGATAATGTCAATTAATTTTTTTATTTTGTAACAAATAATGATTTTATATAAAAACTAAAATTGTAATATTTAATAAATTATAATTATAAATTATATTTTATTTATGGAATACCATGAAAATATTATCTTTAGGTTATTTTGAGTTTTTTCTATAAAATAATAATTTTGACGAATAATGAAATACTATAGAATTTAGTATTTTATATTATTAGTCAAATAAATGGTATTTTTTGTATTTGATGATATATGAAACAATTATCACAACCTCAAATAAAAAATTGATATTTATTATCACTCAAATTATCATTATTGTTTGTTTTGAGGAATGATAATATTCTAGGGAAGGGGTAAGTATATAAAATAGTGTCTTTATGTTCTTTTCATTATATATACTTTTCAAATATATTTTATCCATCATCATATGAAATAATAAATATAATAGTACTAGTAAAATTTCATTATTATTATTGAAAAAATACATTATATAATCCTTTTTTATTCAAATTTCAACCATACTATAGCTAGATCACCCCCTTCATAGACAATGTAGTTTATTTATCATTACATCTATTAGGAATGGTTGTAATAATTTTTTTCAAATACAAGTTTAATAAAATTATTATTTATTATTTCATATGATGAATGTGTAAATAAATATAAATATTAAATTAAACTGATTATTTTTATCATAGAACAATGAACATAATCGAACTGACCGTTAAAAAATAACTTTTATATCAATGAATTGTTCTTATTTCAGAAGATAATATGATGTTAATAAAATTTTGAATTTTTTAATGGAATAAAATCTATACAACATCACATTTATACATAAGGAATTATTTTACATGTACATCCATAATTACCAATAAAATGATGTGATCTTTAAACCATCAACCCAACATCCTTGAGACATTGATCATAAACATAATGTCTAAAAAAATGACAATAAAAAATCATAAAATTATAATTATATATATAATAATGTTTAACAATTTTACTGTTATTGTATTCAATACACTAAATTAATTATTTCTGAGGGATAAACTCATGTGACATGTTAGTAGAGAGCTGTGGTAAATGATCTCATGATAAATCATATTTTTTATTGGATAACACATTCTCTACCAACCTATCACTCTCTATCATTCATATTCACATTAATATCCAAGATATTTTATATATATTCTTCTTACATAGACATGTATATATAAATATATATTCCCTTTATTTACTTGGGATTTTAATTTTTTTAATTACAATTCCTAATTACCCATTTTATGAAAACATGATTATTTGGAACATATTTATTTAATACAAAATTTTTCATATTTCTATATTAAATGAATTTATCATATAGGATTGAAAAAATGTTATTATTTTAAGGATCTCCTGAGAGTTATTTTAAATTCACAAATGGTGTCAGACAAGGTGACCCTCTCTCTACCATTATTTTTGTGATTGCGGAAGACTACCTAAGCAGATTAATCACTCTCCTGGTTGAGCAAAACAAAACATAAACCGATTAAGGCTTCTAGGAATCTGAATGTTCCCATGAACCTTTTATATGAGGTTGATATTATTCTTTTTTTACAATGAGATAAATGGAATATTTAAAATCTCAAATGTACCCTCTCACACTATGAAGACATTTCTGGTCAAATAATTAATTGGAACAAACCCTTTAAATTTTTTGAAAAAAGGTTTCCTCCTAATAGAAAATCCAATATTATTGCTGATTTAGGTATTGAGGAAGGATCACTTCCCTTCAACTATCTTGGTGTTCCTATTTTCTAGAAAGACCAAAATATTGTTACTTCACTAAAAATCTTGATCAAATTATCCACCAACTTTCATCTTGGAAAGGAAAATACCTCTCAATGGATAACAGGATTTGTCTTATTAAATATACGATTATTTCTAAAATGGTATACTCATTAATGATTTATAAATGTCTTGATGGCCTTCTTAAACATATTAATGTAACTATAAAAATATTTTTTTTGGAGAGGAAGAATTATTGAATGGAAAATGGTGACTGTCCCTTGGTCTACTTATTGCAAACCTATAGAGAAGAGTGGTATTGATATTAAAAATATCAAACTCTTTAATGATGCTTAACAATCCAAACTCAGTTGGAACCTTTTTGATAATAGCTCTGACTCCATTGCATTCCTTAAAAATAGATTTCTTTATAAACTAAATAAGGGAAATTTGAATTACATGAGATCTTCCATTTGGTCTTCCATTAAGAACTCTTTTTTCCAACATCATATCTAACTCCAAATGGATGGTGATAATAGAATCTTTCATGATTGTTTGTCTTGAAAAATGGGCTGGTTCTCCTCTCATTACTATGATCTCTCTAAATCAACTTCCTAATCACAAAAATTATACTATCAAGGAGTTTTTCAGCTCTCATAGCCTTAATTATCCCATCAACATCAATCATGCCATATACAACTACCCTTTTTCTAGGTCTGATGATTTTTTAATTTGGGAACCTACTAATAATGTAATTCTAGAAACAATTTTTTTTACATCCTTGACTTTATTAATTTTTTTAAAAAAAATTAGTTAGATAATTATTTTTAAAAATTTATTGGTAAAACCTTCGAGATTCACCCTCATATGCCGTATTTCCCACAAGAGGATTCCCACAAAAACTTGTCTTCAGTATTTTGGGATATAGCTTTGATCTAAATGTAATTTTTGTAATCAACATCGCAAAGAAATTAACCATCTTTTTCTTTATTGTGTTACTGCTACTACTCTGTGGAATTTTGTGATTGACCTTTTTGAGTGAAGATGGTTACTTAATGACTCACTCAACACTCTTCTTCAAAGTTGTGGGGATCTTCCTGCCTCTCAACAAATAAAGAACCTTTTCTTAACTACTATTGTGGAACATGTTCTTGTACTATGGTATGATAGGAATGATATTATTCATAACAACTACTCATTTTGTTTTAATGTAGGTTAGATACAGATCTGCAGATCCATTTGGGAAGATGGTTCGATACAAAAGGGATATTGCAACAACATAGTGAATGTCTTTGGGATTCTGCTTCTGCTTGAGGATAATGGTATTTATCCTCAACTTAGACACACATTTTAAGGGTTCTTGCAAGCTCCACTCCCAGAATGGATTAAAGTGAAAGTTGACGGGTCTTTTAATGGCATCCCAGGTCCTTCGCGTAGTGGTGCTATTTTTAGAAATCACATCGGGCAGGTTCTTGGATGTTTCTATGGAACATGTGGAAACTCTTCGACTCTGGAGGCTGAAATGATGAGCATGATTTATGTTATTTCCTTTGTTAAAAAACATTATTGGAAAAACATATGTATTTAAAGTGACTCGACTACCATCGTTCAATCCATTTGGAATAGAGTGATGCACCTCGTGTGGCCTCTTACAACATGCTGGATGGACTATCTTCATTCACTCATGGAATTCAAGTTCATTATTATGCATGACTTTCATAAAGCGAACACTGTGGCAAATGGTCTTACAAACATAGGAGTCAACCATGTCAAAACATGGTCAAATAACCTCCATATTTATTTACTTCCTCTTTAAGATAGAGATTGAAAAAGAATCCCCACTTTTAGACTCATATAATTATTTGTTTTAATAATATTTTTTTATTTGGTCTTTGACCAAGGCACCACCTTAAAAAAACTAGAAGAAGCCTCCTCAAAATGTTATTTACTAATTTAGTAAAATTTCCTAGAATAGGTTCCTTACTATACCTATATATATATATATACAATCATAAATTTTTAATTTTTCACAATATAATCACTTTATTATGAAACTATTCACATTTATCAAACTTTCAATGACCATAAGTCATTAATTTCTCATTCTTCTATGAATCATAATGTATATCATTTTGATATGATTTGAGACTATTAAATGTAACCCATTTCTTTTTCAAGGGTTTTTCTTATTGTTATGACTTATGTACAATTTCCATATATAGAAAAAATATAAAAATATTGAAATATATATTATAATGTATTATTGGGGCCAAGAATTTTACACCCTCTCATCCATTGGATAATTTTTTCATCTAATGATATACTATGAATGGTGCATAGGCATTAATAATAGAATACTACATCATGTTTTCATATAAGTGGACCTTAACTTCCTCTCATAATGTCATATTTTATAGTTTCTCACATTATAATGTGTCAATGATCTTATGATAGCATATTATTTATTCTATATGTCCAGGTGATTATATATATGTTCATCCACTTGTGTGAAAACCTATTATTCATGATAAATCATATGTTATTATTCATTATCTTACTTTAATTTTATGAGGATACATTTTTCTCACTATTTTAAAAAAATATATGTCATCATGGTATCTATTATTATAATAGAAGTTCAAATGAATTTACGATCAGATAATAAAGATTAAAATAATGTTTTTATTTTTTATTTTAAAGATGTTGTTTTATGTATTTAATTTTTTAATAACACATGGATGTTAAATTTATTAGTAATTTAATTTTTATTTATATGATAAAGATAATGTTATAATATGTGTATGAGAAGAAAGATTTAATTTTTGGTATTACAGTAATATCTACTTATTTATACAGAGTATTTTAGTTAAATTAATTGAAAATAAACCATGACTAAACTATGTTGAAAAAAATCATATGTTAGTATATACATATAATTTAGGATTTTTTTTTAATTTTTCATTGTTTCCCATTAATTTGACTAATTACTTATTTTTAACAACACAAAAACTTTCTATTATTTAATTAAATGGTATTGAATGTGATGAGTGCTAAAAAATAAATATAAAATTAGAAATATAATGATTATCCAAATAAGATAAATAACATGATTGGAGTGGTAGTTAAGGACCTCATGGAAGCACATGAAAAACATTCTCATTTTAGGAATAAATAATTTAATAATATGAAACTCCCTCCTTTTGAGGAGAAAAGTTTAGAATAATTTTTTATCTATTAAACTTCCCTTACCAACCCCTTTTAGTGGATCTTATGAAACCCAAATCCTAAAATACAGTAAATCTACCAAGAATATGTAGTAAATCATTTAATAATATGGTAATGTGAATGTTATATAGGTGATTTATGGGATAAAGGTAGAAGATGAATATTAAAATATAGTAATCGTGACTAAAAATATCAAATAATACATAGAATAAATGGAATTTTATTAATTAATGAAAATAATTTTCATTAAATATTTTCCTTATACTGACCATCGTAAAATGGAGTTAGATGTTCATTGAAATAATAAAAGGGATGAATAATCCATTTGTTATGACAAGGAAAAAATATCATTGATTTAATGGTTAACATATGTATTTTTATTGATCATTAATGTATAGTTTTATAGGATTTTATTATATGGGAGAATATTTATGGAAATGATTTAATGAATTTATAGAATGATAGATATGACAAAATAATTGGATATACCAATAATGTTATAATAATGATTATTAATTCTTGAATGCCTCATGGTATTTGAGAAAAAAACAATAGAATAATGTTCAATTATGTAGGATATATAGATAAATCTCATGGAGGGATGAAAAAACAACATACCACATGTCTTAACTATGGTTAGAATTATTTAGGACACATCATTAAAACAATATATTTGTGACTCATATATTGAAAATATGTGTATCAAGCTAAATAATATCAAAGATTCCAAGTAATTTAACTAATAAAAATAAATAATGAAATGTTCAAATCAATGATCCATATATGGTATAATATTTTATCATTATGAAAAATTGGAAATATTCATTTAGGTGTACAAAAAATGGCTTTTTTAGGATAACCAATGAAAACAACCACTAAGGAAAATAAATAAAGGGCTATCATATCCTAACACTACTTCTATGGTGGTCATTGATAGTGAATTGGTATGAGGTCAAAAAAATATACATTCAATAATAGTGAATAACTAAGTTGATTCTAGTTCAACATATTTCTATATATCAAGCATGATTAGAATAACTATTCAATCACAGCCTCATGAAAAAAATGATATGTCATCAATAAAAACATGTAGTGGGGAATTTTTTATCTTATTAATATAACACTCCTTTTATTAACATTTATTGGAATATTTCCCATGAAAACATTGTAATACTCCTTTGATTCAAATTTTATACAATACTAGGCAGTGATTTTTCCTCATTACACTGATCCAATATCAAGTTTTGGGGGATGGTATTCTATTTCCATGTCAAAAATCACCCATTGGTTAAGTAAATGTGTTCGAAAGTTGATTGATCTCATGTGGAAAATCCTTCTCTGTCATGTATTATTTGGAATTACATTAAATAAAATTGTCATCAATTGATTAAGACTAAGGGAAGGATCATACTTGAAGACAATCCCATTATGATATAATATACTAATGTATTCACTGAATAGATTCGTGGTTCTTCCTATTAATCCTAAGAATATGTTCATAAATGAACATATATATGGAGATCTACCTTTATCAAAAATTTTCTATATAGTGGCATTTCTTAATCATAAATAACTAATGCATAATATCAAAGATAACGTGGAAAAGGGATTCAAACAACCATGTGGTTCACATTTGGGTTCATCAGTCCAACTTATCAAGAAGAATGATGTGTCAATGTGAGTCTAAATTAATTATCACGAAGACAAGAAGATTATTATAATATCCACGTACGCCATATGGAAGAATGATGAAACAATCGATTATATATATTAGGCTCAATTCTTGTATATCATGGACAATAAATTGATTTATCATCAATTAAAATTGAATAATGTAAATATTCACCAAAAAACGTTCATAAAAGCTATAGACACTATGATATCATTGTGAATCCATTTTAACTCACAAATTCTCTATCAATTTTCATGTCATAGAATAGTTATGTCATTAAATATTTTCTGAATAATCTTTATGGTGTATTTATAATATGTTTTTATAATATTAAACAATTTAAGAATAAATTTTATTACTCCTTGGGTAATATGCTATAAATTTTTTGAAAATATTTTTTTTGAAAGTTTTTAAAATGAAATTTTTTGCTAGATAATGCATCAATTATTGGTAATTTCAGTACATCACGGTGATGTTTTTTTGATCCATCATTGTCAACATTAATTATTGAATGACCAAACCAATACCTATAATAAAATACACAATTTTTTAAAATTATATGGGTACTAAAATATATTTCATAGGATCTTTATATAATTTTTAAAAAATATATATGATAAAATTTAAGAGTATAATTATTTTTGGAATGTTTAATCTAAAGAGAGTATCATGTAGTTAAAGAAGAATATAATTATTGCACTAGATTTCACAATAAAAATGTTGGGATGGATTTTTGATTTATGATGGTGTTTGAAACAAGTGAATAAATTTTATAGTTACAAAAATTTAATGTTTGATAGTGAATTCCTTAAGGTAGAGGATGAACAATTTGATAATTTTTCAGATTTGTAATCTACTGTTAGTGACAATACTCTAAACAGTGATAATTTGGGGAAATTAACTCTATAGATAATTGTGTGACCTATTTATAGATCATTAGAGACTCAAAAATATATTTACCTAAATATATGTTGACATGTGAAAATGTATATTGATATTTGTGGTAATAAAATATAACTAGTCAATCCATTACAATGCTTCAATGACTAATAATATATATGATACTCTATGTAGATAAGATCCTATTACCATATCCATAGAGATGATTTATTTGGATCCAATATTATAATACATGAAAAGGATAATCAGGAGAATATTCAGATCCCAGGTCAATATGCATACTATATGGGGTGAATCAATGGTAATTTTTTTGAATTTATTTTAAATCAATACTCATTGACTATTTTTGGTCTATAAATAATCATTATAGACCATACATTAATAGGTATTTAACTATATTAAAATAAATTAAAAAAAAATGGTTTTTATATTGTATAACCTCAATGGGAGATCAAATCGTTTTTTATATTCAATATTTTTCACAGAATTTATTTTATTATCTCTATTTAAATGTATTGAATACAAATATAGTTTAGTTATAATAAAAATTTTCTGGAATTTATCATCCTATTAATAATGAAGGTACAATCCAAATCAGTAATAATTATGTGTTATTTATACTGTTACCACATGTATATATGGCACCTAATTATTCTCTTGATATTGGACAAAATCTTCAATACTCCACTAGATGCATCAATATGAATTATATTATCTTCTTTACTAAATCATTTTTTCCCAGAAGATAGGAAGGAACTAATTTTCATACTCATAAATAATTTCATATTGATTATTAATAATGGTAAAACCATGGATTCTAGCATGGAAACATAGTTTAGTCTTCTTCCAATCCAGTAAAAATTTTGTGAATTTTTATAACACATCCTTATTTCTTTGACCAAAATTGAAAACACATTTAAAATTCTGATATGAATTATTAATTTTTTCTCTTTTATGGTTATAATAGTTCCTCAATGGAGATGAGTAACAAATTATCATCACTGTTCTCATTTATTAGTTATTTATATATTTTCACCCTATTAAATCCTATATTATTTATGAATAAATTTTCAATACAAATTATTGAAACTTATTGTATCACCCACGGTTTCAGGTATATGACCCATTATTGGTATATTAAGTAAATATAATGATTGGGATAATTTATTTACATTATTATAGTACTTTGTAACTTTTTGGTTTCTTTTCTTGATGTTCATGGTTTTATAATAATTAGTAGAAACCAAAAAAAACCTCTAAGAATGCAAGCAACTGAAACAATTGGCACTAGGTAGGTGTATAGTTAGGTGCACGGTTTGGCCAGACCTTGTGGTTTGCAAATATAATTTGATAAATAATGGATATTTTGTTTTATAAAAGTTGTCACATGTTTTGTCTATATATTTTAACCGACCATAGAAGGTGTGTTTTTAGGAAGTGGCTCATGCATGGTTAGCGCATGAATTTCTTAACTGTCCACCCAAACCTTGCACGATAAAAACGTAGATCTGAAACTCATGGATCTAATATGATTAAACTTATAAAAAAATTCCCATATATTGATTCCATACCATAAATTACTTTTCTACCCATGTCTTGAGATATCATTAAAATAAGTTAATTGGTGATCCATCGCTAAATCAGGTGTATTGGAGGCCTAGATTTCCATAGTAACAACCCATTATTGGTGGGTTTCCTCAGATCACTACATATTTCTACTCTTGGAATATTAGATTTAATTTATTAGGGATATATCTATTATTTTTTATGTAAATAATTATGATATATGATTTTTTAAATCGAATAGAAAAACATCTAAGGTTAGTG
This sequence comes from Viscum album, assembly GCA_963277665.1. Lineage (NCBI taxonomy): Eukaryota > Viridiplantae > Streptophyta > Magnoliopsida > Santalales > Viscaceae > Viscum > Viscum album. Next base: position 1,740,901,562 of record OY728125.1, on the reverse strand, counting down.
TTTTGTGATTCAAGATGGGATTTCAATTTTATGTGTCATTCTTTATTTTCACAAAATTTTAAGATGTATGTTTATTCTTTATTTACATTAGTTGATTATAACATGTAAGGATTAATTTGTAATTTATTGATTATCCTAAAATAGATTTTTAATTTTATGTGTTACTCTTGATGGTATTCTTTTTAGTGATTTTTTTGTGTAATTATTCAAAATGGGATTGATTTATGGGAAACCCTTTGTCAAGAATTTTAGAATGGTGATTTTATGATAATGGATTTAATTTTTTCACATGTAAAATGTTTATATAATATTTTCTGATAAAATAATTTTTTATTGAAATTTATTATATTTTTTTGGGTATACATAGTTTTCATGAGTTTATTTTCATTAGACATGACCCTTTAGAATTGGTTTGTTCCATTAGGGAACCTACTATTTGTTACCTAGTGACAACATCGTCGATCTATCAGATACCTCTCATGAGTATGGAACATTCACCATGAAATTAAAGTGTGTATGTATGAATTTGTGGAATGGGTAAGCCAAATGGGATTTCAAAAATGGATTTAAAGTCTTGTTTGATTTATTTTAATGAACAATTTTTTGTTTTGGAACATGTTGTGGTGTGGTAAACTATTTTGGTATTTTATATACACTTCATTAAATTATTTTAAACTATTTACAATAAATTTGACAACAATTTCAACATTAGTGGTGTGAGTTTAGATGTCAATGGGGAAATCCTAATGAGTTTTATAATCACCCCCTTCTTGAGAACATGTGTGAATTTGTATATTTTATCAATCAATACATATATAAAGGGAATGTATCTATATTATATGGTGATGTTCCATGATACATTGTCCATGGATCATTGATTTGGATATTGGTTATCATTGGGAGTTTTTGATGGATGTATCTAGTGTCTTTGAGATTTATTTTGTTTTTTCTTCCACTTGTACTCTAATACATGGATGCTTTTTGGTTATACTTTGAGTTGTATTTACCTTCTACCCACACATCATATAGGTTTTTTGTTTTTACTTTCATTTTGGGTGGTTTTCATCTTTGATAAAATTTCCCCCCATTTTTTATGAGGTTTTTGGAATTTATTTTAAATATTTGGTGTATTTGGTATTTCAACTAACATTTCGTAACCCCAAACGACCACTTACTTTGGAAACAGATAAGGAGAAAGATGTTAAAAATTATATCAATTCATTTGGCCCTAGATTAATTATTTAATTTTTTTATTCTTAGATTTGTGTCGGTATTAATGATTAGGCTGATCAGAAAATAAAATATAGAGAATAAAAATTTATAGAATCATTTCTATCTGAAACATCATGTTACTAATGTTTTTGGGAACATGAGAGTTTTAGACACATCTAGGAGTTCTTAACTCTTTATCATCATTTTAAATGAAGACAAGAATATGTAATTCATTAATAATAATTAATTCTTATTAGTATTTCATAATTAATTTCTAATAATGATTTATGATTTTCTTGAAAAGTTTTGATTTTGTGAATACTTGAAAATGGTTTTATTTTAAAAAATCATGGTAAGAATATCAAAATCCTATTGAAATGATTGTTTTTGAATTTTTTAAATCCTTATTGTGATATGTATGATGTTATAAATTTTTAATTTAAAATAATTAACTTTCATCAGAGTGGTAGTAAATGGTTTTTGCATTTTTTTATAGATAATGGAACGTGGTAGGAATCATAGAAACAAAATGAAGAGTTTGCTGATAATATGGATTCACCTGAGCCACATGTGGACCAAAAATAAAATGAACTTATTTTACAAGACATTCAATCGATATAAAAAGGGAACACAATGGATTTTTTAAATAATGTGGATTGTTCATTTAAGTACCAAAAGAATAATCCACCCATATTTTGGGGTGATTTAGAACCACAGAATGTAGAAGTGTGGATAAATAGGATGAATCTAATATTTTATTTCCTTGGCACACAAACATAGATGACATTGAATTAGAATATGTATATACTAGAAGATATGTCATAATAATGGTACAATATACCAGTTTCATATAAATTGAAACCTATAATTGCATAGGATTATTTTGAAGAATATTCTAACAAAAAACTTTATCCTTATACATTCTATATTTGAAGAACAATGGAGTTATTTAGTTTTAATAAAGAGAGCCTCACAGTGACAGGTTATGTGACTAAATTTATTAATTTAGTTATCTTCTCACTTAAAATTACTGAAAGTGTATCCTTGAAGGAAAGAATAGTTGAATCTAGGTTAAAAAATATATTCTCTCAAATATTTCCTTCAATTTTATAACATATTATAAAAATATGTTCAAAAGAGAATTGATGGAATAAAGGGATATCTCTTGAAATAAGTTTGATGAATCCTGTTGAATCCTATGAGAAATAGTGGGAACTATAACACATGGAATAAGAGATATAGGGACACCTATATCGAGTGGGGTGGTTTGACATAGAATCATAAAGTGGGATTAATGAATCTACCCTATAAACCAAAGAATAATCATAGATGCATTTAATGTTGTTTTTTGATCATATAAAACAATATTGTATGACACCACCTATAGAAAGTCTTAGTTGAAACCATATTGTTCATATTCAACACTATTTTCATATTGATCTAATTTCGGGTGCTATGGGCACATCTTATGCCTCTCAGGCATCACATTCCTTGAAATGAAAAGTGAAAAAAATAATTCTCATCCAAAAAACCTAGAAAGACATAGTGATTTGAGGAATAAAATGACTCCTCCACTAGCACATTCACAACATGATATTAAAGAGAAAAGTGAACTGAGTAAAAAATTAATTTATTTGAGAAAATTATCATGGGTGATCAATTGGAAATATCGATGGTGAGAGGAAATGTTTTTTATAAATCTACCCTTTGGAATTTTTCCCCATACGGGTGCATCCCATTTGTTTACTTCTTCTCATGCTATTAGTCTTATGGGTTTTCATGTTGAGATGATTCCTTCTATATTGAAACATCAAACACTTATTATCCTAATGGAATATTGAGACTTTATGTGAAATGAATGTTCTATAGATATCTATGAGGATAAATTGCATTGGGTCTTATAGATGAAAGATATGGATGTCTATGACTTAATATTATATATATATTGGTTTACAATGATCAAATATCTCATTCTATGTTATACTAGTTGGTGTAGTATTAGAACTATAAATGGAATTGAGAATCTCTTTAGAGAAGATCTTATTTTCAAGTGGATGAATATTTTTAGATCTATCAGTTTGAACAATATTCTACCATATGGAATAATTTACCCTTGAATATATGGATGAGATTATAAGTATATATTTTCTAACAATAGTATTCTAGATACTAAAAAATTTGGTGAAAATTTCCATGTGTTTCAAACCCAAAGAGATGTGGATTTAACGATTGATCTATTACTTGGGACCAGTCATATATCACTTTCATATATCTGATGGAAGCTTCATATTTAAGGTAATTGAATGTACAACATGAATATTTAGATACAAAAGGGTTTATTCATCCTATTACAACTCCAAGGGAATCAATCATTCTATTAATGAATTAGGAGAATGGAAGTCATAGACTCTGTATGGATTATCATAATTTAAATCAATGTTCAATAAAATGTTGATATCCTCTACTATGCATTGATGATTTGATTATTCAATTGATGGGATATGGGGGTTCTATAAAATTTAATTATGTTTAGGATATCACAAACTCTGGGTTTATAGGGAGGATATTCCAAAGATAGATTTTAAGGTATTTATGGCCATTATGTGTATGTGATTATGACTTTATGTCTTAGTAATTCACCAGATGTATTTATGGAATTGATTAATCAGGTATTTCAAAGGTATATGGTTTCTTTTATGGTGGTTCTTGTGGATCACATAAACATATATTCTTGGAAAAAGGATGTGCATGAGAAGCACCTGAAGATTGTTATATGTATCATGCAGGATCATCATCTAAATTCAAAAGAATCAATCTATGAATTTTGGATACAATAGATATGTTTCCATGGAATATTTATCTACAAAAAATTTGTGATTGAGGATCCAGAATAGATAAGGGTTATGAACTCTTGGAAACTAACAATGAATTTCTTTATGATAAATAGTTTCCTTGACCTGGATGGTGATGAACAACATTTTTTAAAAATATTCATGACTATATTCACCAATAAAAACATTGAAAAGGAAAATTGTTAGATTCTAGTAGAATGATGAATGGGATAATTTATTCCAAGAGATAAAATTTCACTTTATATAACCACTGATATTTCTAGAATCAGTACAAGAATATGTGGTTTTTTATGATGCTTTAGGATCTGGGTTGAGTTGTATTCTAATTCAGATAGATCATGTTGTTGCTTATGGATCATTGAAGATATCGCTTCACGAGAAAATCTACCAAAATCATCATTTTGAATAAGATTTAATGGTCAATGCTTCGAAGATGTAGAATTATTCAATTCTTTTTGGTTCCCCTACCCATTTCTCCACCAAAATAGTAATATAATATTGTTGGACACTAGGCCTTAGGATAACCTCTCAATATTTCAAAGGCTGAATAATATCAATGAGGAACATGAGATGTAATAGTGGGAAGACTATACTCTCTGGTGGGGATAATAATAATGGTCCTTAAAAAACATAGTATCTGAAGAATACCATAACATAGTGAACAAAACTAAATAAAACATAGTGAAAGAATAATCTAGTAGAAGCATAAATAATGATTCCAAAACATACCATTATTAGACGATATATATCATACCAAGTCATTCAAAAAAATAGGAATGTAGGGTTTCCTAAGGCTAACTATAAAAATACATACATATAAATCATTATAAAATAAAAAAGGATACTCCATCTTAATGTTAGGACTACCATTTTAAAATTCCATTGATCCCATGATAATAAGTACAATATGATCACTATGGTCTGGCTCCTGATATTAGACCCTTAAATGAAGCCAATGATAAAAATTCTTCATGAATTCCGAGGGGCATGTGTACGGTGTGTGAGTAATCTTAGTAGGACAACAACAATGAGTATATTTCTTACATATATAGTTATGTTGGTGTATGAAGAGAATAATAAATCAATAAATCACATAGAAAACACATTTTACCCACTCAACTTTTTCTCAATAGCTGTAACTAAGTGTTCTACCTGATTTGGCCCACAGTAATATCTGAATAAGTGAATTTTTTTTATATATTTAATATAGCACCTATCTTCATATATATAATTATAGCGGTGAGGATACATGAAATATATCTAAGGGAATACCATCACAAAAATCATACCAGGTGAAAACAAAATGTTCCACCTATAATCATATCACCAACACCTCATGCCATCAATCATATAACCAACATCCAAATGTCAAAACCAATCCATTGCCTAGTCCTTTGTATGTCACCTCAATAAATCACTATAAACCTGGTGGTCGACATCGAGAGGCAGAATGTTATATATATATATATATATATATATCATTATTGTCTAAAAATTCCACTTATTAAGGCATAGTGATATTCATCCACCAAATATCATGGACCACTTGCCACAAGAATAACATTGAGCCCCAACCCACAACCAATGGTATCCACACTATCAACCCAGGGTCCATCACCATCCACGTGGATTTCAATGATGAGCACAACCAACATATCTTATAGGAAACACCATCACATGTTCCACATACTCTCTAGGGACACCCAACCGCAACAAGTAGTGACCACCATCTCAATCATAGGATTATCTATATTCACACAACACCAACTGTACGTCGACCAACAATGGTGAGAACCAATAAAAAATAGTTCCAAATCCACATCATATAGAACTTCATTCCCCTGAGACCATGACTCTATATCCTTATAGTCAAAACCATCTCATATCACATGAGCTGTTCCATTATACTGATAATCTATATATCTTAATTCGATTGATATTTATCATCAACCTGGTGATCATAATCACCCCATATATCTTATGACACTCCCAAAAAATGAATAATACACCACCTCATTACAAGTTATCAAAATAACTTCAGTCCCCATTCCTAACTCAACCCATTCCCATGTAACACGATATTTCAATATAAAAAATTCAATTCATCTAAAACACACACCCGACCTAAATTACGCCAGTTAGTCTAATCCCCTTACCCAAATTAATCACTTGTAGTGAAGAAGGATAATTCCCATAATCATCTCACATCATTTATGAATAAATTTAAATATATGGAAACATTTATTATTGGTATCTATGAAACTATCATTATGGCCTATATAGAATACACCACCAAAAAACACAAAAATCATGGAGAATTATAGGAACCACCTACCTTGTTCTCAAAGGAAATCACTCATCTTATATATACCTATAACACAAGTAGATTTTGAAGGAAAAATTGTTTTATATGAAAACTAAAAAAATATGAAAAAAGGGATCACATGGATTTAGCATTTCATATAGAGAGATAAATAGGATAGAGAAGCTAGAAAATTGAGGGTCATATCGAAAAAAATACATAGACACCAATAGATTAAGGATTAGAGGCTAATAAAAGAAGTTATCTAAAAGATGAGGTTAGATTAAGAAATAGAGAAGATCCATTGTAGTGAAAATGTATTGGTGTAGAAATGGGATGGAGAAAAGAAATATAGAGAGATGGTTATTTTTTTAATTTTAAAAAAAATAAATTTCCTTCTTTGTTTGTCTAATTATGCGCAAATCGTGCGGTGCTCACTATCTAAGCACTACATTGGGCAAGGTTAGGCACACAGTTTTCTAAACCATGTATAGAAATTGAGTTATCTATTTCTTAAAAAATGTTAAGTGTCACACATTCATGAACCCCGACAACATTGTTAGGAAAAAAATTCTTTGTTATATAGGTGGGCCACAAAGTTACTCCCAGGAGGCCACACAGTTACTCCTAGGTGGCCACACAGTTCATTCAAACCCACCACCTCTATATTTGTGTTCCCAAAATAGAGTTTCTATGGTGCGATGCACTTGAAACATACCTATATCTCTGAGTCACTTTCCAGGACTAAAACACCATCCAAAAAATAAGGCAATTGGTTAATAAAAAAACTAAGAATTAGGTTTTCTAGATCAATATAAGAGTTGGCACACCCACCATACTCAAAATTAAAAAAGTTTGGGGAATTTTTGACCCACTCAAAACCTTGGGTTATTACAGTGTCTGAACATTAAACATATCTCATCGTTAATATATAAAGTATTACCAGGAGTTGGTGTCAAACATACCAATATCATATCATCAATGCAGTCTGCCATGGTTTTTATGTGGAATGAAAACTACCGTCAATGCACTTTCTATGTTAGGATTCATTTACCTGATTTCTTCCCAATACAACATAAGAATTAGAATGGTCCACTAACCATACTTGGACTTAAAATTACGCACATGGTAAATCATCATCTATAAACCTCATTAGGTTCTCAAGTCATACCCATTTCATATCTAACACCAATTATGTCCTTCATTTCATCATCTTCCCATTTGTACTTTTGTCATATATGAAACTCTTATAATCCCTCATCACACCAAAGTCACATGACACTATGTCTCAACCGATTCTCCCAATAATAATGAACCCTATATAAATATTCATTCCACAAAAATCATGATTTCTATGCACCTCATATGAAATCAACATCACATCAATGATCTGATTACTAATCAATATATATATATATATATATATATATATATATCACACATCCTAACCAATGAATACTTACTAAAAAAATTCTAGTTAGTTCAAAAAAATAATATAAACCTTGAACACAAAAACTAGCCACATATAGAATAAAATAAATATGATCATAACCATAATCATGATATCCCACTAACTATCACCGAATCCCTAGCGTTCTCTTCACCATGAATCTCCACTGCATGCACCTAGCCTGAGGCCGGAATATTAGAGGCTTGACATCACACTAGAGATTTGAAATCTAAAGGACAATAACCCCACTACATGGACACACTACCTCCTCCACAACTTCCACATGACATTGAATCCCTACAAGAATCTCTTAGTAACACTCTTAGTTTGGCCTTTGATCCCTGAGTCATCCATGGCCCCAAGCTATCAGCAATCCGATAATGCTTCAAGCAGAAACACTTAAGAGGACCCATCTAATTGCACACCCGACAATCCTTTAGAGAAAAATTACACTGGGTCCGAACATGTTTAGGATGACCACATTGGAAGCATATTATTGAAGTCCCAATCCTCATTTTTTTTTCAAGAATCATTGTACTTGATTCCTTTCTGTGATTCCTCACGACCCTACTTTTAGTTAATTGAAGGATCATTGCTCGACTCACTTGATCTCATCATATAGATCGTATAAGACATGCCTTTAAAGTTTCCAATGGATATTAGTAAATTATTTATAGATTTTGATATTGGAGGTAAAATAATGATATTTAGATGAACATTGAGTTCATGTTGAAATCAATACTTAAACAGACCCACCCAAGAGATGTTGTCTCCCACCATTGTAGTTGAAACAAATGATAGGTATGTGAAGTTGGCTGCATATTCCCAGACATACGTATCCCACTATATAAGATTCAGGCACATATTGGGCCTATCTTACTTTATAATATATTGAATAATGTACTCAAATAACCTAGCCTTAAAATCCTTACATGAATGTCCCTTGTGTCTAACTACTTGCACATTTATTTTCCACCACCGCACTATGAGTCCTCTAAGCTTGTACGTGTCCATCATCTCTCTCAGACCATGGGGTTTTTTGAGCTAGTAAAATATCGTATGTATATTCTTTATTATATTATCTATCTCATAAATTCCACCCTCACACTCAAATAGTGATGAGTTCTATGAATAGAACTTGTGAGTCAGATATTCCATAGATGGATCGTCTCCCAGAGATCCTCTATTAATATCTTGTATAACCTAAACCATTCTCTATATGGGATCCTTGTCATGTTGTTGCCAATGTTTTCCATCTGCTATAATCCTGGAAGTACCATACCCTTTTTTATATCTCATGATCTTCCTAGCCTTCTAAGGCCTCATCCCAATGTTTAGGGGCCTCACCCTGTGCAATATCTTATAAAACTATATCTGTGTCCTCATGAAGCTCCACTGGAATAAATCTTGGTGGAATCCCAATTAATTCTAATTACATGGACAAAATTCCATACTAGTATGTATAAAAATTGCATATATTGGTAAATTTATATCTTACAGCACATCTCATGACCCTTACACTCCACTACTGCACCTTGTCATACAATATATGACCTCAAGTCTCCCTACCTTATCGTATCAGGGCCAGATATCATGTGTCCTTTGGCCTTGTGGACCCTTTCCTACCAACATAAGTGTTAGGAATCAAATGTAATCTAACCTAATATCCCCTTTACTAACCACATATGATTCAATAATAACATATCATATATGAATTTGGGGTAGCTAAGTTGAATTCCCCCATATATTCTATATAGGAAAACACAATTTAACTTCTTTGTTGAATATTTAAACCACTAACCCCTATCATCATCCCTTCATAACTTCATTAGGGTCATTACAATGTATGAAAATAACATAGTACAACCTAACCACATATTTATCTCATTGGAACCATATGAATTGGTTATATAAGTATAATTCCATGAAAAGTGGGTTAAGAAGAAAAAAAATTAGCTTAATTGTTTGACACTATAAATAGCCCAACCACACATAACATAATCCATATTCCCAATGAATATTCCATGAAAAATCATACATCATATGATAGTAATTTATTCTCATGATCGATGAACAATCCTCCATTTCCATTTGTATCTAAGGGTCAATATCTATAAAAAAATAAAAGTACCACTGATGTGTGGTGACCATGTCTTAAATCAAATCAATATATAATTGAAAAAAGAATAAATTCAATTCCTATCACATGAAACTTTTTTTATCCCCTATTCAAGGGGATACATGAACCTAAATATGATCTCTATATCTAGTCCCAACTAAATCCTAGACTTAGGACTACCATATCCCAATTAGTATGATAAAAAAAGAAATGAAAAAAACTCTACTACCCTATGTAGTTCCCAACACTTTTTTTCATTCAACAATGCTCAAGGATAGTTGGACACTTTATCTTAAGAGATTCTCCCCATACATAAAAGGCTGTCGAGTAGTAGTGAGGGTCTGATTAGTTGATATTGGGTAATCTATTTTCTAAGGTGGTGATAATAATACTTGTCCATATTTATAAAACACCATGGAAATAAATAGAAATTAGTGGAACAAAACAAATAGAACCATGGTGAAGCATAATCATGTGGTAGTAGAAAGACAAAAAATCAACGACATACCATTTTTAGATGAGACGTATCATACCAGGTCATACAAAACAATAGAAAGGATGGTTCTCCCATGTACATCCAAAATAATACATGCATATAAATAATTATAAAACAAAAAGGAGTATCCATTTTGATGGAAGAACCACCATGGACTAAGGCTATTCGTCTCATTCTTAAAAGTATAACATGATAACTAATGTCTAGATTTAGAGCCTAGTCCCTTACATGATCTTATAGACATAATGTCTACATGCGTCCTGAGTGGCCCATGTAGGATGTGAGAGTAATCTATGTAGTCAACCACTAATATTTCTCTATCCCAGGTCAATATTTATTCTTCTATATTATTAATATAATAAAATTATAAAGAATATAAAAATAATATTTTACCCACCCCAAATGTGCTCATTAGCCACATGTGAGAATTATACCTTCTTCATCCAATGTTGGTAAACTCTGAATACATGCCCCAAATTATATAAAATGCATAAAGCACCTCTCTGCATATTTATATATATATAATTTTAGTTTTGATGATCCATCCATTAAAATACATGACATCCCCTGATGAATACAATACTAGGTTAACCTTCAAGGTCCACCTATAATCATGTCACCATCACCTAATGAAATCATTCATGTAATCAGTGTCCAAACAACACACCCATTCTAATCCCTTATCACTCAGACCACTCCTTGGAAATAATCATCACCTAGAAGTCCAATTTTACAATGAAAAAATATCAATCCTAGAGTATATATATATATATATATATATCAATTTTCCTAAAAACCAACATCCCAAGTAATGCGATATATTTCCTTCTAATATCTAGGCCCAATGGCCTCATGAATAATGGAAATCCCAACTCCTAACTGATGGTCTCAACACCATCAACTAATGTTCCATCACTATCCACATGAATTTAAAAGGTTACCACATACAAAATATTTTATGGTCAACAGTATCACATAATAAATATAGTCTATAAGGTCCTCCACCCACAATGAGTGGCCAACCCCAACTCGATTTGAGTCATATCTATGGGCACATGAATCCAACAACACATTGGTTAAACATGGTGAGTGACAATCAAAATATAATACCTAAGACACATCAAATAACACATCATTACTAGATGAACATGTTACTAAATCCATATGGACAACACAATATCTTATAAAAAAGCCTTTCCCTAATCCTGATGACCTCTTCATCTCAATCTGAAAAACATTCCACCTCATCCTGGTGAACATCATCACCCCATATGTCTCGAGCCACACCCCACCCAGAAGACCTAGTCACCTCAATCCAGGTGATCAAAATCACCACAATACATGATATAAGTCCATCCCATTCCCACATGACATAAGTATTAAATACAAACAATTCAATTCAATTAATACACACACATGGTCTATCCTTCTCATGTTGGTTTAAGCACATTCACTAGATTAAACACTTTTAGTAAGTCAATTGAATTCCCATAAGCATCACATATAATAAAATAGTCAATTTATATAAATTCATTAATTTATTGGGGGTTATATTTTGTAATAACCTGATGTAGTATACAGAAAAAACCATCAAATAAGCATACTAAATCCTAGAGGAATCTATGAACCATTTACCTTATACATTTAGGTGATCACTCATCTGATGTCTGTCTCTAACTCGAGCCAAATACGAAGAAAATAATGTTTTAGATGAATGAACTAAAGATATTAAAAAATTTATTTTGTGGGTTTATCATTCCATATAGAAATAAAAATAGAAAATAGAGGGAAATTTATTGAGGGGAATACTGAAGTAAATTCACAGCCACAAATAGATCAAGGAATAGTGTTTGATCAAAGTAGATAGCTCAAAGCCTTGTTGGGTGGGACAAATGGATAAGACCTCTATACTGAGTGGGATGTAGAGGTGAAATGGGAATTATAAAACAAATAACGATTCATCATAATGTTTGCAGTCTCACCCGAATAAATGACTCTCATGATTTGAATAGCCCATCACCAATAGTGCAGTGCACAGAATCATGGAACCACACTATGAATGGTTAAGAAAAATAGTTTTCCAAACTATGCATTGTCCGTGCATGAAACATATGTTAAAAATTGTAGAGGTGTCACAATACAATGATCCCCCACATTTAAAGATTGAAAAATCATTCCCAGTGATGTTTTTCACCAACATGGATACTTCAAGGCAGCCAGACAATTGTTTTAAATTATGTGCCTCTGTTTTTGATTTCTCAAAATAGAATATTTGGGATCTGATGGAACCAAAAATAACCCAAAATACTTTGGAACATTTCACATCAAAAAAATTCTTAAAATTTTCCTCAGATCAATCAAAATCTCAAAATTAGTATTTGAATATAAATAGAAAAATCAGTAAGACCACCCCACTCAATAATACAATCATGTTGGGGAATTTACCACCCTCTCAAAAACTAGTTATGTTACAAATTTGGTGATAATGTTTTTGTGTTTACAGTCTATAAGTTTTTGAAACATATTATATCACAAATATATTTGAATATGATACATATATGATGGATGATATACCTTAAAATTATTTATATCGACTTTATGTTCAAACTAGGAAATGAAAATTCAATGGTAGAAACATTAAGTATAATGTCGTATAATGAGTTGGAATAATAGGATTTAGATCAATGTAAAATAATTTTTATGATAGTGTAAATGCACTTGAATTGTAAATACTAAGTTATTTTTTGTATTTTTATTTACAGTTTATTTTTTCCCTATTTTGGTTGAGAAGGATAAAGATGCACAAACAACTGTTTCTGATAGTGTTTCTCTAAGGAAAAAACTCAATGGTGGTGAGACCATTTAGGGATGGAATCTTGAAATAAGATTAGTGTTTTGTTTATGTGAGAAGACAGTCATACCTTTGGATTTTACAGAATATATCCTTAATTATTTACACTATTCGAGATGGTCTTTTCATCATGGAATAAAATATATGTATAAACTATTGAAATACAAAAAGTAGACTTCCATGAAATAAAATGTGGAATATTTTATCTCAAAATTCCTCACATGTTAGCATGTTGAGCATGAGAAATAGTGGCCAGTGGGTTTGATGTAGTATTTATTGATTCCCCTTGATAAATGGGAGAATATATATATTCATTTGATATCTTTTCTACCCTAGAAAGTTAAAAAAAATTATTTGATATGGGTGATGGTGGATTATCTCACAATTCTATCCCATTTCTTCTATATTTTTGAATTTAACATGGTGGAATAAATTCCAAAAATTTATATATAACAAGTGGTAAAATAGAATGGTTTACCCATTTCAATTGTATTAGACCAAAATTTGAGGTTTATGATTCATTTTTGGAAATCCATACGTGAAGCCCTTAGAACTCATTTGACTATAAAAATGGTGTATCATTATAAAATAGATAGACCACCTAAGGGGGGTTATCAAAACATTAAAGGATATGTTTGGGGATTCTGTATTGAATTTTGGTGGCTCATCCGTGGATAATCTATTGTATGTGGGGTTTTCATACAAAAAATAGTTAGTTAGACTCTCTAAATATAGCTCTTATTAGAGAATTGTTTGGGAGTCCTTTTAATTATCCACTTCGATAGGTGGAAACATTTGAGACTTCACTAGTTTGACCAAGCCTTGTGAAAGAAACAATGGATAATATTCATTTGATCAGAAATATAATAGATATTTCTCAATGATTTCAAATATCATATGTGGATCATCACATTTAGTTGTTTTCATTTGAGGTTATTGATTATGTGATATTGAGAATCTCCACATGGCTTGGTCATCATCATTTTTGTATCTATGGATGCTTATCTATTTGATACATATTCCCTTCTATGTTACTAGAATGGGTTTGTGATGTTCCATATATTTTTCTTTTGCACCAATTTTTTGTTTAGTTCATAGTTTTTTACCTGTATATCAATTGAAAAAGTATCAACCTATTCATGAACATGTGATTTGATGGGATCTGTCTAAACTATAGTCTAATTTTACATTGGATCATATAACAGTATAGATTATAGACAGGAAGAGGAATATATTTTATGAGAATAGTATTTGTTTATTGCTTATTTTATTGAAACAAGGTATGATTCAGGATGAAAAATGGGATCTTGAAAAGAAAATGGTGGATTAGTGGCTCAAACTCTATACTCCAAATGTGGGTTTCTATATTCCAGGGAAAAAAATTGTGGGGGAAACTTTAGCTCTCCCGATTTCAAATACATGACACATTATTTATGTATTTTAAGTATATATAATGTATGAGCTATGTTTGGGATGCTTCAATGAGGTTTTAGAACTTTTTAGAGGCTTTTCGAAAGGATCATAGTTTGAAAATGGATAATAGAAACAGTGAAACACATCTAGGAAGCTATGAAACTAAAATGGTAGGCACTAGGTTGGTGCATGGTTAGAAGAATGGTTTATCCAAGAAATGTTTCTATCTAGGAGAAACCGTACAATTATATACAATGTTTTATAACAAATTTAGTGAATTATTTATATATCAATATGGTCCAACCCTTCGAGGTTTGGATTGATGTAGTTTCTTGTGCATGGTTAGTATATGGTTATCCTATTAATGCACCCTAACCATGCACCATGAAAAATTAGATTAGAAAATAGTGGATAGAATCTAATATAGATCCTAAACCACACATTCTTCAATAAAAATACCTAACAAAAATTACACTTTTTACCAAGTATGTATACATGATTCCTTTTGATCTGGGAGTGATCTGTTGGGGAATCAAGTGTGTTGGAGGCCCAAATTTTGTCGGTATGTTATTGTTCTTTGTGGGTTTTCTTGTATCTATTTTTATTCCTACTATATTAATTTAATATCTAATTTTTTTTGGGTAGATATATCTTTTTTTATTTAAATTATGATGTGATATTATTTCTTATTGAATAGAAACATATAAAAAGTTGTTTTCAAGAGTTTCATTCAAGTTTTTTTATCATTCTTCAATTTCACAAATGATTGAAAGGTTGGTGGATTCTCTCATTAAACCTATTTATTACAATATGAATGTTTGATTACAAATGGATTTGTTTTCATGTAATTGATTATGATTTTAATGTGTTAATATTTATGAAAACACATTTATTGATCATTTTGTGAAATTGTCGAATATTGGATGGTTTTATGGAAAACCTTGTAATATAAATTTTACTATGGTGATTTCAAAATTATGTCTTAAGTATTATTACATTTAATTTTTTATAGAATTGTTTTCATTAAATGAAATGTCTTACTAAAATGTATTGGAATCTTTTTTTGAATATGTGGTTTGATTGAGCTCATTTGTATTAGATATAACCCTATGGAAGGGGTGTGTGCCATTGGGGCACCCGATATTGGTTACATTGTGACGACTGGGAATATCAAAATGAACGTACTCAAGAGTAAAGAAATGTCACCTAGGAATTAATGTGTGGTTTTGTGGATGTGTGGAATTTTTAAAGAAAATTTTATTTGAGATTTTTTAGGGAATATTTTATTTTGTTCAATGAAAACAAGTTTGGTTTGGAAAATGTTTTGGATTGGAAAAATGGTTTGGGGGTTGATATAAACTAGATCAAATTGTTTTTAATAATTTTATATAAATATTCCAACAAGTTACATCATAGTGTATTTTTTGGGAATTCATTATGGGAATATTTTGGAGTTTTATACTCACCCATACTTTGGAAAATTGGTTCATTTAAAGATTTTATCTATTGAGACATCGGTACAGGAAGTGTTTCTATGTTTTTTAGTGATGCATCAGGATGACATGGGTATGTATTATTGAGTTGGGGTTTGTATCTTTTTTGGTGTTGTTGTTTGATGTATCTAGAGTCATTATGTATTGTTAGTTTTGGTTTCTTCTTATACTCTATTATATGGTTGTGTTTTGGTTATACCTTGAGTTGTATTTTCTTTGTAGTAATTCATAATATAGAGGTTTGTTGATTTTTTTCTTGTGGTTTGGTTTTTTATTCAATTTGAAAATGATCTGCCAAATTTTTATGAAGCCCTTGGTATTTATTTCTTGCCTCATGAGTATTAGGGATGTCACTTAAGACCTGGTAAAACCCAGCAACATCTTCCCCAACAAATGGGAGAGGGTTGGGATGTTTAACATACCCTAATATTTTAATGCATATTATTTCCTAATGAATAATAAAAATAAAAAATAAATAAATTCAAATATTCAAATCTGACATCGTAATGAGTTTTGGTCCACTATCTTCTCAATAAATCATTGTTCAAATATCTATAAATCATTTCTAGGATAACATAATTGACTAATAATTTTGATAATTAAGAAATATCTTATAACTATTCGTCATTTAATTTTATATAAAAACCAATCCACTTAAAATTATCTCATAATGTATTATTTAAATGATGTTTAGGAATGTTTCTTATGAAAATATCATGCATTTTAAAAATATGTATTCATATTCTCAAAAAGATAGTAAAAAACTCCACAACTTCTCCTAAAACATTTAAAATTACCATCATTAAGTCAATAATGACTCTTCTAATGTCCTCAAAATCTATTATTATGTATTCCATATAATATTTCATATCCCAAAATTATTCTTTCAATGTTTTCTAATTACTCTTATCAGGATCCTTTGATACTCTTACAAAACCCCGAATTACACATTCAATGAGGATTTCTAATCATTAAAAGACTATCGTTACTCTTCAAAAGTAAATTTTCCCCTCCAAATCTATTTTTTTCCATTTTTATACCCTATATTGTAACACCCAAACATTACATGGTATGTATATCTTTATTTTTAATCTTTTTGAATGCTTATATTGCACGAAACACCAATCATAAACACAAAAAAAAATATTATTATAACTTAGAAATTAAATTTGCGGTAATTAATAGTATTAACCACATTATGAAATTTATATATTATATGATCAATAAAATTTTTAAAATTAATCTTCAATGTTTTCTTGACATTATATAAAAATAATTTTTTTATGTATAAAAATATATATTTTTATGAAGGCATTTTTCCATCATTTTAATGGTGCACTTATTTTAAAACACAAAATTAACTCTTTTATAAATTATATTATAATAAATTAATTTTTAAATAATATTTTAAATATTTACATTGAGTGAATTTTTTATTTTTTGGATATGTCACTTTTTATCATGAATAGTAAATAAATATTGAATTTTAATTGAAAATTGGCTTCTCATCTAAATAATTTATGAAGAAAAATTATATTTAAAATGAATTTTAAGGTTAAAATTAAATAAAAAATATATATCTCAATAAAATTAATGTCAATTTATTTTTTATATGAAATATTGATATAGATACATCTCCAACAATTGAACATTTTCACTTTAAAACCCAGTTTTCTCACCCCGTATACAGGAATAATTTTAAAGGAATTTAAGAAAGTTATTTGTTTTAAATTTGAAAAAATATATTCAATATTTTTATTATAAGTTAAATATTAATTAAATAGTTCCCTTTTATTTTTTTCTAATATGAATAATTAATTGAGTAATTTTAATTACCACGGTTAAGGGTAAATCAAGTAATAAAGTGTAAAACAACAATATAAATATTAGAAAATTACCCTAAAACATGTAATAATTTTACCAGATGAGTTATTTTCAACTGGAATAATCTATGGGACGATTTTATGAGGTTCTGTACACACTTGGATGATATTAATCCATTTTTCAAATTTTTAATGAAAATTCAATAATGTCATACATTGGTTTTTATCAACATTAATATTTTAATATGATTTTACCAAGGGGATATATTTGACTATAAATATTTTTCTAAAAGATAAAATAGTTATCTTCATCAGAAAAATATTCTTTTAATATTATAAAAGAAATAATTACCTTAATATCTTTCATAATGATAATTGAGTAAGTTTTTAATTAAAATAAACATAAAATAAATAATATTAAAAATATAAAAATAAATATCATTTGATATAGTTAATAACATAATATAATTTTATAGATTACTGTAACATGTTATAGATATATTAATATATTTTATTATGATATATTTATATATATATATTTATTTAGAATATCTAGTAATGAATAGTATAAACATAGACAATAAAGATATTTTAAAATTAATAATATTTTATTAATTGATACAAAATTCAAAAAAATTATAATTTTCTAACTTATTTGTATATAGATGAAACATTCATGAATTTTTCATATATCAGCCGTTTGTCACTTTATATTAACTATATTAACCCTCAAGCTATAAAAATCAGTGTCGTCATGGTATGTTTCTAATGAGCATAAATAAGGGATAAAACTAAAAGATAAGGGTATAACCATGACATGAATTTTAACCAAAAATGTCTAATAAAAATTATTTTATCCTTATATTCTTAATATAAAATTTTAGTTTTTATGTGGACACTTTTCCATAAAAGAACATATATATTATTTAAATCCAAGGTAGATACATGATTTCAATCACTATGTATTTAATAACATTTATGTGTCCACATATGGTGAAAATAAAGTTTGAATGATCCTAAATGTATATTTTTATCTATATAATATTATATTCATTATAAAATTATATTTATAATTTTTTTTTCAATTATATAATTACGTTAAATACTTCTTCAATGCTAAAAAAATATTTATTTAATTAACTAGAAAATTAAAATTATTTTATTTTAAAAATAATAACTTTTATATTCTTTGGATGGGTTTATGAGGCTAACAACTTTTATAGATTGATATGATATATTAATGATTTTTGAAATAATTATATTTTAATTATCATTTTTATGTATATAAAGTCAAATTAAATAAATATTATCAAATTTTCAAATAATGATATTTTATTGAATTATTGTTTTACTAAAATATTAAAAAAAATTAAAAATAACATATAAAATAAATCCTGATATTATATGGTCTAAAATTCCTTCCACTATTCATTTTTTTTTATTTTTATGTGTTTTGATCAAGAATTCCATTATTATATTATAATATTTTGAGGTTTTCTAAAAGTAGCCTCACATCAATTATAAAAGGGAACTTCCTCCCTCATATATTCCCACAAATTTGAGCCATCCAACATTACCAAAACAAAAAAATGTCACTTATAAACGTCCTTCATTAATTTCTTGTGATATTTGTCCTTCCAAAAGTCCTACCCTAGATCACATAAAGAGAGATTAAATAATGATTGCTGAAGAAGACGTAATCGTATTTATCGACTCATTCAATTTTGTTTATTCATTAAATTTATCTTTATATTTTGTTTCCATGATAAATTAATATATATAGTATCATATATAATATATTAATTTTTTATTATTATAGGAAACTATATTATACCTTTTATCCATCTTAGAAAAAATGAAAGCACTACACGTGCGAACGTATAACTTAACTTATACATGTTGTGCTGTAATTTATTATTCATAAACACATTACAGGGTTGGGTATAATGTTCACAATTATGGAAATGTATATTAAATATTAGAGGATATTGATTTTGATAATTTAAAATAACATCTACTTTCTTCCCATATCACCATTAAGGAAATTATAACGTCACTTGTGTTTGTGTATGACCTAACATCCCCACGATGCGATGCGATTCATTTTCCATGTTCACTATTAAAGATAGATTCTATGAATTTATATAACAAAAAAATTTCATATATGTTAATATCATTCTGTATAGGATGGAATTGTATCCTATTCATGATAATCAAGACTTACATGACAAAACATGAATAAGAAAATGACATAGGTAACACCCTAAACAAGGGTAATAACAAAAATTTTTTTAACAAAAAGGAGATAATATGTTGTATGAGGATCATATATGATATAATAAATATGGATATGGTTTTTTTATGAAATAATAACTTTCTTTAAGCCATTATAAAATAGGATAAAATAAAATTTACCTAAAGTAATGTGGCAGGTAATAATTTTAATTCTCTCAATCTATTTTATATGAGATATGACTTATTAACAACTTATTTATTATGTTTGGTTTACTACATCATTAATATATCATAGAATGATTATTTTTATCCTCATTGTATTCAACGTCTTATTTTATTATTACTTAATTTTATGTGTCTTACGATTTAAATATTTTAAAGTGGTATGGGACACTTTGATATAAAAATATACTTTTAAGTCAATTATTTGAAATATGTGGAATGATTTGGATATAAAAGACATGGTTTGGGGTCATTTAATTAAATCCCATTGATTCATAAACATGTATCATGAGAATTTTTTTATGGTGAAACCTTTGAATTTCTTTCCAAGAAGAATTAGATTGGATTCTAACCATATACATAAATTATCTTACATATAAGTCTCGATGGTATAATGGTTCATGTGCCAGATACATGATGTAAAATAATTAAGAATTTCTATAATTAAGTATAAATTTATTATTATCCATGATGTTCTCAATTTGAAAAAATACATGGATGGATTTAATTATCATATTATTGATTAAATGGAATGTCTGTTCAATTATATATCATACCATGTTGATTATGATAATTGATTTATGATAGTTTCAAATAAACATAACACCATAAGATGAATTTTATACCACCATTTTTTAACATTTCGTAAGTTATGAATAATATATCATTCAAATATTTTTAGTGGATTAAAATAATTTACATTTGTTATGTATTATGTTTTGTTTGTTAGTTATATTGTATAAATGGAAACCATGTTTGGATATAGTTTACCATGACTAATAAAATAGTATGATACTTGGGATGAATTTATAATCATGATGATGTAATAAATTAAGGCACTATCTATGGGTTACTAGGGTTATGGTGTTACAGTTACAATATAATGAATTTTAGTAAAAACCAAGGTAAGTAGATTTTGGAAAACATTGAATGTAGAATATAACCTTATGACTGACTTGTTAGGATAAGTTTAAGTATAAAGAAAAATCCTTTAGAATTGGAATTTATCATGGATAACCTAGTTTAAACCCATATAATTTTTTATTTATAAGAACATATCATGATTTAGTTATCTTATAAGTGATTATTCACTCTGATTAGTATTGGTCATAATTTTTTTTGTTTTTCTCAATGGTTAGAATAATAAGGAAAATGGTTAATGAAAAATGCAATAAACATTTTTTTAAAGAGAAATAAAATGAGAGAATTACTATATTAAAGAGTAAATTTATTATATATAACTAGTTATTAAGAAAAAATGTTAACAACAAGACCTTAACCAACTCATGGACTCAAAAAATAAGAGAAGGATAGAGTTTTCTAAGAGATCATGTGGTGGAAACTATGCAGTAATGGTGATTATATTTCTTATATGATAAAAATGTGAAATAAAACCCCAAGTGAATGTAATATAGGAATGTGAATATGTATTGGTTATGTGATATAAGGAAAAATGTTAGTAATTTCAGTGTAAAAATGAAATTCTTGTCTAAAAAAGTGAATAAGAAAAATAGCCTTAGATATTGAAGAATAATATGATAAAGCGTAGATAATGGTTTATTAATAAAGTAGAATTATTAATTTTATTATTTATTTATGTTAAAAAAATTATTTTATAAATGATTCTTCAGATTTATAATAATTTTACTCCATTATTTCTTCTGTGTGGATTTGGAAGCACATGGTGAGTAGTGTCGGTATTCAATATAAGTAAATTTTTTCCATGTTATAAAACACATTATTGGGAGAATATAACCCTTAATATAGTCATTAAGTTGAGAAAATAATCATTAATATATGTTTATGGGATAATACTGGTGACCAAGAAAGTGGTTAGTTATATGATGGTTTATCTTTTCTTTGTTGGGTTTACGACATGTTTGGATTTAAGAAACATATTCAACAACTTTTGATTTCTTTTTGAAGAATTCATGTTTTTATTAATGTTTTATGGTGGTCAAAGTATTCATATATTTTATATGTAAAAATATGTGATACATTTTATTTTTTCGGGAATCTAATTTTAATATTGATTTTTGAAATTTGGTGACCTTTTTGGACAATGACTTTGGAAAAATTTATTTTGGATAACTACAAATGAAATGTATTAATTTAAAAATTTGATATTATTGTTTCTGGTTATAAGTTTTATTTATCATTTAGAATATTATTAGATAACCATGTTGGATTTAGTAATCATTTAATGTCCCAATGAACGACTTGTGTATCTTTTAAATCATTAATGTTATTCAAGAATAAGAAAAAAATACATCTTGAAAATCCATTTCCTAGGATAAAAGATAAAATAAAAATAGGTTAAATCACATCCGAAATATTATATTATTCTTATAAAATGTAAAATAATAATGTAATATTATTTTATTAGTTGTTTATCTATATTTAAAAGGAGTTTCTCAATTCTATGAAAATTGATTTCGGGAAAAAAAATTGTCCATTTACTTTTCATTCTGAGTAATCAATTGTCATTTAAACAATAAAACATTTAAGTTTTATGCTAGTTAAAATTATAAGCACCATACTATATATCATTCTCCATCAGAACTTGATAGTTATATTTCAATTCCTTTTCCCTGATTTCCCTTTCCATTAATGTTATCCTATTTAAATGACTATTTTTTTGGTGACATTCACATTTCCCTTTCACTCTTATTAAGAGGCTGTTTTGTTAACCCTATTTATGATCTCAGTTTCCTACAACAAAATATTAAATTATCAACCTAAGATTTTTGAAGTTAAATTTAAAATTTATTATAAGGAATTTGATAAAGTAGGAGATAATTTAACATCCCAATATTTCATGGTATGTCTCTCTTTAAGATTAATATTTTCGAAAGCTTATTTTCAGGCGACACCCAGCTTAAATGAACAATGATATAATATTTTATCCTATCATTTAAATTAGATAGAATGAATAATATTAACCATATTACAATATTTATATATCATATGATAAATCTAATTTTTATTATTCGTATTATTTGTTTTATAACAATGAGATAAAAAAATCAACTTTCATGCATAAAAAGCTATATTTTTTCAATGGATGCTTTCTAATTATTAATGGAGTACTTGTTTTAATACTATAATTTGAAAATATTAAAAATTATATTTGAAAAAATAAACAAATTTTTTTAAATATGATTATAAAAATTTACTTTGGTTTATTTTTTTATTATTATTCTGATATAATTCATTTTTTGAGGAAAAGTAAAAAAATACAACATATTAATTGAATATTGAATTTTCACCTAAATAAAATTTGGTTTTATATTATTTTTTAATATTTACAAAATGTATCAATAGATGAATTATATATCTATTAATTAAATTATAGTCATTGAAATAATTTTAAAAATGAATTTGGATATAAAAACATTTAAAATTATTTCATATTTTCACATTAAAACCTATTTTCTCACTAAGTATAGAAGATTAATTTTCAATTGATATTATCCAATTATGTTTTTTTATTTTGAAAAATAGATTTTCATTTTTTAATATGAAGGAAAAAATTAATTAAATATATACATTTTATTTTGACCAATATGAATTGTATCTTTTGTAATTTGAATTACCTTGGTTTAGGGTAAATCATGTAACTTTGTGTAAAAAGAATATTATAAATGTTAGTAAATTACCCCAAGAGATGTCATATTTTCATTAGATGAGTCGTTTACGACCAAAATCCTCATATGAAAAATTTTATGAACTTTGGTGCCACATATATGACTTTATTCCATTTATAGTATTTTATTTTCTTGAAAAGTTTGTGATGTCATAATTTGGATTTAAAAAGTTTAGTATTTTAATGTGGGGTTACCGCAGGGATATATTTAAGAATAAATTGTATTTATAAACATTAAATAATTATCTTAATAATTGATTTTTTTAATTTTAGGGAAGAATTAATTTCTTTAACATCTTGCACAATGATGATTGAGTAATTGTTGAATTAATTAAAATAACAAATAAATGATATGAAAAATATTAAAATAAATATAATTTGATATACATAATGTCATAAAATAATTTAATAGACTAAAATGACATGTTAAGGATTTATTAAAAGTGTTTTCTCAAATATATCTTGTTTTATTGATATTTTTCAATGTCAAAGTATTGACTAATTTCAAAATAGGCCTTAATGATATTTTAAAATAAATAATATTTAATTAAAAGATATAAAAATAATTTTTAAAAAATATATGAAAAAATTATTTTTATAAAGCTAAATAAGACATCAATGATGCATTTATGGGTCGTTTGTGATTTGAATGCAACTATACTAACCCTCAAAGTGTAAAAATCCATTTGTCACCGTAAGAGTCAAAGTAGTTAAATAATAGTTAAAACCAAAAGATAAGTGTATAACCATGAAATAAATTTGTCACAAAAACATTGGACGAATAATATTAGACACATATAATCTTAAAATATAATTTTATTTTAATAATGGAAAATTTTCCTTATAAATTACTTATATATTATTTAAATTATTGATAGTTACAAAATGTCACTCACTTTTTTTAATATAATATATGAGTCGACATAGGGAAAATATGAAGATACTGATGAACCTAAAAGTATATTTTGATACTAATGAATTTATTTTTATTATAATTTTTTTTAAAAAAATTAATAAATTAAATAATTATCTTAAAAACTTCATCACAGCTAAAATATTATTTATTTGTCTAACCGAAAAATAAAATAATTAATTTCAACAACATTAATTTTGATATATTTTGGATAATATAATGTGTATAAATAATTTCATAAATCAATATAATATATTTGAGATGTTTTAAATCATTTCATTCAAAGTTACAGTTCTTTATAAAATATTTAATGAAAAAATTAATTGATTTTTTTAAAATTTGTCAATAATGATATTTTATTGAATTAATATTTCATTAAATTATATAAATATCATAAATATCACAAATAACCCCAAATGAGATAATAAATGGTCTAAAAAATCATCAAATATTCATTTATAGTCCATGTTTATGTCTTTTGATATATAACTCATTTATTATATTTTAATTTTTTTTCGGTTTTCCAAAAGTGCCCCTCACATCTACTATAAAAGTAAACCTCCCCCCTCACTTGCTAAAACCAATTTAAGACATCTAGATCACCCAAACATTGAATATTTATCTTATAAATATCCCTATTTGTGAAGTATTGGGTATTTTATGTTGTAAATTCCTACCATTGATCACGTAATAATATATTAAAGGAACTCCGCCGAAGAAGAGGTAATAATCACTATCAGATACTTATGTTTTTTTCTTCTTCCACTTTTTCTTCAAATGACATTTAAATGATAATGTATAATTTATATTATAATTTATAATCTGATATTTTATTATTATCATACTAAAACTAAATTCCACCATTTATCCATCCTATGAAAAATGAAATCACAATACATGAGTACAAACGACTTACCTTCTCCACACCGTGATGATTTTTTTTTCACCACAATAATTTGATGGATATAATGGTGGAAATAATGGATATATATATATATATATTAAATATTAAATTTTATTTATTAATTAAAAATTAATATACCATACACTTCATTACCATTTCACCATTAAGGGAATGATACCACCACTCGGGCATACGTACGACCTACCGCCTCCACGATGTGATACAATTCATTTTCCTTATTCACAATTAAATAATGATTATAGTAATTTATATAATTAATAAATAAGATATATATGAAAAAAATATTATTTTCGATATGATGGAATATAACCTATACATAAGAACTCAGATATACACAACAAAACATGCATAGGAAAATGAAGTAGTTATCATACATAATAAGGGTAATAATGGAATATTATTAACAAATAGGTGATAATATGGTATTATAAGATAATATATTGTATCATAAGTATTGATTTGTTTTAGTTATATGTAAATAACATTATTTAAAACATTATATATTAGGTTGAATAATGTTCAACTAAAGGAAAGTGCAATGTATGGATTTTTCTTATCTAACTTTTATTTCTATGAGATATTCCTTATTCAACACTTATTAATTTTGTGTGGTGTACTTCCCCATTGATATATCATATCTTGAATATATTTTTATTTATGGTATTCAATGTTTTATTTGATAATTATTTACTATTATGTGGATTATGACTCATGTATTTTAATGTAGTATGGTAGACATTGATTTTAAAATATCTATTGAAAAAAATTATTCGGTATATATGGAATAATTTTTTTAAATGTACAACATAGGTTGAGGACTGGTAAATGAAATCCGATCGACTAATCAATAACTCTCATGAAACAAACAAGTTGGTTATTAAGCATTTTTGTTTTTTTCCAAGAAGAATCAAACAATTTCTTAATATAAGACTTAAAATATCTTGAGAATAAGACATGATGATATAGTGTCTCATGTGCTAAATACATGACTTAAAATAGTTAATAATTACCTTCAATCATTTTTTAGTTATTATTATATAGTATATTTTCACTATGAAAAGTTATATGGATTCATTTCATTCTAATTTCATTGATTAAATGTCATTTCTTTTTTGTTATCTACCATTTGATATAGATTATACTAATTGATTCATGATAGTTTATATTATATATTACCCATTACTGGGAATTTGAGATCACCAATATTTTTTTCATTTTCCTATTTTATGAATAAAATATATTTGAAGGATTTTTCAAGGACTCTAATAATTAACTTATGTTATGTAATATTTTTTAATTACTATTCCCAATTTAAAAAAATAACCATATATGTATATAGTTTATCAGGATTGAAAAACTATTCCGTCCATCAAGAATTTTTTCTTTGTTATCATGACAATTTAGTAAAGAATAAAACAGGATCCATGATTCTAGGGTTAGGTAATTATAGATGTTATCAAAAGAAGTTTAGTATAATCATTGGGAACTATATTTTGGAAAACATAGAATATGGAACATAATCCCATGAAAATCCTTTGAAGAAAAGTATAAGTATAGGATAAAATACTATAGAATTTGTAATAACCCTTGATAACCTAGGTTAAACCAAGTTTTTATATATTGTGAAGAAGATTCCATTATTTTGACATACATTAAATGATTATTCACAATGATAAGTATTGGTTGCACAATGCCCTTTCGTTTTTGTCAATGGATATAACTAGAAGGAATTGGGTTAATGATGAATGTGATAGAAAATGTATTGATGATAAATAAAATGGGATAATGACTATATTTAAGAATAATGGTATTTTTATTAAAAATATTCATGATATATGATTTCTAACTTGCACATTAAATAACTCTCAAACTCACCAAATATGATAAAGATACAGTTCACTGATAGTTCGGGGGGGGGGGGAACCATGGAGTAACTGTGATTAAATTTCATATATATTGAAAATGTGAGAAGAAACTCCCAAGTTGATTTCTTAAAGGAATGGGAAGTTGTTTTGGGAATGTTATATAAGGACACAAAGTATTTAATTAATATGGTAAAGTGGAAATTTCGGTTAATTAAGTGGATGAGAATAATGGACTATTATAATAAAGAATAAGATGATTATGTGTAGTTAATGGTTTAAAAAATAAGTAGAATGTTTAAAGTGATTGTGTAGTAGGATCAAAGAATTATTTTTAAATGATTCTCTAGACATATATAGATTTTATTTCATTACTTCTTATTTATGTATTTGGAAGCACGTCGTGAGTAATAATGGTAACCAATAGGATTGATTCAAGTGCAAGTTGATCTTTTTCAATACATATGATTGAGGGAAGATAACCATTAATATATTGTATAGGTTTTTATAATATTGATAAATATATTTTTATAGGATAGTATTTTGGAAGAGGCAATTGGTTATTGATTTGATTGTTTATGTTATCATTATTGGTTTTACTACATGTATGTCTTTAGGGAATATGTTCAATAACTCGAGATATTTTTTGGAAGAATTCATGTTTTCATTATGGATTTATTGTTATAATGGATTTAATATATTTAAAATGTAAAAATAGATGCTATATTAAATTTTTAGTAGAATATAATATTAATATTGATTTGTAAAATTTAGAGACCTTTTTAGACTTTGAATTTGGACAGATGTATTTTCGATAATTACTTATGGAATAGATTGAGTTGAACATTATAAATTATTTTTTTGGGTTTTAAGTGTTGTTAATTGTAATGGATATCATATCATAACAACTTTTGTTTAATTAAAATTTTTAATCTTGATGGACTGTCTTATGGATATTAGGATTCATTAATGTTCTAAAGACATGAACAAAAAAAATTCATCTTCAAAATCCATTTCCTAGTATAAAAGAGTATGTGAAAATATATTAAATCATAAAAATATCTAATATTGAACATATGAAATGGAATGTAATAATGGTTTTTTATTTTATCATGTTTTATCTATAGAGTAATGGATTATCTACGGTCTTGGAAAAAAATTCAGAAAAATATTATCGGTTAATTTTTGTTCATGAGAAATCAATGATATTTTAACTAATCAGAAATTTATGGTTTGGTAATGGCCAACATTCTAATTATTATGTTATATATAAATATCCCTCAGATATTAACAGATATATTTTTCATAAATTTAAATGTTTTCACATTCATCAAGTGTTCTTCAATTTGGATTCTTAAATTTTTGGTGACCTTCCCTTTCCCCGTTACCACTTATTTAAAGGTTGTTTTAGTAATCATATTTCTTATGAGGGATTCCCAAAAAATAATTTTTAAGTATGAAATTTTGTTTTTAAAGTAAAATTTCAATTTTCAAGGAATAAATTTATTTAAGTAGGGGAGAATGTAACACCCTAAGATTTCATTGTAAGTCTCTCTTTAATGTTGATCTTTTTGAAATCTTACGTTGCATGTGACACCCCACCTATATGAACAACGATATATTATTACAACATAGGGGTTAAATATGGTGGAATGAACAGTATTAACCACATTATGAAGTTTATATATTTTATATTCAATAATATTTTTAACATTCATCATCTATGTTATTTAGATGTCATATATAAATAAATATTATTTATGAATAAAAATATATCTTTTTTTAAAGATAGTTTTCCACCTTCAAATAGAGGAATTGTTTTAAAAATAAAAATTTTCAATTTTATAAATTATATTTGAAAAAATTAAAATTTATTTTTGAAAAGGAAATTTCAAAATTTACCTTGGTTAAATTTTTGGTATTTTTCCGATATGTTTCATTTTTATGATGAATAGAAAAAAATAATACATTTTAATTGAAAATTTTCTTTTCATCAAAATAATTTTTGATGTCAAATAATATTTTAAATTTTAATATTGTAATATTATGTAAAAAATTAATATATTAATCCAATTAAGGTCATTGGAGACTTTTTTATATTGAATTTGGATATAAAAACATCTGAAAAGTTTGTACTTTTCACTTTTAGAACATTTTCCAAACCCCATCAAAGGTATTGATTTTAAATTAATTTTATCCAATTATGTGTTTTTAATGTTAATAATTTATTAAATATTTGGAATCATAAGGTCCAAATTATGTAAATATCTGCCTTTTATTTTTGGCCAATTAGAGTAGTAACTTTAGTAATTGTAATTTCCAAATTTAAGGGTAACTCAGGTAGTTTAGGGTAAAAATAATATTATAAATATTATAAAAATACCATAAATCTTATCTTTGTTTTATTTTATGAGATATTGTCATCCCAAACCATATTTGGGCCGATTTTTGAGCGTTTGGAGCCTCTTTAGAGAGTTTAATCCCTATATTGTATTTTATTTTTATGAAATTAAACAGTATCATACTTTTCTGTTAAAAAAGTTTAATATTTTAATATGAGTCCACTAAGGAGTTATATTTTAATATTAATATTATTTATAAATATATGATAGTTATATTCATCATTTAATTTTTTTTTCAATTTTTTTGAAAAATTGATTACCTTAAGGCTTCCACAATGATGTTGTAGTAATTGTTTGACTAATAAAAATATCAAATAATTTATTTTAAAAATATTGAAATAAATATAATTTGAGATACTTAATGTAATCCAATAATTTTATATATAACCTTACCACATTTAAGATTTACTAAAATATTTTTTTGATATATATCTTCTTTTATTGAAATTATTAAAAGTCAAAGTAGTGAATACTGTCAAAATAGACCATAATGAAATTTTAAGACAAATAATATTACATTAAAAAATATCAAATTCTTAAAAATCTTAAATCCACCCAAATTATTTTTAAAAGGTTAAATATTTCATGAATTATACATTTATGGATCGTTTGTAATTATATAGTAACTATATTGACCATCAAATAGTAAAAATACTAATTATAATGGTAAGAGTTGAAGGGGATAAATAACTACTAAAACAAAATATAAGGGTATAACCACGACCTATATTTTCTGAAAAAAATATTTTATAAAGGTTACTATACCCTTATAAAAATAATATATAATTTTAATTTTTTAATGGGATCTTTATATAAAAATTAGATATATATTATTTAAATAAATGATAGTTATAAAATTACACTCTCATTGTATTTAATACCATGTATATCATCACACATGGAAAAAAATCACAAAATTAATTAAAATAAATTTAAATTTTGAAAAAAATAATTTAGTTTCATTATATAATTTTATTTTGAAAATTTATAAATTATATAATTTCCTTAACTTCTTCTTCCATTGTTAAAAGAGTATTTATTTAATTAGAAAAATACAATAATTGATATTAAAAAGATTAATTTTGATATAATTTTTATTATTTCTAGTGAATACAATTTTTTATAGCTATTGGATGTATTTTAGAGGATTGGAAGCATTGGATTTTAATTTAAAATTTTTCTTAAGGTATTTAAAGTCAAATTAAATGAAGAGTATCAATTTATAAATTAATGATATTTTTTGAATTAATATTTAATTAAGTTATTATAAAATCATAATTAAACCCAAATTGGATTATATATGGTCATAAGTTTCATACCATGTACATTTATTGGCCATTTTTTAGACTCTGGATATAGAATTCCCTTTTTATGCTTCCATATTTTTTAGGTTTTTTGAAATTTTCTTTCCCCTTGATTAGAAAATGGAACCTCCTCCTTCACCTCCTAAAAAAAATTTGATCAATATATATCTACAAACACCTACAAATTAATATTTTACATATCATTTTTATGTTCTATTGGTTTTTTCCCTTGAAAAATAACTACCCTAGACTAGTTAAGAAGATAATAAAAGATTCCACTGAAGAAGAGGTAATTGTTCATATCAACTCATTCGTGTTTGTTTCCTCTTCCAGTTACTCATTATATGTTATTACCATGATGAATTAATTAATCATATATAATATCTATTATGTTATTTTATTATGATTATGGTACAAACATATTTCATCTTTTGTCAATCCTTTTTAAAATAAAAGCACTATACATCAGTATGTATGACTTACCGTATCCATGACATGGTATAATTTGATATTAAAACCCAATTTACATGGATATATATAATGATAGAAATAATAGAAAAATTTAATAAATATATAATGATATTTATTTTAGAAAAATAAATATACCATACAATTACTTATCAATTCATATTGGGGGAATGACACCATCGCTTGCCTATACGTACGACCTACCATCTCCATGACTCTATGCGATTCATTTTCCATGTTCAAAATTAAATAATGATTCTAATACTATATATAATGAATAAATATGATATATATTACCTTAATATCATAATATATGTGATAGATGTATAAGATATGCACATAAACCAGAACTTACACGAAAAAACAAGCATTGTAAAATAAAGCAGCTGACACATGAAACAAGCGTAATAACAAAATTTTAATAACAAATGAGTGATAAGATAGAATAAGAGGATAAAATATGATATCATAAATTTGTATATGATTTTTTAATTAATAACATCCATTAAACTGTTATACAGGTGGTCAAAAAATGTTCAACTAAATAAATGTGTGACCTAATGGTTTTTATCATCTCACATTTATTTTTGTTAGATATTCATTATTTGCCACTTATTTATTTTTTCTAGTGTGCTTCCCATATGATAAATCATATCATGAATCTCTTTATCTTCATGGTATTAAATTTTTTATTTGATAATTATTTTTTTAATTTTTATTATGATTAAAATATTTCAATGTTATATGTTACAATATGATTTAATAATATATTTATTTATCAGTTATTTGATATATGCGGAATACTTTTGACATGAAATGCATGGTTTGGGGACTTGTTAATGAAATCCAGTCAATTCATTAGAAGTTCATAGAAGAAAAAATACATGATGAAATACCTTTCATGTTTGTTTTGAAGTTGAATAAGAATAGTTTCTACCTGAAGTCTTAAACTATCTTGATAATATTTCATAACGGTAATGTGGTTCCGGTGGTAGAAACATGATGTTTGATAATTAATCATTAACTTTATTCAAAATTCATTTACTATTATATAGAATAGTTTCACTATGAAAAAAATCTATTGATGAATTTCATTCTAGGTTTATTTATTAAATATAATCTGTGTTTAGTTATATACCATGACATGTCGATTATGCTCATTGATTAATGATTATTTCCCCTATTATTAAACACTTACTGATCATTTTAGATCTCTATTATTTTATTTCATCTTCCTAGGTTATAAAAAATATATATTTGAATAAGTTTACCTGGATTTTATGATTTTAATTTTTCTATGAATTATATTCAATTTTATATTACTAATGTAAAAAAGTGAACCTTATATGTATCTATTTTACCAAGTCTACTGAAAATTTTGGTCCATTGGGATTCATTTTTTGTAATAATTCCAATGCATTAAATTAAGGCACACACTCTGTGTTACAAAGTTGGGGAGTTACTTATATTAAAAAAAATATAATAATATACTCTTAGTGGATATTGGGAAGATTATATGAAATTTCCTTTTCTTTTATATGTTCACATACTAAGTCCTATAATGAATCTTAGAACTAATTTTATTATACATCAGAAGTGACACATATATAATATTCTCCATATTTATAAAAAAATATAAAAAATAAAAAATAACCTTATTCTATTGATAGTATAGTTCCTAAAACCTAAACTAATTTATGTTACATCAAAACCATCTGAATAATAACTCATCAATAACATTCTTTAATCATTATGAATATTTTTGTGAAAATAAATTCTTTATTAAAATTACCTTCGGAACATAAATCAATCCTTTTGGAATTTTCTTTCAACCACAAAAACCCATTTAATTTTTTTTAAAATTGAATAATATATTAACAAAAAACTACATGATAAATTATTATTTAAATGAAAATAATATCCCTTATTGACATTAATCTTTTCTTCAAGTGATCTTGATGCCCCCAACTTAATCTAACCCTCATCAATACATTTATCCCATTTTCATTATTATCATAAATATGAATTCTAAATATGAATAACATATATTTTTTCATCTTATCCACCATTCAAAACACATACAATTCATATTGGATATTATAATTTAGTCTCTCTCAAGAGTGAGGGAATAGATAAACATTCATGATTAGACTCAATGTCTCCATAATATCATTTTGTAAATACATGGTAAAAATTTAAGATAATTATTATCATTTAGTAATATATTCATTCTATATATCACCATTGGAAACTCACCCTTTGATGAAGTGATATTTTGTATAAATGGGAATATGTTTTCATTGTTGTAGATGATATTTTTTGAAAAATCAATGTCACATTTAATATTAAATGATATATTGAGAGGTATTTTAAACATC
The DNA here is from genome assembly GCA_963277665.1 of Viscum album. Classification (NCBI taxonomy): domain Eukaryota; kingdom Viridiplantae; phylum Streptophyta; class Magnoliopsida; order Santalales; family Viscaceae; genus Viscum; species Viscum album. The sequence goes on along the minus strand of OY728125.1, from coordinate 1,740,867,196 downwards.
ACCATTAACTACTCATTTTATTTCTTCACCAAAAAGAATAATGGTGAAATAAATAGTATAAACCATATATTAAATTTCTATTGTCCTTTATGTCGTATAGTTTTTCTCTATTTGTTCAAAGATAACACATTTATTGTTCAATATATAATGTCCACCAGATAAATTTTATATCTTATAGAAATCACTAACTTAGTCAGCATCATTATTACCCATCAAAATAATGTGTTTCCCTATTTTAAATAACAGCCCAAAACTCATCATACCATTATTATATTTATGAATTCTGTTAACTTCTTTTCAATGATATTCCTTATAAACTTTATTTTATCTCACACATAAACCTACAAAAAAAATGATGTTAGGTCTGGATTGTAACACCCCATGATTTTTAAAAATATTATCTTTAATAAATATATTTGGTATATGCTGTAATGAGTGAAAACGAACCATTATATTCTATCATTTTAATTAAAACATTATGTAAATCAGTTAGTTTTTTGGATATGAATATGAAGAATAATATTTGGAAACGTTCTTAGAAATTTTATTAATAATAAAGTATGTTGTAATTCTTAAAATAAATATTAATCAGTTCGAAATGATGGTAAAATCTTTTAATGTTAAAAATGATATTTTTCATAAAATTTTATTTAATTGTGAAATGATGTTTCATTTTTATATATAAAATTAATAATAATTAATAAATTATTAATATTATGTAGATTATATATTAAATTATATAAATTAGCATTCATTTTATAATGTCTGTTAGATATGTAATTAGAATAACTTTATATTTTCATTAAAAATATTTTCATCAAAATTGTTTTTACTATATTTTTTATTGGTATATTAAAAGTAATATTTGACAATTTAGTAATTTTTTTGATAAAAATGATATAAATATTAAATTAATAATTTCCTAACTACCTTGTAGTGATTTTGTTTTGTTTTTCCAAAAAAATATGATTTTTCATTGAATAGTGAAAATATTGATCTCTCAAATACATCCAATTTAAGGGAATTATTATGATGTAAAACTAAATTAATATATTATAAATCCTTTTTATCAACCAATTATATGTTAATGGAGATAATATTATATTTAAAAAAATATATTTTGAATTTGGTTACCCAATCATGACTTTTAGGACCAAATAAAATATTTTATTAGAATTTGAAACTATTTTTGAGTAATTACATTTAGTAGTATTGGTTGAATATTTCATTTTATTTTAAAAAGTAAATAATTTATAAAATAAATAATTTTTTCTTATATAACCCAATTTTATTTTTAAACTTGACACATTGTGTCAATGTGAAATGATTTTTACTATTATATGTTGTATTTTCCTCAAAAACTATTTTTCATACATTTTTTCATATTTATATTTAATTATATTTCTATAAAATATATACATTGTATCTGAGAAAATGTATTGATAATTTTTAATCATAATGATTAGATTTTTTATAATACCTATTTTATTTTGTTGGAGACTTATTCCATTTTCATGACATGTTATTTTTGTTTATATACTATAATATTAAATTATTTTATGCTTTCATTACTAAAATTAATTTTTTTTTTATTTTTTTTTATTTTATGTTTGTATTTGGTCATTTGAACCAAAATTTAACAAAGAAAAATTAATTTCCTTCAAAAAATTCTTTTAAATGATTTAAAATCCTATTTCTCTATATAAGTGTTTATTAAATTATTTCTCGATTGTAATTATTTAAACATTATAGAATATTATATTAAATCTTAAAATAAATTTTAATTTCTTTTTAATTTGTCTAAAAATTAATGTTTTCAAAAAAATATATGGGTCACTTTTCACCCCTCTAAAAGTGGTGTAAATGAATGTTTTTGTTATATATAGAATGAGTAGAGTTTCTTGTTGTCATAAAAATTATTATTTATGATGAATCATCAAAATATTTCAATTTTTTTCAAAAAAAAATTATTTACATTTACTCTAGGGGTGTTTTATGTTTTTTCAAATAAATATTAATTTTATCTTAATTTTTTCATGACTTTCGGATGGGATTATACATGTGTGTTGGAAGTAATATTTTATGAATTATTTATCCAACTGAAAAAATATATGTGTGTTAGGTATGTTTGGGTCCTTTTTCATTTCCCATAAGTGTAGGTAAGCTTGATATAATCATCCAATGCATTGGGTATGGATTATATTCCCAAAGTTCTAAATAGGGAATTAACTAAGTAGGGTTTTGAATTTTGATGATTTTATTTAATAATGATTGTATGATTAATATAAACATTATTTCCCAAGGTATAAAAATTTAATTCCCTTTAATCAATTTCACATAATTCTTGGCCATTTGTTAATATTTTTTGGATTTTTTGGGTTATTTGGATATATATTTTAAATTTTTTGATGCCCATGGGGTTGTACAAATTTGAAAAATAGTTATGGAAAACCCTACAGTTTGGACCAGTAGGTTTCACACCCTATTATTAGCGATTGGATAGAAGAATAAGGTCAATTTCAAACCATACATCCTTACCCAAAACAATATTGTGTTGGATAATAGGAATTTCATTGTAGGTACATTGTTATATTATATGTTTTGAAAATCATGTATCCTTTCCAGAAGTCCAATAAAAGAGAATCCTTAGGATGCATGGTTATTATTAACTATACCACTTGAATAGGAAACCGTGAAATAGGTATTAAATCCACAAAAAATATAATTAAAATATAGGTACAATGTATTTTACTTCTAATCACCCCATTAAACCCCAATCAATTTCGTTTTTTAGGCTCTCTGGAGGATTTCATTACTTGTCAAATATCTTCCCTTGTGAGTCAAAGAGTAAGTGGATGATATGCAACCCTACACAGAATCTGTTTTCCCCTTGATTTATATCCTTTCTCTCATATCTACCTCCACCCTATTATATGATTTAATTCTCACGTTTTTATGGATTAATTATCTATTTTCATGGGTCTGTTTTATAGATCCTAATGTTATGTGTTATTCCTAGATCATATTCGCCTTCATCTCCCATTCGGTATTTCCCATTAAATGTGTTAATTTTTCTTATTAGGTGATTTAGGGTAGGTGTTAATATTAAGTATATAATGTGATTGAAACAATAAATATCTTTATTGGATTAAAATGAGGTGTCAATTATTTATAAACCCAAGATTGTAGTTGATTTGATTAATGCTTTTAAAAGGTCTTGGAAATTCGTAAAACCTTCTATTCCAAGGATTAAATGTTTTTTGTGGTTTTTATGTAAAATGATGGTGTGAAATGTGAAATGATTTTAAGGGATGATTTGATGATAATTTTTCATAATATTTTATTAAAATAAATGTATCTTTTGAAGGAATTAACTTGTTAAAAACAAAAAAATGGTTTTGGCATTGGAAAGGCATGTTGAACATGAAAATTGGGTATTCAAACTATTAAAAGTGAATTGAAATGGAATGATTAAATTCACCAGGATTTATTATTTGGATGTTTGAATAAAATTTGATCTAGAGTAGTTGGTGAGGGATAAATAATAGCATGCCGATACATTGACTCACTAGCTATATATTAACAATAACAAATCTTACAGAATCTTGTTTGGCATCACATTCAATAATTAGATGATGATGGATTAGTTTCACTTGCCTAAGACTTTGGATGTGTGTACACATACCCGATTCGTCATTTCGAATTAGTAGGGATATTATCCATGATCCTGGAACTAACATAACATAGGTTTTTTAACCATGGTTTATAGTTTTGACTTGATTATGCATTCCATTATTTAAATAACTACTTAATTCATGCTATTTTTTTATAAATTTTTTATATGAACTATTCATTTAAACATATTTTGATATATCTTTCATCAATTTTATTTGAAATAAATTCTTAATTTAAAATAATTTCATTTTATTCCATTAACTTTTATTAAAAAACATGATATATAAAATTGTTTTAATTATCATTGAAATGATTATAGAACAATTGGTGAGACCATAATGGGTTTTATAGCTCACACCCTACATTTTCTTTCCGATGTTGGTAGATGTTATTATGTATGGTCCATGAAAAGGGAAATCCCCACTTAGACATATGGGGTGTTCTTGTTCCATTGGACTCTTGAGTGATGGTGGTGATCATTTGAGGCTATCAACCACTTATTGCACATGAAGTTTTTGAAATTTTTATTTTATTTATGTTTTTTTTAATTTTTATTAATGTTTTAAATTAGGATATCTATCTATCATCTTGAGGTATTGTTATCCATGATCAGTGTTTGGAATGCTGATTGTTCATTGATTTATCTTCCAGTGTTATATATCAATGATTTTTTCATATATATAAACCATTTCTTTCGATGTTTGATATGATGGTAGGTGATATTAACCAACCAATTCAGATTCAATTTCACAATTCAGGTTATGTAAAAACTGGATTGTGTATCAGTATACAAAGTTAACCTAGTTAGTTAATTAAAAAGTGATATCAGAGGTACGATTACCTTCTTTCTATAATATTGGTATTCTTTCAGGGATTTCATGGTAGATAGGATGTTATATTATCATGGTTTAGAATTTATTTGAGTATATGTTCTTGGACATAGCTCATCATATATATTCTTAAATCACCATCGGATTATGTGAAAAATTTCCTTTGGGAAAAATTTTACATTATTATTTTCTTTTCCTAGTATATGATATTATTATTTATAATGTTTTTCTAATTCTTTTTTATGCTGTTTAGTATCGTTCAACCAAGATTATGTTTGAAGGGACCATGTGTAGAAGTTGTTGGTGAACTATAGAAAGTGAATCCTCTAGTTGATCATCATATTATTGAGATAGTGGATTAATATGTCCAAGCATTGGTAAAGGTTTTTACACATGTTCCTATATATGATGCCATAATGGAACCATAATGTGATAAAGATAAGGATCATGCATAAGAAAATATCTGATAGAAACCACCATATTTCCAATTCTCTATTGATCCTCAATATTATTTGGATTTTTTGAATTATATTGAGATGATTTTTGAGTTTTAGGAACTCATTAATCCACAAAATTGATTCCTCCTAACTTCATGATTGATGGAAATATTAGGATACGGTGGGATTAAATGGTTAAAAAATAAACATGAGGTATTAGAGTATAAAGAAATCAGTTTACATTTTATTGAGTATTTAAATTAAGAGTCCAAGGTATTGGTTATTTCTACTGATTTTGAAGTCCTATAGCGGGGATACATGTTTTTTAGTAAGTATACATAACGTTCTCTTATCTCGATTAATTTTATCCCAAGGAAGTGATGAATTAAAAGATAAACGATTGATGATTTTAGATGGGTACCATATATGAAATCCAATACTAGGTCTTCATATTGAAACTTACTTCTTATAAAAAATTTTTAGACACCATGTTGATTTTTTATCTTGATCTGATAGGTACTTTAGTGATGATGGGAGTTCCTATAACTCCAATTGTATGTTTAGATAGATTCATTACAGGAATAAAAAATCATGATGATTTTCATAGTGGTCGTCAACAGAAAATTTTTTCTCGAAATAATTGGGTATCAAGATATGGTCCTTTGACTTCTTCCTAGGTTGGAAAGGTTTATAATTCAAAAGAAAAATTGAACTAATACACCAATGAACTATAAAATTTTCTATCACTCAGTACACCTAAAAAATTTATGTAATATATTTTCTTCCATTGATAGTGGAATAAGCATTTTAGCTCTTAGAAGTTCTATAGTGAAATTATATTCATTAGGAACTAATGTTTTATATCCACAAGAATCTGGAATGAATCATTTTTACATAGTAGAAGAGTATCAAAACAAAGTTAATGCGTGTATAGTTATAGTGTAGGGTATCATCACTATGGTTATATATGTAGTGACTTCTTTGTTTGATATGGGTGCATCTAATTCATTCCTATAAACTCATTTTGTGAATTTTCAAAACCATGAAATGGAGTTTATTTCTTATGTAATGGATATTACTATTATCGTAAGAACAAAGAGATAGAAGGGTATCTCATATCCCTCTTGTTCATTATTTATTTCAGATATTGAGATCTAGTAATGTTTTTGGGTTCTCAATATGAAACACTTCACATTATTCTCATGAGGGATTAGTTAGTTTCTCATATATACGGAATTGAATGTTATCATCAATATTCATCCTTTAATGTGACCAATGGTATGTTTTATATTCATTATGAATTGTAACCATAGTTGGGTATATCTAGAAATTACATCCTTGTTTTAGTAGGGTAATATTGGAGTTTTCATTTGAAATTAAGTTGGAATCTTTTTCTAATATTAATATAGTTATTGTTAACTTTCTCAGCATGTTTTTATCTAATTATTTGGGAAATCCATCCATATGAGAGAGGGATTTTTCCATTAATTTAATACTTTATACCAAACTACTATCTCTTAAATGAAACTGTAAATAACCAGCTGAATTCAATGAATTAAAAAATTTGTTGAAATATTTTTTTTTAAAAATATTTTATCTTCCAAAGGGTGTCACCATTGTTGGAGATATTCTTTTTGTGAAGAAAGCTAATGATACACTCTACCTTTTTGTCAACTATCAAAATACCAATGATTTTGTTGTAATAAATAAGTACCAATTTCTATGTATTGATGAATTTTTAACAAGTTGAAATGATTGATGTTTTTTAGAAGACTTACCATTATTCTGGTACCACATGGTGAGAATAAAAAAAACTCTCATTTTTAAGATCTCCATATGAAGTTGGTGTGTCCATTATGAGTACATTATCAAGCCTTTTGGCCAAAATAATTCTCCATCAGTTTTAATGGTGCTGATGAATATGATATTCCCTGAATATCTCAATATATTTATTTTTTTGTTGAAAACAAATTTTTTTACTCTAAAACTAAGGAATAGCATTTATATTATTTCAAAGATTCTTGGAAATATTAATTAACCACCAGATTTAAAAAAAACATTCAAATTATAATTTCTTGATTTGAAAATAGTTGATCTTGGGATATATGGTCTTAGATCATGGTATCTCAGTTGATCCTATAAAGGATATTTTTGTGATGACCAAGGAGTAGCCACATATTATTTTTAGGATTCATTACTTCTTTATCTTGGAATCATATCACCATATGTTTATAAAAGTATTTCTCAATAACAAATTCATAGAAAATTTATATCATTCAAAAATGGGTGAAAATAATTTGGGAAAAACATTGATAGAATAATTTGGATGTGTTTAAGAATAATTTGACCTCCATGAAAATATTAATCTCTCAAAGGCTAGGCTAGGATATATATTTTTTTAAAATGTCATATATTTGGGTTTTATTATCATTCATGGTTATCAAAATGTGGCCAACAGTTCTAGATATCTTTGTCCACATGTGAAGAATAATATCACCCATGATATTGAGATCAATGTTGCGATGAATGCTCTTAAGGGATTGTGGAATTACCTTTTTAGGAAAAGGAACACAATTTTCCGACAAAAAATTCATGTATAATATCCTCTATTAATAATATTTGAACCTTTTGTATGGATGATGTGTGAAGTGCATGAAATAGTTTTATTTTTAGATTTCCAATAACCTTAGTCAATATAATTCTATTGATGATGGTTTGAGAATTTAACTACTAACCCCATCTTTGAGAGAAAAATTAGAATAGTGGAAATTGATGCCTCTCTTTACATAGATTCATTTTGGAGTATGATAGTATGTGGACTATATTGTTCTTTTAAATGTTCAGTTGAACCTATCTTTCCTCTATATTATTCACTAGGATCTGTAGTTTGATAATGAATTCTATGGATTTGGGGACTTTTTTTATTATGGGGTACCATTTGTGAGTGTTTGTTATCCTCCTAGGGTGTTCTATGTCTTTGGAACTAATATGTTATACATTTTCCAATGATAAATATTATAATGGGGAATTTTTATAATTCACAGTGGGAGATTCACCATAGTACCATGAATATGTTCTGAGATATATAATGATTATTATTGAGTCTATAAACGAGATGATACATGGATGATTTTTTTCTCATTGTTCTATATGTCATAATGTCAGGTTTGAGTACTAGAAACCTTCGTGTTTTAATTTTCAACTTGATATTGAAATATAGAAGTGTGATTATATTTTTATATTATTTGTTTCGGGGATATTTCATACTCGAGAAAATAACACAGTATGGTTTGTGATCAATAGGTTGACCATATCATCACACATTATTTCAATTAAAGATACAAGAAGTGTTTAAGATTTTGTTATTCTATGTAATTGACATTTTCATATTTCATGGAGTTCCATATGATATAGTCTCTAATAGGGATCCCCATTTTACTAATAATTTTAGGAGAGTCGTTGAGGAGGAAATGTGTTCTATTGTTAGATTGAGCATGACATGAGATCTAAAGATAGATGGATTGATATAATAATCTATCAATATCATTAGTGACATGTTATAAGTTATTTTTTCATGAATTTGTAGGATCTTGGGATAGAAACATGGGATTGGTGGAGTATTACTATAATAATAGTGACTAGTCATCCATCAGGATAAAACCCATTGATCCCTTGTAAGATATTCTTTGTAAATCTATGTTATATTAGACGAAGATTAGTGAATATTATAGGAATTTCATGAGTTGGGTATAAGATATTATGATGATTATTAGATTAATTTTTTTAGGATGTATATGATAAAGTTCTAGTATAAATCCTATGAAAATAATCAATTTTTACCTTTGGAATATGTAATTAGAATACTAGGAAGGAATTAAAATCAATTAGTGGATCTTTTTGAAATTTCTAATTTGGTGGAAAATTTATCTTATCTTTTATCCTATAAACCATATTTTATGTCAATCAAAAATGTGTTTCATGTATCACATATCATAAAGTATAATTTTAAGCTTTATAATGTCTTGATTTGGGAGGACCTTGATGAGGATCCTGATTTATCCATGAATGATCTTCTAGTCAGGATTAATGATTCTCAGTCAAATTTATTTCATGTTTTTTCTAGAATATTGATTCATGTTCTATGGAATCATTCTTCCAATTCTCCCGAAACATGGGAGAAAGAGGGACCAAATTGAGAGTAGCGGTTTCATCATCAAGACATGGAGACTTCATGAAAATATTTTAGGGAAAATATATTTTTATAATGGTAATTTTTTGACATCCCAATACCTGTTATCATGAAATTATGGAACACTCTTTTGATCATTCATTATTGGGTCTTTTTTTAAGTTATTTTAGGAGTTTTATAAACATTTTGGAATCCAATTGTATTTTTCATGGTTTGAGCATGGTTATATTAAACCATGTAGTCTAGCACATCAAACTGGGTTTCTAGTTAGGAGCCAATAGAGGGGGTGTATAGTTACTTTCAAATCATGTAGCATATCATCAAATTGATTAACCTTAGAAATATGTGTTTGAAAGATGGAGAATTATTAAAATAAGTTTGTTCCAAACCTTGCACCCTTTCCTGAAGCCCTATATGGGTGCATATTTAATGCTAACCGAGCAGACAGACTACGAAACCTTGTGGGGTTATCTTAATTCCCCCAATAACTTTACTTAAAATCCATAGAAAACCTATTTTTTCCTTAATTACCACCCATTTTATCCAAAACTATTTCCGTAGCTTTTGGGGGTAATCAAAATTTTTTCATGTCTTCTTAGACCTATTATGTTGATAATCAATGTGCCTGTTGATGATCAAAATCACTCTATGGTTTATTTTATTCCATGGTTTATCGATTATCTCCCTTCACAAACATTCTATTCTGAAAAGATAGATATTCACATTTTTATGGAACAGATCATAGTTTTTATATATTATATTTTAATGGTTTGTAATTATATGGATTTTACCCAGATCATCTTCACCTTTGCATACCCATTGGAATTTCCCATTGTCGGTGTCAATTTATTGGATCATATGATTAATGGTAAGATTTTTAATATTTTTTTACAGTAACAATTAATCAGTAAAAAACAATATTGAATTTAAATGTCTTCTAAATTAATTTTTAGAACATTTAATTGATAATATTCAAAACTAGATTTAAAATGGGCATGCAAATTATGTAAAACCCCAAATTTCAATGACATTACAATTTATGGGTTGATTTATTGAAAAAATATTTAATGAAATGTGAAATGATTTAAAAATATGATATTATTTTAATTTTTGAGAAAATTTCCATTAAATAAAAAATAAATTAAAAGGCATGTATTTGATGAAAAACCCATATTTGGTTTGAAAATTGAAAAGGTATGATGTAAATGAATGTTGGGTATTTAAACAGTGAATAATAAATTTAATAAATATGATTAATTTTTATATGATTGATTGATTCACTGATAAAAAAACATGTGTTTCTAAGTATTTGGTTGGTGGTTAGGACAAGTATGCTAGGAATCTATCTCCCAATAAATGGATTGATAATAAAAACTCTAACTAAACATATTTGGTGGGATTGAAACCAATGAGAAGTTGAATGATTAGTCATGTTATCATGATCCTAGGTATAGGTTTGTAAATACTTGACATGTGATTTATGATAGATTTGTGTGAGGATAATTTATCCTAGAACTAATGTAACTTGGATCATATTACAAGGGTTCATTCTTTTTCCCTTGATTATGCTTGTAATTTTTTTTCAATTGGATTATATATTCATGTTTTTCATAGATATGATTTATAGAAATTGACTATTTATGATTGTTTTGACATATAAACCATTAATTTTATTTGAAATCATGATTTTATTAAAAATATGAATATGATATTCTAGGCCTTGTATTATTTAAATTGATGAAATCAAGGGATTAATCATCATAGAATTTATTATGGAACACTAAGTGAGGACCTACTCAGTTTTTAGCCGACACCCTTTATTCCCCTTTATTCATTGGTATATGTAATCATTCCAGGTCTTTGAAAAGGGAAGGTACCACTTGTATATGGTTAGTGTGCATTATTTAACAAGAATCAAGAGTGATGGTGGTGACGAGTAGAGATATGGTACACTCGTTGTAGAAGGATTGGGAGAATTTTAATTTTTTAATAGTGTGTTATACTTTGGATTAATGTTTTACTTATGTATGTTTATCTATATTCATGTGGTACTTCTATCCTAGAGGAGCGTCTGGCATACCAACTACTCATTTATTTATGATCCATTGTTAAATGTCATTGTTTATTAATGTGGAAAATATATTCCCTTTGATGATTTATATGATACTAAGAGCTTGTCACTAAATTGTGGGCATCAATAATTGAATTCTACATATGCTTGGATCAGATCATGTATCAGTGTTCATGGGTAACCGATCTAGTTTGTGACACCACATGGAATTTAACTATTGTCACAACCCGTCCTCAGGGCCCGTGCCGTGACTACCCCAAGCCCGCCTTCCATAGGCCAGGGGCTGGCGACTAGCACCAAAGGCGTAAATCCCGATAACTGGGAAGGCATTGCCTTTAAAAAAATAAACAAAACACCACATAGTACAAGAGGAAGAAAAAAACTAAGTACAAAGAGAAGTACTGAAAGGTAAATGGGCCAGAATACAAACCCAAAAGAAAGTACAACTACAACTGAACAAAGTACAACCGCTAGACGAACAGAAACAGCTCCTGGGTCGTCCTCCTCGGATCCTACCAGAATGGTAGGTACAGATGGCGCAACTCTTGGATCGTCCACAACGGATCCTACCTGAAGGGTAGGTACAGATAACTTCCATAACGCTTTCACCCATCAACCTCCTCCGAGTGTCGTCTCGCTGTGAAGCCCACCCCCAGGTACTGACTCGTCGTGTAGTCCACCTCTAGGTACCGTCCAGTACTCGAACACTCGGCCTCCACCAGCACTGCCCATCGTCTGCAACCAACACAACGAGGTGCGGGCATAGCCCGTGTAGGGGTGAGTATAACGATACTCAGTAGGGACTCTGATACCCTCAGGGTCTCACTAAAACCAACAAGTTTAACCAAAAAGAAGATCTCAACAGATAACCTCTACTTAGGTATATGCCCATTCATATACCTAATTTATCAATTAACCCATCTCAATCATGAAGAAAACACCAAGATCATGAAATCATCGGATAAACACTACCTAGGTATATGCACATACATATACCTAAGTTATCAAGTGACCCATCACAATCATGAGGTAAACTCAAAGGTCAAAAGTCTCAGCACAAACTAGGATTTTCATTATCGAAACCGTAACTGCTGAGGAGATCCATCTCTGGAGTGTACAGTGGTCCTATCACGACTCCGAGGTACTGCTCACTAACCTAAGACTACTGAGGTACTCCTCCTGTTGAGTACCACGGGCCAACCACCCAAACACAGTAGTGCTTCCCGCCGAGGTATGTCACCCAAACACAGTAGTGCACTCCCCCTAGTAGCCTTCTGAGGTACTCTTCAGACGAGTACCGCGGGTCTGCACTGTCAAACAGGTAGTGCTCCGTCCTCCATGGGTATGCACCTCAAAAAGTAGTGCTCTGTCCACTGGAATAGTTGAATCACTCCAAGTCGAGTCGGTCAAGCAGTCGTCAGGTCTCAGTCGGCTACACGGTCTCCGTACTCTGCACGCTCATCTCTGGGAGGGTCCGCTCCACGAGCTACAGGTCGATACTCCAAGTATCTCAAAGTCTCATGAAGAAGTATCTCAAAGGAACGCCTCGTCATAGGGGTCTCAATGCAATAGTCGGCACGTCAATCGGACGCTCGGTCTTTGAGTTATTAGCCTTTTCATCCTAGGGGCCTGGTTGGTTTCGTGAGCGAACCAGCCTGGCCGTATCTCAACTGTACCCCGAACTCTCATAGGGTATAATCATAGGGACCGTTTCTCAAAAAGATCACCAACGCCGCTGACGGTTCGTCAAACAAACGTTTGGTCTGAAAGATAACAGCTTTTCCGTTCCAAGGGCCTGGTTGGATTTCGGGTGCAATCCAACCCGGCCACTATCCAACTGCAACCAAAACTCGGGCGAAATATGCCAAAAGTTTTGTCTCAACAAGAGGAAATCAATGAGATAGATGGCGCGTCAATTGGACGCTCGGTCTGTGAGTTTTTGGCTTTTTCGTTCCAGGGGCCCGGTTGGATTTCGTGAGCGTACCAACCCGAACACACTCCGACGACATCCAAACCTCGAGCGGAGTAAGCCAAAAGATCCGTCTCACTTAGAGGAATCCAACAAAGTTGACGGCACGTCAATCGGATGTCCAGAGCTCAAGATATGAGTGTTTCCATTCCGATTGACGCACCGTCTGTCTCGTTGATTTCCTCTTGTTGAGACTGAACTTTTGGCATACTTCGCCCAAGTTTTGGTTGCAGTTGGATAGTGGCCGGGTTGGATTGCACCCGAAATCCAACCGGACCCTAGGAACAGAAAAGCTGTTATCTTTCAGACCAAACATCCGTTTGACGAACCGTCAGTGGCGTTGGTGATCTCATTGAGAAACAATCCTTATGAGTATACCCTATGAGAGTTCGGGGTACAGTTGAGATACGGCCGGGTTGGTTCGCTCACGAATCCAACCGGGCCCCTGGGATGAAAAGGCTAATAACTCACAGACCGGGCGTCTGATTGACGCACTGACTGTTGTGTTGAGACCCCTATGAAGAGGCGATCCTTTGAGATACTTCTTCATGAGACTTTGAGATACTTGGAGTATCGACCTGTAGCTCGTGGAGCGGACCCTCCCAGAGATGAGCGTGTGGAGTACGGAGACCGTGTAGCCGACTGAGACCTGACGACTGCTTGACCGACTCGACTTGGAATGAGTCGACTAGCCCAGTGGACGGAGCAGTACTTTGTGAGGTGCAGAACCATGGCGGACGGAGCACTACCTGTGTGACAGTGCAGACCTGCGGTACTCATCCGGAGAGTACCTCAGCAGGCTACTAGGGGGTGTGCACTACTGTGTTTGGGTGACATACCTCGGCGGGAAGAACTACTATGTTTGGGTGGTTGGCCCGCGGTACTCGATAGGAGGAGTACCTCAGTAGTCTTAGGTTAGTGAGCAGTACCTTGGAGTCGTGACAGGACCACTGTACACTACAGAGACGGAGCTCTTCAGCAGTTACGGTTTCGATAATGAAAATCCTGGTTTGAGCTGATACTTTTGACCTTTGAGTTTACCTCATGATTGTGATGGGTCACTTGATAACTTAGGTATATGTATGGGAATATACCTGGGTAGTGGTTATCCGATGATTTCATGATCTTGGTGTTTTCCTCATGATTGAGATGGGTTACTTGATAACTTAGGTATATGCATGGGCATATACCTAAGTAGAGGTTATCTGTTGAGATCTTCTTTTTGGTTAACCTTGTTGGTTTTAGTGAGACCCTGAGGGTCTCGGGGTCCCTATTGAGTATCGTTATACTCACCCCTGCACGGGCTATGCCCACACCTCGTTGTGTTGGTTGCAGACGACGGGCAGTGCTGGCGGAGGCCGAGTGTTCGAGGACTGGACGGTACCCAGAGGTGGACTACACGACGAGTCAGTACCTGGAGGTGGACTTCACAGCGAGACGACACTCAGAGGAGGTTGACGGGTGAGAGCGTTGTGGAGGATATCTGTACCTACCCTTCAGGTAGGATCCGTGGTGGACGATCCAGGAGCTGCGCCATCTGTACCTACCCTTCAGGTAGGATCCGAGGAAGACGACCCAGGAGCCGTTTCCGTTCTTCTAGCTGTTGTACTTTGTTCAGTTGTAGTTGTACTTTCTTTTGGGTTTGTATTCAGGCCCATTTACCTTTCAGCACTTCTCTTTGTACTTAGTGTTTTGCTTCCGCTTGTACTCTATGGAGTTTTGTTTACTTTTATAAAGGCAATGCCTTCCCAGTTATCGGGATTTACGCCTTTGGTGCTAGTCGCCAGCCCCTGGCCTATGGAAGGCGGGCTTGGGGTAGTCACGACACGGGCCCCGAGGACGGGTCATGACAACTATGATAAAATGCGTTTTCATGGAAGTATTTTGACTTAATTAAGTTATATAATGTGATTTTGTTTAATATAATTTATATTCTTCTTTTAAGGGTGAGAGAAATTATTTATATTAAAGTTTTTCCATGTGTTACTATTTTTACAGGAAACCCTCATGATTATGAATTTTATTTTAATATATAATTTGAGATGTTTTGTGGAAATACTTGGGAAATAAAGAAAATTTCCTGAGAAAAATAATTAATATTTTATCACAATGTTTATTTTTTATTAAATGAAAAAAATATATTATGGGATTATAGAAATTTCAAAATTTACCAATTGGTTTGTTTCCTTTTTCATCTCTTAATAAGATTTCTATAATTATCCCTTATTATAAAATTTATTTCATATGTACTGTGGATAAGTGAGAAACAACAAAAATGTCTAGAATTCCATGATGAGGATTAATCATTAATAATGAAAAAATGAATTTAATAGAACATGAGTTTAAATTCATGTAACTTATAATTGTGAGAAAATGGATATTGAGTGGGTTATTAAATATTTTATTGTAAGTTAATGGTATATATATGTAATTTATAATTCTATACAACTATAAACTGAACAGATCCACAATATTTACGAATGTTCAATAATTATTGATAAACACATAACTTATGGTTTATAATGTACAATCTATTATATTGATATAATGAGGTTGAGTATAATACAAATTATATTTCCAACATATCTCTATTAAACATGTTCATCATTAGAATCCCTAGAATGTTTCGTCCCAAATTATCATATATCTAATAAATATTAAAAAATTATATTTCATTTATATCATTGGAGAGAAAATTTTGTTTTATTCTTAAATCACTAATATTCATAGGATTTATATATTCTTTTATAGTATGAACAAATAAAAACATTTCATTATTTGATAATAAAACACTTTATATAAACTCTCATGATCACTTATAACTAAAACTTCCCCACTATATACTATTAAAATGATAGGACTAATTATCATTTCAATGATGCATATATTGATGTACACATTAATTTTTTTTAGTTTCATTCCATTCTTGATAGAACCCACCTTTGAATATGAGGTTCTATGGGCCTAGTTTAATCCATATAAATCCTTCCTTTATTTTAATACCATAAGTCCATCATTATAAGTAACAAAAGTATTTGTCTTATCATGTATAATTATTATTAATGTTAACCATTAAATAAGGGATACTTCAATTGCATATTTTATTTTTTTATATACCTATTATTTGAATATACTATAAATATTTATATATCCTTTAACCTGTCAACACGAGAAAATGACTCTCTGAAAGAAAATCCATCAATTTTAGGGTAACCTTTATAGACATGTATTCTATTTTTATAGTAACATCTATTTGATTATTAAATTTATTTATAAAAATGCATTTGTAGAAAATTTGAAATTTTAATTTGGTCTAGGAAAAAATAAAAAAATACCTTATTCAATATTTTTTAAAAGTTCATAATTACTTTTTCCAACCCATTTTCATATATTTGATAGTTTTAGAGACTAAACATGGGTCAATTTGTGAAATGAGGGTGTTTTATTCCTAAATCCACAATGTATTAATACTATATATTACATAACTGTTATATATAATAAAATATCCAACTACAACATGATTTTTAAACTTATGATACTTCAGTTTTACACTATTAACATTCTCGTCTTCTTCCCTGGTATATTCTTAGGAAATTTTCAAAACATTCAATTTTGTTAAGGCTTATTCTCTTCAATGTTAATATATTTTAACTACCATATTTCCTAGGTTATCATAATAATCTAGATAATAAACACTATTAAAATAATTTTTGATTATATTTACACTATAATAATCAATAACTTTATGGAATCCATTTTTATAGAATTTTATCCCATTATATTTCATAAGTGTCTATGAATGATACCATCTCAGGTCTTCTACTCAAAATTTTCATGATTTTATTATTTTAATATTAATGAAACAATGGATACAAGAAATGAAAAATTCATTTTTGGATTCTTATTTTATCATATCATATATATGGACATGTTTTTGTTCATAATACGTAGGAAAATGGTTTGAATGTTAATAGTCATGCTTACTGCTACTATCTAGAAGGATTTTGATATATTAAACTCAATTATCACTATTTTACAATTTTTTAAAATTCAATTGTTTGTTATTTTAGAAAACATTTATAATAATGATTATATGTATTAATCTATTTGTGATTATTTCCATTTATAGAAAGGTTTGATTAAAGTGAATATATAATGAAATCATTTTCATTATCATTAATAAAATTATAGATAAACTCAAATATACCTTTCAATTTTTACTCTAAAAAACATAAAAAATCATATTCATTTGAGTTTTCATTCTTAAAAAACACTATTATCATAAGGATTTATTCATAAATGAATGTAATTCAATTTAAATCATGTCTATTGTATTTCTACTTATTTTTTATAATTAAATCTGAGTGATCCAATCAAGGATGTCAAGTTGAATGTATCTCAACTCTTCAACTCTTTTAGTGAACCATATTTCCATTGTAAAAATATATATATACTAGATATATGTATATAATTTTTTTTTATATTTATTAAAACATTTTCTATTGATATTATCTACAAAATATGTTTTCCATGGTGTCCAATCCTTTTACACCATATATTATTTACTTCTATTCAATGAATTTATCATGAATTTATAGGATCTATAAAATGAAAATGATTCAAACTATTTCATTCTTTTTTTTCAAGAAACATATATTTCACAATAAATATAATATTCTAGTGTTATTTTTTAGAATAAAATAATTACCATAATAAAAAAACATACTCATAATCAGAATCTTATGTCTATTTATATTAGAAAAATAAAAAATTGATTGTAACTTGTGAGGATGAATTTCTACTAATCCATTCTGGTTGATGTTAATGTAACCAAAATTATAAAAGGTTATAAGACCAGTATTTTTCTCTTAAATGATTTTAAAAATCATAAAAAAAACCAATCATGTGTGATGAGAATCCACAATCAACTATCCACAACTTTCTCCTCTTCTGATTTTGAGACCTACTTTACGAATAAGTGACTTTTCTATCATCATCTTACTTTTTCTCAATAGTTTATTAATTTTTAACATGAATCATTTTTATTCATTGTAAGTAAAAAATACCTTACTAGTCAATATATCAATAAATCTTATTACAACAATCTAACCTATTCTGAAAAGGTAGCATTCTGGAATTTCCACTTCTAGGATGCATCATTAATGGATTCTCCAATTCTCATGATAAATTTCCAATAAATATAATAATAACAAATTTCTTGGGAAATAAATATTTTTCAATAATACATATTCTTTATATCCTAAAAAATTTACATAAAATACCCTTTTAGAAAATTTAATAAATTAATATTATAAATTATTATGTGAGTTATGGATTTTTTTTTAAAACCTTATATTTTAATTAATTTTATTTCTAGAGCCATAATTTTCAACCGCCAATTCAAATAACATTGAATTTTTTTCATTCTATTAATGGTTCATTTAATCACTTGTATTACCTATTTTTCATTTAAAACATGAAATATTTGTTAAAATATATATCTCATTTCAGTGTATCACATGATTATATTATACTTATAATCCTGAAAAAGATATCTTATAATTTTTGGTGAATATTCACTAATTTTTTTTCATTTTAAAAGAAATATTTTTAATTATTATATTGTTTTTATCATTTCCACATATTAAGGATATCTTTTTCATCCATTTATTTAGAGTAAATTTTTTCATCTTGTTCCACCATACAGTTTTTTCATCCACCATCACCATAAGTAGGATTATTTGATAAATATAACCACCATATTTATCATGAATATCATATATATATTTTTAAATTTATCCAAATTTTACACTAGGGAATATATTTTCCTTTTCTCTTCTGTGATTCATTCTAATAACACATCAAGATCTATTTTCATCATCCCTTATCTATAAGTTTTTCCCTTTTATCTGAAATTAAAGGCCTATATTATTTCCAATCAACCTGATATATAATTTTTAAGTCATTTCAATAATATACATCTTGAGAATCACTGACATAAAAAGAGTATTAATTTTATTTTGTTTTCAACATACATATCTTCTTTATTAAATAAATTTTAATTTATCCTAATCTGAATTATTATATTCATTGGATCCAAATCCTCATAAACTTTTTATGGATTCAATTAATCATAAAACTCTTTCAATTCCACACACTTAATCCTTAATTAATATACCACATTGTTTTCAATTCATTCACACATTAAGTATGTGAAGGGAATGTTTCCTTTCATTTTCCTTCATATTTATTGGTTATTTTAATTATATGCATCAATTATTTAATGGGTTTTATAACACTAAACATCAACATTATAATTACTTGAGAATTCATCTTCCCCTAACTGTCAAGTTTTTTTATACTTTAATTCAATTTCTTATTTACTTTTTTCAAGAAACATATATATTTTCTTATCATATTATTAGGATCAGTATTTTCTTACTTGTTAAGGGAAAGATCTTATCATTCTACAATTAAAGAAATCAAGGGATAAATCCAACAAAGAATATTTATCATAAATGTTAAAAAAATTTCAAAATATTTAATATCATTAAAACCCATGATATGATTTATTATATCATTATACTAGATGTAATAGAGATCAATAGACTTATCATAAACCAATATGATGTACAAAAATTATCACTACCATTTTTTACATTTTGAAATCATTGATCTAAACATTACACTACTATAAAAAGCCTCTATACCCACGGTTATGGGAAAACCCACAGGTATAGGTATCCTTTCAAAACCTATACTAATTATTATTTAGGAAAATCATGGGTATAGGTTTGGAAGACAACCTTATACCCACAATTTGAGAGAACTGTGGGTATAGGTTTCCCAAGTAAATGAGGGAAATAAAATATTTGGGTGGGAAAATATTATACCAATGGTTTACCTTGTATACCCATGAAGTCGATTAAAATATTTATGTAAATATAGAATCATATTCTGGTAATTTAATTAGGCTGGTTGGTAAGTCACTTTGTTGTTGTTTTTGAGATTGCAGGATCGAAACATAAGACATGATTTTTTTTCTAATACCGACAATTTATATTCATATATTAAAATAAATGTGGTCAAATATTATTATAACATTATTAGATAGATATATGAGGAACCTGTAATTTAAAAATAATGTCAAGGGTTCAATACTAGCTTCCATATTTTTTTCAATAAAGATGGTTCAAATTAATATATTCACGTAAATTCAAATATATATATATATATATATGTATGTGAATCATTTAGTGTGTTTAGGTGTTGTATATTTAAATACTAGGTCACGACATCAAAAATATTTGCAATGTTTTTTTCCTAATATAGAATTTTAATATTAATTTATTTACCAATATATATATATATATATTTCAAATGGGTTGGGGGGTGACATTATTTGAGATAGAGGTGCATTAAGTGGTATTAAATCACATTGCACTCTTTTTATATAACATTTATAACAATGGTTTCACCATGGGTATAAGGTTATGCCATAGTTACAAGTGGTTATAATGCTATGCCACGGTGACAGAATGCTATACCCACTATTTGGGGTTGTTCTATCATACCATTTTTTAAAATTCATTTTGAATTAAATGATTATGACTTGGTAAAACAAGGAAAAATCTAAAATAAACACTCCATCACCTGTTATGAATTTTTAATAATGAAAAACAAAAAATATTGTTTTTCATGATTAAATCTCAATGAGATTATCAACACCATTTCACATGTGACTTTTTTCAGAACATAATATTTATTATCACTAGTGAATTATAATGATTAAAAATATAGCTAAACTTAAAAATTATGGTTTTAGAAATTATCATCCACTATAAAATTATTTAAAGCATTATTTATAAAAGAACATCTAGATATCAATTATCAAAAAAAATTGATGCTGAAAAATATAATATATTTCAATAAAATGCCTCAACATCAAATATATGATATTATTCTTCCTAATGGTTTTGTAATTCTTAATTGTAATGATATTGGTTTTTTTCATATTGTCCCTTCCATATATATTGTTTAAAATGTTAAATATATGAGGAAGAACATGATAAAATAGATTAGATGTCATTCCCTAATAGAATTCCTTCTTATGATAAGAGAAATAAATTCTTTCTTCGTTTCAAATGAATTGAATTGTTACTATTCCCATCGATTTATTTTATATATTCTATCTCTTTGATAATGTTGTCCATGAATGGAGTGGAGTATCATCTTTCTTTTATTAACTAGTGACCATTATTCATCTATTTATTTTCTCCATTTTAAATTAAAAATAATATGTGTTTAATATTTCCATAACAAATCATATAAACACACCATGATTTTTGAAATCCTTATTTAACATGATGAATAACATCATTGATCACAAATTTTTTCCTCTTTGTAATAAAAATTATTATCAATTTATTTTTTGTTCCAAGATATTTTCATTAATATCTTTTAACATCACCAATAATTATGCCTTTAGTTAATAACCGTAATATTTATGAATTTTAGTATGATAGGGCATAATATGATTTAATATAAAAATTAATATTTTATTATTTTTCAAAAATTATGTAAACTATTAAATGATAAATAATTACACCAAAAAACTGATCATTTCATTTTCAAATTTTTAATCAATAGTTATCATGAATCTTAAAAACATGACACCTAGTTTTATAAATTTTGATTATACCTTGTAATATAAGCACATATTATTATAAATTCATGAATTAATTTAATGATTATTCCTAACCAATTTTATGGAACTACTAATTACTCTCATTAGGAATACTAAATAACGATGTAATTTTTGTAATATACTCTTAAAATTCGACCAATTACAGTTCCAAAATTTCTATATACGATTATCATGTCTTTCATTACTCATATAATTTCAAATAAGACCCATATATATAGGTAAATTACCATTATGACATCCCAAAACATACAAATTATGTAATGGGTTACTATTCGATTATTCATTTTCCCTTTCCAAATTCATATACTGATTCAAAGAATAACACATATGAAGTCCCATATTACTAATCTTATAAAATGTACTGATAATATTCTTAATAATACTTTAATAACTGAAGAAAGAACAAAATTAAGTCAAAACATATAAAATATCATTCCCATAACAAAAAACTAATCTCAAATTCATTCAAAAACCTAAAAATTACCTCAACTTTTAAATTTTATCATTATATATTACTTATAAGAAATGAAATCCACATAATAAATTATATTAGGTTATTTAGTATACATTTATAAAAAACCACAAAAGATATGTCAAAAAATACTTCTCAACTTTGCATTCTAGAGAAGAAAAATAAATAGCAAGGGTAGGATATGGATAAAAAACAGTTGATTATATTAGAATAAATATATCCATAAAGATCAACATTAAAAATAAATTAATTTCATGAATTGTGGAATAATAACTCTTTCCATTAGATTTAGAGATAATGTAGGATCTATTAAATGATTTTAATGGCTCATTAAGCTCCATTCATATATAGATTAGAAAAATTTATATAGATTACTGAGAGAAATATTGGGAGAGAAATTTCATTAATGATATTTTTTATTATAAATAATATTTCCAATAATTGAAAATGTGATAGAGATATGTAAAAAGGGTCGGAGAATTACAAAACAAATACCAATTCATATATATACTAGGATGTCTGGGTCCTATTAGACCGACCCCAAAAATTTAATAACAAACAATAACGTAAAAATATTACAAATAGCATGGGGATTTACATATTCTATAAAAAGAAAATACCCCCATGTAATCCTCAAAAAAATAAATATTGAAATTAGGGATCCTAAAGGACCACAAAGAGGTCATTTACATGGATGCTCTATTTAAAAAGGTATCAAACACTTGGTTAGACTCCCTATAATCACGTGTGTTACTTATGATGAGATTCATTACCCAGTCAAAACATTCAATACATTGAGGTAAAAGTCTATATGGAACATCTTTCGTCCTCAACATAAGAGTATTAATTGTGAGTTTAGAATTTGATTGAATCCATAAAACATTCCAACTGTGATGAGCTGCATACTTAATAGCATAAATAATGGCCCATAGTTCAAATTCATATGAAATTCTCATCCCAATGAAATGATGGAAAAAATCATTGGAAAATGTTGTGGTATGTATAGAATAAACCACCGCAACACAAAAATCATAGTGATCCTAAGGTAGCTACATCAACATTTAATTTAAACTATAATGAAATATGAGGGACCTGGCCTATATTCCTACCCATGAGTGTCTCCTTTGGCCTACATTTAGTTCCCAACAACTAAAGTTTCAGGAGGTCTGAGAAGGTTCTTTCCATGGTTCTATTTTTTATAGAATAATTAAGATGTATGTCAGGATGAATCTAAAATTCACCAAAATGAGTTTATGGAGCCTTGTAGTCATACAATAGCTCATTTTAAGCTGCCTAGACCTCATAAAAATCCAATACATAAGCAAAAATCAGCAGATTCTGGATATGGACACTATGTACATATTTAATGATATTGATAATTAATCCCTCAAGCAGCATGTGAGAGAATAAATCAATGTTATTTATATCACCAATGTAACTACAGTTCTTCTGATCAAAAGAGAAGGAGATGAATAAGTGATAGAAATTCTAAACACCATTCAAGGAAATATAACAAGAATATACAATGCATTGGAAAACCTTTATCAGTTTATCATGAGTGGGATGATGGTTCGTCTATATTTTATAGATAGGAAAAACTATATAGGGATGTACAAATAGAACTTTGAGTTTTATAGGCCATGAATATTCTTCAAAATCACCATAAAAATGTAAATTATAGAACTCTTGATTATTGATGTGGCCAATCTGACTGGGATTCCATATAAGAATATTAATATCTATGAAGGAGTAGTTTTAAATTTCCATATAGGAATGATGATCTACCACTACATCATGGTTGTCTCTCCGCATCAGTAAATCATCCATTAACTTGTTCAACAAGTTATTGGGGCTGTCTTTGAGGTTCAGATAAACCATGAATATATTTCGTGCATCTTTTGAATTTATCATAATGAAGTAGTTCCATATAGAATGTGTCATGAAATATAAACAAAACCTCTCAAATCATTTCTAATTTAGAGGAAGTATCAATCAAAAAACTTTTGATGTTATATATTAGGGATGTCACAAGGATTCAATAAAAATACTCTCAATTATATTTGATTGAGATTCAGAGTTCACCTCAACAATTTAGAAACATATTCAACATGATTTGGATATAAAGTTGAACTTTTATTTAAATTATAACTATAATAGAAATAGATCATCTAAAATAATTATCTATATTCTTTTCTATATTATGATATCATTCCCTATAAACTATGACATAGGATAGGATAAATATCTTCTTATGGCTGAGTTCTCATATAATAATAGCTTTCCCTCAAGAATTTGGAAGGATACCAATAAAGCACTCTATCATATGAAATATCTAAATCAATTTTTTTTTGTAATATGTTTGAGAATATATGAATATAGTACTAAATCATATTGAATATAGAGAATATATGGAAAAATCCATTCTGGAACACATCAAAAGATATTTAATTTACACAAGCTTTATACTTAAAGTCATTTAGGTTACATTTAATTTTATATATGAGATTATGATCCCATCTATACATTCCTATGAATGGGATTCATTATGTTTTTGTAAGAAGGGAAATCTATTCCGAAGATACATTTTTTTTCATTTGAGACTCTTAATAACATTAGAGTTATGACCTATTGACTAAAAATCCAATGAAATAAATAATAAGTGAATGAAATGATCTATATTTATCTATTTAGGATTTACATAACAAATCCATCAAAATAAATAAATCAAGAGTATGTTTATTTAGAGAATGACTATCACTATAAAGAGATATTAGTGAATAATTTAGACTATATTTGTAATGTTCTATGGATGAATACAAATAAACATATAAAACTACATTTGGGAAATACTATGTATAAAGAAGGAACATTAGAACCTAATGAAAGAGTGAGACAAATATACCCCTATCCACTTTCAAAAAAGTGTGTGAAATGAAATTTTGGTCTTCAAATATCTAAATATTTGAAGAATTTAATGAACCAAACTATTATATATTTAAAATTCCAATGGAATAAAGATTCATGTCAAATTTATATGAATAGTATGAAATATTCAACACATGACAGAAAACACATACTTATATAAATTTAGAGTAATAAATTTATATAATATATATATTTAAAAATATTAAATTTAATATACTGGGGAAATGGAAACAAAAAAACTGTAATAGGAAAATTTGGATCATTTTAGTATCCATGAATTAACAAGGAAGAGAACAAAATAGAAAAAATAAAATAAAAAATTATTAACGTGATAATAAATTTGAAAAAATAAAATATATAATCATGAGTGGAATTAATATGATTAATGAATGTTAAATTATATATAATTTACAGTGAGTATGAAAATAAAACAATTATTTGTAATGATGCTATTATAATGGTTTGATGCATATCATGAATTTAAACCTAACCGCATACCAAACCATGGAAATAATGAAATAATAATTTGTATCATTTGAAAAATAATGATAGAAATGAATTAAAAATAATAATATTGATAAAATAAACGATCATCACTATGAAAAAATTATTAATTTTTGGAAAACATATATGTTTTATTTAAATTAAAAGTATTTTTTATAATCAATATGAAAATTTAAAATTTTATACCTTTTCATAAAAAAATTAGAAATATTTTTGTTTATATAAAAAAATAGTGTAATTTAAAAAGTATAATAATTTTTTTAATGAGCATGACATTTTATAGTGTCTAAAACAAATTTCATCCAATGAAAAATAATTTCTATTTTTAAATTAAACATTTATTATTTATGAAATTAATGATATTAAATCAATTCAATTTTTAAATTATCTTTAGAAAATTTTCGTTTTGTGAATTTTCAGAATTGTAGATGAAAAAGATAATTTATTTTGAATAATTAAATAGGAAAAAAACACTACATTTATAAAATTAATTAAATACATGACTAATTGAATATTTAATGATTTATGAAAGAATTAAATTAGATTCTATTGCACCAATTATTATTTACTTTAACAAGAATCATTAGTATATGTAGTTTTGAGAAAAAATAATAATATGAAGAATATTGTATCCAAAAGAACCCTATTCTCGCCATAAAAATACCACCCTTTAAAGTACAAAAAATCATGATATCATATGTTCCTTACCATAATAAATCCCAAAAATAATACCTTTCTAACATCTCTATATATGGTTTTAGGTTTTGGTCTTTACATATGTACATTCCTTATGAATTATAGTGTGCCAAATGAGGATATCCATATTAGGATGTCACTATATCTATGTAAAGACCCGCAAATTTCAAGGAAATTTTTTTCGTAATTTTCTTTGGAATTTTACAAGAGCGCAGCTTCAGACGGCACCTGATTCCGAGGCCCGGTGTGCCCGGAATCAATTTCCGAAGTTTGGCTCGGGTACGTTCAGTGAACGGACGAGCGGGTTTTTCTATCTTTTGAACCGGTGCCCGAAATCAAATTCTGAGGGCACCGATGAAATCGCAGCGCCGGTATTTGCTTAGAAACGCCTCTTCCGGAGTTGCGTTTGCTCAGACGTGGTTTTTAAATTTTACGGCTTTAAGTCAGAAATAAAATAAAGTTTGTGCGACAACTTTATTTTATTTCACTTAAGCTGCTTGGAAGCCACTTGAAGTCACTTAAAGACGGCTTGAACTGAGTTGAACTGGATAGGATGCTATCCAGAAATATCCTACCCCTTGGTAGGATATTTGTGCGGTGGGACCCGCACGAGCCCCGCCGTTTCTTTCGCTAAGTAACGCACCCGCGAAAACCCGTCAAAGTAACTGAAAAGTCAACCGACGCGTTTTCTTTAATTCTTAACAGACCATTTAATTGGGCTGTTTCTTTCGTGAATTAATTGGGCTGTTTTATTCGTTGAATTAATTCAACGAATTAAGTGGGTCGTTACTTACGCGTTTTGCGTTTGTTGGCAAAATAATAAAATAGACAAACTTGTCTATTTTGGAGGATTGCTATTCCTCTGAGCCTCCACCCTCTCCGCGAAGAACGCGAAGAACGCGAAGAACGCGAAGAACGCCGGAACCGGAATTCGACGACGCACGATCCGCGACGTCGACAACTTTTCCGCGACCTTCTTCTTCTTCTTCTTCTTCGGTGCCTCTTCTTCCGCGGCGAACGTGCGATCGGCAACAAAGGTGAGAATCGAATCTTTTATTTCTCCCTTTTTAAATTTCAATAACAACGGATTTAATTAATTAAATCCGTTTGTTCTTGATCCGGAGATTGGCGACGCGACGCCGGATACCGCGACGACGCGACGATCTCCTTCCTCCGCGACGAGCGATTCCGCGACGACCCCTCGTCCGACGACGACGACAAGGTAAGGGTTGATTGGATTATTTTATTTCTTTTCCCGTGTTTATTCTTTTCAAAAAAAAGAACCCGATCGGAACAATTTTAATCTATTTAAAATTGTTGATTTGGTTAATCCTTTTCCCTCCCGGTGACGTTTATGGCTAACGCGGAGGGTGCGGGTCTAACGAACAAGACCCGGCAACCCTCCGCCGATCTATTTTGTTGTGCGGATATGGCGGACGACGACGAACCGCGCGGCAGGGGCGATCCGTTGATCCCGCAGTGAAGGTCGGCATCCGGGAGGGGCAACGGCGCAGACGGGAGGCAAATCGGGCCACCGGAGCATCTCCGGCGGCCCGCGGAAGGTGGCGGCGGCGCGGGTCGCCGGCGCGGCGGCGCCGGCGACCGGAGGCGGCGGCGCCCGGCGCGCCGCCGTGGAGGAAGCCCACCGCGGCTGAAGCCGCGGCGGCAGCGGCGGCCGGTTCCGCGGCCGCGCGGAACCGGGAACAGACGCGGCGGCCCGGCCGCGTCCGCGTGACAGGCGGTCCCCCCCCCCCCCCCCCCGCGGGGACCGCGTTTCCCTCAAAGCCGCGGGTTTGACCCGCGGCGGCAGCCTCTTCGGCCGCCCGGCCGAAGCCGAGCCGGCCGGTCCGGTCGGCCGGGCCGCGCCCAGGCCGGACCGGACCCGGCCGAGCCAGTTCGGGCCGGGTCGGGCCGAGCCGGTTCGGGCCGACCCGGTTCGGCCGACCCCAGGGGGGGGTTCGGGCCGGGTCGCCCCGGGCCCAGTACCCCCCGTTCCGGGCCCTCTTCGGTCTTTCGCCCATATCTTGGGCCTGGGACCTCCGATTGACGAACCGTCAGCGGCTACGCGATCCTTGGATCGAGACGGTCGTTTCGGTATATTATACTCAAGGTTTCGGAAGACTTTGGGTTCGGCCGGGTTGGTTCGTACACGAAACCAACCGGGCCCTCGGAGCGGAAACGCTCATAACTTGAGCTACGGACGTCCGATCGACGTACCGTCAGCTGTGGTAGTTTCCTCTAAGTGAGACGGAACTTTTGGCATGCTCCGCCCGAGGATCGGATACAGGCGGAGTACGGTCGGGTTGGTTTTGCCCTAAAAACCAACCGGGCCCCTGGGACGAAAATGCCAATAACTCTCAGACCGGGCGTCCGATTGACGCGCCGTCTGTCGCGTTGAGATCCTGTTGTCGATACGGAACTTTTGGATACATCAACTTCGGACTACGTGTCAGTTGATGTATCAGCCCCTCGGCTCGTGGAGCGGACCCTCCTAAACGAGCTCGCTATGTGCGGGAACCCTAGCGCTGGCTGTGACCTCGACGACAGAGCAGAGATCCTCCGTGGACTGCGACGACGGCAGAGCAGAGATCCTCAGTGGACTGCGACGACGGCAGAGCAGAGATCCTTCGTGGACTGCGGCGACGACTGTGCAGAGATCCTCAGTGGACTGCGTCGACTACTGCACTCAGCGATCCTACGTGGATCAGTGCTACAGGTTCTGTGTGAGCCCGATCCTGTGTGGGTCCTTACTACCGGTTCTGTGTGAGCCACTGCCTTCAGGTTCTGTGTGAGCCCGATCCTGTGTGGGTCTTCTGCGGGGGTTAGTACCTATCGATCCTTCGTGGGTCCGACGACTTAGACGGATCAGTGATCGTCTTTGACGTCATCTGAAAAAGTATACCTGGTTGAGCTGAATCTTATGTTACTCTCCTTTGTGAATTGTGTTGAACTATCCTTTGTGGATTTACTGTTAACTCTCCTTGTGGATTTGAGTCTTGCTTTCCTTTGTGGATTGAGTTGTTCTTGAGCTCGTGAGCAGAGCTAGAATTGGGGACTTAGGTATATGTATGGGCATATACCTAAGTCGTGTCAGATGTTACTTCGTGATTGCATCTTTCTTTTGTGCTATATCCTTTGTGGATTTCGGGAGACCTTCGGGGGTCTCGGGGTCCTTACTGAGTAGTTGTACTCACCCCTGCACGGGCTATGCCCGCACCTTGTTGTGTTGGTTGCAGACGACGGACAGCGCTGATCACGGTTGGGGCGCGGAGCAGGACGGTACCTGGAGGTGGACCACTGGGCGGAACGTGCTCAGAGCGGACGTGGGACCCGAGGAGCCTGGAGGCTATCTGTACCCACCCTTCAGGTGGGATTTCCAGTGGACGACACGAGGCCGCCGTCTTTTCTTCAGTTGCTGTACTTTACTTTTTCAGTTGTACTTTACAGTTGGGCTTGTATTTCCGGCCCCTTTACCTTTCTGCACTTTACTTTCCGCTTGCTGACTCTGTGTGGTTGTTACTTATAAAGGCAATGCCTTCCCTGTTTACTGGGATTTTACGCCTTGGTGCTAGTCGCCAGCCCCTGGCCTATGGAAGGCGGGCTTGGGGTAGTCACGGCACGGGCCCCGAGGACGGGTCGTGACAAATTGGTATCAGAGGGGTCGGTTCTACCGCGGACTCTGATCGTCCTTTCTTTCTATGTGAAGCAATAGTGTTTAGTGTATTGAGTGTGGTTATCAGTTCAGGGAGCCCAGTGTTGGTGCGGCGGCCGACGTATCCGTACACCAGGACCCTGACTCCTGATTTCCGACTTAATGCATGAAAACATTGATTGCGTGTGTGTTTCAAGTTTTTCTTGTGATTACTTGTGTCAGCTCACCGGGTATACTGATCTGCTTTATGAAAGTCTCAAGTTTTCCTTGTGATTACTTGTGCCAGCTCACCAGGTATACTGTTCTGACTGTGGTGCTCTTGTTCTCCTTTTCAGGATGGCCCCGCGACGACTGCCAGCTAGGGTTCCGAGTGTTGGGCGCGACGGCAGCCCACCGAGCGACGAGGCCTCGGTGCAGGGCCCTTTGCCAGCAGTGGCACCGGCGGTAGCCTTACCCGCCGAGCCACCGATGCTTCCAGTACCAGACGCTGACGATGCACGTCGCCTCAGGGCACTGCATGAGTTTCAGAGCCAGCGACCGCCCAGGTTTCGCGGTGAGGCGGACCCCCAGGCCGCCGAGGACTGGCTAGAGGCGGTGGTACGGATCTTCAGGCTAGTGAGGACACCAGCGGATCTCATGGTGATTCTCGCAGCGAGCCTCCTGCAGGCGGCGGCAGGACGATGGTGGAGCTTGATGCTCCAGGTTCACGACGAGGCATCCCTGCTCTGGACGGACTTCGAGAGCCTCTTCCACTCTGAGATCGTCCCGGCCACCCTCCGAGCGGTGCGCATCCAGGAGCTTCTCCAGCTGCGCCAGGGCAGCATGACGGTCGCTCAGTACGCGGCGAGGTTCACTGACCTATCTCGCTACTCGACCGACATGGTACGGGACCCCTTCTTCCGGGCCCGGACCTTCGAGCAGGGCTTGCGACAGGAGATTCGGGCGTCGCTGGTCTCCCTCAGCATTCCGACCCAGGCGGGAGTGTTGGAGCAAGCCCTCCTGATCGAGAGCTTCCTGGCAGAGCCTTCTTCAGCGGCGAGACCTAGCGCAGGGCGGCAGGTAGCTGAGTCTTCGGCAGCAGGTAGCCGACGAATGACCCAGGGTTCCAGGCGGACCAGACCTTCCGGCAGGCGACCCCGGGACACTGGCTCAGCAGTGCAGGGCACACAGTGGAGTGCCAGCCTTCCGAGAGGCAGGCTGTGCTACACCTGCGGCGGGCAGGGTCACATGGCTCGTGACTGCCCGACTCGCCGATCAGAGGAGCAGCAGACGGTGGAGGGGCCACCCAGGCAGAGGCAGAGGGTCGACCGTGGCGGTCCGCAGGGAGGAGGCGGACGAGGCAGAGGAGCTGGCCGAGCAGCGGGTGGTGGGCGACGCTTCCAGGCTCTACCCCCACCACCACCAGGAGGGCCACCTCGACCACAGGGAGCTGGCGGGCAGGGACAGGCCCAGCTCCAGGCAGTGGAGGCCTACGACCCCGACATTCCAGAGATGATTCGAGGTACGATCTGTGTCTACTCCACCCTTGCTGCAGTACTTATAGACACAGGAGCGAGTCACTCTTTCATAGCCTCTGCCCTTGTTCGGAGCTCGGAGATTCCGACTGAGCCGTTGGCTCGATCCTTACGGCTAGAGACTCCTACGGGAGCAGACTCGACGATTACGCACTGGTGCCGGCAGTGTGAGCTTACTCTAGGAGGCGAGAGCTTCGGCTGGGATCTCCTTGTAGCGGCGTCGAGGCCTTACGACGTCATCTTGGGCATGGATTGGCTATCCACGGTTCATGCCCAGATCGACTGTTTTAGGCGCAAGGTGCGATGTGTTCGTACCGACGGGAGCAGGTTTACCTTCACCGGCGAGAAGGGAACCTTTGCAGCACAGGATGGACTTCCGCGGAGGAGAGTGCAGCCCATCTCTCATCAGTTGGCTAGCCTCATCCTAGGAGCAGTGGACGTGCGGAGTCCGGCTTTTCCTGCAGTGGTGGACCAGTACGTGGACGTCTTTCCCGACGACGTTCCAGGGCTACCTCCTCGTAGAGAGGTAGACTTTTACATCGACTTGTACCCCGGGACAGCCCCGATATCTACTCCAGCATATCGGATGGCCCCCGCCGAGCTTCGGGAGCTGCGGGTACAGTTGGAGGACTTGCAGAGCAAGGGGTTTATCCGACCCAGTGTTTCACCCTGGGCTTCCCCGATTTTGTTCGCCAAGAAGGTGGACGGGAGCTTGCGACTATGTGTCGACTATCGTCACCTGAACCAGGTGACAGTGAGAAACAAGTATCCGCTGCCATGGATTGATGACCTCTTCGATCAGCTCAAGGGAGCGCGGTGGTTCTCGAAGATAGACCTCCGGTCAGGCTATCATCAGCTCAGAGTTCGAGACGAGGACGTACAGAAGACGGCCTTCAGGTGTCGGTATGGCCATTATGAGTTCTTGGTTATGCCGTTTGGCGTAACCAATGCTCCAGCAGTGTTCATGAGCCTCATGAACAGGATCTTCCAGCCATACCTCGACCGATTTGTCGTTGTCTTCATTGACGACATTTTGGTATACTCGACGACTGAGGAGGAGCATGCCTACCACCTGCGAGTTGTGCTAGACACACTCCGAGAGCACCAGCTTTATGGAAAGCTCTCAAAATGCCAGTTCTGGTTACGTGAGGTCCATTTCTTGGGGCACGTCATTTCTGAGGCGGGAGTTGCAGTGGATCCCGCGAAGATCGAGGCAGTGCTAGCTTGGGAGCCACCCAAGAGCGTGACAGAGGTGCGGAGCTTCTTGGGCCTAGCGGGATACTATCGGAGATTCGTGCCAGACTTCTCCAGAGTTGCGGCACCACTCTCAGCCTTGACGAATAAGGGGAAACCCTTTGTGTGGTCAGACAGATGTCAGCAGAGCTTCCAGGAGCTGAGACAGAGATTGACCAGCGCACCTATCTTGAGGTTGCCTGAGGAGGGAGTTGGATACGTAGTTTACTGCGACGCATCAGGGACTGGACTCGGGTGCGTCCTGATGCAGGAGCGGGCCGTGATCGCCTACGGATCATGTCAGTTGAGGCCGCATGAGCAGAACTACGCCACTCATGACCTGGAGTTAGCAGCAGTGGTCTTCGCTCTGAAGACTTGGCGGCACTATCTGATGGGCGAGCGCTTCACGGTCTTTTCTGACCACTAGAGTCTCAGGTTTATCTTCTCTCAGAAGGACCTGAACCTGAGACAGCGGAGATGGCTTGAGTTCCTCCAGGACTATGACTTTGAGATAGTCTATACTCCTGGGAAGGGGAACGTGGTAGCCGATGCCCTCAGCAGGAGGACGGGCATTCAGCTACTTGAGGAGGCGACGGAGCAGCTAGCCTCCTTGCAGATATCCTTCGTGGATAGAGACGGAGCAGCCTTCCTTCAGTCTCTCACAGTCTCTCCTCCACTTCTACAGCGGGTCAGAGAGGCTCAGCGTGGGGACGCTGACTGTGAGACCCGGCGTGCACTGATATCCTCAGGTCAGGCGCCTGATGGTTTCTCCCTTGGAGCAGAGCACAACATCCTTTTCAGAGGGCGTACCTTCGTACCAGTTGCTTTACGAGAGGAGGTGCTGAGAGAGTTTCACACTTCTCCCTTGGCGGTGCATCCCGGAGTGGCGAAGATGTACCAGGATCTCAGACGACAGCACTGGTGGCCGGGCATGAAGAAAGCTGTGGCAGAGTTCGTTTCACGATGCCTCACCTGCCAGCAGGTGAAGGCAGAGCACCAGGTACCAGCAGGCTTGGTACAACCCTTGGAGGTCCCGGAGTGGAAGTGGGACGGCATATCTATGGACTTCGTGACTGGACTTCCACGCACTTCCAGAGGTCACGACTCCATTTGGGTGATTGTCGACCGACTCACCAAGTCGGCACACTTCTTACCCATCAGAGAGCAGGGCTCAGTGGAGAGCTCGGGATGTCTTTACGTCCAGGAGATCGTACGGCTTCACGGTGTGCCATCATCTATCGTCTCCGATCGAGATGCTCGTTTCACTTCCCGGCTCTGGAAGGGGTTGCAGGAGGCGTTCGGGACGCGGCTCCATCTGAGCACAGCCTTCCACCCTCAGACGGATGGTCAGACGGAGAGGACCATACAGACACTCGAGGACATGCTCCGTGCATGTGTTCTCGACTTTGGTCGCAGCTGGGAGGACCACCTACCCCTGGTGGAGTTTGCGTACAACAACAGCTACCACTCCACCATCGGGATGGCACCATACGAGGCGTTGTACGGCAGACCCTGCAGATCACCGTTGTGCTGGACAGACCCTGGGGAGTCAGCACTCGTGGGACCAGAGATGGTCCGAGCCACGACAGAGAAGGTCCAGATCATCCAGGAGAGGATGAGAACAGCTCAGAGCCGGCAGAAGTCATATGCTGACAGGAGGCGGAGGCCACTAGAGTTCGAGGATGGCGACCACGTCTTTTTGCGTGTCTCACCTCGACGTGGTTTACGGAGATTTGGCCGACGCGGCAAGTTGTCTCCACGCTTCATCGGGCCTTTCCAGGTCCTCAGCAGGATAGGAGAGGTGGCTTATCGCCTGGCTCTACCACCTCAGTTGCACCGGGTGCACGACGTCTTCCACGTGTCTCAGCTGAGGAGATACGTGCACGACCCGACGCACATCATCGACTTTGGGGAGCTGGACGTGGACGATGGGGCGACTTTTGCGGAGGTCCCAGTGGAGATCGAGGATCGACAGGAGCGGGTCCTACGTGGGCGGTCGATTCCTCTTGTGCGCGTCAGATGGCAACACGGGAACCTCCAGGAGAGCACTTGGGAGCGGGAGGCTCAGATGCGTGCTCAGTACCCCCATTTGTTCCCCTAGTTTTTGATGTATCTTTACGGGGACGTAAAGCCCTGAGGTGGGAGTAATGTAAAGACCCGCAAATTTCAAGGAAATTTTTTTCTTAATTTTCTTTGGAATTTTACAAGAGCGCAGCTTCAGACGGCACCTGATTTCGAGGCCCGGTGTGCCCGGAATCAATTTCCGAAGTTTGGCTCGGGTACGTTCAGTGAACGGACGAGCGGGTTTTTCTATCTTTTGAACCGGTGCCCGGAATCAAATTCTGAGGGCACCGATGAAATCGCAGTGCCGGTATTTGCTTAGAAACGCCTCTTCCGGAGTTGCGTTTGCTCAGACGTGGTTTTTAAATTTTACGGCTTTAAGTCAGAAATAAAATAAAGTTTGTGCGACAACTTTATTTTATTTCACTTAAGCTGCTTGGAAGCCACTTGAAGTCACTTAAAGACGGCTTGAACTGAGTTGAACTGGATAGGATGCTATCCAGAAATATCCTACCCCTTGGTAGGATATTTGTGCGGTGGGACCCGCACGAGCCCCGCCGTTTCTTTCGCTAAGTAACGCACCCGCGAAAACCCGTCAAAGTAATTGAAAAGTCAACCGACGCGTTTTCTTTAATTCTTAACAGACCATTTAATTGGGCTGTTTCTTTCGTGAATTAATTGGGCTGTTTTATTCGTTGAATTAATTCAACGAATTAAGTGGGTCGTTACTTACGCGTTTTGCGTTTGTTGGCAAAATAATAAAATAGACAAACTTGTCTATTTTGGAGGATTGCTATTCCTCTGAGCCTCCACCCTCTCCGCGAAGAACGCGAAGAACGCGAAGAACGCGAAGAACGCCGGAACCGGAATTCGACGACGCACGATCCGCGACGTCGACAACTTTTCCGCGACCTTCTTCTTCTTCTTCTTCTTCGGTGCCTCTTCTTCCGCGGCGAACGTGCGATCGGCAACAAAGGTGAGAATCGAATCTTTTATTTCTCCCTTTTTAAATTTCAATAACAACGGATTTAATTAATTAAATCCGTTTGTTCTTGATCCGGAGATTGGCGACGCGACGCCGGATACCGCGACGACGCGACGATCTCCTTCCTCCGCGACGAGCGATTCCGCGACGACCCCTCGTCCGACGACGACGACAAGGTAAGGGTTGATTGGATTATTTTATTTCTTTTCCCGTGTTTATTCTTTTCAAAAAAAAGAACCCGATCGGAACAATTTTAATCTATTTAAAATTGTTGATTTGGTTAATCCTTTTCCCTCCCGGTGACGTTTATGGCTAACGCGGAGGGTGCGGGTCTAACGAACAAGACCCGGCAACCCTCCGCCGATCTATTTTGTTGTGCGGATATGGCGGACGACGACGAACCGCGCGGCAGGGGCGATCCGTTGATCCCGCAGTGAAGGTCGGCATCCGGGAGGGGCAACGGCGCAGACGGGAGGCAAATCGGGCCACCGGAGCATCTCCGGCGGCCCGCGGAAGGTGGCGGCGGCGCGGGTCGCCGGCGCGGCGGCGCCGGCGACCGGAGGCGGCGGCGCCCGGCGCGCCGCCGTGGAGGAAGCCCGCCGCGGCTGAAGCCGCGGCGGCAGCGGCGGCCGGTTCCGCGGCCGCGCGGAACCGGGAACGGACGCGGCGGCCCGGCCGCGTCCGCGTGACAGGCGGTCCCCCCCCCCCCGCGGGGACCGCGTTTCCCTCAAAGCCGCGGGTTTGACCCGCGGCGGCAGCCTCTTCGGCCGCCCGGCCGAAGCCGAGCCGGCCGGTCCGGTCGGCCGGGCCGCGCCCAGGCCGGACCGGACCCGGCCGAGCCGGTTCGGGCCGGGTCGGGCCGACCCGGTTCGGGCCGACCCGGTTCGGCCGACCCCAGGGGGGGGTTCGGGCCGGGTCGCCCCGGGCCCAGTACCCCCCGTTCCGGGCCCTCTTCGGTCTTTCGCCCATATCTTGGGTCTGGGACCTCCGATTGACGAACCGTCAGCGGCTACGCGATCCTTGGATCGAGACGGTCGTTTCGGTATATTATACTCAAGGTTTCGGAAGACTTTGGGTTCGGCCGGGTAGGTTCGTACACGAAACCAACCGGGCCCTCGGAACGGAAACGCTCATAACTTGAGCTACGGACGTCCGATCGACGTACCGTCAGCTGTGGTAGTTTCCTCTAAGTGAGACGGAACTTTTGGCATGCTCCGCCCGAGGATCGGATACAGGCGGAGTACGGTCGGGTTGGTTTTGCCCTAAAAACCAACCGGGCCCCTGGGACGAAAATGCCAATAACTCTCAGACCGGGCGTCCGATTGACGCGCCGTCTGTCGCGTTGAGATCCTGTTGTCGATACGGAACTTTTGGATACATCAACTTCGGACTACGTGTCAGTTGATGTATCAGCCCCTCGGCTCGTGGAGCGGACCCTCCTAAACGAGCTCGCTATGTGCGGGAACCCTAGCGCTGGCTGTGACCTCGACGACAGAGCAGAGATCCTCCGTGGACTGCGACGACGGCAGAGCAGAGATCCTCAGTGGACTGCGACGACGGCAGAGCAGAGATCCTTCGTGGACTGCGGCGACGACTGTGCAGAGATCCTCAGTGGACTGCGTCGACTACTGCACTCAGCGATCCTACGTGGATCAGTGCTACAGGTTCTGTGTGAGCCCGATCCTGTGTGGGTCCTTACTACCGGTTCTGTGTGAGCCACTGCCTACAGGTTCTGTGTGAGCCCGATCCTGTGTGGGTCTTCTGCGGGGGTTAGTACCTATCGATCCTTCGTGGGTCCAACGACTTAGACGGATCAGTGATCGTCTTTGACGTCATCTGAAAAAGTATACCTGGTTGAGCTGAATCTTATGTTACTCTCCTTTGTGGATTGTGTTGAACTATCCTTTGTGGATTTACTGTTAACTCTCCTTGTGGATTTGAGTCTTGCTTTCCTTTGTGGATTGAGTTGTTCTTGAGCTCGTGAGCAGAGCTAGAATTGGGGACTTAGGTATATGTATGGGCATATACCTAAGTCGAGTCAGATGTTACTTCGTGATTGCATCTTTCTTTTGTGCTATATCCTTTGTGGATTTCGGGAGACCTTCGGGGGTCTCGGGGTCCTTACTGAGTAGTTGTACTCACCCCTGCACGGGCTATGCCCGCACCTTGTTGTGTTGGTTGCAGACGACGGACAACGCTGATCACGGTTGGGGCGCGGAGCAGGACGGTACCTGGAGGTGGACCACTGGGCGGAACGTGCTCAGAGCGGACATGGGACCCGAGGAGCCTGGAGGCTATCTGTACCCACCCTTCAGGTGGGATTGCCAGTGGACGACACGAGGCCGCCGTCTTTTCTTCAGTTGCTGTACTTTACTTTTTCAGTTGTACTTTACAGTTGGGCTTGTATTTCCGGCCCCTTTACCTTTCTGCACTTTACTTTCCGCTTGCTGACTCTGTGTGGTTGTTACTTATAAAGGCAATGCCTTCCCTGTTTACTGGGATTTTACGCCTTGGTGCTAGTCGCCAGCCCCTGGCCTATGGAAGGCGGGCTTGGGGTAGTCACGGCACGGGCCCCGAGGACGGGTCGTGACAATCTACCAGGGTATTTAGTAAATTTTATACTTATACCCACATAAAATATTTTATATCAATATGTATATGATGATATAAGTGTAACATGTATAATAATGTGTTATCATATAAACAATAAATTGTTATATACTTACCTCTAATTTATTTTTAAATAAAAACAAGGTGTATATTGTTGCATGTTCACCATCTCTATTGGTGAAATATATCCATTTTCATCATATCAATACATGAATTTTGAAATAATATATATAAATAAATATTATATTTAAAAGTTTAATATATTTCATTTCATATTAGGTAATAGGTAAAAAAATATGATGATGAAAATAAATTTAACATAGTCATCATGGTTAAAAAAACATCATAAAAACTATCCTTTAACAGAGATCATTTCTATGTTGTGAACCATGTTTATATTTGAATAGTAATTTATATTAATAAATTTTTTAACTATTTGGAAGACATGAACTCAATACTATTATACCACTTTTTTCATGGTCCCATTTGAAACCAATTTTCATAACTAAAAATAAATCATTTTTATCGTCAAACATTGGAACAAACATCCTCAATATGATGGAAATGAATATATTATAATGATAATATTATTAAAAACATAAATTTATAAGAAAATAAAAATTTCTATGAAATATTTTTCTAATCCTGTAGTTAATAAACTAAATTTAATTATTCATGAGTTTAGACATTGTTACCGAGTAAGTTCGGATATGAAGTAGGGGAACTCAAGAGCTTATTTTTTTTGGTTAAAATATATCTATATACCTCTCACTATCACTCTCTTATAGATAAGAACATATTATATATTTTTTATATATATTCATTATAAATATATCAAGTTCATTTTACCATTGTTCTATATAGATATAAATGTTTTCATATTCTATTCTTAATTACTTATTTCATGAAAACCTAGTTAATAAAAATATCATTACATCATATTTTATTTTATATTACACCATATTATTTTTTTAATCATCTATAACTTCTAATAACATTAATTGTTTTATAGAAATATTTTCATGTTATTTTATTATTTTATAAAAAAACTATGTACATACCTTCTCTAATGATTCATTACTCAATTATTAAAACATTAATTTAATGGTTCCATTTTATTCCTTATTATCCTCTCCATTATTTTTTATTTTTTATTAAATTTAAATATATATTTAATATTTATAATTTTTAATGAATATATGAATGTAAAAAAATATTTAATATCTTCCTATCTTGAGAACACTTATATCATTTCATTTGTAAATTCTTTGAGGCAAGATCGAGAAACCCATTTTCATTTCATAATATTTTCTTATAAATGTGCCTTATACATGATTTCATAATGTTACACACACATACATGTATAAATTATGATGTGACCATACAAAATCATACACCCACATTGGATTGGGTAATTTTATTATTCCATGATATTTCATGTATGTTTCAAAAACAATATGACTAGAACACTATATTATGTCACCATGTTTGTGAACCTACAATTATGTTGATGATTTCATGTATCATGTTGTTTCAAAATATATAATATGACATGATATTAGGAAGTCATCATCATTATTTCATGACTCGATTTTATTATATGTTTGATCATCCTCTTTGATGATATCATGTTATGCTTCATAACTCATATGTTATACATTGATATCGTGTTTGTTCCATAACAGCAATTTTTAGTTCCCACCTTTTAATATCTATGACTCCAAGGAATCTTATGTTTTAATGTATGTTCAAATATATTCATCAAGAAATTATATATATTGAAATATATAATTTAATTATATATTTTTTGGTGTTTTATACACCTAATGTGTTAGTCACACAAGCCTTCTAGATTTTGGGGTTCTATATTCTAGATCATTAATTTAAAAATACTGAAATAATATATTTTTAGGGTTAGGATTCTATGTAAATTAAAATTTAACACTATGGGATTTTATAAATAATTTCTCGTAAAGTTAATAATATCTGTTCATTAGCTTTTTTAACATACAACACTAACTATTAACTAAAAATTCTTATATTATAACCTAGATATCAAATAGATGTAAATTTATAGGAATATCCACATTTGGGAATATATATGTAATTTGTTATTTATTTAATTTTATAAATAATTCTAAATAAAAGAATCTTTAATTTTTATTGAAGTCAATTTATTTTTCAACAAATATTGTTCCATAAAAAATGGGGTTGAAATTTTGATCATGGAAATAATATTTATGTTATATGACTTCAATATAAAATAATTTTTTGAAAATTAATATTATTATGAAAATAGAAATTTAAAAATTATCTTATGAGTAATGTTTTTTTGATTTCAGGGAGAATATTTAATATTAATTTAATAATGAAAACACGTATTTCTGTAATATTTCCATTTTATTGCATTAAATAAATTAAGATAACATTCCAATCATATTTTTACTTGTTATTAAATTAATATTTGAAATAACAAAATTATTTACATTGAAATCAATGATTTATTTTATTTTCATAAGTTTATTTTTATGATTAAAACACATTTTACCAAAAATAGTTTTCATTTTTTTATGACTTAATAATAATAATGATTTTCCCAGCTTCTTGATATTGAATATTAAAAAATATGTTCCCTATTTTGAATTTGTGGCTTCATATTTAGTAAATCGGTCCCACTTATTTTGGGTATTTATGAAATGTAACCATTGTAAATAATTTTCACCTCATTAAGGGTAAATTAAGGATTAATCTACGAGATAATGCCTAAAATATCTCCACCACATGGCTTTATCATATTGGATATAATTTTTCACCCTCATCCATCATATATATAAAATTATGTTAATTTCATTCCACATTACATTGATTATGTCAGTTATATTATTTTAATAAATGGATACATACAAAATGTTAGTTTATTGATTTGAATTTCTATTATATGATTTTGAAGGGATAAAGAGCGGTTATGAATGAATATAAAAAATATTTTAAAAATAAAAAATATATTTGAATGATATTGTTTTAAAAAAATTATGATATAATTTCGTGAAATAGTAATGAAACATAGATATAGTCAGTCTACTTATAGTTGAAAAATGACGTTAAATGATTTTCTAAAAATAAAATTAACATGGTTCTGATGAATATATATATATATATATATCAATAGTTTCATAGGAAAATATACATTATATACAAATATTAATTTTTTATTCAAATTCAATTATGCCGTTATATCTTTGTAGTTAAATTTGGTAAATAGTACCAAAAATAACATTAATCATACATTTTTTTTATGAACCATTTTTATCCAATTTTCACATTATAAGTATGTTTATGAACCATTATTTCTAAATAATTCATTAATATGTTTAAGGCTAAAAATGATTAACTTGTTGGTTAATGTAGAATTTTGGGTTTAAAATTTAACATAAAAATCTCTATATTTTGATTGATTAATTTATTTCTATCTAATAACTTCCAAATGTTTAGATTATATGTTTTGTTCCACATTAAATATAATGAAATATATTATATTTAAATATTATATATAAATCTATGTGTTTCCTTTCACCAACTTACAAATGGTAAAATCCTCTTCTCATTTATTAAACAAAATTCAGACTCTATTTCTACCAATGCCTGCTATAATACCTTCTTAGGATCCTTAAATTCATTATAGAGATTTTTTTTCATCCCTTAAGACCATCCTATGATGTCATAATGTTTATCCCAAAGTATCTCAATAAAGAAGTATTTTCCTTTCCCAAATCATTCAATGATCATTTATTCATACTATTCATCTAAATATATTGTATCCATCCTAACATAATTAATTTTTTGTAATAAATAAAACATGATGTTTATATGATTATTGGACAACCAATTTTCTCCTCCTTTTTATTAAATGGGAAATTAATGTATATCACATACGTATTTTTTGACTACCACCTCCATATAGAGATGTAATTTATTTACTAT
This sequence comes from Viscum album, assembly GCA_963277665.1. Classification (NCBI taxonomy): domain Eukaryota; kingdom Viridiplantae; phylum Streptophyta; class Magnoliopsida; order Santalales; family Viscaceae; genus Viscum; species Viscum album. The sequence continues at coordinate 1,740,824,685 of OY728125.1, read as the reverse complement.
AATCACATTACATTAATTGTTATAATGATGGATATAATAAATATATATTCTATACATGATATTTTTTTATTCATTAAAGGTGATTTATTATATAGCTATTTTCAATCCATCGATCGAATTGTTGAAACATATCTGCTGGGTGAGTACACACTAACATCCACATAAAGTAATATAATTCATTTTTCATCACCTCATTATATGGATGATTAAATTGTTGTATATTAAATAAATATAATGAATTTAATTATAGATATTCTGAAGTAACTATCATGGTTCAAGGAATATCACATATGAATGGAAACATATATCAAAAGTGAAATAATTATCTCCTAAAATGATTATGATAATGAATTATTATTAATAAAAATGTGATAATATGTCATAAGTAAATCATATAAGGTATTATAACTATATATATTATATAAAATAATAAATGGAAATTTATAACATATAAGGTTACATGTTCTTCGGAACCCAAAATGAATTTAGGTAATAGTATCTTATATCTCTTTTTTTGGTTATTAATATGCCATGTTCTTCACTTATTTTGATCATCATGTGTATATACCACACCTTTGAGATGATTTATAATTAAACTATATATATTCCAGGTATTTAACATATCAATTGATTGTATTTATTTCATTGGTGTTTTGATTCAAAAGTTACCCAAGTGATAAGGGTTTCATGTTACAAAATCACTTTTTAGAAGGATTTTTTACTCATTAATTTATGATCAAAAAATTGCATTCTCTATCTCTTGGAATTCATATGTTTTTCTTCTTCTACTTATATTAATTTTAGAGGATATATATCTCTTTTAGGTCTGTGAAAGAATTATTTTAAGGACTTAAAATTTTTATTTTTCTAGTTTGATAGGAATGTTTCAATTCCATGTCTATATTTTCATTTAAAAAGTAAATATTTTATTATTAATCTAAATTGATTTAAAAATAATGTTTTACCCATTTTTGTGTTTTTATAATTTTTTTAAAAGAAATATTATTATTATTCTCTAAATGATGTACTTTTTACCAAAATGCGTGAATGAGATCTTTATTTTATCATATTCAACATGAATAGACTTTTAACATCATTATATTTTAAAAGGTAATGCTATGTTTATTAGAGTACAAAATACACAATCTTTGGATAAAAAAACTACAAGATATTATATATTATGAGACCATTATAACCTAGAAATTGAGATAGAGTGTATGAATAAGAGTAAATGAAATTTAAAATAAATAAAAATTTTATAAAAAGTAAAAAATTAATTTTTTAAATTATTGTAAAAAAATCACATAACTTTTTAAAAAGAAATTTATTCTTAATAAATACATTTTCATATAAAATTATTTTTATTTAATTTGAAAATTAATTTATAGATAGTTTAAAAAATATATTTGATAAAATTATCATAATTTTTGAAATAATCATATCAAATATATCATATGGTGAAATTGTTATAATTTTCTGAAATGCTTCATTTTTATAATGAAAAATGAATAATAATTTTTTTTATAAATATTATGTTTTCCAGTATTTATAATGTCAAATTATTTTTTGAATTACTTTAAATATCCATATTTCAATTTTATTTAATATTTTCTAATTATGGGTTTTGAAATAGATTTTATACTTCAATTTATTATAAAAAAATTTGGTATTTAAAAGAGATTTTTTTCAGAAAAAATATTTTTCATTGGGATTTACAGAAGTAATTAAAATTTATTTTCTAAAAAATGTGTGCTTTAAATTTAAAAAAATTCATTTAATATTTGGAAACATAGGGTACAAATTTAGGTTATAGATACCTTTTATTATTGTAAAATATGAAAAATAACCTTGGTAAATCTTACTACCATGTAAACAGTAAGTCAGGTAGCTAAGGGTACAAATAAAATGATAAGGACTTGAAAATGAACCTAAAACGTCACAATGTTTTATTATTTGAGTAATATTTATAGAAAATAATTTATTTTTTGATTATATTACCAATTATGGTAACTTGTATTAGAACATGACCATTATAATATTTTATTTAAAGAATAGTCAAACATATCACTCTATTTTTAATAAATATATTATTTCTAATATGGCGTCATCCAAAATTTATGTCAGACTATAAATATTATTTTGAAATTCATCATTTTTATCTTAAAAATTTTAATTTATTTTTAATTTATAGTGAATAAATATTTATCTTAAATATTGTCACAATACCGATGTATTAATTCTTTAATTCATTGAAAAATCAAATAAATGTCAATAAAGATTTTAAAATAAATTTAATACATGATAATTGAAGTAATAACCGAATTTTATATATTTATTTTAGATATTATGGATGTATGAAAATATTTTTTTTGGTGTTCTCTTTTTTTTATGGATATTTTCAAATTTCAATTTAATGAATAGTGTTAAAACTCACATTAAGGATATTTTGAAATAAATAAAATTTTATTTAATGATATAAATTTACAAAAAAAATTTAATTCATCCAAATTATTAGAATAATATTTAAAATATTAACCACAATATAATTATTGGAATTTTTACATTTTATATTAAAAATATAGTCCCTCAAAGAGTGTAAAACAATGTTGTCACAATAGGAATTAAAGGGGTTAAATAAGTTTTAAAACTAAATAATAATGGTATTAATGTTACCTATACAAAAATAAAATTTTCTTTAGGTTATTTTTGACCCAAATAATATTATATTTAATAAGGATATCATTTTAGTGATTAAATAATGATAAATAATTTATAATAGTTTCATATTTTTAGAAATATCAATGGCGCCCCTCCCCTATCCTAAAAAGGGAACATGACCTTCCCATTTCATCATAGTTCAAAACTATTTTAGTTCAGTCCGAATATACTAATATTACTTCCAATAATCCCTATCCCCATTCTAGAGGGATTTTGTGTGCATAACATAAAAATTGTGGAATTAATATGTTAATAAAATTATTTTTTCCACAGAAGATGTATTATTTTTATCCGATTGTATTAGTTTTCAGTATTATATTTCATCCTTATAATATTATTTATCCATGATAAAAAAATAACTTGAGTATCAATAATATAAAAAGACTTTATTATCTTATTAGCATGGCCTTTATCCATCTCCTCTTATATCAAAATGGAAAAGAAGTGATTTTTTTTGTATGGTGACCTACCTCCTCATGAAATGATTTAATTTGTTTTCCATCACAGTCACATTATACTGGTTATAATGACATAATTAATGTTTATTTATTAAATTAATAACATATATATCATTATTTATAGATAATATATCATTTAAATCATTACATTTCAATCCATGAAAAAATGATAATGTTGTTCGGGTGTACATATAGACCACCACTACCATGAAATGATGTGATTCATTTTTCATCACCACATCACATAGATTATATAATTTAGTATATTTATATAAATAATTTTATATTTATGACATAATTATATTTTATTACTGAATAAATTATGCTTACTATATTTTGATAATGATCGATGAAAAAAGGAAACGGTACTCAAGAATACGGCCTACCATCTCCATCAATGTAACATAGTCCATTTTTCAAAACCATGTATAATGGTAATATTTAAATTTATAATTTAGGTATAAAATAATATTTATTTAATTATTATTATTATGGTGATGATGTAACAATGAACACATTGACCACAGTCAACTAACTGAAGCTAATTTGGAGTTGTGAACCGAATATAATCCAAATGGTCTATATGAAATTAATCGATCAAGTAAATTTATATAAAATTTTAATATTTTGTGCTATATAAATAATAAGAATGAAGTATTTTCATAATAATGTATAAATTAACCTAAATATACAATTCATGAATATAATGATTGTACATGAAGAGTCAAACTCAATGTATGTGAATTCTATTCAAAAATCATTTTTGAAAATTAGTCTTTCAACCCTTTTACTAAAATAAACATGAATATTTTTCAAAAGTCATCTTTTTTGAGTGTGAATATTTTTTTTTAAAATACACGAGATTTAGAAATAGAAAATTAATTTTCATCAATAATCTTTTTTATGAATGATTTATATGATAAAATTATTTAATAGTTATTAAGAATTTTTTTTGTGTATGGTTAGTTATATTATAAATAGAGGTATGTTGATTTTTTTATATATCTCAAATTAATTGGGTAAAATGATAGAGTTAACTGATTAGGTTTATCATAAGAGGTTAATGTAATATATTACAATGGTTATTCAAAATGTAACTGTGGCGGGTAATCCCAATGTATTCGTGAGAACTATAGTATATTTAAGATGGATTTTAAAATGATTTAAAAAGTTACCTTAAATTTTTATTCCTTCTATTTATTTTATAGCAATTTTATGATTTCATAAGGTATACAAAATAACTTATTATTTATAGATGAATGTTATAACTTAGTAAGAAAATATCATGAAATCGCTATGACTTTCTAATTTTCTATTATGTTTTATTATGAAATTTTTAATGAGAAATATTCAAGATGAGAATTTTAATTATTTTTTATGAAAATGTTTATTTTGAACCCGAAAACCTATTTTAAAAGGAATAGTTTTATATGTATTTATGGACTAATTTTTTATTTCATTATTTCTATCCCTTATTGAACTTTTTGTGCTTATTCCATGTTTTAGAATCATTTTCACAAGTTTTAATGGAGTATAAGAACAAGGATGAAGTCCCAAATAAATTTTTTTATATTATAATGAAACAAAATGATGTTTTATTTTTATGACCCTTATTTTAAGGATAAAAATTTGATATTGTGTAGAAGTGTCCCCTTGTAATGTAAGGGTTTATTGTGTACTATTTTTTCATAATTATATAATACTCAAAACATAAATGGAATTTCGTAATTTAATAACTTTAATTCTAGTATAATGTTAGTAGAATATGAATCATTATGTCCTGGTCCTTATAGTTGGTATCAGAATAGGGTTCAGATAACATTGATGATTATGATGATTTTACGAAGGGTTTTCTAAAGTGTTAGAGATAATATAATTGGTTTATAACATTAATTTTATTCATAAGTTATATTTCTTAGAAACCCATTTTTATTAACTAATTTATCAGATTTTATGGTGACTAATGATATTTTCAGAGGATTTTATTATTGAGGTAATTATGGGTTACCACATTTTGTAAAAAAAAATTAAATGTATAAGATAAAAATATGGGTTAAAAATTTCTTTAATGTTATATATATTATGGATTTTTGGGGAACATTATCACATATCTAATAATGTATTAAGGAATATATTAATATAGTTTTGTAATATGATGGCCCAAAAACCATGTGACATTCGGTCTCATTTAGTAAGGACATGTGGATTGAACACATAACTGAAGGACGACAATGGTGCATTGCCTACCACTACCCTACTTGGAGTCCTAGTTATATGTATTTTTCCCATAATTTAAATGTATATTGGATGAATAATAAATTTATTTAGGCGAAATATGTATTATCATATAGAATTCGATGAGAATGAAAATTTATTGGGTGATTATGTTATTTATTTATTTTTGTAATAATAATACTATAATTTTGGGAAGCATTACAGTAATAATGAAAACAAAATACTTTGATATTTTATTCAAGGAATAAAGGTTTGATAATATTTTTGTGTCTTTTTGATGTATGGAAATTATTAGGATATCTTATATATTACATTATTTGGGGAAATAATTTTTTCTATGGGACTTCAATTATAATTGTTTTTATTTGGGTATTAATATTAAAATTAACTTATAAGACTATGTGATATATTATTTGTATTTTTAGTTTTTAATAATAGTCTATAATTATCTTAGTTAATTTTATGGATAGATATTAACTGATTCCAGTTCAAAATTGTGTTATAATTTTGAATACTAGATATTAAAAAGTAGTTATTTATCATTTGAAGGTTTACTCATTTTGGGGAATTATCTTATCTTTTTATAACAATTTTTCATTATTATTTTATAATGACAGGGGTAATATATTTTTATCCTTTTATTGATTATGTGATGAATAAAATTTGATTCTTTAAATTCAGTCAAGAAAAAAAGTATACTTATTAATTAGAGAGAAAAATATGATATTATCTTGAAAATAGATAAAAGGATAAAATTATAAAAATTATGTAGGTGTATTTCCTTATGTTCTTAGTCCAGGTAGTAAAATAATTCATCATCTATATGAAATGGATCTTGAAACAATCATGTTATATGTTTAATATTTTTATCAAGGAAAAAATTATCATTTTACCCATCACAGAGTTATGGTTTTTTAATTGATAAACTTCTCATTACCATGTTCTCTATCACTATCTATCAGTACATGAGTTTTAGCTTGTCTATTCCACGTCCATGTTTTCCTATATGAAAAATCAGTAATGTAACACCCCGAGATTTTATAAAAAATATTCTTTTTAATTTCATTAATGTCTTGTGTTGTATGCTACACCAAAAGGAGCTTGAACAACACACATCCTTGATTTGCCTTGCATTACACGCAATCGCGACCTTCCTTGATAGCGTGTGTAGTACGCAATAACGAGTTTCACTAAACAACAATATGCTATTAAAATATTATTAAAACTAGCCGTTATGAATAGTAATAACCACTTTTTGAAATTTTATTTTTCAAAATGGACTTCATTTTTGGATTCGGAATATCGAAATTAGCCTAGTTTGAAATTTTGGTATTTTTCTGAAAACTTTTAATTTTTGATGAATAGTGAAACCACTAAGTGGTAGTTAAAAAACTGAATTTTTCATAAAACTTAATTTTACCGCTTCTGTGAGTGGAATTTCGAAAATCCGAGGGACACGGTTAATATCAAGGATGAAAATGTGGTTTAATGAGATGAAAATAATTTTTGGTGAATAGTAACTTTTTACTTTTTTTTACCACGGTTAAAAGTAAATTGGGTAATTAAGAGTAAAGATGATATTATTATTACCCTAACACATGTCCAAATTCTATTGGATAAGTGTAATTAGAAAAAAACAAACTTAGGAATAAAATATGACCATTTAGGCCCACTTGGATTAGATTAGGACATTTATTATTAATTTATTTAAAGAAGGGTTAAAATAGTTAAAATCAAAGTTTAATGAGTAAATAATTTTTAATATGGGGTTCTAAATAAGATAAATTCGACTATAAATATTCATTAGAAATATAAAAAGATTTTCTACATAATGGTATTTTATTTGTAATTTTTAGACATTAAATAAGTTAATTTATTTATGACACAATGATGATGCAGTAATTATTTTATTAATGAAATATTGACATAATTGATGTTATAAACACCAAAATAAATGTAATTTGAGACTTTTTATGAATTCCAATAATTTTCTAGGTTAATATGACATGTTATTATTGATTTAATTAACTTTTTTAGAACTTATCATTCTGTTATAAGTTTCACAAAAATCAATTACTAAATAGTGTCAAAATTGACATAAAATAGTTTTTAAAACAAATATTATATTATTAATTGTTATTTTATTCCTAAAAAAATAATGTTCGGACAAATTACTTAGATAAGGTTATATATATTAATAATAAACAACTTGGGGTTATTTTGGCTTCTTATAGTAAGTTTATTAACCTTATAGTGTAAGAACACAAGAAGACACGGTAAAAGTACAATTATTTAACTTAATGTTAAATCTAAAAGATAAGGTTAAAATAGGAACCTAAACTTGTCTAAATTCTATTGGATGAGAGGATTTCGACCCATCCCCACCTTAGCTTCTAAATATATCAATTTGGAGCTATTTAAAACCGAACTTGACTTTATAATAAAATAATATGTTTAGTTATTCCAAAGGTACCCCTCTCCTCCCTTATAAAAGGGAACCTCCTCCCTCTCCTCCTCACACCAATTTGAGCATTCAATCTCGGACAAACCCTGCCAAAATCTCTTCTCCACTTCCATAGTATCATCCTATAGGTTCTGTTCTTCTTCAAAGACCCATTTTAGTGCCCTAAAAGGAGGTCTCAAAGAAGCACTTCAAAGAAGAGGTAATGTCCGTTACCGATTCTTTCATCTTTATTTCTTCTTCCACTTCTTCTTCTTAGGTTGTTTCATTATGAAGTAATAACATCAGTATCAATCATATACTGATATGTTATTATAAGTATGAAACAACCCTATTTCACCATCTATCCATCCTACGGAAAATGAAATCACTGCGCGTGCGTACGTACGGAATACCGTCTCCAGGCCATGGTGTAATCTATTTTCCACCACTACCTTACATGGATGGGTATAATGGTGTAAAGAATAACTATACATAGTTATTAGAACATCATATTGATTCTGATATATTGTATCATCTACTCCAATTCAATTCAATAATTATGTAAATGATATCATCACTCGTGCGTACGTACGGACTACCGTCTCCACGACGCGATGAGATTCATTCTCCATGTTAACCATTTAAGAATGATTATAAAGTATATATAAGAAATAATAATGAAATATATGACATTATAAAGCTACTGGATTTATGTGTATATATATGTATGTCATCTACTTAATTCCACTCAATAACGAAAAGAAAAAAGAGTTCATGCGTACGTACGACCTACCGTCTCCATGAACGGTGCATTTCTTTCCATTTATCGATCCATTATATATATATATTCTGAATATATATTATATATAAATCATGTTTTATATTCTATAATTAAGTAATAATGATCTAAGTAATCATATGAATAATTACAAGTTAAAACACGAACGACAAATGAGACTATTTTACCCAAAACGCTACTTTAACATGAATTTACAAAAGAATGGGTAATATAAAGTCATAAGTGAATCGTATATGATATAATAACAATGAATATGATTCTTTAATAAGTCAATGACATTATTTAAATCATTATACAGGAGGTTCGGAAACTTACGAAGCAAATCAGACCTAAGGTAAGGGAAATATCACAATCTCATTTTTATCCGAGATTGTTTATACTTTGAAATTTACTGGGGTGTATTTTATCATCCAAATCCATGTTTCCTCAATATGTAATATTATTTCCATTCACATAAAATTGTTTAAATCCTATTTTACCCTTCGGTGAGTTTTTAGTAAAAGATATGAAAGGAATCTTTTGTCATTTTTCGTACGAGGTACTTTTTTGAGTTTTCCGACAAAAGTACGAGAAGAATGTTTTTTTAACTTATACCGCATGAATGGATTTTTAAAACATTATTTCCAAGAATCTTCCTTTACAAGTTTTCAAGTTTATTTTTAATCAACTTCTTTTAGTTTAAAATTGTATGACATGTTAAGAAAGGAAAATGTTTTTGAAGTAGAAAGGATATTTTCCTCAAGAATGGAGTTCAAGTGTTTTATCAAAACTATTTCCATCTAAGATAATAAAGGGTTCTGTTTTATCCCTATTATTACATTGATTTGATTATGTTGTGATGGAAATATTTTTATGAATTCCTTTATCTTATATGACTTGTTTTATGATGTCATGATGTTTAAGAATCCCATTTTTATTACATGGGTTATGAAATGATGTATGATTTATGATTTTTTTGGAACACATAAGAATGGTATCATTATGAGATGGGTGGGACCTATATCTCCCTCCAATGAATTGGGTAAAGATTTTATATCTCATGAGATAGACATGGATGGAATGGTAGGTTATACCGGTTCAGTGAAACAGGACTGAACGAGGGTGACTCGGTTCAGAAAGGGACTTTGTCCACTAAGATAGTCTTGGCAATGAGTCTTGACTAACAAGAAATGATTCTCTATGATTATGTGTGAATGCCACAAAGTTTCATGTTTTAAGTTATGATTATTGTGATTACATTTCACTACCATGATTTATTCCATGTTATGAAATTATGATCTCTTTTACAGGTTAAGATTTCTAAAATGATATGTTCTTATGAATATGATGTGATTGATATTTCTTTTGTTTACCCTTACTGAGCATTTGAGCTCACCCTTTTATGTTTTCTTTTCCCCAGGATATAAAGAAAGGTTTTAGGTAAAAAAAAGGAAGATCTTTATGGGAGATATTGAAGATCTTTCACCGCGATTAGGAGATTATATTTCGAGTTTCCAAAGACACTAAACTAATACGGTCCTTGTGTGTGTGTTTTTGTTATGTACTAAGTATTCCGCAAAAGTAATGTAATGTCCATGTACGTCAAGATACGGGTCTCTACAAGTAATGTGTTATTTTATAAGACTATAGTACATCTATTTCTTTCTTTTTATGTGGATGTTTTTTAATAATTTTTTTATTTTGGATTTAAATAATGATATTTTGAAAATTAAAATATTAATCATCGAGATAAAATTCCAAATTGGGAGGGAAAAATTTCCAAAATGGGGGATAATTTAAAATCCTTATATTTTAAAAGGAAACCCTACGTTTAATAAAAACAAGATACAAAACATCAAGCTTAAATAAATAACTAAATTTTATTAATAATGTGATCATAATAAACAAGGTATTAAATTTGAGGGTAGGAATAAGAATAAATTATTCATTAACTAAATATAAAAATCCTACTCAATATATTTTTTTGGTAAATTATTGGAAAATAATCACATAGTCTTTAGAAAAGACATTTCATTCATCAAAGAACACATTTTATTCAAAGATGATTTTTATTATTTTTTATAATAAATTTATTGAAATTTTAAAAAAATTATTTTATAAAATGAAAATAATTTCTAAAATCAACAGATCAAAATTTTCCTAATGTGACATATAAAAAAATTTTAAAAAAGTTTTATATCTTTACCGAATATAGAAAAATATAGATTTTCATTAAAAATTATATTTTTTAAGTATATAAAAATTCAAATTATTATTTCTATTAGTTTTAATTTTATATTATATTTATTATATTTAAAACATTTTATTTATTTATCCTTGAAATGGATTTTATACTTGAGTTTAGTATAAAATATATTTATATTAAAAAGAGGTTATGTTTTTGAGAAAACTATTTTCCATTAGGAATTTCCAGTATAATTTAAAATTATATTATGAAAATTAGGTGATTTAAATTTTAAAAATGGAATTATTATTTGGAAAAATATGTTCTAAATTTAATAAATTTTTCCCTTTATTTTTTGATAATATTAATAACAACCTTGGTAAATTTTGTTACAATGGTAAGGGTAAATCGGGTAATTAAGGGTAAATATAAAATTATAAGGATCAAAAAATAACCATAACACTTGATCAAATATTATTTAATGAGTGATATTAATTAATAATAATTCATGGTTCTATAATATTACTATTTATATACACATGCATTAGATGTTGACCTTTATAATATTTTTTTTGATGAAAATCCAAACATGTGACACTTTTGTTTTTAGTAAGTATAATATTTCTAATATGGTTAAATCCATAATTTTTGATCAAAAATAAATACTATTTTCAATATAGTTTATTTATATTCAATGTGTTAATTTAGTTTTCATTTTTAGTGATGAAATATTTATCCTAAATTCTTTCAAAACACTCGTTCATAAATTATTTAGACGATGGAAGAATCTAATAAATGATATTAAAAATATAAAAATAAATATAATATGAAATAATTAATATAATACATGAAATTTATAGATTAATTTATCATTTTATGGATTTATTAAATTATTTTTTTCAGTCATATTTTTTTATTTATATTTTTAAAATTCAATGTAATGAATAGTGTATAAATTGAGATTTATGATGTTTTAAAATAAATAATATTTTATTATATGATAAAAATTAACAAAATATATTCAATTATGGAAAATAATTTTGATATGATATAAAGTATTAACCATGATCTAATTTTGGTGTTATTTGAATTTTATTATAACAATACTGATCCTCAAATAGTAGTTATAAATATGGTTACGTTAAGAGTTAAAGGGATAAATTAGTCTTAAAACGAAATGATAAGGGTAATAAAGGGACATAAATTTATCTAAAAAAATATTTTAATGGATAATTAAAAACAATTATCAACATAAATAATGATTAAACCACATTGGAATCATTTTTAGTTGATAATTAATTTACATTAATTTAATATTTTGAATAATTCAAAAGAGTGCCACTCCTCTCCCCTATAAAAGGGAAAATATTATTCTAATTTAAACACACGTCAGAACCCATTTGGTTTACCTAGTATCTAAAAAAACAACTTAACAGAACCCTTAACCACATTAGAGATGTGTTATTTTAGAAATAATATCATCTTTAGTGGTCATAAGTTGTTAAGAAAAGGAGGCTTCCAAAGAAGATATATAGTTTTTATCCTCTTGATTTGATTTTTTTTATTCTTCTACATCATTAAAATATTATTCAACAATATTAAAATAATAAATCCAACATCCTATATGAAATGAGAATATATTATGTTACTTTCATCAAATATATCCATATCCATATCCATAAAATGGGAAATAGTTCGTCATTCATGTGTGTGATAGACTATCTCCTTGTGAACTGATGCAATTCTTTTTCTATCATCATCGCATAAGACTAGTTATAATGATGGAATTAATTTTTATATGTGATATTAAAGAAATATTAAATATTATTAAAATATAATATATCATTTATATTCTTACATTTCAATGCACATAAAAATGATAATGTCATTCGTATATACGTGTGCACTACCGCCTCCATGAAACTATATGATTTTTTAATCATCACATCATATTAATGGTGTATATGAGTATATTTTCTGAATTAATATTTTATTTACGATATTATGATCATTTTTAAGAGGCAAAATAATACGTACCTTCTATCTATAATAAATGATGAAAAGGTAAATGTTTCTCAAGTGTAAGCACGACCTACCGTCTCCATGATTGTAACATAGTTTATTTTACAAAACCCTATATAATTGTTTAATTTAAATTAATAATTGAGGTGTAAAAATGAAATTAAATCACTATAATTACTATAGAGGTTTTGGATCGATGGATATATTTAGTATAGAAAACTGACCAAAGTCATTTTGGACATATGAACCGACAATCATCAAAATGTCATATGTGAACATAAATGATTATGAAATTTTATATAACATATTAATAAGTTATATAAATTTAACAATGAACCTAAAAAATGTTCTTCATAAATTATAAATTAACTTAAATTTACTACTGGAGAAGATTGATATTGTGCGTGATGATTCATACTTAAATTATGGGACATTCTTTTTGAAAATTCACATTAAATGTTACTCTTTTCAAACATTTTACAAAAGTTAAAATGATATTTATTTAACATGTCATATATGTGAATATTTCCCTACCATGATTATGCATAATTGTTTTGATGATTATTTTAATGAACTAGCATTGAATACTATATAAATTTATATGCAAGATGATTCTATACTAACCCAAAGAGCGTTCCTGATTTCAACAGGCTAGAAACAAGCACTTAGGCATAAACAAATTAATGATATGAATTATTTCACCCAAAATAGAATTCAATAATAGTGTAAAATTTTTAAATATCATCATATTTATATATAAATACATACATACATACCATGTAAAAATATATAGTAAAAAAATGATGAAACATAAAAACCAAAACCCATCACTTAGTGGTCTATGAAAACACACAATGTCTAATATCAATCTACCTTAGTAAATCTAACTCAAAAACAAAATGGAATAAGAGATCATGAAATCCATCTATATGATCATAAAGTCATCACACACAAAATGGTACAAGAAGGGTGTCAACCAAATATCATGGTAGGAATTAACTAATGATTCAATTCAATTAATTCATAATTAAATTCAAATAGGTTAAAAGAGGGTTTAAAATAATTGAATTTTAGGATTAGATTAAAAATAAGTTCCTAATCATTTATAAGTCATTTATTAAACTAAACCTATAAATAATTCCATTTCACTATTTAAGAGCGAAATTTTTTCTATAAAAGATATAAAAAACCATTTCATTAGATAAAGTCATATAATCATGAAAATGGGATAATATGAACCTAACATGGAAAGATGAACAAGAGTCAATATAATAGAGTCACAATAATTAATTACAATAGATGAATCAAGAAAGGAAACTGTAGTTCCAAATAGTGATAAAGAACAATGTCATATATCGAGTATCAAGTATATGGATGTCATGGGTACAACCTAGATATGATATTGATTCCACCTTAGTATAGCTAATAAAATTACATCCTGACCAATACTGGGCTTATATCTAGTCTCATTATTCTCATGAAAACCTGTTCTAGGAAATCCTACAATCCTAGATGCACATCCATATACTAAAACATTCACATTACCTATGGATCTTATAGATGGGTAAGAGTCCTCTTATAATTCCCCAGCCTTAAACATTTCTTAATCTTTAGTTACTTCAAGAATACACATTGAGGATATTTTTAGGTTTAGAGTTTTAGAGAATCAGATCATAAACCATGAATTACATTCCATATTTAAACAAAGTGGTTACATAAAATATAGTACTCATTTTTACCATCAACGGAATCATATTTAAAGTAAAACATGGATTCTTTATTGACACTTCCTTGACACTATCATCACATAATTTACCTTTCCCTTGACTTGTGAAAAACATTTCAAAAACTTGGGATGAGCATAAAAAGCTCAGTAAGGGATATAAAAGTATGAAATTAAAACATTAGTCCATGCATGGAATCATACTTTACTCATAAAACATAATCACATACCTCATAATATCATGAATAAATCATAGAAATCATAAGACATAAAGTTAACTTGAGGCATTCATAACATTCTTACGTAGGGATTAACCCTCATGGTTACGTTCGAAATACCCATCATAGTATATTCCCTAAATCTCTTCGAAGAAACCTTAATGTTTAACTCCTTAGTGTTACCCAATGCATTGGAGAGCAATATCGGGCTCACCCACCCTTAGTTTATCACAGAACCACCCATATTCATAACAATTCCCAAGAACCATAACATAATTGTATCACGTAAAACATGCATAAAGGAAACATAACATTCCCACATTTCAATCACAAGATATCAATACAACACATCAATATAATAAAAACATTATGAAAACCAGTTTCAATACCAAAATAAAAGAAAATTAATACAAGGTATTTATTTTTCATTTTAAAAAAAAGTTAGGTTATGGCTTGTAGAGGAAGCCAAAACTCAAATAATGGTCACGTCGGTGGAGAATTCGTTGTCGCCGCATACGTACGACAAAAAAAACATTCCTTTTGTAGTTTATTAAAATGCTTCATATAAAAAAAGATTTCTTTTGAATAAGAATAAAATTCAAAGGGGTTTATATACCGTATAAAAGAAAGTTGTGTATAAAACAAAATATGCCTCAATGAATGGAGATTGAGACGAAGTCCCTTACCTCATGTCCGACGTGACTCGATTTCTCTTTAATCTCTTGAATAATAAATTTGAGTTAATTTCTACTTGCTTAAGAACCTTTTTAAAGTTCATTATTCCTTTTATATCACTTATTACCATGTCATGAACACTATGTAATTATTTAAGTTAATAACGGTCGTTTTAACGATCATTGGTACTTGAGTCAAAAATAAACTCTTTATAATTACAAGTTTTTAATGTATCCATTATATCCAGAGTTATATTCATTATGTAGATATCATATACATCATATATATCAAGTATATACATGAATTTATAATATTACATAACATTTAGAGGTATGAAATGAAATGCACCATTCATGGAGACGGTAAGCCGTACGTACGCATGAACGCTACTTTCATTTCTATTTTGTATTTTATGGAATGGAATCATAATGACATAATGGTATATTATAATTACAGTATAATTTCATATATAATATCATTAACTCCATCCTTTATACGTCCCATATATGGCATTAACGAATCAAATCACTTTGAGGGGGTGATTGTCCGCACTTCCTAAAATGAAGATATCCCATATACCCATAATGGAAGCCATAAAGGTATGAAATAAATGAAAAATACAGAAGCTTAAGGAAAATATAAACATATTATATATCATATATAAATATAGTGCCATCTTAATGGACACCATTTAAGGTTTTAGAAGAATATTGAACAATCATCATTTCGTGAGGCAGAAATTCGCCATCCACGGAAACAATATGCTCTTTAACCATTATATGAAGCTGTGTGTAAGTGTAGATCTAATAATTCTCATAAAACATTCTAGTATATTGAATATTCTGGTGTTGTTACAAAATAAAGGAATAAAAAGAGTTTAGGGGGTTGGAGAAGCAAAATAAAACATAAGAACACAAGAGAAGACACTACCTTTAAATCGGGTAACTTTTTTTGATTTGAGCTCAAAGGCTTCCTTGGAAATAATTATGCCCAAAGTGAGGCTTCTAGGAGTAAGATAGGGATGTGTAGAGAAAAAATGGGCAGAGGTTGGCTGAACCAAAGTCTTGAGAGATGTGGGTAAGGTGTTAGAGGTGGGGGCCTTTTATAAGAGGAGAGGAGGGGCACTCTTGGAAAGTTATAAAAGGTTACTTTTTTATAAAATTATTTTAGGATTTTAAAGGTCCTGAAATTATATATTTATAGGATAAGATGATAATAGTTCGAAATAAACCCATCCAATAGGTTTTTTTACAAGTGTAGGTCTTATATTTTACGTTATCTTTTCATTTTATTTAAATCGTTAAATAATGAGGTAATCGCTGCATCATCATGGTGTCATAAATAATTTAATTTATTTAATGTCCAAAATTTTTAAAAAAAATATCATGATGTAGGAAATCTTTTTATATTTCTAATTAATATTTATAGTCAAAATTATGATTTGTATAACCCCAAGTAAAAATTGTATTAGTAAAACAACACATGTTTGTGACATTTTCATTTTAACATTAAATAAAAAGTTATTAATGTCATTTTCCTACCAAAGTGGCTAAATGGGGTTCCTAAGTTGACCCATTTATTTTATTGGTTGTCCATGACACATACAATAAGGGTAGGACATGTTTCAAGGTCATTTCATATTATTAAAACATTATTTTTACCTTAAATTACACTAATTATCTCTAATCGCGATTAAAAACTTAAATGTTACTATTCACCAAAAAATTATTTTAATACCATTGAACCACATTTTACTTCTTAATGAAAACCATAAATGTTGGATTTTTGAAATTTAAAACACAGAGGTGGTAAAATTTCATTTAAACGAAAAATCAGTTTTTTTAAGTACCACTTAGTGGTTTCACTATTAATCAAAAATTGAAGTTTTTCAGAAAAATACCAAAACTTCACCCTAAGCTATATATGATATTCCAAATTCAGAAATGATGTCTATTTTACAAAATTAAAAACATATAAGTTACATTAATTAATTTAATAATTAATTCCCGCTGTTAGAACAAATAGCGTGTTTTTATGAGACAATATATATCAAAAGATTGACACTAGTTTAAGTCCAATTTCAAAGTGAAATTAATTCCAACGACCACTATTGGATTAAATGGTAAAAATATATTCTAATTTAACTTTAAAACCAATTCAAAAGATAATATAATCATATAAATAAATTATATTAAAAAGTGGTTTTGAATTAAAAGACAACATTTTTCACTATTCATTAAAAAAATAAACTTTATCGGAAAAATACCAAAAATTTACACAAAGTAAATTCTGATGTACCGATTTTAAAGAATAATTTTATTTGTTCTAATAGAATGTATAAGAGTGACCAAAACTATATTTAATGACGGTTCTCCATCAAAAGGCGATAAGTGGATCTTTAGTGAAAATTAGAGTATATATGCCTAAAATTGAATTCTTTTCGTATTTTAAACCTTTATCCTTTATCGGATAAATGTAAAAACATTTAACAAATATGTATAATCATATTTTAGTTATTTCTATTCATTCCCGCCAATACAACAACTACGTGTTAACTACCATTTAAAATAATATTATTTTATTACTAATGTGCAATGTATGTTTTCAAAGAATCTCTTTGTTGCGTATCGGGTACGCTATCGAACATAGAAACCCCTTTAAAGTAAAAGTAATATTTAATTAATAAATATTATTAAATATGAAAAATTATTATTCTTTATTTACCTGGGATGTTACATCCTCCCCCCCTTTTGTGAATTTCGTCCTTACAATTTTATTCACTTATAAAAATAAGTGGGGGTATTTATCCCTCATAGCATTTTCAGATTCCCACGTTGCCTCTTCAACCATATGGTTTTTCAAAAAACCTTTACCTGGTGAATTACCTTATTTTGCAACACTTTCTCTCTTTAGTCAAGAATCTGGACTGGTTGTTCTTCATAAGAGAGATTCTCTTCCAACTGAACTACCTTTGGGCTCAAAACATGAGATGGATATGGCATATACTTTCTCAACATCGAAACATGAAAAACATTGTGTACCTGAGATAAAATCAGAGGTAAAGACACTCAGTAAAAAACTACTCTAACTTTCTCTAGAATTTCATATGGTCCAATGAACCTTGGACTCAGCTTTCCTTTCTTACCGAATCACATCACACTTTTCTATGGTGAAACTTTGAGAAAAATATGATCACCTACCTCGAAAGATAGATACTTCCTCTGGTTATCCGCATAACTCTTCTGCCTGCTCTGTGCTGTTATCATGTGTTTCCGAATCAACTGAACTTTTTCTGCCATCTCATCTACCAATTCTGGTCCCATCATCTTCCTTTCACCCACTTCATCCCAAAAATCTGGAGTTCGACACCGTTTACCATATAATACCTCTAATGGAGCCATCTGTATACTGGAATGAAAACTGTTATTATAAGAAAACTCAACCAAAGAAATATGTTGGTCCCAACTTCCCTGATAATCCATCGAACAAGCACGTAGCATATCCTCCAAAGTCTGAATCATTCTTTCTGACTGCCCATCTGATTGGGGATGAAAAGATGTACTAAAATTTAATTCAGTACCCAACGACTTCTGAAGGCCTTTCCAAAAGTTAGAAGTAAACTTGAGATCATGATCAGATATAATGGAGAGAGGAACTCCATATAACCTGAATATATCTTTAAGATACAAACATGAATGTTTATCTAAGGAAAAAGTATCTCGTATAACAAGGAAATGAGCATATTTAGTCAAGCGATCAACAATAACCCAGATTTCATTATTACCTTGAGGTGTCTTCGGCAATCCCACAATGAAGTCCATGGATATATTCTCCCATTTCCACTATGGTACTGGTAAAGGCTGAAGCATCCCTTTCGGTAACTTCCGCTCTGATTTTACCTGTTGACAAGTCAAACACTTCACAGTAAAATCAGAAATATCCCTTTTCATTCCCTCCCACTAGTAATAATCCTGAAGATCTCTATACATCTTAGTACTTCCTGGAGGAACTGAAAACGGAGAACTACAAGCTTCACATAACAACTCTCTATTCAACTGTGAATCACAAGGCACACACAATCTCTTCCCAAATCTCAAAACACAATCATTATCAATGTTAAACTCAGGCAACTTACCCTTCTGAACCAGCTCTACCTTTTTTTGCAACCCACTGTATTTCTTCTACGCTTGCTTAATTCTGTCTGATAGAGATGATCTCACCGATACCTGAAACAAAACAGAATAACTTCCTGCACCAACAAATTCTATGCCAAAGTTCATCAAATCCTTAACAAAAGGATCACGTTCCAAACACAACATTGTTAATGAAGCATTACTTTTTCGACTCAAAGCATCAGCCACTTTATTTGCTTTTCCCGGATGGTAATGAATTGTTCAATCATAATCCTTGATTAATTCTATCCGTCTCCTATGTCTCATGTTCAATTATTTTTGAGTGAATATACACTTTAAACTTTTGTGATCAGTATATATTTCACACTTTACTCCATACAAATGATGACTCCAAATTTTTAAAGTGAAAACAACAGCAGCTAATTCCAAATCATGTGTAGGGTAATTTACCTTATGAGTTTTCAACTATCGTGAAGCATAAGCAATTACCTGATCATTCTGCATTAAGATGCAACCAATTCTTTTCAATGAAGCATCACTGTAGATAAAAAAATCACCATTCCTGGTAGCTAGTGCCAAAAATAGAGCATTCACCAATCTTCTTTTCAGTTCCTGAAAACAATCATCACATTCTTTTGTCCAGATAAACTTGACACCCTTCCGAGTTAGCTTAGTAAATTGGAATAGATAACCATGAAAAATTTCTAACAAACCTTCTGTAATAGATGGACAAACCAAGAAAGCTATGAATATCATTTACATTTTTGGGTCTTGGACATTCTTCAAAAACCTTTGTTTTTGCAGGATCAACAGTTATCCCATCTTTAGAAACAATGTGACCAAGGAAAGAAATTTGTTGCAAACAAAACTCACACTTTCTAAATTTCCCATACAATTTCTTTTCTTTTAAGGTTTTCAAAATAACCCTTAAATGTCTTTCATACTCCTCTTTACTTTTAGAAAACACCAAAATATCATCAATGAAAACAACAAAAAAAATTATCCAAGAACTCATGGAAAATTATATTCATAAGATCCATGAATATAGCAAGTGCATTGGTTAGCCCAAAAGGCATTACTAAAAATTCATAATGGCCATATCTTGTTCGAAACGTGGTCTTCAGAATATCTGCTTCCTTTACCTTCAACTGATGGTACCCCGATCTCTGGTCAATATTTGAAAAAAACTAAGCTCCCTGGAGCTGATCAAACAAATCATCGATATGAGGCAAAGAATATTTTTTCTTAACAGTGATGTTATTCAAGGCTCTATAATCAATGAAAAGTCTCATAGAACCATCTTTCTTTTTAACAAATAAAATAGGATCACCCCATGGTGATGTGCTAGGTCGAACGAAACCTTTCTATAATAAATCTTGCAATTTCTCCTTCAACTCTAAAAGTTCAGTTTGAGCCATTCGATAAGGGGGTTTTGAAATGGGCTTAGCATCAGGAACTAAGTCAACAGTAAATTCAACTTCCCGATCTGGTATTATTCCAGGAAACTCATCAAGAAAAACATCAGGATACTCATTTACCACCGGCACATCATTAATCTGAACAGTTCCCTTGTTTTCAACGATATGTCAAGGTAACATTCATTTCCATCTTTTACAAGTTTCTCGGCCTCTTGATATGTTATCAACAGTAAGGGTTAATTATTGTACACAAATTGAAAGTCTTTCTGAAGAGAAACTTCTTTATCTCTATATTCAATCTTAGAATGGTAAATAGAGATCCAATCCATACCCAGGATAACATCAAAATCTATTGCAAGTAGGTTCTTTCCACGGATAAAGATAAGAAGATTATTATAAATTCTTTTTACCTCAACATTTCCCCCAGGTGTTTTTACCACAAGTTCAGGAGTCATTTCTTGAGATGGTATTCCCATTTTACTAGAAAAGTTTTTAGAGATGAAAGAATGTGTAGACCCCGAATCAAACAACACACTGGCATAATCTGAAAAAACAAAAAAAGTACCTGATACCACTTCATTTGATGGCCCGAAATCTTCTGAAGTAGTTGCAAAGGATTTCACCACCCATTTCTGCTTGTAGTCTAACTTCTTCCCATCACTAGAGCTCTTTGTCAGACACTCATTTCCATAGTGACCCATCTCATTGCACTTAAAACATTTCACTAACTATAAATCAAATTTGGTCTTACCATCACCCTGATCTTTTTCAGTGCAATCACGAGACTTATGTCCCATCTTACGACATCGGTAGCACTTTCCAGAATTCAAATACATTCCCCAATATGCCTTTTACCACATTTATTACAAACTGGAAACATAGTTTTCTTACCATCAGAACTTTTTGAAGAATTGTTTCCTTTCTCCTACCACCTCGATCTCTTCTTCTGCTAGTTGTTATAGAACACTTGATCATCGGAAAACTCCATTTCCACCTTATCAGCACATCGAACAGGATTTTCATAATTTTTGAACTCACGAGAAGCTAAAGTCCTTTGATATTTTGGATTTAATCCTGAGTAAAAACGATTGATTTTACTATCAAGGTCTCAGATAAAATTTTGAGCATACCTTTCAAATCGAGTGAACCTTTCTTCATAGGCAGTCACTGAGTCTTCTTCTTTCTTCAATTCCAGGAATTGTTTTTCCATCCTAAGTCAAACAGACTTAGGAAAATACTTCTCAAGAAACATACCTTTGAATTCATCCCAGTCGAGAGAATCAATCTCATCAGCGTTCCTGATATTTTTAACCATCGACCACCACTGATCTGCTTCACCCTCCAAATGGTAAATAGCAGGACTAACCTTTTGATTGTCTGAACAACCCATGACATTGAAAATATTTCCAGTGATTTAATCCACCCTTAAGCTAGCACAGGGTCAGATGATCCCCTGAATGATGGGGGATGTTGCCTCATGAAATGTCCCACCACTGATATGTTCCTCTGCGGTTGATCTGGCTGATCTCATGCATGGATACCACCACTATTTATCGCTTGAGTCAACTACGCCATTACTGCAACAAACTGTTCAGTTCCAATTCTGACTATCTCAGGATGCTGATTCAGAAGGTCATTTCCTTCTGTATGCCTTCCTAGCACTGCTTCCCTATTTCCTCTACGGAAAACCATTCTGAAAAAACATATCTTAGATGAAGCAACATGGTAATATTCAAATGCTATATCATTTAAATTTGACCATAAAAAAATATTTTTTGGATAATCATTTAATAGAATTATAACTCCTAAAGTTATCTAAACCAACCTCTGATACCAACTATAAGGCCCAAGCCTTAAACATTACTTAATCTTGAGTTACTTCAAGAATACACGTTGAGGATATTTTCAGGTTTAGAGTTTTAGAGAATTAGATCATAAAACATGCATTACATTCCACATTTAAACAAAGTGGTTACATACAAGATAGTACTCATTTTTCAAATAAACAGAATCATATTTAAAATAAAACATGGATTGTTTCTTAACACTTCCTTGACACTATCATCACATAATGTACCTTTCCCTTGACCTGTGAAAAACATTTAAAAAACTTGGGATGAGCATAAAAAGCTCAGTAAGGGATATAAAAGTACGAAATGAAAACATTATTCCATGCATGGAATCATACTTTACTCATAAAACATAATCACATACCTCATAAAATCATGAATAAATCATAAGACATAAAGGTAACTTGAGGCATTCATAACATTCTTACGTAGGGAGTAACCCTCATGGTTATGTTTGGAATACCCATCATAGTATATTACCTAAATCTTTTCAGAGAAACCTTAACTTTTAACTCCTTCGCGTTAACCAATTCATTGGATAGCTATATCGGGCTCACCTACCCTTAGTTTATCACAGAACCACCAATCTTCATAATAATTCCCAAGAACCATAACATAATCGTATCATGTAAAACATGCATAAAGGAAACAAAACATTCCCACATTTCAATCACAAGATATTAATACAACACATTGATATAATAAAAACATTATGAAAACCATTTTCAATACCAAAATAAATGAAATGTAATACATGGTATTTATTTTTCATTTTAAAAAAAAGTTAGGTTATGGCTTGTAGAGGAAGCCGAAACTCAAATAATGGTCACGGCGGTGGATAAGTCGTTGTTGCCGCATAAATACGACAAAAAAAACATTCCTTTTGTCTTTTAGTAAAAATATTCGTATAAAAAAAGATTCCTTTTGAATAAGCGTAAAAGTCAAAGGGGTTTATACAACGTATAACAGAAAGTTGTGTATAAAACAAAATATGCCTCAATGAATGGAGATTGAGACGAGGTCCCTTACCTTGTGTCCGACGTGACTCGATTGCTCTTTAATCTCCTGAATAATAAACTTGAGTTAATTTATAATTTCTTAAGAACCTTTTTCAATTTCATTATTCCTTTTATATCACTTATTACCATGTCATGAACACTATGTAATTATTTAAGTTAATAATAGTCGTTTTAACGATCATTGGTACTTGAGTCAAAAATAAAATCTTTATAATTACAAGTTGTTCATGTATCCATTATATCCAGAGTTATATTAATTATGTAGATATCATATATATCATATATATCCAGTAAATACATGCATTTATAATATTACAAAACATTTAGAGGTAAGAAATGAAATGCACCGTTCAAGGAGACGGTAAGCCGTACGTACGCATGAACGCTACTTTCATTTCTATTTCGTATTTTATGGAATGGAATCATAATGAAATAAAGGTATATTATAATTCCAGTATAATTTCATATATAATATCATTAACTCCATCCTTTATACGTCCCACATATGGCATTAACGAATCAAATCACTTTGAGGGGGCAGTAGTCTGCACTTCCTAAAATGAAGACATCGCATATACCCATAATGGAAGCCATAAAGGTATTCCATAAATGAAAAACACAGAAGCTTAAGGAAAACATAAACATATTATATATCATATATAAATATAGTGTCATCTTAATGGCCACCTTTAAAGGTGTTATAAGAATATTGAACAATCATCGTTTCGTGAGGTAGAAATTCGCCATCCACGGAAACAGTATTCTCTTTAACGATTAGATGAAGGTGTGTGTAAGTGTAGCTCTAATTATTCTCATAACAACATCCTAGTATATTGAAGATACTGGTGTTGTTACAAAATAAATAAATAAAAAGAGTTTAGGGGGTTGGAGAAGCAAAATAAAACATAAGAACACAAGAGAAGACACTACCTTTAAATCGGGTAACTCTTTTTGATTTGAGCTCAAAGGCTTCCTTGGAAAGACTTCTGCCCAAATTGAGGCTTCTAGGAGTAAGAGAGGGACGTGGAGAGACAAAATGGGCAGGGGTTGGCCGAGAAAAAGGCTTGAGAGGTGTGGGTAAGGTGGTAGATGTGGGGGCCTTTTATAAGAGGAGAGGAGGGGAACTCTTGGAAAGTTATAAAAGGTTACTTTATTATAAAATTCTATTCAGATTTTAAAGGTCCCAAAATTATATATTTCGAGGATAAGGTGATAAGAGTTATAAATCCACCCATCAAATAGGTTTTTGACAAGTTTATGTCTTAGATTTTAAATTATCTTTTCATTTTATTTAAATCATTAAATAATGAGGTAATCGCTGCATCATCATGGTGTCATAAATAATTTAATTTATTTAATGTCTAAAAATTATAAAACAACTATCATGATGTATGAAATCCTTTTAGATTTTTAATGAATATTTATAGTCAAAATTATGACTTGTATAACCCCAAGTAAAAATTGTTTCAGTAAAACAACACATGTTTGTGACATTTTCATTTTAACATTAAATAAAAAGTTATTAATGTCATTTTCCTACCAAAGTGTCTCCATGGGGTTCCCAAGTTGACCCATGGATTTTCATGGTCAGACATGACACATCCAACAAGGGTAGGACATGTTTCAAGGTCATTTCATATTATTAAAACATTATTTTTACCTTAAATTACACTAATTACCTCTAATCGTGATTAAAAACTGAAAAGTTACTATTCACAAAAAAATTATTTTAATTCCATTGAACCAAATTTTACTTAATAATGACAACCATGAATGTCGGATATTTGAAATTCAAAACACATAGGTGGTAAATTTTCATTTAAATGAAAAATCAGTTTTTTAAGTACCACTTAGTGGTTTCACTATTCATAAAAAATTGAAGTTTTTCAGAAAATTACCAAAAATTCACCCTAAGCTATATCTGATATTCCGAATTCAGAAATGATGTCTATTTTAAAAAAATTCAAAACATTTAAGTTACATTAATTAATTTAATAATTAAATCCCGCTGTCAGAACAAATAGCTTGTTTTTATGAAACAATATATATCAAAATATTGACAGTAGTTTAAGTCCAATTTCAAAGTGAAATTAATTCCAATGACCAATATTGGATTAAATGGTAAAAATATATTCTAATTTCACTTTAAAACCAATTCAAAAGATAATCTAATCATATAAATAAATTAGATTAAAAAGAGGTTTTGAATTAAAAGACAACATTTTTCACTATTCATTAAAAAAATAAACTTTATCAGAAAAATACCAAAAATTTACACAAAGTAAATTTTGATGTCCTGATTATAAAGAAGAATTTTATTTGGTCCAATAGAATGTATAAGAGATACCAAAACTATATTTAATGATGGTTCGCCATCAAAAGGTGATAAGTGGACCTTTAGTGAAAATTAAAGTATATATGCCTAAAATTGAATTCTTTTCATATTTTATGCCTTTATCCTTTATTGGATAAATGTAAAAACATTTAAAAAACATATATAATTATATTTTAGTTATTTCTATTCATTCTCGCCAATACAACGACTATGTATTAACTACCATTTAAAATAATATTATTTTATTACTAGTGTGCAATGTAAGTTTTCAAAGAATCTCTTTGTTGCGTATCAGGTACACTATCAAACATAGAAACCCCTTTAAAGTAAAATTAATATTTAATTCATAAATATTATTAAATATGAAAAATTATTATTCTTTATTTACCTGGGATGTTACACCTCCAGAGAATTACATATCTAGGTCACCACATCTACTTATCCTGGTTCATAGGCCTAGTTAAAAGAGGTATGTAAGATAATAATATTACATGGATCAAACTATGATCCTTGTCAACCAAGGGAACTGGACCAAATATCACATCTCACTCTCACCCCCCAAATTACCAAAAAATTAATAATCCCTTTTTATCACCCAATAGATGGATGCATAATGATCAAGAGTGTTACAATAACTAATTATTAAAAGATAGGGACATCATAAAGATCCATCTCGGACATCTAGAATAATAAATTCAATTAAAATTCATTTTAAATAAATTAAAAATTTCAAAAAGGGAAATTGTACCCACATCCTTTCCCAAATTATCATTATAGTTCAAGAAAGGTGTTTTGAAACAATCATTAATTTCAAATGAACTATTATTTATTTAAAGGACAAACTATAATTTCTAAAGGATTGAATACATTTCAAAACATGGTTTCACACACTCTTTCCATGTGGATAAATCATTTAATTAAAATAAACCTAGGAAAACCATTAAAAACAAGGATAATATAATTTAAAGGGGGTTCTTGTTCATTTAATAAATTCATTCATTTTAAACTATTTATAATA
This sequence comes from Viscum album, assembly GCA_963277665.1. NCBI lineage: Eukaryota > Viridiplantae > Streptophyta > Magnoliopsida > Santalales > Viscaceae > Viscum > Viscum album. Next base: position 1,740,797,457 of record OY728125.1, on the reverse strand, counting down.
TTAAAATTATTCAACTCATTTAATTGAAATCAATATGATTATTTAAAAAATCATAACCCGAGAAAAAGACCTAAATATCACCAATACACCCATTTCAATATAATTAAATATAAATTAAAACAAAAATGGAATTTAGAAATTCTCATAAATTTGAGAAAGATCAATTATTTTTCCATTAATTTAATACCATGTTCAATTCAAAGGGAAATGGGTCAATGAATATTTTATAAAGAATTTCATTGTTAAACAGAATATAATATGTGATAGAAATTAAGAAAAAAATCATGGAATTTTTTAAGAAAAAAAAAAGAATTAAAAAAGGAATAAAAAGAATAGAAACCTTATATGGAATATTTTGAATCCAACCACAATGAATCCAAAATGTGACGCATTTAATGGCTGTCATCGGATCTATAAAGATAAATCTAGAATTAAGTGAGAAGAGATCGTAGAACCAAAATACCATAAAAATAAACCAAGATAAATTAAACACAAGGCTATCACATCCTCTTGGGAGATGGAATGAAGTGAATAAGAGAGGTTAAAGATAAAGAATAAATGAATTCAATAAAAGGGGACCACCGCTTCGATTTGTTATTTGATCCACCAAGGAATGAGTTTTGGAGATCCAAGATTCCTTTAGAGGGCTCCCAAAATACAATGGATTGATTTATGTTTGAGTGGCTGGATTTTAGGTTTCAATTGGGTGTTATGGGATTTTAATTATGATTTTTTGGGCTTTAAATACCATCTGTATAGTTTCATATGTTTTTTCACAAGGATAGTACTAACTATATTTCTAACTATGTACCTAAAAAAATAAGTTAGAAAAGCTTAACGGATTAATTACAGACATAGATTAACCATGGAAGAACCATGCGACCCCCTTCTATATGAGTTTCAAACATTGAAATATTTTTCTCAAACTATGTACAAATCATGAATATGCCAAAATACCATTAAAAAAGAAAAAAAGAAAACTAAAAAAACCATTGAAGAGACAAAATAATTGGGTACTCAAATCAATTTGACAAAACATATAAAAATATATAATGGGATATTACAAATTCCCCACCATAGGACTTTATACCCCCCAAAATCATATATTCTAATTGATAGAAGATAACAACACAAAAACAACTTCCTCGCTCAACTTGTGAGATGAATGGTCTTCAGTACAAAATAGAGACACACCCAAAGGCTAACAACTCAAAAAAAAAACTCCATGATCAACACACCAAGGTCATAACATGTCCCCAAACTAGAGAAGTACATGAGTTTTATCATAGGTATCCCAAACATTTAAAGATTCACCAAAATGGTGCAACATAATAAGTGAACATACATAGTCGCAGTAAAGATACATCAACCACTCAATAAATAGAAGCATCTAAGATCAAGCTTCCAAAAATATGGTATGTAACTAATAGGGATTTAAATGTTAGATATGTACTCAATGGTAACATACGAATTTTAAGATTTTTCTTCATTCCTCAATGAGCATATAAAATCTGTCATTATTACCACCATGTTCTTGGTTTATTAAAAATTAACATCACCCTAGTTAGTTAAGTAAATTAAAAAATAAATCCAAGTTTAATTGGAATGAGTTAAAACATCCAGGCCAGTGCACAATAGGGAAATAAACTCTCATATGGTAGATAAACCATTATATGAAAATTGATATCTAACCAATAATTAAAAAATGGGACACCATGGAATAATAATCAAGATCTCAGGAAAAGGAAACCATTTATATATAATAAAACCATAGAATATCTAGATCATGACCCATATGATATCATCATAAGGATAAAAAAATAGGTGTTTTCTGAAACAATACTCATACAATAAGGAAAACTCAAATAGTATCATCTCCAATATCAAAAAAACAAATTGAATCAATGTCAAACACATCTAGTAGCTATCCACCAACAAACTTAATCTCCTAAACTATACAAAAATATTCACTCAAAGGCCTATGTTTTGAGCCCTATTATGATAAAGAATCTAATTCCTTGTAATCATGAGCTAATATTACTGACTAAGGTTTGTCCTTCCATTTTTCCATCTTCAAAAACCCATTAACGTGACCTAAATGGAGACACCATCAATAATCCATTTGATATTTCAAACACACCTAATTTTGATTACCAAGTTCTCCATGATGGAAATATGTGGAAGGTCTCTTTTTTATATGAGAATATGTTCCTTTATCATCCACAGAATAAGCATTATTTTGTTTGTGTTGTTTCATTAGATTTTCTTCTGCAGAGAAATCCTTAAAGAAAATCTCCGGATAAGAAATCCACACTTCCAAAGGCATGGATGTTACAAGGTCTTGATAAATACATTTTCTAAAACAAATAGCCTCACTGATTCCATTACCAAAACATCCATGTATGAAACATACAAGAATGATAATTTCTTAACTTACTCCACAACTTGTAGCTCATCTTGACCAATACAAAATAATATGGAAACATTCACCTTCCTTACTTAATTATAATACTTCCACTTAATTAATACTTATATAAATACTTCCAATGCAATTAATTCAGACATACTTGAGGTTATCACATTATCCCACCACTCCTGGATAGGCCCGTCAAATAAGTAGTTTATATACATGACTAGTAGATATTTAGGAGTGTTGAAATAATGAATTATTACATAAACTACTTTATGATACTACACATCCTAAAGAGAATGTTGTTTTTCTTTATACAATGTTGGATGGAAATCCAGGAATTTATGGATGGGTTTCAAATGATGGAGGGCCTCTGGCTCAACCACTCGATATGGAGTCTGCGTAGAGTCATTGAAAAGGGACCCCACTTCTAGAAACTTTGATGAAATACTAGGTGTACTCGATCATGGGACCAATATTCTATTGGTATTGAGTGAATTTTTGGGAGACATTTTTGACCATAACATAACATAAGAATATCAACTCAAGCATATAAGAACACTCAAACATAAAGTATTTTTTTTAAAAAAAATACACAACCCATTTTAATCAAAACATCATTGATTTCATAACAAAAAATATTTCACCTTTCATAAAACATAACTCCTTTAATTAGAAATTATAAATCTTGGTATAAATCCATCACAATTTTCAAATATCCTTTACCAACACTTTTAAATTATTACATGGATTTAAAATCAATAACCCCATTTTCCAAATATCAAAACTTTTTCCATTTAAATAATTTACAAAATTAATTTTCGTCTTAATTTTTTTCATATAAAATTATAGTATTTTATAATTAGATTTTCTATAAAAAAATTCATTAATTGCACTTTTTACTCATTAAAATCATTTATATATAATCTAATGAAAAAAGGTTTTAATAAAATCTTTATATTTTTTAGGAAGGGATTGAAAATTATTAACAATGGATTAATTTTGAAATAATCAAAAAAGATCATAAAACAACCTGCATCTAAAACTCACTTAAAAAACCTAACATAAGTGAAGTAACATTTATTAAAATATTAATGGTTTCAAGTTTATAACCATGATAGAACTGTAAATGGATTGGTCTTATAGGTGGGTAAACTATACACCAACCTCAAAATTGTTAATGGGTGGGATTATAGATTAGTCACATTGATTCCCCATAGTATACCAAACCATGAATACATAGTGAAACATGGGTCATCCTTCCATTATGGTTCAGAAACTCATATAAGATTCTGAAAATAAAATATATCCTCATTGTGAATCTAAATCCCATTTATCATCAGGACCTGAATTACTCAAAACAATGACTCAAGTCCCAACATCCCTAGTAACTATGGACTCTTCACGAGGAGGTGTTGATTAATATGATTCTCCCAAACTACCTCTTGAGTCCCAAAGATTTTTTAATATTATTTTTATCATGACTTACCATATATAAAATATGTATTTAATAGTCAAAAAATTCAATTTTTGGAAGGACCTTCTATGATACAATTTGTAATGAACCATGCTATAATCCCTTATAAACCAATAACTAATCTGATTATTGACTAACTTGAACTATGTTCTTTATATCCACCTGTCCAAAATATTTACTTGGGATTAAAAACTAACCTTTGTGAAATATTTCTTCAATAAAGAGATATAAGAACAAAGTAATATACCAAAATATTATCAGATATATAAATCAATACCTACATACTGAGTACAAAGAGACAATAATAAAACTAATGAATGAATATAAAAACCAAAACACATCTTCGAGTGGTTCATAACCACCCACCATGTCCCAATTAACCCACCCTTAGCCAAACCAACATAAAACCATAATGGAAGATAAGAGAATGGACCACTTCTATAAGATAATATGGGCTCCAAATATTAAATTGTACAAGCAGGATGAGAGATAATAAACCTAGTATGATTACTCTAATGGTTCTATGAAAATAAATCATTCATCAATTTTAGTATTCTAAAAAATGAATATAAATAAGATATTATGAAGATTATTTTAAAAATATGATTTCAAATATTTATATGTAATTTATTTGAATATACATGCAAACTATTCCATTTCACCATTAAAAACAAAACGTTTTCTAGAAACAATTTGAAAAACATTTGAGTAGCTAAAGTTAGATAATCAAGAAAAGATAAAAATATGAACCTGAAATAGATAGATGAACAAGAGTCAATGCAATACATTCTAGTTCATAATAACTACAAATGAATAATGAATGAAAAAATGGTGAAAAATATTAAAATGAATGTTTTCATGTATCAAGTATAAGTATATGGATGTCATGTGTTCAACCTAGGTATTATATTGACTCCAACTCATAATAGATAATGAAATTAAATCATGGACAATTGTAGAGATTATATATAGTCTCACAGGTTTCATGAAAACTAGTTCCAAGCACGCCCACATTCCTGGCCACACATACATTGACCAAACCATCCCCATTATCGATAGATATACTAGAAAGAAGTTATTCCACTAGTGAAGCATATATATAGGTCACCTCATATAACTATATTAGTTCTGGTTACTTATTAAAATAAGTGAGTGAGATAATAATGTTATGAAGATAACATGGGGATCCTTTTAAACCTTGGGAACTGGCCCTAATATCACATCTAACTCTCAACCCAAAATTAACTCAATGTCAATAATACCTTTTTCAATACCAAAAATTTGGAAATTCAATAATATATAATGTTACATTAAGGGGTTATTACAAGATATGATCATCATAAATAACTAACCGAGCTATCAAAAATGATCAGTTATATTCAAATTATTTTTAAAAAATTTCATCATTAAAAAAGGATAAACATACCTAATTCGTTTCCTAAGTCATAATTATAATGTCAAACTTGGAATTTTAATAATTAAAAATTTAAAAGGAACTATAAATCATTTATAGGATGTATTTCAATTTTAAAATTATTGAATAAATTTTAAAATATCATTTTACACCATCTTTTTATGATGATAAATCATTTATTTCAAATAAACCAAGAACAAACATTTTAAAAAAATATAACATCATCGAAATTTGGTTCTTGGTCGTTTAATAAATTCATTAATTTTAAGAAATTTAAAAAACATCATTTAGTTTAATTAATTTAATTTAAATAACTAATGATCATTTTATAAAAAACATCATAAAAATTCTAAAAATCTAAAAAATATAATCCTTTAAAATAAAATAATTAATAAATAAAAACAAACATGCTATTAGAAAATTCAAAAAAAAAAATCAGATGTATTAATATTTTTTCCATTAAATTCATATGATGTTCATTTCAAAGGTAAATTGGACAAATAATCTAATATGAAAAATATCAAGGTTAAATTATTTACAATACATTTCTAAAATTATGAACCACACATCTATTAATTTGTCTAGAAACAATGAACTACAAAATGATAGAATATAATAGAAACATCTACATAGAATATATGGATTCCTGTTAAAATGTATATAATTTGTGTTGACATCGATAGGGATCACTGGGTATAAGAAGATAGATCATGTAAGAAGAGAGAAGAGATTATTGATCCGAAATTCAAAAAAAAAATACAATTTTTTAAGAAAACACATGTCCATCCCAACCCCTAGGGAGAATGAGTCAATAGAAGAAGAGTTATCAAAGATGAATAATAAAATAAATCACTGAAAGTGGATCACCTCTTCGATTGGCACATCAATATACAATGGAATGATGTTTGGATATCCAACATTACTACAGAGGGTTCCCAAAAAACAAATTATTGATATAAGTTCACAATGGTGGTTTTTAGGTTTAATTAGAGAGGTTTTAGATTTTTTTAAAAAAATCAGTGACTTTATTACAGTTAGTATGATTTCCTAGAATATGTTTTAGGGTCAGTATTAACTGTGTACCAAACATAGTTCCCAAGATAGTGCCACTAGAAGGAATTTAGGGTATTTTTGAAAACATATGTTAACCATGTGAAAACTGTGTGACCCCATTTATTTCAGGATGAATATGTTTCTAAACTATGCTCAATCTATGCACAAACCATTCAAAGGCCTAGAAACCTTAAAAAAGGTATGAAAAAGCATCAGAAACAACTTTTAAAGAGACCCAATCATTGGGTACCCAAATTAATGGTTCAAAAAAAATTAAAATTATTAATTAGTTTTTATAATTCATTATATGTTTACATTTTTATTTTGGATGAAAATGTTTTCCTTTATGAGCGCACAACCTTTTAAAAATAGGATTTTAAAAATAGAAAATGTTTTATCCTAAAGAATGTTTTTTATGATTTATGTGTTTTAATTATGTTATAATTATTTTTAATATTTTTTGAGTAAACGTTGTTACATTATTAATAAAGTGTATGTGAGCTCATTATACATCTCCAATTCATTGGTTAAAGGGATTGTGTTATCCGATATGGTCTCCCATAATAGTATATGGGATTATAAAATGATGATTATTCCAAATGTAACTGTGCTAGTTAAAAAATTTATCCATGAAAGATAAATTATATGTAATAATTATATTAAAATGATTCTAGAATTTATCATTGTGATTTATTTTTACAATGACTTTTATAGTAAACATTTGGTTTTATAAGATATGCTAAAGAGATAATGATTTACGGAATAACATTATAACATTGTGAAATATTATCATGAAACAATTATGAGTTTTTATTATTCCATAGATATTTATTTTCACTAATTTTATGAAAATTATTTTTGTAGGTAAGGTGATTTATTTAGTAATAATGTTTTTATTTTTGAGAAATAAGATAATTTTTTTGAAAAATAAAATTTTAAATTATATCTGGAATAATGTTTTGTTTTTTTCTTGATGTCTCTCATTGATATTTTTTACTTGTATACTATTTTAATCTATTATAAAAAATATTTAAGTTAGAGTAATTAAAATGATGAAATCATGAAGAAGATTATAAAAATTATCATGGAAATATATCATGTTTTATTTAATGGAACATTGTTTTATTGGGGAAATGTATACTATGTAGAAGTTACAACATGTAATGTAAGGTTTTACATTGGTATAGTTTGTCTTAATTATATGAAAATATAAACCTACAAGGTAATTGGAATGATTTAAAGTAAATTATAGTCTAAATTAACTATAATATATACTGTTTATGGTTGTTTTCCATATAGAGATTCTAACATCAAGAGTATAATTCTCATTGAAACATAATCTACCTTTTTATATAATTCTATCAAATTAATGTTTTTTTCTAATATTTTAGATATTTTATGATTTTATATTATTGAATTCAAAACAAAAAGTATTTTTTATCGATGAATTTTCCTGAAATAGTTTAATAATATATTAATCTATAATAAAATCCCTTGATATTACTTATGATTTACATGGGATATTATCCAATGGTTTCATCAGGTATTATTATTTCGATGGTTTATGATTACTATGAGGATATATTGATTAAACAAGTTTACTTTTTCCATTAGATATATTATGATGAAATGATATTGTTTTTTATTTCCATGTGGCATAAATATGAACTAATTATGTAATTACTGTTACTATTATATCCATATGATGTATTTGGAAATGATTAGGCATTATAATAGAATAAGGATACATGTGTGGAATTCACATTACTGTAATAGGGTACGCAAAAGGTTTTATTTATAATTAAAGTTGTTGAGATGGAGGTTATCTATATCCTAAAGTAGGTACATAGGTGGTTATCTCCAACCTAACTATGAAAAAATGTTTTGGTGGGTAGCCTCAACATATTATGTTTATGATTATTATTATGCCATACATTTTATTACAAAAACATTGAAATGTTCTTATACAATGGGTATTTTATAATGGATCATAATTTATTATATATGAATCAACACACTAATGACATATGAAATTATAAATGACAATTCATTTTAAAATGATTTATGATTAATGATATTTTCCGGATTATTTAAGAAATTAATTGGATTTGGTCATTTTATCATAACATTGTTAATTATATTATTATCATTTTTGAAAACTGGTTGAAATATACTATGATTACCCTTATTGATAATCTTATCTCACACTATCTTATGTTTTCTTCCACTATATTATGAATAATTGTTTCACGTATTTTTTTATTATAAGTGTACTGTGTGAGAATAATATTATTATAAATGATTAATATATATAATGAAATAATATGGTTATATATTTAACCTCTAAATAAATCAAAACTATTAATATTAAATGGAATGTATAGTTATTAATTTTAATGAATATCCATCGTAAATAATGAAATATGTTCTTATTTATTGTCTGGGTTTTGACAATTATTATCAAAGAATGATTTTGTTATTTTTAGAGATAACAATTTGGGAACACTATTGAAAACCCTAAAGATAAGCAAGTGTATTGGATAATATCTTGATGTTATGGTAAAATAGATATTCTATTTTTTGATGAAATTATATCCATGTACAGAAATTTGTACGTAGATACAACTTTAACATAGATGCCCCTTCTTGTAATATCTCTGAAATTTTCAGATTATGTTTTAACTAGATCATCACAGGTACACAATGAGTTGACCTATCTATACACACATATCTGGAAAATCATGAGGGATATTCTTTGGTTCTTTAAAATTCACTTTATTAATCATTAAAATATATTATGAGGATATAAGGTTTGACAATCAATGACAAGTTAAATTTTGAATAGGGAGAACATAAATTTTTCCTAAACTGTTAAGAAACTATCTAAATTTTAGACATCTTGGGATTAGTTTTCATGATTATTTAATATCTTAATAAGAATATTTTTTTTCAAGTCACTTAAATTTTTATTTTTTATTTTTTTAATAGTTGGATCCAAAAGGAATTGAACTATCAATGAATGTGATGGAAAATTTAATGGGAATCCAATTAAAAAAGAATATAGAGTGGAAAATATTATGGTCTTTCCTAACAATATTTTTCAATTTTTGATTTAATATATGAACCTATGTGAGTTTCATAACCTAAATAATTATAATGAAATAGAGTTTTATGAATTTTTATAGAGGAAATAATATCCATCTTCATACATGTTTAAAATCATGGTAGAAGAACATAGGGAATTTTATCAGTGGAACGAGATGATGTATCATTTTTGGAAAATAATGGAATAAAGAAAATATTTTCTATTGTTGAAATTATATGTTCAATGGACAAAAATAATGTACGTCCAAATGTACCAATTACTATTCAATGTAACACATCTCGGTTACATGATAATTATCTGAGTAATTTCCCTAATCAATGGGATGACTCCTAGAATAAGGAAGAACATATTGTATGATAATCATTAAAGTAGAATGATTGAAGTGTTTTTACATTGGGATTTTAGAATTATATTGTATAATTGTTTTATCGATGATATTTATTCAAGATGAATAATGAATCATATAAAAAATGTTCTACAATAGTTTATTATTGTCTATATATGAACAAATGATGACCTCTATAGATATAATAATTTTTTAGTGGAAATGTTATATTTTTGTAAAGAAATGACATAGTGATAGATAAAACATCATATATCATTGAAATTTATATTATAATGTAATGTTGGGAGAAAATGATTATTAATATTTATAATCAGAATTGGACAGTTTTGGTATCCTAGAATATAGTTTTGAAATTTACTGAGAATGTGAATTATGATGAATTTTTTCATCTTTTTAGATTCATGAAATATATTTTCTTCTTTGATTATAGTTAATTTTTGTAAGAGTATATTACACTATTATGTATTTATTTTATCTTTTATATTTATGGAAATTACAAGAATAATTTTGGGGGTATATTATCCATTTATATTAAATTTTTTTTATATGAACATATATGATATTTAAATTATTTAGAGATTATTGGTATGATGATCATGAAAGAGTATTTTATCAGATCATTCTAAACATTAGGTTATAAATTTATTTAGGCATATTTTAAAGTTCATAAAGGTCAATTGTTTGTGGAATGATTTATGTTGAATATTGGGTGTTTTTATAAAAGTTTTATAGACTGGTACAATAATATTTTTTCATATATTATAATTTCTACTTGAATTTATGGTTTTGGTAAATATTTAGATACAATAGGAATGACATGTAATTATTTTTTTCATCTTATGATCCATTATAAGTTATTTTTATTGCATTGAAATGAAAATAAAATGCCTCTACCTAATTTTTTATATGAAATCAGTAATGAATCAGGGACATTAAACTAATAGAAGCTTAATAATAAAATGAAAGTTATTATTAAGACATAGAAGGATAACATGAATTTTCATTATATAATAAAATCTATCTTGATGGTAGAATTATTTTCTAATCTCAAGTGAGAGGTATTTTTTTGATGTCTTATGTGAACTGTATCTATCAACCATAATGATATGATTTTAGAAATTCAATAGTATTAAAATAAGACATACTTCTCCATATAAATTCATTATTTTTATATATAAAGAATCCATGTAGTGATATAGAAATTTTTTAACATGATAGAATATGTATAATATTTTAATACACTAATTAATGAATTTTAAGTGTTTGATATGTTTTCTAACATAAATACTTTTGCATCAAATTAAACATTATATATTATAAACTAGTTATTAAAAAACATTGGTATCAATAAAATTGAAAAATTATGATATATATATGTAGATATGATTTTTATTTCATATTTTTTGATCAATTAATTAATATTATGTACTGATTTTTTTTAGGAGTAATTTTAAGATTCTAATAAATAAGTGTTCTACATGAATTAATTTTATTCTATTTTATGCATGAAAATTATAATTAATTTGTACCATATTTTAGAAATTTTATTTGAGTAAATGAGTACCCTTTTTTAAATAAATGGGTCAACATTAACTAAGGGTTATTGTATATATAAAAAGATTCATTTTTATAGGAATAATTTAAATTAAATTTTTTGTAATACTATAATTTATTTTTATAAATAATGTAATTTAAATGTAAAATAATGTCTTGAATTTTATCCTTATGTACCATTAGAAATAATCAATTTAATTAGAAAGGAATCATTGTTATACATGATTTTGGAATAAGTTCATCTATAAGATTAAAAAAACTTTTTTTAAAAAACATACCTTTTATTATATTTTGTCTATATATATTAAAATTGATTTTTTAAGTTATAGAAATTGAATCTTTTAAGATTCATACCATTTTACAAATCATAAGGATCACATTTTATAAATAAGTCACTTTTATTTTTTTTATGAATAATATCTGTTGAAAATATTGGACACCACAATAAGTGTTAAATGAGTAAAATTGGGACAAAACATTAAGATAAACCCTTAAAAATCCCCATAATAGTTTTATTTATCTTATTGGATGTGTTTTTTTACCAAATTCAACCTATAAATGAAAATATTGATATTTAATTCAAATTTACATTGATTGTGACACATATATTATTTTAATGAATATAAAAATTCTAATTGTGAACGTCCTGATTTTAACATATCTTATATATCTTAATTGTGATAAAAAGACGTTATGAATCAATATAAAATCATATTTTGAACATAAATAATTTATTTTGGTGATATTTATTTATTTTTAATTTTTAGGTATGATATAATTACTTTAAAATATACCACAATGCGGATATAGTTCTTATGCTGGTAGTTGAAATCCCAAGGCAAATGATTTTAAAAATAATAAATTTAATATATTTTTGATGAAATACTTTATCCTAAAAATTTAATTGGTAATTATAATTTATAAAATATGGTAAATTGTTTTATATTTTTATTCCATTTCTATGTTTATTTCGTTGAACTCATGTTTGATAAATAGTCCCAAAAAAACAATCTTGATATTTTATGTAAAATAATATTTTAGTAAATTATTAAAAAATAAAATAAAATCACATAGGGTAACTGTGATGGAAAATTGTTTACAATGTTATCCAAAGACCATAATTGTGCTACTTCTCATCATAAAATTAAATTTAGTATCCTTAAATTTAAAATTTATTTACAATGTTTAACAGTTATACAGGATAAAGAGTCTAGAAAAAATAATAAGGCTTAAAATGATGTGTAAAAATATATGAATATAATATTTTTAGTGTATTTTTAACATGTCATGTATTAACCTTGAAATCATTTACATTTTGGGAATACATTAAAATATTATTTAATTTCTATTAAATTGAAATATTTTAAGAAATTCTATGTGAGTCTTTTCCCTTGGTTATAAATGAGCACCTCCTATAATACTTTACTACTATTTTTTTTGTATAATTACATGGACACTCTCATGAAACCACTCATGTAGTCTTTGAATTGGTCCCCAAAGATAGTCGATGACATCCCAGATCCATGTTCTGAGTCGCCCTAGGGTGGAGACTAGAACTAGAGAGGCACAAAGTACTGATGAGAACACATTCACCCAAGATATGTAAACAAAGGAATAATAAAATCATAATCACAATATAAATAATTAAAATAATAAAATATAAAAAATCATTATAACTGAAATAAAAACCAAATTGAATGTGAAACTTAATAAATCTCCATGTAACCCCATGAGTCACCCACTGATCCCATAACTCATTATTGACCACAATGATTAATACTAAATAGAACATGTTCCAAATACTAGAAATAATTGAAAGTATAGGTGTGAGTATTAAAACTATATAAGAATTAAAAAATAATATATTCATAATACATTTCATTGAAATAAAATATTCACTATCTACAAGTTTAAAATAAGACAAAGAAACTTTATTTTGAAACACATTTACTTTTAAAACAAATCATTGTCCATTTACCTCTTTATTTAAAATATAATTCATTTATAAAAGGGTATTATTTTATAATTTAATATAGACAAGGAACTTGGAGATAATTACAATTAAGAAGAGTGTGAATCATTTTTTTCATAATATTATTTATGAAAACATTTTAGAAAACCAAAAATTCCTTTTTACGAAAAATACACAACATAAAATGAAGCATAAGAAATATCCATGAAATGAAGGAAGTGGATGAAGTCACACATGATACCAAATTATATGGGGAACCTAAATTATCATCCTAGTTTAAATAATTTATATGAATTCATTATTAAACCGAGGATCTTAGGGGGGAAGGGGAATCTAGAACACACAATCTCCAATCCATCATTTCATAATGCCTAAAAAAATCAACATCCCTCACACTCTATTGTACCATAGAAGGACCAAAATATGGGAATAATAATACTTAATATAAATTCCATACTATGTTCTACTAGCTAATGTGTAATACTAAACTATTGTAGTAAATTTTCTTGAATAATATGCATGGTATGATAGGTTCACATGTCATGTCTTAAGTGCAGGTAAGATAAGAAATTATAACCCAAAACCATTTATATAATAAGCATGAGCCACCACATGAAACATAACTAAACATAACCCACCAAGTCACCCCAAGGAATAACTCCCCTTCCTTTAAACAATTAATTCCCAAGTAAATATCAATATGAAGGAACACACATTCCCTTAAGCGATCAACATCATAAGTTATACATACCAAGGTGTGTTTTCTGAAGAAACTAAAATTATGATGATGTCAAACAATCCTCATATAAACATTATGTGACAATCCATTTAAAATGGATAAAAAAAAACACTTAAAATTTCATGGATCATTTAAAACACATTTTTAAAACCAAAATATCATTCAGAAACCACAAACATCTTATATAATAAAAATTTCCATTTTTTTGAACACTGTGTGAGAAAAGAAACATAAAAAAATTAAACACAATCAAATTTTTGGGTAATCCCACTAATTTCATTCCAAATAAATTTTTTCAAAATAGCTTATCAATAATTAATATCAAAACCATGTGGAAATAATAAGAAATGAATTTTTCTAAAATTAAAATGAAAAATTCAATTTGAAACCTACATCAAACTCAAAAAACAATCACAAAAGAATCCAATTTTTTTTTAAATGGATATAAATAGGTAATAACACCTATGAATTACCTTAAAAAATGATAAAACATAATTTGGAACCAAATACATATCAACTCTATGATATAAGAAACATAGAGATGGTTTCTGATTTGAGAAGATGGCAACTCACGAAGGGTCAAGTGGCAAAAACCCTAATACTAGACAGGGTGATTCTGAAGGAAATCTCACAGGGAAAGATTCTATTGAGGTGAATGATAAAGATCTAATAGGGAATCATGATCTCTTCAGCCTTTGTGCGATGCAGAAATCAGAGAGTAAATATACTCCAAAATAGGGGAAAAGATTTTCTGATGTAGCCAAGAAAAATGGTTGTATCTCTTTCATGGAGTGTGATGCAGGGAACTCAGGGAAGATTATAAGAAAAGGTCAAATCGCTTACATCTCTATGAATCAAGCTGCAGTTGAGGAGCGAGTCAGGTTATGTAGATTCTCAATCATTGCCCGAGTGGTTATTCCAGAAGGTGTTAGACCATGGAAATTCCATGATCTTAATAATAGGATTGCAGAGATATGGGGATTCTGTGATTGGAAGATGAAAACTATGGAAAAGGGGTTTTACCATGTTGTATTCCCCTTTGATGAATGAAAAAGGCATGCATGGAGCCTGGGTTCTGTCCCTCTCAATCCATGATTCCTTAGGATTCATGAGTGGGACCAGAATTTTGATCCTAGTTCTGTCAAGAACACATTTTCATAGGTATGGATACGTATTCATAAACTGAGTTGGCTATATTGGAATCCTCAAATACTATGGGATATTTCTTCTTCTGTAGGGAATCCTATTAGATTGGATAAGCATACAAATAACCCTAACTTTGGGCATTATGCTAGAATATTGGTGGAGGTAGACATGGAAAATACTTTAGTTGAAGAAGTTTTCTTCACCACTAGGGATGATCGCATCACTCTTGAGGTTGGGTATGCGAGGAAGCCTAAATTCTGTTTCAACTGTCACATCTTTGGGAACATTCTCTCTGAATGTAACAAGAATAGGGTCTACTCATTCTATAACATCAAGGGTCATGATGATTTACATTTCCGAAGGAAAGAAAAAGATCCGGGAATTAATCTTGATGCACCTATGAATCAGGCAGGGCGTGATAAGTTAGATGCTCAGTGAGATCCCCTGAAATCTAATGATGATGTTTCCACTATTGACCATGCTGCTGCCAGTGGTATGGGTTCCCCTTTAATGGATCCCTATAAATATGAGCTATTTGTTGACATGGACGGGAATATTGAGGCAGAAAAAGACAATTCTGCTAATGGGACTACTCAAAATGATGAACAGATCAGTGATCAGGTCATTAAGGATGAATCTGGAATCCATGATCCAACAACTCATGATTGTGCAGTTCAGGATATCTCACAAGGGATTCCAGAAAGTCAGGTTGGCACTAGACTACCTAGTGTGACCGAGGTCCTTCCTGAACATATCACACAAGATTCATCAAAAGATGCACAGAGAAATCTCAAGGAGAATGAACTTCACATAGATGGATATAATTCAGTATAGGAAAGTGGTGAGATGGTCGGGGATTTATCTCAAGTTCAATCATTGAAGGTTTCAAGGAGAAAGCTACCCGCCACATTGACAGTACCAATCATCTCAAATAATAGGTTCACATCTCTATAGGATGATGATAATGCACCTGAAACGGTTGGAGGATCATATAATGATACAAGAGGGGATAACTTAGAAGATTCAAAGAAATACATAGCAACTGTTTATGTTGGTTCCGGTACTAGGTAGTGGTCCTCTAATCAATGAAAGTGCTCTTTTGGAATTGACAGGGTCTTAGGAAATTTTCGACGGTCAAAGCCCTGAAACATATTATCTTGACCAACAAACCAATGCTTGTTGGCATTACTGAACCAAGAATGAAGTTTTCTAGGTGGATGGCCTTTAATTGGACTGCTTTAGGGTATTCATTTATTGAATCTAATCAATATGGTTATGAGATAGAGTCCTTATGGGTATTAAGTCATAATAGTGTTATTTTCTGAATCTTTTCAAAGTGATAAACAATCAGTTTCCCTATCTTGCTACTTTCAATCCAAACTCTTGTGTGTTACATTTTTATATGCCTTTAATTAGTATATATAAAGAAGGATTTTATGGAGTAATCTATTAGACATGTCTGAGAACATTTATATGAGATGGATAATACATGGTGACTTCAATACAGTTCTGAGGCTGGAAGAAAAAACTGGGGTAAACTTTTTTAGAGCATCAACCAGAGACTTTTCCTCATGTACTAATCAATGTAGACTGAATGAAGTCCCTATTTCAGGTTCTGATTTTACCTGGAACAGATACACCCTAAATGGGAGGCAAGCAAGAAAACATGACAAGTGGATAGTTCAGATGGATGAGCAAAGTGAAACAATGGAAGTGTCTGGCATGAATCTACCCAGAATTCATTCTGATCATCACCCTATATTAGTTGATCTATGTTTTAATAGTTTGAGGTCAGCTCTTTTCCCCTTTCAATTTAACAATGCATGGTTGTTTCTACCAGGGTGCAGATAGGTTGCAATGGAAGCTTGGAAAGGGGCTATCCAAGGCAGTGCTTTGCATATTCTCACTAGTAAACTGAAAATTGTGAAAGCCAAAATCAGGGAAGGGAGAAAAAAAATCCTTTTCCAGCCTTAAGCATGACATCAAAGAGGCTGACTCCCATCTTTCTGAGTGTCATCCAAATAATTTGCATCGGGACTTTCCATCTCAAGAAGAGATACATGCTTCCTCAAGGCTCTATAATCTTCTGTCTCTTAATGAAAACCTATCCCGGAATCACTTTAATGTTAGGTGGATGAAAGAGGGGGATAGGAACTCAAGGTTTTTTCAATGCATTCATAGGGAGAAAAAAGTAAGGAGGTGTCTTAAGGATATTAGAATTTATGACCTCATGTTCACCTCTGAAAATAACATTATCAATGTTGTGACATGTTATTTTGAAAAGATATACTCTGAATCTGGGGAGGACAACCCAGATAAAATCATTAGATGCATGGAGCCTAGCATGGATGATGCACAAGACAAAAAACTCACCGACATACCCACTCTAAAGGAAATCCATGATGATCTCTTCTCTTTAAAAATGGATAGTGTTGCTGGTCCTGATGGCTTTTCCAACAAGTTCTTTATATTTTATTGGGACATTTTACATAAATAAGTGATTGATGCTGTAAGGGAATTCTTCTACCACTCCTACATGCCATTTGGGATGAACTCAAATTTCATTTCCCTGATTCCAAAGAAGGATAATGCATTGGATATTAATGATTTCAGACATATTTCTATTGGTAACTCCATTCCAAAAGTTATTAGGAAAATTATGGAAATCTGGTTAGGTGAGATTGCAAGGAGTCTTATTTATTCTAATTAGTTTGGTTTTGTACCTGGAAAGAACATCCAGAATTGTCTATTCAATGCTTCAGAGTGTGTTAATATAATGAGAACTAAGGTCAAGGATGGAAATATATCCCTAAAGGTTGATATATCAAAGGCCTTTGATACCATAAGGTGGGATTTAATCTTCAATGTTCTAAGCATGCATAGATTTTAAGATAAATTCATTGGTATGGTGCACTCTATTTTGAAAAGTTTTAGCTTATCTATACTAGTGAATGGATCACCCAAGTGATTATTTCAATGTTCTAGAGGAGTTAGGCAGGGTGACCCTTTATCTGGGCTGCTGTTCTTGATGGATGAAGATTATTTGAGCATATGCCTTCATGATATTGTGAATTATGGGTTATATTAGAGGATGACATATGGTAGGAACTGTTTTACTCAATCTCACTTGCTCTTTGATGATGATATATTGCTATTCTCAAAAGCTGACAGGAAGACCGTCTCGTGTATCAAGGCTATATTCACTCATTATAAAGAAGTTGCAGGCCAGGTCATAATATGGAAGAAATCATTTATTGTCTTTAGGGAAGGAATTCGAATCCTAAAGAAAAATAGAATTATTAACAAGCTTGGTGTAAAGAGAGGTACACTACCTTTTAATTACCTTGGACTGCCTTTGTTCTGGGGAAGGGTGAAACGAGTCTACTTGGAGGGTATTGTGCTTAAAATTACTAACCAGTTAGCTAGTTAGAAAGGGAAGACCATGTCTCAAGCTGGTAGGATATGTATTGTTAACTTAGTCATAACTTCAATGTTTGTTTACCCTTTTTCATTTTACAAATGGACAATCTCTCTGCTCAAGGATCTCAGTGGTATGATTCGAAACTTCATTTGGACTAGTCGAAACACTAGAGGAAGCTTGTTACCATGGACTGGAAAGACTACATAAATCTTGTGGCAATGGGGGGAATGGGATTTAAGGATGTCAGAATCATTAATGATGCACTGCTTCAAAAAATTACTAGGAGTATTTTATCTATTGCTGATTTTTCTATGGAATTTCTGACTGGAAGATTTGTTGACAGGTTACAAAATAATTAGAATTTATACTTGAGATCCTCTATTTGGACATCAGTCAATAATACATATTCTTATATCAGGACATAGTCTAAATTGTCGGTATGTACTAGTTCTCAACTGAATTGCTGGAATACTCCGTGGCTACCCTCTCCAATTAAAGATAATATCAATATTCCATTGTCTTGGAGGAACATTTCTATTTATGATATACAGGGAAACACAAGGGATTGTGATATTTTACCTAGAAATCTTCGGATGTAGATGTCTAGATATGCATATGTTGATTATGATATTCAAATATGGAAGACAATGATTAATGGATCCTTCACCTGCCGAGAGTCCTATAATCTACAGTGTGGTAATGAATCTGGAGTACCTGCATGGGTGGAGGTTGTAAGAAGGCCTTTCATTCTTCTATCTGATGCACTACTGATATGGAGAATTTGGAAGCAGATGCTGCCAATACAATCGGCTCTACAACAAATCGGGCTGAGCATTGCCTCAATATGTTTTTTATGCATGGCTGCTAATGAATCTGTCACAAATCTGTTTATTCACTGCCCTTTTTCTACTCGATTACGGAGTTATCTGCAAGACATCTTCCACTACCAATTGAGTTACAGCTCTGTTGGCACATTGCTAACCTCATCTATGCAGGAAGTTTGCAGTGATAAAGTCAAATCCCTGCTCACTGCTGCTATTGTTTCTCTATTATCATATATTTGGATGGCCCGTAACAATATTTATTTCAAAAATGGTAGGACCTCTTTTAAGGAGGGTGTTTTGGCAATTCATCGAAGCATTAAGCTTACTTCAGTGAATCAATCTGGATGGATGAAGAATGATATGTCTGATTTTATTCTCTTGAGAACTTTTGGTGTAAGTGGCAGGGAGAGGAAGCCCAAATTGTTGAAGTATATTAGGTGGATCCCACCAATATATGATTGGATAAAGGTGAATGTGGATGGGGCAGCATCCAGTGTGCCTGGTCCTGCTGGATGTGGTGGGGTATTCAGGACTCATAGGGTCTTTGTCAAAGGATGTTTCTTCCACTATATAGGTAACGGCCATGCAATTGAGGCTGAATTATGGGCAATGATAAAGGCGATAAGGTACACAACTCGTTATGGTTAGCAGAAGCTATGGATTGAATCCGACTCTTCTATTGATATGCAGATTCTGAAGGAACGGTTGAGAAATGTCTCGTGGAAGATGCTCTCTGCCTGGATAAATTCCCCGAAGCTTGCTGAGCTGATATCTCTGGATGTGTCGCATGTGTACAGAGAGGAAAATCAGGTGGTGGATGTTCTTTTGAAAAGAGAAATTATGGAGGTTAGTTCTAGTTGGTCCTTCATTCTACCTGATTATTGTAATGGTTTGGTTCACAATGATAGAATTGGTCTTGTGCACACAAGGTTATGTAAGGATCTCCTTTTTTTGAGTTTTTTTGTAATGTTTAAACTTTTTTATATATAATATTTTGGGACCAGGTCCTCACCTATCTCTCAGAATTTTCAGCTATAGGAAACATAGAAGAATATGAACCAATATGAAAAAAATAATAAGGAAGAACAAGAGGATATGGGGATATTATATTGAATATTTATCCCTAAAACATGTCGAAATACCTAGATTAAACCATGGGAGGAGGACATGAGGTGTGGGGATGAAGGGACAATACCACTTTGAGTCACATAAGATAAATGAGGGGTTGTAGTGGTTTCTGGGGTTAAACATATGAGAGGGGTAGAAATTTAAAAAACCATTATTAAAGGATCTGTGCAATGGACTTGGTTTGGTCACAATGTTTGTAAAATTGTACACTATATATGCTCCCCTGACTAGACTCAAAGGGAATACACATGTTTTGGACATGGAGTTTGGGAAATGTGTTCCAATTGTGTGTTTTGGTTCTATCAAAAATTATGGAACCATGTGCAAGCTTCATGCATGGTTTGGATTAACCATGATTAATACAGGAACCCTGACCTAGGTAAACTAAAAGACTATCACAATTACTCCTAGTAACCATCTGGTTTGAAACAAACCATGCACTTCTAGGGAAAACATAACTATTCAAGAGGAAACTGAAATAAAAAGTGGGTCATCATCACGAGGTCTCACTGTATTCCCAAAATTGTTCACATCAACACTGAAATAGGGGAAAAATGTCTAAAAATGATAATTTCATTCTGAAACACCAAATACTCTATCAAACATCCAAAAAAATTGACAAACCAAAATAACAGAGAAAAATAAAATTGTGGTGCTATAATCCCCCCCCCCCATTATAATGCTTTCTTCCTCTAGAAAGACTAAATGCTTCCAGTTGAACAAGATAAATATGAGGGCTTATATTCCCATAATATATAATTTCCCAATCCAAAAGACACCTTAACCACCAATAAGATGAAAACATTAACAACTATATGAAACAAAGCATATGAATCCAACCATTTCCCATATAATGTCCCAAACATGACCCCCCATCCAAACACCACACTATACCCATAATTATCGGTCTTTCTCCAAGTGCCTAATGTAAGCCAGAATAATAGAGATCCTGAATGATAGATCAACAAAGTGGAAAGAGGATAACTGCTTGTCACTTCTCAATGGATGGAAAGAAATATGATAAGGGGGAATAAAAATATTTGATTAGGCAGTATCAAGATTCCATGGTATACTACCCACCATGTTATAATTCTTATCAAATACCTATCCATTAACACTTAAAAAATAACAAACCTTCAAAAAGGAACATGATGCACAACATAACACATTTAACTTCAGGGTGAATGATTAAATATTTTTAAAAAGGTGTTCTAATAAAAATAGATACTCTAAAAATATAAACAAATGATTTTAAATTTCAAGAAAAAGAAAACACCATTATACTTCACCAATGTTGTGAAGAAATATTTACTTCAAAAATCTCACACAAAAATCCTAGTGGAACCATGTTCACTCGATTAAACTAAATGATTTATCATGGGAGTGGATATGACTCCACTCATATTTCGAGCAACACCATTTAAAAATTTATAGAGATAGTACAAATTTACCCATGTAGGATAGTTCTTTGGAGAACATTGACATGAAGGATTTTTGTGACTCGACATGCCACATTGATGAGACACTAGGGTCCTATTCCTATTGGTTGTTGATAAAATATGTAAATGATTCCAAATTCCACCACCAACATCATAAAAATCAAGAAACTTTTTTATAAAATTAATGGAATTCCTTAAATAGTTTCTAGTTTCTAAAGATGTATTGGCTACCTCGTACACTCACACTAAAACAACATCAACCCTCACCATTATCATCATCAAATTAGAAAAAGAGGTTAGAACAAATTATGACATCCTCGACTAAAGAAATGGTTGAATACCCTTCCCAATATGTAAGGAATTCATACAATAGTCCCTGTCGAACATTAGGTTATAGGGAACTAGATCCAAAAAACAACATATGAATTACAACACTAATTTATTTCCATTGTAAAAGAATAATATCACTATTTTTTTGTTCCACATTTAAAGCCTTAGATATTTACAGACAGATGAATGAGGCCTTGAATTATTCCCAGGTGAGGTCTTCTTGAATCTTGGTCCTAATGATCAATGTAAACTACATACAACATATACCTTCAAACATGCAGGTAGTGAAACAAACCTTTATAAAGTTGAGAAAATCAAGGAAACCTAGAATCATTTCAATTTTTCAGAAACACTCTTAGGATTTAAAAGAATTCATTGTCCCATAAAAGAAAGGTGGTTTCATCATCTAAAACTTATAGATGAATTCTTTAGGTTGACCAACTAGATGGTCCAAAAAAGGTGAACCAAAAATATCCACACCATGAATATCCATCAAATAATTAGTGGGGATTCACATTAATTAAAAATAAAATAATAACCCAAAAAAAAACAAATCAGCATCATGAACATGTCACAACTAAACACCACATGGAAAAGAAAACATGGTCACAATATCTAAAAAATAATTCAAAAAATCACACGATCCCCTACTTTCAAAACCACAATCATACTCCACACTATAATACATTTTAATATACTAAAAACATACCATGAAATCCTCCCAAAAATCCAATCCATCTCATTATGATAAATTTCTCATCATAAATAATATTTAAATGTTACTTTAACATATAAAAACATAGATTTCAAAATCTAAAATGATGAATAACATAATTTTTCAATATAGATTTATATTAATATTGTAATGGCCCGGACCTCTCCGGTCCATTACTTTGTGAAATGTTGGTGTTGGAGGTGTTCTGGGAGGTCAAGGTGACTTATCCCCCAGCCACTACCTACCGGTAGCTCGGTCTACCGGTAGCTGCTGCCTACCGGTAGCTCGGTCTACCGGTAGCTACTGTCTACCGGTAGCTCGGCTAACACTGCCAATTTCTAGTTCTGTGAACAGTGTTTCCAGTTTTATGAACAGTATCGGTAGGTGAACAATGTTTCTATCGGTGAGGTTCAGTGAACAGTGTTTCTATTGGTGAGGTTCTATCAGTGGACTTCTATCGGTAGACTTGAACAGTGTTTCTATCAGTGAGGTTCTATCGGTAGACTTCTATCGGTAGACTTAAACAGTGTTTCTATCGGTGAGGTTCTATCGGTGGACTTCTATCGGTAGACTTGAACAGTGTTTCTATCGGTGAGGTTCCATCGGTGGACTTCTATCGGTAGACTTGAACAGTGTTTCTATCAGTGAGGTTCTATCGGTGGACTTCTATCGGTAGACTTGTACAGTGTTTCCAGAATCCTAAGAGCTACCGATTCCATCCTTTGCCAAATTTCACGAATGAACAGTGTTTCCAGACTTCCTAAGAGCTACCGATTCCATCCTTTGCCAAATTTCATGAATGAACAGTGTTTCCAGTCTTCATAAGAGCTACCGATTCCATCCTTTGCCAAATTTCACGAATGAACAGTGTTTCCAGACTTCATAAGAGCTACCGATTCCATACTTTGCCAAATTTTTGAGTATGTGAACAGTGTTTCCAGCTTCTCAAATTTGACGTTTTATTTGAAGTAAAATACTTTTAAAACCTTATTTTAAGGACTTTAAGGCCGATTCAAAGGCCATAAATTCTATATTAATTATTCCTAAGGCCGAGATGTTTTTACTTGGTCAAACCGCGTGGGTTAATGCGACCCGTTTTTAATGGAGAATAAATCGAATCGTAAATCGTCGCCTCTCTAAATATTTAAAAGGAACGAGATATCATTCATCATTTTTCTTCCTCCTGGTTCTCATCTACGAGACGCTAGAACCTTGCAATCATTCCCGTAGGAGTTTCACAATCAAACGTTACTCGGATCAGTTCCGCTCTGTTTGATGCAACCAAGTTGTGTCGATCATTCTTCCATATAAGGTATGTTTTATCATCATTCCTTCAGAGATCACCTTCTCTTGTTCTCCCTTCCATATTACCATGTAATCTCCATGGTTCTAATGGGTTTTGGTTGGTTGGTACTATCGTACCGTGGCATCCTTCGGTGGATGCAGCTGTCGTGAGGAGAAGAGGACTGTGACCCGTTGTGTGGATAAAGGACGTCAAGAACTCTTCGAGGTAGGGGATTCATGGCTTCTCTAATTGTTTATGTGCAACTGTAGAATTACCATGATTTAACCCTTTGGATCACAATGAAATTGACATAATTAAATACTTGAACCGGATTAAAAGAATTGGTTGATCGCATGTTGTTGCTTTGTACCGTGATAACGGTTTGCCTCATGTTTTCCTAGATATAGTGATATCGATGATTTTCCTTTAATTAGTTGATCGTTCATGATGGAAATTGATAAAGAACGTAAAGACGGAATTATTTGTTAAATAATTGGCTAAAGATAAAGAGGCATGTTAATGAATCTGTTAATTCAAGATGGATTAAAGAACTATTAGTTCTATAATTTAAAAAGGGTTCTGAGTTACCCGCTTGCTTGTAAGGCTGAATGCCTTGTGGTTTGGAGATCTGAGTGCTCATCTTGTATGAAGGCTGAATGCCTTGTTAAAGGGCCAAGAGCCCATTCTGTGATCTTTGATTTCCTGCTGCTTGTGATTTGATGTGAGCCTGGATGGCTGTTGTGATATGTGGAGGCATGGGGACTTGTGGTTGTGGCTGCGGATGGCGCCTAGTGTGGAAAGATGCATCGGTTTATGCATGTGGGTGTTGGGGAGGACACCAAGGATGATGGTATGAGATGAATGTGATGGTTTGATGTTGGTGGTTTGGTTTGGTTGTTTATCTGCTTTACTTTTCCCCACTGCTCAAGGCAGCTGGTCTTGCTTACCCTCTTTCTAAAGGAGGCGAAGACACGTGGGGTATGCCACATGCTTTCCGTGTTTATCCTCTCGATGGAGGATGGGTCTATGCTCTTGCTATAGGCGGCAAAGACTCGACGGGTAGTATATCTACTCGCCGTGTTGAGCCCCTTTGTGTTTAGTAGCATAGGATGTTTTTCTAGAATGCCTGGGATTATGGAAAAGTAATTCTGAAATGAAAGTTTGTTTAAATGGTGATAATCCATGGGGATGGAGAAACTGGAATTTAATAGTGATGTGAATCCTAAAAAGAAGCAGTTTTGAATGTGATGCCAATTTAGTTTAATGTGGTAAATTGTTCATGGTTAATTAATGTTTAAAGAATTAATTAACGTACAGTGGAACTGATAAAATGAGAATGGAGTAATCTAATAAAGCTCTTCAAATGGTTGTGTTCTTATAGGATGCCTAGTCTTAGAAGTAGCAGCCTGAAGTCTGAGAGACGTTAGCTGCAGTTGTGCCTATGACTAGGTAATGCCCATAGTGTGGTTGTGAGTTATATATATTCTGTTTTTTGTGTGTTTCTATAGGCTACTCCACCCTGTCGGTAAGGGCAACTGACACCCCGGGGATTCTGAGCCCTTGGGGGGTGTTTTTCCCAACATTCTGATGGGAGGTTGAATGGCTGACTACCCCATTTGGCCCCGCTCTCTTCTCTTGGTAGATCTTTGTGCTGGTAGGAACAGTGGTTAGTTTTACCCATATATGTGTGTAGAGGGCTGTAATGGCTTTTGGTTATTTCACACGCATATATTCTGGATATAGTATCCTATGGACTACTATAGGTGTAACGTGTATAGGCTGTGATGGCTTGAGGATACTTACTCGACGTATGGGCTGTGATGGCTTGAGGTATAATACTTGACGTATGGTACACGTTATACGAGCTATGGTGGCTCCCGGAAACTACCTGGTTACTTTGGTTGTTAGGATGGTGTGGTGCTTAGCCCAGGTGTCTGTGGGCAGGCCTTTGTGGTGCACGTGGTGCAGGTTGTGGAGCTTAGCCCAGGTGTCTGCGGGCAAGCCTTTGGAGAGAGATGCACAGGACGTATGTCGTTGGGGAAAAGCGGCAAACCAGTGGGGAATTAGTAGTGGGGTACCCTTGATATTCTTTACTATATGATATATTTCTGTATGCGTTACTTGCTGAGAGTAGCCATGGTGAGGTTGGGAACTTAGTATACCTGTTTAGGTAACGAGTTAGTTTCACTTGTTGTTCACTGGGCTTTATCATGCTTTCTTTACTTTTGCACGAGAGGCATGGGGAGGATCCTACGGAGTATACTGTTATACTCACCCTATATATTTATAAACTTTTTTTCAGGTCACATGGAGCAGGTTGGAGGTCAAGCTGGTTACTTCTAGCTTGTGGTTGGAGGAGGAGCTGTTTGGGCTTGTGGTCGCTGTCGTTTTACTTTCTTTTGGGTACTTTTAGTTTCCCCTTTTAGTTGTAGTACTTTTTCATGACATTTCATATATGTACATGGTTTCCTTTTATATCTCAGTTCTAAGTTGGAGTTGATTGGACTCTATTCTATATCTCTCTTCTGCATGTGTTCTCTTAGAGGGAAATGCCTCCCATTTGTATGTTTATTATACCCTCGGTGCTAGTCACCAACCCGGGGCCTACTGGAGGCGGGACTCGGGGGTCATTATTTCTCTTCTCACATTGCCGACCCAGGAGGGGTACAGTTTGTGGGGAGGGGGTCGTGACAGAGTGGTATCAGAGCTCTGGTTGAGGGATAGGATGGAGTTTGGAGTTAGGCACAGGTGAGGATGCATGGGATGGTAGGGAAACGGTGTCATTCATGTTTAGAAAGTGGGGTAAACACTGGAGACTGGCAGAGACATAGGCGTTTAGGGCCCCCTATGATCTGTTGCACGAACCTTTAAGCTTACGATGGCTACTAAACAAAGTGATACCGGTTGCGGGGTAGAGACCTAGGAAAGGATCGTGCATCATTATTCTTTGCCCTTGTGTTTGAATGGGTAGACCTTGGGATAGGTAACCTAAAATAAATAAAACAAAACAATTAATTAATTAATGTTGAGTCTTCTATATTCTAGGCTTAGGAGATCTACCGGTTGTTATTTTGCAGGTATGGCTCCAGGTCGACGTCCTCGTCAGGTTTGCGAAGAATATGCCCATCAGGCTGTTCCAGTAGATCGCCGCCGAGTAGAGGTTGACGACGATGACACTTGGAGGAAGAAACTTGGAGAGTTTCAACGCCAGAGTCTACAGAAGTTCTAGGGATCCGTTTCAGATGCAGTGACAGAAGACTGGTTGGAGGAGATCGAGATAGGCTTCAGTTCGATTCGTGCTCAGAAGGAACACTGGGTGTTCTTGGTTGTGACGGTGCTGTGTGGAGCAGCGAGGAAGTGGTGGTTCTTGTTCCTTGGGGATCGTGAGGAGTCAGAAATCTCATGGGAGGAGTTTTGAGACAGGTTTAGAGTCGAGTTTCTTTCTTCGACTGCGAAGGCGTCCAGTCGCCAGGAGCTTCTTACCCTTCGACAGGGGAGCTCCAGTGTTCGAGAGTTTGGAATCCGTTTCAGGAACCTTCTACGATATGCTTCAGACCTGTTACCAGATGATGAGGCCAGGGCGAGGCATTTTGAGGAGGCTTTGCATCCAGAGATCCAGCGCCAGGTCACCCCATTTATGCTAAAGACATATCTTGAGGAGCTGGCGAGGGCAGAGGTTATTGAGAGGACTTTGGCCAGGATTGGATCGTCACGAGAGGGGAATCGTCATGATTCCTCACGAAGCAGAGCTATGGTCCGGGGTTCCCAGTTTTCAGGACAGAAGAGTTTCTGTTCACCTGGGGGTAGGTCCCAGCCCTTCCCATCTAGTTTCTCTGGAGGCAGCAACTCTCAGGCCTATGCCAAGGGATCATGCACTTGTTTTTCTTATGGTGGTCGTGGTCATCAGCAGCGGGAGTGACCGACTTTTCAGAGCAGTCATCGTGCACCGGGCGCTCCACTACAGGTTCCAACGTTGAGGCAGTTCCAGCCGAGGCAGCAGCAGCAGGTTGCACCAGTTTTAGATCACCAAAGGGTAGATGGAGCAGACAGAGGACAGCCCCATGACGCTCCCCGTCCTCAGAGAGAAGAGCGCGGCCATGGTGGTGGTCGTCATCAGGGTCAGAGAGGCCATGGAGGAGGTCGTGGTCAGCTTCATTCTCTAGCGTTACCAGCCCCAGGCGAGCCAGATGTCATTCAAGGTACCCTTTGCTTGTTTTCTACATTGGTTTATGCCTTGTTTGATTCAGGAGCAACCCACTCCTTCATATCACCTACCCTTGTCCATGCTTTGGGACTTGAGGTAGAGAGGCTTCCAGTGCCCTTGGCGTTGACTACGCCATTTGGAGGTTGAGCTGACTTGTTTGAAGTATGTAGAGACTGTGAGCTTGTGTTGGGGCAACACTGCTCTTGGGGATATTTCCTATGTTTACGAATACAACCATATGATGTCATACTCGGCATGGATTGGTTGTATTCGGTGCAAGCTATTGTGGATTGCTACAGGAAGAAGGTCATTTTCTTTGATGAAGATGGAGAGAAAGTGGTGTTTGTTGGTGAGAGAGATCCTCGGATGAGTCATAGACGAGTTCCATCCTTATCATCCATGATGGCTGGGATAACGCTGAGTTCTTCAGAGGTTCAACAGTTGGCGTTTCCTAGGGTCGTAGAGGAGTACCCTGACGTCTTTCCAGAAGAGGTTGTATCCTTACCCCCTCGACGAGAGATCGAGTTTGGGATCGAGCTACAGCCAGGAGCGTCTCCTATCTCTATGTCTCCGTATAGGATGGACCCTTCTGAGTTACGAGAGCTACGTATTCAGCTCGACGGTCTGTTGTAGTGTGGTTTTGTTCGGCCAACCGTGTCACCGTGGGGTGCACCAGTCTTGTTCGTGAAGAAGGCCGACGACAGTTTAAGGTTGTCTGTCGATTATCGTCGCTTAAACAAAGTGAAAATAAAGAACCGCTATCCTCTCCCGCAGATTGATGACCTATTCGATCAACTGAAGGGTGCAAGTTAGTTCTCAAAGATCGACTTGCGGTCAGGATATCATCAAATGCATGTAAAGGATGAGGATATCCCAAAGACTGCTTTCCGTTGTCGTCATGGGCATTATGAGTTTGTTGTAATGCCATTCGGCGTGACGAATGCTCCATCTGTTTTCATGGGGTTGATGAATGATATGTTCCGTGAATTCCTGGACAAGTTTGTTTTGGTTTTCATCGACGACATCCTTGTGTACTCCACATCTGAAGAGGAGCATGCAGAACATCTACGAGCCGTTTTGGGAGTTCTTCGCCAACATCAGTTGTTTGGGAAGTTGTCCAAGTGTGAGTTCTGGGATCGAGAAGTTCGTTTCATGGGACATGTTGTGTCCCAATAGGGAGTAGCTGTGGATCCTTCGAAGATAGAAGCAGTGGTGTCTTGGCCAGCCCCCAAGACCGTGTCAGAGGTGCGAAGTTTCCTTAGTCTCGCAGGCTATTATAGGAGGTTTGTAGCTAATTTCTCCCGAGCTGCGACTCCTCTGACATCTTTGACCAGGAAGGATCAAGCGTTCATATGGACTGATCAGTGTCAGACATCTTTTGAGTATCTAAAGGAGAAGTTGGTAAGTTCTCCAGTCCTTTGTCTTCCAGCAGAGGGAGTCCAGTTTGATGTTTTCTGTGATGCTTCACATCTGAAGCTAGGCTGTGTTCTCATGCAGCATAGGTCAGTTGTTTCTTATGGGTCTCGGTAGTTGCGTCCCCATGAATACAACTATGCCACCCATGATCTTGAGTTGGCAGCCATGGTTTTTGCTCTAAAGTTGTGGAGACATTACCTCATTGGTGAGCACTTTGTGGTTTTCACCGATCATAAGAGTTTGAGGTATGTTTTCTCCCAACATGACTTGAACTTGAGGCAGCGTCGGTGGATGGAGTTCTTGCAGGAATACGACTTTGAAATATCGTATACACCTGGAAAAGGGAATGTTGTAGCTGATTCACTAAGCCGAAAGATACGTAATGATGTTGTGCATGAATCTGGTGATTCTTGGAGAGTGATGGAAGAGCTATCAGCTTTGCATCTTGATATGGGAGAAGTTTGGGGTAGAGGTTGTCTTTTCTAGATGACAGTGCAGTCATCGCTGATGTAGAAGGTGGAAGAGTCTCAGTTGGGTGACCTAGAGGTGGAAGTTTGGAGAGACAGAGTTGTATGTGGTGAGGCCCCTGATGGTTGTTCGGAGGATGAACAACACCGAGTGTTGTATCATGGCAGGCTTTTTGTTCCCTTGGCGATGCGCGAGACGGTTCTCCAAGAGTTACATAGTTCAACCTTGGCGGTACATCCTGGTGTGACGAAGATATACCGATCCTTGAGGAGTCAGTTTTGGTGGCCTGGGCTGAAGCGTACAGTTGCAGAATGGGTGTCTCGATGTTTAGTCTTCCAGAAGGTGAAGGCCGAACACCGTGTTCCTGGTGGTCTTCTCCAGCACTTAGAGATTCCTCAGTGGAAGTGGGAGGACATCTCAATGGACTTTGTTACAGGTTTACCTCGAGCTCCAGGAGGACATGATGCTATATGGGTGGTAGTGGATCGTTTAACAAAATCATCCCACTTCATAGCGATCAAGGAGTCGAGCTCAGTGGAAGTTTTGTCGAGGCAGTATCCAGAGGAGGTGGTGAGACTTCACGAAGTTCCTAAGACGATCATTTCTGATCGAGATCCTCGTTTTACCTCTAGGGTGTGGAGAGGTCTCCAGCATTCTTTTGTCTCTCAACTGTGCCTTAGTACTACTTTTCATCCTCAAACGGATGGTCAGACAGAGCGAACCATCCAAACTCTTGAAGACATGCTGCGCTCTTGTGTTCTTGATTTTGGAGGTTCATGGGTGAAGCACTTACCCTTGGTAGAGTTCGCTTACAATAATAGTTTTCACTCTACCATCGGCATGACACCGTTTGAAGCCTTGTATGGCCGGCCATGCCGTTCTCCATTGTGCTGGACTGGGGTCGGAGAGTCAGCAATTCTCGGACCAGAACTAGTGTAGAATACAACAGAGATGGTACATGTGATTCGTGAGAGGATGAAGACATCACATGATCGTCATAAATCATATGCTGATCAAAGAAGGAGACCGTTAGAGTTTAATGTTGGGGATCATGTGTTTCTGAAGGTGACTCCCCGTCGTGGGCAGCGAAGGTTTGGTCGTGGAAGTAAGCTTTCTCCCCGGTTTGTTGGTCCTTTCGAGGTGTCATCTCGTGTTGGAGCTGTGGCATATCGAGTAGCACTTCCCCCTCAGATGAGTCGGATACATGATGTTTTCCATGTATCACAGCCCCGTCGTTATCTTCATGATGAATCTCATGTTATCGATTGGGGAGAGATCGATATTGACAATGATGCAACCTTCGAGGAGCGACCTGTGGAGATCCAAGACCACAAGGAGAAGGTGTTGCGTGGGCGTTCTATCCCCTTAGTTCGTGTCTTGTGGCAACACGGTGGCATGGAGGAGAGTACCTGGGAGCGTGAGTCACAGATACGTGCTCAGTACCCAGAGTTGTTTAATGTTTAACTCCTTTCATGTAATGATGTTTTCTTTGTGGTTGAACCTTTCATGTTTTATTTATGTACCTTTGATGTGATGTTCTGTTTGAATTGTTTGGTTATGGATTGTTTGTTTCCATACTCTCAGATGTCGTAGTTTTGTTCCAGCTTTTGAACAACTCATGGTGGTTTTCCCCTGAGAGGTATCTTAGGGGTGGTTGTTCGGACCCCTCTTTTCTTCTGGGTTGGTTTTTAATTCTCGAGGACGAGAATGTTTTGAGAGGTATCTAATGTAATGGCCCGGACCTCTTCGGTCCATTAATTTGTGAAATGTTGGTGTTGGAGGTGTTCTGGAAGGTCAAGGTGACTTATCCCCCAGCCGCTGCCTACCGGTAGCTCGGTCTACCGATAGCTGCTGCCTACCGGTAGCTCGGTCTACCGATAGCTGCTGCCTACCTGTAGCTCGGTCTACCGGTAGCTGCTATCTACCAGTAGCTCGGCTAACACTACCAATTTCTAGTTCTGTGAATAGTGTTTCCAGTTTTATGAACAGTATCGGAAGGTGAACAGTGTTTCTATCGGTGAGGTTCAGTGAACAGTGTTTCTATCGGTGAGGTTCTATCGGTGGACTTCTATCGGTAGACTTGAACAGTGTTTCTATCAGTGAGGTTCTATCGGTGGGATTCTATCAGTAGACTTAAACAGTGTTTCTATTGGTGAGGTTCTATCGGTGGACTTCTATCGGTAGACTTGAACAGTGTTTCTATTGGTGAGGTTCTATCGGTGGACTACTATCGGTAGACTTGAACAATGTTTCTATCGGTGAGGTTCTATCAGTGGACTTCTATCGGTAGACTTGTACAGTGTTTCCAGAATCCAAAGATCTACCAATTCCATCCTTTGCCAAATTTCACGAATGAACAGTGTTTCCAGACTTCCTAAGAGCTACCGATTCCACCCTTTTCCAAATTTCACGAATGAACAGTGTTTCCAGACTTCATAAGAGCTACCGATTCCATCCTTTGCCAAATTTCACGAATGAACAGTGTTTCCAGACTTCATAAGAGCTACCGATTCCATACTTTTCCAAATTTTTGAGTATGTGAACAATGTTTCCAGCTTCGCAAATTTGACGTTTTCTTTGACGTAAAATACTTTTAAAACCTTATTTTAAGGACTTTAAGGCCGATTCAAAGGCCATAAATTCTATATTAATTATTCCTATGGCCGGGATGTTTTTACTTGGTCAAACCGTGTGGGTTAATGCAACCCGTTTTTAATGGAGAATAAATCGAATCCTAAACCGTCGCCTCACTAAATATTTAAAAGGAACGAGATATCATTCTTTGTTGTTCTTCCTCCTGGTTCTCATCTACGAGACGCTAGAACCTTGCAATAATTCCCGTAGGAGTTTCACAATCAAACGTTACTCGGATCAGTTCTGCTCTGTTTGATACAACCAAGTTGTGTCAATCATTCTTCCATATAAGGTATGTTTTATCATCGTTCCTTCAGGGACCAAATTATCTTGTTCTCCCTTCCATATTACCATGTAATCTCCATGGTTCTAATGGGTTTTTGTTGGTTGGTACTATCGTACCGTGGCATCCTCCGGTGGATGCAGCTGTCGTGAGGAGAAGAGGACTGTGACCCGTTGTGTGGATAAAGGACGTCAAGAACTCTTCGAGGTAGGGGATTCATGGATTCTCTAATTTTTTATGTGCAACGGTAGAATTAGCATGATTTAACCCTTTGGATCACAATGAAATTTACCTAATTAAATACTTGAACCGGATTAAAAGAATTGGTTGATCGCATGTTGTTGCTTTGTACCGTGATAACGGTTTGCCTCATGTTTTCCTAGATAGAGTTATATCGATGATTTTTCTGTAATTAGTTGCTCGTTCATGATGGAAATTGATAAAGAACGTAAAGACAGAATTATTTGTTAAATAATTGGATAAAGATAAAGAGGCATGTTAATGAATCTGTTAATTCAAGATGGATTAAAGAAATATTTGTTCGATAATTTCAAAAGGGTTCTGAGTTACCCGCTTGCTTGTAAGGCTGAATGCCTTGTGGTTTGGAGCTCTGAGTGATCATCTTGTATGAAGGCTGAATTCCTTGTTAAAGGACCGAGAGAACATTCTGTGATCTTTGATTTCCTACTGCTTGTGATTTGATGTGAGCCTGGATGGCTGTTGTGATATGTGGAGGCATGGGGACTTGTGGTTGTGGCAGCAGATGACGCCTAGTGTGGCAAGATGCATTGGTTTATGCATGTGGGTGTTGGGGAGGACACCAAGGATGATGGTATGAGATGAATGTGATGGTTTGATGTTGGTGGTTTGGTTTGGTTGTTTATCTGCTTTACTTTTCCCCACTGCTCAAGGCAGCTGGTCTTGCTTACCCTCTTTCTGAAGGAGGCGAAGACATGCGGGGTATGCCACGTGCTTTCCGTGTTTAGCCTCTCGAAGGAGGATGGGTCTATGCTCTTGCTATAGGCGGCAAAGACTCGACGGGTAGTATATCTACTCACCGTGTTGAGCCCCTTTGTGTTTAGTAGCATAAGATGTTTTTCTAGAATGCCTGGTATTATGGAAAAGTAATTCTGAAATGAAAGTTTGTTTAAATGGTGATAATCCACGGGGATGGAGAAACTGGAATTTAATAGTGATGTGAATCCTAAAAAGAAGCAGTTTTGAATGTGATTCCAATTTAGTTTAATGTGGTAAATTGTTCATGGTTAATTAATGTTTAAAGAATTAACTAACGTACAATGGAACTGATAAAATGATAATGGAGTAATCTAATAAATCTCTTCAAATGGTTGTGTGATTATAGGATGCCTAGTCTTAGAAGTAGCAGCCTGGAGTCTGAGAGACGTTAGCTGCAGTTGTTCCTATGACTAGGTAATGCCCATAGTGTGGTTGTGAGTTATATATATTCTGTTTTTTTTTGTGTTTGTATACGCTACTCCACCCTGTCGGTAAGGGAAATTGACACCCCGGGGATTCTGAGCCCTGGGGTGGTGTTTTCCCCAACATTCTGATGGGAGGTTGAATGGCTAACTACCCCATTTGGCCCCACTCTCTTCTCTTGGTATATCTTTGTGCTGGTAGGAACAGTGGTTACTTTTACCCATATATGTGTGTAGAGGGCTGTAATGGATTGTGGTTATTTCACACACATATATTCTGGATATAGTATCCTATGGACTACTATAGGTGTAACGTGTATAGGCTGTGATGGCTTGAGGATCCTTACTCGGCGTATGGGCTGTGATGTCTTGAGGTATAATACTCGATGTATGGTACACGTTATACGAGCTATGGTGGCTCCCGAAAACTACCTGGTTACTTTGGTTGTGAGGATGGTGTGGTGCTTAGCCCAGGTGTCTGCGGGCAAGCCTTTGTGGTGCACATGGTGCAGGTTGTGGAGCTTAGCCTAGGTGTCTACGGGCAAGCCTTTGGAGAGAGATGCACAGGACGTATGTCGTTGGGGCAAAGCGACAAACCAGTGGGGAAGTAGTAGCGGGGTACCCTTGATATTATTTACTATATGCTATATTTCTGTATGAGTTACTTGGTGCGAGTAGCCATAGTGAGGTTGGGAACTTAGTATACCTGTTTAGGTAATGAGTTAGTTTCACTTGTTGTTCACTGGGCTTTAGCATGCTTTCTTTACTTTTTCACGAGAGGCATGGGGAGGATCCTACGGAGTATACTGTTATACTCACCCTATATATTTATAAACTGTTTTTCAGGTCACATGGAGCAGGTTGGAGGTCAAGCTGTTTACTTCTAGCTTGTGGTTGGAGGAGGAGCTGTTCGGGCTTGTGGTCGCTGTCGTTTTACTTTCTTTTGGGTACTTTTAGTTTCCCCTTTCAGTTGTAGTACTTTTGCATGACATTTCATATATGTACTTGGTTTCCTTTTATATCTCAGTTCTAAGTTGGAGTTGATTGGAGTCTATTCTATCTCTCTCTTCTACATGTGTTCTCTTAGAGGGAAATGCCTCCCATTTGTATGTTTATTATACCCTCGGTGCTAGTCGCCAACCCGGGGCCTACTGGAGGCGGGACTCGGGGGTCATTATTTCTCTTCTCACATTTCCGGCCCAGGAGGGGTACACTTTGTGGGGAGGGGTTCGTGACAAATATACAATTAACTTATAATACAATTTTCATTGAATTTGAAAAATATGTTTCAAAAAATCATCAACCTCTTTCAAAAACCAAATAACCACCACTTGATATTATGGTCTTCACAATTTTTTAAAAGTGTTAAAAAGATTTCCAAAATTAGTATTAAACCTAATTAAATTTCTTAAGTAACTAGTGATAATGGGATATAAATCCATCTGGTTGGTGGACATATTGCACTCATATGAGTGACGTAATGTGTTATTTAGGACAACATTCTTGTGATCTACATGGATTCCTAGATGTTGTGAGATCATCATAAACCACTAAACCAACTCCCATAGTGTTTCCTAAATATTGGGAAAACAAAAGAAATCAATGAAATATAATTATACTGAATCTCATTAATCAAACCAAGAAATAACATGAAATGATGGAATATAAAATTTAAAATAAAAATTTGAATCCCAACATACCAGGGTAACCCATGGTTAATTAATGGAAGTATTGGCCAGACACCTACTCATACCTACACCCAATATTATGATAGTACTAATTTTTCTACCTTGAAATACCAAATAAAAAATCTTTCACTAAATTCTAGGCCATACATAGAACCTAAATTTAATACCCTTTTTGTTATGGACAACCTGATTTGACATTGAACTTATCACATGATCCAGTTTGAAAAATACCTGAGTTATCTTCCCAATTTCACAGGAATGGAAATAATCCATAGAGAATAAAAGTGTAATACTGAGATTTATTTAGCCCAAGATAAATAAACAAAATAAACTAAATATAAACAAGACAGTGAATTTAAATAACTAAATGATCCAAATAAAATAACTAATCAAAATTGAATACAAATCTAAACTAAACCTGATGACTACTAAATCTCCATTTGACCTCTTGGGTAAGTCAACGATCTCAATACCAAAATTCAACCATGATAATATATTCCAAGATGGACCCCTCACCAAAGGATAAAAACCAAAATGAATGTATAGGTGTGAATATTAAAACATTGTGGGCATACCTGAATAATCCACTACTAATTAATTTACATTAAATAAAAGATTTACTAAATGAACGATTAATTTAAAATATAAAAACATATGTTTTACAAGATTTTATCAAAAAATAAGGGTCCATTTCCCTCTTCATTTAAAATTGTAATTATTACTAAAAGGGAAATATTTGATCATTTAATAAGGAGGAGTGAATGAGAGATAAAAAACTAAAGAGAGTGAAACATTTATTTTCAAAATATTCATTATGAAAAAATAAGGATAACAAATCATTCACTTTTACCAAAAAAGAAAAACCACAAAAGGGATATTAAGAAATTTCTACACAACAAGGGAAGTGGAAGACAACACCCATGTAACCAATTTAGCAGGGGCACCCAAAATATTTTCCCTATATAAATTAGTTCCAGGGAAACATGGGAATAACTAGGTTCTCAAGGGATAATATATATCATCTTATTCCAATCCATCATGTATGTTCTCTTGATGTAGTCAACAACCCTCAGGCTCGGTGGTACCCTAACAGGCCAAATTGAGGGGTATAATCCCAAAGTAGAGTAAGTCAATACTAATGGACACTAGCCATATGATAATCCTAAACTAGCGAATCAAACATTCTTGGATAATATACTACCTATTTTAGGTTCCCAATTAATATATTAAGTTTGTGTGAGCTATAAAATTCCAACTAACTGCCGTATATATAATAAGCACCATCCACCAAATTAAAGGGAACTAAAAATCACCCCCAATCACACCTTGTAAAAATCCCATATTCCATTAAAAAATTAATTCACTAGGTAAGTTCTATTTTAAGGACCTATAATTCCCTTTAGTTATTATCAAGGAATGTTATACATCCCAATGATATTATTCTAAAGAAAAAAATATGAGTATGTCATACAGGCCTCATATAACCGTTGAGGGACAAACCATTTTAATGATAGCCAAGCGAAAAAAATTATATTCCATAAAATTCTTAAAAACCATTATATAAATAAACACCATTTTAAAACCAGAAAACACATATAAAATCCAATAGGGAATTTTATCAATCACATTGTGAATAATTCCAAATAAAACAATTCCACAAAAGTTGATTTCACTAGAAACTTGATAATTTTATTCCAATTTTTTTATAAATATCACCTCTAAATGATTAAGATAAAAATAAGGTTTGATTAATAAGGAATAATGTTTTCATAAATATAAATGAAAAATGAAAAATTAATCCAACTACAAACTCACATAACATCAATAACAGAATCCTCAAACAACACCATGAGGGCCCAAAGAGGTTACCCAAGATGATCCTTAGGAAATAAAAAAACTAAATTAGAACCAAATAAAAAGGAACCGTAGGGTACAATAACCATGTATTATTATTATCCTAGGATAAAAAATATGAATGAAGAATAGGATAAGGGGATATTACATTGAATAGTTATCACCAAGACATGAAACATCACCAAATTCCACCATGGGAGGAGGAGGGGTGGCGTGAGGATTAATGGAGGAGTTACCATTGAAGCTTATGAAAAAATGAGGGTTAGGGGATTCATTTTATTGTGAAAATATAAGATGGGTATAAAGGTAACAAATTAATTTTTAATATATTTGGTCATTGCATATTGTTTGGTCACACTGTTTGGAAAATTGTTCACCAACCGTGCTCCCCTTATAGGACTCACAGGGCACCCGCATGCTTTGGTGACAATGTTTGGGACACCATACAGAAAACATTTGGTTTAGTTCTATCAGAAAATTTAGAACCATTCATGCACATCCCAAATGGTTATCATTGACCATTCTCAATATGTCCACCATCATCTACAGACACCCAATGACTCACACAATTACTTCTAAGAGCTGTACATTTTGAATAAAACTATGTGCAACCTAGGAAACATTAACCAAGAAAGAAGAAAATGAACAAAAAAGGGTATCAACATTAATATGTATCATGTTTCACCTTAATCATTCATACAATTTGCAATATGGGGAATGTATTGAAATATAAATTTTCATCTGAAACACCCAAGATTCAAGAGTAAATCCAAAGACAAATATATAAATAAATATATAGGAAAATAAAAATGGGGATTTATCATCCATTCCCACACAAAATTATATCTTAATTTAAATTCATTAATTATAGAACTTTTTTTATTCCTCTTTGACACCCAATGATGAATTCAATTAAAAAAAATTGAGGTATCTCAATGAAAGGATATTTGTCTTTCCATACCCATTCAATGATTATATTTTATAATACTTCTTATAAATCTATGGTATCCATTATAAAATAATATATTTAGTATCAATAATTTACTATGATTTTATTATTATTATGGGAAAACCATTTTCCACCTTTTTTCTATCATATGGGAAATTAATGCTTAACTCATGTGTATGTGTAGACTACAAGATCCATGTAGTGATGTGATTCATTTCACATCATTGCTTCAAATTGATTATTATGATGATAAATTAGGTAAATATATATGCTTCATGTTATATTATTATGGTATTTTAAATTGGATTTATAATTTACAATTTTTTCTATTTATTGAGAAAATGAATACATACATCATGCATACATATGTGGTACCTTCTCCACGTAGTCATGTAATTGATTTTTCATCCCCAAAATATATGAATGGTTATAAATATTTATATAATTAATATATATTATTTTTATATCATGATAAATATTTTTTATAAGTTGAAATATGATTAATAGGAATGGATCATATCCTATGATCCAAAATATATAAGAAAAATGAAGCATTTAACCACTAAAATGGCAATGAAATAGACTAATTGTTATTAAACGAGTGATAATAATTTATAATTCGTCCATATAATGTAATAAAAATATTCATGTTATTATTTTATATAATTATAATAAATATAAATTTATTACACTAGAAGATAAAATCTTTTACAAAGAATGTTATATTTGATGTAAGGGTTCTACTCTCACTTGTGATTCTCTGATACATATGTCATATTCACCACTTTTTTATTTAATGTGGTGTATATAATTATCCTTTGAAGTGATATATCATGAATGTATTAATATTATATGTTTTTAATGTATCATTGTATGGCATATAATTCAAGGTTTTGATGATTTAAATTTCACCAAAGTGGTAATGGTTTTGTGTTATATTTCCACTTTTTACAAATAATGTATTTTCATACTATTCTCATGATGAAAATATATGATATATCAAACTAAAATACTCTGATTTTATTTTAATTTTTTAAAATTTATATATAACAATTATCCATTCACATTCTTCTATTTGAATACTCAATATTCCAAATGAATTTTTTTTGAACGGTATATCTATTTTTATATTTTCTAATATTTCATGTTACTTAATGACAATATTTTATTTAAAATTATGTAATAATGATTTTGTTATTTTCTAATGATTTTTTAATGTAATGTTTTCTAATTTTAAACATTATATAAAACATTTTAAAGTTAATAATAATGTGTTCTTACAAATGAGGAACTTTTTAAAATATTTGTGAATGAAATATGTGTATTAATATAAACAACATGATGGAATTTGCATTCAATTATGAATGCTATTTTCAGTCAGTCATCTATTTCATACATCAATGGTTCGTACTAAAGAATATATTTTCCACAATATTTTGGGTATTTTTATATTTTAAATAATTGGTTTCTAAATGATTCATAATTTTCCTTATGAAATATTTTAATGATGTTTTAATGGAATTTTCATTTATTAAAATATCCATTGATGTTAATTTTTCTTCACTGGTGATATATTCTAATGATAAAAAGATTAGTAATTATCTTTATAATTTATGATTATGAGGAGGAGA
This sequence comes from Viscum album, assembly GCA_963277665.1. Lineage (NCBI taxonomy): Eukaryota > Viridiplantae > Streptophyta > Magnoliopsida > Santalales > Viscaceae > Viscum > Viscum album. Next base: position 1,740,756,532 of record OY728125.1, on the reverse strand, counting down.
TATTGATGAAACCTTTATTTCTTCATAAGTTAAGATATGATGAAATGATAAAAAAATTGATCTAATATTATATAAATGATTGGATTATGTAATGGATGTGTCCATTATAGGCATCCAATTCATTTTGTAATGATTATTATTAATGAGATCAATGCGTATAGATGAGGTTATCCCATGCACAAAAGTGGGTAAACAAGGGGATTATCCCTATAACCAATAGGGTACATAAGAGATTATCCAAATACCAAAACTGTAACAGACCAAAAAAGGTCATATAAGAAATCCACTAGTTAAATCCCTTCATGTTGAGGTACAAAAAATATATAGGAAACACGAATCATATATAATAAAATAATACACAAAACCAGATTACAAGAAAAAGAAATGATTCATCGTGAACCATATAATCCAATCTAAACCAGCTATACTATAATGTGTGAATAAATATAGATAAAAAAGTCAACATGGGACCAATATTCACCACCAAGAGAACATGAAACTATGAAAAAAATAATATAATCCATCACCATAGAAGTTTTACATACCTTTACATGAATACTAGAATAAAAAATATGTAATTGTAAAAAATGAAGAAGTAGATTGAGAGAGATTTTCTTAGAAGTATACCAAAATTTATATGAACATTTTATAATTTCAATAATAAACCATATCCATATTTTAAAAAATTAGTTTTTACAATGAATTTTGATAAATTAAAACCCAATCGTATATTATTTTCTTTTAATTTTCGTAATATACATTATTATAATCATATAAAAGAATATGAAAAATAGTAGTGATAATAAAAGAATAATAATTCATAGACCTATAGGTAAGAAAGTAAAAACATATCAATTAAATAACCTACCATGTGATGCCATGTGGTACAACGTCATATAAAAACATATGAGCAATAATACAAGAAGAAAAATATCATGAAATAAATAACCATAAAAGAAAATGCACTATGTATTTGTCCCAAGACTAACAGACTATGTACTAGATATAATAGACAAAAAAAAAGAATATGTTGGTATCAACCAATATCTATTCCTACAATAGTCCATCAACATCATAAATGTAACCTGCAATGGTGCTATATTCAATAACGATACCCACATCTCTTTCCCGATGCACCCAAGGTTCCCAATGAAATTTTTTCAAAAATCCATTTGAAAACCATGAAGAGAATTCTAAAAACTATTTTCAAAACCATGAAAATACAAATTTGTGTTTGAAAACCCATTTGGAAATCAAAATTCAAACTAAAGAAGTTATTCAAACTCAATGTGAAAAAGGAAGTTTCTGTAGAAAAATCCCTTCAAAACATTTATTATTCTGTGAAATCCCATAAAACCAAAAATCACTTCAATTTAGTGAAAAAATTGAATTATTCAATAAATATAAGAAATTCGTATAATAAACCCATTTTATAGAAACACCAACCTCAAGAATGATTGAACCCAATATTATATTGACAAAAGAGATTCACAAATTTATGATTTGCCTTTGAAAGACAAGGTGATACAAGATACTACAAATGGTCAATATAACAATCCAATGAATCATAAATCCAAATTAAACATGAGAAAAAAAATTAAATTATCCCAATAGAAAAATTAACCAAATTATTACATACCAATATAGATACAAAATAGTATCCATAATGATCTATCAGGGAAAAAACAATTTGAGAGGTATAGAGATCTCTAAAATTTCATAAAATGTAGTTGAGGATTGAGAGGGATGTTTCATAGCTGAATTAATGGATAGAAAACACCATTAACCATATAAAATAACTAATCTTATGTAAGACATGATGTGTAATTAGTTCATGTATAATATTTCCTTTCACGTACGTAACCTATTTTAGGGTTATTTTAAATTTATTTTCCACTCATGATTTGTTTTGGTGGTTTCCAAAGGTTTTATTGAGAATAGGCGAGTTTTCATGAATTGGGCCAAACTGCGAGCCCAATTCCAGATTTAAAAATAAATTTTGTTTCATTTATAACTTTTTCAATTTTTAATATTTTTGACTCATTCCAACTCCTAATTGTTCTCCCCTGATATATTAACCCCAAATTTAAATTTGGGGCCTTTATAAATCCATAAGCATGGGGGATTTTAGTTTTTATTTGAGAGTTGGGCCAACCCGAAGGCCCATTTTCCAGTTTTAAATTGTTTCATTAATTTATTAATATCTTATTCATTAAAATGGATTTTTCGGTGATTCCACCTCCCTATCGACCCTAATAAGCCCAGGCCGGACCCCATGCCCTCCTCCCACAAATTTGAGCTCGATAGCGTCGCGAAAATAGTCGAAACGTTCTGGATTTCAGAAATCGTCCAGATTTTGAAGAGGTAAATTGATCCTTTCATAACTCCTTCTATTCTTAATCTTTTACCTCCATTCCAATTCCTAAATGACCTAATAATTCTTGTGAGACAATCCCCTGAGTTTTGGCCGTTTTAAATTTCAGATACTAGTGTTTTGGGGAGATTGATTCTAGATTTCTCAAGTAAGTTTGTCCATTTCTTTTCCCCTTTCAAATTGATTAGGGTTTCATTCTATTTTTTTAGGGTTTCCTCCCTTTTTATTGAAGTGAACAATTACCAGTGGGTAGGGTTTCGAACCTAAGGTTTAACCTTGGGTTTTCTTGCACCAATTTTCTATTTTAGGTTTGATCTACCCTTCTTGAGGTGCGGCGGTGGTGCGTTTGTGTTTTCGCACAAAGGATTCAATGGGTTCATTTGATTTGGTAGGTGATTCCAATGTTGATGCAATCTTTGTGTATTAGCATGCTGTATTTATCATATTTTCAGATTTATATAATTTTATTGTTGCTACAAAAATTGGTTCTAATGATGTTTCCATTGCAATTGAATTTAAAATGCCAATTTGGTGTGAAATTGGGGGTTTTCCAAAGAAGTGTTTTGTTTGTTTATTTGGGGATGCCCTATAAATACTTAGTTGTTTTTATTGATCTCTAATAAGGCATAAAATACTGTTTATAATGTTTATCCCCTCTGGTAATTGCTGCAAATAATTAGTTTTAATTGTGCTTGTAAAGAAAGTGAAGTTTTGGTTGCACTTTTGTGTGAAAATGAAGGTTTTACAAAGAGAACACTTCTTGTTTAACATGAGGATGCCCAAAAATTGATTTGTTGTTTTAATTGATATTTATTGGGCTGCCTTTACTATTTTGGTAATTTACAATTGTGAACATCGTGTACAAGTGGGTTTCTTAAGTGGTTTTGTGTGCAAAACTACACAAGATTTTGTGAAATTGATTTATTCAAATTCAAAGAGTTTGTTGTGTGTTTTAAGTGGTAGAAAATGAGATAGCTACTGTATTTGGTGTATGTGACCAGTAGTGGTGTTTTACATTAAAATGGATGTGTGTTAAATCCTGAAATTGTTTGAGCACAAAGGGGGAAGCCCAGGTACCTAGGTGGGGCGGATTTGTACTAGTACGGCTAGTGGACCAGATGGGTTTTGTCCCTGTTTCACTTAGCATTTGGATAATGACAACTCTAAATAAACTTTGTGGATGATGATTGGGAACCACTAGGTTATGGGTATGTTCCCTACTAGTGGCTCGTGCACGAGAAAGGATTTTACTATGGTTACATTACACTGAGGTACGAGGTACATGGGGCCTGAGACTATCTAGTGCCTAGGGGTGTTCCCGGTTTTGTTGCTCAGTGGATTTGTGGTATTTTCCCTTGTTTTTGAGTGTCTTTGGAATTATAATGCAGTATCTAATATTCCTATTTAAATGTGTTAACATTCTGAAAGTTTTATCTTGAAAAACGTTTTCAATTTAACGTTTCATTTTGTGGAATTTTTCACCGCTTTTAATTGCATATTAAAACTGCTTGCTTTTTCACCTTGTATTGCATGCACCTTGGAATCATAGGGTGGTATTCTATTGGGCTTAGGCTCACACCCTACTTACACCCCTTGGGTGTAAGTAGACCTTTTTATTGACCCAGGTAAAGGAAAGGCTAAGGGTGATGGCGGTTCAGGGTGTTAGTCCTCATCCTTGGGGCTGAGTAGTGGAGACGACTTGGGGGTGATGACCCCTTGTCATGTGGAGTCCATGGGGCTGTTTTGTTTCTATTCCATTGTGTCTTTGGACCTTTTGTATTGACTCTAAACCTATGTATTCAGTTCTGGTTTTTGTTTAAACATCATTTGGTGTAAATTTTCAGATTCAGTTTATTGATTGTTTTTAATGGTTTATGATTTCATATTCGGGTAAATCGTTCCCAAACCTAAATAAATGATACCCGGGCACTTGTGCCAGCCCGTGGGGATAGGGAACGCCCTTCGGGTCATGTCACAGGCTGGTTTTGGTGCCGGTTTGGGCGGCGACCAGATTTGGTTCGTGACAAAATGGTATCAAAGGTGGTTCTGGTTAACTCTTTGGGTCACGTTATTTGGGGAACAGTCGGGATAATATAAAGTTACGATTGTTGGGACTTGGTAGTTCGGTTATGGGTAGTGTGCCTGATCACCACACCTCATGACATGATTCGAGTCGCCATGGGAAGTCGGGATTTATCTAATTCCTTTGGTTTTCTTGGTTTGATGATGATTAGGGGAAATGAAAAGAGAGTTGGGATAATGGTCTCAGTGAGCTCGCAGGGCCTGGCAAGCCATGTGAAGCTGGGGATATTCCCTAAAACACTCTATGTGACAGTGAAGTGATTGGAATATGGCTGCCAACCATATTTCCAAGTCACCCATTGAAACTAGTTTCCTCTCGGATTGTTTTGTGCTTTAGTTTTGAAATCCTGGCACTTTGGTTTTCTGGTGACTTGGTTTTAATAAGTGTAAAGTTTTTATGAAATGATTTTCAAATAAAGAGGGAATGGTTTGGTTTATGAAATTGAGTAATTCAATTTTCAGAATTGTTTTGAAATGTAAAATGGTGTGCTTACACGTCTTTTGAAAGAAGGATCTATATTAAAGTTGGTTTTGAAAAGTGTTTCCAATAGAGTTTTCTAAATAATAAAACGGTGTTTTAATGGGATGAGATGTTTTGATATTGATATGAATATCTTGAATGTGGGTTCTTTTCCAAATTGTTGTGTCTTTATGAAATGTTTTGTAAGATGTGAATTGGGATTTTGATCTCATTGTTAGCAGTTTTGAGAAAAAGGATGGGTTGGTTGAGCATTTTGTTTTTGAAATGTGGAAGGAATTTTTGTTTTACCCTTTGGTATTTCCATGAGTGACCACATGCATGGGGTTATATGGGATGATGGATGGTTGATGGCATGACTGGATGAGTGCAGGGATGGTTATGAGGAGGGTGCCCGGTGTGACACAAAAACATGCATGTGTGAGGCCCATGGGGTACCATTGGTGGATACGCTTACTGCAAAACCATTTGTTTTCAAAGAAATAGTTTTAAAGAAAAACATGATGTATTGATGAGTAGTTTGGTATAGTTTTTATTATGGGTTTTTGATAATGTTGATGTTGTGGGATGTTTTGAGTCCAAGAACCCCTCCTGTTTGAACTATGTTTTGGGTTTGTGTTTGGTCGGTGAGCTGTGTTGTAGGGACAATTAGTGGTCTCTTTTGAAAAATGTTTTGGGATGCCTTTACGGTGGTTCCCTTCATGTGTTTAGATCTGGTTTGAGGCATGTTTTTACTAATGGACCAGCTTGGTTGGGTCCTTGGGTTCTCTAATTGGATAAGGTATGCCCCCATTAAGGGTTAATGAACAGCTGAAGTGCAATCCATATTGTTTCGCCATTTGAAAATCCTCCAGTTGATCAATATAAGGAATATTTTATCGATCATTGTTGATTGAGTCTACACCCATTCATTTCGTTGATTTTTGGATCCTCTTGTAGTGGTAAAGTTATTGTGGAAGGTTGAAAGAAACCTTAGTTTCTAAAGTTTCGTGATTCGTCGAAGGTGGAAGTGTTCTTTGGTTGTAAGTGTGGATGAGTGTCTCGATGGTGTCTAAGATGACCCTTGGGTTCTTCAAAGTTTCTTTGATGCATTAATTCATGTTAAACCACCGGTGTGGGAAATATGTTCACGATAGGATATTGTGGCCACTTTCTAGAATTGTGTGTTGTTTGGGGATGTTGTATAAGGTCCCTCTCCATGAATTGTTTATATCAGTTGAAATGGTCATGTTTGGTGATGCCTTATGATGTCATGTACTCGATTGACTGTATAGGTGAAAGTAGTGAAATCCTCTGAGAGTCCCTATTATGTTGGGCAAATGTCTCCCTTGGAAAAACTTCAAAATCATCTATTTTAGAGGAATGTGAGTGTAGGTGTTCTTTACTTCTATTGTTTCTCACCTGAAGAAACAAGTTGTGATGTGTGTGTATCTTCTCAGCCCTTGTTTCAGTGAAATATCGGGATAAGGTAAAGTGAGTTTGGAATGTGTTATGTCTAGAAAACTTATTTGGGACTGCGGTGTAGTTTTTGGTGGCACCGAAAAGAAGAATTCTCATTCAGTGGGTTTCCAAATATTAACTACGAGGCCGAAGATGCTTCAATCATTTGAGCTCCAGCCATAGGTCTCAGAGAGAAGCTGGCTCGTAGTCAGGGAAAATCCCAGGTCCATTTAAACCCTTGTACAAAGTCCTATCCTTAGTATGAAAGATGGGAATAGTTCAAACCTATGGTTTCGTCATGGTTGAGCACATAGTTTGTGCACGTTTAGTAGTGGCCGTGTGCTAGGAAGCCATGTAGAAAGAATTATATTCATAGTTAGTGCACAGTTTCCCAAACCATGCATACTAATCCTGCGCCCTTCCTAAATCTTTGATTTCTTTTTGGGTCTTTCTGTGTTGGCCCATGCTGGTCGGTTAAGATGGTCAGTTCTTATGGTGGGGAGACCCACTATGATTCTCATGAATATTCCTTAATAAACATTTAATGGAAGTATATCCCTTTTACTAGAGAGTATGTTTGGGCCTCCCACTATTAGTGTCTTGATTCTGTCTCGGGAAAACAATTTAAGTTGTCTCTTATCGTGGGGAGCCCATTTGTGTCTCTTCATACGAGTAACTCATATTTTTTTTGGACTTTTCTGGGAAGTAGGTATTATCATTCGAAGATATCTAACTACCTACATATTCATTGGATAAACATTGATATTGGAGAGTTTCCAATGGTTTAGTTATAGTAGGGAAGTGTAACCTTGTTCAATGTTGTTGTTTTTTTTGGGTAAATTGATTGAGTATTGTTCAGATTGTATTTGAGCAGTTTTCATTTGGGATAAATCCTGAATGTACTTTATTGTTTCAGGAAAGTGGTGTAAGTTTGGTTTGTGATAGTATTCCTTCCATCATTGATCACTGGAGGTGTTTTGACCTTTGGGGGTGAAACCTGGCAAGGGTGTACCTATTGGTTTCTCAATTGGGTTTGGTTGTTGCTTTGACCTTGCTGTGACTTTCCGGGGCGGAAAGTTTTCAAGGTGGGGAGAATTGTCACGTACGTAACCTATTTTAGGGTTATTTTAAATTTATTTTCCACTCATGATTTGTTTTGGTGGTTTCTAAAGGTTTTATTGAGAATAGGTGAGTTTTCATGAATTGGGCCAAACTGCGAGCCCAATTCCAGATTTAAAAATAAATTTTGTTTCATTTATAACTTTTTCAATTTTTAATATTTTTGACTCATTCAAACTCCTAATTGTTCTCCCCTGATATATTAACCCCAAATTTAAATTTGGGGCCTTTATAAATCCATAAGCATGGGGGATTTTAGTTTTTATTTGAGAGTTGGGCCAACCCGAAGGCCCATTTTCCAGTTTTAAATTGTTTCATTAATTTATTAATATCTTATTCATTAAAATGGATTTTTCGGTGATTCCACCTCCCTATCGACCCTAAGAATCCCAGGCGCGACCCCATGCCCTCCTCCCACAATTTTGAGCTCGATAGAGTCGCGAAAATAGTCGAAACTTTCTGGATTTCAGAAATCGTCTAGATTTTGAAGAGGTAAATTGATCCTTTCATAACTCCTTCAATTCTTACTCTTTTACCTCCATTCCAATTCCTAAATGACCTAATAATTCTTGTGAGACCATCCCCTGAGTTTTGGACGTTTTAAATTTCAGATACTAGTGTTTTGGGGAGATTGATTTTAGATTTCTCAAGTAAGTTTGTCCATTTCTTTTCCCCTTTCAAATTGATTAGGGTTTCATTCTATTTTTTTAGGGTTTCCTCCATTTTTATTGAAGTGAACAATTACCAGTGGGTAGGGTTTCAAACCTAAGGTTTAACCTTGGGTTTTCTTGCACCAATTTTCTATTTTAGGTTTGATCTACCCTTCTTGAGGTGCGGCGGTGGTGCGTTTGTGTTTTCGCACAAAGGATTCAATGGGTTCATTTGATTTGGTAGGTGATTCCAATGTTGATGCAATCTTTTTGTATTAGCATGCTGTATTTATCATATTTTCAGATTTATAGAATTTTATTATTGCTACAAAAATTGGTTCTAATGATGTTTCCATTGCAATTGAATTTAAAATGCCAATTTGGTGTGAAATTGGGGGTTTTCCAAAGAAGTGTTTTGTTTGTTTATTTGGGGATGCCCTATAAATACTTAGTTGTTTTTATTGATCTGTAATAAGGCATAAAATACTGTTTATAATGTTTATCCCCTCTGGTAATTGCTGCAAATAATGAGTTTTAATTGTGCTTGTAAAGAAAGTGAAGTTTTGGTTGCACTTTTGTGTGAAAATGAAGGTTTTACAAAGAGAACACTTCTTGTTTAACATGAGGATGCCCAAAAATTGATTTGTTGTTTTAATTGATATTTATTGGGCTGCCTTTACTATTTTGGTAACTTACAATTGTGAACATCATGTACAAGTGGGTTTCTTAAGTGGTTTTGTGTGCAAAACTACACAAGATTTTGTGAAATTGATTTATTCAAATTCAAAGAGTTTGTTGTGTGTTTTAAGTGGTAGAAAATGAGATAGCTACTGTATTTGGTGTATGTGACCAGTAGTGGTGTTTTACATTAAAATGGATGTGTGTTAAATCCTGAAATTGTTTGAGCACAAAGGGGGAAGCCCGGGTACCTAGGTGGGGCGGATTTGTACTAGTATGGCTAGTGGACCGGATGGGTTTTGTCCCTGTTTCACTTAGCATTTGGATAACGACAACTCTAACTAAACTTTGTGGATGATGATTGGGGACCACTAGGTTATGGGTATGTTCCCTACTAGTGGCTCGTGCACAAGAACAGATTTTACTATGGTTACATTACACTGAGGTACGAGGTACATGGGGCCTGAGACTATCTAGTGCCTAGGGGTGTTCCCGGTTTTGTTGCTCAGTGGATTTGTGGTATTTGCCCTTGTTTTTGGGTGTCTTTGGAATTATAATTCAGTATCTAATATTCCTATTTAAATGTGTTAACATTCTGAAAGTTTTATCTTGAAAAATGTTTTCAATTTAACGTTTCATTTTGTGGAATTTTTCACCGCTTTTAATTGCATATTAAAACTGCTTGCTTTTTCACCTTGTATTGAATGCACCTTGGAATCATAGGGTGGTATCCTATTGGGCTTAGGATCACACCCTACTTACACCCCTTGGGTGTTAGTAGACCTTTTTTTTGACCCAGGTAAAGGAAAGGCTAAAGGTGATGGCGGTTCAGGGTGTTAGTCCTCATCCTTGGGGCGGAGTAGTGGAGACGACTTGGGGGTGATGACCCCCTTGTCATGTGGAGTCCATGGGGCTGTTTTGTTTCTGTTCCATTGTGTCTTTGGACCTTTTGTATTGACTCTAAACCTATGTATTCAGTTCTGGTTTTTGTTTAAACATCATTTGGTGTAAATTTTCAGATTCAGTTTATAGATTGTTTTTAATGGTTTATGATTTCATATTCGGGTAAATCGTTCCCAAACCTAAATAAATGATACCCGGGAACTTGTGCCAGCCCGTGGGGATAGGGAACGCCCTTCGGGTCATGTCACGGGCTGGGTTTGGTGCCAGTTTGGGCGGCGACCAGATTTGGTTCGTGACATTTCCTAATTAAATAGTTACACTGTAAAATGTTTCACCTCCAATAAAAATCCATAATTTTACAATTAATTAATATGAACCATTTTCATGGAGTGTAAATCGTTCAAAACCTACACGAGAATCATAGATTATTACTAGAACCCAATACAGAACATGTAAAAATTACATGTCATGAAAATTGGTAGCATAAAATAAACTACCCAGTTGTTTACAGTAAACTGAAAACATAGAATGAAAATAAAAACCTGATAAAGTATTACCATAAAATCATAACATGGTGTTACAATTTTATACCCATAAACTCTTTTTATCCCTATAATGTTTCGCAATTATGAGACTCACAAAAATAAAATTCCACTACTTCCTCTTCAATAATCCCTTTCCCCAAGTCTCATTGATATATCAACCACACATCCATAGTACCAAAACCAGAGGAATCGTTTTACTATTATGTATGTTATCTAATAGATCTATAATATGACATGGTTTCTACAAAATGGTTTTATTGGGATCAAGATTAGAATCCTCCTATTCAACAAAATAGAAAGGATTCATTTCATACCTCTTTATCTGGGAAACATGGAACAATTTGTAGTTAAACATCAACCCAAATTGAATTTCCAACTAATATTCCCACATTCACATTCGTCCAATGTTATCATAAGGGTTCATAGTCCTCCATGAGAACATTCCCCTATTTCAAAAATTAAAACATCCCATATTAGGTAAAACTATTGTAAATATATGATCTCCAACCATAATCTATAGAGGCCGACAACAATGGTATACATAATATTTTTGATGAATCTATATCCTGACTATCCTCTTATGAAGTAACATCACCTATTCTACCATCTCCAAAATGAGACTCGACCCATCTATGTATCACTCTAACAACTTTACCATGTACATGTGGGAACTATGTGGTCTCCCAAACAAGGAATTGGCGAGATCCTTATAAATAAAAGCTTGAGAAATATTTTTATTGGAAAAGTATACCTAAGGAAAAATATTTTCCCAATATCCTCCAAAATCATGCACATAATCTAAGAGGATACACTCAAGAACATGGATAGCCCTCTATATCATTCCATCAATCTATGGATGTTAATCCTTAGTAAATATCACATGGGAACCCATCACATCTTTCAAAAAATTCTAGAACCTTGATGTGAATATTTAATCCCTTTAATATATAATAGAAAAGGAAGCACCATGATGTCTGAAAATATATTTTACATACATGTCCCCATTTGGTTCTACATTTTCTATTCTTTTGATAGTTATGAAATTCACATATTTCATGAGTCAATCAATGAACACACAATTCAAATCCTTCCCATTAGAAGTATATAGTAATAAAATAACAAAATCCATGTAAATAAGATCCCACTTCCATACCAGACTGAGTAACAGATTAAAAACACACTAGTCATAGGTTTTTGATCATCATTATCAAATAAGTAAACCACCATGATACAAAATATGGAATAGACTGTCTCATACCATCCCACAAACATTTATGTCACAAATAATGACACATATTAGTATCCCCATGGTAAATGGAACAATAAAATCAATTTTAATTTCCAATCAAATCGTACCTCATGGAAAACAAAAAAAAGACTAAAATAGAAGAACAATGTGACATTGGGATACCGAGACCACTCGCCAAAGGTCTCCCAACAACAATGGATCATATTTAAGCTTTGGAACTTGGTATATTTCACCTTATCCAATCGATATCACTCATCAATATATGAATCATTCTTCATTGACTCCATACACACCTACCCACCAACCCCTTATACTGCTATGAAATCAACAACAAAAAATCTCATTAAAGGCTAATTTTCAATATATTCCATAATTGCTTATGTTGGTATTTTTTTGTTCAATACATCAAAAACAACATTACCATTCCCATGAGTTTAGGAATTATCAATATAAAAATAATTTATATTCTGTACCCAATGTCTATATCATATGATCTGATACCTTTGAGTAAAAATATATTTCATGCACTTATGATCACAATATATTGTAAACCACTCCATAAAAAGATAGTGTTTCCTTGTTCTGGGTTCTTTTATAACTTCTACCAACTCAATATCATGAGTTGGGTGGTTTATCTCAAGGGGTAATTTCTTGTGAGATCCATAGTTCACCACTTGTTTCCCCTAAATCATGACACATTCAAAACCCATAATAGAAGAATAAAAAAATGATCCTATCCCAATCCTAGTTTTAGAAGTATCAAAACTAGTGTTTATCTCAATCTCACCTTCATATCATCAAAATTTCTCTAATGTTTACTATTCCATAGAAACATTATAGACTAATGAGTTAAATCATTCAATGCTGTTGGAAGCGTAGAGAAATCATTAATTAATTATACATGGTAACTATGAATCCCCAAGATGCTTTGAATAAGAAATGAATTTATAGGTTACTCACAAGACATACCATCAGGTACAATTTCAACAGCCCCTGAGATTCTTTTATTAGAAATCAAATGACCTTGAAAATTTACTTCTTGATTCAAAAACGCAAATTTTAATGGCATACCATACAAATGTTGTTCACTCAATGTTTTAAGAATGTTATCCAAATGGTCCATATACTCATTCTCTGACATAAAGTACATCACCATATCATCCATGAATAAATCAAAAAAATAGTTCAAGAACTGTTAAATATATGACAAGATACGATTCAACAACACCATAAGCACCATAATAGCATTTGTGATAATGAATTCCATTACCGAAAACACATAATTCCCATATCAACCCCAAAATATTTTCATAGGTATATCATCTTATTGAACACTCAAATTATTTTACCATAACCTAAGGTCAATATTTGAAAAACAAAATTACCCACTTAGATGGTAAAAAATTACATCAATCAAGGGAAAATATTATTTTTAATGATAACCCTATTTAACTTTTGATAATATATGAAATGTTTGAGAATTATATATCCCTTTTTAAGAACGAGTATAGGAGAACCCACAGTGAAATTATTGGATAAATAAATCCTTTATCCTCTAGTTCCTCAAGCAGGAAATTATGTTCTAATAAATCAGAAATAGACACATGGTCAGATGGAATAGTAGTGTTCATCAAACTAGGAGGTAGGACTATAGTAAACTCAACCACACTCTAGGGAGTTAATCTAGAGAAAAGATCTACAACGTTGTTAGGGTATAGAATCACCACTATAGAATTTTGAACACACATGTATGGGTCAGCTATATCAAGAAAAATCTATGGAAACTAGAACATGAATACCCCATCATAATGAAAAAATGTCCCACCCCTTCCCTATAAAGAGCCCCACTCATTGTGAAAAAGATAATGAACCCAGTGGAAGGTATAATAGAACATTATTGAAACAATATTATATATATTCCTCAATAGTATTCATACAACCCATTCTAATAATCATGTAAAATATGGAATCATTATAAAATAAAAAAAGTCATACCACCACATAGTTATCTATCATAACCCTACACAAGGGGAACATAAAAATATATTTGTACCATATTCCCAATGGTGGGGAAAGATCCAAAATTTATGGAATAAGATTAAAATGTATGTGCAACAAACCAAATAACATTTACTATATGAATGAAAGAGTACAAGTTGTATCAGATTAAGCATGTAGGATAGAAGATGAAATAAACACCGTACCTCTAAATAAAGTTACCCTCCTTCATATTCTTCTAGTGCATACTATACAACATAAAGACATCCTATATCAGCCTCATGAACGAATTATATAGCCTATGGATTAGACCAACCACCATTAGAAAAAATTGGTACCGACCTATGAACCCTTTCTAAGAGTGGATCTTTCATTACTTTCGTAATATATCATTTTAAAATAATGTTTCAAGGAGATAGTTTATCTAATGTGATGAAATTTATTAGTAGTATTAAAAAAATTCTTTCAGTGAAATTTCTGCCAAAATTGATAGGAAAAATATATTTTTATCCTAAATAATCTTATAAAACTAGTCCTAAAGAAAAATGTCTACCTCTTCACTACCATTTCTAGCTATATGAAATACCTTGGGTAACAACTTCCCCAACTAAAGCTCAACTGATACCCATTTTTCTATCTATGTATACCATTTCCATATATTCTTTTTCAACCACCTATATGAAGATAAGAAGGCCCATGATAATCCATATTGATACAATATCATTCCAAAGTCACATCACAAACCTCCAAGACATTATATACTCATTAGGGTCACACAACAGTACTAGATAAACCAACATAGAAAAATGGGTAGAATACTCCAAAATGTTCATTAATCCCAGCTCAATGGTCAGAAACACCCAGGTCACCACCACATATAATAAGGACCTGACCTTAAAACATTTCATAATTTGGAATTAAATGAATAATTAACATTGAAGATATTTTCAGGATTAGAGTTATAGAGAGTTAGGCTATAACTATTACATTTCATCTCAAAACATTAAAAAGTATACACTTCTACTCAGTTTCCATTTTTTATATAATAAAAACTCCTTGAAAAAAAGAGTCATGTCTAGTTATGTGTTTTGAATAGCATGAATTTTCCTTGATCCCATACTTGTCCCTATTACACTTTATTTCATATGAAAAACATTTCAAAAACTTGGGATGAGCATAAAAAGCTCAGTAAGGGATACACAAAGAAGGAACACTGTTAGTTTTTTAAAACAAAATTTAAAACATGAATACCCTATCATAAGTAATACATTTAACCTTTATGAAGTAATAAATACTCTTCACTGAATAAAAGATCATTGTTTACCATTTTTAACCAAAAGATTACCATAATACCCATAGAAAGACCACATAACTTATAAAAGTAACTTGGGAAATAAACATACTTAGATGGAATAACCTTACGGTCGACTTCCACACATATCACTAAATGGAATAGCCATAAAGATGACTTCCATACCCAGTTCATTTGAGGTAATAACGTAACCACCCATCCTAGTTTATCACGACACCACACATCATTTGGTTTATCACGTAACCACCTGTAAAATGTCCATGTACAATTATAAAATTATAAAACATAAAAAAAATATACAGGAAAGATAAAATTTACACATTTCAATCACTATATATAATTTAAATATATTGACATACAAAAATCCATTATCAAATCCATTTTCAATACAAAGCTACATAAAAGTGTATATGGTAACTATTTTCCTTTTAAAAACAGTACATATTTTTAAGTAATCCAATGATCAAATAATACTCACAGCAACAGAAAAGGTATTTATCAACGCTTACATTAAAACATTTTTTTTCATTTAGTAAAATGTTTCATAGAAAAGTATTCCCTTTGGATGAAATGAAAATTAAAAGGTGTTTATATACCATATAAATGAAAGTCATGTATAAAACAAAATATTCCTCAATGAAAGGAGATTGAGACGAAGTCCCTTACCTCATGTCCGACTTGACACCTTCTTTCCTTAATTTCCTGAATAAAAAACTTATGTTAATTTATACTTACTTAAGAACAATTTTTAAGTTTATAATTCTTTTTATACCACTTATTACTATGTTATAAACATTATTTAATCATTTAAGTAAATAATGATCGTTTTGTCGATATTTGGTACTTGAGTAAAAAATGAACTTCTTATAATTACAATTTGTTCATGTGGTCAAAATTTCATTATATCCAGAATTATATTCATGATTTATTTATAATATATATCATATATATCCAGTACATATATGTATTTATAATAGTACATAACATATGGAGATAAGAAATGAAATGCACCGTTCATGTAGACGGTAAGCCGTACGTATGCATGAACACTACTTTCATTTCTATTTAAAATTTTAATTGGATGAAAACATAATGATACATAGATATATTATAATTCCAATATAATATCATATATAATTTCAGTAAATCCATCCTTTATATGTACAACGTATGGTATGAATGAGTCATATCACTTTGATGGGTTGGTAGTCTGCAGTTCCTCAAATGAAATTATCGCGTTTATCCATAATGGAAACCATAAGGGTATGATATAAATGAAAAATACAGAAGCATAGAGACAATATAAATATAATATATATCACATATAAATATAGTGCCATCATAATGGCCACCATAATAGGTGGATGGAGATAATTGAACAATCATCATTTTGTGAGGCAGTAGTTAATCGTACACAGAATCAATTTGTTCTTTACCCATTAGATGGAGGTGTGTGTAACTGTAGTTCAAATCAATCTCTTAAAAAAATCTAGTATATTGAGGATACTGGTTTTGTTATAAAATAAAATAATACAAAGAGTTTAGAGGGTTGGATAAGTAAAATAAAATAAAAGTACTTAAAAAAATGTTACCTTTAAATTGGTATCTCCCTTTTGTTTAAACCAAAAGGTTTACTTGAAGTGCCTTCTACCTAAGGTAAGACATCTAGAAGGAGTAGAGGGATGTGGGGAGAGTATTTATGAAGAGTTAGGATGAGCCAAGGATCTAGAGAGGTGTGAGTAATGGGTTAGAAGTGGTGTTCTTTTAGAAGGGGGAGGAGGGGATCTTTAGGAAAGTTTGAAACAATTATTTTATTATGAACGTTTATTCAGTTTCAAAAGGTACAAAAATCATTAAAATAATAGATAAGATGACTCATGTTCGAAATAAAATCATCCAATAAGAATTGGATAGGTTTTGGAATTTTTTTAGTATTTATAATCTTATTTATTTAAATCATTCTTTAATGAGGTAAACATTGCATCATTATTGTTTCATAAATAATTTTATTTATATTTTGTCTAACAATTATAAAAAAATACCATGATGTATGAAATATTTTTATATTTTAAATGCATATTTATAGTCTAATATATAACTTATATATCCACAAGTAAAAATTGATTTACTAAAAGATATTTGTTTATGTCCTTTTACTTTTACTTTAAGTTGATTAAAATAATGTGTCATTATCACTCCCAAGTGGCTCAATGGGGTCACAAATTCGACCAAAGGAAGATCATGGTCGGATATGTATCAAACAATTGTATTAGGACACATGTTAGGATAATTCTATGTTATTATAATAATATTTTTTTACCCTTATTTAAGAGATTTACCCTTTTACCAATGTAAATAAAATTTTTACTGAACTAAATATTCGTAATATTTAAAAATAAAAGTTACCTATTTATTAAATTTGTACCTCCTTCTTCCAAATATGGAATAAATTATTCGAAATTCAAAATACAGATGTGGCATAAATTAATTTACAATTAATTCCCGCTGTGAAAACAAAAGGCGTGTTTATATGGAATAATAACTATCAAAATATTGACACTTATTTATGTCCAATTTCAATGTGAAATTTCTTCCAATGACCAACATTGGATTAAATAGTAAAAACATAATCTAATTAAACTTTAAAATAAATTAATAATATAATATAATCCTATAAATAACTTAGATTAAAAGGTAGTTTTGAATTAAAATACAATATTTTCCACTATTCATCAAAAATTGAATTTTATCAAAAAATACCAAAATTTTACTAAAAAGGAATTTTGATGTCCCAATTCAAAATATGAATTTTTTCTGGTGAAATAAAACATATAAAAGTGACCAAAACTAGATTTAAATAGTTTTCTCCATCAAAATGAGATAAATCAACATTTTAAATTAAATTATGCATAAAATTAGAATCATTCACAATTTAAACCTCTAACTTTTATTGGATAAATGTAATTTTTTTTTTAAAAATTGTGTAATCATATTCTAGTTAGTTTTGATCATTCCTACAAATACAATGGATAGGCCTCAACTACCGTTTAAAATATTAATATTATATTATTATTGTGCAACCTATGTTTTCAAAGAAACCTATTGTTGCGTATCAGGTACTCCATCGAACATAGGAACCCATATAAAGAAAAATTAATATTTAATTCAAAAAATATTAATTCAAATTAAAATGTATTATTTCTTTATTTACTTGGGATGTTACGTCCTTCCCCCCTTTTGGAAATTTCATGCTCAAAATTTTATTCACTTATCAAATAAATGGGCGTATTTATCCCTCATATATTTTTTTAGATTCCCACATTGCCTTTTCAACCATATGGTTTTTCAACAAAACCTTTACCTGGTGAATTACCATATTCCACAACACATTCTCTCTATGGCCAAGAATCTAGATTCGTTGTTCCTAATAAGATAGATTCTCTTCCAACTTAACTACCCCTAGGTTAAAAACATGAGATGGATCTAGAATATACTTTCTCAACATTGAAACATGAAAAACAATGTGTACCTGAGAAAAACATGGAGGTAAAGAAACTCTATAGGAAACTGATCTTACCTTCTCTAGGATTTCATAGGGTCCAATGAACCTCAGACCCAGCTTTACCTTCTGGCCAAAACACATCACAAGTTTCCATGGAGAAACTCTGAGAAAGACATGATCACCTACCTCAAAAAAGATCCTTTCTCCGATTATCCGCATAAATTTTCTGCTTGCTCTGAGCTGTTATCATGTTCATCTAAATCAACTAAACTTTTTCAGCCATCTCTTCTACTAATTATTGTCCCATCAGTTTCCTTTCACCCACTTCATCCCAAAAAGCTGGAGTTCGACATTGCTTCCCATATAATTCCTCAAATGGAGCCATCTGTATACTAGAATGAAAACTGTTATTATATAAAAATTCAACCAAAGATAGATGTTGGTCCCAACTTCCATGGTAGTCAAGTGAATAAGTGCGTAGCATATCCTCCATAGTATGAATTGTTCATTCTGACTATCCATCTGATTGGGGATGAAAAGCTGTACTAATATTTAATTCAATACCCAATGACTTCTGAAGGCCTTTCTAAAAGTGAGAATTAAACCAGGGATCACGATCAGATACAATGGGGAGGGGAACACCATGAAACCTAACTATCTCTTTAACACACAACCGAGAAAGTTGATCTAGAGATAAAGTTTCTCGAATAGGAATGAAATGAGCATATTTAGTCAATCAATCAACAATAACCCAAATTGAATTATTACCTCGATATGTCTTCAGTAATCCCACAACAAAGTCCATAGATATATTTTCCCCTTTCCACTCTGGCACCGGTAAAGACTGAAGCATCACTTTTGGTAACTATCACTATAATCTAACCTACTGAAAAGTCAAACAATTCACAGTAAAATCAGTAATATCTCTTTTAATACCATCCCACCAGTAATACTCCTAAAGATTAATGTTCATCTTCTTACTACTATGATGAACTGAAAATGGGGAACTATGAGCTTCAAATAAAAACTCATTCTTCAATTGTGAATCACAAGGAACACATAATATCTTAATAAATCTCAAAACACAATCATTATCAATGTTAAATTCATGAAACATACCTTTCTGATCCCACTCTACATTTTTCTGCAACTAAACGTCTTCCTTCCGTGCTTACTTTATTCTGTCTGATAGAGATGATTTCACTGACACCTAAAACAAAACAGAATAATTTCTTACACCAACAACTTCTATCCCAAAGTGAATCAAATCAAAAAGAAAAGGATATCATTCCAAATATAGCATGGTGAATGAAGAATTAATTTTTCGACTAAAATCTTCAGTCACTTTATTTGATTTTCCCGGATGGTAAATGATCGTGCAATAATAATCCTTAATCAATTCCAAACATATCCTCTATATCATGTTCAATTCTTTCTTAGTGAATATATACTTCAAACCATTTTGTTCAGTATATATTTCACATTTTACCCCATAAAAAGTTTTCATCCAAAATTTTAAAGAAAAAACAATAGCAGCTAATTCCAAATCATGTGTAGGTTAATTTAACTCATGGGGTTTCAACTGACGTAAAGCATAAGCAATTACCTGATCATTCTGGATAAAGAATCAGCCATGTCATTTCAGTAAAGAATCACTGTAAATAACTAACTCACCATTTCTGGAAGGTAGTTCCAAAACCGGATCATTTAATAATCTTTATTTCAATTCTTGAAAACAATCCTTACATTCTTATTTCCAAAAAAACTTAACACCTTTTCCAGTTAACTTAGACAGTGGGTGAGATAACCATAAAAAATTCTCAACAAACCAACAGTAATAACCTGCCAATCCAAGAAAAATATGAATCTCAATTATATTTTTGGGTCTTGGCTATTCTTCAACAACTTTTGTTTTAGCAGGATCAGCAGTTATGCCATTTTTCAAAACAATGTGGCAAAGGAAAGAAATTTTTTGTAACCAAAACTCACAGTTTCTGAATTTCCCAAATAGTTTCTTCTCTTTTAAGGTTTTCAAGACAACCTTTAAATGACTTTCATGCTCATTTTTTACTTTTAGAATAAACCAAAATATCATCAATGAACACAACCACAAACTTATGAAAGAACTCATGGAAAATTCTATTCATAATATCCTTCAATACAGTAGGAGGATTGGTTAAACCGAAAGGCATTACTAAAAATTCATAATGGCCATATCTAGTACAAAATGCGGTCTTTGTAATGTCTTCTTCCTTTACTTTCAACTGATCTTACTTCAACCTCAAGTCAATATTTGAAAAATATTGAGCTCCCTAGAGATGATAAAACAAATCATCGATTTGAGGAAAATGATACTTTTTATTATGGGTGATGTGATTCAATGCTCTATAATCAATGAAAAGTCTAATTGACCATCTTTCTATTTAACAAACAAGACAGGAGCACCCCATGGTGATGTGTTAGGTCAAATGGAGAATTTATATAATAACTCTTGCAATTGCTTCTTTAACTCTAAAAGTTCAATTCGAGCCATTCGATAATGGGGTTTTGAAATTGTCTTAGCATCAAGAACTAAGTCAATAGTAAATTCAACTTCCTGATCATGTATAATACCAAGAAACTTATCAGAAAAAACTTTAAGGTACTCATATACCACTAGAACATCCTTAATCTAAACTATTCATTTGTTTTAAATAATAAGGGCAAGGTAACATTCATTTCCATAATTTACAAGTTTCTCAGCATCATAATATGTTATCAAAAGTAAGGGTTCATTCTTGTACACAAACTAACAATAATTTTGAAAAGAAACCTCTTTAGCTCTGTAGTAAATCTTATCATGATAAATAGAAATCCAATCCATAACCACAAATAACATCAAACTCTACTAGAGGAAAAATAATAAGGTTTGTAGGTAGATTCTTTCTGCACACCAGGACATGAAGGTTCTTATAGTTTTTTTAGACTAAAAAATTCCTTTAGATGTTTTTACCATAATTTCAGGATTCATATCCTGATATGCAATACACAATTTACTTGAAAAAATCTAAGAAATGAATGAATGTGTAGACCCCAAATCAAAAAACCCATTGGCATAATATGAACAAACAAATAGTGTACCTGATACTACTTCATTCGGTGGCCCAATATCTGCAGAAGTATTTTTAAAGGATTTCACCACCCCTTTCTTCTTGTAGTCCAGCTACATTCCTCAGTTGAGTTCTTTGTTGGACACTCATTTTCATAATGTCCAATTTCATTTCACTTAAAACATATTACCATTGGGTTTTTATTACCTTCACGACCATATTCCTTAAAATTATGAGCCATATGACTAGACTTACCACACCCGAAGCACTTTCCATTCATTGATAATCATTCTCCAGGAAGATTTTTACCACACTTCTCACATGATGGATATTCAATTATCTTACCTCTAGGTTTATTTGATGATTTTTCCCTTTTCTTGCCAATAGGACTCCTTCTATTTTCTCTCTTAGAAGACCAGATCATCAGAAAACTCAATTTCTACCTTCTCGGCACATCTGAAATGTTTTTCATATCTTTTGAATTCATGAGATTCTAATGCTCTTCGATATCACACCTTTAGTTCTGTAAAAAATATATTTACCTTACAATCAATATCTCAGATGAAATTTTGAGTAGACTTTTCCAGTCAAGTGAATTTTGCTTCATAAGCAGCCAATGAGTCATCCTCCTACCTCAATTCATGAATTGTTTTTCCATCCTAAGAAGAACCAATTTAGGAAAAATATTTCTCAAGAAACATACCTTTGAATTCATCCCAATAAAGAGTATCAATTTCTTCACTATACCTGATATTTTTCACCATCGACAACCACTGATCAACTTTACCTTCAAAAAGGTATAGAGTGAGACTAACCTTTTGATGTTCAGAACACCCCATGACATCAAAAATAATCTCTAGTGACTTAATCCACCCTTCATCTAGCACAAGGTCATATGATCCTCTGAATGATGGGGGATGCTGCCTCATGAAATTATCTACTATTGAAATGTTCCTATGTGGTTGTTCTATATGATCTCGTGCATGGATACCGCCACAATTTATAGAATGAGTCAACTATGCCATCACTGCAACAAACTATTCAATTCCAATTCTGACCATCTCAGGTTGCTGATTTAGATGGTTGCCTTCTTCATGATTTCGTCCCATCATAGCTTCTATGTTTTCTCTATGGAAAACCATTTTAAACACAAATATATCTTAGGCGAAGCAACATGGTAATATGTAAATGATATCATTTCAATGTTAACATAGATTAATTTATGGATATTAATTTAACAAAACCCTAACTCCTAATGTTATCAAAACCGACCTTTGATACCAACTATAAGGACCTGACCTTAAAAAATAACAAAATCATGAATGAAATGTATTATTCACATTAAGGATATTTTCGGAATTAGAGTTTTATAGATTTAGGACATAACTATTACATTTAATCTAAATAAATTACAAAGTATACACTTCTACTCAGTTTAATTTTTTTTATAAAATAAAAACTCTTTGAAAAAAATATTCATGTATAGTTCCATGTTTTAGACAACATGACTTTTACTTGATCCCTACCTTGACCCTATTCCACTTTATATCCTGTGAAAAACATTTCAAAAGCTTGGGAAGAGCATAAAATTCTCAGTAAGGGATATACAAAGAAGGAAAACTGTTAGATTTTCTAAACAACAATTAAACCATGAATACCCTATCATAAGTAATACTTTCCACCTTTATGAAGTAGTAAACACTCTTCACTGAATAAAGGATCATTGCTTACCATTTTTTAACCAAAATACTTACATAAAACCCGTAGAAATACCACATAACATATAAAGGTAACTTGGGACGTAAAAAGACTTAGATGGAATAATCATACAGTTGACTTCCCCACATATCACTAAATAGAATATCCATATGACCAACTTCCATACCCAATCCATTGGTGGTTATAACATAACCACCCCACTTGGTTTATCACGAAACCACCCGTCATTTGGTTTATCATGTAACCACCCATCAAATTTCCAAGTACCATTATAAAATCATAACACATAAAACAAATATAAAGGAAAGATAACATTTCTACATTTCAATCACAATATATCATTTAGATATATTGACATAAAAAAATCCATTATCATAACCATTTTAAATACCAAAATACATAAAAGAGTGTATGATAATTATTTTCCTTTTAAAAGCATTATGTCTTGTTATGGAAGCCAAAGATCAGATAATACTCGCGGCGGCAGAAAAGGACGTTGTCACCAATTACGTTAAAACATTATTATTATTGTTTGTTTAGTAAAAATACCTTGTAAAAAAAGAATCCCTTTGAATGAAATGAAAGGTCAAAGGTGTTTATATACCATATAAAATAAAGTCATTTATAAAACAAAATATACCTCAATGAAAGGAGATTGAGACGAAGTCCCTTACCTCATGTCCGACTTGACACCTTCGTTCCTTAATTTCCTGATTAATAAACTCAAGTTAATTTATACTTTCATAAGAACCTTTTAAAGTTTATTATAATTTTTTATAACACTTATTACCATATTATAAACATTATTTATTCATTTATATTAATAATGGTTGTTTTGTCGATATTTGGTACTTGAGTCAAAAATGAACTTCTTATAATTACATGTTTTTCAAGTTGTAAAAATTATATTATCTACAGAATGATATTTAGGATTTAGATATCATATATATAATATATATCCAATATATTTATGTATTTATAATAGTACATAAAATTTGGAGATAAGAAATGAAATGCACCGTTCATGGAGACGGTATGCCGTACGTATGCCTGAACGCTACATTCATTTCAATGACATATTTTAATGGGATGAAAACATAATTATACATAGTTATATTATAATTCTAATATAATACCATATATAATTTCAGTAAATCCATCCTTTATACGTTGCACTTATGGTATGAACGAGTCATATCACTTTGAGGGGGCGGTAGTCCGCACTTCCTCAAATGAAATTATCGCGTTTACAAATAATGGAAACAATAAAGGTATGATATAAATGAAATATAAAAAAGGATAGAGACTATATAAATATAATATATATCACATATAAACACATTTCTATCATAATTTCCAACATTAGAGGTGGTTGGAGATAATTGAATAGTCATCATTTCATGAGGCACTAGTTCGCCGTCCACGGAAACATTATGTTATTTACCTATTATATGGAGGTGTGTGTAAGTGTTGTTAAAATAAATCTCATAAAAAGAACATGTATATTTAGGATACTAGTTTGTTATAAAATAAATAAATAAAAATATTTTAGGGGGCTGGGGAAGTAAAATAAACGAAAAGAACTTGAAAGAAGACGTTACCTTTAAATCGGTATCTCCATTTGGTTTGAACCAAAAGGTTTACTTGAAGTGCCTTTTTCCTAATTTAAGGATTTTAATATGAGGAGAGGGATGTGGGTAGATTATTTAGGAAGAGGTTGGATGATCCAAGAAGATTTATAGGTGTAAGGAATGGGTTAAAAGTGGTGTCCATTTATTAGGTGGAGGGGGGCTCTTTAGGAAAGCTTGAAAAAATTATTTTATTAAAAACTTTTCATCAGATTAATAAGGTCCAAAAATCATTAAAATAGAAGATAAGATGACTCATGTTCTAAATAAAATCATCAAATAAAAATTGGACTGGTTTTATATATTTCATTGGTATTTATAATCTTATATATTTAAATCATTCATTAATGAGGTAAACACTGCATCATTATTGTGTCCCAAATAATTTTATTTATGTGATATCAAACTATTAAAAAAATACCATGATGTAGGAAATAATTTTAGATTTCCAAATCATATTTATAGTCTAAGAGATAACTTATATAACCTAATTTAAAAATTTATTTACTTTAATATATTTGTTTAAGTCATTTTTGATTTTACTTTAAGTTGATTAAAATAAAGTGTCATTATAACTCCCAAGTGGCTCAATGGGATCCCAAAATCGACCCAAGGATGCCCATGGTAGGATAAGTATCAAAAAATAATATTAGGACACATGTTAGTGTAATTTTATATTATTATAATGATATTTGTTTACCCTTATTTACCAGATTTACACTTTAACCATGGTAAATAAAAGTTTTACTAAAGTAAATATTCATAATATCTAAAAACAAAAGTTATCTATTTACACAATTTGGACATCCAAATTACAAATATGGAATCCATTTTTCAAATTCAAAAAACATAATTGGTAGTAATTAATTTAAAATTACTTCCCGCTTTCAAAACAAAAGGCTTGTTTTTATGAAATAATAATAATCAATAGATTGACACTTATTTATGTCCAATTTCAAAGTGAAATTACATCCAACGACCAAAATTGGATTAAATAGTAAAAAAATAATATAATTAAACTTTAAACACAATTATGAAGACAATATAACCATATAAATAAATTAGATTAAAAGGCAGTTTTGAATTAAAATACAGTATTTTCCACTATTCATCAAAAATTTTATTTTATAAGAAAACTAGGAAAATTTTACCCAAATTAATTTTGATGTCCCAATTAAAAAGAATAATTATATTTGGTCAAATATAACATATAAAAGTGACCAAATCTATATTTAAAGATGGTTCTCAATAAAAAGGTGGTAAATCAACCTTTTAATGTAAATTATGCTTAAAATTAGATTCATTCACATTTTAATTCTCTAACTTTCATTGGATAAATGTAAAAACATTTAACAAACATATATAATTATATTTTTGTTAGTTCTATTCATTCCCTCCAATACAACGGCTAGGTGTTAACTACCATTTAAAATAATTTTATTATAATATTATTGTGCTATGTTAGATTTCAAAGAAACTTGTTGTTGCGCATCGGGTATGCCATCAAACATAGAAACCCCTTTAAAGTAAAATTAATATTTAAATAAAAAAATATTAATTCAAATGAAAATTTATTATTTCTTTATTTAACTTGGATGTTACACATATAATGTCTCAAGGTAAAACTGTTGATTTAATATTTTCATAAAATAATCCTTGGTAAGTTCATCAAGAAAATTATCTTATATAATAGAGTCGTACCATGTCCTTCCTATTCCCTCAAGCATGTATGTAGAAAAACCCAACTTAAAATATTTAGGAACCTTTAAAAAGTTAAATATCCTCTCAATATTCTCCATCCACCTTTCAGATTTTTTCATTATATTATCCCCAATTTTCCTGGGTGGATTCATATTAGTAAATTAAAATCCATGAACATTCATGCTTCCATGAATTCCAACACCAAAATGAATCAGAGTTTGAATAGTGATGATTTCATTATCTATCAATGAAGGTTTAACTAGAGGATTAACCCATAGATCTTATCTCAGGGATTCTTCTATCAAATTTCGTATAGCTCTTCTTAATTGCATTTTATATTAATCATAACAAAATGACCAATCATCTTTAAAGGATATTCTAAAATCATTGGGCTAACATCAAGAATCCATTTACATGCTTTAAAACATCATGAATTTAAAAATATAATTAATTCTATGAATAGAATAAAATTATTATAGATGGAATATTTTCTTTAATATAAACTCTGGATTTAGTTCATTCAAGTTAACTGAAACACCATATCTTAATCCTAGTAAAAAATTATAACCACCCATGGAAACTAAATTTCAGAAATGAAAGTGAGTTAGATGGAAACTATCCTGAACTTACTACTTGAATCCAGATGGTCCCCACATCTTCTTAACCATGATAAAAAACCAAACTCAGTTAATTTTAACACACTACATGCTGAGAAATTATTTGATTCCAAATTAAAACAATCTACCCAATTTCATGTAGATATTCAACCCAATTTGGCCCATCCCATTGATGTATAACAATGATAATGGAAACAAGTCTAATGTATAACAAAATAAAACATAAAATCAGAGTATAAATGGAAGAATTAAAAAAAATAGAACAATGAATCCCAATAAAAATTAGACAAACCACAAATTATGAATAATGTAATGCCATAAAATCTTTATGGGACCAACAGTCCCCACCAAATCAACCTGAACCAAAGGTAGAAATAGTAATAAAAGATAGTATATTACAAGATGACACTCCCATTATCAGAATCCAAAAATAAAACATCTAAAACCTCCCAAATTAAAAAATATTGGCTAATAAAAAATCATAATAGTAAACAACCACAATTAATATACATGTACATGTATTAATAATGAAATAATTCTAGCTTTTAAAACAAAAAATGTATTACAAAGAATTTTTTTAAATGAAATCCCAATTGTAAATTTTTTTCCATTGGATTTCTTAAAATCATATCATACAGTCAAACCCAAAAATATTACAAGAATTAGTGATCAAATAATACTGTCAATTCATACACAAAGAAGTTGAAAAGTTAATACATTTCCATAAAATAACTTATCATGTTAATTAATGTTATAAAAAATTATATAAAATAATTTGTGTAAAAATCCATGATATAAAATATCAGATGATAAAAATAAATAAATAAAAAATATCTTTTTATTGGGACCTAGTCTTTGAGACTTTATAATATATATAATATATTAAAAAGTAGGAATTAATTGGTAACAACCAATATCGAGTCTTTCCATTGTCCATCGATACCCTAAAAGTAACTGCAAGTGGTTCCATACTCACTATGGTTGCCGATTTCTATTTCTCAATGCACCCAATTTTCCTAAAGTATAATTGTAAAATATACATTTCAGAACCATGATCAAAATTTAATTTAATTTTGAAATCCATGACAATATGATTCAGTGTTTAGAAACACATTTCAAAATCAAAATCTCTGATCAATAAATAAATAAAAAAATTGGTGGGATATATCCAAAGTGTTTCAAAAAAATATTCTAAAAGATTAATATTTACATGACATCCCTTAGAAAAAATTCAACAAAATTCAATGAATAACAAAAATGAATTTAAAAAGAATGAAAAAAACTAAAATCAATCAATTTTTTTAGAAATTCATACCCTAGGAACGAGGGAACCTTATCTTTCTATAACAATGGATTATGGAAAACCAAAGGTCAAACTACAATGGAAAAGGTACAACTAGAGACTACAAAACATCAATATAAAACACCAATTAATAATGAATCAAAATAAAAAACATAGCCAAAACATAGTGCCAACACAATGGAATGGTGATGTTTGAATACAAAATTATAGAACCACAATATAACCACCATGATGAATAATTAGAAAAATAATGTTCCAAAGCATTAGAGATATAAAAAATCATCCAACATCACCTTGGGGATTGAGACATAGGTTGCATTGTCAAATAAATGTATAATCACCCACAGAACACCCTAAAAAGGAAAATACCAAGTAATATATGGTGTGTAATTAGATCACATCATGATATATTGATTATAGAGTTTCTGAAAAAAAAACTTCACTTTGAATAAAAATATATTCTTCTATAATTACATTTCAAGAAACCATTTCATTGAATCTAATGATTTCATGTCCTTCATGAGAATCACTGCATATTCCTAACAAAAATACAAGAGGTGTAAACATTAAAAGATGTGTAAACACCTATGAAATATACAATAGACTAGTTTCTTCAAAACTAAAAACCATGAATGAATATAAAAACAAAAGAATGGGAGTAACTGTAAATAATAACGAGGTCTTATATTAGTAGAAACATAGGTAGTTATCCAATTCCAAATATGTGATGTATGTATTTGTGGGAAACCTTAACTTAAGTATTATTAACGAGGTGGATTTTATGAAAATGAAATCAATATATATGAGAGTATTTTATTAGATGATAATATCCATAATGAGATGAGTCAACATACCATACTAATGGATTAAATGGTTAATTATTGACGTTTCATTTATACATCTATCAAAACTACAATCCTTTTAAAAGTTGGTTGGTAATGAAAGAATAATTGAAAATTATTTAAATAATAAAAGATCAAGATAGGAATATATATATATATATAATGAAAATATGGGAAGTATTTTATTGTAGAGGGGGATAAGGGAAGAGGGATCATACCACTAACTAATATTCATGAAAATAAAATGGTGGGTGGGAATACCCCATTATTAATATTAATACCATTAAAAATAATAATAGTAGTAATGATAATAATAACATGTTCCATAATAATATTAATATAAATAATACATTTTCCATACATTAATATCTATAAAAAAAATTTCTCCATTAAAAATATATATACATTTAATAAAAACTATTATTCCTCCCAATTATACATTTGTAATTAATTAATTTATTAATTAATAAAAAATATCCTGTTTCTATTTTTTTCATTATCAATCTATTTATCCCATTATTTAAATAATTTATATTTGAATAGGGAACATTTATATTTAAATATTTTAATAATATTATTATTTGAAAAAATAAAAAAATAATATGACACCATCATGAATAGTGTTCTAATTAATATCAAAATATAATTAAAATATATTACAAATTGATGTCTTGATTATACTATTTAGTTTCATCTATTTCAATTTACGCTACCATTGATTCATTATAAAAAATATCATAATAAAGTTTTAATTTACATTCATCATTTCAAGGACTATAGACCATATAAACAACATCATGTTCTATATCAAACAAATTGTTAATGATGGATTTCTGTAATTAAATTTATACTGAGACATTATCTCTGAATTAATCAGTATGGTATCAATCCATGATTTATTTATCAATTTTTTTCTTTAGAATACTTTAAATCCAAAATTGTTAGTTTTTTACATGTTCCATAATTTATTTATATTCTTCAAATTTATTATCTTTAAAATTATTTTGACTCATTTTTAAAAAAATATTATATCATCTTTATAACACATTCTCACATTATTAATGGTTAAAAAATGTTAGTCAATGGTTCTTTTATAATGATGTACACATTGGTATTATTAAAATTAAATAATAAATATGAACTACAGTAATATAGTAGAATTTATAAAATTTAGTCATATATTGAATTAAGACATAATTAAAAACATAATATTATAAATTAATATATTTGATAATATTGTTAATTTTAAGATGGTGTTTTTGTTGGATTGTTATATAATAAAAAAAATTAATAAAAAAATGAATATGAATAATCGAATAAATTAAATAAATCTGTTCGAAAAACAAATTAATTGTTTAGATAATGGTGATTCATACGTTCATATATCTTAATTAATAATAAAAAATACATGTTTTAAACCAAAAATAAATCATTAAATAATAAGTGTGAAATTGGATACATTTAATAAAATATTACATATTTAATATGTTATTTTTACTTCCATTCCCTTAATTAACACTATATAAAAAAAATACAGCATATTTCAATTTCTATTAAATATTTTATAATGAAAAAATCATAAATATGAGAACAACGGGTGATTGAAAGATTTATATAGATAGATGGATGTAGTAATAAACTATGTTACAATAGGATATTTACAATATCAATTTTTTAGGACCTATTATAAAAAATCTAACAACCTCCATTTCAATGGATCAAACCATTTATTCAATTTTTTTCACTTTGTAAAAAATATTTTGATTGATGTAATATTTTTAATTAAATAGAATATACTTTTTTCTCATGCTTATCATTGAGTGAATCTATTTTACTATTTGTTAGATAGGTGAGGGGATTCATAATATAGATAAGTATTATGGAGATTTTTTGGGAGCTAATTTAGGATCATAAGGATTACATTTAGTACATCATTATAAACCATGGACAATGTTCTCATTGACATCAAATAATAAAATCCAAAATTCTATCAATACACAATCTAGATACTAGTAGAAATACTTTCATTCCATTCAACCAATGATGAAGAAGAGATGGGGTTTGGATGGAAAATTGAAACACCTTCTGCAATATATATTTTGACCAACCTCATATTGTACTTTCAAGAGGAATAAGTTTTTTCAATAGGTTACCCTAATGATTTGGAATTAATATTGTAAATATTTATTTTCAATTTCAATATATTAAAATGGAAAATTCAAAACCAATTCCAATATTTTTGTAGGATAATACTAATAGATATCCCTTGAGACATGAAAAGTAATGATAGAAGACATGACCATTACGGATAAACTTTTCTGAAAGTTTAATGAATAAAAAATGAACAAGGACATGGTGTTTTGAGGATAATAATTCTTAGGAAATGTAATAAATCCCAAATATACTCAATATCATTAATATTTTATATTATATTAATATTTTTTAATATTCAAAATCCATTTATTTTTGCTCGGGCGCACAACATGTTGTTACTAAATTTTGTGAGACTTATTTTTCCAATGAAAAATGTTTAAAATAGTCATATTCAATTTATTTTTTTTAAAATAGTTGTTTAATAATTAATCATTTAATTGTATCATTTTTTTGAAATTGGTTAATAAAAAATCAAGATGCATGATGAAATAAATTCACAATACAAATATGTTATTTTGAATTAAAGAATATATTCTATTATGAATAATGGATTTCATAAATTTGTATGATAATTGGACTAGATATAAATATTATTTGAAGTAATATTGAATATCGATCATTTTGTTTCAATAAAATAATAATTTTTTTTAAAACAAATCAAATTAACAAATAAATTATTGTGAAATTGGGTTCATAGACAACAGGACTGAATATAGGGAATGAAAATTGTGATTTAATTTTAATATTAATATATAGTTAATTCATTATATAATATCAATTATTGGATAATGTAGTTTATCCAACTATAGTGACCAAGATATAGTGGTTACTTCATTAAATTCTCATAGATACATGGGGTCTAATACCAATGGACTAATCAATTTAATAGTCTCAGAGAGTCAAATATATACATGATACCCATTTTACATTATAGATAAAATATAAAACATAGTAATGGAAAACATTATTCACACTTGAACACATTCAAATAATTCACATCATATAATGGGAAAAGGAGACAAATTAAGGGTGATCTCAAATTCACAGTAAGGCCTATATACATCTAAGGCATTCATGATTAAATAAATCATCAGGAAAGTTAAATGATTGAAAAATAGATGACATTTAATCAATAACTTGACTATAAAGATTATATATGAAAAAATAGACATTGAAACATAAATACCAAAAACACATTCAATTTAACCAATAGGCTGAGTACAAAATATATCAATAGATAATATCAACACAAAAATATAATGAATAACAATATTTTAATTCACAATGATGTTAATTCATAATATTAGATGTCCAAATCTCATACATCATGATATATATACTTTAAATAACCAGTTCCATGAATATTTAAAACTATGAGTAAAACCTATTTAATTTGGCTAAATTTTTTTTCTAATAAGACATATAAATGAATTTAGGGGATATATAATTATAAACCCCAACTATCAATGCATTCCTAAATAATTCCTAAAAAATTTAATGTTTTATTTAATTCATGATCAATATTCCTTATAAAAAATATATATTTATTAAACATAACGATTTATCTATATTTCTCTAGATAAATTAGTAAAATTAAAAGAAAAAACTATTCATAAAATGTTATAGTGTTTAGGAAATAATTGTATCTTTGATTTTAGTAATATAAAAATTTAAGATAAATTTAATCTCCAATTAGAAAATATAACAATAATGTTATTTTCTCAAAGGAATTTTAATAACCAGATAATTAATCAAGAGATGAGAGGTGACCATCAGAGAATTAGGAATATATTTTTTACTATAAAATAATGTACTATATGTTAATAAAGATAATTAATGTTAAAATAATATTTCATAATGTCTTTTCTCCATAGAACCATTAAATAATGAAGATTAAGAAAAAATTTATAAAATGTTTATGGTGGCAAGGAGGATTGTTATCGTTCTATATATTAAAAACGATACTTTTTGAGGTTTTTATGGAAGGATGAAAATGTATTTTTTCGAAAGAAATAATAAATATTTAATTCATAAAAACTTTAAAATTATTGGAAGATTTTTAATTTCATTAATAAATCACTTCATTAAATTATAGGACTTTTGTAAAACAGTTTTGGAAAATATCAAACTCGAATAAAAATAATTCAGGTTTTAAGAGAAATTAAATTTATTTTTCATTTAAAAATTTGATTTCTTGAATAATGTACCATGGATAGGAAAATGATGAAAGAAATATAAATACTTCTTAAATATCCAGTGGATGAGAAAATTATTTGAGCTTATGATGGATAAATAATAAGATTCCTTGAAAAGAAAATAAGCCAAAAAGAATGTGATATTGTAAAATAGATTATTACCTATTTTATGACATTTCAATTATAACCCCTTGAATTAATAATTATGAATTGAAACCTTAATCATAATAAATTTTTTTTAATTTTTGTTAAATACATATATGGGGAAGTTTATATACCTAAAAAATGGAATATGTAGATAATAACAAATATTACTCAATAGGGTGTAAATTGAGAAAAAAATCCATTACCTTACGAATTGCTTTAGTTTTAAATTAATTAATCTCCTTTATAATGTTTTTAAAAATGTTATAATTTATACTATAACCAAATTTGAATTTATAATATCTTGTATAATGTTTTTAATAGTGTTAGAATTTATACTAGAACCATATTAGAATTTATAATATCTTTTATGATCTTATATTAACACTTTATGGATGATTCGTTAATAATATATAGATATTTCCATTGTTTTGAGTTTTAAATACTAATTTTTCACATGCATGTTATGTCATAGATGATCTAGTTCTTATTAATTGGTTATAGATTCATCATCTATAGAATAATATGAATGATTAAAACCTCAAATTTTTCATTATTAATCCTTTTAGAATTATTGTTACAATTTTCACATGGGATATGAGTCAAATAACTTCGTGGAGATGGTAAGTCATAAATACAGATGAGAGATGATATAATTACATTAATGGGAAAAAAGGTAATTAAGTGGATGATATATTAATTTTTAAAAATTAATATATAGTTATATATATCATATTTAATCATTACATCCATTATTAAGACTATCCATTTGAGATAGTGATGGAAACAAATTACACAGGTTTGTGAGGCAGTCATCATCTGTATAAACAATTTATGGATTTGATTCACATATTATGGAGGATGTTGAAAAATATTATTCCGTCAACATAACAATATATAATTATTTTGGAGACACTGGTGTTATTATATAGTATTTTTTTAGATATAATTTATTGCGATAAGCGAATAAGTAAAAAAAATAAACTTATCAGTAAATATAATTACCATTACTTAGAGAAACCACTTATGTATCTCTAATTAAAAACCATGGGAATAGCCTTTTAAGAATAAAATATCCAATATAATGTGGATATGGATTTTTTCGAATATATTTATTAATGTTTTATTATGGAATTTTTTTTATAGATATGATGATGTAATGTGTAGAGAGTTCCATTTTATAATTAAGGAGTGGTGGAGTTACTTTAAATACTAATAGTTATCCAAGAGTGAGAAGTTAACCTCACACCATGTTCCTCCAAAAATTATATATAATGGGTTTCATGGTTGAAATTTTTTTATCCACACCTATATCACTAAAAATTAATTTCTTTTTAATATGTCATTTCCATCAGCTTAATAGATACTTAAAATTTATGAATTTAGTTATCTGTATCATAACTAGTTTTTTAAACTATCTTATTTATAAATTAAGGATAAAATACAATTTTAATTATTAGATAATTTTTAATTCCTTATTCTAGTTATTAATTATAATATTAATAATATAAATTCATTTGTATGGAAAACTTATTTTAATACAAGTTCATGAAATGCACATAACCTCTTTTATCCTTAACTATTGTAACTAATTTTTACAATTCTAAATGTTAATTATTACCAAAAATTATGTTCAACATAATAAATTTTATTAATTATTTTGATCCCATATATGGAATAAATTTTATCAAATTTATATCAACAAAAATTCAGATTCTAGTTTTAAAATATTTCTGTAATATTTACAAAAAAATGGGTTTTTAGGAAATGAATTTTCAATCATCAGATGATCTTATATCAGATATATTCCTTGAAATAATAATTATATAGATTTAAACAAATTTATTTAGATCTAAAATATAGAATTTTAATTTAAATCATTCATCATTAATGATTATATTAATTAATTATTATGGATTGATATTATTGTTTTTTTATATAAATTGTTTCTTGAAAAAAAATCTGAAAAATTTTACTTTTCAACACCAAATGATTTTATAATTTTGTCTAAAACATGATAGAAAATAAATTGCTAATTTAAAAAATTATTACACATAATTAAAAATAAAAATATGTATAGTAAAACACAACATTTTCAATTATTCATAAAATCTTTTTTCAAAGTGATAATTTCAAAAGAATATATTCTTGAATTATTTTTACCAGGGATGATAAAAATTGATATTCATCCATTGAAATTATAATTTCATTACTTGAAATATTAAAATGTTTATGTTTTTTATTTATATATTAAATTATAATGTTCACTTACTATAATTGAGGCTTGGGTGTTATATTGATCCCTACTATAAAACCTCGATCCTCAAATATTTTATGGATTAAGATTTCTAAACTAATGAGGGTGGTACTTTTTTATAAAACCATGTAATTCCACCATTCATTCTTCCATTTTATGGTTTCCCCATTATAACTTTACCTATACAGTCTTATAATTCCTCAAAATATTTTCACTCTAGTATCAATAATATTGATGGGATCCTTATAGTAAGATAGTTATGGTTCTAATTCTATTTATTCAATGATGAGTAGAAGTGTTGGGTCTCCCATGTACATACATAACAATGATATTTAGAATACATCATGTACTTTTGATAAGAATAAGGTATATCAAAAATGTAAGATACTACTCCAATTATTTGAATTATTTAAAATGTTCTGATATACTTGGGGCTCAGTTCCTCATTTTTACCAAACCATATGGCTCCCATTCATAGAGATATATTTAGGAAAACATGTTCTCTCATATGAAATTGAAAATAATTCCTGTAGTTACTGGCAAAACTTTTGTTCCTACATTAAATTTTTTTAATATGAGTCTAAATTGTAAAAATCATTTTTTGTCCCCTCGACCAGTTTTGGGTGTACAAGTTTCATCGCAAAAATTTAATCCTAAAAAATTTAGAGTACAACATCTTATTCGATATAATTCTTCATATAGTTTCATTTAAATACATTAATGCAAACTATTGTTATAGGAAAACTATACCAAATGTAAATACTAATTTCAAATACCTTTATCGTTACGTGATCAAATATTATCAATGACTTCAATTTTTTAATAGTCTTTTCATATTGACCATTAATTTGAGTATAATTTTAGGTTGTCAAATAAAGCTGAGTATCAAAAGCATTATGAATACTCTTCAAATTTTTTGATAAAAATCATTGATCATTTGGTGAAACAATTTAAATAATTGCGACATGAAGTCTTAAAAAATTATTAATATTATTATCTTTAAGGTGATCAAGAATTAAATATTCACTTATAATATGGATAATTTTAGATTTGGTTAGGCGATAAACAATAAATCATATTGTACCATTACTTCTAGGAGTCATTGGTAATCCTGTGTTAAATTCCATAGTAATGCCATCCCTTTTCAAATTTGGAATAAGAATAGGTTTCATGAATCCTGTAGGATACTATCTGTTGGTATTCACATGTTGGAAAACCAATCATCTCGATATATAATCATAAATTCCCCACTTCATACCATCCAAAAAAATATTCCCTAAAATGCCATTAAATCTTGGTTATACAATGGATCATAGATAAATTCTAGTTATTGACATTATCCATCAATTAATTTTTTAACTCAAGTATAGATTGAACACAAAGTGTCATTCCAAATTTCATAACAAAATATTCCATGTAAATTTAACAAATTTCCTATCATTTAAAAATTTAATTTTATTCTTAAAATTCTCATCAATAGATTGGAAGAATTTAACTTCTCCAACATGGATGGTTAATATATCATTTAAAATGGTTTGATGTATCCCATTTCTTAATAATTAATGTATTCATAATTTCCATATCCACAGAAATAGGTTCCATATCAATCCTTATTTGGGTCATTACTCTATGATCACTCTTGATCAATGCATCTAATAACTTATATTCATTCCCTAAGTGGTAGTATTTTTTGAAATCATAATCGTTGATTATTTCTAACCATCAACGTTTCCACATTATGATCACTTTTTCTAAAGACAAGTATTTTAGGAAAATATTGTCTATATATATATCACATATTTTTCAATTGGGTACATGTCCCCATTAATTACAAGAAAATAATATGGAATGAAACTCAATATCATGGGATGGACAGTTCTAATCAGGATTATTTATCTTCCACGATGCTTATGCGAAGACATTATCATTTTCATAAGGAATCAACAATGTACACTCTTCTAGGATCATCATATAGCATAAATACAACATTTCTTAATTGATGACTAAAAATTAGATCTTTGAAAATTCTCTACTTCAACTATTCCTAACATTCATAACATTCATTTTTTCCTTATGAATTTAACCCCATTATATGTAAGATTGGTTATCAGTTTATCCAACTGGGTAAAATTATGAATGAGTTGTAACCTACCAAATGAATGGAACTACATTCATAAACTATGTTTGTTGGTTTAATACATTCTTGAATTTCTTTTTTCATCACTGGATGAACTATAATTCTATACACGGGCGCAATATTTCATGAAAATTAATCTTTTTGAAGAAATAATTCCCATTTTCTAAATTTTTCATATATATCTTTTCTTATAAGAGTATCCTGAATTATTTATAGATGATTCTCCTTGTTATAATTTTCTTAAAATACACAATGATATCATCAATTAATTCTAGAATGAAATAATTAATAAATAATTTTAATACACTATTAATCAGATCAATAAAAAATATGGTGATTTATTCAATACATATGCAATTACTATAAAGTCATAATGTACATAACTCATTTAGAATGTCATCATTTTTTACTCGTAATGGATGATATTGATAAAAAAGGTAAATACATGAAAAATAATAGGTTCTGTGAAGTTGATTAATCAATTCATCTATGTGAGGTAAATGATACATGTTTCCGGTCATAATAGTATTGAATCCCCTAGAGTCAATTCATAACCTCATGAATCCATATTTCTTATTTGTAGAGAGAAAAAGGGATCCCCATGGTGATACTATAGGGGGAATAAAACACTTATCACATATATTCTCTCATTATTTATTAATGTACACTAATTCATTAGTGTCCCATTCTATAGGGAGACTTGATATAGGTCTTGCATCATGGATTAAATAAATTTAAAACACAACCTGACACTATGGTGGATGCCTAGATTATTCCATAAGAAATATATAAATTCATTCATGTAAAATAATTCCATCCTAAATTTAAAGAATACCATTTCTATTCAATGAATCTGTTTCTTCTTCTTCACCAATAATAACATTTTGAAGTGATAATAGGGGCGGGTATTGAAATGAATCAGGTGATGAAGTATGTTATATGAAGAAAATGAATTCACAATCATTATTATGAATTGTAATTTCCTTATACCTGAAATAAATTTTCACATTTTTTTGGAAACCCATTACATAATAGAGAGTATATAAAAATAAACTATGTAAATTATAATAATGATAACAAATAGAGATAATTTATTTTTCAAAATGGGAACAACATGACACATCCTTATTGTAGTGAGACATCCATCATGTTTTTTGACTAAATAATCATTTCCAATAGTGATTGGTAAATATATATATATAATACATGATAAATATGGAATATGTAAAATATTGTGAGGATCCATAATAAAATAAATAATTATATAAATTTCAGGTATTAATTTACATTCAACCACATCATTTGGAAGTTCCACCTCTTCTATGGTGACCACATATTTTTAGAATTCTACCCTCAGCCTCTTCAATTGTATGTTCCCTTAATACTTGGGAAAATTGTGTGAGTAATTCCATATTTCACTAAATTTGAAGCATTATGTGTAAGGTCTGGGAATTTATATGTAATTTTTTAATTTATATGGAAATATTTAGAGACAGTGAAATATAACAACACATGATTCTGATCCCAGAGTTCCCAGAATGATCTATTGAAAATTTGATAAACTTTAAATAGCATGTGTGGGTGGTTTTCCTAAAAAAGTGGAATAAATCTTAAAGGATCTCCCAAATCAAGAATCTGAGGGCACCGTTTCATTTAGGATGGTGGGTTTACACTAGGAGTGACTTATGTTTAGTCCGCATAGCCCTCCAGTAGGGAAACCCAAAAATGGAATATCCACAAATAAAATTATTAAATAAAATTATTTTAATTTTCAAATACTTATAACTCCAAAATGGTGACTCAGATTAAAAATATAAGACCACTCCTGAACTCTTGAGGGTATTCTTTTCTTAGGTAGATAATAACATTTTCCAGCACATGCCACCAGTGGAAGTTATATTTTAGCTATAAATAAAATAATTATGTAACAATTGATTTATTGTAAAATCCTTAACATCTAAACGGTAACAAATATTGAAAATATGTTAGTACCGTTGAGCTCGTGAAGGTGTGTTACCCTTATGAGAAGCCTAACATTGACTGGCGCGGGTCAATGGTGGCTGTTTATAATTTTGAAATTTTTTAAGGTACGTTTAGTAAATGTGCGGGCAGTAAATTCTATCTTTTGACCCAATGCTCAGATTAAAAATTTGAGATACCCATTGAATCTATAGTGTCAGGATTTGCTTAAAGGTTTCTTAACATTTACTTGCATGGGTTGGGAAGAAAAGTTATATTTTGGACTTTACAAAAAAAATATTACTTTTATTATTTTTTTCTTTATTTGTGAAACCATTGGAAAAAAGGTGGTGGGACCGCAGTGAAACATCAAAAAATTGAATGGATTAACTAATAATTTATTTAACCACACCGTTGTGAGATTTAAATGACTATGTAACAACACCATTGAGATATTTAAAGAGGATCATTAATTATACTCATTAATGAACATCATTAATTTGTGCGATGTGTTGATCCTCTCTTCCCCTCTATTTAAACAATGCTTGGGCATGGGTTTTTGGAACTCAAGAGGGGAAAATATGATGAAGTGATATGAAGACTTCCACTAACCTAGAATGAAGCTTTGAGCGACAAACATTGAAGGAATAGACGGGTGACAGAAAGCGCCAACGAACACATTCAGAAGTGGAAACTTCTTCCTCATCTGCAACACCTTCCAATGATTACAAGGTAGGAGGTTATATGATTGTTTCCTACCTTTTTCTTATTCATGATTATTATGAAGAACACAGGTCAACCGTCTAACGGGATGATCTGAGTTTCATTTTTTAATGCGGGAGGATAATGCGGGCTTTCATGATGGGATTTTTTTAATTAAAACATCCTTCCCATTTTTTATGCTAATGCAAAGGGCGTGGGCTAAATGAAAAAGGCACAAACCCTCTGCTGAACTCAGTTTTGGTGGCGTTCTTCTTGGAAAATTGAAAGATGCGGCGGTGTGACGGCGACATGCGTTTGGACCAGCGACTGAGGGGGGTGCAGACCGACACCCACTGAACAAAATAAAACAGAGGCGCCCGAAGGCACCGAGACGGACAAGGGGAGGTCGGCCAACACAGGCCACATTGAAGTTGGGAGGTTATCTGCGATGGAAGGTCATGGAATAATGTCACAACGGTGGGAGGACCTTCACCCATGGGTTTTTAGCGGGCCAGTCAACGGGGACTGTCCAGGAGGTGTAGTGCCATACAACTCTCCTGTTGAGCCGGGCGGCGCACTGCGGTGGCACACCGTGGAGGAAGGTAACGACATTGAGCTGCACCAGAGAGAGAACCTGTGCCCTTGGGTTCATAGCTGGCTGGTCCACAAGGACCAGACAAGAGATGCGGCTCCACACGACACCGTGGCTTTGAAGACCCAAACTGGTTTAAAATTTCGGAAGGGGAGCGGTCCCCCATGCTCAGCCAGCAGGTTGAGCGATTTCGTAGCCCGACGGGCCACGCCCAGCTGGGTGGGCTGGACCGAACACATGGCCCAACATTCTAGAC
This sequence comes from Viscum album, assembly GCA_963277665.1. NCBI lineage: Eukaryota > Viridiplantae > Streptophyta > Magnoliopsida > Santalales > Viscaceae > Viscum > Viscum album. The sequence continues at coordinate 1,740,714,907 of OY728125.1, read as the reverse complement.
CCGGGATAGCCAATTCATGGAGTCTGTATTCATGATCCTTGAGTTACACATTGAGCCTTCTTTGGAAATCCTACAAATGGATTTCTATCAGGGACTTATGTTTCTATACACATGAGAAGAGAATATCTAGATAACCTAGGTATATCCAATGGCATATAACTGAGTAGAGATAACTGTGCATTATCATTTTGGTTTTCATCATGTTTGTTTTGTGGTTTTTTTCTTTTTGGATTTTTGAGAGACCATCGAGGGTCTCGGGGTCCCCTACTGAGTACTGAGTTACTCAACCCTGCACGGGATTCTCTCGAAAGTGTTGTGTCTGGTGTAGATGTGCGACGTTTCGATATGTGAACTCTGGAAGACAAGACCGATGGATGTTATGATGGAATAATTGGTGGACATGGACTTGGAGGGGTCCAGTAGAACAAGGAATATAGGACATACTACATCGGATTCCAGTAGCTTCACTACACAATCAATTAGGTGGGGATCTTCCACAGACGGTCGTCAGTGCCCCCTTTGTACCTAATTGTTTTCAATTCATTTATTGGTCTTATATAATGGCAAGATTACACCACTTCATTGTTTACATGCTATTGTACTATGGTTTTCGATTTCATAGTGTTCACATTTTATCTTTGTGGTTTTTTTGTTAGTGCATGTGTGTATAGGTTTCTAGGAAAATGCCACCCATTAGCAGGTTGATGCAGTAGGCGCTAGTCGCCGATGCCTAGCCTTCAGGAGGTTGGATTGGGGTATGTCATGGCATGGGCCCCAGGGGACATGTCAAGACAATGTTGAATCAGAGGTGGCCGGTTCTACCTCAATGACCAACAGTCTGTTTCTTTTGTTGTGGGAAAAAGTGTTAAGTGTTTAGAATTTGGCTTTCGGCCCAAGGACTCCATCATTTGCACGATGGAAGATGTATCCGTACACCATGACTATGGGCACCTGTTACCTGACTTGGTACATGGAAACAACAGTTTAAGGAAAAGAAGGGAATATGAATCTTGTATTGATGGTTGTAATATCCATATTCCTTCTCAAGTCAGCTCTCCATATATAACCTTTTAATATTGGTACTTATTAATCTATCTCTGGATGCCTCCACGTGGATGACCGACTAGGATCCTCATACATGGGTGTGAGGACAGCCTGCCCAGTGATGAGGCATCCGTTCAGGGACTAGTGATTGAGATGGCCCCACCGAGTGGTGCACCCATGCTTCCACTACATGATGGTCATCATCCACTCTCAGCGGTTCCAGTAGAGGATGTTCGAAGGCTCCATGATATACATGAGTTCTAGAGGTAGAGTACTCCCAGGATCTGTGGTGAGACATATTCTCAGGTATTTAAGGATTTTATTGAGGCTGTTACACGTCTTTTCCACATAGTAAGGACAATGCCCGACCAGACAATAGTCCAGGATGCAAGCCTGTTTCAGGGATCAGTGGGAAGATGGTGGAGTCAGATGATTCAGACTCACGAGGAGGTGACCCTCACTTTGAAATACATTTAGTGACTCTTCATAGATGAGTTCATTCCAGTAACTATGTGCTATGTACACATACAGGAGCTACTGCACCTATGACAGGGCAACATGACGGTTGCAGAGTACACAACGAAATTCATAGATCTTTCTGGCTACTCCACATATATGGTGCGAGACACATACTTCCAGGCATGGACATTCTAGCATGAAATGTGCTATGAAATCAGGTCTTTGGTGATACCTCTCAGCTTTTTGATGCATTATGGGGGTACTGGAAAGAGCCCTGGTGGTTGAGAGCTTGCTCGCGAAGGAGTAGGTGGATGTGACCTACATCAGATGTCACAATGTTGAGGTGTCTAATGGGGTTAGCATATGAATGTTAATGAGATCATGACATAGGAGGCATACCCTTACCCAGACATAGACACATGGGTTTGTGGTATAGCAGTAGTGCCAAGGAGAAGGTTAGCCACATGAGAGGTAGTGTTACGCTTTTAATGGCTGGGGGCATCTCGCTAGAGATTGCCCAACCCACATGTACTGCTTAGAGGGAGTTGACGGACAAAACTCATTGGTAGAGACATTTCATGGGTCATGGAGTTCTATAAATTGCCAGGAGGGGTAGAGGAGCTAGATGAACAGCAAGGGGTGGTCCCCGCTAGGCTCAAGGATTTGGAGGACATTGGCTGGGACAACTGCACGTAGTTGTGGATAACGACCAAGAAACTCCAGGATATGTTTGAGGTACGACCTGTGTCTTTTCTTTTGCTACCATCCTAATTAGATACATGTGCTAGATGTTCTTTTTTTCTCTATGTATTGTTCGAGACTTTTAGGATTTGGTTGGAATGTGGACATGACCCTCACGTTTAGAGACTCATGATTGAGGAGACATGCTAATTGTGTGACCTGGCTCTTTGAGGAGAGAATTTCGGTTGGGATCTCTTATTCGTGGGGTCAAGACCTTACAACGTCAATCTAGGTATTGACTACTACCATTAATTCCTAGAAAGGCGATGTTAGGCATGTAACGTGGTATATCTGCATGGTGGGTAAGTGATTTCCTTTGTAGGGGGGGGGGTCGCATGGTCTAGACTCTCATAAAGATTCCCAATTGAGTCATTCAATGGTGGTGGAGTGATACCAAAAGATATTTTCATAGTGTAAATGGTTCCTAGTCATCAATTCTCAGTGGGGATACCACAAGTGGGAGTGGTCGTGTCTTGTTTCAGCATTTTGTGAGGCCACTAGTGGTTCTGTGTAGTGGGCCACTAGACCCCACAATTACAGATGTATCGTGATGCTTAGTGCTTTCTCCACTTGTTGAAACTAATGAAACATGTTCCTATTATGGAACGATGTTGACCTAGAATGATATTTACATAAAAGTGGTTGATCCTAGTATTCCCTCTTGGCGCATGATTGGAAGAAGCGCAGGAACCTTTGATAGACCCAGTTTCTTCCCATGAGTTTGGGCCTTGGCTTTTTTGGGAGGAAAAGTATAAAGGTGTGGTGAATGTAACGTCTCATAATTTTCATGTATTTTTTTATTTAAATGAAAATATTTCAAGACCGCGAATTTTGATGGCACATGATTCTGAGGATCTAAGTACCCGGAATGAACCGTCAAAAATTTGTTAATATTTGAAGAGAGTGTGTGAGTGGTTTTCCTGAAAATGTGGAATAAATATTAAATAGATGCCTGGATCAGAAATCTAAGGGAACCCTTGAATTTAGGATAGTATGTTTACCCTTGGAGTGAGTTATGTTTAGTCGGCGCAGGCCTTCAGTGAGAAAACCCAAAAAATGGAATAACTGTAAATAAAATAGTTAAATAAAATTATTTTATTTTTCAAATTCTTATAACTCACTAATGGTGACTCGGATTAAAATCTTAAGTCCATCACTAAACTTGTGATTGTATTATTTCCTTAGGAAGATACTAACATCGTCTGGCGCATCCCTGCAGTGGAAATTAGTTCTTGGCCGTAAATAGAATAATGAAGTAACAATTATTTTATTGTAAAATTCATAGCATTTAAATGTTAACTCGGACTAAAAATATGAGAGTACCATTGATCTCATGATGGCGTGTTCCCATTAGGAAGAACCTAACCTCAACCGACGGGGGTCAGGGGTGGATGTTAATATTTTTTGTTTTTTTATGGTACGTTAAGTAAACGTGTGGGTAGAAAATTATATCTTTTGAATAGGTGATCAGATTAAAATTTTGAGGGCACCGTTGAATCCGCAGTGCTTCGATTCACTTAAGGGAAGCGTAAATTCGATTGGAAAGGGTCGGACAAAAAAAATTAAATTTTGGAAATTACAATAAAAGTAATAAAATAAATTTTTGTAATTTTATTTTTTTCTCTGTGCAGCTGTTGGACAAATGTCTGTGGGACCGAAGTGCAACATCAAACCATTTAATGGGTTCACTCATAATTTCTATAACCAAACCATTTGGAGATTTAAATGAACCTGCAACCACACCATTGAGATAATTAAAGAGGTTCATTAATTGTACTCATTAATGAAACTGATTAATTTGTGTGAGGCATTGATCCTCTCCTCTCCTTAATTAGAATCAAGCGTGGGCATGGGTTTTTGACACACAAGAGGTGAACCTTTTACAATGAGTCGTGACTAATTCTACCAACCTATAACGAAGCATTGAGCGATAGATGATGGAGGAATTGATGAGCGAAAATAGGCACTGAAGAACACCTTCAGATGTGGACACTTATTCCTCATCCGTAGCTCCTTCCAAAGATTACAAGTTAGGGGGTTATATGCTTGTTTCCTCCCTTTTTCCCATTCATGATTATTATGAATTACACTAGTCAACCTTCCAATGGGTTGATCAGTATTTTGTTCATTAACGCAGGAGGATAATGCATTGTTTTTTATGGGAGTTATTATAATAAAAATATACTTCCCATGTTATTATTCTAACACAGAGGGTGCGGGCCAAACAAAAAAGGCTCGAAACCTCTGCCCAAATTCGTTGTGTTGGCCTTATTCATGGAAAACCAAAAGATGTAGCATCATGACGATAACATGCGGTTGGACTAGTGACCGAGGGGGGTGGATAATAGAACCCGCTAGCCACAAAGGAAAGATGACGCCAGAAGGTGTCGCGAAAGACAAGGGGTATCCGTCCAACACTAGCCGCGTTGAAGAAGGGCGACACGCTTTAGCGGCACGTCATGGTGGAAGGCCGCAGAATCGAGGTGCGGCAGAGGGCGGACTCGCACCCACAGGTCCATAGCATTCCAATCCATGTAGATCGGCCACAAGGTGCGGTTTCATTAAGCACCGTTGCTGAGTTGGGCGACGTGCTGCAGTGGCACGCCACGAAAGGTCACGACATCGAGCCATGGAAAAGAGCGGACCCGCACCCGCATGTCTGTAGCCTTCCGGTCCAAATGAACCTGCCAAGAGATGTGGTGCCACCTGACACCTCAACTTTGAAGACCCAAACGGCTTCTGCTATTCTGGAGGGGAGTGGTCCCCCACACTCGGCCAGCAGGCTAAGCGATTCCGCAGCCCAGCGGGCCACTCCCGACTAGGTGGTCCTGGCCGAACCCACAACCCAAATGGCCGAGCATGCATCCCAGCATTCCAGACCAGGCCCATCCAAATTGGGCCGAGCCTAGATGAACTAGCCTGAGCCCATCCCCTTCATACGGGGCGCAGCATGTCGGGTTCGGTCAGTCCGACCATGTTTGACCAGACCCAGACCCACATATGGACCAGTTTGCTTAAATGAGCGTATCTCTTAAACCAGATGTCCGTTTGAATAACAGTCCCTGGAGCCAAAACCCTTAGGACTAGGCATTCCTTTTGACATACTCTATGTGACTTTCATAAAAAGTTGTAGTTTGGCGAGGTTGGATCGTACCAAAATCCAACCCGTCCCTCGGTACTAAAATGAATATAACTTTCAGACCTGGTGTCTGATTGACGTGACTCTTATTACGTTGGAACCCTAATGACATGAAAAGTCATAGATTTAATTCCTTGGGGAAACATTGTGTTGGTTAAAGTATGACCGATATACTGAAGAGAAGAACTAGGTTGTTTATTTTTGAGAGAGTTAGGATGGCTACACCCTTGATGACTCAAGGCACGAATATTCCTTAACACTCTATTATGGTAGAGACGGTACTCCCTACATCATGAGTGCAAGATCTTTTTCCTTTTAGATGGTTTTCCTATATTTGGATTCGATACTACCCTATTAGATAAGAGCACGATTCCTCCATAATTAACTCACATAGAGTAAGATACTCCCCTACCGGGTAAGGTGTGGGTCCTCTATGTTAGGAGTAGGTACTCCCCTATCAACCTAGGGTGCAGGTCCTCCTAATATTGTGCTAAAAAACATTCGGTACTCCCCTAAGGTTCCATGGTGTAGGTCCTCTAGCTTGGGGTTGGTACTCCCCTGACATACTATGGATTGGGTCCCCCATAGTGAAAAACTACCATAGGTGTACTCCCCTACTGAGTAGGGTGCAGTTCATCACATTTTTAGAAGTACTCCCTCGTCTCCAAGTAGTGGTGAGGAGCAGGTAATTGAAGGGAGTTGGAGCTACCTCAATTGTAGGACATCGATACGAGGAGTGGGCACCTCCACATGATGTAATCGATACAAAGGGTATAAGTTAGTACTCCCTCGGCAGACTGAGGTTTGGGCCACTTCTTACTGGGGAAATTGAGATATCGGGGGTTACACTGAAGCAGTGCTCACCAAATTAAACATAGTTTCAAGGAGTGGGAATATTCACTTGGTTTCCCTTAGCCTTTCAGCGGGCACAAGTGTGTGATTGTGAGACCTCTTGTGCTAGGAAATAGTGGATGTTCTATTAGAAATTTATAGATGGAGAACATCCTTTCAGATGTTCTATTAGGAATGGTTGAGTAGTACCTGATAGAGTACATCTCTCAGATGGGAGCATTTAGTGATGGACAATTCATAAATCGTGTACTCTTGATCCTTGAGTTACACTTAGAGCCTTCATTGGAAATCCTAGAAATGGATTGAGTTTGGGGAATTATGTTTCTTTGAGGATGATACGAGTATATCTAGATGGCATAGGTATATGCAAAGGCATATACTTGAGTATATCTGACAATACATAATCTCTGTGGTTTACTTCATTGTTGTTTTTTTTGTTTTTTTTCCTTTTTCGATTTCTAAGATACGATCGAGGGTCTTGGGGTCCCCTTCTGAGTATTGAGTTACTCACCCCTACATGGGTTTTGCCCGCACATGTTTTTTCTATTGCAGACGTTCGACATTTCGATAGGGGCGATTAGGAAGATAAGACCAATGGAAGTTACAACGGTGGACTTGGTGGCCTAGGACCAGGAGGGGTACACTAGGACCCGACATATAGAACATTCTACTTCAGATTCTAGTAGCTTCACTACTCCAGTGATCAAGTGGGGATCTTCCGCAGACGGTTGTCGGTGCCACCTTTATACCTAGATGTTTGGTGTTCTTTTGTTGGGCTTGTATACTGGCTATGTTACACCACTTAGTGCTTTAATTGTTGTTGTACTATAGTTTCAAATTACATAGTACTAACCTTTTATATTTTTGTTTTTTTTGTGAGTGCATGTGTGTAAAGGTATCCAGAAAATGCCTCCCACTTGCAGGTTGACGTCTTCGGTGCTAGTCACCAACCCCTAGCCCTCGAGAGGCGGGATTGGGGTATGTCACGGCACATGGCCTGGGGTATGGGTCATGAAATTATTGAAAATTTATTTGTTTATTCCACTATAATTCATTATCCAGATGACACAAATTTCCATAATTGTAAGAAAATCACATTCCCTTCAATCAATTTCATGGATTTTTCATCCCACACTTTTCAGATAATGTAATTTGAATCATTTTCTTCTCCTCCATTTATTTATTTCATTTACCATGGTATTAAATTTTCCCCTTATTATATTTATTCCCCTTTAATTATATGATCTATAAAACACTTTATTTATTTTGATGGTGCATAAACATATTTAATTATATGATCAATAGTTTTGAAAAACAAGTGCACTTTCAAGACAAGTCTTAATCCCTTCAATTATATGGTCTATCTTGCATTCCATATTGCATATGTAATATGTAGCATTCCTAGCCAGTCTTTTAAGGTTATGCTCATATATAAAAACCCTTTCTTCTTGATTTATATTTATGTTATGGAACATTCCCTTCATTATATTTTATTCCCCAGGATGGAAATATTTTTAAAATAATGTTTCTTTAATAGCTCTCCATTTCAGGAATTTTAATTTTTATTCCTCCTATGTATTCTTGATCAATGAACACCATTTATCTGTATACCCCTTGGTAAAATATAATTATAGTATAAAATTTTCCATGTCATCACATCCAAGGGATGAGACTAAATTTTCTTGGGAATTAACTTATTTCCCACATACCACTTGATTAGTAGACCCACTAAATGATGAGGGATTCTTTCTCATGATGTAACAAAAAATTTGTCAATAATGATGTGTAACAGTATGATAACCTATTCAATAATGGTTATATATCATTACTAGATTATTCTACCCAAATATATCCATGATCTTTTATGTTCCATTATATGATTTATTTTCTTTCTCAACTTGAAATTTCTACATTGGCCAAGAGTATTACTAATATTATTTCTCTAATGAATATTTTCTAAAAAAAGTTATATACTAGATTATATCAAGAAATTATTAATTTTAAATAACAACATATAATTCTAAATATTCCATACCACATCACATAATACCAAAATGTATACATTTTTAAATAAAGAATAAAAAACATATTTTCATTGGGAATGTCTTTTAAATCATAAAAATGTATTCGAATCCTTACACTAGTGGAAATAATAGATTTAACATCCAAGAAATAACGAATGTTTTTAACCAATGAAAAAAGTATGTGCAGGGGTTTTTGGTGTTTGTTTTACTAAATACATACATGGAAATATATTTATGTATTGTTTCTGGAATCAGTTTTAATGAAAACTGATGAAAAAAATCACTAGAGAATCTCTATATGGTGTTGATTTTTTTTAAAAAACCAATGCACTAAATCAAAAATAAATTACGTAAATTTTAATAAAAACAGATGGATAAAAGTTTTTTTCATAGACTCTTCAGCTTGTGATTCTGAAATGAATCATACCAAAAAAATTTAAAAATTATTTGGGATTAGGAAACCGTTATTTTTTATATCTACAAAACCTCTCTCCCAACTCGTGATGACTCCCTCCCAACTCTCGACGACTCTGAAGGTGACCTGATGATCCCCAAAGACCATTGTTGTTGATATTCATTGATTTTCATGATCATTTGTCTCCATTATTCATCTTCTATTATTGTTTCATCATCCACCAATTTATTTTTTCTTCAAAATCCTATTTACGGCTGGCATTCATCCATGGTTTGATTTTATTTTTATGTTCTTCATTATTTTTTATTTTTACAAACATTTTTGTATAGATCTTTTCGGGTTTATTATTCCAACGCATTCAGGGGAGTGATGATTAGTTTAAGGGTCAATTTTTTTTTGGAACTCTGATGTTTGTATGATTTTTTAAATATAATTTATTTATCATTTAAATATATATTTTAGTTGTTTCAATTACTATTTTTTAATCTAATGTGATTTATAAATGTTGTTATAAATTTTGATATTATGGATTTTTTTCTAAATTATCAAATGGTCTTGATGATATTATCAAATAAGAAATTATATGTGGTGTCATATTTCATAAATAAAATGGGCATCACATGTAGTGACTCCATATTTTCCATTAATTAATTTAATGCAATATTTAATACTTTTCACTCATGAAACAGCAAAACTAATGTAACAAAAATGTCAAATGAATTAATAAATATTGGATGATTTAATATAATCAAATTATTATATCAGTAAAACATATGTGTATAATATGAAAGTAAAATTTTTACTACTTATAAATCTATTTCATATCTGAGGATTCCTATCCGATTGTTAGTAGTTTTTATTAAATGTTTTTTAAAATTTATTTGATTATATATATATATATGTTTTATTATATTTAACAATTATATTGTGATTTAATATATTGAATAGATAGTAAAAGGATATACTTACAAAGAACCACTACTAAATATTAAAAAGGAGTTGATGAATTTTTAGATTTTTCTAAACAAAATATTCTGAACATTGATTTGATTATAGGACCATCTGTGAAGTGTATGAATATAAGAATGATAAACTCCAGATAAATCAAGGATTATCTAATTTGGTATGTTTTTAGCCTTAATTATACATGTTGGATCTAGTATGGTTAATTAACAAAAAATTCAATATCAAATGTTGATGAAAATATTCGCAGTGACGCAGATGATCATGTTGAAGAATTAATTACAGATTTAGGTGTTGAAACCAACAAAAAATATCATCCATTGAAGGAATTTATAGAGATTATGAGAAACCACTATTCCCAAGTTGTAGTAAATATATAGTTTTATCTTTAGTTTTTAGATTCACTAACTTGAAAGAAAGAAATGGGTGGAGTGATAAATGTTTCTCTAACTTACTACAGCTTTTAAACAATCTTCTTCCTCAAGTCAACTGGATTCAAGATTACAATTATGAGGTGAAGAAAATATTATTCCCAATGGGATTGGGGTATAAAAAATACATTTTCCCCAAATACTAGGTTTTCTATTGAATATACTAGGAATATTTATCATGTTGTCTTATATATGGGATATCACACTATAAGATGGATTAAAAAGTCAAATTAGATTCATTCTGAGATACTAACATCTAAACTCAAGGACATTCAATTTTTTATATTCTATTGATATAATCCAATAATTCATTCTTACAATTCTTTCAATTCAAACATGAATCATTCTTAGGTATCAAAATCACAACTCATGTAATGAAATTTGGTACCTTCCAATAATTCATCATTTGAAAAAACTATTTGTATATTCAATTGACACAAAAGGTTAATATGTAATTCACATGACTGCATCATTGATGGAAACATACATCACCCTGCTGATTCACCCAAGTATAAGTTATTTGATAAAAAATTAAGTGATTCTTAAAGTGAATTTATTAATCTCTGAATGGGATTGTGTACTAATGGAATAAATCCTTATCAAATTCTATGTAGCTAATATAGTTTTGGCATGTTTTTTAGTATTATACAACTTTCCCCCGCATCTATGTATGAAGAAAAAATTTCTATGATGATCTTGATGATTTTTGAACAAAAAATCTGGGCAAAACATATTGATGTGTATCTTTCACCATTTATTAATGATTTTATACTTCGATGAGAGATAAGTGTAAATTTTTTCAATGCACACAAGAAAGAGTATTTTCTTTTTCATTCTATGATAATGTTCACTATAAATTGATTTCTTTCATATAAAAACTTAAATGAATGTATTGTTATGGGACATATATCATGTCCAATTTTTTAAGAGGATACTTTGTGTTGTCAATGGAGGAATGGAATAAAGACAATGTATTAGGTATATCAGATATTTTTTAAAAATTGATCATCATTATCAAAGACTAAAAAAAATAATTCAACAGTTTACAATAATTCAAACTTCCCCCTAAACCATTTTCAGTTGAATAATATTAATACATGGTGAAAAATAATGACATGACATTTAGAAATAAAATATTTTCTTTTCATCAAAAAAAATATCTAGAAGAAACAATATATCTTTTTTGAACTACCTTATTAGATATATTTAGAGGTAAAACATATCATCGTTGTTATACATGTTGAGAAAAATATATGTGAATGTTTTATTGGAACATTTATATATATACAAATAAAAAATATATGGATTTAATTATAGATTGGACATAATATCAATTGGAATACGTTTGGAGTTATCTCTCCCTTTCTAAGGTAAAAAAGAACATATCTACCTCTAGCTTATCACACATTAAGAAAGATTGAGAAGATGATTTTTTTTCCAGTTTCTTCATGGTATTAAAGTACAAATCAGTTATTATTTAGATGCATCGATTTTAGATTCACTAAATGATTGTATATTAATTTTTATGAAATATCATGATTGTCATGTATTGATGCAACAACATCTTACATTTACAATGCGTGGTATATTGCTGATATATGTTAGAAAGACTCTCATCTGGTTATGTAATTATTTCTAATATAGTTATATAAATTCATTGATCAAAATTTTTTAGATGTGTTGCAGAATGAAGCAACTCATATTCCTTATCAACTAGAAATGTATTTAACACCTATGTTTTTTGATATAATGGGGAATATGGTGATTCATTTGGTGAGTGAGATAAGAATATGTGGGACAGTTTATTTATGATGGATGTATCATTTGAAATATATATGAAACAATTTATGTAATATGTTAAAAATCCTTATAGAACAGAAGCCTCCATTGTATTGAAATATATATCGGAAGAGGTTATTGAGTTTTATAATAATTATTTCTATGAACTGGTGCATATTGGTCTCCCTATATCTCGACCTATGAAAGTTGATATTGAAGGTAGATGGATTAGAGGATTAAAGTTAATGATAATTCCACATGATGAAGTGATAAAGGCACATTTATATATTTTGAACAACACAAATGAGGTTCAATAATATATATCATCAAAGATTGTAGAATTAATGTTACGATATCTGAAAGGAAATGAAAATTGGATTATGATTGATCATAAAAATGATTTTTTCATGGTTTAAAGATAAGTCATCATAGATATATATGTATCCGAAATAATGAAATGGTTTCCTAGAGGCCATCTCTAAATGTGATGACATGGTCAGGTTTTGGATATTAATGGGTACACATTTTACAAAAAGAAGATGGATGAAAAGTGGGATGACCCAAATATTCATTAATGAAAATTCCTCTGGGCCTATTTAAATGTATTCTAATGGTTATGTAAAATGTCTGAACTTATTTGTTTGTATGTTTTTTGATTTTAAAATACCATTAAGAATTGTGACCATTGCTAATATAGTCATTGAACAGTGATCTCATGATTAGTATAAATATAGTGCTTTAAAAAAATCCAATTTACTCAGAAAAAGGAAGTGATGGACTTATCCAGTAGACTTTCCCCATATGAAGTCCATTTATCAGAGATCAGAAAGGAGGTTGAATCATTGGGCTTTTCTCTTGACCTTGCCAAAATTGAGCTTCAATACGTTAATATCGAGTGGAACCACCTAGGAGATAAGTGAAAGTTGATAGAGATTACCACGCGAGAAATGTTATTTGAGCCACCCCAAGAGTCTGTCACCATCGCACACCTTACCCTAAGGTCTTATAAGGTTGTTATTAGGTGTTATTTAACAATACCCTAGAACTATGTTTATGTGCATTATTTTTGTATATAATAGTGAATATACATTCATTTTATTAATGTAACTCTGTATATAGTTTTTAAATCACAAATAAATAAATGAATTTTTTTATTAATTAATTTTTTTATAAAATATCATTTTTATTAAATTCTTTAATTAAGAATAAATGATCATATAATTTTTATGAATTAAATTGTAATTTTTTGTTAAGGTTTGAAAGCTGCCTCTGTCAAAACACTTGAATTTTAGATAAATTTTGGTTTTTATTTTAAAAGTAAAAATTTACATATTTAGAAAATTATTTAGATAAAATGAATACTATTTTTTGGAATCAGGAGGTCAAAATTTTCCAAAGGTGAATTTTTCATATTTTTCTAAGACAATATAATTCTTCGGTAAAAAATAAATACATTTTAAATATATAATGTATTTTATGACATAATAATGACCCAACAATGATGTAATAAAATAATATAAACATTATGTTTGTCCAATATATGTTTTACCATTAAAATAATGTAATTTTAGGTTTATTTGAATTATTTTACAAAGCATTAGTAGACCCTTCAAGGCTTATAAAACATTTTTTCTTTTTAAATTATTTTCCTTGAGAGTGTGCCTCACCTCCACATAAGAAAACCTTTTATTTTATGAAGTTATCCCATTGGACTTATAAAATATTGTTTTCCACTACCCTTTGGAAAAAACCATGGGCAAGAACCGTTTGCTGCTTTACCGTTTTGAATAATTTAATGTGTGGTGTCCCAAACCTAAATAATAAATAATTTCTTCTCCTTTCCTATATAAACCCACCGAAGCTCCCAATTACTCTTCATTAAAATCCATTTTATTTCGTCCAACCTCTTCAATCCTCTCTCTAGAATCCTTCCAAGGCACCCCAGTCTCTCAATAATCCTCTCCCAAGACTTTTGGATCACACTTCCAAATAAGGGATTCTTACTTTCCTTATTTATGTATAAGTTTCCTTAAATTTTTATGCCCTTTTATTTTCAATTATTAATGTTTGGGTATGATTTTTCACCTCCCCTATACTATCCTATTTATGATTTAAGGATTATATACACCTTTATCTATCATCTATGCCTTCCATGTATACATGTTACCATGTTGAAATTCCATAAGGAATTTATCTCTCCTCATTTACATTCAAGAAATTATTCTGTATCATGAATCTAATTTCCATTAAAATTGTTGGGACATGTAACTATATTATCCCCTTACTATCCATTTCTTGTAAATATGATGAGACACCCTTTATCTCTCATCAACCATTTTTATGAGTACTTATGTCATGCTGTTACACTGCCGAAATTGCACCATGATTTTCCAAGCCAAAGTCATTATGTAGTGAGTACCATGCCCATGTCTCTATCAAGGGTATTCACCTTTATGAACATTTAATTATTTTTTTAAAGAGTTTCATGTATGAATTCCACACTCCTTTATCCTGTAATAAATAATGATGTTTAATGAATCCATGTTTTATGATCCGTGTGGAACACTTATGCATGAAATGAAACGATTAAGAAGGGTGTGCCCTGATAGAACTCCAATGCATTGGGAAATGTATAATATCATGATCCGTCATGTGTAATCGGTGTTGAATTATGCTAATTCAAGTGAAAGGAGGGTTTACACATACTTCATGTGCAATGAGGTTTTACTCATTCTCCAATTGCAATGATCATTGGCTCATGTTAATTCCATGTTAAATGTTGTTGCCACATTTCCATGTTATGATTATCATTATTTATTAGGCCTTTATGTTCATGTTTCTATTATGCTCCATTGATAAGAAATTTTCATAACATGTATTTTATTCCTCATGTTATTCAATGTTTATTCCCTTACCGGGCTTTATAGCTCACCCTTTTTTTATACATGACCTCAGGTTATCCTATGAAATGATAAGTACGAGGGAATGTAGTGGTCATGTAATGAAATTTATCAATAAGATGTTGAATTCAATTATTTAAGTTGTTATGTAATGTTCTTAAGCCCCAAGTACACTAGACCTCTCGATATTTTATGTTGTATAAAGTGACAGGTTCACGTAATAAATCATGTTTATGTATGTAATAAAGAGAAGGGATGATATAGTTGGTATTAGAGGACATGTTTAGTTATTTTTGGGATTATGAATAGAAATCCATAGTGAATCCTTATAGACAAGGATAAGTATAAAAAAATCATCCCTATGTTTTGGTGAGTATTGATTAAGTGTTTTATCAAGAAAATAAATCCCTGTCTGGATACGAGCAGGTAGAGGTGACTCTGGCATAGATGTACCTAGGGTGAAAACCCTGACAAGGAGTTTCGGGCCAAACCCGAGGAATCATAGAATACATTAGCGAGCCTTGCTGCACTCTTGGTTACAAAACTCCAGAGGGACATGCATTGGTTACTTCACAATCTTAATATGAACCATTATTAGAGGAATTTTAAAAAATCCCATACGAATATATGTTAGAATGTAGATCATGGATAAAATATATTGAAGCCTATAGATTCATAAGTTAAGGAAATAAAAGCTATTTATAAGTCATCTATTTTGTCCATGGATTACCCTTTATGTGTTACCCCTAACATTCCATTTATTCTAGCCAATGACTGGTAATAGTAGTACTAGGGATAAAAACCGATGTGAAGATCAATGTGACGACTGTGATAATGAGATGCCCAATCCTATGGTAGTGGGAATTGCGAACTTTGTCATGATTCTCTCTCAGGTAACTCATGGTTTGAAGAGAAAAATGGGTAAAGTGGAAAATTCAACCCCCATAAGAAAGAATAAGTCTCTATTGAATGCTTTATGAGACAAAGGAGTCCTAATTTTAATGGATCATATAAACTTTCAATAACAGAACAACAGATCATCTCCATTGAAAAGATCTTATCCATCCTTCAATGTTCCAAACAATAGAAGGTTCTCATGGCTGCATATCATATGGAGGGTGAAGCTGTTCAATGGTGGAAATTGATAAAAAATACAATGCCTGAGGAGGAGACCGAAGAGTTGGATTGGAAGGATATCTTGAAGATGTTATTTGATTAATATTTTTTGTGCACCCTCCGGTTTAAGATGGAAAGGGGCTTCTTTTCCCTAAAGCAATAAAGCCAAAGAATCCTTTGAAATGTACGAGGAAAACTTCACAAGGCTTGCACGATATGCATATGTCTTTGTTGTTACCACTGAATTCAAGGTTGATCGCTTCTTAGGTGGGCTAAAACCTAGCCTGTGGAAATCCCTGGAGATTCGTGACTTTGACAGCTATGAGGAAATTGTCCGATTCTCCCTCACGGTCAAAATAGATATCAGCGAATCTCAAGGATATCATGGGGATAAGAAGCGTAAGGTGGATTTCAATTCTGGTAGTCTGATGGATAAATCCAACTATTCTAAGATGATCCAGAACCCCACTTACCAATGGTGCGGAAATAAGCACCCCAAAAATTGCTTTAAGGGGGTGAGGAAATGCTTTAGGTGTGTAAGAGAAGGAAACCTAGTTGTTACCTGCCGACAAGAAAAACCCACAGCTACGACGGAGGAGAGGAATGTTCCAATCGACTCTCAACATGTTGTTCATTGATTCAACTTCAATAAACTTGGGAATCTTGCAAATCAGTTCCCTAATACAAGGTTTTTCAAAGGAAATGAAAAACCTCCAAGGCAGCAAGGGAAATATTTTTCAATCACTACCGCCTAAGTGAACCCCGACAACAAAGTGGTAATAGGTACACTAGCTATTCATTCAAGAATAGGGAACATGCATATTGATTCAGGTTCTATGAATTATTTTATATCCCGAATGATTAATAGAATAATCCCAAGACAACCACAAATCATGGAAATAATGATGTTGGTGAGTATAGAAAATGGGGCAATCATTTCATCCAATGAATATAAATCCTCCCCTATCATAATCACTAGATTGAAATTATCGGTGAACCTCATCACACTCACTATGATTTAATTTGATGAAATTCTTAGCATGGATTGGATTTCCATATATAGATCCAATATAAATTTCCATGAGAGGGAAATCACTCTCCATGTGGAGAATTGACCCCTGATTTTGTACATGTGCAAGGAGGAAGATGAATCTTCATTAGCTCCATCATCTCAACTATGGATATTACTTCCCTATGAGAACGCGTATTTGGATCAAATGATTGAGTCTAAGGAGGAAACCATATTTTAAGACATATCTATTGTGAGGAATTCGTTGAAGTGTTTCCCGAGAAATTGCATGGTCCTCCTTCTAGAAGAGATGTTGAATTCTCAATTGATCTTATACCTGGGGAATTTCTAATATCCAAGACTCCATATAGAATGACTATTATGGTTCTTGAGAAACTAAAGAAACTACTACAAGAGAATATAGATAAAGGGTTTATAGGCCAAAGTGCTTCACCATGGGGTGCACCATTCCTCTTCATCAAGAAGAAGGATGGTTCAATGCGCCTTTGCATTGATAATCACGATCTTAACAAAATCACGATAAAGAAAAATTATTTTTTCCCACGAATTGATGAATTTTTTGATCAGCTGCATGGAGAACAATATATATCCAAGGTGGACTTGCGGTCGGGATATTATCAAGTATGGGTAAAAGAGGATGATTTCCCCAAGACTGATTTTCGTACAAGATACTGGCACTATGAATTCATAGTAATGCCTTCAGGACTCACTAATGCTACAAAAATCTATATGGAATTGATGAATAGAGTCTTTAGATATTTCCTTAGAAAATTTTTTGTAGTCTTTATAGATGATATTCTCATATACTCTAAAACCAAGGAGGTTCATGAGGAGAATCTAAGAACTGTACTAGAGACCATGCAAAAGGAGAAGCTCTATGAAAAGTACAACAAGTGTGAGTTCTGGTTGAAGGAGGTCTCATTCTTGGGCCATATGATCCCAAGCAATGGGATATATGTGGATCCCTCTAAGATAGTTTCAATAGAGGGATGAACAAGGCCGACATCGGAAATAGATATCCATAGATTTTTGGGGTTTGCTAGATATTATTGACGATTTGTGAGAAATTTATCCCGATTTTCCAACCCTCTTACCATGCTAACTTAGAAGAAAATAATGTTTTTTTGGAGTGAATAATACTATTAATGCATCATGTAGTTGAAAATGAGGCTTATCACTGCGCCCGTGCTCACTTTACCCACGCGTGGAGAACTTTTTGTGGTATTCAGTGATGATTTGAAGAAGGGCCTCAACTGTGTGTTGATGAAAAATGACAAAGTCATTGCTAATGCTTCAAGTAAATTGAATGTTCATGAGCAGAATTATCCAAAAAATGATCTAGAGTTTGATGCGGTGATCTTCTCTTTAAAAATTTGATAGCATTATCTATTTTTTGAGATGTGTGAAATATATATGGACTGAAAAAGCCTCATATATATATTCACATAGAAAGTGATGAATATGTTCCAACAAAGATGGTTAGAGTTGATCAAAGACTATGAATACTCAATCCATTACCAACATGAGATAGCGAATAAGGTGGAATATGATCTATGTAGAATGGACCTCACAATTATATCATTGATGAGAATTGAGAAGGATCCATTCTTTTTAGATTTGATGAAGATGGACATGGGAATCATAAAGAAGGGAACATCATCAATCCTTTCTCAAATGATTTCTCAACCATCTGTTGTGGAATGGTTAATGGATTCTCAAAAGGATGATATGGGAATTCAGAAGAAAATTGAAGCTATCAGAAAAGGGAAATCTTATGAGTTCAATGTCAATGTAGAAGGAATTGTGTGATTTGGGGAAATACTATGCATTTCATCATTTTCGGATCTAAATAAGGATCTTTTGGATGATGAACATTGTTCAAATATCCCTATACACCCAAGAAGCATAATGATATTTTGAGATCTCTTAGAGCATTATTGGTGGGATAATATGAATAATGATATCACATAGTATACATAAAAGTTCCTAGTGTGTAAGCAAGTGATGGAAGATAGGAAAAAGTATAAGGGGATGATGCAACCATTGCCCATACCATCAGGGAAATGGGAGACCATCACCATAGAAATTGTCACCAGACATCCGAAGACA
Organism: Viscum album; assembly: GCA_963277665.1. NCBI lineage: Eukaryota > Viridiplantae > Streptophyta > Magnoliopsida > Santalales > Viscaceae > Viscum > Viscum album. Next base: position 1,740,695,905 of record OY728125.1, on the reverse strand, counting down.
TCAAATGGAAACAATGAAATTTGGGATTTTGTGGTTCTCTTTGCAATGTATTCACACTTCATTGAAATTATGGAGGATTTCTCATTGGATCAACTGGCATAGATATATATCAGGGATGTGGTAAGGAATCATGGAGTACCACTATCTATTTTATTCGATCGAGATCCAAGAATCACCTTTATTTTTTGAAGAGTCTTCAACATGCTCTAGATACTGAAATGAATATCAGTAATCCCTATCATCATTAAACTAATGGTCAATCTGAGAAAACTATTTAAAAAATAGAATATATGTTAATATCATGTTCAATAGACATTAAAAGAGGATGGGATCAACATATTACTCTGGTTGAATTAACCTATAATAATAGTTTCCACTAGAGAATCTGAATGGAACCTTATGAAGCCCTGTATGGGAAGAGGTGTAGAACACCAACATGTTTGGATTAAGTCGGTGAGCGTAAGATGCTTGGACCAAAAATCGGTGACGAAATGGTGGAGAAGGTGAAAACCATTCAGCTGCATATCATGGCAGCCCAGAGTTGAAAAAAGAGTTCTACCGATAACCGTTGATGAATCCTTGAGTTTAAAGATGGAGACATGGTATTTCTATGCATATCTCCATGGAAGAAGGTCACAGGGTTTGTGAAGAAGGGGACGTTAAGTCCCAGGTACATCGTCCCCTTCGAGATTCTTGATCGTGTCGGGGCTATGGCCAATCGACTATAACTTCTAACTACCATGGCCAAAGTAAATGATTTATTTCATGTATTCATCTTAAGGAAGTACATACAAGACCCTTAAAATTTACTCTCTTCAGAGGTAGTACAACTATAGGATGATCATTCTTACAAGGAGAAACTAGTGAAGATCTTAGATCATAGAAAAAACGTTCTAGGAAATAAGACAATTCCCCTCGTTATGATGTTGGGGAAAAACCATAAGTTTGAAGAAGTGATGTTGGAATTATAAGAAGCGATGAAGCAGAGTCACCCACATATATTTTATTATAGGAAAATGAAATTTTGAGGATAAAATTTCTTAATGGAGGAATATTTTAACGACCCAAAAATTCATTAATGAATATTCGTCATGGTATATTTAAATTTCTTCTTATGGTTATGTAAAACGTATACACATCTTTGGTTCTATGTTTCTAAAATTTAAAATACCGTTTAGAATTGTGAACATTGATAATATATACATTGAAGAGTGATCACATTATTAGTTTAAATATATGGCTTTTACAAATCTAATTTACTCAGAAAAAGGAAGCTATGGCAACATCCAGTAGGCTTTCCCCATACGAAGCCTATTTATTGAAGCTCAGAAATAAGTTGGCATTATTGGGCTTCACTCATGACCAAGCCCAAACTGAGCTTTAATACGTTAAGTACATGTGGAATTCCGTACAAGAGAAGTGGATGTTGATAGAGATTACCACTCGAGCAATGTTATCCTAGCCGACCCAAGAGTCTTTCACCATTTCAAACCATACCTTAATGTCTTATGTGGGTGTTATAAGGGGTTATGTAACAAGACCACATAACTATATTTATGTGAATTATTTTTATATATAATAATGAATATACATTCATTTTATTATTGTAACTCTGTAAATAGTTTTTAAAGTAGAAATATTATTTTTTGTTAACTTTCAACTGATGAATATATTTTGATAAATTAATATATTTTTGAATTAAATAATATTTTATAAAATATTATTATTATTAAATTACTTTTATTAAGTATAAATTATCATATAATTTTTATTAATGCAATTTTAATTTTTTATTAAGGCTTGAAAGGTGTCTTTGTCAAAACCCTTGTTTTTTGTTAAATGTTGGTATTTATATTAAAAGTTAAAATTCACATATATAGAAAATTATTTAGAAAAAATCAATACAATTTTTGGAATCAGGATGTCGAAATTATCCAATGGTGAATTTTCCATAATTTTCGGAGACATTCGATTGTTTGGGTAAAAATTAAATTCCTTTTAAATATATAATGTGTTTTATGACATAATAATGACCCAATAGTGATGTAAAAAATAATATAAACATTATTTTAGGCCAATATATGTTTTACCATAAAAATAATGTGATTGTAGGTTTATTTGATTTATTTTACAAAGCTTTAGTGGATCCTTCAAGGCTTATAAAACATTTTGTCTTTTTAAATTGTTTTCCTTGAGAGTTTGACTCCCCTCCATATAAGCAACCCTATTATTTTAAGATGTTCTACCATTGGTATTATAAAATATTTGTTTCTACTCCCCTTTGGAAAAAACCAATAGCAAAAACCATGTTCTAGTTTGTTGTTTTGATTAGATTAATGTGTGGTGTCCCAATCCTAAATAATAAAGAATTCCCTCTCCTTTCCTATATAAACCCACCCATGCTCCCACTTCCTCATCGCTCCAATCTTTTTTAGTTCGTATAACCACTTCCCTCCTCTCTCTATAATCCTTCCAAGCCACCCCATGCTCTGAATAATCCTCTCTCAAGCCTCTCCCAAGCCTTTGGGATCACACTTCCAAGTAAGGGATTCTCACTTTCCTTATTTATGTCTAAGATTCCTTATATTGTTATGCCCATTTATTTTCAATTATAAATGATGGGTATTATTTTTAACCTCCCCTATACTATCATCATTATGTTTTAATGATGAGAGATACCTTTTACTCTCATCGATTCCATCCATGTATACCTGTCAACATGCCGAAATTTTGTATGGAATTTCTCTCTCCTCATTTACATTCAAGTAATTCTTCTATATCATGAATCTAATTTACATTAAAATTGTTGGGACATGTACCTATATGTTCACCATACTGTCCATTTCATGTCAATATTATTATACACCCCTTTATCTTTCATCATCCATTTTTATGAGTTCTTATGTCACGTCGTTACACAACCGAAATTGAACTGCGATTTTCCAAGTCAAAATCATTGTGTAGTGAATACCATGCCCATTTTTCTATAAAGGGTATTCAACTTTATGCACATTTATATATATTTTTAAATATTTTCATGTATTAATTTTACAATCCTTTATCGTGGAATAAATAATTATGTTTAACGAATCCACGTTTTATGATCTGTGTGGCACACTTATGCATGAAATAAAATGATTAAGAAGGGTGTGCCCTGATAGCGCTCCAATAAATTTGGTAATGTATAGTATCATGATACAACATCTAAAATGGGTGTTGACTCATACTAATTCAATTGAAATGAGGGTTTAATCGTGCTTTATGTGAAATGAGGGTTCACTCATGCTCGATGTACAATGAGTCTTGGCTCATTTAAATTCTATGTAAAGTGTTGTTTCCACATTTCCATGTTATGGTTATCATGCTTTATCATGCCTTTATGTTCATTTTTTCTTATGATCCATTGATATGCCTATTTTCTAACATGTATTTTATTACTCATGTTTTGCCTTTTTTATTCCCTTTCTAGGCTTTATAGCTCACTGTTTTTGATCCATGTCCTTAGGTTATCCTATGCAATGCTAAGTATGAGGGAATGCAGTGGTCATGTAAAGGAAGTTTTTAATAGGATGTTGCATTCTATGATTTATGTTATTATGTAATTTTCTAAGCCCCAAATACACTTGACCTCTTGATCTTCTATTTTGTTTCAAGTGAATGTTTCTTAAAATAAATCATGTTTAAGTATGTAATAAAGAGAAGGGTTTTTATAAAAAGAGTACTGGTCAAAATAGTGGTGTAGTGGACATCACTGAAGCATTGAATTTTTGAAGTGCAAAAGATAGAGACCTATTTTTTTTGCATCAAATCAATATTTGGAGTTCTTGAAGAAATTTGGGAAATTGATTACATTGAATTTTGAGTCACCTTATTTATGTTTAATTTTATTTCAAGTAATAGTGGTGTTAAACATGATGAATATGGGTTTAAACATATAGATTTGAATATATTTAGTTGAAATGAGGAACCATTTTTCATGGACACCCATTAAAAGTAAATATTTTATGTTATTGATCCATTGAAAAACCAGTGGTCTATCATTTTTCAAGGGAAAAGAATCCATTTGGATGATGATGATGATGATGATGTTATTTATTTATACAAGGCTTCTTCTTCTATTACACAATTTCTAGATAATAGTAACCATAACGTAGACAAATTTCATGAAATAAGAAATGATCATGCTAAAGGGATAAGTGAAAATACTAAATTACTATCATAATAAATATTGTAATTATTTAATTTATAATTATTTTTCAAAATTTACATTTTTAGAAATTGTATTATTAAATAACTATTGGATATTTAATTAAATATATTAAATTATTTATATTATATTTTGTTTTTAATATTGATATTCTATAGTTATGGTTAAACTTTTTTTCATTGATAAACATCATATAATATATTATATTTTTTTTATTTATGCGTATGATAACACCTTTTCATACTATCATATTAAATTTTTTAAATGTTTATATTTTTTTAGAAGTAATGTTTATATTTAATTGATCACCTTGAATATTTTTTTGGTTAAGAATCATAAAATTATTTTCTTTCAAAACATATAGATGCATTCTAATTTTTTAATTAGATGTTTCTATATCAATTATTCCTAATTACTGACTTGTCTATTAATATTTGGTTACATTAGAATTTTACTACATTTTCCCCCTACAGGGAAAGTAAAAAATACAGTGACATATGAACATCTATCTAGGTATTTTTCTTAATTAATATTATTAAATATCTAATAATATAATTAGATAAAGAATTATAAATTTTAATTTACAATGAAAATAATTATAGGCCTAATGACGAGACTTCATCCAGGGTGACTTTTTCATTTTGTATTCAGAAATAAAATCCTCGATTCAGTAAACATGGATTAACATGTTTAACAAAACTTCCACATTCTCACGGGGAGGAGCAATTAAATATATGTTTTTTATGATAATAATAATTCAAATGGCCCAAATTCAATGAAAATTATTTGCTATATCAGCATGAAGATCCAGTGCAGGATAATCATTTTATATCCTGGTTATAAGTGTGTCAACAAGATGGTGGTATATCCTTTTTGGGATTATGTCAATGTAAAATATCTCAATTTACGTTTATCTCATTTTTTAAATATGATATATTATAAATAACTAAAATATAGGTTATGAAACAACATATGAAATTTTTAAAGACCTGAAATTTCCATGTTTTATTTAGTTATATTGAATTATTACAAGTCTGCGTAATTTGACAGTGCATGATTCTAAGGCCCAGTGTACCCTGAAAAAATTTCTGAACATTTTTTTAAGGGATGTTCAATAAATGTGTGGGAGACATTTTCTACCTTTTGGATCGGTGCTCAGATTAAAAATTCAAAGGCACCGTTGAATCCGTAGCACTGTGATTCCCTTAAGGGAGTCTTCACTCCGACCGTTGTATGTTTGGAAAAAAAGATAGATTTTGGGACTTTTAAAAAGAATAATAAAATAACATTGTTATTTTATTTATTTCATTCTTTTCCTCCAAAGGAAAAGCTGTTGTGTGAGATGAGTGATGTGTCAAGCCATTAAATGGATTGACCCTTCAAATCCTATGTAACAACATCGTTGAAATTTAAGAAGGTTCCTATTGAATGAACCCAATAAATTCAATGATCATTACTTACCCTCCCCTACTCCTATTTATATGGAGCTTGGCAAAGGTATTTCCATGACATTGCCAAGAGACAGAGCCGTGGTAAAGTGCCGCAATAGATAACACTTGGAAAAAGGAGCTGGTACTAGAAGGAAGTGATGAGTGACACTGAATCATGAACCGAAAGATGACGTTTGAGCAGTGACGTTGGTAGCTTGTTGCGGGAATGAAGAATGACAAAACTTCCTCAATCAGGACGTTCTTCAATGATCTTGAGGTACAGTTTTAATATTGTTTTGTTTCCCAAATTCTATGAAGATGTTTTGCTACCCTCTTTCTATCAAGCTAACACGAAGGGTATTGGCCAAACGAACAATGCCCGGACCCTCCTCCCTTGTTGGAATTTTTGTGCGATCTTCGCAAATGTTATCTTTGGGTGGGACAAGACCCGGGATGGAAGATGATGGTGGAAGTCGGAACCATCCGGCTGTAATGGAGCCAGTGCACCATCATATGCTGTAGAAGGAGGCCGCGACACAATGCTGCAATGATCAGCAGAGTGGCCGACACTGTCTGGCCATGATGGTTATGCGGCTTGCTGAAGGTGGAGAAGGGTCGTGATTTCTAAGCTACGACAGGGTCTACTAGGGCAGCTGGCATCAGTTGGGCGCAGGATGAGGCAGCGGTGTGAAAAAGAGTGCCGCTAGAGGAGCTGCGACTCTGACGTTGCGGCGGCGGGACCTGCAGCAGGTCCCGTGGGTGACCTGGCAGTGCCAATGGGTGCTTCCGCTTCGCCTTATAAACTGCAGAAACCCCCCGCACCAGCCCGGTGGACCCTTCATCACCTGGCCGCTCCACCCGCGGGTCATGCCCCACCACGGTCTTGATCGCGCGAGCCTCGCGGGCCGTGCCTCCGTGGGTCGGGCCATGTGGGCCCAGTTGGCCTCTCCATTCTTGCGGGATGGGCCGGACCGTATCCCAGCGGGCCGAGCTCACCTCGGCCTCTCCCATACGGGTCAAACCCAATCCGGGTTGGGTCTACCCGAACCGGGTCAGACTAGACCATGACCTAGCTAGGCCCCGTTTCGCTTAATGGGAAATAACATGAGAACCGAGTGTCCATTTAACGAACCTTCTTCAGAACTTTTACCTTTAGAGTGAGATGATAATTTTCGTATACTACACATGAGTTTTGGAAATAGTTGTAGTATGTCTGAGTTAGATCGAACCCGAATCCAACCGGGCCCTCGGATGTAAAATGCTCATAACTCAAAGACCATGCGTCTGATTGATGCAACGTCTATCACGTTGGAAACCTTACTATATGGAGTTCCTTTGGGATACTTATTCATGGATCTTCGAGGTAGTTTAGATTAGATCGATTGCCTGAGGATCAGATGATCCCAGAATCAAGTGTACTATGAGCGGGAATCTAGTGGCAGACAGTAAGGCAGAGGTCAGAGACAGATCATGAAGAGTTTAGTAAATAGAGATAATGTATGGGTCAGCATTGATTCTGTGTGGGTCAAATCCTGTGTGGCTTAGCACTCAATAATCTTGTGTGGGTTAGGGCATACAAATCCTATGTGGGTTAGATCCTGTGTGGGTCAGTGCTCAATGATCCTATTTGGGTTAGTGCATACCGATCCTATGTGGGTCATTGCAGAGGTTAGTACCTATCGACTCTGGGCTGGTCGGATCATATGTGGATCATTTATGGGATTAGTACCTATCAATCTTGTGTGGGTCAGACTATATATGGTCAACAACAGTGCCTCTTGATAGAATAAGATGATCTTGCTTCATGACTGATCATCTGTACTTCAACACTTCACTAATACCTAGTGTGAGGTGAGTCTTTTACCATCATGGTGATACCTGTGTGATACTTTTACCATCGAAGTGATATCTTCAAGGTGATACTTATGTGCTACTTTTACCATCATGGTGATATCTTCGTGGTGATACTTGTGTTTTACTTTTACCTTTGTGGTGTTACCTTCATGATGTTACCTGTGTGGTTATTTTAACTTCATGATTTTACTTCATGGTGTTACCCATTGTGACATTATTCCATCATGTATGAGATGAGTATATCTTGAAAACATAGGTATATGTATGGGTATATACCAAATTAAAGTTGATGACAGCTTTGTTCATTGTGAATTAGGTCTTGATTTGTGGGTTTTCCTTTGTAGAACTCTGGGAGACCTTCGGGGGTCTCAAGATCCCTACTGAGTATTGTTATACTCACCATTGCATGGGATTCACATGAAACTTGTTGTGTCTTCTTTAGAAGATGGGAAATGTTGATCGAGGTTGAGTGAGCCAGGGCTGGAGAGTGCTTAGGGGTGGACCATTTGATGTGGTGTGACGTAGGACTACTGATCGTGAGATGTACCTACTCTTTTAGCATCGCTCATAGAAAATTCATTTTTAACATCATCATTTGACATTGGTTTCTTATAAACAGACATAAAATATTTTCGCAGAGACTTTTTGGTGTCAGTTTTTTAAGAACCGTCACCAAAAACAAAAAAAAATAGTTTTGTCTTCAGTTTTTTAAAAAACCGACGTGAAAAAAATCATTTTGTTGTCGGTTTTTTTAAAAACTGGCTGGAAAAAATAAAATAATTTTGATTTATGTTTTTATGAAAAATGACGCCAAAAATTAAAAAAAAATTACATTGTTTTAGAAAATTTCATATGCCTTCATTTGACGGGTCATGGAGCAAAAGCCGAGTTACGGGTTAAATGTTATGGATGTTGGAAGTTGAACTTCTTTAAAAGAAGTCTTAATGAAGTCCATCTTTCAAAGGCCATAACTTTTAATCCGTAACTCTGTTTTAGCTCCACGACTAGTCAAATCGAATCTTAAAGAATTATCTAAAACATGGTAAATTTTTATTTTAAATTTTTGCGTTGTTTTACGTCAAAACGGATGCCAAAACATTTTTTTGGGTCGGTTTTTAAAAAACTGACTTCAAAAATAGTTTTTTTCATTTTCATGTCGGTTTTCAAAAAAACCGACACCAATAAAATTTAGTTTTGTTTTTCTCATATATTTTTAAATAAAACTATGCCAAAAATATTTTTTTAATTTTTTCATCTTTAATTTTAATAACCGACACGAAACATATATTTCTTTTGACTTTTTAACATCGGTTTATTTCAAAACTGATGCCAAAAATGATATCGATTGGAATTTTTGTTGTCGGTTTTCATAAAAAATAGACACCAAAAGACCAACATATATCCTCTTTTTCATCGGATTCATTCAAAACCAATAGTAAATAGTATTCACCAATACGTGGGATCATAATTTCAATTTTTTTACAATGCATGTTTAACTTTTTAAAATACCACCTACATTTCCATACAACTTAATCAAAAATATTTTCATTTACTATATATAAATCCATTTCTTCTTCATTCATCATTTTCATCCTCTTCGATCCAATCGAATTTTCAACGCGAGATCAATCGTTAATTTTAATATAGAACCTATTATATTCATTTATTTTCTTTTTTATTAATTTCCTTCATTTATAAACAACTCGATTAGATTTCATATAATGATGATTTAATTCTATTATCTAGTTAAAAATATAAAACATTCGGATGATATTTACCAACAATGGTGTAAATTTAATTATCGATCGTTGTTTTCATTATCGAATGAGTTCTATACTAAATATAAGAGATATGATGATAAACAACATATCATTTCAATGTAAGCTTCAAAAAACATTGAAATATGTTTTTAGTATTATGTATATTTTATATCATTTTTTGTATGTGATTTTAATTCATGTTTTTCTTTTTTTTAAAACAAGTTGTATCAATCGAAACTTTGACAGGTTCAACTTATGATGGCCATAACTTTTGATCTGTAACTCTGTTTTAGCTCCATGACCAGTCAAATTGAAGCTTTAAAAATGATCTAAAACATAAAAAAAATTGTTTTTGGCATCAGTATTTGTAAAAACTAGAGCCAAAAATTAATTTTTTCCATTTAGGGTATCGATTTTTTTTTCAAGAACCGAGACCGAAACTATTTTTTCAACATTTTGGAATTTATTTTTATGGAACCGACGCCATAAATGATGCAGATGAGTTAATTTGGCCTTGTTGTTTTTACAAAACCGACACAAAAAAACCAATGAAATTATTTTTTGGCATCGGTTTACAAAAACTGACGTAAAAATTCATATTTTTACGTTGGCGACTTCAATGTCGTTTAAAAACCGACGTAAAAAATAAAAAAACTGATGTTTAAGACCTTATTTCTACTAGTGTATGATCCTTGGTGGAAGAACCAATAGATGTTTTTCTCTTTTAACATGTACTTGTACTTTCAAATTTGTCTTGAATTCCTACCCCTTTACATTTAGCACACATTTTACTATAACAGTTTACTTAGTGGTTTCTTCTTTTTTGTTCTCGGCTTGTGTGTTTGTATAGGTTTAAAGGAAATTCCATCCCGTTATAGGATATGACTTTCTAGTGCTAGTCTCCAGCACTTGGACTATGGAAGGAAGGTTTAGGGAAGTCATGACATGGGCCTCGGGGGATGAGTCGTGACAAAGTGTTATCAAAGGAGTCGGTTTTACCAAAGAAATAGGGCTTTGATCTTTTCTATGTGGAAATAGTGTTAAGTGCTATGAGTGTAGTTTTTAATTTGGTGAATCTAGTGTTTGTGCAGTGGCCGACGTATCCATACACGAAGACCATGAATTCTGATTTCCGACTCAATGCATGAAAACACTGATTGTGTGTGTCTTGAAATGCTTATTTTTCTTTTTTTCTCTTATGTTTTCTTCGAGTTAGATCACCAGGTATAACTTATTGACTGTGGAAAACCTGTTTTCATATGGGATGACGCCACTTAGACAACCATCTAGGATTACCGAGAGAGTACATGAGGACGGCCCACCGAGTGACGGGGCCATGGTGTAGTTCCCTTTTACAGTGATATAACTTTCTGGTGGTGTACCTGTAGCACCACTACCCATTGGGCAATCATTTCTACTGGCCCTTCTAGCAGATAGTGCACGTCGACTGAGCATGTTTCACCAGTTTTAATAGCAGTGAGCTCTAAGGTTTCGAGAAGAGATGGACCCACATGCTTCTGAGAACTAGATGGAGGTTGTGGCTAGAGTTTTTCGCATAGATGGGACACCAGCTGATCTAATGGTGATCCTAGATACCAGTCTCTTCCATAGAGCAGCTGGGGGATGGTGGAGTCTAACAATCAGGATACACGATGAGGCCACCTTCACATAGGTGGACTTTGAGGGCCATTTTAGGGAAGAGTTCGTCTCGGCGACTCTAAGCTCAATGTGTATACAAGAGTTGCTACACTTACAACAGGGTAGCATGACCGTGGCCCAGTAGTCGGTAAGGTTCAATGATCTCTTCTACTAATCCTCCGATATGGTACATGTCCCTTTAAATAGGGCCCAGACCATTGAGGAGGGTCTTCGATGGGAGATCCGAGCATCGACGGTATCACTCAGCATTCAGATGTTGGGTGGGGTCCAAGAGTGAGCGATTTTGGTGGAGAGCTTCCTAGATGAGCATGAACCAATAGCGAGAGGCACCACTGGACATCAGGTAGTGGAGTCATCCGCAGCAGGAAATAGATGGATGACGCAGGGGCCCAAGTAGGCCATACCATCTGGTGGGCGACCTCAGGATATAGGGTCAATGGTGAGGGGCTGATGGGATAGAGGATGATATTTGAGGATCAGGTAGTGCAACTCGTGTGGTGGGGAGAGTCACAAGGCCCACGATTTCCTGAACCACCATAGGGATGACCGGTATATGGTAGAGGGACCATCAAGGAAGAGGCAGAGGTTCGAGAGAGGAGGCTCGTAGGGAAGTAGATATGGAAGAGGATTTGGCCATACAGTAGGAAGTGGGAAGCGATTCGAGGTTCTACAGCCCCCACCTCTAGGTCATCCACCCCGACCATAGGGAGCAAGAGGACAGAGACAAACTCTCCTCTAGCCAGCTAAGGCCTATGACCACGACACACTAGATAAGATTAAAGGTATGATCTGTGTCTAATCTACCAAATATATAGTACTTATAGACACATGTTCCATTCACTCCTTTATTTCCACAGCCCTCATTTAGAGATCGAAGCTTCCGATAGAGACGTTGGATTGATCCTTAGTGATAGAGACTCCTACGGGGGGAGATTCGATGATTACACACAGATGTCAGCAGTGTGAGCTTTCTCTAGGAGGTGAGAGCTTCATCTGAGATTTTCTAGTGGCGACGTCGAGGCCTTAAGACATCATCTTGGGTATGGACTGGTTATCCACAATACATGCTCATATTTACTATATTAGGTGTAATGTGTGGTGTGTCTGCATGGATTGAAACAGGTTTTCCTTCACCAAAGAGAAGGGAACCTTTTCATCACATGATTAACTTTTCTGTAGGAGGGTGCAGCCAATCACACATTAGTTGGCTAGCCTTACCTTCAGAGAAGTTTATGTTGAGAGTCCGAGCTATCCTGGAGTGGTGGACCCATATGCGTATGTCTTCCCAGATGATGTTCCATGACTACATCCCCGTAGAGTGGTGGAATTTTACATCGAACTGTACCCTAGGATGACACCGATATATTCACCAGCCTATCAGATGTCTCCCTTGGTGCTTCATGAGTTACAGGTACAGTTGGGGGACTTGCAGATGAGGGGGTTCATAAGGCCTATTCTAGCCCTAATTTTGTTCACCCATAAGGCAGATGGGAGTTTGTTACTCTATGAGTATTGTCAGTGCCTGAACAAGTTGTCCACGAAGAAAAAGTATCCACTCCTGAGGATTGATGATTTGTTTGATCAATAGAAGGGAGCTCGAGGGTTTTCGAAGATAGACCACAGATCAGTCTATCATCAGCTCAGGGTACAAAAAAATGATGTGCAAAAGATGACCTTCAGATGTCGGTATGTCCACTATGAGTCCTTTGATATACCTTTCGGTGTGACCAATGCCCCTGCAGTGTTCCTGGAACTCATGAACAAGATCTTCATGCCATACCTCGATCTCTTTTTGGTGGTCATCATTGACGACATCTTGGTTTATTTAGCGACAGAGGTGTATCATGCTTATCATCTGCAGATAGTTCTGGATACACTCCAAGAGAAACAGATATATAGTAATCTCTCCAAGTTCCAGTTCTAGAAACGAGAGGTTAAATTTCTGGGACACGTTATCTCAGAGGCTTGAGTTGCAGTTGATCTGGAAAATATAAAGGTTATTCTTGATTGGGATCCACCCAGAAGTGTGACCGAGGTGCGTAGTTTCCTGGGGTTGGGTGGGTACTACCAGATATTCATAACTGTCTTTTCTAGAGTTGTGGAACCCTTTTCAGTGTTGATGAAGAAGGGAAGGAACTTTTTGTGGATGTAGAGATGTCGACAATGTTTTGAGGAGTTGAGGCAAAGACTGACAATTGCGCCCGTCTTGAGGCAACTAGAAGAGGTTTTTGGTTATGTATCTACTGCAATGCATCATTGGCCGGACATGGATGTGTCTTGATGCAGGAGTGAGAAGTGATCATGTATGGCTCTCAGTAGTAGAGAAAAAATGTGCAGAACTACTCTATCCATGACCTGGAGTTAGCAGCAATGGTATTCGCCTTGAAGATGTGGAAACATTACTTGATGTGAAAATGTTTTATAGTCTACTCAGATCACAAGAGTCTCAAGTATATCTTCTCAAAGAAGGAATTGAACCTGAGACAATGAAAATGACTAGTTCTCCTCCGGGACTATGACTTTGAGATAGTCTATACTCATGGGAAGGGGAACATAGTGGCAGAAACACTCCACAAGAGGTCTGGTCTACAGTTTCTGAGTGAGGCTACCGAGAAGCTAGCTACATTGTAGATATACTTTGGGGGATAGAGATGGAATAGCTTACTTCAAGTCTATGACTATCTACCCCCCACTTCCTCTATGTGTTCGGGAGGCACAAAATGGGGATGCTGACTGCGAATCATGACATGCTCATACTTCCACAGGACATGCACCTGATTGATTTTCTAAAGGTGGAGAGCACATCATCCTCTTTAGAGGACAGAACAAGGTACTAGTGGAGCTATGGGAAGTTTTGTTGTGGGAATTACTTACATCCCATATAGAGGTACATCCTGGTGTGGTGAAGATGTACCAGGACCCCCTGAATCAGGACTGGTGGCCAGGGATGAAAAAGGTAGTGGCATAGTAAGTTTCACGATGCCTTACTTGTCAGCAAGTGAAGGCCAAGCATTAGGTTCTAGCAGGCTTAGTGCAGCCACTAGATGTACCAGAGTGGAAGTGGGATGGTATCTCCATGGATTTTGTGACAGGGATTCCACATACATCTAGGGGATATGATTCCATCTAGTTGATCGTTGAGCGACTCACCATGTCAGACCAATTCCTACCCATCCAAGAGCAGGGATCAGTAGATGGATTGGGACGCCTCTATATATAGAAGATTATATGACTACATGGGGTGACATTGACAATCATCTCCGACTGTGATGCTCGTTTTACATCTCAATTGTGGAAGTGATTACAAGAGGCGTTCAAAACACAACTACGTTTGAGCACCTCCTTTCATCCATAGACTGATGGTCAGACAGAGCGGACCATTCAGACACTGGAGGACATGCTTCGTGCTTGCATCCTAGATTTTGTCCATAGTTGGGAGGATTAGTTTCCCTTGGTGGAGTTTATGTAAAACAATAACTATCACTCCACCATCGGTATGGCACCATTCGAGGATTTATATGGTCGAACATGAAGATCACCTCTATGCTGGACAGATCTAAGGGAGTCAACACTTATGGGTCCAGAGTTGGTATGGGCTACCACTGAGAAGGTGAAGATCATCTATGTGTGGGTGAAGACTGCAAAAAGCAGGTAGAAGTCTTATGCTGATAGGAGACAAAGACCTTTGGAGTTCAAGGAGGTATATCATATCTTTCTATGGGTCTCACCTCGATGAGGTTTACGGAGATCAGGTTGGGGAAACAAGAAATCTCTGAGGTTTATCAGACCTTTTCAGATTTACAGTAGAGTTGATGAGGTGTCCTATTGTCTGGATCTCCCCCAAATGATGCACTGGGTGCATGAAGTTTTCATGTGTCGCATTTGAGGAGGTACGTGCATGATCCATCGCAGGTCATCGACTGGGGCGAGATGGAAATTGATGACGGAGTGACCTTTATGGAGGATCCATTGGATATTGAGGATCGATAGGAGTGGGTCCTTCATGGATGATCGATACCTTTGGTGCATGTTCGCTGGGATCATGTGAACCTCCAGGAGAGCACGTGGGAGCAGGAGGCTTAGATTCATGCTCAGTACCCCCATGTGTCTCCTTAGTCTATGTTGTGGCTTTCGGGGACAAAAAACCCTAAGGTGGGGAGAATATAAAGAATCAGATTTCCTTGTATTTTTTTAACTATATGGAATTATTACAAGTCTGTGAAAATTGATGTCATGTGATTCCGAAGCCCGGTGTGCCCAGAATAAATTTCTGATCTTTTTTTAAGGTACGCTCAGTAAATGTGTGGGTGGAATTTTCGATCTTTTGGACCGGTGCTTAGATTAAAAATATGAGGGCACCGTTGAATCCACAGTACCGTGATTATCTTAAGGGAGGATTCACTTTGACCATAGTATGTCTGGAGAAAAAGTTAAATTTTGGGAATTTTTTAAAGAATAATAAAATAACATTGCTATTTTATTTATTTCCTACTTTTCCTCCAACGGACAATCAGTAGTGTGGGAACAGTGACGTGTCAAGAAATTTAATGGCTTAAACCTTCATATCCTAAGTAACAATTTCATTGTAATTTAGGAATGTTCATATTAAATGAAACCCATAAATTCCATGATCGTTACTTACCCTCCCCCTCTCCTATTTATATGGAGCTTTGGGGGGGGGTATTAGCACAAATTCACCCAGAGATGAAGATCTGGTAATGTTTTGTGATGCCCAACACTTGTTGGACAGAGCTGGTTCTTGTGGGTAGTGAGGATGACACCAAATCCCAAACCGAAGGATGATGTTTGAGCGGCAACGTTGGCTTCTTGTTTCGGGAATGACAGACGCCGACTCTTCCTCAATCGCGATGTTCTCCAACGATCTTGATGTAGGGTTTTAATCTTGTTTTGATTCCAAACTTTTATGAAGCTTTATTTCTACCCTTTTACTATCTAGATAACGTGGAGGGAGTGGGACTAACGAACAAGGCCCATACCCTCCACACTTTTTGTACTTTTGGTTTGTTTTTCTCAAACATTATCTTTTGGTTGGACAAGACCCGAGATGACAGATGATGGAAGCGGACGACACCAGCCGACCATAGTAGTTATGTGGCACGCAGTCACCTGTGGCCGACAAAGAAGTTTCGTGAATTCTTAGACATGGCAGGGTAAAACATGGCAGTCGATATCGGTTGGCTACATGAGGAGGAAACTGTACACAATTTCGCACTGCTGGAGGAGCCTCAGCTCCAACGCCGTGGCGGCGGGACCCGCAGTTGGTCCTGCGGGTGACCTAGCAGCACTAAATGGCACTGCTGCTTATCATTCAGAATGGGGAACCCCCCACCCTGTGCCAGCTTGGTAGACCTCGAATCACTAGGCCCCACCAACGGCAGGTTGTGCCACATCGTGGGCCGGACCGCATGAGCCCAGCGTACCGGGCCTCCGCAAGCTGGGACGAGCGAGCCCAGTGGGCCGCGCCCTTGCGAGCCGGACTACGGACCAACCCAATAGGGTCGGGTTGGCCTGAACTGGGTCAGGCCAGACCAGGTTGGGCTATGTCGACCCAACCACGTCAGACAAGACCCAGACCCCACTAGGCCCAGTTTTTCTTAAAGATCCATAACTTGAGAACCAGGCGTTCGTTTGACGAACCATCTACGATGCTGAGACCCTTGGTTGGAGGAGGTATTTTTTGTATACTCCATATGAGTTTTATAAATAGTTGGAGCATGAACGGGTTGGATTGAACCCAAAACCAACCAGGCCCTCAGAACTAAAACGCTTATAACTCAAAATCAAGCGTCTAATTGACACACCATCTGTTGCATCAGAACCCTTACCACATGGTGGTCCATTGGGATACTTATTCATGGAGTTTTGTGGCAGTTGAGGTATCAACTATGGATTGAGGAGTGGATCCTCTCGAAAACAAGCGTATGATGAGCATGAATCTAGTGGCTGGGAGTGAGGAAGAGGTTGGAGAAAGATCATACGTGGTTATTACCAAGCGATACTATGTGGGTCAGCACCGATTCTGTGTAGTTCAGATCCTGTGTGGGTCAGTGCTCAATGATCTTGTGTGGGTCATCCCATACAGATCATGTGTGGTTTAGATCCTATGTGGGTCAGCACTCATCGATCATGTGTGGGTCAGTGCATACCGATCCTATGTGGGTCAGATCCTGTGTGAGTCATTGAAGAGGTTAGTACCTATCGACTCTTAGTGGGTGAGATTCTTTGTGGCTAATTTTGGGGATTAGTAATTATCAATCATGTCTGGGTTATTCTCCTTATGGTTTGCAGATGTTCCTCTTGGTAGAATAGGATTATCTAGCTTTGGTACTGATCATATGTACTTCTATACTTCACTAATACCCAGTGTGAGTTAAGTCTTTAACCTTCATGGTGATACCTTTGTGGTAATTTTACCATCATGGTGATATCTTTATGGTGATACCTGTGTGGTAATTTTACCTTCCTGGTGATATCTTCGTGGTGTTACCTGTGTAGTAATTTTACCTTCGTGGTGTTATCTTCATGATGTTACCCTTGTGGTACTTTTAACTTCGTGTAGTTACCTTTGTGGTTTTACCCTTTGTGAAATTCTTCCATCATGTATGGGATGAGTGTATCTTGAAAACATAGGTATATGTATACGCATATACCTATGTAGAGTTAACGACTACTTCATGATTTGTGATTGAGGTCTTTCATTGTGGTTTTTTCTTTGTGAAACTCTGGGAGACCATCGGGGGTCTCGGGGTCCCTACTGAGTATTTTTATACTTACCCCTACATGAACTTCGCCCACACCTTGTTGTGTCTTTTAAACATGACGAATATCTTTGATCGAGGATGAGGGTGCCAGAACTGAATGGTGCTCAGAGGCGAACCATTTGACCTAGCATGACGCAGGTCTACTAATTGTGAGTTGTATATACCCTTTAGGTAGGATCATCGATGGAAGACCCAAGAGCTATTTGTCACTTTTTAGTTGTACTTGTACTTTCCATTTGAGCTTGTATTCTTGGACCATTAAATTTAGCACACTTTTTTCTACCTGAGTTTACTTGGTGGGTTCTTATTTTGGGTTCTCAGCTTGTATGTTTGTACAGGTTTAATGGAAATTATTTCCTGTTAAAGGATTCACCTTTTTGGTGCTAGTGCCCAGCCCCTATCCTATAGAATGCGGGCTTGTGGTAGTCATGGCACAGGCCCCGAGGGATAGTTTGTGACAAAATTCAATTTTGAAGAAACAAATTTAGTTAATAAAACATTCCTTAATTTTGCAACAATTCAATGGAGGGATTTCAAAAATAAGTTGGTGAAAAATTCTATGTTAGGAAACAGAAAAAATAAAAGCCCATTCCTCAAGTATACATTTTTATATGAAGAAACATGGAATAAATTTATTTCCACCCGACATGATGTCATATTTGAGGTATGATAATTGTATTATATTGTATTGAAAAATTTATTATATATGTACCTAATTACTAATTAGTTTACATTTTATATGACATGCCTCTAATAAACCCAAAAAGACATTCAATTGACGAATGTTTACCCCCATACATTATCACATTGAGGGTATCATTTATTGGATAAAAAATGATGGAGTAAATGATTGAATCACTAAGAGCTCATACCAATAGTGGTTCTGAAGAAGTCTAATTCAGTCCTCCATCTCCACCCACCCCCCATGAAAAGTGGAAAAGTGATTTAAGAAGAAAATAATGAAAATATATTACAGAGAAAGATAAGTATGTTTCTAAAATAACTACAAGTTAATAATTATCAATTTTTAGTTTTTTAATTTATAAATTAGAAATAGTAATATGCCATTTTCATTTTTCATTTCAGGATGAACTTTAAGAGAAATTGATATAGGGTACTTTTATCCCTGAGTGTAGGATGGACATCCTTGAAACAACATTAGGAAAGCCAAAACACCCCAATCATATAAGAGGATATGATGTAGGTGTTAGTTTCAAAAATTTCTTGGTAATAATAGTAATCAATCAAAAGACCCAGGAATTGAATCCTTAAATTCTCAGTTGAACGATATGAAATATTCCATGGGTGATCAATTTCATGAAGTTGTGATGCATGATATGTTATAAAAATTGATGTGATATTCATTTTTTGCACATCCTTTCAAGCCCACCCAGCATTCCTAGACTTCATACTCAAATCCTCCACCTCCTCGCTCAAACCAAACCTTATACTAGGTGTTTTATGTAGTAGATCCTAATGTAGATATTATAGCATTTGGAGTCATCAATTTGTTTTTGGGGGGGGGGGTGTACATCACCATCCTATTTATATTGTTCATGTAAGATTATTGATACATAATATTATTGATAATGCTACTGTACTACTATTCCTTACTTTGGATATTACCATAGTTGGGGATTGTATGAGTCATTTTTATTTTGTTTATATAGTCTTCTTCATCATATTTCATAATATGTATTTGTTTTTTAAAATATTAATTAAAAATTATTGAAAATTACTTATAATGTTTTCTGACATTTAACATATATAATAGTATCGGAAATCCAAAGAACATGAACAATATAAACAAAAGATTTTGGAAAAAACAACTGTATATACCTTGGATATTTCATAAGGGATAGAATGAATATCTCATGTTTCTTCTTCCTTGAATAATATTGATGTGATTCAGATATCATCTGATATATATGTAAGATTCTATCTATTCAGAATATTCTGTAAATAAATCATGGATATAATGTATTTTTAGGAGCTCAACATGATAGTGTTGTAGTTGTTTTTAATGTATTTAAATTGTCCTCTTAATTTTTATCTTTTTAATTAAAGATGATTTAAATTGACTAACTATAATACATTTTTAACTACGTATCTACACATGATAATTTTTCAAATTGGTATCACCAATGTTATTGTTTCATATATACAGAATATATTTCAATTGATGTGAAATATGTGTCAACTGAAAATAGAGTCCCATATATGTGAGAGATTACCAATAAAGAATATTAGGTGTTGGTTTATGAAATTTAATAATGGGTATGAAAAGAAATATAATTATGAAGTAATTTTTATTATAATAGCATTAAATTTTAACTTTTATTGTTGTAGTGGGAATTGGATGGTAGGATTATTCTTCCTAAGTGAGAACACATTATATTTTTTACTCTTTATTAGGTGGCATTCGAATAAAATTTACCACCATGTTAGGAAACCTATTTTTTTATATGATTAATATGTTTAATTATCATTGTTATAAATATATTATTAGTTTGTTTGAATGAAAATGTTGGTCATGGAAAAAATATAACTAATATCACTTGTCAATATAGAAGATAAATGCAATCAAATATGTGAAAGTAATGGTAATTATTTTTTAAATTAGATATTATTTTGATTTTTGGATATATATATATTTGTGTGTGTGTGTTGGTATTTTTTATCAAGATATTATTTTATTAACTATATTTTCCTCATGAGCAAGGATATGTCGAATGTGGTTATTATGTTCTCTGATTAATTTGTGAGATAATCACAACAAGGGTGATAACTGATTATGATGATGTTATTCATATTAATTATTTTTTATTTTTTCATAGTATCCTATTTCTTAATCATATATCATTAAATATCATTGTAGACATTCAATGATGTCAACTCATACATGCAAGAAGATCTTAACCTTATATGATCTCTTTTTACGAATTTATTTTTTACTATTATTAGGATTTAAGGTATGTATATTCTTATGTTTTAGAATACTATTACATTTTACTAATAAAATATGTTTAAAAACATATGATTCTATTATTATAAAATGTGTTTGAATGTAATGATATCAAAAAATTCTTCATAAATAACCAATAATCATCATTTGGTAAATTTTGGGTATGTAATTTTTTTAATTCTAATTTACATTAAAAATGTTTTAATACTTTTTTATTATCTAGATTGAACTATATATTATATTATAGTTTTTTAGTCAATGTTACTTGATGTTTGATTGTTTTATACTAGTTTTTTATTATAGGGGTTTTGATTATTATGGGGATATAATATTCAAATACTTCTAAAAAAATTTACATTCAGTGTTATTTTATATATAAATTAATGCCAATCATTAAAAAATAACACGGTTTTAATCATCAGTTTTCATGAAAACTGATGCTGAAAAGAAAAACAAAAACTATGCACCCAATCATTTTCGGCATCTGTTTTAAAAAAACCGATGCCAATAACCTTATTTCTTAAATCAGCTATATAGATGTCGGTTTAAACATGATGTATCAATTAAAAAAAATGCTAAATCATCTCTTTTTTACTAGTAATCATAATGCTTTGTAAATAGTAGAGGAATTATACTATGCATTACACACGGTGTTCGAACTAGTATTCCATTATGGTGTGTTGTTGTGAACTCGGTAATGATCAATTCAAATCCAAATACACCATTTTATATGTTAATACTACTATGTACAATTTTTCTAAAACCATGCCGACTTATAGAATCTTGAAAAGGGGGTATTTCTATAAAAACACATTATCTCTACCTTGAAAATAATTTAGGTTTTTATTCCACAATTTTTCATAATGAAAATGTATATCATATGGTTGTGTTACCTAATCTATGTTTCATGAATATAGTTCCCAAGGTTTCTATAATGCTTTATCTGATACCACATATTTCAACTCCAACTCCAATAACATAGATCCATTGGTTACTAATTTTAATTGGTATAGATACAATGGGATAAACATCATTAGAACAATTACATTAGTAGTATTAGAAAGGTAGATAAGTATTTGATACACATTTTACATTGGGGAAAAAATATAAAACATTTTATTGGAAAAAAAATGGCATCATTGAACTCATTCAAAAAATTATTTCTCATATCTTGGGGGAAGGAAACAAAATAATAGTGATCTCAAAGTCTTATTATGGGATATGTGCGTTGGAATATATCATGATAAGGTAAGGAATATAGTAGGGTAAATAACTAAAATGAAATATATTTAATAAATACCATTAATATCATGATTAGATAATGGTTGATCGATATGAAAAGCTAAATAACTAAAAACACAATCAATTTAATCAATTAATTGAGAAACAATGCATCCATGGATAATAACAATTAAATAATATTGAGGATAATAAAAACTAAAATATCAATGAAGGTAATTAATACTCTTGTATTTCATGATCATTGACATCATGATATATATATCATCAAAACAATATTATATGGAAGTTTTATACTATTGGTAAGACCCCATTCAATTTTTCCAAATGATTTCTCTCCTGAATACATCCAATGCTTTGAGGGGATATGTAATTCAATGATGCACTAATCATTGAATTTATAATGAATTCTTAATAAAAAATATGATCAATTTAATTCACGAACAATATGATTTATCAATAATATTCTGTATTGAATAAAGCATAAGAACTTATCAATATTTCCCAATTCAATCAAACAAATTTCAACAAAAGAAACATATTTAAAAATTGTATAGGATTTATGAAATAATCATATAAATGGTATAATGAATATGAATATTTATGAGAAATGAAATTTATAAAGAATAATGATAACAAAAATGTTATTTTTTTTTTAAATAGGGAGTAAACAATCACAAAACTAATCATTGTATGATATGTGACCATTAGTTCATTAGAAATTTATGTTTTCACAATGAAAAAATGATGTTTTAATGAATAAATAAAATAAAAATGTAGCATTAATATAATATTTCATTAATGTTTTTTATTTATAATCCAAATGAAAATATTGACATGAATCTTAATTTTGTAAAATAGTTATGGTTTTAGGGAAGCATATTATCGAAGTATATGTTTAAAAAATCCATAAAAAAATTTGTAAAGAAAGTAAAAAAATAATCGTTAAAAAATAATATGAATTATAATTATAAAACCATTTTATAAAATTCAGGGAAAACATAAATTTACTTTAATAAATATATTATCTAAATAAACGGAATTTTAAAGAATATTTTTTGTCAAATAATCAAAGGAAATAAACATATGTTTGATGTAAAGAGAAAAAAAATTGGGTTTTCTCTTAAATATATATTATCATGAATCAAGTAATAAGGAGAGGACAATTTTGAATAAAATAAAAAACTCCATAAATATCCAGTGGATAAGAAAATTATTTAATCTTATGATGGAAAAATGATAATATTCATTCAATGAGAATAAAAGTAATCCCTAAATAATGTGACACAATAAATTTTATTCTTACCACATTTATAACATTCAAATTGTAACCACATGAATGAATAGAATTGAAATGAAAAATTAATAAAAATGAATAAATATGAATTATTTTAAATAGATAAAAATGGTATTATATACCCCATGTAAATGTTAATCGGGTCATAATAACAAAAATAATTCAATGGAGTGTAAATTGATATAAATTCACTTAAGACATGATTCTCTTTTGTGAAACATGATTTAGCCTCCTATATACTGTTCATATGAAAGTAATTTATTTATTTTATACATAATTTTTATTTATTATTTCATATATTTTGATCATAAACATATTAATTCTCATTCACTAATAATATTTAATTTTTAACATTGTTTCATTTGTTAACTACTTCATTTTCTCATGTTAGTTTTGTCACAAAAATAATGATTCTAGGGAAAAATATATAGGTACATAATATAAAAAAAGATAATAATATTATAAATATCATATATTTTCATTAAATACCTTTTTATAAAAATTTCTATATTTTTTAATTTGAAATGAATCAGATTTATTCTTAGGGATTGTAGGACATATATACGCAAGAGAGATGATACCATTCAATTAATGGGTGAATGGGTAAGGAAGAAGATGATACATTTTTTTTTCATAAAAAATATCATTTCATATATATCATATTTAATAATTATAAACATTATTATGACTATCCATGTGAGTCGGTGAGAGAAGAGAATTTATATTGGTTCGCGATGTGGAAGTCCTCTGCACACACTAGCAATGAATTTATTTACCATTTGATGGAGGATTAGATTACTAAATATTATTACATCAATATAATAAAATCTCATTATATATAATATAATGGTTTTATTATATTTTAATTGTTAATATACAATAGAATTTGACAAAAAAATGAATTTAAAAAAGAAAGAGCTCAATGGAGATGATTACTTTTTTATAGAGAAACCTCATCGAGAACTCTTATTAAGAAACCCAGTATTTGAATTTTATGAATTAGAAAAATGTAAAAATTAGTATAACGATGTTGTTTGGATGTTTTTAGGGTTTGCTCAAGATAAACAGATTGATAGGTCTGAATAAATGGGTGAGGGAGTTCCCATTAGTAGTTAATGAGTTGTATATTTTTGTAAATACCCTAAACTACTCAATAATTGGAATTTACTCTCAAAAAAGGTGATTCAAATTTGATAAATAATTTATTTTATAGATTAAAATGTATATCTATACCTCTAACAATATAGATAAACATGTTAAAAAAATATTTCAGTAACTTGGTATTTAAATATTTTTACCATTTTCATTTTGAACACTGTAACTATTTTTTTAACAAATGTAATTTATCAGTAAATAATAAAATAAAATGATACTTATTAGATTATTTTTAACCAATTATTCTAAATTTTAAATAAAAATTATAAAATATATATTTGCGGAACATTCTATTTTACACGATCACGTGTAGCATGAAAAACCCCATTTTATTATAAAAGGCAGTAATTAGTTTTTAATATTTTTACTATTAAATATGAAGAAAACATAATGTTGACAATTTTACCTAATATTAATTATTATGATTATTAAATGTAATATATTTCATAAAATTTAAATCCAAATTGTTTTAGTATTTAGTGTAAAAATAAACTGGAAAATTGTATCAAAAAACTTGTTTTACAAAATGAATTTTTCATGCATGAGATTATCATATATTAAATATATTTATAGTTATAATAATTAAATGTTTCAAAATTAAAATTCTTATAATTATAACCTATACATATCATTTAAATAATTTATAATTTATAAATAAATTAATTTATTAACATTGTTGGACATCATGTTGTTTTTAAAGAAAAACAGTTTTATTTAAAAAAAATCATTTATACCTTAAAATGAAATTATCAATATATAAATTTTATTAACTGTGATTAAATTTTAAATTTTAAAAACTATAAAACATTATTAGAAATAAATTATATAACATTTAAATAAAATATTTTATAATTTTCAAATAAATTTATCACAAATGGATAATTTCAAAAATTAATTTTCGGATTTTTATTGACAGGTAAAATAATAATCAATATTAATTATAGTAAACTAGTATTTTTTGAAATGAAATATTTAAATTTGATTTTATTATACTCTTATTAAAATATAATCATCAGTTACTATAATTTTGTGTTAGGTGTTATAGAATTATCATGGGAATAGAATTAACATATTCTAAGTGAATATATATGTTGACCAATATCCATTATGATCATGAAATAATTTTTGTGTGAGGTACTAATTCATATATTATTTTAAAATTTTATTATAAAATTTTTTTTAGGGAAAATAATTTTTATATAATTAAATATAGAATAATATTTCCCTTGTTTATTAGGGTAATTCAATAGTTTATATGAAAATATTTTAAATATGTATTCTATGTTATTTGATTATTATTTTGTATATCATGGTATTTAATGAAACCAAAAATTATATATATGGTTTTATAATTTTTTTTAAGAAAAATAAAAAACCCATATTAATATAATATATTTTCTAAATGAGTCATTTTCCATTTATGAATCCACCTATACTAACTGACTGAAAAATTAATTTTTTAATTAGAAAACACTTTTAAGGAAATATGAGAAATAACACAATTCAACCAAGAGGACCTGCGAAAAAAGAGATTTAAATCTTATTGAAATATAACATAAGCCTATTAGATGATTCTTCCCTAAAGAGTTTCCATGAGATATAGTGCACCTATGTAACTGGATTGTCGGAAATGATGTCATCAAAGAGATCCGCCAACTTTTCCCAAGATTTAGAGTACTCATTTTTACTTATCTTCCCTTCATTAAAACCCATTATCTATATAAGGCCATGTCTGTCAATAAAAGTAACTTTATCACTATTAACAGCAACATGATGCGGCCTACCCATCATCTTTTCAGCCTATTCTAAGGTAGCATTGATAAAATTAAACTCCTTCACCATTTCTTCCTCTGAATGAAAAAGAATTCCTATGGATTTCTCTTTAATACCATTTTCCGCACCGTTGTTTTCTACACCAACCTCACCTTAATCGCCGATAACACATTTAAAAGTACCTTGTATATTATCACTAGAAGCAGGCATGTATTCTAATTCCATTTTTTGAATTTTTTTTACCTAACCATGTCTATATTTGATTCAGAAGAATCGAGTAATCCCTTCACCCTATGTTTTTCTTCCCTATGACCACGGTGAAACAAGGGAGATCCAATTCCATCTCTATCCAGCTTTGAACGTGTTAATCAATGGGGTTATCCTGATCCTGAGCCAAGATCTCCAGACCTACAAAATGTTTTTAGGTTGGGATGACCTCCTTCCCCTTATGGTAGCCTGCAAGAACCATCGAAACATGCTAATTATTATCATTAAATTTTTCAATAACATGCTTTTCATTCTTGGATTACTACATTAGAGAATCAGCATTTCTCCATTGCACTAAGCCCCGACCCATAATCTATGGCTGAATATTGGTATCCTCCAAGAACAAGCATGGAGGATCCACCCTAATAGTGTAGTCATTTCATTCAGCCTGTTGATCTACCACTTCCTTACACAGATTCAAATGGGCCTCCACCACTTTATTTTTAGTAGCAATATCCTAAACCAAACCAACATAAGACCCAACACTCACTTCCATTTCATTTAGTATTTTCATTCCATCATTCACCTCATATTGAAGAACACTACCAATCTGTGTAACCCATGAAACCTTAGTAGCTTTTGGAGGGCCTGTAAAATCACGTCTCAACCAATTGATGATTTCAGTGACACTCGGTTCAGAATTAAACTCCCCTTCCTGCTTCTACTTAACTGATAAATCAACAGAACCATCAGTCACAGAACATTCAACTCCCCAAATTCCATCCATGTGAGTTACCTCCAGTATTATGCTACTCCCCCAGCATGACCAACTGGGGCCCAAGTATACTAAACATCCCCATGTCTTAACCCCATGCACTTGTAAACTTACAAGTTGTGCCCTGGTATCTTGCACTATGAATAGAACTCATACCAAGACTCAAACACCCCGTACTTCTTGTAATAGAACTCCTCACCCACAAAAATATTGAAAAATTAAGTAGGATCATCAGATACATCTACTTAGACACACCCCTAAACAAGATTGGATTACCCACTACCCTAGTCCTACTACTTGAATGGCGATATCGCCCTACCTTGTTTTGTAGCATTCAAATAATCGAAGTATTTTTAAAGGGGATATGAAGAGCTGGAAAACATATAAAAATTACATTTTTGATGAATCCAATTTCAAAAAAAATCATACAACCATTTAATGAGAATAAATTGTGTGCCATCACTGGTCTGAGGAGCACTCGACCAAGTGAGAATCATGTCATCTTCAAAAGAAAATAATAGCATGATATGTTTGGAGTCCATCAACCCAACCATTGGTCATTCTTTCAAAACCCATGTTTTAAAAATCCAGTGGTCGAAGAGATCAACCGACGGCCAGCGATGCATATGTTTCGCGATCAAGGTTTAATAGAGAAGAGAGGATGCCCCAGTGAATTAAAAATTTGAGATCAACACATAAGGGAAACTGTGAAAGTGTTCATTGACTTCCATTAATAGAAAAATATTAGGGAAAGAAGGAAAGAAGTTAGTATTTTAGAAGGGGAAATAGGGCACTGGGCGAGTTCCAGTGAGTGGTAGCGGAGGACCCTCCCCCTCCCGAGGGGAGGAACCAGAGTGACCATCACCACCTAGGGTTTCTCTATGCCCGACTCTGGGTTCCAACCACTTATGAAATATTTCATATCCATTGAATCCCATATACTAAATTGATTCATAAAATTATCATCAAAATTTACTCTTGTAATAGACTATGAAATTGTGTTATACCAAAAACATGTCACATTCTTGGCACTTTAGGCTACTCTAAAATCTAAATGAATCTACATCAACTTACATTGAATGTGTGAAAAAAATAATCATGAAGTAAACTCAAGAAATGATAGATCATCAATATAATATTTGGATCTTACAAGTCATGAACTTAAATGATAAAATACCGTCAAGAGATTACAAAAAATATAAAATTTCACAAACCCCTAACCTTTACGATTTACTGTCATTTGGGAATTCATCCATTATACCTATATAGTTTTCATCATATACCAAATAATAAAAATAAGAAATGAAATATCTATTTTTTGATTTATATATTCTATATATCCAAAAATATGTCTATTATTATTCAAATGAAAATTCATGCTCCAAAATGGAACCAATCTAGTAGGAAATATAATATCAATATATAGAATTTTTACCATTAAAACTAAAGACGTCGATTATTAGTTATATACACATGTCCACACATTTTCTTAATATATTTATTTCATAAAATAATAAAAATCAATAAGAAAAAAATTTCCATGTGATCTAAACCCTTGATAAGAGAGGAAAGTAATATTGCGCAATATTTTGGATGAATTAAAAAACAAAGAAGAATTTGAATGGATATATGTTGAATCATATTACAAAAAATCCATTTCCATATGGAAATCATCAAAATTCAATAGAAACATCACTATGACCTTTGTAAACATGCTCACTCTGAGGTTATTAAGGGTTGGATTCATTGCCCTCGAAAACCCCATATTTTATTTTAGAGATTACTATAATTTTATTATATATTTCAATATATTAGATAATTTTTATTTTAGTTTCACTGTTCTTCTTCTCCCAGTACCACTTTTAGTTTTCCCTCATTAAGATTATTAATTCATGTTAGTTACAGTAACTAAATAGTTGGTCTAATCCATGAATAATGTTATGGAAACTCTTATATCCAAATTATAAATTATAAATATTTGATTTATAATTTTATTTGTTCAAAGGGTGTGTCATAGTTTTATAGAAAAATTTTCCCCCCTTTCATGAAATTCACAGGTTATTATTATACAATATACCAAATATTATCGCACCCACTTGTATTGGTTCACATAAAATATGATGGATTGTTTGGGATGATGTCGTGAAGACTGTTTGATGGGGTTTGGTAGAGTTTTGTATCGTACCTTACAAAACATTTGTTAATTATTATCTCATATAGGGGAGGTGGGGTTTAATGTTACAAGGGTTTATCTAATAGTTCACTAGATTAAATTATATAAATAGAGTAAAACAATTCAAAAATTATACAACTACACTGGAAAATAGTTATTACCTACATATATGGATAATAAGGGGAATCGATGTAAAAAATGGAAGAAAATACTTTTTTCAAGAAATATTAGTTTACTATCATTATATATATTAAGATAACATAACAAACAATCCCCATCATCTAAAATTCAATTAAAAAATAATCAATTAAAAAATTCCAGTATGTGAAAAAAATCATTATTAGTAAATATACTTTGGAGATGACCCCAGTTATACACTATTATTCAATATGAGTTCAACAATAATTTATGTGATCAGGACTTATAAATGGAAATTAATTGACAATTATCATTCATTGAAAGTGTTTTATACATAATTTATTGAGACTTGAGTATTCGTAATTAAAATAGATCCAAATAATAAAATAATTCAAGGGATAAATAGTGCAGAAATGATTAGAGACATAATTAACTATAATAAGGAAACTATAATGCGAATGTCATTTTCTAATGATATTAATAATTTATATTCAATGTAATTAATAATAGAATATTTCAATTGATGACTAGTGAATGTCACCAAAAACTATTCTTTTAGTTCTGAAGATACAAATATATATTTTACATGAAAAATCTAATACCATCATACATGTCATTTTAAATAATTATAAATATTATCTCTCTATTAATAAAATCATTAATTACCCACTTTTTTAGTATATTTTGAGATTAAAATCATGAAAATTGTATTACAAAACTCATGGTACACTTATACAACAAATATTCTCCACATGAGTGTCCCTCCACGATATATACCTCTATAAATATTCTTGGTGGAATGAGGAATTATAATAAATTAGTGATATCAAATAATTATTAATGCTATAAAATTATTTACATGTAAATGAAAATTTATCATCAGATTATAAATAATTGATAAATTAGAACATGAGTGAAATTTCTTTATTAAATAAATACGATCATGGAATTATAAAAAGTGTAAAAATGGAATTATAGATCAAACAATGATCATATAACATAATGTTAAATAATAATTGAATCTTCATGAAATAAAGAAATATACATCAAAAATTAATTTGAACCCATAAAAATAATCCAGACCCAAGGTTAATCACTCAATTATGTGGTAAAAAAATAAGAATATGAAATATAAACATATATAAATGTTATATTCCATGAAAAATAAGATAATGTAAATATATATAACTACATCATGTAAATTATTTTCATAAAAATATAATGAGACATAAATCATTACCCAATGTATTGGAGTAATGTATAATTTTAGGCCTATATATTTTAATTTTAAACTATATATATATTTTATCTATATAAAATCAATCAGGTTTCATAGAAACATTTACATGTGAATATTAAGGGATTGCATATATGATTTTCTAGTAATAAAAATCATCTAGAGAAGTAAATTAATAAATGAAATAAGTTTAAAAAAAATATACCAAGGAATATTAGTGAATGGGTAGAATATATAAAATACACATGATCATAGTTAATATTGAAGTAGAGAAATTAAAAAAAAAGAATATTTTGTTAAGAAAAAAAATAAAAAATTAGTGACATGTAATTTACGAACACAGGTGATAGAGGGTATTAAAAGGACACAAGACTATAAACGAAAAATAATTTAACATATTTATAGGTATACTATTTTTGAAAAATATATGTGAATGATATTATAAAAAAATATTATAAATTTTATAGAGTTCTATAGAAATTGTGAAAAATAAGAGGGATGTTTAAAAAAACATTGATGATTGAAATATAAAAAATTAAAAATATGATTCTAATAGTAATTAGAATAATAAAATACATCTAAAATAGGGTTCATTTCATAAAATCATAAAACTATATATAAAAAAAAAATTAATGGGTGATATAAACTGTAGAGGGAACACCAATCACGAGATAAATGGTTTGGAAAATCTAATAGAAACATTGAATATTTTGATATAAAAATTACAATTTTTGAAGAAAATGATTAAAAAAGAGTAAAAATATTTATAAATAACCATTAGATGATAATTGTAATTTTATATTTAGAATTTACTTATATATAATTAAAAATATTATTTGATATAGAAGATCTAAAAAAAATGAGTGAAAATATGAAAACCCCTTACTTTTGATTATTTATATCTTGATCATTGCTAAAATTCATTTATAAAAAATATAATTTTATGGTTTTTAAATTTTTTGGAATTATTAATATTTATTTTTATTAATTACATTTATTTATATATGTAAATTTATAAATTTATAATTTTTTATTGTAAAAATTTATATTCATTAATAAATACCTTATTTTTTACATGATTACTTCTGTATAGAAAATTGTGTTTGTGCTCATTTCCCATATATGCATCCTTGGTGAATCATTAAATTTATTATTTAAATATTTTTGATTTTGTTATGGAGTCCTATTAAAAGTTACATTAATTGTTTTTAAATAATTTTAATATTTTTTTTAAAAAAATTAATTATTTTAAAGAATTTAATATATTTAAATCTAAATATATATTAAAATTTAATAATTATTATCATAAATTTAATTCATAATTATTATCTCATATAAAAGGTAATATATTTTCACAATAAATAATAATGGAAGTGGTATAAGATCATTCATTTAGGTGATAAATCTAAAAAAAAACTAGATCATTCTATAATGATTGAATAACTTAGAATTTTTTATATTATTATAAAGAAATGTTTAGATAATAATTAATCAATAATACTGATGAAGATTAAAAAATGTTATTGAAAAAATTAAATGCTTATTTTAGTGTATCTATTCATTCAATAAGTTACTTTTTTGAATTAAAGGATAGATGGAACTTCTTGTTGATAAAATAACACAAAACCGAAATATAAATATTGATTAATGAATATGGTTAAATTTTATAGAGGATACTGATTGAACTTTTTGGTTTCATGTTAGTGTGTAAGGGGACATTTTATTGGTCATTTTGAGTGAAATATTTTCAAATTCCCTTTAGATAATGTATAAAAACGTGATACAATTGTAATATACGTCTTTAAATACAACATAAACACAGTTAAATGATATTATTTATATAGTTTTAATTTTTTACTCATATTAACATTTTAATACATTTTAATAAATTTTAATTAGCAAAGTGTTAGCTCAAATTTTTGCTATGAAATTTTTTTTCCATAAATAATATTTTCCCAATAAGTTAACTTTAAAATTATTATCCACATATGATATTAATTTGATTATATTAAATTCTATAAGAGGTTATATGTAATATTATATTTATAATGTATATTACATATATTTTTTCTCAATCTTACCTTTTTAGGCCTCAATTGATCCATTCATATCTGATACCCACTAACGATCAGTCGATGATTAGTAACATAATTTTTTTATATATAAATATTAAATTAATTTATAATCATTTTTAACAAAGATAAATTGTATTTTTAAAAATTAAAATTCATAATATATATACCATCCCATTATTTTAGTCTTAATTATACCTAAAATTACATAATATTATGAATATATTACTTGACATGGAAAGCAGAGCGAGAATGAAATCAAGAGTTTTTAATAAAATATTTTTAGATTTGTGCATTAAAATATGGATGTTAAATTATTTCATATAAATTGATGTACTAATATTATTTAATTTATGATGAAAAATGGGTGAAGTGGAATCACATAGTAGGTTTCTTTTGTATGAAGATCATTTTTCTTAGCATTGAATAGAGGTATCTTACATTGGGTTTTCTCTTCATTAGGACTAATCCAAACCTCAAAAATTATATTATGGGAAAAAATATGTTTGAGAAGTTCATGGTTGTTGAAATAGATATTTGATAAATGCTCAATAAACTATGACCCATGATTACAACTACAATATACTTATTCGTAGATTTTATTGAGAAATATTGAGGATTTTTGTACGTAGAAACTAGGAGGTTTCAAAAATGGAATTAATAAAGTAATAAAATATTTATATATAACATTAATTTTATAAATTTCTATTTTTTGAAAATAGAATAGAAATTTTTTCTATTTTTAAATCTAATAAACATATGATATTATTGTAATGTAGCTAGATATAAATATAAGCACATTTTTTTGATGAAAAATCCATTTTTCTAAAAATTAATTTTTTATGAAGTATTTATTTTTATTTTATGAGACTTAATATATTTCATATAGAATATTATTTATTTTAACAAAATATTAAGAATATTTTAATTATTAATTGTTAGTAAATTTTAAATAGAAAAATTAATTATTAAATAAAGTATTTATCTATGAAAACAAGTTTCAAAAATTTTAAATCTCAAATATAGAAATGTTAGAAATTAAATTTTCCTAATATAACTTTATTTTTTATATTGAAAAAATTTTCTTTGGATTATTTTATAGTATATTTATGAAATAAAGTATTTTTTGGTGAATATTGAAAAATATATATCTTATTGAAACCATAATGCTTAAAAAATATCTCAAAATACGAGTAACATAAAATATAACCAAAAAAATTCATGATGAATATATTTGGAGTGATATAAATAATTTATTAAATATTTATTTAAATCAAAAAGCATATGTTTAACATTTTGAAAATGAAGTAGTAATTTTCTAGTAAACCCTCACTTGTTCATATAACTAAATGTAAATAAGGATAAAGTAGTTATAATTTTTATTTTTAAATACCTTAACATTTATTCTGTATAATAATAATAATATTAAGTGGTTTTTAAATCTAAAACATTGATAATTTTATCATAGGTATCATTTTATGTTTAAAAACACACATTTTAAAAAAAAAGTTTTTTAATTTTAAAATTGATAATGTTTAAATGAATTTTTCACAAAAAAAGAAAGATCATTTTATTTAATAAATTTAATATTTTAGTTATTCAGATCCAAATAAATTATTAAGGACTATTTTACATTTATCCATTAAATGTAATTTATATAGTTAAAATTTAATTTATACATGAAAATAAAAAAATTGTAAAATAGAAAAATATAAGACTATAAGTCATAATTTCATGTTTATAAAATGTGTTTAAATGAATGTTTGATGACTTAACAACATTACCTATTCATTTCTTATATTATTTTCAATTTATTGGACCAGATTACCATTTAATAGTTACATTATATTTATATTTATATAAAATCCACTAATGTTCCTTATGAAAGTATTTTTCCCCACCCTACTTCTCCTCAGACTCAAAAACATTTATATTCATTATGAAACATCAAAAATATATCCCCAACACTCCTATAAGCTTCCTAGATGGTTTTGTCTCAAAATACTACCTCTCATTACTTTAATCTGTAAGAACCCAAATCTTCTTTTAAGGTATGTTTTTCCTTTTTCTGGAATTTTTGAAAAAAAAATGATCTTTCTGGAAATTTTTGAAGTACACGCCATGTAATTTCTGAGTACACGCCATGTACTCCCTTTTTCGCTCGAAGCCGTGTGCTGGCCATGTCTGGGCCACACAAACGGTGTTTAAGGGTGAGGTGGAGGCCGGTTAATTCAGTGTACGGAAAACTGAAGTACACGCCGTGTACTCAAGAAGTACACGCCGTGGACTTTTTTTTTCATTAAACAGAACGGGGTCTCACCTCATCACAATATTTTCCTTCTTCTAGGTCTGGTTCGTCCAAAAGCGACCCGTACGGCCGAATCATTGATGAACTCCCTCCTCGCCATCCGTTCTCTGATTCGAGCACGGTCAGTTGCGTTAGAATTGCAGCGGTGAGTTCTTCCTTCTTCTCGAGTCTTGTTTCTTGATTCCTCCTCATTTCCAAGTTATCATGGGATGAACGTTTTGTGCGTTTTCTTAGATCTTCGTCGTCCAAAGGGGAATCTGTCATCGAGGTTCACATATATCGATTTCCTAGGATCGAGGTTGGTGGTTTGTTCCTTTCTGTAGAATGCTAATGAATATTATGTGAAAATTCCACCAATACTCATGAACGGGGTATTGCGTGTTCCTGTTTTTCCCCTGTTATACTGTCTGCTTTTCTTGATTACTATAGTAGACTTTATGCTTGTGATTAGAGTAATTTATTTTGTGCTCAGGTTGCTTTGCCATGTTTGTTTTTCCTGTTGGGAGTTTTTCCAGTTTCCATACCTTGTTGTAGGATAGTGGAACTGTCTCTTTGTTATGCCGTTGAGACTTAGTTGATAGCCAAGTAGTTCTTGAGGTTCACTTTGATGATGCACGCACGCTGAGCATGTTTTACTTTTCCACACAGGACTGTGAGAGCCTAGTGTAGTAGAGCATAAGGAGAATCGAAGTAAGATATTTTCCAGAGTTTCTTTTAATACGATGCGAGACCACAAGGGGAATTAATGACGAGTGCTTCCTCAGAGATATTTTAGTTCCTCGACACGGGCCACATGGGGAATGTGACGTTGAGTGCTTCCCCAGAGATCCTTTAGTACGATACGAGACTATAAGGGGAATTGACGATGAGTGCTTCCCCAGAGAGTCTACTTTCTAGCTGAACCAGAGGGGTAAGACTGTGTGTGCCTTTCAGAGGGATACTAGTGCTTTGTAGGTTGAACAATAGGGGTTAGGCTGTGAGAGCTACCTAGAGGGTTACCTGTTTACTTTTTTCACTGGTTTTTTACTTGAGTACCATATATGTTAGAACTGTGGATTGTAGCTGTTTGTGCTATCCTGTTTACTGCTTCTTGTTTTATTACTGCCATCTATTCATTGACTGTTAGGCACAAATATTTGGGTGATTGCCTATTGGGATTGTATCTCACACCCTATTTGGGCCATGCTTTTCGGCCCAAGCAGACTATGTTGCTGCAGGTGTAGATAAGGGAAAGCACCCTTCTACTTAAGGATCTTGATTGCACTAGAGCTGGGGAGTATGGGACAGAGCCATGGCTCGCGATGCTGAGGAGTTTACGTTGTTTTATTTTTCAGTTGGTTTCAGTTGTATTTCAGAACATTGTTGCATTTACTATTTTCTTTAGATACTTTTAACTGATGCATCATTATCATCATTACTATACGTATTCATTTCTTCTGCTGTTTGGTTTCAGTTGTTATGTATGTTATTACTGCTTCCGCTATTGACTGTAGTTTTTCTGTTGTATAATTTACCAAATGAGGGCATAGTTTCCCCACTAACTCACCAAGGCCCTCACTACTAGTCGGAAGCCTTTGGCATTTTGGGAAACACACTTTAGGTCATGTGGCGAACCGGGTACGGGGCACGAGTGGAGGGGCTCTGGATTCGGGTTGTTACAAAGTGGTATCAGAGGAGTTCTTTTCTCTTTCTTTCTATTTGGAGACTTTAGCAAGGGATAGGACATATTCGGTACTTGGAATTAAGCTGTGATCAGGAGTAGCTAACCTGTGTACATGGAAAAGCCATACTACCTCGTTAATTACAGTTTGCTGGTTTTGAGATTTTATGGTTGATTTGATTTCACCTAGAGTGATTCACTTGACTTGTGCTATTATTGTTTTGATACTTCGGTTCTATTTCTATCACAACCCAATGAGATGAAGTTATCCCATCTCATGATTCACTTGACTTGACATGTCATACATTCTTTCCATGCCATCTTGGGTGCATTAGCGATTGCATGCTGCTGTGATACACTCTGTGTAGATTATGTATGCTGTTGTGATAAATGCTTGATAGATTCTCTGCTGTCATGTTAGAAAGCTTTTTGTTTTGTTCCTTGCTTAAAATGAATGCCAAATTTTGGTTCTTGAGGTATTATGATCCCTCTAATATTGGAAGTTGGCACCACTCTGCCTTGTTTTTAGTGTTTCTGGAATTCTGTGCAGTTTTTGCGCTACTGCCCAGAAAAACCCAGAATACATGGTGTGTACTTTTTGGATACACGCCATGTATTTTTCAGGCTATGTCACTGACCGTGTGAGCAGAACACGGTGTCATGGAAGTAACTTAGGGAACACGCCATGTAGTCCTGTCCAGGTACCCGACCGTGTCACGAACAACATGGGCCGACGTTACCTTCTTTTCCACATGCCGTGTTTATTCGGAACACACCGTGTAGTCTTGTCCAGGTACCCGAACATGTCACAAACAACACAGGACGAGGTCACCATACCTATACATTCTGTGTTTGTTTGGAGCATGCCGTGTATGGTTCAGCTGTTTAGACAACCGTGTGCTTAACAACACGGACCACCAAAGCCTTGTCTAGTACACGCCGTGTTTGTTTCAAACACGTAGTTTAGCCTCGGGTTAAGTCGGACCGTGTGGGTCAGCCGTGTAAAGAGACTCGGACAGGGGACTAGTTTTCTTGTACATGCCGTGTGTTGGGGTCAACATGCCGTGTAGTTTGAGGTGTTACATGACTTGTAGGGCAGGAGTACACGCCCATGTCAGTGGCTTTAGAAGACACGCCGTGTAGTTTTTATACACGCCGTGTAGTCGTGTTTTGCAATATTTTGTGTTTTTCTTCCCCTGTTCCCGTTTTTTACTCTTGTGTTATATGTCCTTGTTTTTCTGATCTAAGGTGTAATTTTGATCCTTCAGAGCTATGCCTCCGAGACATCCTCTGATCATATGTCTGTCGTCAGGTAGTGATCAGACGCCAGGCATGGCTGATCAGGGACTCCCTTCCGATCCCCCAATCGAGCCATCCTTGGCACTGGCTGTCATACCAGTTGAGGGCGCTGATGC
The DNA here is from genome assembly GCA_963277665.1 of Viscum album. Lineage (NCBI taxonomy): Eukaryota > Viridiplantae > Streptophyta > Magnoliopsida > Santalales > Viscaceae > Viscum > Viscum album. Next base: position 1,740,657,799 of record OY728125.1, on the reverse strand, counting down.
GCAGTTCAGGGAGGGCTTCATGAGGATGATTCAGGCCTTCTAGGGAGCACCGCCACCTGCCTCGTCTATGGAAGACCTGATGTGGGTTTTCCAGAAGTAGCATCCTCCCATGTTCTCGGGGGAGGGAGGACCTCAGGCTTCAGAGTCATGGCTGGAAGCCATGTTGACTATCTTCTAGCATCTGGAGATGCCTCCAGAGAGATGGGTCAAGCTCACCACCTACATGCTTCGAGACTCCGCCAAGAGGTGGTGGGATGTGATCTCACAGGTAGGTCAACAGCAGGCTATGACTTGGGAAAAGTTCCAGCACATGTTCTATGACTACTTCTACCCAGAGACCCTGAGGGCCGATTGAGACCAGGAGTTCATGAGCTTAGAGTAGGGTACCCTATCTGTCATGGAGTATTCCTCTCGTTTCACCAAGCTGTAGCATTTTACACCCCTTCGGTATGGGAGTGGGGTTTTCTTGGTAAGGATGTTTGAGGAGGGACTCAGTCGAGAGATCTACTCGTAGGTAAACATATTCCCATTGACTTCCATCACTTCCATCGTCAACTAGGCACTGATTGCAGAGCACAATTAGAGAGACTCTGGAGCTATGAGCCAGGGCGGTTCTACTTCCAGAGTTAGCTTCCCTCGAGATGATAGAAAGAAGCATCGTAGGGAGTCTACGCGCGGTGATTCGAGGAAGCAAGATGCATCACCAGGCGGCCATGTGACATGCTACCAGTGTGGCTGGACAGGGAACATGAGGCTGCAGTGCCAGAGAGACCCCATGGAGTTCCAATATTGCGGCAAGATGGGTCACCTTCAGTGTTTCTGTCAAGTTCTCTCACCAGCAGCTGGTGACCGGGGTTCTTCCATGACTCCTCATTCAGGAGCAGCCCCACCAGTTTCTCACCAGTCGGGAAACTGGAGTTCTTTCGGCCATTCGGGCCGAGGTGGAGGTTGAGGACGTGGTGGTCAGACACCAGTTCCTCAGCACTAATAGGGCACTTCAGCTCAGAGTGGTCAGCCAGGGGCGCATGGCCACGGTATAGGCCAGTCTTTCGCCGTGGAGCAGACTTATCAGGAGTAGGATCCCGACCCTTCTACTGTTTGAGGTATGATTTTAGTAGCTTCATTTTTATCTTCAAACCTTTTTGATACTGGTGCTATGCATAGCTTTATCTCCACTACTATCATAGAGAGCCTTGGGCTCTGCATCTTTTCTTCTGCCGACTCGTTGACACTAGACACACCTTTGGGAACGAGGACATCTAGTGTACTCCAGCGTAGACAGTTCCCTCTCGAGGTTGCAGGGTATCACTTTTTATGGGATCTCTATGTCCTAGAGATGATGGGCTATGATTTCATCCTCGTCATGGACTGGCTGATTCCCTTCCAGGAAGTCGTTGACTGTTACCGCCGCAGAGTCAGTTTCATCTCACCAGAGGGTGAACCTTTTCTTCATAGAGGCAAATGGGATGTTCGGGCGAGTCAGGAAGGAATCGAGCATATTGGGCTAGGAGGGGTGACCGCCCAGATTTCTAGTCTTTATTTGGATAATCAGGGGGCTCCAAAGTTGGAATTTTCTCTAGTGGTGGATTTTTTTAGGTATATCTTTCCAGAGGACTTTTCGGGTCTACCACCGGAGTGTGAGGTAGACTTCTCTATTGATCTCATGCCAAGAGAGGCACCAGTGTCCATTCCTCCCTATAGGATGACCACACTTGAGTTGCAGGAGCTCAAGAAGCAGTTGGAGGAGCTACAGGCTAAGGGTTTCATCCGACCTAGTACTTATTCTTGGGCTTCGCCTGTTCTATTTGTGAAGAAGGCAGACGGTACCCTTTGGCTTTGTGTAGATTATTAAGAGCTGAACCAGTTGACTGTCAAGAACCGATATCCCTTGTCGCAGATTGATGAACTTTTTGATTAGCTTCGAGGAGCCCGAGTGTTCTTGAAGATCGAATTGAGGTCCGGTTATCATCAGTTGCATGTTAGACCATCAGATATACATCTGACAGCCTTCAGGAGCAGATATGGTCTATACGAGTATACAATCATGCCGTTTGGTCTCACAAACGCACCTGCAGTTTTCATGGCACTGATGTACCAAGTGTTCCATCCTTACTTGGACTCCTTCATTGTGGTCTTCGTGGATGATATCATGGTGTACTCTCACACTCTACATGACCATGCCACACATATTGATATCGTTCTGAGTACACTGAGAGAAAATTGACTCTATGCTAAAATCTTGAAGTGCCACGTCTGGATGGATCAGATTCATTTCTTGGGTCATGTCATCTCAGAGGAAAAAGTGTCAGTGGGCCCATAGAAAGTGGGAGCTGTAATTTCTTGGGAGAAGCTGAAGAACGTTTTTGAGGTACAGAGCTTCCTTAGGCTGGCTGGATACTACCGACGCTTCATACGAGACTTTTCTCATCTAGCAGCACCTTTGACAGGTCTGACCAAGAAGGGGGTGAAGTTCTTATGGTAAGATTCTTGTGAGTCATCCTTTCTGGAGCTGAAAGGGAGGTTGACGTCGACATAGATATTAGTCTTACCAGAACCAGAAAAGAACTATACAGTCTACTGCGATGCTTCAGGTATCGGGCTAGGAGCTGTGCTTATGTAGGGAGATGGAGTCATTGTGTACGGGTCTCGGCAGTTGAGGCCACATGAGAGGAACTACCCTATGCATGATCTGGAGTTAGAATCTATTGTTCATTCCTTGCGCTGTTGGAGACACTATCTTCTGGGAGAGCACTTTGTGGTCTTCATGTGACCATAAGAGTCTCAAGTATATCTTCACTCAGCATGATCTGAATCTAAGGCAGCGCAGGTGGGTCAAGTATCTTTAGTCTTTTGACTTCGAGCTTCCCTATAAGCTGGGAAAGGCCAACGCCGTAGCAGATGCATTGAGAAGGAGAACTCAGATTCAGGCAGTTCAAGAGGTCAATAGTGAGTGGAAGCTAATGGCTCTATTCTCTAAGATGCATCTGGAGGTGCATGACCGACGGGGATAGACTTTTCTATCTTCTATAGCTGTTACCTCCACGCTATGTGATCAGGTACGGATGAGGCAACTATCAGACTCAGAAGGCTTAGTCCTACAGCAGAGTGTGTCAGGAGAGGACCCTCTTCCTAGATGGACAATGGGATAGGATGAGATCATGTATTTCCAAAGATGCGTATCGGTGCCAGAAAACATACACGAGGAGATGATGTGGGATTTCCATTTCTCTGTTTGGGAGATTCATCCTGGCATCACCAAGATGTATCAATACCTTTATCTCCAATACTGGTGTCTAGGTATGAAGAAGGACATTGCTGGTTTTGTCATGAGATGTTCTACTTGTCAGCAGGTGGAAGCATAGCATCAGTGACCAGCGGGGCTTTTACAACAGTTACCCACTCCGGGTGGAAGTGGAACGATGTTGCGATGGACTTCGTGACTAGGTTTCCGAGATCACCTCACGGAAACAATGCAGTTTGGGTTGTTGTCGACAAGCTTATGAAGGTTTCTCACATCTTGCTGATCAAGGAGACCTTCAGTGTCGATGATCTGGGATGACTTTACATCAGAGAGATCGTTCGTCTGCGTGGAGTGTCGCGCTCTATTGTTTCAGATAGAGATGCACCCTTCACCTCTCGGTTCTGGAAGGGACTTCCGAAGGCCTTGGGTACACATGTACTTTTGAGTACAGCTTACCATCACCAGACTGATGGCCAGTCCGAGCACACGATCCAGGTACTTGAGGATATGCTCCGGGCTTGCATCCTTGACTTTGTCGGTTCTTAGGAGAAGAATATTCCTCTGGTGGAGTTAGCCTACAACAATAGTTTCTAGGATACCATTCAGATGGAACTATACGAAGCTTTGTACGGTAGGCCATGACGATCACCCTTATGCTGGCTCGAGGCAGGATAGACAGCTTTGCTGGGACCTCGTCTTGTTCAGGAGACTTTAGAGCAGATAGAGCTGATTCGGAAGAGGATGGCTACATCGCAGTCTCGACAGAAGTCTTATGCTAATCAGTGGAGACGACCTCTAGAGTTTGAGGTCGGAGATCAGGTTTTTTTAGGTGTCACACCAAGGTTGGGACACAAAAGGATTCGGAGATAGGTTAATCTTTCACCGCGGAACGTTAGAACATTTGAGGTTTTGGAGAGAGTTGGGCTAGTCGCCTATCGGCTGCAGCTACCTCAGCGTTATCGGGCCATGCACGATGTCTTCCATGTCTCTCAGCTTCGACGTTACTTTTCAGACTCGTCTCATGTATTTCATCCAGAGGAAGTTGAGATTGAAGCGGATGCGTCGTTCAAGGAGCATCCTATCCGGATTGTCAATCGTAGTACGGAGGTCCTCCGCGGGAGGTCTGTTCCTCTGGTACGAGTGCCATGGCAGCACGGGCGAGTATAGGACGAGACCTGGGAGAGGGAGACTGATGTACGATCGTAGTGGCCAGAGCTATTCGGGGTTTCTCCTTCTCCGTCTCTTTAGGGAAATTCGGGGATGAATTTATTTAAGGGGGGAAGTTTGTAAGAACCCGGATCTTCTTTTCAAGTACGTTTTTCCTTTTTATGGAGTTTTTGAGAAAAAATGATCTTTCTGGAAATTTTTGAAGTACATGCCGTGTCCTTTATGAATACACACAATTTACTCCCTTTCTCGCTCGAAGCCGTGTGCTGGCCATGTTTGGGCCACACACACGGTGTGTAAGGGTGAGGTGGAGGCCGGTTAATTCAGAGTATGGAAAACTGAAGTATACTCCGTGTACTTAATAAGTACACGCCGTGTAATTTTTTTTTCATTAAACGGATGGGGGTCGCGCCTCATCACGATATTTTCCTTCTTCTACGTCTGGTTCGTCTGAGAGCGGCCCGTACGACCGAATCTTCGATGAACTCCCGCCTCGCCGTCCGTTCTCCGATTCGAGCATGGTCAGTTGAGTTGGAATCGCAGTGGTGAGTTCTTCCTTCTGCTTGAGTCTTGTTTCTTGATTCGTCCTCGTTTCCAAGTTACCATGGGATGAATGTTTTGTGCATTTTCTCAGATCTTCATCATTCTAAGGGGAATCTGTCATTGAGGTTCATGTATATCGATCTCCTAGGATCGAGGTAGGTGGTTTGTGCCTTTCTGTAGAAAGTTAATGAATATTGTGTAAAACTTCCACCAATTCTCATGACCGGGTTATTGCGTGTTCTTGTTTTCCCCCTATTATACTGCCTGCATTTCTTGATTTCTATAGTAGAGGTTTATTCTTGTGATTAGAGTAATTTATTTTGTGCTCAGGTTTCTTTCCATGCTTTTTTTTCCTGTTGGGCGTTTTTCCAGTTGCTATACCTTGTTGTAGGATAGTGTAACAGTCTCTTTGATATTCCGTTGAGCCTTAGTTGATAGCCAAGTAGTTATTGAGGTTCACTTGGACAATGCACACATGCTGAGAATGTTTTAATTTTCCACATAGGACTGTGAGAGCCTAGTGTAGTAGACCATAGGTAGAATCAAAGTAAGGGCTTCTCTAGAGTATCTTTTAATACGATGTGAGACCACATGGGGAATTGTCGATGAGTGCTTCCTCAGAGAGTTTGTAGTTCCTCGACGCGATCCACATGGGGAATGAGATGTTGAGTGCTTCCCCAGAGAGACTTTAGTATGATACGAGACTATAGGGGGAATTAAAGGCGAGTTCTTCCCCAGAAAGTCTACTTTCTAGTTGAACCAGAGGGGTGAGACTCTGTGTGCCTCCGAGAGGGCTGCTTGTGCTTTGTAGGTTACACAATAGGGGTTAGGCTGTGAGAGATACCCAGAGGGTTACCTGTTTAATTTTGTCACTGGTTGTTTACTTTAGTACCTTATATGTTAGAACTGTGGATTGTAGCTGTTTGTGCTATCCTGTTTACTGCTTATTTTATTACTTCCATCTATTCATTGACTGTTAGGCACAAATATTTGGGTGATTGCCTACTGGGATTGTATCTCACACCCTGTTTGGGCCATGCTTTTGGGCCCAAGAAGACTATGTTTCTCCAGGTGTAGATAAGGGAAAGTGCCCTTCTACTTCAGGATCTTGATTGCACTGGAGCTGGGGAGTATGGGACCGAGCCGTGGCTCGCGATGTTGAGGAGTTTACATTGTTTTCTTTTGCACTTGGTTTCAGTTGTATTTCAGCACGTTGTTGTGTTTGCGGTTTTCTTTAGATACTTGTACCTACGACATCATTATCATCATTACTATATATATTCATTGCTTCCACAATTTGGTTTCAGTTGTTATGTATGTTATTACTGCTTCCGCTATTGATTGTTGTTTTTCTTTTGTATACCTTATCGAATGAGGGAATAGTTTCCCCACTGACTCACCAAGGCCCTTGCTGCTAGTCAGCAGCCTCTGGCGTTTGGGGAAACGCGCTTGAGGTCATTTGGAGAACCGGGTACGGGGCACCAGTGGAGGGGCTCCGGATTCGAGTTGTTACACAATCCATCTCAAAACGGAGATTTTCTAATGGTGTATGTTAATATTCAAACTTCCTTTGTTCCAATTTCTTTTCCTTTATTTATTTTCCACCTCATCAAATTTTAATCTTCCCATGTTGAAATAATTTAATTATTATAATATTTAAATATACTTGTTTTAATGTTTATTGGTTAACCATTTTCAATCTTTCTCCCAAACATTCCAAAATGATGTTAATGATTGTGTCAGGTTAGAATTACTGCCCCTATATGGGGCATGATTCATTTTCTATAAATTCCCTAAAAGGATGGTTAAATGGGGTATTTAATAAATAAATATGATCTTTCCAACACTATTAATATTATTAAAATATAAACCAATTCAAACTACATTTATATGACATTCAAAGGAATCTATCACCGATACGTACCTGCTGAATATCGCCTATGTAAAGTTATGTTTTCCATTTTTCTTAGAGAAATTTATTCCTTATATTTATTTCACAAAACATTATTATATAATATAAAACAAAAAAGTAATATTATAAATATTCCGTAATAATGAAATTATTCTAATAGAATCACTTTCATAACCATATTAATTGATGTATTATTATTTATTCCCTTTTAGGTTAATATAATAAACTAATAGAATAGTGATATTTATTTTCAATTATAGAGACTAACAAAAAAAAATACTATTATTATTGGAAATTAATGTGATAAAAATTTATGCATTATGATTTTATAATGTTTTTATTAAATATAAACTTATTATTATTGTAACGGTATTTAATTCGTTATAAACCAATGAAACAATATCATGACTGACACAATAGTTACTAATCCTAACTAATATACAAATGAAATATAAAATATAAATAATTATATGAGTTATATTCTAGTACATAAAATGATCACTAATTTATATTCAATTTATCTATAAAATGGAATCAATGCCACTATTATAAAACTATTACTAAATGAACAACAAAATATAATAACATCTGATAAGGAATGAAAAATATAAAAAACTAATTTATTTGTAATAAATGATAATAAACTAATTTAAATAATATTTAGACATATAAATAATGATAAAAAATAATATTAAGTAAAAATAAATTATTTATTCCTGATTTTAAAAAACTTTTAGATTAGTAAGATTAAAGGTGATGATGTTTCATGTGTATTTACATTCATTGAGAACAATTTTTTATGAACCCAATTTCACTAAAATTTTCTATATAATTTATAGTGTATTAATAATATATTGAATTATCTTTTATTTTTGGTAGATGAAGTAGAATTTCATGCACTTTATTTTAACGGTTTATTATCAAAACATTTCTTATCCATTATGGTATTTATCTTGAGTTGTCTTAGTTTAATGAATCATAATGACTCATCATGGACTGTGGTCTTATGTGATGTTTTATTATGTTATATTTTATATTTTTTCAATTAGTATTTTTTAGAAGAGAATTAATTTTTTGTATTTCATTCTTTCTAATCTTTTAGTTGTTAAAAATATCTTCACTTATCTAAAAATATTATATTTTTCTTCCATATCGATATTTATTCTTAAATATAATATTCTCTTTTTATTATTTTGAAATTTAATCATTAATTTTTTCTATAATATAAATATTTAATTACCTCATTTTAAAATTTTATTTATCACAATAATTATAATATAGGTTTCAATAATGGTATTTTCAAAACATTGAATTGGATTTCCCTTTTATGATCATATTTTTATAATCCACGCCACATATCATATGAAAAGTAATTATATTATTTGAATGAATCAATTTTTTATAATTTCATTAATGTTTTCATTTTAAATTTATATCACATTTTCATGATAAAAATGGAATTTTGGAAGTAAAATTTTTATTTCTTCTATACACAATAATCGTAGGAATTTTTCTCTAATAAAAACATTAAATGAAATTTATCCTTCTTTCTTGCATAAATAACTCTCTGTTATGGAGTTTATAATTATGATACATTCCATATGAAATACTACTTAAGGGTTATTGATGTTTGGGAAACAACCAATCTAGTTTTTATATCAGGTAATGTGGTACCATTTGGAAATGATATGAAATACAAAATCAACCTTGGTTTTCTCAGGATATGTTGAATGATTTGTAACTTATAGAACATATATTTTTGGAAAATGGTGTGAGGGGTCCTATATTATCATCATATGATTAGATTATGATTTTATATCTAATGAGATGATCAAGTTTGGTGATTGTTAAATATTATCAATGATTAAATAGAGAAACTTATTGGATATGTTCAAAAAATTGAATGGTTTCACTTCAAGGATACTATCAATATTTAATGATGTAATGTGAATATGTTTTTCTAATATAACTTTTTATGATATGCATTATGGAATTGATAAATTTTTATATAATGTTCTATGATTATGATTAAGTTCCCATGTATGTATCTAATGTTTTCTCACTCATATTCCAGGATATATGTTCTCTTATCATAGATTACACATCTAGATATAATATTTTATAGATAAATCATATTATTATGTGTTACTTTTGATAAGTTATGTCTCAAATGAACATATTTTTCTATTATGATTATGATCTAACCCCTAATATCAAATTGATTAGTTTTCCCAAACTGATAATTTGAGATCACCCCTTTTTATGTTTTCATTCCTCAGGTTGTGAATATTAGTATAATTTATGAGAACATTAGAAGGGTTCTTATGGGTGGTTTTTATGTCCAAGATTATCATTTAAAAAATTTCATATAGAACTTATCTTTAATGTCATTAATCCTTCCTTTAATATGAATCTGTAGTTACTATTTGATGTATTTTTTTTGATATGGAAAATATATAAGAATAAAACATGTATATGTTAAATAATATATGATAATTCATAATTTATGTGAAAAGTATATATTTTTTACACATAATTTGGTAATTTGTGTCTATATCACCTAATTTTTTATCATAGAAAGTATTTTTTATTTTTTTTGATTTTATTATTAATTTTTCAGGATTATGATGAGAGATCATTATTGAAAAAATAGGGAAAATTCTATGTAAATGATACAATAATGAAACATTAGAACTATTTTTAATATATGGTTGTTTCATGAATAATATCCATAATAAGATACTAGAAGAAATAATCGACATTGTGATGGATTCATAGAGGGGTAATCATTCTACAAAATATTGTCTGAGTATTAACTCAAACATCAATCAGAGAATGATCTGTGGGCGTAAGGATTCACAACAAGCCGTAGATCCTTAGAGGATATTATTTGGTGACTCAAATGATATTTATAAATAATTTGGATATATTTTAATATTTCTATGCTTGAAACAATAATAAGAAAAAAATGTATTAAATGTATGAAACCAAGGGATTCATAAGGTATGCATTTTGTAAATTATTATATTCTTTTATATATAATAGGTAAAATATGATATTATATCATATATTGCAATTATTTTTTGGATTTTAAAATTATATTAACGTATAAAATAATTTTATGATGTCTATTTATTGGGATTATGTTATAAATTATTAGAGAAATCAACATAAAGAATCCTAGAATATACCAAGAGTTAACTTGGTTGAACTAAAAGATAATTAAATTGTATTGAAGTGTGAAAATTATAAAGGATAGTCATTTATATGAGAATAATTATGATTATTATCTTATGATATTAATTAGAAATTTCTCATGTTATTTCTTTTGGGTTTTTATTGTGGATAAATTTTGGATGAACCCTATTAATTAATTACATGATTAGAAATTTAGAAATTTATCCTCAATCAACCAAATTAAAAACATATTTAGTGATATGTGTTGTGTATATTGAAAACCAACAATCATGAATCATGATTAACTATGTAAATTATATTGATATTCCTAGCACAAAAATGAATTGTTGTATATAGTCTCATGGAAGTTATTGTGACAATGACCATGGATGAATGACGATTCAATCTTATTTTTGTCAAATATGATGTAATAATTCCAATGGGAATGTATCAATAGATCGATAAGATGTTTTAGTGTGGATATACAGGGAACCCAACCAACATTTTGGAGGAAAAGTGATTTGATGATTTAATAGTGTTTTTGGAAATAGAGTTTAATAAGCGGGACCAATAATGGTTTAATTTCATAAATATTGGAAATATGTCCATTATCCAATTAAATGACCAAATCAACTGGATTATATTGATGATATGTGGAAATAATTTCAATGACCACCTGATCATGGAAAATCAAATATAACAATAATTACTGTACTAGGTTTTGAAAATTTTATAGAGTTTGGAGAATAGAACCACTACTCAAGAACAATTTGTCTAATATTTAAATATTTTATAAGAAACTCCTTTACAATGATAATATTTTCATTGAACAAATAATAAAGAACCCAATCAGTATATATTTACTTATTAACAAAAACATCTAGTGTAATGGTTATTATATCCCAAGATAATGTTTATAGGAATATTCATTGTAAAAATCATACGATTATTCTTGTATATAAATTTTATTTGGTGTATTAGTTCTCTCTATATAATAGAAATATTATTTGGAGAAAGGAGACAACCTTTCATATCATCCAATGATGGTCTATGAATAAAATGCAGAATATGAACACTTTTTACAAGGAAATTATATAATAAGGGTCTTGATAGAAATTAAATATAGACTCTTGGATCCTATTTCTGGAGAAAAACATAATTTTAGGGATAATACAACTCTAAATATAGACAATTTTTTTCTATATTTTTAATGTTAATATGAATCCAGAAATTTTTAATGAATTTTATTTATCATTTAAAAATCCTTTGTTAGTTCAATTAATAATATACCATTTAAATTGTTAGGGTGTATTTTATTTATGTGTGGGAGAAGGTTTAATGAAACACCATGATGTCTTAGTATTAATTACCTTTTAATATTATATAATAATTAATATCTCTTCTCATGAACAACAGTGACCTGAAATGGAAAAATAACACTTAAAAAATTAATAAACTTTACCATTATATTGGAGTCATTTAATTATTATTAATTAAAATATGTATATAAGGCAAGGAATAATTTTTCATAGGAATGACATGGTGTAGAATGTATCTCCATTGAAGGAATCTTATGAGTATTATTTATTTATATTGAAGGGGAATATAGAGGATGATGAGTGCTATAATATGGTCCCTAGAAAAAAATTTATTCCGAAAAGGATAAATCTCACATGAAGCAAACTCTGGAAGCTAGGGCTCATGTTATACAGAGATATGACTCGGACTAGTGTATGGATTATGGATCATGTGTGGAATTAGATAATTAATTTTTATTTTTTACAAGTTTAAGAATCATTGTTTCTATACTAAATGTACCTAGGTTCTCATCTTTTACCCCATTCCATACTTTCATTTATATTTTATCATTTAAATGATTGTGTTGTTTCATCCAATTTTTTCTCAAGGTATAAATATATTGTAATGCCCCGACCCCAGCTACACAGATTCGGTGCATTACTTCGTAACATTGGCATGATCACAAAAGTTCAAGTCTCAAAAGACAGATTTGTTTAGTAGCCTTGGAAACACTAGACACATTCATAAATGTTACATTACATCATAAAGTGAAAATCTACAAATACAAAGTCTCCATAGTCCACACTCATATCCTCTTGTGACTATCCTTGCAGGTCATTCATAAAATACTTCTTCACATCCTGGAAAATATTAAAACATTGAAAGGGGTGAGCTCAGATGCTCAGTAAGGATAAAAATATTGCGGAAGCTTTCATAAATAAATATAAACATTTAAGGCAATGTATAACTAAAACAAAATCCTTTTAAACTTGAACATAAACATAATGTGGTAAAAGTAAAATGAGATAATTCCATTTACTTTTTCACATGGATATTCTACTGGTCAAATAATCACATGCAATATCAATAACCACTTTCATAATGATGGAATGCATAATGCCAGACTATCATAAACACGTAGTCAAGGCCTCGTGCCAAGACCACAAATAAGATTTTGTCAAGGCCTCGTGCCAAGACACTAGTTTGTCTCACGAGACCTACCAATGCATCGAGGAGCTATAGCGGACTCCACCCGTCACATATTAAGTCCAATGAATTTCTCATATGAACAGGTTCAAACATATCATAAACCATAACATAATCGTATCACATAAAACATTCATAAAGGAAACATAACATTTAAACATTTCAATCACAAGATATCAATAAAACACATTGATATAATAAAAACACTTTCAAAACTATTTTCAATACCAAAATAAATGAAAAGTAAAACATGGTATTTATTTTTCTTTAAAAAAAAGGTATGGCTTGTAGAGGAAGCTGAAACTCAAATAATGGTCATGGTGGCGGAGAAGCCGTTGTCTCTGCATACGTACAAAAAACATTCCTTTTGTTGTTTAGTAAAAACACTTCGTATAAAAATATTCCTTTTGAATAAAATTAAAAGTCAAAGGGGTTTATACACCGTATAAAGGAAAGTTGTGTATAAAACCAAATATGCCTCAATGAAAGGATATTGATACGAAGACCCTTACAAAGATAATTTTTTTAAATAAAGTAGATCTATTATGTGTATTCACTATAAGTACACATAAATAAAGTACAAATACAAGATAGGACATAATAATATCATGACATAATTTGAAAGTAGGAGATTAACCCAAAGAATAGAAATTGGGTTAAGAAGTTCCCTTACCTCATGTCTGAATTCACTCAACCATTCTTTGATCTCCTGAATAATAAACTAGAGTTAATATCTACCTTCTTAAGAACCTTTTTCAAGTTCATTATTCAGTTTATATCACTTATTACTATGTCATGAACATTATGTAATTATTTATGTTTATAACGGTCGTTTTTTCGATCTTAGGTACTTGAGTCAAAAATAGACTTCTTATAATTACAAGTTGTTCATGTGGTGATATATCCATTATAACCAGAATTATATTCATGATATAGATATCATATATCTCATATATATCTAGTATATATATGCATTTATAATATTCCATAACGTTTAGAGGTAAGAAATGAAATGCATCGTTCATGGAGACGGTAAGCCGTACGTACGCATGAACGCTACTTTCATTTCTATTTAGTATTTAATGAAATCATAATGATATAAAGGTATATTATAATTCCAGTATAATATCATATATAATATCATTTACTCCATCCTTTATACATCCCACATATGGTATTAACGATTCAAATCACTTTGAGGGGGCGGTAGTCCGCACTTCCTAAAATGAAAATATCGCGTTTACCCATAATGGAAACAATAAAGGTATGCCATAAATGAAAAATACAGAACCTTAAGTAAAACATAAACATATTATATATCATTTATAAATATAGTGACATCTTAATGGCCACCTTTTAAGGTGTTTTATGAGTGTTGAACAATCATCGTTTCGTGAGGCAGAAATTCGCCATCCACCGAAACCGTATGTTCTTTAACCATTAGATGTAGGTGTGTGTAAGTGTAGCTCTAATACTCATTAAAAAAAATTCTAGTATATTTAGGATACTTCTGTTGTTACAAAATAAAGGAATAAAAAGAGTTTAAGGGGTTGGAGAAGAAAAATAAACAAAACAACATTAGAGAAGACATTACCTTTAAATCGGGTAACTCTTTTTGATATGAGCCAAAGGCTTCCTTGGTAAGATTTCTGCCCAAAGTGAGGCTTCTAGGAGTAAGAGAGGGATGTTGGGAGAGTATTTGGGAAGATTTTGGCTGATCCAAATGGCTTTAAAGTGTGAATAAGGTGGTAGAGGTGGGGGCCTTTAATAAGAGGAGAGGAGGGGCACTCTTGGAATGTCATGAGATGTTACTTTATTAAGAAATTATTTTAGGATTTTAAAGGTACCACAATGATATATTTAGAGGCTAAGGTGATAAGGGTTATAAATATCTTCATCCAATAGGTTTTTGACAAGTGTACTCCTTAGATTTTATATTATCCTTTCATTTTATTTAAATCGTTAATTAATGAGGTAATCACTGCATCATCATGGTGTCATCAATAATTTAATTTATTTAATGTCTAAAAATTATAAAAAAAAATTATGATGTAGGAAATCGTTTTAGATTTCTAGGGAATATTTATAGTAAAAAATATGACTTGTATAACCCCATTTAAAAATTGTTTTAGTAAACCAACTCTTGTTTGTGACCTTTTTATTTTAACATTAAATAAAAAGTTATTTATGTCCTTTTCCTACCAAAGTGGCTCCATGGGGTCCCCAAGTTGACCCATGAATTTTCATGGTCGTCCATGACACATCCAATAGTGTTTGGACAAGTGTAAATGTCATTACATATTTTTATAATACTATTTTTACCTTAAATTTCACTAATTACCTTTAATCGTGATTAATTAAACTTAAAAGTTACTATTCACCAAAAAATTATTTTAATCCCATTGAACCACATTTTACTTCCTAATGAAAATCATGTATATTGGATTTTTGAAAATCAAATCACAGAAGTGGTAATGTTTCATTTAAACGAGAAATCAGTTTTTTAACTACCACATAGTGGTTTCACTATTTATCAAAAATTAAAGTTTTTCAGAACAATGCCAAAATTTCACCCTAAGCTATAATTGATATTCCAAATCCAAAAATGATTTATATTTTACAAAATTCCAAACATATAAGTTTCATTAATTAATTTTATAATTAATTCCCACTGTCACAACAAATAGCGTGTTTTTTAGAAACAATATATATCAAAAGATTGACAATTGTTTATATCCAATTTCAAAGTGAAATTAATTCTAATGACCACCATTGGATATAACGGTAAAAATATATTCTAATTATAATTTAAAACCACTCAATATTATAATTTACCACTATAAATTATTTTGATTAAAAAAGTTGTTTTTATGTATTTTTCACTATTCATAAAAATTTGGAAGTTCTCAAGAAATTACAAAAAATTCAACATAGGCTAATTTCGACATTCCAAATCCAAAAATGAAGTCCATTTTAAAATATAAAATATATATAATTTCAAAAAGTGGGTATTACTCTTCATAATGGCTATTTTTATTAGTCGCGGTGTGTTAGAATCTCGAACTTGCGAACAATGCAAGCTATTGAATTATTGAAAGAGAGGCTTATCGTGAAAGGTCAGGGTGTTACATTGTCCCCTCCTTCAATAAATTGCATCCTCGCAATTTAAAAATTTTCTTTGAAAATAAAAGTTTGAAAATAGAAAATACCTTTGTGGAAAACCCACATCAGAAATAAGGTTAATAAAAATATAACTTTAAAAGAAAGAAAGATAAGTACAAAGGTCACTGAGATAGCCCATACTAGGATTCTGTGAAAATATGGATATGGAAGAAAAACAAACCATCAAGGTCTGATGGAGAGTTGTAGAAAACTGGATTAGGAGAAAGTTAACCACAAGAAAATAAAAAACTTGTGATTGGTTAAACGATCATTGAATCCCCAATTGGAAAAGTTAACCGGCAAAGTTTTTGTTTTAAGTTACCTTTTATAAAGTTGAGGAGTTTATTTAGGAGATTTACTAAGAACGTAAGGGAATATACATAATTGTCATGTAGACTTTCATTCATAAATTTTTTTTTACCACAAACCCATCTTTCACTCTAAAAGGTAATAGAACTCAAAAATATTCTATTTATCCTAATTGTATAAGGTTAAAAATATTAACACATACCATTTAGATTAGTAAAACTATTTTGTAATAACCGGGGACTTCCTGTAGGATAGTGGTAGGTAATAAAGGCCTGTCGCACTATGGTTGTGGGTTCGATTCCAGCAACTTTTTCCGACGCGATGGGTTATGCCCCACCCTGCAGGTTGTCCTTTTCCTAAAAATATAGTATTATAATATTCCAAAAATAATCCTCAGAATTGTTTTACCCTTAAACAATACTATTCAAAGTTCAACTTCATCCATCCCAACCTTTATAGTTATCCAAAATACCTCTGTCCAAACTTTCTCTAAATGGTCTCTTAATTCCAAAATCAATTTATCAGATTCCCCAAACAAAGTAAAGTTTCTCTTATTGTCACATACTAAAAATATAATTACCTTCATCATATTAAAACTATACTGAAACAACAAGTACTGCAGTACAATCCTTATGTATATATATCACATTATTCTAATAACCAGAATATAATCCATGAGTCCAAAACACCAATACATTAATTATTCCGCTTCAACTGTAGTAACAGCATAAGATTGGCCTTGATCCCTTGACCTTTTCTGAGGTATGTTTCCCCAACACTTAGGACATTCATTTTCATAATGACCCATTTACCTACAATTGTAGCATTCATCATTGATAGCCTCTTTCTTTCCCTTACAATCACGAGCCTGGTGACCTTTTTCTCCACATTTGTAACAAACTCCCATTACTTTTAGGCAAGTACCAGGGGGATTCTTCCCAAAATTATCACATAATGGAAAATCCTTCTTTCCCTTTTTCCCTTTATCTGTCTCTTGTTCCACCATTCTCTTCTTCTCTTGCTTTACTTTGTTGTCATAAGACTTAGAGAATTCCTTTTCTGTCTTGATAGCACACGAGATTATATCCTCGTATGTTGAGAAATATTGTGATACTAAAGCTCGACGGAGAAATGGTTTTAACCCATCAAAGAAACGATCAATCTTACTTCTTGGGTTACGTATATAATCTGCAGCATGCCTCGCTAACCTTGTAAAGTCGGCCTCATACTTTGCGACATTCTCATCCTCCTTTTGTCGCAGACTCAGAAATTGCCATTCCATATCTGCTCGATGGTCATGTGGAAAGTATTTTTCTAAGAAAAGCTCTTTGAACTCCCTCTATTCCATATTCGATACTTCATCATCTTCCTTTGTGTTTTGAATCAGCGACCACCACTGATCGGCATGTCCAGTGAGGCGGTAGACTACCATGAAAACCTTCTCCCTTTCGCTACTCCCCAAGGCGTGGAATATTTTCTCTAAGGAGTTTATCCATTGATCAGCTACTAATGGATTTGTACCCCCATTAAATGTTGGTGGTTGTTGCCTCATGAAGCGGTCTAACATTGATCCTCCACATTGTGGATCAGGGTGCTCCATATGAGTAAGGTTATTATTCATAACCTGAGTGAGTTGTCCCAGTATGGTAATAAGTTGATCAGCACCAGTTGTATCTCTAGCTCCACAATAATTATATTGAGCAGGAGGGAAATCCCTACATGGAGTGCGTGCATTGATACGGTTTCCATTCCTTCCACTAGGTTCCATTTCTAAACAATGGCACAAACTATATTAGTTTATGAATCAAAATACATAATTCCATACTTGTACGATACATAACATAAATTGGACTATTTATTGATATAATCCATAAAAATGTTTTCTTTGAGGAAGTACATACTCATAACCCTTCATAGTGGTTTGTAAAGAAAATGAGAATTATCCAAAGCATATCCCCCGGGAGTGTCGTAACCAAGAGTGCAGCAAGGCCCGTTGTCGTGCACTAGTTCCTGTTCGAGTCTAGCTCAAAGCGGTGTTTTCGGGTTTTACCCCTAGGTACTTCTGTGCCAGAGCCGCCTCTACCTGCTCGTATCCAGACAGGTATGTATTTCTCGGAAAACACACAACATCTCTACAATACAAAAATTCTTGGAAGTTCTTCTATACTAATCCTCAAAGTCTATCTTCGGGATATGTGATCTAATCAGAGTTTATCTAAATCTTGCATCCATGGTTAGTACTAAACTGCCTCTGATACCAACTATAACGCCCCGAACCCAGCTACCCAGAGTCGGTGCCTTACTTCGTAACATTGGCATGATCACAATCGAAAGACCGATTAGTTTAGTAGCCTTGGAAACACTAGATACATTCATAAATGTTACATTACATCATAAAGTGAAAATCTACAAATACAAAGTCTCCATAGTCCACACTAATATCCTATTTTGACTATCCCTGCAGGTCATTCATAAAATACTTCTTGACATCCTAGAAAATATTAAAACATTGAAAGGGGTGAGCTCAGATGCTCATTAAGGATAACAATATTGCGGAAGCTTTCATAAATAAACATAAACATTTAAGGAAATGTATAACTAAAAAAAAGCCTTTAAAACTTGAAATTAAACATAATATGGAAAATGTAAAATGAGATATTACCATTTACTTATTCACATGGATATTCTACTGGTCTAATAATCACATGCAATATCAATAACCACTTTCATAATGATGGAATTCATAATGCCAGACTATCATAACCATGTAGTCAAGGCCTCGTGCCAAGACCACAAATAATATTTTGTCAAGGCCTCATGCCAAGACACTAGTTTGTCTCATGAGACCTACCGATGCATTGAGGAGCTATAGCGGGCTCCACCCGTCACTTATTAAGTCCAATGCATTCCTCATATGAACAGGTTTAAACATATCATAAACCATAACATAATCGTATCACATAAAACATGCATAAAGGAAACATAACATTTACACATTTCAATCACAAGATATCAATAAAACACATTTATATAGTAAAAACAATTTCAAAACTATTTTCAATACCAAAATTAAAGAAAAGTAAAACATGGTATTTATTTTTCTTTTAAAAAAAGGTATGGCTTGTAGAGGAAGCCAAAACTCAAATAATGGTCACGGCGGCGGAGAATTCGTTGTCGCCGCATACGTACAAAAAACATTCCTTTTTTGGTTTAGTAAAAACACTTCATATAAAAAGATTCCTTTTGAATAAAATTAAAAGTCAAAGGGGTTTATACACCGTGTAAAGGAAAGTTGTGTATAAAACCAAATATGCCTCAATGAAAGGATATTGATACGAAGACCCTTACAAAGATCATTTTTTTTAAATAAAGTATATCTATTATGTGTATTCACTATAAGTAAACATAAATAAGTACAAATACAAGATTGGACATAATAATATCATGACATAATTTGAAAGTAGGAGATTAACCCAAAGAATAGAAATTGGGTTAAGAAGTTCCCTTACCTCGTGTTCGAATTCACTCGACCGTTCTTTGATCTCCTGAATAATAAACTAGAGTTAATATCTAACTTCTTAAGAACCTTTTTCAAGTTCATTATTCTGTTTATATCACTTATTACCATGTCATGAACAT
Organism: Viscum album; assembly: GCA_963277665.1. Taxonomy (NCBI): domain Eukaryota; kingdom Viridiplantae; phylum Streptophyta; class Magnoliopsida; order Santalales; family Viscaceae; genus Viscum; species Viscum album. Next base: position 1,740,638,144 of record OY728125.1, on the reverse strand, counting down.
TATGTAATTATTTATGTTTATAACGGTCGTTTTGTCGATCTTAGGTACTTGAGTCAAAAATAGACTTCTTATAATTACAAGTTGTTCATGTGGGGATATATCCATTATATCCAGAATTATATTCATGATATAGATATCACATATCTCATATATATCTAGTATATACATGCATTTATAATATTCCATAACGTTTAGAGGTAAGAAATGAAATGAATCGTTCATGGAGACGGTAAGCCGTACGTACGCATGAATGCTACTTTCATTTCTATTTCGTATTTAATGAAATCATAATGATATAAAGGTTTATTATAATTCCAGTATAATATCATATATAATATCATTTACTCCATCCTTTATACATCCCACATATGGTATTAACGATTCAAATCACTTTGAGGGGGCGGTAGTCCGCACTTCCTAAAATGAAAATATCACATTTAACCATAATGGAAACAATAAAGGTATGCCATAAATGAAAAATAAAGAACCTTAAGTTAAACATAAACATATTATATATCATTTATAAATATAGTTACATCTTAATTTCCACCTTTTAAGGTGTTTTATGAGTGTTGAACAATCATCGTTTCGTGAGGCAGAAATTCGCCATCCACAGAAACCGTATGTTCTTTAACCATTTGTTGTAGGTGTGTGTATTTTTATCTCAAATACTCAATATAAAAACATCCAAGTATATTGAGGATACTGGTGTTGTTAAAAAATAAAGTAATAAAAAGAGTTTAAGGGGTTGGAGAAGCAAAATAAACAAAACAACATTAGAGAAGACATTACCTTAAAATCGGGTAACTCTTTTTGATTTGAGCCAAATCCTTCCTTGGGAAGAGTTTTGACCAAAGTGAGGCTTCTAGGAGTAATATAGGGAAGTTGGGAGAGTATTTGGGAAGAGGTTGGACGAGACAAATGGCTTGAATGTGTGAATAAGGTGGTAGATGTGGGGGCCTTTTATAAGAGGAGAGGAGGGGCACTCTTGGAATGTCATGAAAGGTTACTTTATAAATAAATGGTTTTAAGATTATAAAGGTCCCAAAATGATATATTTTGAGTATAAGGTGATAAGGGTTTGAAATATCCTCATCCAATAGGTTTTTGACAAGTTTAATCCTTATATTTTACATTATTCTTTCATTTTATTTAAATCGTTAATTAATGAGGTAATCGCTGCATCATCATGGTGTCATAAATAATTTAATTTATTTAATGTCTAAAAATTATAAAAAAACTATCATGATGTAATAAATTTTTCTATCTTTCTAATTAATATTTATAGTCAAAAATATGACTTGTATAACCCCATTTAAAAATTGATTTAGTAAAACAACTCTTGTTTGTGACCTTTTTATTTTAACATTAAATAAAAAGTTATTTATGTCCTTTTCCTACCAAAGTGGCTCCATGGGGTCCCCAAGGTGACCCATGGATTGTCTTGGTCGGCCATGACACATCCAATAGTGGTTGGAAAAGTGTAAAGGTCATTCCATATTTTTATAATACCATTTTTACCTTAAATTTCACTAATTACCTTTAATCGCGAATAATTAAACTTAAAAGTTACTATTCACCAAAAAATTATTTTAATCCTATTGAACCACATTTTTCTTCCTAATGACAACCATGTATGTTGGATTTTTGAAAATCAAATCACAGAAGTGGCAATGTTTCATTTAAATGAAAAATCAGTTTTTTAACTACCACTTAGTGGTTTCACTATTCATCAAAATTGAAGTTTTTCAGAGTAATGCCAAAATTTCACCCTAAGCTATAATTGATATTCAAAATCCAAAAATGATTTCTATTTTACAAAATTCCAAACATATTAGTTGCATTAATTAATTTTATAATTAATTCCCGCTGTCACAACAAATAGCGTGTTTTTTCGAAACAATATATATCAAAAGACTGACAATTGTTTATGTCCAATTTCAAAGTGAAATTAATTCTAATGACCACCATTGGATATAACGGTAAAAAAATATTCTAATTATACTTTAAAACCACTCAATAGTGTAATTTAACACTATAAATTATTTTGATTTAAAAAGTTGTTTTTATGTATTTTTCACTATTCATAAAAATTTGGAAGTTCTCAGAAAATTACAAAAAATTCAACATAGGCTAATTTCGATATTCCGAATCCAAAAATGAAGTCCATTTTAAAATATAAAATATATATAATTTCAAAAAGTGGGTATTACTATTCATAATGGCTATTTTGATTAGTCGCGGTGTGTTAGAATCTCAAACTTGCGTACAATGCAAGCTATTGCATTATTGAAAGAGAGGCGTATCGTGAAATCTCAGGGTGTTACATATATGTTACCAAAATTTGGGATTTATGTTCAAAATATAAGAAATGGAATCAAGTAGTGTGATTATTTTTTATGAAGTTCATTTGTACGATCTTGGAAAGGAGGTAGCTTCTATGGTATTTTCTACAGACTAGGCCCACGAAGAAATCCCTCAATTTCATTTAGAGTGAAATTGTATATGAGATATAATCATTCATTTTGGAATATCTAGAAGTACTATTCTATTTGAACGACCACCCACCAATACCACTAGAGAAAAATTTATGTTAAAATTTTACATTGATATCTTTTTTGTTATGTTAGTCGTAAATATGATTATATAAAATATAAATATTAATGTAATAAATTATATATGTATCAAATTTCTTTTATCATTCAAAATTTTTATATATAATGGAAAATAATTTAATTTTTTAATACTATTGCATTGATAAAAATCAAATAATGTTAGTGAATATCTAAAAATATTAGTTTATGATTATAAATATAATTTCCTTAAACATACCTTTTTAGGTACTAAGAATATTTATTTTCAAAAACTAAATATATTGTTTATAAAATTTTGTTTTTATTAAATAAAAATTAACACCAATTTATTTGGTAATTGATATGAAATAAGAATAAGAATAATAATATTTTAAAGAATTAATTTTATCTGAAAAATTTCTTTAATTTTTTGGGAAATGATAAATTATAAGGTTTTAAAAATTGAGTATGAACACATTAAATTTATTTTAGTAATATAATAAAAAAATTATATATGTATGTTCTTTTTGTAATTTTATGAAATAAATGACTTTTGGTGAATAGTGAAAAATAATGTTTACAATAAAACTATAGAGTTTATAATCATATCAAGGGGAATGTATAATATAAATTCATTAAAATAATTTTTAATGATATAAAATTTATTTTTTGATTGAAATTTTTAATTTATGAATAAATGATTAATTTATAATCACATTTATCATATTGAAAATCATATAATAGTTTCCTAATAATTTTTTAGAACTATTCTTTTAATTTTGTTTTCCCTAAGTTAATTGAGGTTTTAATTTTAATTCAATGAAAAAATCATATAATTTTCTAAATAAAAGACTAATTAATTTTATGAAAAAAATCATTGATAATTTTTTTCTTATTCAAAAATATTATGAACAAAAATAAACTCTTTCTGAAAACATATTCTTACACATTAAATGATCTGATTTAAAAATTAATTTTTTTGAAACATATAAATTTTATTTGATACAATTGATTAAATATTTTAAATTAGTATTAAAAAATTATTTTATTTTGGAAATTTTATTTTTACGTATAAAAAGTAAATTACTTTAGAAAGAATTAATTAACATGGTAAAAATATAAAAAAGGAAATATAGGTGTTAAATCTTATAAAAATGTTTATGTTTTTGTGAAAATTTATTATTTAGGATTTATTGTTCATAACTATTCATCACCAATATTATTGTGTGTTACCATTACTATATCAATTTTACTAGTTATTTTATCCATTATGTTTTCAAAAATCCATATTTCTATCTCTCAAAAAATGACCCATAATCACTCCAATTATTCTCACAATGAAATCCAATTATATTTTTCAAAAATTCCAACAATGAATCCCTAACGCTCTTAAAAAATTTTAGATGTATTATTACTCTCAATGAACCACCTATCGAATTCAAAATATATTTTACAAAGAATCTTTTCCAAAGAAAAAAATTATATTACAATTTATTCCATTAGCATTAATTTTCTTATCATTTTTAATTTACCTATCCCAAATCAAATCTAGACATTTTTAAATAGTTACAAAAATATAATATTTATACATGAATGTTTTTATGTTTATGGGATAAACATTTTCTACCTTCCTCCCTAAAATTAAAAAATTGAATATGATTATTGTGTCACATGAACACTACCACCACAATATGCGACATGATAATTTATTCATAACTACAATTCAAAGGTAATTTAATGGATTTATTTAATGAATACATATTATATTTACACCATTATATATATTTTGAAAATATATTCTTGTTCATGAAAATATTATATTCAATGAAATTATTCATATCACCAATGCATACATGCGGACTAACACACCATGAATGTGATAGATTTATCATTTTATATACTATTTTATTTAGTCTAAAAAAATTATTAATATTCTTTTTCACATTAATTTAATCTATATAATTTCATTATAATTATTTAATTATTATATTATTTTAAATATTAACCTACATAACTATACTCACCCATAGATTATAACTTGTTTTTGTTTCGGTCTATTTAGCCACCAACGTGAACAATAAAATCAATTAATATAAATTATGACTTTGGAAACATATATATAGGTTTTATTATAAACTAATATGAAAATAAATTTTCTTTTTAGGCTTGAGAAGTTTTTATTATAAACAAATTTATTATTATTGTACCAAATTAGTCTTCTTCCAAAACTAATGAAACATGCTTGTTATTAAATTCATCATTGTGAATAATAATTGAAATTATTAGGTAATGAAATTATATCATTATAAATCATTATAAAATAAATATTATATTATATATATTGGTCAAAAAATATTAAATTTTTTATCAATATAGAAGAAATGATAACATCATTACACAACATCTAAAAAATAAACAATTGAAACTAATTACATCTGATATTGAAAAAAATATAAATAAATAATATATTTATAATAAATGATTATACATAATGCTAAGTAATATTTATATATAATATTTTGGATTTGAAATTCGTTATTATGATAGTTATTGTTTTCATACTAGGGCTTCGAGTGTGTTTAGAAAAATGAGATTATTGATAAGGGTGTTTTGTTAAAATCTTCTTTCACCGTGACATGTATTTAACACATCATTACATTTAAATGATGTTTATACCTATTATTTGATATATTATATAACTAATTATATTTTATTTATAAAATTTTATGTTAAGTTGAATGATCTCCCTTTTAACAAGTTTTTATTTAGACGTTACACAAACCATAAGGATTTTTTTCATAAAAAAAGATATTTTATTAAGTCCCAATTATTACACTGAGATAATCAAATTAGAATATGGTTTTATTATATTATAATTTGATATTATAAAATCATTTATCCTTTTTTTCCTAGGGATTTAAATTTTTGGTTTTCTTTTATCTTAGTTTTTTATGTTGAGATTAATTCACATTCTCTCCATAAGAGATCATTTTCTTTAATGTACATGATTTATATTACTGGTATTATTCTGAATATCTTTGTTTTATATCTGAATATTATTTTTTTCTTATAATATTTAAATTTAACATTATATATTTACAAAATAATTATTATCTTATATTCAATAATGGTATTTTAAAAACATTAAAATGGATTTACTATTTATGTTTATATCATTATCTTTAACTACAAATTTCATACATAAAATAATTATATCTTATTGTTGAATAAAATTTTTGGATTTATATTGATGGTTTTTTAAAAAAAAAATCATGTTGTCTTCTTGAAAATTGTTATTTTATTTAGATTTGAAATAACATTTATATATAGAAATGATTATAACTTTTTTCTAAATGATCCATTCAATAATTTTTCATATTATTTCCAATTTACTAATAAATATACTATATGAGTTTGTTTTCTAAATAACCTCCTACAATATGTGATGAAATAATCCTTTTGGTATGTAAAATAATTGTATGAAATGATCCCCATTTGATATTATGTGGTGTGACACCATTTGAAAATGATAATATGCTTATTTTCATTACATTTTTTATCAAGATATGTTGAATAATCTACATCTTAATGTTGAGAAACACACACACACACACACACACACACATATATATATATATGTGATAAAATATGGGGTCTTATATATTCTTCCAATTAATTGGTTAAGCTTTTATATCTAAAGAGATAATATATCATGGGCCCTTATACAAATAAATTAATTGGTGAGGCTTTTCAGATACTGTAAAAAAACTTGCAGGGGTAATTCATGGATAAACTAACAACATGATGGTTCCCAAGGATTATATTTGAGAAAAATATTCTTTTTATACAATATTTCAATGATATTATACAATTACCATCCATTTTCAAACTATTATTCTATGTGGTTTATTATTTTAATCTCATTTTTACACACTCATATTACATGGCATAAAATTTTACATTTATGATTTCATGTCATTCTATCATTGATAAAAAATAATTATTACTGTTCAATATTGATTTTATTAAGATATTTCTCCTCAACTCATGTTTTCCTTATATCATTATTATCTAAAAATTCATTAAATGTTGGTGAGTTTTTCCTTATTGAGAATTTGATCTCACCCCATTATAATGATTATATTTATCAAGTATTAAGGATGATTATAAATTTTATGATGTCAATAAGGATTTATAGAACATTTATATTATGGAAAAATTAAATATATATTTTTTGTAATATAAGTTTCTTATTTTAATGAACCATGAAGAAACTAAAACATCCATTATATATATTCTGTGATTATTGTGAGATGTAATGTAACACCCCAACCCCAGAAGCCCAGAGTCGGTGCATTATTATATATCATTGGCATGATCATAAAATATCAAATCATGAAATACCGATTAGTTTAGTAGCCTGGGATGTACTGTATACATTCATAAGGTTTACATTACTTCATAAAATGGAAAACTAAAATAACATTGTTTCCATAGACAACACTGAGATCCCATAGACTATCCCTGGAGGTCAGTCATAATATACTTTTTTTCATCCTGGGAAAAATAAAATATAGAAAGGGGTTAGCTCAGATTCTTATTAAGGATATAAATATAGCGAAAACATTCATAAATAAGAATAAATATTTAAGGAAATGTATAACTATAACAAAAGCCTTTTAAACATGAACTTCATCATAATATGGAAAAAAAGAAATAATTCCCTTTACTTATTCACATGGATATCTAATCGTCGAATAATCACATGTAATATCAATAACCAGTTTCATAATGATGTAATGTATAATGCCAGACTATCGTAACCACATAGTCAAGGCCCTATGCCAAGACTACAAATAAGATTTTGTCAAGGCCTTGTGTCAAGACACTAGTTTGTCTCATGAGACCTATCGATGCATCGAGGAGCTATAGTGGGCTCCACTCATCACTTACTAAGACCAATGCAATCCTCAAATGAAAAGTTTAAAACATAATATAAACATTCGTATTAAAACTAGCATATGAAATGTCAATACTTTATCCACAAACCATGAATGTTATAAAAATAGCACATACACAATCAAACATAACTCATTAAAAATGATATTGAAGATTTTATTGTATCATATTAGCCTCAATAAATAATAATTAAGGATATTGACATAGATGAAAATAATCATCAAAACTATTATAGAGAAATGTCCCCCTTTTTCATTAAATCATTTAAAAGTCACACTATTTGTCAATAAGCCATTTAAAAGTAGATTTTGGAATCAAAGTGTCCCCTACCACTTTGAAACTTTTAAAAGGAATTTTATTTTTAAAACTTTAATGTCCATATAAATAAATCCTTAAAACCATTTTTAAAACATGGACATTAATGAGAATGATTTAGAATAATAAATCTTTAAAACATTTAAAATGATATTTTAGTTAGAGTTCCTAAACAAAAGAGAGACACTTGAATACAAATAATTGTGGTAATAAAAACATTTTAATATCATGGTAATAGATGGATTCATGATATACTATATTAAATTACATTATACACACCATATAAATGTTATTTGGTGTATAACAACAAAGAAGTCTCAATGGAATGTAAATTGAGATGAAATCTCTTATAAAGACCATATACTTAGGTTAATGATAAATCAACGACTTAAATACATGTGAAAAATATAAATACACTAAATATTATTGGATATTCAGGGTAAATAAATCAGAGGACATTCACACATATTCTTGTAAAAACAACACTAATGAATTGGATGTTTAACTCAACAAATGGATATTGAGTTAAAATTACTCTTATCAAGTTCATATCGATGACTTGAGAATTTATCAGTGGAGTGATTATGTGTATCTACATTATATCCATAGAAAGGGGAGCAGAAATTATGACATAATCCAATGAATAGTGATTCCACACATAATCTTGGAGTAAAAAAATCAATGAAGTATGCGTAATGCCGAATGAGCAGAAATTGAAAATTTAAATTCCCGTATCGATTTGGTAACATAAGAAACATACACCCACGAAATAAGGATCATACAATGACGATATAAATATCCATAAATTAATTTTTATTACACAATGAATATAATCATGGGTAGTACACACACCACATGCAACAAATAAGTGGCGAACAATTTAAATCTCATGGAATTAAAAGTGAGATAAGAAACCCCTTTCTTGGTACTTTTTCCTTGTTTGAGGGTAGGTTAACCTCTTGTATAATGGTGAAATAATTGTTATTTATATATAAAAGAATCATATACATTAATATGATATCATATATTATCTTTTAACATTGATTTGTTAATAATATCTTAGTATTATTGTCGTTTTGGGTGTTAAAGGATTTGTTTTCCTTTATCTTCTTTGTTATGTGAGTCATATTTGTTATAGATGGGATGTATCCTATTAATATACAGAATTATATCAAGTATTTAAACATTATTTGTAATCATCTAATGAAAATTAGTCTTGAATGTATATGATGGGGAATGAATCTCATCGTGTTCGCGGAGACAGTAATCCATACGTACGTATGAGTGACAATATCATTTTTTTATATAATTGGATGTTATATCATATATATAGAATCATTATCAGGTTATATTTATTATTTACATGAATTACTGATAAAAAACTATTTTATTTAATATTTTATTTATAATAAATGATATAATTTCCTCACATTTTGTTAAATATGTTCAATTAGAATGTATTTGGGATTAGATCATTCATTTGAATATTTGAAGAAAATTCACGTTTTACCCTTTCAAAATCACTGTAGTATTTCAATCATAAATATTTTTATTTGAATTATTTGAACATAATATTTTGTAACTATTTCAATTACTTCATGGGATAAATCTTTTATTAAGGAAACTATTTCAAAAGAATGAATTTGGATGGAGTAATTGGGACATAGAGGAAAAGGTGGGCTAAACACGCCAGAATGGAGAAGATTATGTATTTCGGCCTTAACCACTTCATCTGGGCCTATATTGAGCCCACATTTGGATAGGAGATAGAGGACCCATATCCGCACATTTGATACTTCTGGAAGGCCGGCCAATTCACGCGTTTTTGTAGTCAAATGGGCGGTGCAAGTTGGAATAAAATATTTGGAAGAGATTCCCCATTCACACTTGAAACCACTTTGAACCAAGCCTCCCCACCACTCTATAAATTCGTGTTTTTCTCATTTGGTGGGGTTGGGATGTGAATTGGGAAGTTTAGGGAAGATCAGAAGTGGATCCAATCCAATTATCCAACCATTTGAATAAGGGTACCTCTTGAAGCAAGGATCCCTTCGATGAAGCCTTCTTCTCCTTCATGTTGTAATGATTTTGTTTGTCTAATAAAATTATTTTTTATTCTTTTATTTATTTTCTTTTCTTCTGTTTTGTTTAAATTTCTTTTTCTCTTAATCTTCCTATTTGGTATAGAATTTTTGAGTATAAGCAATATTGGGTTATACTCATTATAAATCTTTGCACATGTAAAACGCTTCTACGATGATTACGCCACCAATGAAAGAGTAGTTGTTTTTATTAATCGATCGACCTATATCCTTCTTCATTAATTTATTTTGAATCAATGAGCTACTGTAATTCACATAATATGATCCATGAATTGTGTTTTTAAATTCCATGATACTAAACAAGCAATTGAACAGTTAATACAAAAACACACGAGGTTGAGATTTTGTGTAAATTGTGAGAGTGCGATCTTAATCAGTAATACAAGACCACACGGGATAAATTTGTAGAGTTCAAATATAATACCTAAACAAAATTCATCCTCATTTCCAGAATGGATATGTTCTCTAATTAACCACTGACCATATGCTATCTTTTTAACAACAATCAATGTAGGGTGCTGCGATTACGTGTTACGAAGCTAGCCTAGGGTTTAAGTAATTCATCTTTGTGGTTAAGTTAACTCTCGTAGGGTTATAGGGATAACAAATTAGGGGATCATAATTAAGTGGATATTGATTTAAATGATAACTATTAATAAGTAAATGAATAAATAGATTTAGATCGATTACTCCTTTTAAATATTTTCTAAAAAAACATCTTTTTGTTGTGTCATTTTTAATCAAACTTCATTTCAAAATTAAAAACAAAAAAATGCAATCTTCTTACAGCAAACTTCTACTAGTTTCATAAATGATAAACCACCCATCCTTTCAAGTAGTATTTTTATTCTCTTTTATTTTATTTTTAGAATACCTTTAATAATTTTTTTGAATTTACTTCCTCCTTTGAGAGATGACCTTGGTCAGCCACTCTGCTGCACCTAAGTACCCCAAAATCCCACTAATCATTTGAGGGCACCCACGATAGTGCTCATTCAAACTGGCACCGTTGCTAGGGAGGCAAGTAATTTATTCAACCATTTATAGGTATTTCTTTTATTTTTCATTTTATTATTTTCCTCACCTCTCTCTTTCATCTTTCCCCTTTCTCAAGTTTTCCTTTTTTTATCCTCTTCTTTTCGTTTTGGACCATCAACTCAAACTTATCATTTTATTTAATTATGGTCCACATTATTTATTTTAATTTTTATTTGATTTATGACATGAACTAATCTTGAAGATCTCTTAGATATTGACCTTGAGATTTAACGTAGCCTTAGGTATCAAATCAGACATTCTCAGTCTACGGGAAGTTTCAATATTCAACCAGTTGGTGAATTCCTCTCTTCTGGAAACATTGAAATTAGAAGCTATTCAAATTCAAACATAAAAGAGGAAGCAATGGATGGAAATAATGGAAATGAAATTAATAGAACCATTCGAGAATTGGCTGCGATGGATATTAACTATCAACCAAATTGTATTGCATACCCAAACCTCAAACCGGACTTCGAATTCAAATCTGGATTAATTCACCTTCTTCCAAAGTTTCATGGATTATCTGGTGGGGATCCCAACAAAAACATTAAGGAATTTAATGTGGTTTTCTCAACTTTAAAACCAAGAAATGTTTCTGAAGATCAAATTAAATTAAGAGTATTCCCGTTCTCACTTGATGGAACTGTGGAGGATTGGATGTATTATTTACAATCCGAGGATGTAACTTGTTGGAACGATTTAAAACGTCTTTTCTTGCAGAGATTTTTTCCAGCATCAAAGAACACTTCCATTCATAAGTAGATATCTAGGATAAATAAAGCACAAGGGGAGTCAATGTATGAGTACTTGGAGCGATTCAGGAAGTTGTGTGCAAGCTGTCCACATCACCAAATCAGTGAGAAAATTCTCATTCAGTACTTCTATGAAAGACTCACACCTATGGAGAGGAGCATGGTGGATGCCGCAGTAGGAGGGGCATTGGTGGAAAAGACACCAGTAGATGCACGTGCATTGATCGACATGATGGCCCAAAACTCCCATCAATTTGGAGATATAGGTACACCACATGTCAGGGGAGTACATCAGGTAAGTCCTTCTTCTCTTGAAAGTCATTTGATTGATACCAAGTTGGAAGAATTTAACACTATGGTGAGGTAGATTGCATTGGCTCAAAAGACATCCCAACACCCTCCTTTAAGGCCTTGTGGTATTTGCACTGAGACAAGCCACCCAACTGACTGTTTCCCACAACTCCAAGAAATAGAAGATTGTGCAGCAGTGTTCCTTGGGAGACCATATCAGCAACAACAACAACAACCATATCCCCAAAGAAGTTTGATCCAACATATAACCAAGGGTGGAAAGGCCAACCAGACATGAGGTATGGCTCTGGACAACAACAAAGGTCACCCTTTCAACAAAACATCCAACATCCTCCGCCTTACTAGCAGGGTTTCCAACAACCCCAAAGGAGATTTGAAGCCCAAGAATCAACAAGCCAGCAACAAGGGAATCCCCCACCCAAGGTAGATTTTAACACTGATGAACTTTTGAAGAAAATTGTTCTTAATCAACAGAATGAGCTAAAGAGTCAAGGTTCGGAGCTGAGGGAGTTGAAGACTCAAATGATCCAGATTGCCACCGCCCTCTATGAACTTGTAAGTAAGAATTCTGAAAATCTACCTTCCCAACCCACTCGAAATCCAAAGGGGAATGCTGGTTCCATCACATTGAGAAGTGGGAAGAAAATGAATGATACATTTGTACCTACCATTCCAACAGGATTCACCTCAACTCCAGAGAATCCACATTCCATACCAACTGATGAGAAATCCAAGGAGAAAGATAAAGGTAAGAAAAAGTTTGATGATGTTCCTCCTAAACCCCTTCCTTTTCCAAACAGGGTTATTCAAACCAAGAAGATGGCTGATGAAGCAATGAAAATGGAGGTTTTGGACACATTCAAGTGTGTGGAGATCAACATTCCTCTACTTGAAGCCACTAACAAAATCCAAAGGTATGCCAAATTTTTAAAAGAACTCTTCACCAATCGACGAGGGATCAAGGGAAATGAGAGGATCAATCTTGGAAGGAATGTGTCAGCACTCATTACACCAACTCTAGTAATGCCGACAAAGTGAAAGGATCCAGGGACATTCACCATCCCATGTACCATAGGGGAGTTACACTTCTCTGATGCACTTTTTGATTTAGGTGCTTCCATAAATGTGATGGCTCACTCTGTATTCTCTTCCTTGCAGTTTGGTGAGTTGAATCCAACAAGAGTAGTGGTGTAGTTAGTAAATAGAGATACAGCATATCCAGCAGGAGTCCTTGAGGATGTACTTGTCTGGGTAAGAGACATGATCTTCCCTGCAGATTTCTACGTGCTAAACATGGAGGAAGATCAGGTAAGTTCTCATGCTCCCATAATCTTAGGTATACCCTTCCTCAAAACTGCAAAAACTATCATAAATTTCCATGGAGTTTGGAGATGAAGTTGTGATATTTAATGTTATGGATTCCATGAATTACCCCTCATAGGATCACTCTTCATTTGTTATCTCCCATTTTGAACCACCAAATAAAATTGCCATGGAATTTGATTGTTCTATGTTTAGGGAGATTATGAGTATTGGTTCTAGTTTGATGTCTAAGAGTACTTCCACACCTATTTAAAATGCAAAAGACTCTATTATATTTGATTTTGAAATGGAATTATACTCTGATTTTGATCATGTGAACTCTGATTATGACATGGTTGTTGAGTATGCTAATGGATTTGATGCGTTATTATCTGATTTTGATGATTCATATTCTGATACTGATTCTCTTTTTTCACATATTTTAGTTCCTTATATGTCTCCATCCATACACCACCACCTACACTGGAACTGAAGCCATTTCCACCAAATCTCAAATACTCATACCTGTTGAGTGGTGAGAAATTACCTGTTATCATTGGTAACAATCTCCCTTTTGAACATGAAGAAAAACTTTTGAATCTTTTGAGGGAGAACATTAGGGAAATTGGGTGGACGTTGGATGATATATCTGGTATTAGACCCTCCATTTTCATGCATAGGATTATTTTAGAGGATGGGGCTAAACTGGTGAGGCAACCACAAAGGGGACTCAATCCAACACCTTTGGAGGTTGTTAAAAAAGAAGTTGAAAAATTGCTTGAGGAAGGTATAATCTATCCCATTTCAGATTCTCAGTGGGTAAGTCCAATTCAGGTTGTGCCTAAGAAAAGTCGTGTTATTATTGATAAAAATGAGAAATGTGATATAGTTCCAATGAGGGTAAAAAATAGTTGGCGTGTGTGTATTGATTATAGGAAACTAAATCATTCCACTCGCAAAGAATATTTCCCCTCCCATTTATTGATCAGATGCTTGAGAGACTAGATGGGAAGACACACTATTGTTTCTTGGAAGAATTTTCTAGATATTTTCAGGTTCCTATATCTCCGGAGGATCAAGATAATACTACATTGACCTACCCCTTTGGAACATTTTCCTACCAGAGGATGCCAATTGGACTTTTCAATTCCCTAGGTACCTTCCAGAGATGCATGGTGAGTATTTTTTCTGATTTTATTGAGACCTGTATGGAGGTATTTATGGATGATTTTACAGTGTATGGGTCTTCATTTGATGAATGTATAATTAGTTTGGGAAAGGTGTTGCATCGTTTTATTGAGAAGAATCTGGTCCTGAACTTTGAAAAGTGTCATTTCATGGTAGAGCATGGCATTGTCTTAGGGAATTGTGTGTCAAAACATGGGATAGAGGTTGACAGATCTAAGATAGACATTATTTCATACTTACCCTATCCTTCATGTGTGCATGATGTTAGATCTTTCCTAGGGCATGCTTGATTTTATTGGTGCTTCATCAATGATTTTTGTAAGATTTCTCTTCCTATGTCAAGATTACTTCAAAAGGATTCTGATTTTGTGTTTGATGTTTCTTGCAGGAATTCATTTGATGAGATAAAACAACGTTTGACCACTCCACCTATCATACAACCCCCACGATGGGAGATTCTTTTTGAGCTTATGTGTGACGCCTCCAACTTCACATTTGGAGCTGTCTTATCTCAGAGGGTGGAAGGACGTTCAAATGTGATTGCCTATGCATCAAGGACATGAGATTCAACCCAATCAAACTACACTACCACAGAAAAGGAGGTTCTTGCTATCATATTTTCTTTAGATAAATTGCATTCATATTTATTGGGCTCTAAAGTAGTTGTTTTTTCTGACCATGCAGCTTTGAGGTACCTCTTAAAGAAGCCAGATGCAATGCCACGACTTATACATTGTATGCTCCTTCTTCAAGAATTTGATATTGAGATAAAGGACAAGAAGGGATCAGAGAATTTGGTGGTAGACCACATGAGTAGGATTACTCACACACTAGAGGGTGACATCTTGGACTAGGTACCACTTTGGGACACTTTCCCCGATGAGAATCTCTATACCATCTCAGGTACACATCCTTGGTATGCTGATTTAGTTAATTACATTGTTTCCTCTGAAATCCCTGCAAATTTAATGAATCATCAAGTACAAAAATTAAAATGTGAGTCTAGGTATTATGTGTGGGATGATCCTTACCTTTAGCGCATGTGTAGTGACCAAGTCATTAGGAGGTGTGTTCCCGATCATGGGTTTGAGTCTGTTTTTCGTTTCTTTCATACACTTGCTTGTGGTGGACACTTTGGACCCCAACGGACAACTAAGAAGGTTTTGGACTTGGGATTATATTGGCCTAGCTAATTCCATGATTCCCATGTGTTTTGTAAGTCATGATCTCGTTGCCAACACACTGTGAACATTTCTAGGAGACATGAGATGCCCCAAAAACCCATACTATTCTGTGAGATTTTTGATGTATGGGGCATTGATTTTATGGTTCCTTTTCCTAGTTCATTTTTATTTTTGTATATTTTGGTTGCTTTTGATTATGTGAGTAAATGGGTGGAGGCCAAGGCCACCAGGACTGACAATTCCCATGTTTTAGTGGATTTTTTCGAGGCTCAAATTTTCTACAGTGTGGAGTACCAAAGCCCATCATCAGTGACCAAGGAACACACTTTTTCAATAGGAATTTTACTTCCCTACTTAGAAAGTATGGGGTGACACACAAAACATCAACACCATACCACCCCCCAAAAAATGGCCAGGCTGAGGTTTCAAATCGTGAGTTGAAATAGATATTGGAGAAAACCGTGCAGCCAAATAGGAAGGATTGGACAAGCGCTTGGATGATGCATTTTGGGCTTATAGGATAGCATACAAGACACCCATTGGTATGTCCCCATTTTGGATTGTTTTTGGGAAAGAGTTTCATCTCCCCATGGAAGTTGAGCATCGGGCTTATTTGGATATAAAGAAATGCAACATGGATTTGGCCCAAACTGGAATCCAAAGGAAGCTGCAAATTCAAGAGCTTGAGGAGATTAGATTGTCTTCATATGAGAACTCAAGTCTCTACAAGGAATGATCAAAATCATCTCATGATAGAATGATCTAACAAAGGGACACTACTTAAAAATTGACCTATACCCAAGGTTCAAAATCGTGCGTATAGCCCCCAAAACCGTGGGTATAGGCAATACCCACGGTTTTGTGAACCATGGGCTGGAGTGGCATCGTAATAGGTACCGATCCTATACCCATGGTTTTACAAACCATCCGTATAGCTTTTTTTCCATGCTATAAAATCTTCATTGCCCTTTCCACACTATCAACATCTTTACACACGGTTTAAAAACCGTGGGTATTATTAATTATACAAAAATGTAAATAGCAAGAGTTGAACCTGCATCTTCAACGAGCTGCGCGCATTACAACTTACCTGCCACACCACTAACCTACAACAACTTTGTATATATATATTACTATTATGTTAAATATATTAATTAATAAAGTATTAGGAGAAAAAGAAACCCGTGGGATTCAAACCCTGAACATTCCGGAGAATAAAATCGCGACTAACCAACCAATCCATAGTGCTTTGGATTAAATAATGGTAAATTTACTTTAATATATTAATATATTACACTGTATCAGAAAAAAAAATTCTATGAGGTTCAATCCGTGGACCGCGGGAAGAGAGGAAAACCGCCTAACCAAACGACCTACAAATTTTATGTGTTTAAATGTTTTTATATCTTTTATATATTAATTTAAAACTCTGGTATAGGTTTTTTCCCTCCAAATATTTTTTGTTTCCCGTGGATTGTTTTCCCCCCACCAAAGATATACCCACAGTTTTGTAAAAACATGGGTATAGGTCTTCAGAAAAAAATCTATATTCCCACGGTTTTCATAAAATAGTTGGTATAGGCCTTGAAAGAAACACCTATACCCACGGTTTAAGAAAACCGTGGGTATAGGTCCTCAAAAAAAATCTATTCCCACGGTTTTCCCCAAAACCATGGGTATAGGTCCATACACTATAACTATACCCACGGTTTACCAAAACCGTGGGTATAAGGCACACTTATGCCCGCAGTTTTAATCAAAACCGTAGGTATAGGTCTATTTTCTAGTAGTGGGAGTTTTATGTTGGAGAGAAAGTCCTTCTCTACAGTTCACGACTGAAGCTGATGCCTGGTAAGTTACGTTCCAGATGGTTAGGTCCTTATATTGTATATAATGTTTTTCCTTATGGTGCAGTGGAGATCACACAAGAGGAAACTGGAAGGAACTTTACAGTCAATGGGAAACGTTTGAAGAGATACATTGAGGGACTTCCTACTAATGCAGTTGATTCTATCACACTACATGGCCCCATCATCACTTGACCACATCAGGCTGTTCCTAACCCTTTCACTTTTCTATTATTTGTCCTATTTAAATATTCTGAATTTCATGTGCATATATCATCTCATGGGTTCACATTGAGGAAAATGCAATATTATAAGTGTGGGGGAGGGAACCTTTTAGTTTAGTAATTTCAATTGTTATCCTGTTTAAAAAAACAATTTTTTTTTTGTGTTTTTCAAATTTTGTGTGTTTATTTTTCAATTTTTTTTGTGTTTTTAAAATTTTTGAGCTAAAATGATTCTCATCACAATTTTGAAATGCATATCAATGAGTGAAACAATTTATCCCAATAAACTGAGCTTAAATGAACGCTGAAATGACTTTGTTTCAAGTTCAAATATTTAGTAATTTCGTGAAAAGTACACTGAACTTTGAATCCCATGCCACATCTCACTATTTTTATATTTCAAATCACTTTCCTATGAGGATTTAGAACCATTATTTTCATATTCTTTACATTCACCTCACTTCTTGAAAGAACCAAAACATGGTTGATTTAACCAGAATTTGATTTATTTCTATCAAAACTTGAGGGTTTGAGGTACTTATGTTTAAATGATTGAGGCATTTGTTTGGTATTAAAGCCCCTATTTCAAAGAATCCTTTTTTATAATGGCCTACCTTGAACATTTAGTCCTCTTAGACCTTAGAATCCATGCATAGCCTGTAAGGTTAGCCACATTATAAGCTAATTTTCCCTATCCAACCAACTCTTAAAGTGAAATTGCATAATCTAGTTGATCTTAAGTGTGGGGGAAGCTATCTTGTGTTGTGCTACCACATTCTGTGATACTTTGGGTGGAAAATTAAATTTTTAAGAGATGTTTTTGCTACTAAATAAAATCATTATATTGAAAGCTGTGCCTTTTCTAGAGCTTTTATGACAAGTGAAGCTGTGCCTTTTCTGGAGCTTCTAATTGAGGTGGAAAGCTATTCCCATCTGAAGCTTTCAAGAAAATCATGTTTGGGAAGATTGAAATTTTGATGCTGAAATTATGAATGGTGTAAACCTTTAATGAATTTTCATGATGATGGAGCTTAATTGATACTATGGGGATTTAGGAGAAGACCATATTTAAGTCAAAATTAGATTAATGCAATTTTGCTTCAAAAAGAGTCATGCCCTCCTCATTCAGCCTCAGAATTTTTTACATATAAATCCTACCAACCAAAATCCACAGAACAACCCTAAAAAGTCCTCATGATAAAAATACTTCCTTGACTCATATCGGGTGGCGATGTAGGAATTTATCAATCCTATGGTGACCCTTGAATGAGTTTGGATGAGAAAGAAATTGCAAAAAAAATGATATTTGTTTGATAAGAGAAAATTCAAGCAAGGTAAGTGTTTTGTGCATGAGAGGATAAATAAATTGGAAATATATTGAATTATATAAATTAAGTACTTTAAATAATGTTTTTTTATGAGACATGATATATTTTGTTTCTTGGTGTGTAATTGTTTGATCTCAAAGATATGTTTTTTGAAATTGGTTTTGATTTGATATTGATGTTTACTTGATCTGAGATTTTTCTCAGGAGTGCAAAAGGGTAAGTTTGGGGGAGTTGATAAAAAACTATTTGATTGATAATAAATGATATAATTTCCTCACATTGTGTTAAATATGTTCAATTAGAAATTATTTGGGATTAGATCATTCATTTGATTATTTGATGAAAATTCCAGTTTTACCCTTTCAAAATGACTGTATTATTTCAAACATACATATTTGTATTTGAATTATGTGAACTTAATATTTTGTAACTATGTTCAATACTTCAAGGTCTACAACTTTCATTCATAACACTAGATCAAAAGAATGAATTTGGATGGAGTAATTGGGCCATAGAGGCAAAGGTGGGCTGGACACGCCAGAATGGAGAAGCTTATGTATTTTGGCCATAAATACTTCATCTGGGAATATATTGAGCCCAAATTTGGAGAGGAGATAGAGGACCCATATCCGCACATTTTATCCTTCTAGAAGGCCATCCAATTTACGCGTTTTGGTGGTCAAATGGACAGTGAACATTGGAATAAAATATTTGGCCGAGATTCCCCATTCACACTTGAAACCACTTTGAACCTAGCCTCCCCACCACTCTATAAATTGGTGTTTTTATCATTTTGTGGTGTTGGGAAGTGAATTGGGAAGTTTAAGGTAGAGGAGAAGTGGATCGACTCTAATTATACAACCATTTAAATAAGGGTAACTCTTGAAGAAAGGATCCATTCGATGAAGCCTTCTTCTTCTCCTTCATGTTGTATTGATTTGGTTTGTGTAATAAACTTCTTTGTTCTTATTTTATTTCTTCTTTTTTATTCTGTTTTGTTTAAATTTATTCTTCTATTAATCTTCCTATTTGGGCTAGAATTATTTATTAGAAGCGTTATTAGGTTATAACCATTATAAACATTTGCACATGCAAAACGCTTCTACGATGATTACGCCACCCATGGAAGAGTTGTTCTTTTTAGTAATCGATTGACCTATATCCTTATTCATTAATTTATTTTGAATCAATGAGATAATGTAATTAAAATAATATGATCCATGAATTGTGTTTTTAAATTACAAGGAACTAAGAAAGAAATTGAACAATTAATACAAAAACAAGCGAGGTTGAGATTTTGTGTAAATTGTGAGAGCGCGATCTTAATCGGTAATACAAGACCGCAATGGATAAATTTGTAGAGTTTAAATATAATATATAAACACAATTCATCCTCATTTCAAGAATGGATATGTTCTCTAATTAACCACTGACCATAAGCTATCCTTAGAACAAAAATCAAAGCAGGGTGCTGCGATTGCGTGTTCCGAAGCTATCCTAGAGTTTAAGTAATTTCATCTTTGTGGTTAAGTTAACTCTCGTAGGGTTCGAGGGATAACAAATTAGGGGATCATAATTAAGTGGATATTGATTTAAATTATAATTATTAATAAGTAAATGAAGAGGTAGATTTAGATCGATTATGACTTTTAAATATTTTCTAAAAAAACATCTTTTTGTTGTGTCATTTTTAATCAAACTTCATTTCAAAATTAAAAACAAAAAAATACAATAATCTTCCAGAAAAATTATTCTAGTTTCATAAATTATAAACCCCCATTCTTTCAAGTATTATTTTTATTCTCTTTTATTTTATTTTTAGAATACCTTTAATAAGTTTTTTGAATTTACTTCCTCCTTTGAGAGACGACCTTGGTCAGCCACTCTACTGCACTTAAGTACCCCAAAATCACACTAATCATTTGAGGGCACCCACGACAGTTCTCTTTTTATTAAACATCACTATTATATCCATCTAAATAATAATGTATTGAATAACACTTACACCACGACGTGGAGACGGTAATCCGTACGTACGCATGTATGGTGACATGTCATTCAAAGGATGGATAGAATAATGAATATGGATGTACCATATTTATAATAACATCACAGTATATAGAAGTTATTAGAGATATTATTTTAGAATGGAAATAACAAATAAAGAATTAGTGGAAGAAGAAAAGAAATTGAAAGCGGGTGGTGAAATTATTACCAATTCTTCGGGTTCTTCCTTTTGATTTGATCAAAAGGGATCTTTAAGTTGGCCTTACGACTAAAGGAAGGAATCTAGGATGAATTGAGGGAAGTTGAGAGGATATTTGGGAAGATGTTTTCTGAGAGAAATGGCTTTGAAGGTGTGAATAAGAGAGAAGGGGGAGTTCCCTTTTATAAGAGGGGTGGGGGAACCTTAGGAAAAGCTAGAAATATTATTTTATAATAAAATCATATTTGGTTTCTAATGGCTCCAAAATGGATTACTTAAAGGCTTAGGGGTGGATGGGTAGAAATACACCCATCCAATAGGTTTTAGACAGGTTTGGGTCAGTATATTAACTTTAACGTTTAGATTTAACTCCTAGTTAAATAGTTTGACATTTACCATGTCTCTTTGTATTTTTATATTATATGGTTAATAAACATACTATATACTTCCAAGAGAACCCCAAGTGGTTAATTAATGATACACCTATAATTATATAAGTCATTTGGCTGAAACATAGATTTTTAGGAATAGAATAACAATTAATAATATAATATTTTTTTTAAAAACACTTTTATTTCAATTTTGACACTATTTGGTATTTTGTTTTTTCTAAATTTATAACAGCATTATTACTTTGAAACAAATTCTTCTAACCAACCTTAATTTTTCATATTAACCTTTAAAATTAGTGTAATTCATAAAAAGTCTCATATTAAATTTATTTAGATATTTATAATATCAATTATTTTAATATTTCATTAATTCTGTAATTACTCCATCACCATTGTGTCAACAATAAAATAAATTGTTTAATTTCTAAAAATTATAAATAAAATACCATTATGTATGAAATCTTTGTATCTTTCTAATGAATATTTATAATCAAATATATATCATGTATAATCCTATATTAAAAAAGTTTTAGTTATTAAACATTGATTTTAACTCTTTGAACTCTTCTTTGAATTAAATAATAATAAATGTCCTAATATAATCCATGTGGACCAAAGAGGTTCATATTTTATTCCCAAGGTTGTTTTTTTTCAAATTACACTTAGTCAATAGAATTATGACATGTTTAAGGGTAATAATAATATCATTTTTAACCTTAATTATCCTATTTACCTTTAACCGTGGTAAACAAAAGTAAAAAGTTACTATTCTCCAAAAATTATTTTTATCTTATTGAACCAAATTTTACTCCTTGATATTAACTGTGTCTCTTGGATTTTCAAAATTCCACTCACAGAAGTGGTAAAATTAAGTTTTATGTGATTTTTGAAATTTTCCTTGGATGTGGGTAAAAGACGGTGAAATGGTCCATAAAATTTTTATATATGTAAAATTATTATAAACTAACTCCAATGAATTACATTGAACTTATATATGTATTATGTATCTATTTCTACCTAAAATAAATTTAAATAAAACAAATAATTATTTAAATAAAAATTCGGTTCTAAACTACAACTCAGTGTTTTTCACTTTTCATCAAAAATTGAATGATTTTAAAAAACATACCAAAATTCACCCAACGATAATTTTGATATTCTGAATCTAAAACTGAAGTCCATTTTAAAAGTTAAAATTTATAAAATTTTAAAAAGTGAGTATTACTATTCATAACGGCTACTTTGATTGGTTGTGGTGTGTGTTAGAACTAGAAGTTGCATGTAGTGTAAGTTATTGAATTACTTTGAAGAACTAACATACTATGAAATCATGGGGTGTTATATTCTTCCCTCCTTCAATAAATTGCATCATTACAATTTTTAAAATTGGGATTGGGTATATAATACAAAGTCCCACATCAAAAAAAGTTTCAATAAAGCTACCACTTTAAAAGAATAAAAGAGAAGTACAAAGGTCACCCGTGATAACCCATACGAGGATTACATGTAGGAAAACATGGTTATGGAAGATAAACTAAGTGTCATGTTCTAATAGAGAGGGATAGAAAACACGATCAGGATAAAGTTAACAACATGAAAACAACAAACTTGTGATGGAACAAACTATCATTAGTTTCCCAGTAGGAAAAGTAAATGAACAACGATTTTTTTTAAGTTACATTTCATAAAGATGAAAAATTTATTTATGACTAAGAACATAATGAGATATACTTACTTTTTAAGTAGAGTTTCATTCTTTAATAAATTTCTACCACTAACTCATTTTTTTTCAATGCTGTGTATTCAAGATGCTTTGTCACATCGGAAGAGCTATAATCAACTTCAAGATAATCACATGACCCACCAAGGATAAACTATATATTTTCCTTGTCTTTAGGGATTAATCAAACCCAAAATGGTTAGTACAAGATCCGATGATCCCCCAAAAGAATATTCCTTTAGAGAAAGAAACACTAATCTTAATTTATAAAATTAATCCAACAATAACCAAAAGTTAAATAAATACCATTCAATAAAAAATTGTCCTTAAAATCCTTCAATATAATAAAAACTAATATTGAAACCCAATACTTAGAGTAATTTGGTTATATAGTCTTCCACGTTTTATTGCATCTCCAAATGACATCGACTACTATTAAAGTCACATGCTTAAAAGTATATAACCTAATCACACATTCTCTATTATAGGTTAATCATTTCCATAAATAACCCAAATCACTACAAATCCACAATATAAACATAGATAAAAATCCACCATTACTCCTCAAATAAAATCCCATTATATTATATTTTCCTTGGGCATATAGTGTTCCCAATAAAGTGAATGTCTTGCAAAATAACATTATCACTTAATCACCAATTCATTTCCCTATACTAAGGGTATTCATTTGATAAGACATAAGATCCCAAATCAACTTATTATTGATCAATAAAATCATTTAACTAAAAATAATTAGTCTCTCTAACCCAGGACTTCACATAGTCCAGTGGTAGGGGATAAATCACAATTACACTCTGGTTGTGGGTTCGATTCCCACAGATTTGTCTGACACGGCGGGTTGTTACACGGTCTGTGTGTTTCCTTTTTTCAAATAATATATTATATAACATTACCAAAATGAGATAAATTCCTAAAAATAACCATAACATAATATAACCAGAAATGTTATCTCATACCTTGTATTTTCATCCCAAAATATAATAACATGTAATTGCCTCAAACCAAATGATCATATAAAACCAAATGGTTATTTATAACTATATCCACAAGGGAAAAGATAATTATTCCTTAAATATCATTTTCAGATGACAACTTCAGGGTTAAAAATACTAGAGAAAATTATTCCAAAGTAATCCCATCAACAAAGAGCACTAATACTTTTAAACATTTCTCAAAACATTTATTTCCACACAGCTTTTTCTTTGACCAAGAAAATATCTCATTGAATAGGGAATTCACTTGGGTAATGGCCAGGTTCCCTACATTTTTGGAAATTGACTATAAATGGATTCTTGGGACCATTTTTTATTTTCTTTAATAGTACTCTTCATTTTTCATCGGCAATTCATCACTTTATGTCCTTCTTTCCCACACGTAAAGCATTTATTTGTTCCATTGAGACACTTTCATGGGTGTCTCCTTCCACATTTCCTACATAATAGAAATTGATGATACTTTTCTCCATAGTCTCCACTGCTGGAGATTTTATCATTCATCACCTTTCTCGTATTTCTTAAGTCCGGGTGTTTGTTACTATATATGTTGTTGATCATATTTTTGGAAAACCGATTTGGAATGAACATGATATATTTTACGCCTATCAACAATACATTTTTTTTCTCATTTCAACCACTATTCCCACCATGTAAAACATTCTCAAAGTTACTATGACTTCCTTGGAACCCAGCAATTGACTAAAACCAGAATGCATTGTGTGAGTAATAGTAGTAATAAAATCATTTATAGAATATCATGACACCATATTTTCAATTTGAAACACCTTAAGAATAACCAAGGTCATTTATTCTAATATTTTATTAAAATCCCTCAAATTAGTTTGTATATAAAATTTAAATTATCTTAATCATATCCCCCAGGAGTGTCGTAACTAAGAGTGAAGCAAGGCCCATTGTCGTGCACTAGTTACCATTCAAGTCTACCTCAAAGTTGTGTTTTTGGGTTTTACCCCTAGGTACATCTTTTCCAGAGTCACCTCTACCTGGTAATATCCAAACAGGGATGTATTTCTTGGAAAACTCACAAAATCACTACAATACCAAAATATTAGGATGTTCCTCTATACTAATCTTCAATGTCTATCTTAGGGATGTGTGCTCTAATCATAGTTTATCTAAATCTAGTTTCCAAGGTTTGTACTAAACATACTCTAATACCAAATGTAACACCCCAAATCCAGAAGCCCAGAGTCAGTGCATTATTATGTATCATTTTCATGATCATAAAAGATCAAGTATCTAAAGACCGATTAGTTTAGTAGCCTTGGATGTACTAGATACATTTATAAAGTTTACATTACATCATTAAATGAAAAACTAAAACAACTTTGTTTCCCTAGACAACCCTGAGATCCCATAGACTATCCCTGGAGGTTAATCAGAATATACTTCTTTGCATCCTGGGAAAAATAAAACATAGAAAGGGGAGATCTCAGATGCTTAGTAAGGATAACAATATTGCAGAAACATTCATAAATAAGCATAAATATTTAAGGCAATGTATAACTAAAACAAAAGCCTTTTAAACATGAACTTCATCATAATATGGAAAAATGAAATAATTCCATTTACTTATTTACATTGATGTTCTACTAGTCAAATAATCAAATGAAATATCAATAACCACTTTCATAAAAATGGAATGCATAATTCCAGACTATCATAACCACATAGTCAAGGCCTTATGCCAAGACTACAAATAAGATTTTGTCAAGGCCATGTTCCAAGATACTAGTTTGCCTCATGAGACCTACCAATGCATCGAGGAGCTATAGTGGGATCCCCCCATCACTTACTAAGTCTAATGCATTCCTCATATGAAAATATTGAAACATAAGGTAAAAATTCGTATTAAAACTAGCATATGAAATGTCAATACTTTATCCACAAACCATGAATGGTATAAAAATATCACATTCACAGTCAAACATAACTCATTCAATAAAATACGGAAGATTGTATTGTATCAGATTAACCTCAACCGAGAATAACGAAGGATATTGACATAGATGAAAATAATCATCAAAACTATTAGAGAAAAATATCCCCCTTTTTCTTGAAATCATTTAAAAGTCACACTATTTGTCAAGAAGCCATTTAAAAATAGATTTTTGAGTCAAAGTGTCTCATACCACTTTGAAACTTTTAAAAGGAATTGTTATTTTAAAACTTTAATGTATATATAAATAAATCCTTAAAACCATTTTTAATACATTTATATTAATGAGAAATATTTAGAATAATAAATATTTAAAACATTTAAAATGATATTTTAGTTAAAGTTACTAACCAAAAGAGAGACAATTGAATAAAAATAAATGAAGTAAAAAAAACTTTGTAATATAATGAGAATAAATGGATTAATGATATAATATGCCAATATACAATATATACACCATATAAATGTGATTTGGTGTATAACAACCAATAAGTCTCAATGGAATGTAAATTGAGATGAAATATCTTATAATGATTGTATCCTTAGGGTAAGGATAAATAAATGACATAATTATGTGTGACAAATATAAATATACTCAATATGATTGGATATTTAGTGTAAATAAATCAGAGGACATTCATATATATTCTTGTAAAAACAACACCAATGAATTAGATATTTAACACAACAATTGGTGATTGAGTAAAAAAATACTCTTATCATGTTCATAACGATGACTTGAGAATAAAATATTATAAGCGTAATCCCATAATTTATAATAGTGAAAATAAAAAATGGAACGGTTATTGTATCATTTTTATGATTTTGTAAGATATTTTTTTAAATAAAACATATAAGTTAAATATTAATATGAGTAAACATACATAAAAAACAAATGAAAAAAACTACATTCTCCTAAGAATAAAAAATGTCAAAAATTGAACACTTTAGTGAATAATTGACATTAAAAACAACTCTAAAGGGATAAATACATTAAAAATAGTTCTAGTGTATGTATAGAGTTTTTATGAGATGATAATTTTAAAAATAATCAATATTATATAAAATGTACAAATGAAAAGAATGAAACATCAGTAATTTTAGAATTTACACCCCCTTTAATAAGTTATATTTAGTGTCTAGAGATACTGAATTATGAATCAAAACATATGATCCATTTTCAATGATTATAACCTTATTCTATTTATTTTACTCAATTCCAATTAATTTTAATGCATTTTAAAATAATTTAACTAGATAATCTATTGTTCTGATAAAATTTGGAATAATATATATTATTTGGGTGGGGTTTCAATGGAATTGTTTTTTCATATCTATAAGTTTTTTCCAATATTGGTTTTTTGTGTTATTAGAATACTTTATAAAAAATTCATGATCATAATGAAATAAAATATGACTAAAATGAAACCCAAAATCTTTGACTATGCACTATGTTTACAACAATTTATAGTAACAAAATTCATCTTCCACTAATGAGATTTGGCTATTTAACGTTAAAATAAATTATATATCCTGTTGGGTAATGAAAATAAGGATCCAAAAAGATGAGTATGTTTTCTAAATTATAATATCATTTCTACAACCTCTAATTCTTGCATCAGAGTAACACATTAAAATAATATATGATCAAAATGAATAAATAGAACCAAAATATGATGATTAATTAAGGTAATAGACAATATGTTTCACTACCTTATATTAGGATTCATATATATTTTTTGGTTTCCCACACATTTATATAACCAATACATAATTTCCAATACACTATCAATCATATAGAGGAATTTTTTTTCAAACTAATAACTAATTTTACAACAATTGATTAATTGATTAATCATGAATGACCTTACATGAGGTACCAAGTAGAGTACACATCCTGGAGAAATTTTAAAACCAAATTAATTTAATTATATTTAATATATATATATATTCTATTAAAATAGTTTGTTCCAACATGTTAGTTACATGGAACATATGAATAAATTAAATTTAACCCATACTATTAATCTCAAATGATCATTGAATAAGTTCCAGAAAACTGTTTGATATTATTTTCTCTAAAGAAAAAATAGTTACCTTATCGACATGGAGTTATAAAAATATCAATCCATAAAAAAATTATGAAAAAAAGAAGTGGGATCTTCTACACCTTTAATAAAACAGACGATAAAATCTATAGAATCCAATATTCCAGTATCTTTAGGATATTTTCAATCCAAGGATTTCATAGTATATTTAAATATTAATTCATTTAATGTTATATCATTAAAAATAATAGGACGTTCAATCTAATAAAATTAGTTATTATTTATATTATAGAATCCACTCTAGACATCCATTTTAAATAGATTAAATTTTAAATTATTTTTGAAGGATAATAAAACAATGATGGACATAAGATGAGCTATTGGTGATACAGTTTTCCTATAAGTTATTCACTATATTGATTATTTTCTTAATGAAATATTATTTCAATATTCATGACCATGAACCTATTTAAATTTTAATTTTTTAGAGGAATTAAATATATTTTATAAGTGGAACATTATTTGGGTGTTCAATGAACATAAAAACCTCATTCTATTAAAATTTATTATTCTCTTCTTATACATAAGTTATCCAAATATCACCACCCATTATATAAAATTTCATATTATGATATAATATTGAAAATAATGACTGATTATCTTATTAGTTTTGTATGGAACAATATGTTTTCATAAGTAAACATACATCACATATAATATTATCATTGATATTTCCCCCAATAATGTTCAGTTTTAATGTGAATGTGAAGAAAGTTCAATATCTATTTGTGTAATAACATCAATTAAATTATTATATGTTTTTATAAAATCCATCAATAAAGTTTTTAGAATGTTAATTTAGATATGATTTAATTAATAATATTTTAATTAAACAAATAAAGGTTTTATAATTCACTCTTGATTAGTATCTTTTTGTCATTTAATCATCTCATAAGAATTAATTGAATCAGGTTTTATAGGAATTAATTCCTCAATTATATATTTTTATTTTGAAAAATTTATGAAGCCATAATATTGATAGAGTTATCAATAAAAATCATTCCTCATCTTCAGGATCCAATTTATATAGTTGATCATTAGTTTCTGGAAAGTATAATTTTCATCCAAATTCATCGATATAATAAATGTTTTGGCTTCCTTCCATTAAACAATTCATATGGGGTCTTACTCAACAAAATGTGAATGGGGGAAAAATTATAGTGTCACATTTTTTCCTCATATATTCCACTTAATATTAATTTCCAAATAAATATTCAAACTTCATATATAAATAATGTTTTATAAAAATTTCATTTTCATTGTTCAGTAATATATTTTTATTGCTCAATTTTTTTACTTTCCATAATTGTTTTTTGTAGTAAAAATTATAATAAAAACTTCTTTAAATTATGGATTTAAAAATTCACCATGATCAACACTATGGATATTTTAATGAATTTTTATATCCATTTTTTAGATAGAGGCATTTGATATAAAATAGGTATACCTTTGAAGTTAATAGGTAAAAAATAAGACATTGTATAAATAACATAGTCATAGAATGATAGTTGTACATAATGTTTTATTATTATAACCACATTTTTATATGTATAAAACGTTCTATGTTCACAAAATATAATATTTCATAATATGGGACATCACTAGTAGGGTCAAATATAAAAATTTATTAATTACTATACTAAAAATTTTCAGAAACATAAAATGAATTTGACTTATGTTATTATTGATCCGTCTATATTGATCTCTTCAAATTTTCTAAAATGTTCCAAACATTACAATTTCATTATATATTATTTAAAATCCAATTTGAATGCAAAATAATAAAAATTTAGTTTTTGTTATAATAATAATTATTTCTTATGTCTATCATGTTTGAATTATATTTCTTTTTTGATAATATAAATTTAACCCCTTTGAAAATTTGGATTTTAAAATTCTCATTTTAATTTTTTGGAGTAATATTCTCAAAGAAGACGGATACTATTGTTAATATTGTGTATTTATACTAAAATATAGTTTATGTCTAAAACTAAATTAATAAAACTAAACACAAAAATAATAATAATTATAATTTTACATTGAATATATTTCATAATACCATAAAATTAAATAAAATGTTTAATTACATTTACCTCTAGTAATGTAATGATAACAAATTTACCCATGTCCAATGTGTTCAGAATTATGGAACTCAACCTATTTTCAAGAAATCAACATGATCATTTAAGTGATAGTGAAATATACACGGGATAATGAATGTCTGAAAAATTACCAATGGAAGACACATCGTTAAAACCCTATGATGTCCAACTTCATTTATTTCTTAGTATTTGTAATTCCATTGACTTACAAATGTTTTAAGTTTTTTCAGGAATCAATTATATCTACAATTACCTCCTCAGTATTATTTTTTTACATAATGGTTATATTTTGGAAGCAAAAATGTCACACATGATGTATTAATTTAAAGATGTCAATGTAATTCCAAATGATCTATGATTAAGTTCTAACATGCATAAAATTTTATCAATGTTCTCCCCAATTCATGAAATTAGATAGATTTTCCCATAGACTATTTGAATTTGATTTTATTTTAAAAAATATCATAGGGTAATTATTTGTTGAAACATCATTTTATTGGCATCTTTAATGTATGTATGTTTTGATTTTTTTAATTATTTTTTGGAATTTTATAATAATCATTAACAAAGTATATCATATCCAAATATAGGTGTTTATTAAACATATAATTTTTCTTCTCTAGAGAAGTTAACAATCCTTATATCACTCTAAATGATGGAAAATAATCCTCATCATTTAGTGAAATTTTAGTTTTTCATCATTATAAATAAATATAATTTTCTATCAAGGGGTATCTATTATGGAGAATGAGGAGGTACATTCTTCATTAAACACTAATCACCTCGAGGAGATTTTCCATAAAAACTAGATATCATTCAAATGGAATCATTATCTAAATAACTATCATCATATCATGTAATTTTATAAAGGGATAGGGAGGAAAAATACAAAAAAGTAGAAGAGCCCAATTGAAAATCTATATAAAAATATTTAATCAAAAAAATATATCTTTATTCACATTAATGATTTTCCAAACTTGTTATTATTATTTATCCTAAAACAATCAATTATATTGTTTATTTATGTTTTTTACCCACAATATTTTATGTATGAAATTCCATAATATAATACATATCTTATATGTTAGTTTGATAATAATAAAATATTTTCTTATTTTTCGTATTATTATTCATATATCTCTTCTACTGGGAATGTTCATCTTCATTGTATTTTAAATTGTTAATATCATAATGATGTTTTGGTTTCTTCATCATTGATGTTATAGGACAATATATATGAAGAAAATATTTTAGAGAATAAAAAAGTAATCAAAATAAAATGAAATTCTATGTTTTTCGTTCACAACATTACACCTAATTGGATAGTTATATTATATGAAATTCAAAATAAAGTCATAATGAATATGTATTTTCATATAATTAGTTTCATTTATCAATGTCATATTGAATTACCATTCTATTATGGGAATGTTATTCAATATTTCTGTATTTTTTAAATCTATATTTTAATTTCATGAAGTTTTTATATCCTATTACCAAATTCTATAATACATTTTTTAATTTTTAAAACTAATTATATTTTTATAAAATTAATGGACTAAAAATCTACACCACCCATTTCCCTTTATATAATAAAAACATTATATTAACAATGTGAGTAATTTTATGATTTTTCTAGGTTTTATTAGAAATTACACATGATGAAATATTAGTATAGGTATTTATTTACATTAGTTATAGAAATGTATTTCAGTAATTGTATTTTTTTGTGATGTTTTTACTTATTCTCTCTATTAAGTATAAATATTTTCTACACTACAATTTTGAAATTAAAAGAAATAAATTTTTACTGATAATTGTAGGTTTTATTAATAATCAACACTATCTTATCATTCCAATACAAATATTCATCACTATAAATTATTTTTTATTATCTAGGATTTGGATTCCCAATTTTTTGATTAGAATCCGTGCATTATTACAAAAAAAATATCAATTTCCTATAATACATTTTATTGTAAGGAAAATAGATTGTAGAATTAACAAAAAAAAGTGAATCTTATTAAAAATAAATAAATTAAGATAAAAGTTTGATTATAAGTGTATCAATAATGTTTCTTGATAATTTATATGATACAAATTGTTTTTACCAGTGGTAAATGAAATATATTCTTTTTGTTGGTGGGTAAAATATAGTGTGGAAACAAAACATACAATATTTCCTCTAATTGAGTAATCCATTCGATAGGTAGTTATATGTTTGGATATACAAATATTCCATAACGAATGAATAAAAAATAATTCATTTAGATTATAAACCACATATAATATACTATAAAATCATCCAAATAATCCAAAAATTAAAATTTCAATGAAAAGAGATTCAAATTTTTATTGAAAACAATCCTAAAAATTCCTTAAATAATATAAATATGAAGAAATTTATTCACAAGGAATATTATATTTTAGGCCAATGTGGATGTTTTTTAATTATACTATGTCTATATTTTCCATGGACTATCAATGGTACACAAATGATCTCTCCGTAATCATAATAAACAAGAATTCCAAAATATATTATTGGGAAGAGGTCTGCATTAGGTAAATATTGATTCTGTAATATTTTTTATTGGAAATAATAAGTAGTCGGCCATATCAACATATAAATACTTGAATAAACATTCATAAGTATTAAACCAATAACCTTGGATTCTCATAAATTATAATTTTTCGAAACCAAAATAACCTCAATAAAATCATACTAATCATAAAGATTATACATACATTTATGGTGATTGAATACTACGAGCCTCACCATGAAACCCCATTAAAATGTTTTTTCATAAAAAAGTACTCATAAATAGATTATAATCATCATGAAAATTAAATAATTTAAAAAATATATTTGATCGATATATAGTCATTATTTATTAGCATATAACATCCTCTGATCCTCAGTGATCCGTTTTATTTTTTTGATTATGGAATAAAAATATTCTTCTATCATATACTGTGATCATTGGGTCCTATTGAAAAAATATGAATAGAACTAATCTATATTCGAATGATTTAGCTCAATTGTACAATAAAAATAATCATCATGTTATCATATATCATTATCATTTTTTCAATTTCAATAATATTTTTTTGTTAATAGAAGTAAAAAAATTTAATTTAATTTTTATCAAAATTCATCAAAACCAAAATCTAGATGATGGAACAAAATAAATGTAAAGGTATTTCTTTTCAGAATAATAATAACATGTTAAATTTTACATAATATTAGCGATATCATCAAGTAAATAAATCTCTATCATGGGAGGAATTTTCCTTTGGAATATATTTTGATAGTCTATAGAATAAAATAAATACTATTGTATCATGAATGATAATTAATCCATAATAAATTATATCTTATAAAATGAATAATGCAATAATTTCATAAAATGTATTGAAAATTAAAATAAAATAAAATAGTAGAAAACAACTACAATATCCCATAATATAATAAATCTCAGAAGTCCCATATACCATGATTTTACTTAAAACAATCTCTTAATTAAATATTCCCATTATTAACCTCTATCAATGATCTAGCATAACTAAATACCGTAAACTATTAAATCCTAAATCCTTGTATGAATAAGTAGGCATGACTATATCTAAATACACAATAATCCACCCCTAGGGATTGAAAATAATGAAAATATCATAAATTTGTAATTATTAATATATTATCATCTAATTACATAGACATTACCTATTGTCACATATGAAATAAAGGACATTATAATAGTTCCCCAAACTACTTCAATGCATGGACTCAAGTGAACATCCTTGTATTCCAAAGGCCTTATACTAACAATTAGGGTCTATAAGTGGTATGATGGGATGACTGTACACCCTGGTTGAAGTCCAAAACAGTAAGAGAATAATATAAATAATAAAGTCATCACATACCATTAAAATAAATAGGTTCTAAAATAAAAAGACATGTCTCATTAAATATAATATTGATGGAACTTATAGAACAATAAATCATTCACATAAATCATAATAATCATACTAACCAAACAAAATAAAATGATAAGAACCATGACATTGAAAACCCCTAAAGCCAAAATATCTAGCTTGTCTCCCCTTTCTAAACTATTAATTTATCCATTAAAAAGAGCAAGATCCCCTATAAAATTTACTATTTTTCCGACCCACATCAATGAGGTATTTATAAGTACCAAATGATGACCCATGCTGAGTGTGAGTACAATTCAGTAGGCCAACAACGATAGTGTCTAATGAAAATTCAGTGAGAATGTGTAAAAAATAATGGTATGTAATAATAATCAGCAAATAAAATATTAGTAATCTATAAAAATAAATGTAACCAAGTTTATGTATCAGTCTCATGGGGATAACTCGGGTTGACACAAGATTCTTCAGCATATTTCAATCTCTGATCATGGAATGAGTTTCATGTGGATATTTTCATCCAAGACACATCACTCAGGAAAGAATGATTATATAACCTGATGAAATCCTTCTAGATAAACCTAGAATTCCCGTTTATATATTCCTAATAAGATCTATTACTCTTGTATACACTAAAGAAACCTCCATTAATGTTCATAAGTATGAATTTAGTGGAATCTAAGGATCACACTTGAGGAATTCAATATAAATATGACCAAGAAGAATCTGTGGAGATTATCCTATAATGTTGAACAAGGGTTCACCTGAATAATCAATGACATTATATAGTGGTATTAAATAATAATATCTGTTATTAGAATATCATGATTTTCTACCCCCATGTAATTCCTGGTAATGAATCTATATAGAATCCTTTAACTCTATCGAGGAATTATATAACCACATACCTTATTTGATACATACATTTCTTAAAAAATCAACATTTAAAAGTTCCCCATAATGGAATCCTTGGGTACTCCATATATTTCCAGGAAAATAACAATATTGATAAATCCATCGATTTTTTCAAATTCATTTTATACTTTTAAATACATCAAATAATTTCAATCATTCCATTATTCTACAATTCATAATATAAGAAATAAAAATCCTCTATCTAATTTCACAAATTGTGTTCATTTGTAAATTTTTATTTATGAATTCCATCTCCATAATCATTAATGGTTAATTAGGGTGTTCGTAGGCATCCCACTTTCCATATTAACACATTTCATTTCCAAGGGAATCCATAGACTACACTAATAAACTTTCCCAAAATGAAGTTGTATGCCTTACATTCGAATTTAATAGTTTGGACAATATATACTTAAGAAAAAACATTTTATAAGTCAAAGGGAGTCCCAATACATGCCTAAGGTATATAAAAAGTCATTTTATTTTTCTAGTAAATCTTCTGATGATAGTGTGAGACTACACTTATAAAAATTCATTACAATAGCATGACATTGATGGGAATGAAAAAACCACATACCATAGGTTATAAGAGTCCAACTATTTGATTATTGAACAACTAATTCATATAATACAATAGATATTGAGAAACAAAAATAATCTCTAGATATTTAAAATTTATGGTAAATTAGGTGGTATAGAATTAATGTGAAATTTTATTTGATATTATGATGATAATGGAGTTTTATTATCATCATCCCCCTTATAACATGATATAAGTAATTGATAATAGAGGTGGACCAATGGAGGAAACACCAAATAACTCAATAGATGTTAGTAGATCCCCACGATTCATCTATAAACCTTAAATGATGGAAACATATGATTTAACGGGAAAAGATGGATAAGTGAAAATTTTTAAATCTATCATTTGTACTGGGATCATTGATTGGAGAAACTATTGGTTAACCCTTGCATGAATCTTGTGAACATAACTTCATGGAAACAGATTACATATCATGGTTAGGAACATGATTACAAAAACCATGTAAAAACCATTTGATGTGGTTCTATACTAAACTGTAGGGTTTACCTGGTTTCTTTAGTACCTTGACATGGTTTAAAAAAATTTTCTTTTCTTTTTTAAAAACTACATTGATGGGTTTAATGGTTAGCATAATCTATGAAATAATTTTTCACCATG
Source organism: Viscum album (assembly GCA_963277665.1). Taxonomy (NCBI): domain Eukaryota; kingdom Viridiplantae; phylum Streptophyta; class Magnoliopsida; order Santalales; family Viscaceae; genus Viscum; species Viscum album. The sequence continues at coordinate 1,740,601,470 of OY728125.1, read as the reverse complement.
TTCTATTACACAAGTACATGAAATTCCAAGACTCATATCCTCAAACTCTCCTAGAGACTCACTGTTAACAAAAAGAATTCGTAATGTAAAAATATACTGAAAAATATATTGGAGTAGGGGGAGATAGAGATATAATGTGACTCTAATAAAAAAAGATTTTATAATTTTCCAACTATATAATAGATCATCCTTGAGCTATACCATCAAACACAACATGCCTCCTTGATGAACAAGCCTAGTCATTGGGCACATATATATGATTCTGGATCCCATGTTTCCTCTTGGATATGTGCATGCTACTGTAACACATGTTCCTCATGAATATATTTAACAATTATATACATTTACACATAGTCCATGATATGAAAATTGATTCTCCTAAAATGGGTAATTGGACTAAAAAATGACATCCTAGACATTGGTCATAAATAATCATTTATATAGAACCATAGAAGGTGCTAAATAGGAAATAAGTTGTCCATAGAACTACATCTCTATAGAAGAGAATGTATTTATTCTACTAGGTTATCCATATCCAAAATCTCATATATCTCCACATATGTAGGTTCTAACGTCCTCTTTGATCATATACAACGATTTCCCAGTCTATAAGACACAATAAAATATCCTCTCTCCATATCATAAACTCAAAGGGTCAATGGAATTAATCTAAAAATGATTTTTATATACTATTCACCATAGCCATCCCCTTCCAAATCATCTTCTCATGTTAAGAAATATCATACATGAGACTTGGCCCAACCATCACTACCTCACCTACCATAGGACAACAAAATGGCAAATTGCATGACCTCCAATATATATACTCTTATAGTTCTATATGAATCGTAACCATATAATTATTTTTATAGCATTATTCCATGATCTCATTTTAGGTATCCCATGAACCGAAAATTTCTATGACAAAATCTCCCAACACATCTATGAAACATGAATAGTCTTCTTAAACAATATATTGGATTCAGGGTGGTAGACTATACTAAAAACACCAGAGTTCAAAATTATTTCAATCCCCCCTTATCCAGGAATTAAACTGAGCATCCCAATCAGAAATGATTCTCTAGGAATATTTTATAGTCATATAATCTGTTGAATATACAACATTCCCAAATAATCCCAAATAAAGTTATCATGGTTTAGTATAAAATGAGTCACCATCTGATGTTTTTCCATTATGAACCATACTAAATAATTCCCTCATGCATCATTGATAAACCTATTACAAAATACATGATAACATAACCCCATTTAATCTCCAAAATTGGTAAAGGATTCGGGAGAAAAATAAGAAACTAATTCTCTATATTCACCATCTTATAGGTAGTGAACTTTGTAATATACCCCTATATATCCTTCTTTATTCCCATACACCATTATAGAGAACAAATATCAAGACACACCATTGATAATATAGGGTGTATTACACCCAATAAATTTCAGATTCCGTCATCAATTCTTCTTTCCTTACATTAGGAATAAAAACATGGCCTTGAACATAGATAATATATTCCTTATAAATAGTATAATGTGGTAAAAATCTCCAAAATAAACGATGTATCTAAGAGATAATCACTCTATGTCTAAAATATTCCACATGTTGATCAAATACAAATTCAAATAAACTGTGTAAAAAATTATAGTATCGTTTGACCATATTCCTCGCAGAACCATGCCACAACCTAAAACTATGAGAATATTTACTCTCTAACTACCTTCATACATTAGAGTTGTGTATCCCACAATGATTCCTTAAACTATGATATTTGATCTCTTTTATGGTGCATGTGATGTTATCATAGAAAAATTCAACATATGACTCCTCCTCATGCATGATAAACACTCAAATATCATATTGTCACTATATAAAACGTTAATTTTAATATATTAATATTACATATTATTAAATTCTTATTTGTAACCTAAAATTAAGATCTATTCTAAATGCTTATAGGTCAAGTATAACATGAAACATGGAAACATAAACAAAATTTTCATAAGAAAACTACATCATCTCCCACTAAGTTCATCATTACTACCCTTATAAGATATATCATAATTAATACCTTTAATTATTTCATAGGGAATGGAATTTGATAAAGGGAAATCATAAAAGATATATAAGTCCCAACATGGATTATATGAATGATCACTTAATTGCAACATGATCTTATGGATACAAGATCATGATAATAACATTTGAAAAATAAACACTACATATGATAGATTATAATCATATGTCATAGGATAAAATAATACTATTTATAAAACAAATATTTAATGGAATGAATAAATATAATTCATGAAATCATCACATTGGAATAACATATGATTTTTTGGAATACATATAATAATTTGAAATTATTTCCTTAGTTTTCAATACTCATAACCTAGTCTATAATATTGAAAGATGTTCCCTGGAAAAACAATTATAGTAGTTATGGTTAACTCCTCATATGATCATTTTGTACATTTTCCCCTAGTGAACAATGTTCACTCAACATTCCAGTGTATATTTTCTCATGAGGTATCCATATTTACCCAATTCATTTGAGGGTTATATAATTTTGGTTCCAACCATCACATAATGAAAACCATATATATATATATATATATATATTTGTGTGTGTGTGTGTTTAACATGGTCATAAAGCATTAATCATATCGTAACCCATGACAAGGAAATTATTTTCATGCTCTTTTCATCATTACATAACATTGGGATAAGAAATGGTTTTTATAAATATATTATTTTCATTATTATAAAAAAATTTAATAAATAAAAAGGGTGGTATCACTCTATCATATCAACAAAAGAGATTAAGAAACGTCACAAGATGTTATCATAGATTAAAAACTCATTTAAAATATCATTAAGATCATTTCTTTAGGAAAATACACTTTTAATATTGTAATCACTTATTTACAACATAAATCTTCCCAAAATGTTATTGAAAACAATTTATTTTTAAGAACCCTTGAAAGAATATAGGGGAATATTCAATTCTATGATAATTAATGATTGTTGGAAATTTTATCTATTCCATATATGTTAAATAAATGATTCCTTTATAATTTTAAAATAAAAGTCAAAAGTATCTCATTTATAAAATGATATCAAGATACTTTTTAAACCATTTTAAAAAATATACATTTGTTAAAATGACTCTAAAAATTAGGTGCATACTAGTAAAATTTATATTGAAAACATTTTTAGAAAACATAGACATAGAAGACAATGGATGTTTGACTGAAGAGTTAAATTAATTTAGTTTTACTTAAAGATGTTAATATGGTCTCTTAAGTATATAAACAAAGGAAATAAAATGAAAAATAGTTATTTATAAAAATAAAAATAGTTTTGGTAAATTAATTATATTATGGAGAGATATAGCATAATTTTTCTACATTTAAAACTAATCACCAAAAATCGAAATAAAAAAGGTGATTCTATCCTTCAAATCATACCTTAGGCATGGCTTACATTATATGTGTTCAAACATAGTGTATAAGAAATATATATTTATTACACTTATATTCTATAAACATTATCAAAATTATCATAACACATATAATTGTCGGATAAGATTTTAAAAAATAATTACTAAAAAATATTTATTAAAATTGTTTTCTCGAGTGATAACTACTTCATTTCCCATTCATATTTTCATTAGGTTGTTTTGAACCATGTATATTGATCAATGATTAATCACCTCCAAAATTATAATAATTATATAAATTTAAAATATATCATATATAAAGATATTTATTTATTTATTTAATCCCTAAAATATGATAATTAAAAATGAACTACAATTTTTATAGAGACAATAGGTCATATGAATGCATTAACACTGTTTCAGCTTTCTAACATACGGAAATTGAAAATTTTCAAAAATATTTCACCCTTAAATTACTAGTATAATATTATATACATCATATATATTCATAAAATTCACCCTTATTACCATCCACCTATATCAAAAATGAAAGAAGAATCACATCACTTTGTGGATGTTGTAGCCCACACATACGAATGAGTGAGGTTTTAATTTTCCAAAATATTGGATTTTAAAAAGGTTGACCTAATATTATCAATATAAAAGAATAATTATTCAATAAATATAAAATATAAACATTAAAACCATCATAATACCCATCCATAAATGTTGGGGACGAAAATTGAATTGTATCATTATGTAGAGACAACAATCCATACATATGCATGATAGATTTTTTAACATCACATTTGATACAAAAAGATGGTGCATAATGGTGTTTTAATATTCATATTAAGAATTATATTTATTTATAATAATTATTTTATTATTTTATTATAAATTAAATATATTTAGATATAGTAAAATAATTTGTAAAAATAAATTGATCGGTTTCAGAAATTATCACTTCTTGGAATGTTCCCCATTAAATATACTCATACGGGACCAAGGGTTGGTATTTTTGGAATACCAAAACCTATATAATGTGTGTATGGAAGTTTAAAAGTAATTAAGGAGGGGTTGGTTGAGATAGTTACCTCAATGTTTAGAAAATAATAGAAATTAGGGGTGTCCTTTTACAAGGTACGGAGTGGACATTGTTAGAATTACATAGAAGATTAAAATATAATAGATTCATTCTTAATAAATGTAATTAATTTAAAATAAAAATATTTTGATGTCAATATGTCATCTAGAAGTGAAATATATATAGGATTTGGTGTCCCTTTAAGCTATATATTTTTTAGCAATCCCTTCATTCATCATTTATGAACTTGACTTTGGTACCAACTATTTCAATATTAAATTGTTAAGAATGATGGAATAAATATATAGGTGACTTGTAATGGGACCATTATTGATATTTTGAACAAAATTTCATTTAATTTCTTGTGGATAAATTTTTTACAAATTATAATTAATTTAATAAAATATTTTTTACTGTGAAATTTATTATTTTTAATTCTGGGACTGTTCGATTCATTTTACAATGAAACCACCATGAAAAAGATGTAAATTTAATATATTATTTTTAAATAGACCTAATATATAATTAATTTTTACAAAAGTCTTGGAATAATATAAATAACTAAATTTATATTAATTTTAATATTTTTGAAATTATTTACTTAATTGTTTATTAATTGATATAATATTTTTTGGTGTTGTGTATGAATATAAAGTAATTATCTCATTAATAATGATTATAATTAATTTAATATTATAAAAATAATTTCATTATACTCAAAATAACCATAAATATTCTTTATCAATATTTTTCTTTTCCTCTATGAACATACTAGTTTTTTATATTCAAGGGAGTGACATTTTTTATTTTTCATTTATTTATTTAATATAATGGTCATATTCACTAAAATATGGCACCAAATTTCCATATATTCATGTATTTTGTGGAAATTTCAAAAATACATAATTTATTAGGATAATGTTTAATTTTTGATAAATTTTATAGTGTTATAATAATTTTTAACCCTATTTACACATTTTACCCTTACATTTGTAACTAAAATTTACATTGTTACCATTAATATTGACAAAAACTAAAAGAGTCCAATATTCAAAAGTTGGAATTCTTGATTGAAAATATGGAATCCTTTTTTAAAATTTTCAATTCTTTAAGTGTCATAAATTCATTTTAAAAACAAATTTTTAAAATGGGACAAAAGAAAACATTCCAAAAAATATATTATTAACAATAAATATGGACTTATTCATAACCCATTCCATGAAAAAAATACTAAGATAATTTTAAGACAAATAATTGAATATTTAATAAAACAATTGCAATATATTTATTCACTTAAATAAATTAAAATAATTTATTATTGTTACTTCTAATTTTGATAACAAACCAAATTAGAAGTATGACTCCAATATTTCCAAATGACCTTTTTTCTAATTTATAATTAATTGATAACAAATCAATTAATTTTACACATAGGTTAACCAAATTTTTTCCTAATTTTAGTAATCCAATTTATACCAAAAAATCCATAATTTAGGCGATAAATATCACTTCATGTAATAATATTTTAGTTGTACATCAAAATTTGGTTAAACTAGTTTTTTCATGTCACATAATCCCCGAAAGAATTTAATTTCATCTCATAAAAAATATGTCATAAAATATAAATTTGTTGCATTATACCCCTATTAAAATGATTTTTCCCTCAAATTAAATCACACTTATACAAATAATTGAGGATATCTTAATTTCATTACATCCGTGGTTTCCCAAGTGCCTTCTTAAATTTTTTATTTCTCCAGAAAAAATTAACAAGGTGTATTGTCTTGTTCAATAGTAATATGTCTCAATGATCCATGATTTATATTATTTTTTATTCATTAGAATGATAATTCTCATATGAAATGGACAATGAGTTCAGTAAATTTATAGATCAAGTTTTAAACTCTATTAGAGGGATATATTTAACATGTATAATTTTTATGTGTGGTTCGACGGATGATCCAATTGATAAATTACACTCCCTAGATGATTAGGTTCCTAGAATGGGACAACATTCCAAGGTATAAACATTCAATTCATACTGAATTTAATAACTGTATTCAATTTAGAAAATCATAGAAACACCTCCTCACAAACTTTGAAATCCAGATCTTGCTCATGATTTTTTGCATAACTTTTCTATTGGATCTAAGCTGCATTGATTTGAGGTTGAATAAGGATGAATATCTATACCATTTCCATATCATGATTAGGTCTCCATAACTTTCTCTCTCCAACATCATCCCTTGATGAAAGAGTTATAAACTTCTTTCCATATATGTATTGAGAAATATACATTTAAATACTAGAGTAAAAGATATTATTGTAATAAAACATTACTACGTAAAGACTTTGATCTCATGTAACATTACAATCCATAGAAAAATATATCATTATATTTCATATAGGGTTTAAATGGAACTCTCGGGATTACCATATATCTAAGGATGATATATCCTAAAAAAACTAACTTCTATATTCCTAGATTACTGATGAATTTTTAATAACTTTGATGCAATCCTTGGATTTTTATTGGATACAATAGAATGTGGTAATCTATTAAACCTTACCGATTAGTTAATATAAATTCTTCCATGTTGATCGATAGATATATCTTATTTAATAGAACTGCTGTCTCCTATATTCATATGGTGTTTCACTATAACTCTATAATCATTGATCCAATTATAATTTTTTTAGAGTTTGACAATGAAATCCATAGTGTTGTTTTCCCATTTTCGTTCAAATATGGGTGAAAATTTTATGATTTATATATAATTCTACCTCCCATCATTAAATTTAAAACATTCCAAACATTGAGATACATACTATGCAATATTTCTCTACATGTTGTCCCCCCATAAATATTCATTCATAACTATATACATCTTTTTTTCATCTTAAGTGAATATGTAATTTTGAACTTAGAACCGCATAAAACATATAATTATACATATATGGTACATATCAAACATATAAATGGTTCTTGAACATTTTAATTATATAATAATCAAGGTTAAACTCATAAGTATTTATGAACATAAATTCTATCTCCTTGTGTTCCTTTTGTTGCAACTAATCCTCACATTAAATGATTTTTGTATACTAATTAGAGAAAAATAATAAGTAACCACTTCATGAAAAACAAAACTATCCTTTAAAAATCTAGAAATATTGTATCATTTTTTATCCAAATCATAGAAAATATAAGTGGATCCTTTCGACATAGATCATCTTCTACCATGTTTTTCTTGATAGTGTGGTAAAAAATTTAGTAGTTTTAATCATTAATAAACTCCAAGTATATTCTATACATTACACTCCCTTATTTATGATATAATATATAATTTTAAATTTAATGATAGATATATATATCCAGATTTTCTCTATAAATATAATGCATCCATATCATTCTTGTAAAATATACCACAACTAACCCCAAATCATGTGTTGGTAAATATTATTCATGATCGTTCAATTATTGGGATTCATAGACTGTAACCATATAATTATGCTTGAGAATGAATCCCAATCTCTTAGTGGAAAGCACCATGTAATACTACATGAAAAATGGGGGCTCAAAAACCACAGGGCGCAGGTACTGTAGCAGTACTGTAGTGTTTTGTAGTAGCGGCAGACACTGTAGTGATGGTAGGTCACTGTAGCGGCGACATGGCACTACAGTAGTGGAGGGCACTATGTGGCACTATAGAAGGCGGGTATTGTAGCAGTACTACTCACTGAGATGGCCATGGGCCAAAACTTTTGGCCTATGGGCCATGTAATTGGCTAAATTACCACTGGGCCTTCAGGCTATGTTATGGGTCTCCCTCTACCCAGTTAAAGAGTTATTTGCTTTGCATTAATTATAAATGAGGATTGGACCCCAAACTTTTATAGGGTAATGTAAGAATAACTGTGTTGACTCACCATATCTTTATTTCCTTGATATGTTCTTCACATTCATCTGTGTAAAGGAACATGTATCCCTTACAATTTGACATTGTGAAAGGATTATATAATCATGTATAAATATCTAAAAATCATAAGCGCTTCATTTTAATTTTAATATATAACAATATCATCTATATATACTATTATGAATTGATATAAGAAATATATAATGAATGTATTCAATAAATTCATGATGGTATAAGGGTATTAGTAAAACATATAATCACTATATATTTATAGTGTCTATAATATATATGGAATTTTCTCTACTGTATATCCACTTATTGAACCTCAATTGAGGACATACAAAATAATGATCAATTGTAAAAAATTATTGATCTCTGCAATTTGTAGGAAACATCACATCAATACATTGAAAAGAAAACTTATTCATGATTTTGATCTTGTTCAATACCATATTATAAATAATGATATGCATTCATCTATCATTATTCTTTTCAAAATGAATATATTCCCTAAAAGGTGAATCACTTGTCTGAATGAACATCATGTCATGATTGTCCTTAATTTACTTCTTCAATTCCTACTACTCAATAAGGTCTATTATGTATGTAGTCTCTAAAATAGTATTATTACCAGGTATGAGTTGTATCGAAAACTGAAAATTCATGATTTGATTAAAAACTAGTCAACTCTTCAAAAAATCCATCTAACAAATCCTTCAAAATAGGCATATCAATAATATTGAGTTTCTCCACATCCATGTAAGATAATAAAACCTATTGAAAAGAATTCAATACCAAAATTATTGATGTAATTTACATTGAATGTTTATATTTACCATCACATCGATAAATAATCATAGGTTTTTTGGAAATATCAAATGTGACATACATTACTACAAATTTTGTGTCATACATATTTTAATGAAATCTAATCTATTCTCAAAATAAATGACATCCTAAAGTGATTGTAATGAGTCTTTTTGGATACACATTCCCAATAAAATAAATCAAATATTAATCTCATAATTTATGTACAATCATAATTCCATTACTGTATTTAATTATAAATTAAAAATATAATCATTGTAGTAGTACTGTGATACCCTAAAAAATTATTTATATATAAAAGTGCTGCTAGATCCTGAAAAATAAAATTCATTAGCAGTTCCAGAGATGATAATATGTGTACTTTTGACACATTATTATCATATTCCACCTCAGTAAAAGTGGTCATATGAAATTCCCTTTTTCACTAGTATGAAACGATTTTTGACATCGACCATCTTCATTAACCTTGATGTTTCAACACTAGTTATCATAATTCACATATTCATTACATTTAAAAATTTGGACTATTGGTGGAGAATTTTGATGTTATTTTGTACTATAATGTTCTATATTCTCCCCATCACAATGAAATTACATATCTAGATGACTTTCCTTTCCAAACAAAAAATTTTACTGGACTCTTTAAGAAACTTTCCACAATATTTCCTATCAAACATTCAAAATAAAGGGAAACTGACGATTTTATCTACATTATTTGTAGATTTTTTATTGATTACATAATTATTTTCTTCTCAGTACTATGATTTTGATGGGAATGTACATTTTCTATTCCAATATTGAAAACAAATCAAATGATTTCTATATTTCTATTATTGTCTCTTTATTCTAATTCCCTTTGGATACTTGGTTTTAATCCACTAAAGAAGTGATAAACCATATATTAATGTTGTATAATAATACAAAAATACTGACTCACTAGTATTGTAAAATATTACTCATAGGTACTAATAGATTCCTCATTAATATTATTTTGATTAAGGAGTTATTAATCTATATTCATATGAATTATTTATGAAATGAACATGTTAAATAATAATCTCTTGTACTCATCCCACTCCATGGAGTTAATTTTATCTCATTTCATTGAGTTCTTGATAATATTACACCATTTTTCTTATTGAGCTATCAAATGATATAAATCTAAAGTTACTTTTTCTTTCATTGAATAAGGTAGTATATAAAATGAATTTTCTATGGTATTGATCTGTTTCATAGAACTATTTTATTAGAACACATACTAAAATAAAATTTATTTTTCCTTATGAAATACTAAATACAATGTTGTTCTCCCTATTTCTATTTTGAAATCTCAGTACAATTGATAGATTTAAAAAAAATAGAGACCTAGGATTATCATACCGAGGTATTAAATATTTTATTATAAATTTTAATTAATTTGAACTAACACATACAGAAGAACCATAATAGGTTAGTTCCTGTAGATACCTTGAAACATAGACAGCTTATCCATTGGTAAAATACATCATTTGACATTAAAAATGTCATAAATAGAACCATCCTTATATATATCAAAAGAAATACATTACATCATAACCTAGGGGAAGGAATCATTATAAATGGATTTCTCAGATGCTCAATAAAGGAACAAATGAGAGATAAATAAGTATAACATGAACATAGTGATATGAGAACATGAGAATAAAATTTGAAAACCATACAATTAATATCAAATATCATAACCACGAGTCATGGAATAAATATAGGCAGTTTATAAGACATGAGTCATATGATAATCAATGAATATGAGCCATGATGGCATAAAATTTTTATGTGACATTGATTTTTAGCATACAAATAAGCATAGAAAAAATTTTACATTTTACTAAGGGATCATTATCATATCCATCCTAGTGGAATGTGATCACACTCCAAAACAACATTGTATTAAATGTTCACTCAGAAGACCATAAGAGAAAAAACAGTCCCTTATTATATCGGCTTCACACCCCGTTCCAGTCTTTCATATCTCATGACATATAAATCATTGTCCAATGACATGAAGGAAGATAAATATACCACTCATCTCATAATAAAAAGCATATTTATGTTTTACAACCTATCATAAAATATTCATATTATCTTAAACCATAAAATTAAAAGGGTTTAATAAACATTTCATCATATCATAACCTATAAAAAATGTGAGATATTTTATAATTATTTCATTAATAAATAATATTAGAACCCATTAAACAATAAGGGGCCTTCTGAATAATTTTATAATGGGATAACTCAGGGAAGAGAAAATTTTTCATAAACGTCGTGCCATTATAAAAAACCATTAAGATAAAGAATAATAATTCTATCCTTGGATCATATACAAATTAAGGAATCATGCACATCAATATTAACCATCTTCAATAGAAAATTATTTTAATCTATCATCTAAAACATTTCTTAATGAAAATATCCTTTATCCTTTTTATTTTTTAAATATAATGCATTGTAATATTAATTATCATTTAATATATCATTGATATCATATATTTTATTGTTCAATGAAAATAATTATCATGATTATGGGAATTTTTATTCATTCCAAACATGTTAAAATAATGATTCCTTTCACGTTTTTGAAAAAATATAAATTAAAATTAATTACAAAAAAAAGAATATTAATTTAAGAAAAAATTTAAAAATAATGTAAAAATGATTAATAATTTATACTAATAAACATATAATTAATAAAAAACCTTTTTAATAACATTTGTACATAACATTGTTTCGGAAGAAAACGTATTTCCAAATTAAGAATGATATAATGAAAATTTATATTAAACAAATTATCAGCTAATTTATGTAAAAAAGAGTGGGAAAATGGAAACATCAAATTAAATTATCATGAATAAAAATATTAAGATAAATATCATGATATTATTCAGATATAGTTCATAATATTTTATCATCAAAAACATAATTATATAAAATCCAGATACAAAATGGGATTGTAACATCAAATCATTACCACTTCGGTAACTATGAATTGTAATCACCATGAATGAATCACATAAAATAAAACATAAATTATCATGTGGGGAAATGAATTCAGGATATAACATTTAAATTGGTTTATATAAACATTTTTAGTGAATATAGGGTCATAACATAATGTATGTTTCATAGAATGAAAATTGAGGCAAAATTCCATACCTTAAGTATTGACATCCACCATACGTGTTAAAAAATATTAAATATAAAATATAATTTTATTATAAATAATTTATCGAATGAAATAAATAATATTTATATTTATCATTCCATATATTATTTTATTATGAAATTTTATTAGCCATTTATTAAAAGTTTTGTGATAGTTTTTTTGTTTCACGTAATAAATGCTATGTTTTTTATATATTTATTGCATTTTTATTTCTAGTCCTATTACTTTGATCTGGATTTAATAATATCCACAATTTTAAACATTATATAAATAATATAAATATTCATTATATATTTATTTTAATTAAACTATAAAATATAGAGATCCAAAATAAAATACATCATTCATGGATACAGTAGGCCATAAGTACGCATGAATGATGTTTCCATTTTATTGATATATCAGAAGAAATTAATAAAAATGATATATTATAATTAAATAATCATAATTATTTCATATATATCAAATATGTTAAATTGAACCATCAAAATTACCTTCCATGTAATGTGTTAACAAATCAAATTACTTCACGAGGCTGTAGTTAGTTGTACACACATACGATGTTATCATATTCCCACAAAATGGAAATCTTGAATATATGTGAGATATAAAAATTAAATAAGAATAATAATATCATAGATATCATATAAAAACAATAAATTGATCATTCTATCCAACCATTGGAGTTTATAACTGAATAATGAATGCCATCAGTTTTTGAGGCGATTGTCCACCGTACTCACAAATGATGATTTCGTAACCCATTAGATGGATGTGGGGATGTTTTTAGTTCGTTTCCTTAAAAACAATTATATAAAATATACTTTTTTTCTATATAATCATGATATATTATGAATTTATTTTGGTGGTGGAATAAATAAAACAAAAACCCCAGTTGATGACCATTACCTATTCTTAGAGAATCCTCCTTAGGTTTGCACCAAAAACACTACTAGGTTGAATTAGGGTCAAAATAAGGATTATATGATGAGTGTATATAAGTTTTTAAGTGAATTTGGTAGATATTGAAAGAAAATAAATTAATGGGGTGAATATCAGAGAGTAGGGATGTCCTTTAATAATTCGGGAGAGGAAAAACTTGGTAATTTTTCAAATAATTAACTGATCCCACATTTTCGCTTGTAATTATTGTAAAAAATGGCCCTCAATCAACATTAGAGGTGGAATGGTATAAATATGGATAGAAATTAGTTTTTAAACCTATTTATTTGTCATTTTAGGTTTAATTGTTTGTTTAACACAAGGAATTTTTTTTTACATCAACCACTTTAATGAATTTTTATTATTTTCACTATTAATCTTGGTACAAATTTTACTTGAAATTTTAAGATATTATAAATTAATAAGATTCCAAATACGGAATCCATTTTTTATAAATAAATTTACATTAGTGTAATAATATAAATTAATATTAATCTAATATATGTGAGGAGAAAGAATATATTTTAAGAGAAAACGGTCAAAAGATTATAGCGTTTTTATACAATTTAAATAAGAAATTGATTAATGTAAAATAAATTAGATTAAAAATGTACTATTTAATTAATATTAAATTATATAAAATTTAAAATATAATTTAAATTTATAAATAAATATAATGATATTCTAGTTTTGATTTAAAATTCATTATTTTTAACTATTCATCAAAAATTGTAACTTTTCATAAAAAAACTACAAACAATCACCCAAATATATTATTGACATAATTATTTTAGAAATTAATTTTATTTCAGATAATTAATTTTTTAGATATCTGAAAATATTATTTTATTAATGTTAAAGACAACAACATTTTTATTAATATGTTTACATTATGTTAAATGATTATAAGTTTTTTAAAAAAATCATATATTTATACTCATATTTATATTTTTAACAATAATATTATAATGGTCAAATTTAAATATATATATTAATAATATGTTCTTGTTTTCATAAAAATCAATTTTGTGTGTAAAAAATGTTGAACCAGTGTGGTGGGTAGCTCAATATTAACATGTTGTTGTGAGTAAAGATATATTTCGAATAAATTAAATTTACACTAAAAATAATAATTCATAAAAACATCAGGTGTTTCATTCAACCCCCCATTAATTTAATTTCACCATTGAAATTATTAACACTGATACAAACAAAAGAGTATACTTATGCATCATCATTTTCTTAGGATCCCTTATAGATTCTTAAAACACGTGGATTTTACACTATAATTTTTCTAGGTGAGTGTCCTTTTTTAATATAATATTCTATGTATTATCTAGAATCTTCAAACAATGTTCCTCATAAAAAATGTCAAAATCCATTGATATAACCTCTAATTTTTTTACATACTCCGGTTCGGGTATGTACTTCTTTAGGAGATATACATTGAACAAAAAATGGACATTAGAGATGATTGGTGGAAGAAAAAAATGATAAGATACAATCATCATATGATCAATAATTTCAAAGTGGATAATATACCTAGTTCTCAATTTCATTTTCTCTCAAAATCTAATAAACTTCATCCATTGAAAAATTAATAGAAACACCATGTCGCCAACATCAAATTCTCGATCACATTGGTGAATATTAGCATAAAGTTTCTATAAAGTAGGGTCTTCCTTGATATGTTTATAAATGGACCTATCAAACTCATATATTTCTTCAATTATCTTAGGTACCTATGGAATTATTTCTTCAAAATCATTCTAACACATCATAACTCTACATTTATTTCAATTAATGGATTCATAAGAAGACGTATGAATTCTTGAATAATATATATTATTTTTAGAAAACTAAAACAAGGGAAGGTGTTCATCCCAAAAATCCATTAATTACAAATAACAATAACTCGACATATTCACTAGGGTTTGAAACTTTCACTTAGACTAACCATATGTCTAAGGATTGTACATAGTGCTGAAAATCAACTATATGTCAAGATCTTATAGAATACTTCACTATAAAATTTAGGTAAGCTTGGGATCCTGATAAGAAACTATAGAATGTGATATTCCATGAAACCTATTAACTTTCATAATGAATATCATGGATATATAATCCAGATAAATGTATTCTTTTATAGTGACAATGTGTGTTGATATATAATGTTGATGGAAAACAACCCAAATAGAATTATTCTATTTCTAAATTATGATTATTAAATTGAAAAAATCCATGGTGATGTTTTTCTATTTACATTATGGTATGGATAATATATGTAACATCCCCCTTATACTTTTTTCTTTCAACCTTAACTTTCAGAAAAAAACATCTTATGAGATATTGAATCTGCAATCATTCACTTTATTCCCACCCACCAAAAAAACTTTTTAAAATTTCTATACATATTTACATATCCCAGAGAAATAGTTAATTCATAATAACAACATTCCTCTAAAAATTCATTTTTCATATCTGGTGTGGATGGAATTCTTAAAGAGTTACCAATCCTAATCATTATTTCATGATCATTGTTAAAATCAAAAACATTTATAAAAATATTTTGTAGCTACATCTCTTCTTCCCATGCCTCTATAATCATCACTTAGATAGATGGAAGAAGATTCAATTACAAAAATACATGATTTTATCCCTTCCTTAATGATTTTCAAATCCATTACATTCATGTTTAGAAATATTATAACTTGTGTAATCCTTATCATTGATAAGATTTATTGACTCTTTCGACTCAAAGAATCATCCACATTGATTTCATTAATATAGTGGTAATGTATTGAGTAGTCATATTCATTAATCTTCTTTATAAAATTACTTTGTTCATATTTAACTTCATCAATTTGAATATATAATGTCAAATTTTATAATAAATAAATAAATTAAAAAAAATATATATATAATTTCCCTATATAAAAGTAATTCCACCACTTCTATAATGAAAATATTACTATAGAAGACTCCAAATGATGATTTCTTAAATTTTTCTCATGAATATTTAATTTTCCAGAGGCATAACGTATAACCATTTCATTATACATAATAAAACACATGAATACCTTCTTGGATTCATTACTATAAATTAAAATCCCTTATCCACTTTAGGGTAATGTAATCACATGTGAACTGACTAGTAGTCTCTTCAGTTCCATGAAATTTTCCTAACATTCAACTTTATAGAGGATGTTGGCACCCTTCCGAGTTTACTTTTACATTAGATTACATATTATTGAGAAATTATCCAAAAATAATTCATTATATCTAGACAAACTAAGAAAACTAAAGATATTTATCATTATGGTGGTTCTAGGCCAACATTCAGTGGCATCTGCCATTAATGTATATACATATATAATCTATCTTGAGATTAAATATTGAAAAAGTGAAAAATTTTTCTATAAAAAATCATACTATGTATGATTTTAATTTAGTTTCTCCTTCTTTGGGGCCTTTTTCTGAATGCTCATGTGATCTTAATGCTCTTTCATTCTTATTGAGTATATAAGAATATCATTTATAAATTCTACCATAAGTTGATCCATGAAATCTATGATAATACTATTCATTAAACCCATAATTGTGGAGAGGAATTACATAGAATTAATTTCATAACTATTGGTTTTTAGTATCCATAACATTTTCATAATTTTTCCTTAGGTATATACTCTTTCTTTACCATCATTTGATGACATTAATAATGATGTTCACAGTTCAAAATGTATGGACCTCCACACAATTGATGAATCATTTCATCAAAATAGTAATGTGAATACTTTATATTAATTGCGTTCGTATTTATATCCAGATATTTAATACAGGTTATCATTGTTCAATCATTACATTAATGAAAAATAACAAGTGAAACTGAATGTGACACACATAAAAAATTTAATACCTTTTCAATGTTTTCCTGGAGGTGATTCCACAATTACCACAACATAATAGGGTCCATTCTATAGAGAGTTTTTGAAATTGATTTGGATCCATGTAGGATTTATATTGATAACTCAAAATATTACATTGGTATAATTATATGATACTCATTAAAATGGTCATTAAAAATTCCCTTAAAATAAGAATATCATCTATGATGAGTTTATCCCCAACTATATGAGATAAACACCCTTTCTGAATGGTAATTAAGACCAACACAATGGATGTGATATCCTTTGAAAGTTAATATATGTCATCACATTGTTATATAATCATAGTTTGGTTATGAATATAAAATTTAACTTCCATTCTTCGACAATTAATTAGGGATTAATGTAGGGAAATCATGTACATGCACAAAATGATATCAATTTCAACAAGGGGTAGAATGAAATGATTTTCTAGAAGCACATTCCTACCAATTTCATTCAAATATGAATCGTGGACATGATATGTGATAATCATACCACTAGGTTTTTTTCTTCCAATTATGCATCAATTCGTTCAATCATTATACCCTTATGAAATTCATCATATATGATGAAATGGGTATATCTAGAGTTAAATAAGACCCTACCATTTCAAGAGTATATGTTTAGTATACCATTCAATACATAGTTTTCTAACCCCTTATCATATAAATTAATATCCTTATATTTTCGTTTATCTCACTTCCTAATTTTCTACTAAGGTTGTTCACTATCATTAACCCCTAGATTTAGTTATTGTTTATTATAATTCTCATACCTCATACATTTAAACATAGTATTGTGAGTGGAAAAGTCTTTGAATCTTTCTCACTATTAACATCAATAACTAACTTCTTCATTTCAAATAAAAAATAATTTTATTGTTTAACATTTATTCCACACATAAAGAATCTATTATTCCTCTTATAATAATTTCCTCCATGACCTTTTATATACATTGATCATAATGGAAATATGAAATTCTTATTTCTATGGTTCTTTGATTACCTATTGAATTCAATTTTTTCTTATCTTATCCAATCCTTGAGAGTGATATGTAACTCCAACCTCCATTTCCACCTTGATAGAACCTTGAAAAATCTCTTCATAGTTTCAAAAAACTCTTATGACTAATTCCCATTTTTCATTTCATTTTATGGAACTGATGAATGATACAACCTTACTTTCATATAGTATGGTAATATCATAATCGTACCTCGATTATATTTTTTAAATCTCCCTCATAGGTACCAAAAGACTCAAAATCGTTTTTATTTAGCTCAATGTACTCATTCATTATATTCATATGATAAATAAAAGGAAATTAACTAGTGAAAAATATCTTATTTAAAACATCCCAATCCATGGGTTTTATTTCATTATATTTTCTCATATTCATGAAATGATTCAACCATTGATCTTCTTATCCTACGAAATTGTGGACATACAAATAGATATTTTCTTCATCCAAACATTGGATAATAGAAAATAAATTTTCAATAGTTATGAAACATTATTCAAAAACTAGTGGATCAGATGACCCATAGAAATAAGGTGTTTGTTGACTTAGGAAAGACTCAACATAATGTTGTTTTATCCTTTGTTTCTTTAAAGTTATAGAATGATTCATACCTTGAAAAAGTTGTGTGAATATTAAAATGAGTTTTTTTATTTTTGCTGACATAGAATTTAGATTGTTAAGACCAAAATAATAACATTTTCCATTTTATTCATCCTCAACATAGTTCCATCAGGTTCATGCAATTAACTACAATTAAAGTAACCACATATGAAAAAATAATCATGTTGGGGTAATAAATAATCCTGAAAATTACTTATTATAATCATAAAAAATGAAACATCCATTAATATAGGGCACACTATTTTTATCTTATGTCATTCATATTCAAAACTCTTTAAATCCTTCATGATGGTTTTCAAAGTGTTTTTGAAATTCCAAAGCATATCACATTGGAGTTTCAAAAAAAGTTTGCGGGAAAAGAGATTATTAAAACCCAGGTTATAATCAAATCATACTCAATGGTGAATTTTTTTTAGTTATTACCCATAAGTACCAATTTTCCAAATCCACATCCTCTTTTAGTATCCTGAGGTGGATGTAATCTCCTAGAAACCAAATTCGGTATCCTTTACAAAAATTCCATGAAATTTTACTATACATTGAGTAATCCTTAGACTTAACAATTACACATTTCCTTAGTAATATCACTAATATTATCACATCTTAGTTTTTATGTGTTATCTTAAACTATCCAAGGATACCAAATATAGAAATCTGGCCTTATCATATATAGATATTATGTCATTTTTATAAATATTCATAACATTACACAAACACATGCCTATGGATAATAATAGTTTAGTGTATTTGGTAATAGAGAAACAAAGAAAAATAGTCCCTAGGTAAACTACATCATCCATCACTATGATCTTTATAACTATCTCACTTATTATATATATAAATTTTAATAAATAAATGTATAACATTGATAAAGGAAACATAATAAAGGGTGAGCTCATATTCTCAATATGGGTAAAAAGGGAGATACATAAAAATAACCTATAAAAATTGGTATAATAACATGAGAATAAAATATTAGAATCCAACCCACCATATCAAATATCATAATATTGAGTGATGGAATAAATAATGGTTGTTTAAAATACATGATTCATAAGAGAATAAAAGAACATGATCTATAATAGAGTTTCATTTTAATAATTCCTATATCTATGAAATACACAAAAGAATATGAAATTTTTTCCATATTACTCAAGGATCATTTCTAAAGAAATAATAATTGAATCATTTCACCCTTCAATCCATCACAAATATCATGGTTCACTCCTAATGACACTATAGTGAACAAAGTCCCTTAATAAAATTATTACCACTTCTATTCCAGTACATTCTATCTCATGAGATTTATATCATTACTGAATTCATTGGAATGGGATATAGGTCCCACTGGTCTAATAAAGAAAACAATATTTTTGTGTTCCAAAATATCATAAAATATTCATCATATAATAATTCAAGATGTGAAATGGGTTGTCAAAACATTTCATCATATCAGAGCCTATATAGAAGAGACATATTTCATAATTATTTCATCATTCCATCATAGCATAACCCATGAAAAAAGAAAAGGGTTTAAAAAATGTTTTATCATGGTATATGCCATGTAAGAGAAACAAATTTCCAAAATATGATGATTACATAAACATAAACCATTCAGATAAAGAATAAAAATGTTTTACAAGGATCATATCCCCAGTAATGCATTGGAATCGTCAACGAATGTCATTTTAGATAAAAAATTATTTTGATAGATCATATAAAACATTTCATGAGGAAAAAATTCCATTCAAAATTAAATATAATTTTTTAAAACATAATAATATATTTTAATTATTTTATTAAAAAAACATTATTACATATAAATAATGAATAAAATAAAATAAGTGTAATGGGGATAATATGTTCCGTTTATGTCATAAACATAATGTAAAACATTCTTTTCACATTCTTATTAAATTCCAAAATAGAATTGTTTAGAAAAAAATATGAATATTCCAACAAAAAATTAAATAAAGTCAAAAGGGGTAAAAATTACTTTCAAATAGCATAGGAGGGTAATAGTAAATTTTTGGAATCATTTTTATAAAACATGGTTTTGGAAGAAAATGATTTCTGGTTCAAGAGTGAAATAATGTCTAATTTTATAAAAAAGTATTATCTATTATTTTAATTATAAAAGAGTGAAAAAATAGTATAATAAAATAAAAATATCATTATTATCTAGATTTTAATAAAATTAATGTGTTTATTATGATATGAATCATAATATTTTATCATCAGAAATGCAATCATAAAAAATCCTAATAAGCAATATGACTGCAACATAAAATCAACACCATTTTGGTTACATTGAATCGTAAGAACTGTGATGGAATAAAATTAAATATAACATAATATATCCATAGGAAAATATTTATATTACATATCAAATGGTATGTATGTACATCTCGTTAACTAATATATGTGCACAACATAACAGACGTATCAAAGAAGGAAAATTGAGACAAGAACCCATTACCTAAAGTCTTGAATTCATTCATACATTTTCAAACATACTATATTATAAATATATGTTTATTATACATATTTTATAGAAAGATAATTATATATATCATACAATATATGATATGATTATGAAATTTTATAACCCATTATTAATCAATTCTAAGTTAAAATTATGTTTTGGGAAAAAACAGGTTTGTTTTCCCTCTATGTTTTGATTTTTTTATTTTTTGTACTCTTACATTGATAATGATTTCATAATCTCCCTAATTTTACCCATTATATTAATACCATATATATAAATTTTATAATTATTTATGTTAAACCATAAAATATCTATATATAAAACAAATACACCATTTATGGAGACTGTAAGTTGTAAGTACTGATAAACATTGTTTCCTTTTTCTAGGTGTATTAAATTAAGGAATGGTAAGTGATATATTATCAGTATATAACCATTTTTATTTCATATTTATCATATATTTTCTTTAACATCATCATAATTTCCTTCCATGTAAAGCGTGAAGGAATCAAATCACTTCATGAGGATGTAGTCCTCCATACACATGAGTGGTTTTATTGTATTCCCCACAAATTGAAATCATGAAGGTATGTGTGATATAATAATTTTATAAGAATAAAAATTGAATTATTATTATAATAAAATAATAATTCCATCATTATTTATATGTTTGAGAGTTTTTATAGAAAATCAAATGACATTGATCCATGAGGCGATAGTCTACTCTACACACAAACGATGATTTCTTAACACATTTGATAGAAGTAGAGATGGTTGTAATTAATTACCTTATATATATATATATATGGAATATAATGAATTTTATATATTATAATTTTAAATTAAGAATTAAAGTAGTTGGAGGATGTGATAAAACAAAAAATGCTCATCGATGAACGTTGATTTTTTTGGGTATCCTCATCAGGTTTTCACCAAAATTCATACTAGGTTATTATTATTTAAAATATAATTATTATAAGATGAAATAAAATATTATTGGATGTTAATTATGAAGTTGTTTTCTGAGAAAATATTTTTTATGGTGTCAATAATTGATGATAGCCTTTGATCTTTTTTAAAAGGGTGAGGGGACATGATTGGTATTTTAAGAAACAATTATGTTCTCTGGCATTTTTCTAATCTAAAAAGGGAAAAACGAGTCGTTCAAGATCCTTTGTGGTAAAAGTATATAAATATTTCCATATAGTATTTTTTATACAAGTTTATAGGTCATTTTTACCCTTATTTATTGGTTTCACCCCCAATAAAACCATTTTCACATTAACCGTGGTAATTAATTTTTACTTTTTTATTATAAATTTTGACCAAAAAATCTATTGAATAAATTAGATAATATAAATTATTATAATTCCATATATTGAACCCATTTTTGAAAACAACATTAATATAAGTCAAAAATTTAATTTCAAAATAAATCCCAAATATGTGATGGCAAAGTGAGTTCTTAAGGAAAAAATATTCAAAGGCTTACAATGTTTTTATATACTATTACAATATCATGTTTATTAAAATAAGATAAAATATATTAATGTATTTATAACTAAACTAATTATAAATTAATATAAATTGAAAATATAATTTAACTATATAATTAAATTAAACATAAAGGCAGTTTTCAATTAATATTTAGTAATTCTGACTATTAAATAGGAAATTAATTTTTTTTAGAAAAGTTCCAACAATTCCCCCTAAAATAATATTGAAATGTTGAAATAATTATTGAATCATATGTCATAATATTACTTTTTATAATTGTTTAAATTATTATTATTAATTAAAAAAGAAATATAGAATTTAGAAAATATTATTTTGAAAAATATTGTATTTCCCAATTAATTTATACTTTATTTTCCATATGTTTCTTTTATTGAAAAAAATTACAAATATTATTTAAAAATAATTCATTAATAATAATTTGGATAGTTTTTTCTGCTATATTATAGTGGTTAGAAATAAATAACAATACTAATAATATATCATGGTTTTGTTAAAACATAGTGTTCTATGTAACACAAGGAAACCCAGTGTTGTATGTAGTATAAGCACAACATGGTGTTGTTTTCAAATAGTTCTATAAATGAAATTTAATTTACTGGAAACAAATATTTTATAAAAACCCATGGTGTTACAATTTTTAATGCATAATAATATAGATTTTTTATTCCATCTCCCATAACATTTAGATTCTCTAGAGAAAATTCAATAAATTACCCTTCACATTAAATATTAACTCTATTAATATGGGTTTTATCCATTTAATAAAATGATATAATAGTTCTAGAATTAATAAACATTGAGATAAAAAAATCTTGAAAATTCATTTATTTGATATCTAAATATAGATAATTTCTTTTCAATATATGAATCATTAGTTTTATCTTAGGTCATAAATGGTCATTAGAAAAACATTAGTTTGTCTTATATATAGGATTATACTTGGGATTATAATTTTTACCTATCATAGTTTCTAAAGGTAACCTATAATTCATCTTATAAAAACAATAACAACACACTGTTTTCAAATAAAAATATTACATCTTATTATATGAATATTCAATACATTACATAATGATACACGAATGAATTTTATAGGTCTAGTATCTTTGGAAACTTATATAAATTATTTTTTTCTATAGTATTACTAAATTATTATCTATTTACTTCTTCATAATTATAACAATTTCTAGATTTATTATACTTAATACCTTTAATCATAACATTGGGAATGGAAATATAATAAAGGGTAATCCCAAAAGCTTAGTAATGGTAAAAAATGGATACATCAATGATCACATAAACATGATATGAGAATAAGGTCGTGAGAATATGAACATAAAATTTGAAAACAATAACTTGCAAATCATATATCCTAATACTGAATCCTGTCATAATGATTGTTATATTATAAGACTGAAATCAAAAAGAAATAAAAGATCATGTTCAATGAGAGAATAACTTTGGAATGGGATATAAGTTTTCATCATAAAAATAAGAGTATAAAATTGTTTCCTCAGTATTAAATTCTGACTTATAGGGATAGTATAGTGGATTGGTTTCACTCCCTATATCAGTGTATTACTCAATGTTATATAATAATACTATCAAAGTGGACACAGTCCCTAACTGAACTAGCTTCACCCCCCAATATTGTCCGTTTTATCTCATTGGATATCCATATTTACCCAATAAAATAAAGGACTATATAATTCAGGGCTGACCCATTACATAATTAAAACTATACATATTATCCACATGATCATAAAAATTCATCATATCATTAACCATGATAGGGTCATAGGTTTTATAACGATTTCCTCATAGTATAAATCATGGAAAAGAAATTAGTATCATAAATATCATGTATTCATAATTGTAATCCATAAAGATAAAGAATAAGTATAGATTCATTGGATCATATCCCCGTTAAATATAAGGAAACATCAATGGACGTCTTCATAGATACAATTTTTTTTAATATACTAGTAGGACATTTCTCAAGGAAAAATATAATTTCCCCATATTAAACATTTTTTTAATAATAAATAATTTACAAAAAAGTTAAATAAAATATTATTTTAAATGATCCTTTGAATCATGTCAAATTTTATTTTGATAATTTATTTTTCATGATAATGGGAAATTGTTTTCCTGTCATATATATTAAAACAATGATGTGATTTACATTTTTGAAAAAAGAATCAAAAGTATCATGTTTGTAATATATATAAATGTCTTGTTTTAAAAAAATTAAAAAAATAAAACATTTTTTGAAATTATTTTATAAAATAACTCTACACTAGTACAAATATTCATGATTTTATTTACAAAACATGTACATTTATGAGAAAATATTTTCAACTAAAGTGATAAATATAGTCAGTTTACCTTAAAACATTTTATCTCATCAATACATAAAATTCAGAAAATGAAATTTAAAAATTTAATTTATATATTTAACTAATGGAGATTAAAATTAATGGTATTATTAAAATATATACCATAATATCTCATCAATATTACTTAATCATGAACAATCCCAATAAACATCAAGATTGTTTCACAAATCATTTACCTTAGCCCCAACATTTTTTTGTATGTGTTTGATCCTCCGACATTATAAATATATATTTATTATAAATATATTATAGATACATTTTCAAATATATCGTACCATATAATATTTAATTATAACCTTTTACCATCTTTTTATTAATAATTCCTTATTAATATCATTATTATGGTGGATAACTACGTTTTTTTTCATGTATTTTTTGGTTTGGTAGTTTTTTTTCCAAATACATTTATAATGGATCTATAATTACATTAGGTTTATTAATTATCTAATTGGAATATATATTCATTATATATTTATAATCTTCCATTAATGTAGATATTTAAAAATCAATTATGTAGGTAATGCAGATGGTAGGTCGTACGTATGCATGAAAATTGTTTTCACTTCTCAATGGATTTGAAAAAAAGAATGGTAAATAATAAATCAAATTTAAATAGAAAATATTATATCATATTAATCACATATCTCCAACAAATACATCCTTATTACTATTTCAATAAATTTGAAATGAAAAATGAATCACATCTCTTTGTGGGGGTGGTAGTCAATACGTACACAATAGAGACATTATCATTTTCCAATAAATTGGAAGGTAATAAGTTTGATATTTTATTTTCATTCTATATAAATTATTATGTGTCAAATATCACATATAAACATAATATAATTCCATTACATATAGTGATAAAAAATCAATTGTATCGATATGTGAGACATTAATCCATATAAATGAACATGTGCAATGTGTTCTTCTTATTTGATAGAAAGTAGATAAGATAATTTTAATTTTATATTCATAATAAAATTTCAGTATATTGAGGTTATTATATTTGAATAAATTAAATTGATTTATTTGTGGTAAATGATCAAGTAAAAAAAATGTGATCAGTTTGTGGGATTTTCTCTTTATTGAATGAATTACTTTAAATATCCTACTAATTACTATATTGGTAGTTTTTTTGGGTAGAACATTAGAAATATAATGTTTCAATGGTATTTTATAAAGAATGTTTTCATGTTTTTTCATTTTATAATTCCTAATGATGTGTAAATAATATAAAGGTGTGGTTTCCTTTAATATGGGATGGAGAGGACATAAATAGAGTTTCATAAACGATTAAAATATATAAAAGTCCCTCCAGATACAAATGATTCGAAATGGACATGAATAAGAATATTATGTTTATATATCAATATATAGATATCTAAAGAAATTTAGATAGGCTTTCATATCATTTTAATCATTATCATTTTTATTAACCCCTTCATTAATCATTTTTGTCTTTATCTGCGTTAAAAACTACATCAATCATAATGGGTTAAAATTTTTATCATTAAGGTGAAAATGAATCATAAATGGAACTTGGATGACATATTCAACCACATTAAATTCATATGAAAAAGTGTAATATTTTTATTTATTTAAATAATCTATTATTATTTTATTTGTTGTAAAATATCATTATGGTCAACATTTAAATTATTCAATTAAATTTAGATTAAATACATAATGGAAAAACATGAATTCTAATATAATATTTTTAAAGGGCCCTCATTTTTCACATATATATATATATATAATTATTCTTTACATTTTTATTACTAAATTTATATTACTTATTATATTTTCCAAATCATTTATTTTATTATTTCATTTTTTGAGGAAATAGTATGTTGGAATTAATGAAGAATTTAATGTAATTATATAATTACAAAAAATTAGGAAAAATTTTCCATGATGAATATAAATTAAATATTCTAAAAATAACTATTAAGATTAAATCGATATATTATTTTTCCCTATGTGAAAACAAAATATATATTTAAAATTAATAGAGTGACATCTTATATTTTTCTTTTGTAAAATTAACAAAACAGTCCTATTTAATGAAATATGGAAACAAATATCCGAGTATTCAAAAATTGGGTGGGACGTTCTGACCTCAACTCATAAAATATGATAAAATAAAGTGATAGGTAAATTTTAGGGGCTTGTCCAAATGTTTTAACCCTATTTTACATATTTTACCCTTATTGGGGTGAACTAATATTACGATGGTATCAATTCATACTGATAGAAAATAAAATGGAATTATTTAAAAATATATTCCTTATGACTCATAATATGAAATACATTTTTTATAATTAATTTTTTTAAGAGTATTGAATAAATTTTAAAAATAAGTATTAAAAATGTGAAAAAATAATATTTTAGAAGAAAAAAATTCACTTTTGGGCATAAAAATACATTTTCCAGTCCCATGGATAGAAAAAACAATAGATGAATATATAAACATATGATTGAATTTAAAAACATAAATTATAATAAAAAGTACCAGCTTTGGTTTTTTTAAAGAAATAAAAATATTCAATAATCAAACTGGATAGAGAAAAATCCCACATCCAGTAAAGAAAAGTTACATATCAAAATATGAGAATTCACTACCGTAATAAAACTCATAATCGATTACCCTTTTAGATTGAGAGGTATCTGGATTGAAGATCTTGAGAGTATCAATATTAGATCACCTTGATGCCTTAGATGATGCTTTGGTAGTCTCAGTGTTTGACATGTTGGAATAATAATTCCTCAAATTTCTCTTCGGGAGAGTAGAGGAAATCCCCACAATATGGACCAATTGATTCTTACCATGTGTGATAATGTACTTCACAGAGTCATTATGAGAACCTGAATATTTAATGGGGATGATATCCCTAAATCTTTTATCATTAGATGTATTTTAGCATTTAATAGTCATTGAAGAGGCTTTGTAATGTTCTTAGACATTCTCTTGATGATTAAAGGCACTATAACTGAGATAAAAAATTGTTGGATTCGATTGTGACATAATTGTGTCAGACATTTTTATGAAGCCTCACCCAACAAATTGGGTTTTTTTTATTGGTATGGTAGAATACTAGAGCATCAGGACATTCCTTATTAATTCTATCATTTTTATAATGAACAAGTGTTCCCATCTACTTGTCTAAATTCCACTAGATCAATTACTACCTATCCATTTTTAGCACAATCAAGCAGATATTCCCTCCTTTCATGTGAGTTTGCATTGGTATTACCAACTATGTCATTATAGTCTAAGGGAACTTCAATATTATACCTCTACCTTGAAAATATGTCACTGATTGTTGGATTAGGAGGTAGATCATTTTCTTGTTTTTTTTATTTCATGAACAACTACATTTAAAAACACAGTAAAGACATCTTGAAAATTAGTTCTATAAGGATCATGAAACTCAAATCCGATAGTTGAATAACTTACAAACAAATTCATAGTCATGTTATGTTCATCATTAACATTAGATTCATTCTATGTGGGATGATCCAGAACTGTTCCCTTGCATCTATCCTGCTCCTCTTCTTGGACTGATCATTCCAAAGTAATAGCTTGAGACACGTTCTCCCACACCTAACTCCAAGATGATAGTGAGAGGATGAGTAACCCAATAAACTATTTAGTGAGTAGTAATGAACCTGTGAATCAAATATAGCAACTTTCTTACATCTAACCTCTTCACAATTGTGCTCTAGGACCACTCAACCAGTGGCCATGAGAGATGAACTTCCACACAGAACCATGGTATAATTGGGTGACTCACGGATGATGTTCGTTTTTCACAGAATAGGAAAAAACAACTGGCTTCCCCAGTATATGAATAGTATATGGGTCTCAAAATGTTAAAGAAATATTACAGAAACTTACAGGTGTCTTAATAAAGGGTGCATCCCGGTTCATGTAAAGATAATATGACCATATAATGAGATAGAATTTGTATATATTACACTTATTGGGATCCTTGGGACATGAATAGATCAAATATTCTTACAAGGGAATAAATTTATCAGATGTAGTTTTTCAAGTGAACCCATAACCACATGATCATGTAACCCCAAATTATAAAAAATGAACCTATCAATAATGTCCAACAAAGGTATTCGATTTCTAAAATGATCCACCATGTTCAGATCCAAGGGACTTGTGGCTTTAGTTAATTACAATGAAGAAAGTGAGAGACAAGGAGTTCCAAAACATTGATCTGGAGCCATTGAACTTAATCAAATAGACGAGAAACTATGAAGAAAACTTTGGTTAGAGAATAGAATAATGGGGAATTTCCATAGAGCCAGAGAGACCCACAAAAGGGTTTTTTTGTATAAAATGTTATCAAATATAGTGTGTATATCCTCAATCCATGTCTTTAATACCAAATTACTTCCTCATCAATGAAATAGGAGGATGCTACAACTAAAAATCCAATATTATATGAAATATCTAATGTGTTCCACATGATTCATCTCTCTCAATATACTACATCACATTTGGAAAAAATATCCAAAGATAATATTCCATACCCTGAAACATTTCTGTTATTATCTCAGGACTCTGAACCACAGGGAAATCATTACAAATTCCCTCAAATAATTCAACTAGAGGATGACGAATAAATATTTATCTATTATTATAATAGATCATCTCAGAACAAATTACTAAAAAAATTATTGATATCAATATTTTCATAAAGAATAAATAATCATATTCTTGAAAACACACAATATATTAACTCTCACTATACCCATATACCAAATCTTCGGTCAAGTGACACATATGAGGAAGCCTCGTGCGAGTAGGCATGGAAAAATAAAATGGAATTCATACGTTATGAAAAAAACATCTAATATGTTACATACATGAATTTTATTTAAATAAAACCATCATCTAAATTAGTCAAGATCCAATATATAATAAATATTTATATTTTTATTAATTTAAAATTAGATTAAATTGTCAAATTTTATCACCCTAATGATTTTATTGAGTTTTCCGACACATGTTATATAAGAAAAACCCATTAAGGTGAGATTGGCACCACATTTTAATACAACCGATATAGAATACAAAATAAAGTAGGAATTTCATGTCATTATAAATTTAATTTTTTATTATATTGATATTGACCATTAATATATAATGGAATATAGTTTTCAGGTTAATGAGGAAACATTAAATTAAAAAACAATCTAAAAAGATAATCAATAAATAATATCAATGGAATATAATAACTTACATGCCTAATTTGATGCTTGAACAGACATAAAAAGTGAGAAAAATCACATAAAACATAACCAAATAATGTAAATATATCGATAACTATCAAACTAAATCAACCTGAATGTGAATTCATGAAATAAAAATTCCCACCCTCCAAACATGAAATTTCCCTCATAGAAGGGTTAACTACTCCCATCCACAAGCTCATTACCATATCTGAACACATACTACCTCTATAATACTTTTCCAAAATAATAATATAATATAAATATAACTTTGATAGCCTTAGTAATGTCTCCCTATAAACTAATGGTTTTTGATATGATGTGAGTGTACATTGATGGAATTGTGGGAGACTATACCCAATCAATAAAATACACCAAAATAAAAAAAGGGAACATTATATATATAAAATATAGATAAAAAAAATTAAAAAATATATACCAATGAAATTTATATTGATTCCATATATTGATCATGAAACCATACAAATATGGTCGGTTGGGTAAAAAAAGACCAAAATGTAAAAAAATTGGAAAAATAAAAAGTTATAACAATCATAGATCTTGGGATCTTTTATGGATAAAAAACTCTTAACACCTAACCTATAAATCACATCAAGATTTATTTATAAGGAAATTTACATTCTTCGGACCTATATATTTTTAGTCTATAAGGTTACTGAACAAAACTGGGAAATGTGTACGAGTATAACCTTGTAGACCACCACGAAATGTGTGTAACAAAAATAATTTTTGAATATCTTATGAATAATAATGTGTAATAAAAATTTAAAGTACTATAAATACTAAAAATTTAAGAAATTATAAGTAACCATTATAATTCTTGGGTCTCATGGGGACTAACTAGACCATGCCCACATACTTTTCCATGCACTAGTCTCTGAACCAAAAATAGGTATCATAGAAAAATAATGTTCCAAGGAACATCATTGAGGAAACCACAATCCTAAAATCTAATGGAACATTATGGATCGACTAGGAATTTTCATCCAAAAATCCCCATGAAAATACACTACTCTTTTCTAAATGCAATTGATCAGTTTTAACATGCATAAAGACAACATAATTGGATACCATGTCTCACATGTGAGGAATTCCATACCATTATGGTTGAGATAAATATTCAGATCTCATAAGATGGTATTAAATAAGGATATATCATATGCTTCTACCAAAATAATACATGGATTTCAAAAAGATAATACATAACCAAGATCTAGGGGAGAAACCCTTTTTAATTCATGGTAATGCATCTATATAAAATCCACTTCCTCCTTGGACTCAGTCCTTATCTTTGGACCTCATTAGATTTAAATCATTCTTCCGAACCCAAAAATCACATTCATCCCATAATCGAATCACAGTCTTTTCCATGATATTCCATGAAAATACAATTCATATTAAATCCAAGGATTTCCTCCAGTATATTCTATAGTAATATTAATTTATATTAATTTCAATAATTCCATTATTCTATAACTCATATAATAAAAAATATGATATATAATGGTATGTTAAAAATATGTATTCAACTAACATTTTCATCTATTAATTCATTGTCTATAAACACTATTATGTCCTAAATCACATCCTATCCATCACATCATCTGTATTAATTCATTAAATTACCTAGTGAATCCCTATATGACCCTGATTTACTCACCCAAACCCATTGTGAAATTAAAACCTTCCACTTTAATATATTTAACATATTCTACTCAATCTAATATAAATATCTATGTCCATGGGAGTCCTAATATATCTCTAAAGTCCCCAAAAATTTTAATTATTTAGGTCAGGATACAAATTAATTTGACTTATTAAACTAATAGAAGAATAATAAAAAAACAATATATTATTGGATACTCAAAATTAATGAGATTACCAATTTTTGCGTATCATCCCTTGATTTGAGATTAAAATATATTGAAAACCTACAACAAACCATTTAAATATGGAATTTATGTTAAACATTGAGGTAAGGATTTTGATAGAATTTATATGTTTGATGGGAAGGTAGAAAAGTTTCAGAATTATATGGAGCCTTTTAACATGATTAATTAAAGTATAAATATTGTTGGATCAGAGGAGAATCAACCAAAAAACCAAGGGAGAATAGAAAATACTCTTGAAACTACAACACACCAAAATTAGGAAATAAGTAGTGTTTTTTTCTAATGGGTAGATTGGAAAAAATATTAAATCTTCCATTTTTTACTGGTCACACATTTTGGCCACATGGTTTTCTTAAAAATGGTCAAACCATGTGAACACCACTACATGAAAACACCTCACTTCGTGAAGTTTATTGCATAGTTAGAAAACCCATATGAAAACTATGTGAAACTTATCTATAGTAAAATACATTATTTACATAGTTTCCAAGGTCCCTATTCCAAATTTAACAAACCATGATTCTCTTTTTTAATCCACACTATTTGGGTTCATGGTTATTGAAAATAATTCTTTAAATGTTAACACTAATGTGAATATATTAGACAAATAATATCAACTCTAACAGCCTTAACAAATTCCAAGGTTGTCACCATGAACCAAAACCACACCCAATAAAAAAACCAAGATAGAACATATTACCTTAATGAAAATTTAATATAGAATATACTTATATTAAATTTCTGGATCTTATAACATTCCAACCAAAACCACTAAAGCATAATCTTAATCATGCATCTACAAGTGAATTGTCTGATCCTATAATTATTTAAGGATAATACATTTTAATATTGTTTATTGAAAAAAAATATATATAATCATATATCAATATCATTTAGTTATTTTATTTTCATACTAACCAAAGTGATCAATTTAAAAATAGTAGAATATATATTAAATAACAGATTCCAACATAAATAGAACACAATATGAACTCACACTAATTTAGTCACAAATTTCCACATCACCTCACATAATAAAGAAAATAGAAATCATGATAACATCCCCATGACTTCCTCATCTCGATATCAATATTATTATTATAATAGTTAGTGGGTAATATACTTGTTCTATAAGATGCATACTGCACTACCCTACATAATCTTTTTGTGTTGGTCTGTAATAGATAAAAGATTCATCTTTGGGTGGTTACATAGTTATTATTACTCATATCATAAGAACACACATATATATAATAAAAATTAATATATATGATCCTAGGAACATTATATTTATTCTAACAAAAGTTACCATTATTACATCCATTCCATATTCATTTTCCATGTTATAGTTATAAAATTTTCAATGAACTCATTAAAATAATTTTGAATTTAATCTCTATATATGTAAACCTATATAGTGAGAAATATACATATTTTATCATGACATGAAGTATATATAGTCATAAATAAACCAAATTTAAGAACATAGTAATCCATTAGTGTTTAATAAACCTAAAAAACTATGTTTGATATTATATTAAAATAATATTGATTAGAATTAGGTCATCTTATCATTATTATAAAGTGAATTTGTAGATATTACCATACATATCAAATACCTATAATCCTTATACACTACAATCTTCTACATATATAATAAAAATATTTGTATTTTTTAAAAAACCCATTATTGTATCATAGCATAAGACCCAAACTATATTTTTACATCAATAAATATCATTACATTAATTTATAACATCAATTTGACTTGCCAAATCTTACACACAGTTTTTTCCAAATCATCTATATAAAAGTATAAATCACAAGAATGAAAAAATTTTAAAATCAAAAACTAACATGTCAAATAAAATCAATATTCTAAAATTATATGATTCAAATTTCCTTTCATATTCACTAATGGTTCACCTATAAACATCATCATGAATAACATATTCAAATTATCATGTCACAGTGAATCATGAATTGGTATAAGTTATTATAATTAATTTAATAATTTTATGCCATTCCATTGTATACTTTTTCATTGTGATTTTTTGAAAATTAATCATACCCCATAATTAAAAAATAAATAAGAGTTATTACTTAATGATTCTCCTAATCATTAAAATACTTTAACCTATGAGGAATTCATATTTTATTTAATGTAATAACTAGTATAAATCATGTAATTTTTGGATAGTCATGTACGATATACTAAAAATATTCTTAGAGGGGGTTTAGATTACAGTATTTATTAATATGTTATTAGTTTAGGAGTTAAATTTAATGAAAGTCTTATAAGTATATGTTTATTGTTATTTCAAAGGTTTAGATAAACCGTTATCTTATTTAAGGTAATATATAATATTTCACGGATTCTGAAAAAGTGAATTTTATAGAAAAACATCTTGATATGTCTAAGGGATAAGTCTATATAGAGGATAACATAACTACCTTTAGATAGAAAAAGGTATTGTGTGCCTATCATATAATTTAAATTTAAGTCTTTATAATGGAATGTAGATATTTCATTGGTATAAATTCACCTAGGCGTAATAACCATAAAAATAGATCATTTAATATAAACTGAATCATCACACTGGTGTATGTTGAGTTGGCCTAATATGATACACTTTTCTTGAAACTCCCATAAGATAATATATGGTTAATCATATTATTTTTAAAATAATTTATGTAGGATTATTTCCATAAATAATTTAAGAACTCATAATAAAAACATATAGGTGAAAATTCATTAATTATTATATAGGTTGAACAAAGAGATTTATATAATTATCCATGTCTAACACTATTGTAATCTAAGTACCATAGGTTGAAATTAGTTTGAAATTGGATATGAAATATTTTGATTCATCATTCATAATCATATTATAATTTTCTATGATTTTATAAGACAATTCCATAATTGTTTTTGATTTAATACATTAAGGGAAACCAGATCATGAAAATATTTTTATTGGATTTATATCTTTATAAAATCTAAAGAAATAGTTATAGGGCCATATATTGATATACTTATGGGGAATCATAATAAATTACAGTAATGATGGAAAATATTAACTTACTTTATTCTATATAATGGAATGGATTTTATATCCTAGAAGATATATCTTGATTCATTATCATTTTGACACACCCATATATATTGTTATTATCCAGTGATACAGAATATTTTGAGGCCTCCATTTGTTTAAATGGTGAAAATATAATTCATAGTAGTTTTAAAATAATAATATTCCATTAATCTATATGTTTATAAATAAAAATTATTTTTTATTTGTTCAATGGAATTAAATTAGATTATGTAATAAGTCACACAAGATAGGAAGTCGACTAATATCACTTTATTTATTCATAGTAAAACATAACTATAAATTTAGATGAAACTAATTATTAAATCCAATAAATAATTAGTATATATAGTTTACTATATCTTTTAAATGTGAATTATTTAAAATGAGATAAAAAATATAAAACTATTCAATAATCATCAATATAAAATCTATTGGAACATCTTCACCCGTGATGATAACCAATAGAAAATGAAAATATATATTTAGGAATAACATCATGAAAGGAGAATGTATATTGTGATATACAAAATTAATTCTATGGAAACAGGTAGTTTGGAATAAAAAGTGTCCGTGGAATTGATGAGTTCAATATGGCCACATATAGGATTAAAATCTGTTAGTTATAAAAAGAGTGCTTTAAAATATTTTCCTTAGATATTCATCTGTTCAATAGGAAAACTGATTGTATTTATTTTTAGTATTTAATTTAAAATGAAAAAATTCTAGAATAATAATTAATAAACATAAAAAAATTTATTAATATATTTTTAAATTTTTATATATATTTATTTATAATAAATTAGGATTTTTATTATTAATATAATATAATATTGTGTATTTATAAAATACAATGAATAATAGTAATATATTAGTAAAATTAAAATTTTAATATGTTAATTATTAAACTATATTTTTGAAATATTATTTAATAATTTTTTTTTAAAATTTAATTTATATTTTATCCTAATAAATTAAATTGGACACATTAAATATATGATTATATATATGAACATTTATATTAACTTTGATAAAATTATATGTTGATATAAAACAATATTAAGAACAAATAATGTATAAAAATGTTATATTTTCAATAAAAGATGCTTTTAATTATATAAATAATTTTCCTTTAAAAAGAAATTTTTTTAAAAAATATAATTTAAAATTTAAAATTTTTACTTAATATTTTAATTTGTCCTATAAAATAATCATTGAATGAGTTTTAGGTTTTCTAATAAAAGATAAATATTTAATTGAAAATTAAAAATATATTTTATAAAAAATAGGCCATTGGTGAAACCATCTTGATATAATCATTAAATAGATGTTTTTAAATCCTTTTTGTGGAATAAATATTTTCTTTATATGTAACATTAAATATTCTAAATTTTTATATTTAAATTAACAATCAATTTTTTGTAGTTTAGAATATAGGAAATATTTTTATCAAAACAAATTAATATATTAATTATTATTTATTTTAATAATGATTCTTTATGACATTGTAAATAAAAATATAATAAAATTGAATTATAATTTGGAATTATAAGTTTAATATAATTATTCCCATTATAATTTTCCATATAGAACTATTTTTTTGTTGGTAACAACTAGTTACCACAGTAATATCCATAAGGGTAAAATTGATTAATGAAAAAAAGATTAACATGATAATAACATGATAAAAATTAAGTGATTGACGTCTTTCATGAATAAAATTTATCTCCACTCTATTATTATACATTATGGTTTTTTTGTTAAAAATTTAATCTTTTGAACGCACTATATTAAAATGAAATATTTACAATAATGAATTCTCATCACTTATAAAAAGTTCTTATCTTTACACCTTATAAGTAAATGTAGATATCTTTTTATTCATGATTATATTAACATAAATTCCTTAAATCCATTTGAAACCCAATAATTATTTTTTACTGATTTTTTTCTTACCCCATTCCATTGTAAGGAATCCTCTAAAAAAAATTCATTGTTCTCTACATATGTTCTTAATTTTCCTTAATTTTGTTTTTCATTTAATATTTCCCTGTAATATATAATATTAATAATAGAATTGTTTTATTTAATTTTTATTGTATTTTTAATTTTTTTATATTTATTTAATAACTATTTACCATATCTCCCATTTATTCTTATGATAAATTAAACTCTAATTCAAGTGTTTTTGAAAACAATCGCATCCAAAATGCAACCTACATCATTTTTCAACTAAAATCACTTGTATTTAATAAATGTTCCACTAATTTGAAAAAACAAGATACAAATATATAAATGATGTCATTATTCTTATATAATATTGATAATATTCCAAAAAAACATCCTTAATAACAATATTCATCCATTAGTTATGGCTTGATATTATTTCGGTTGGTCTATCCCCATATAATAAAAATGCAATAAAATTCTATGATTGGTGAATATGAGAAAATTATTAATTAATATATTATGTAATTTTCTAAATGAGGATTTTTTTTAATGATTTGGTAAAATTAATTTTATTCTCATTAATTATGATACCACCATTTGTTTGTTATAACATCATGTACCACATCCATCACCTTGTTTCTTAGAGATTCAGGGCCCACATCACAATCATTTCATCAAAAACAATTTCCACTATCTTAACTACTTGACCATTTGACACACAGTAGAATCAAGGATTCAAATAATTCTTAAATGATCATTTATCATGTAGTTGGATAGAATGACCCTAGAAGAAGTGTATGTTATAAGATACAAGTTCCATAGAGTAGTGAAGAATAATGATGATTCAATTATTGAGGACATGCCATGAATACCTCATTGCTGAGAGTTAGACACGTGTATTGACTTTCACCCAAGGATCTCCTTGATATCTATTCCTTCATATCAGATGGCTCTTGTATATCTTCATGATACGAGGGTGCAATTGAATGATTTCTTGTAGATTTTATTTGTGAGACCCAAAATTTCCACCTCGGTATCCCTAGTTTTCTTCATAAAGAAGTTGGATGGGGTCTTGATGTATTGTTTGGATTACCAATGCTTGAACCAAGTGCCTATTAAGAGTAAGAATCCATTACTAAGGATTGATGTCCTCTTTGATTTGTTGAGATATTGGAGACGGTTCTCTAATATTAACCTTATATAAGTCATTCCCTAGTTGTGAGTATGGGTTGAGGATATAAAAAAGTTGGTATTTTTGTGTTCATATGGTCACTATTAGTAATTGGTGATTCCCTTTAGTGTAAAAAACTCCCTAGAATTTTTCATGGGACACATGAACTAAATTTTTCAGCCTTTCCTAGATCAGTACATGGTGGTATTCAGTGATGATATCCTATTTCTCTCTATATCCGATGAAGTGAAAAAGAGACACTTGGGGATGTTCCTTAAAAAAATCTTGGATAAGAATATTTATGGTGAACTCTTAATGTTTTATCTTTTGATTTGAGAGGTCCATGATATAGAACACATCATCTCAGAGGAAAGAGTGAATATCAACTTGGTAAAGGTTGAGGCATTTCTTGTTTGGGATCCACCAAAGAGTGTTATGTGGGTATGGATTTTAAATTGGTTTCCAGGAACTATTAGAGGTTTGTACATGATTTTTATAGAGCAGAAGAATCCAAAACATATTTTAATATAAATGGGAATCCTTTCATGTTGATTTAAAGGCACTATCAGTGCTCTTCGGAGTTGAGGAAGAGGTTAATGAATGCTCCCATATTGATATTTATATAGGATGAGGTCTAGTATGTAGTGTTTAGTGATGAATCATGGACAAGGATTAGTTTTTTTCGGTTTAATAGTTTGAATGTGATTGCATATGGTTCATTTTTGATGAGACAAAATGTGAACATCTACATAACCTGTGGTTTATATCTTGAAATTTTAGTATTATTATTGAATATGTAGAGACACTACCTGAGGGTTCAGGGGTTTATTATCTACTCTGACCACAAGAGTAACTTATATCTTCTCTAATAATTATACTAACATGAGACTGAGGTGATGTATATAGTTTCTCTAGTACCATGACTAAGAGATATTATATACTTCCCAAATGAGGAATGTGGTGTAAAACACTCTCAGCAAGAGATATTGTCCATAATTGTTGTTTGAGGAAACATATCATTTAGCCTCATTTATGTATTCCTTAGTGTAAATTGATAGTTATTCATATATATAGTTGATAGTGGTTATCCCTCCATTTTATAGTATTTTAGGGATGATTATCATGGAGATAACGACTGTGAGACAATACAAACTCAGATATTCAGTAGATGTGCTTCTAATGAATAATCTAAATGCATGTATAATGTTATCCGTTTTATAATATGGATATTGGTACCATTTATTTTAAAATATGGGTTCATGTGAGAGTTCCATATATCCTCTATGAAGGTACATCTAGGTGGAAAAAGGTGTACTAGGACCATCAATGTTTTTTTTGGAAATGAAAGAATAATATATGTTGTAGAGTTTCTCTCCTGATACCTAACATGTTATCATGTCAAGGATGAACACATGGTTATAATATGTGTACAACAACACCTATAGGTGAAAGTGTGGATGTTATTTGAGATATCTATGTACTTTTTGATGAGTTTTTCATGTATTTTTAGCGGAAATGATGTCATCTAGTTTATATTATACTAAATCACCATGTATACCTAATTTTTAGAATTTTTATTGACGAGATAAGTGGGATATATTAGGAATCTTGTTTGTATAGGAGATTTTCTAGGACCATGGATTTCCCTCTATGGCCATTTTAGACCCTGAATCTCACTTCACATCATGATTACATAGAGGATAACCAGAGTTCTTTGGGAATCAGTTTCGTTTGAGCTTAGTGTTTCACCACTAGATAGTTTGGAAAACTGAGGAGACCATTAACTTCATGGAGTATAAGTTATGGGCTTGCATGTTTCTTTCTATAAAAAATTAGCTGGATCATATACACATTATGAAGTTTTCATAAAACATAATCAGTCATTCCATCATTGGTTGGAACAAGACAAGGTCGTGTATAGGTGGTCCTACAGGACACCACTTTGATGGACTGATCAAGGAGAGTAAGAACTCACTAGATTAAATTTGTGATGAGATTCTATAGAGAATGTTTGATTATCTAGCATATGATGAGGACTACACATAGAATTCA
Source organism: Viscum album (assembly GCA_963277665.1). Lineage (NCBI taxonomy): Eukaryota > Viridiplantae > Streptophyta > Magnoliopsida > Santalales > Viscaceae > Viscum > Viscum album. The sequence goes on along the minus strand of OY728125.1, from coordinate 1,740,560,632 downwards.
CAAGTCTTATGCAGTCTAACAACATAGACCTCTAGAGTTCACTGAGTATGACCATGTGTTCTTGAGGGTCGCACCTAGAAATGGATTGAAGATATTTTATCTAGGTGGAATGTTTCCTCCATGATTCCATAACCCGATCCAAATACTATATAGTGTTGGTTTTTTGGAATAACTATTATATCTATCCGTAATTTTATAATGGGTACATGAAATCTTTCACATGTTTCTACTGCAGAGGTAAATTCATGAAACATAAATGTTATCAATGTGGGAAAGTTGGGCATTATGGATAGATCTACCCATCCTGAGTACCTAGTGGATATTGAGGATTGGAATTATATGATCCTTTGTAAGTGATCAATTCACCATGTTTGTTTATATTTTAATCATAGGAATATTCTAACAGATCATAAAAGTGGGATAACTATATGTGAGCCTAGTATCCTCATAAGTTTTAGTATGGTTTTCTATTTTTATTATTAAAATACTAAATGTGTGGATAATGTAATGACTCTGATTTCTTGTGATATTTTTTGGTACATAATATTCATTATTTCAGAACCAAGTGATAAGACAACATGAGATTCGGAGGCCAGTGTTCCCAGAATTAACTTTTGAAATAAGTGAAATATATTAATATCATGCAAGTATAATGTTTTTGAAATAGTTTAATAATTCAAAAATGATGGCACCAATCTGAATTCTAAGGGAGACCATTTGCTTTTTCCTAAGAGCAATCTAATAATTTTCTCCATCTGATGTTTTTGAACTACTTATGATAGGCATTACATTATCAAAGTAAGTATACATATTTATTTATTTTATTTGTTGGATCTGAAACTGAGATTTTCCCATTAAATATTCTCTTATATTTTTTTTTACTACTGTCCAAATAAACATAAAAATTGAGAAAACCACTGGAGAGTACCATGTGAGATTCAATGGGTGAATGACGACTGGATCATGGATCGTCGATTGATGTACATCAAAACATGTGGATCTCACTGATGACCATTATACATGACTATTTATCAGTAGAAATCGATAAAAACTCAAGGATGGATTTTGAATACAATATTATCCACCCATCCCTTTAATCTTGGTCAATCATAGATCGATGCCACAAATTAAATTTATTCATTCATCAATGATAGATTAAATTAATGGAATTATTTTGATCATTGATTTTATCCCCCATTATTTTTCTATTATATGAAAATGAACCAGGATTGAAAAAATATATGAGGTTATTTACTCACATTTCATGGATTATGGATCCCTAGCACCATAATTCTCATGTTCATCATATGAAATTTGATTGGGTCATGCTAAGATGAATACCCAGTATCTAATCATTATACAATAGTTCTTCAGTGCAATGGATCATTACTGTTGGTGAGGTTTGTTATCATGGGTATGATCGAGGTGTGAAGATGATGGAGTATGATCAATGGTAGATCAGAATGTATTGATAATACCAGTTCTTCTAGGTTTCAATATATGGTTACAGATGATGTGAATGGGCATTTCCTAAGCCAGTTCGAAGCCCTGATCTATGATCTCTAATGATTAGAGGATTGTCCGACCCCAAATATACATATTTAGGCGTGGATGGGGGCTCTAGGGATGCTTATATTGATATTGAAGAGATGTCAAATTATCAATAAAAGCTTCAATTACATGTTGTGAAACCCATGGTAACATGCCATGTGGGACCCACCTGTGTGAAACTGGGTTTTCTACAGTAATCTAAAAATCACACACCGTGGGACCCTTTCACACATCAGGTGACCTGATATTAGAATATTGATATGTATTTTGTAGGATAGATAGGAATGAGAAATCTATGTACATGTACATGACTAGAGTACATGGCCAGGTGTACAAAAACAGGGCTAGGTGTACAAGGGTTGGTAGACATGCATGACCTGTTGAACACTAGAATGAGAAGATGATACATGAAAGGTTATCATTGATAACTCATCACTGTGTACTTATAATAAAATTAATTTATATATATTTTACATTATTGTAAGGAATCATCATATATGAATTCTAGGGTTTCTCTAGACATTTTTTATATACCCTTTAAGGGTGTTTGTTGCCCTTAGATTCATTATTCTAGACCAGAATGGGATGAGTGTGTTCTCTTGGCCCATTTCCACATGGGTATGGTGAATAATTATGTAAACATCTTGGGATTTTTATCCCCTTATGAGGATGATTATCAAATAGTGATTTTGGTGCCCCATCATAACATTGGAGTGTGATCCTATATCATCATTACACACTAGGTTGGATTTGTGGAATTAGAGTGACTTTCTTGAGAAGGTTATTTATCCTCCATCTCAATGGATATATCGGTAGGGTTCACAGTATCAATAGCATATTATCCCATAAATATATGTTTTACCAATATTGGGTATGTGGGTCCCTCATCAGTCATAGGAGTGACCCCTTATCAATGTATCAGTGTCTTCTGAGACCAGTTATCATTCTGGGGTGGGCCCAAAATTCTTGACCTCTGGGATAATTGTCTCCATTTATGGAATCAATATTGGAATTGATTCACTGAGAATGATAACTTCTTCAAGAATAATTCTATATTTTTTATTTGGATCTGACTGACTAGTGGCATGGGGTCCATTCTTGGTATATCTAGGTTATCTCTTATTTCCATTCACTACATTATTACTTTTAAGGTATGTTTATTATTTGTTCATTGTGTTTATTTTTTTCATGAAGTCATAGAAGGTATTGTTATACTCACCCTTACATGGTATATTCTCACACATGACGTGTCTTATCCTAATGATGTCCCATTTGACGATGTCTTGGGAGGATAGGGAGTAGGTGGAACATAGCTTGATCTTGACAGATTGAGTTTTTCTAGGTTTTTTAATTGTATATTTGTTCTCTCCCTTAGGGTAGTTTGGAATCTCTATATATTTTCTTTAGGCTTTTATTAGGTCCATATACACATTCAATACCATACTACAATACTCTATGTGATGGTTTATATATGTATGCATACATTGGTTCTAGTTTTTTTACTTTTCAGAATTTTTTGAGCTATGAGACGTGTTCTTGTGTACACGTACAATAGAATAATGCCTCTATAGTGAGGGATATTCCTACTAATATTTTATCATCATTAAAAGTCCTATTATAGCTTTGTTTGGGTTATTTTTAGTTCATAAACTGGTGGTGCATGTTGTGATGGGATAACTTGAGATAATGTGTATTGTAGTTTTGTTCATGTGGGATCAAAAGTTGTGATCCATATTCTATGAATCAATTAACCAAAATCAATATTTTCTCAACTCAGATTATAGATTGATCATAATAGAGATATAACATACACCAGACATGGGTAATATCAAAATATATGTTGTGGTTAAACACATAATTAAATCCTAATGGCTTCCTCACATACCCCAAACCACTCATACAATACATCATTTTTCCCACAAACAATAGTGGCACATCCAATGATAAGAAATACTTACCTACCCTTTGATAATAACCCCCCAAAACAAAAAATCTTCTACATCAATGAAATTGTTTTTAGTTTCTAAAAAACAACCTCTCAAACATTTTATGGATCTATTGTTAAACATTCTTCTAGGATGATGTCACCTAAGAAACATATTCCCTCTATCCATAAGTGAAACATAGATTTATTAGTGAAATTGAAATTCTCTATCAGTGTAAATGGAAATTTTCAAGATGTATGTTATGATCATCTTGAGTCTGGGATCAGAACAAGATGTTATAAATGAAGTCTAGATCAAACTGCTCTAGATAAAAATGAAAAATCAATTTCATCAATTCCATGATTATAAGATGAGAATTAATTATCCCAAAAGGAATCACCACATACTCATATAAGTCAAAACATCATATAAATGTTTTCATTGGTATATAATATGGAATAACCAACAATTGGTGATACCCTGATATATTATTGATCTATGTAAACACACAGATACCCATCAACTAGTCAAAAAATAACATCGATATGTGTAAGAGGATACCGGTTCATAATTTTCATCAGGATAAACAACCTATAATTGAAAAATATGATTATAATTCTATTGTATTTCTAGATGTATAAAATAGAGACTCACAATGTAACTTTTTCAAAAAGATGAACATTTTATCCTCAAACACTTCTGAATAAGTTTTAATCTCTTGAAGAACTACTAGTGAATATCTATAAGGTGGAATAATAATTTTTTTATGAAAAATTCATAAGTGAAAAAATACCTACCGATACCAAGGGATCACTCCATGAAATGATTTATACCTACCATTTTACCCAAAAATATCTGTCTATTGACAGAACTATATACATAAATTCCACTTTCAGACCCACAAAATTCTCAAACTGAGAAATTATAAAAAAAAATTAATCTAATTTTCCAAATAATGTACTATAATGTATGGAATATATAAGAATTTTAGCTTAGAAAATCAATGGCCCTTCCACACTAACAATGGGTGAATTCTAAACTGCATTTAGCTAACCTATCCCTATACATTGAGCTCCTGTCTCGGTCCTACATACTAAACTGATCTACTTATATGGATACTAATATCCTAAAATACATAATATTCATGACCAACCATTATGTCTTATAGAACTCCAACATCTATATTGATATAAGGTAGTAGATCCCTTGTCTATGCTCTATATTATCCTAATACATCCATCACCTCCCATATATTGGGGGTTCCCTCATAACCTCTGTAGGTGTCTCATCATGTCCCAAGTTCATCACTCCACTGGTGGTCAAAGACATTGGCCTTGTATGTTACTAAGATTTACACATTGATAAAAAATCACATTACCAACACATTAAATGGCTACCCACTCTCGATATTTCCATTTCATTCACAACATTAGTGAAAATTCTCAAAAATATGTTAACTTCCATTAGATGAAAAAGCATGTATCTTTCTAATTAGAAATTATCTATCCGAAAATAGAATCCATCTACATGTTCTCCTAAAAATGACATATTGATTTACTATAATGTCCTATGATTTTAATACATGGATATTAATAACATTTTTTGAACATTTTATACAAAACAAAAACACACACCCAAATATTGTATTATTTTAGTTCTATTGGAAACATGGAACAAAAAACTTCTAACTCAGGGAAATATCATCAATATTCTCAACAATGATCTTTTCTCATAGAAATTGTACTTAAAAACCTTACTTCATAACCAATGGAAGGGGTACATACGAAAGGTGTGATCTCAAAAGCTCAATAATAGTAAATAATAGAAATTTGAAAGAATATGAAGAACACAAGGGTATGAGAACATGATCATGATCATTAGAAAATTATACCATTCCTATTGAAGATCATAAACATGAATCATGCTATAATGATTTATAGTTCATTAAACCTGAATCATATGGAAATAAATATCATAATCCATGAATGTATGATATATGAATATGAAATAACATTGTGGTATACATATAAAATATAATATCATTCCATATAAGTCTTAACACAATACTAATACATTTCAAGGAACATTATGGGGACTATACCTATATGACATGACACACCACCATTCCTAGTCATAGTTCATTCCTTATAAGGGATTCGATTTCCCAGTCTTACCATAGAAGATCACGTTTCCCCATCTTCCCATAGTGGATTAGTTTTCACCATCATCCTATAGTGGATCTTGTTTCCCCATATTCCCATAGTGAATCAATCCCGTCGACTTAATTTCCCAACATTATCTCATGAGATTTAAATATCTACCCAAATGAATTATATGGAGATATAGGTACAACCCATCAAATAATGAAAACCATACATATGTGTTCCACAAGAAGATAAACCATTCCTCATATCATGGAACACAACGGGTTTTGTAATCATCATTAAATCATAACATAAACCATAAAAAATAAATGGTGGTTATAAATATCATTCCATCTAAAAAATAATCCAGACTAATAAATAATAATAATGGGAGAATTGAATAATATATATAATAAAACATAAGTTACATAAAAATATGTTATATTAGATGGAAAACATTTTTGAGATATCACTTGAAAACAATTATTGAGAAAATATACTTTATTTTTTTTAAAAAATTATTATAATGCTGCATAATATTAAAAGAAAAGATTTTATTTGGAAATAATCTTTTAATATTGTAATCGATGGTTTTTTCATTAATGAATCAGGATGGAAGACAATTTCTTTCAAGATTTATAAGATAAGAAAATAATTCCTATTGTTTTTTGATGGAAACATAAAAAAGAACCTTGTTTGGAAATTAAAAAAATGTTTCCTTCTAAACATTGTCATAAAAAGTATAAAATGTGTAAAAATTACCTTAAAATCCATATTAAAAACATCATTTAATTTTTTTTGGAAAATAAGGGCATTGAATATAAGTATTCTTTAATGGATACATACACCGAAATAATCCTAAACATTGTTGAGATTGTGAAATAAATACTCATTTCTTTATAATTAATAGAATAGTATACCCCATGAAATAAATGAAAATATATGGATTTAAAAATACCATAATATTTGGGATAATATCCATAAAATGATGTCATGGGATGTATACAGACAACATATAAGAAACAAGTAGTTTATAAGGCATGTGTCCCATACAAATTAAAATGATACACAAATCCTTTAATACTTGAGTAACTTTAGATTCAAGATCCCTAAAAAAAATTATATGGAACATTGAATATAATTAAATATTGAAAATTAATTATATAAAATTGCATTGATCATTATATATAATAAAAAAATTATGTGATGGGTGAATATTACATGTATCTCATAGAAATAATATGTGAGATAAAATTATCTTACCTAATGTATTGAAATAGATCATACTCTTGAAAAACATATGTATAAAACATAAAAGATTAATATAAATCTATTAAAGATCTATATTTAATTGTATCATAAGATATATGATTTACTTATAGACTTCTATTACCCATTTATAAACAATTCCTTGTTAATGTTACTTTTTGGGTAATAACCGCTTTTTTTTCCATTCATGTTATGACTTGTTATCCTTGGTCCTCTTACATTAATAATGAATTTATCATCTCCGTAATTATAACCATTGTACATATATATATTATGTATATATTTATACATGATGATTCATAAAAGTTATATATATATATATATAAATCTACACTGTTGTTGGAGATGATATGTCTTACGTACGCCTGAATGTTGTTTTTATTTTCTTGTCATATTAAAAGGAAAGAAAATTATATGATATATTATCATTCCTGTCACAAACCGAATCTAGTCACCAACTAAACCCACACCAATCCGAAACCATGGTAGGGACCATAGGGCGTTCTCGATCCTCACAGGAGACACAAGTACTCAGGTATCTTAAACTGAAAATTGGGAATTATTTACCCGATCATATAAACTTAAAATAGCAAATGAATCCAATAAAAGGAATCTAGATTTTACAAAAAAAAAAGTATTTTATAAAATTAAAAATTTAATTACATAAATTAAAAAATGATCAAAGTCCATTAAAAATGTACAAAACCAGAAATGACAGCCCAAGAACCTCTACATGGAAAGAGGCATTGACCTCAGGCTATCTCCACAACACCGCATCACGTTGGACCACTAAAAACCAAACCATAGGCACAAAATTTTTTCCCAAACCTACAGAAACAATATCAGCTAGTCTACATACACCCAATGGTGTAAGTAGTGTGTGATAAAATGCCCAGTAAGATACCACCACTAAGAGATACCATGTTATAAACAATGAAAGATGAAAAGCAGTCATGTTTTCAAAAACCCGAAATGCAAGTAACAATTTCTAAAAGATGCATCATTGAAAATTAAACCTGTTTTCAAGGGGGTTATTTTAAAGAATAAAAAATTTTAAATAAAATTAAAAAGATACAGAAATTTCTAACCCAACTTACCATATTCCAATGATAAGATTAAAGCCTCTTATGAGCAAAAACAATAGGAAATAACGCCTGGGTGGTAGCTTGCAATGGGTCCAAGGTTACTCATATCTCGGTGAGAGTAACCATCACAAAATATGTTATCATGCATGAGACACTAGTAGGGAACAAACCCATAAACTAGTGGTCCCCAATCATCATCATAATCATAGTTTAGTTGGTGTTGTAAGTGTCATTCATGCTACATGAAACTGAATGCAAACCCCACGGGATCCCTAGCAGACTAGTACATGTCCACCCACCTAGATACCTGGGGTTCCTTATTGTGCTCAAACAAGTTCAAAAAGACAAGAAATATAATTTTCACATGAAAATACCACATCTAAATCACACATAAACCAAGCATCCCACATGTAAATCACACAATTACATCATCCCCCCATTTCATTCAAATTGATTTTCAAATCTAACTCACAAAAAATAGACCAAACCACATTTTTCATATCATTCACAATTCAACACATCCTTTAACAATTTTATAAAATATTTACCAAGATGGTAAACATAACATAAAAAACCACTCACATGTTACATAATACCATTTTCATAAAAAACCATTTTGCACATCACACTCACACAAAACATCCCACATCATGTTCACATCACTTTCACATTTTAATAATTCCGTTAAACATTTTTATAAAAAATTTCTGATAGGATACACATCACATCATAGCCCCTTTGACATTTAAAATTGACCATTTTAAAAAATAAACTGTCCCAAATAGTTTTCTAGTACTATTTCACCTATTATATAAATAATTAAACTATTCAAATCTTTCATAAAACCATTTTAAGGAGTATATACAAGCTTTTCACATAAAACACATTTCAAAACCATCTTTCAAGGAAATAATCACACCAATACCAATCCAAAACATAATTGGAAGCCCTAGAATGATTTATAAAACAAATATCAAGTATCATAAAATCACCTCGAATAATACCACAAAAGATTCACATGATAACACACACATTTTAAGAAAACACTATTAAGATGCATAACATGGTTTTACACATAAAACACATTAAAACACTATTTCTAACACCATGAAACACCAAAAATCTACCAAATAAAAATATAATTCCAAAAAAGGATTTAGTAAACCAATCTAACATCTTATAAAATATATCCAAATAATACCCCAAGAGATGAAAAACACCCAATTTCATGATAAAATGAAACTATAAAATCAAACGATTAACCAAATAAATCATAAAATGTTTTTCACCACACACAACATATGAGGAATATAAAAAATGAGTAAATACCGAAATCTAACTCATAATAAATTTGCGACACCTGGAATCACCTAACTTTTTATGTCGAAACCCTCAAAACATGGTGAGAAACAACAACCGCACCACCACCACACCACAAGGGGACGAAAACCAACCCTAAACCACAATATTTGACCAAAAAGAAAAAAAACCCTAGTTTAAAACCCTAACTTCAAGACTTTTTTGAACTTTAGGAAAGAGGGTGGAAACCCTAAGGAAAATGGAAGATACCAAGAAAGAATCACTTACCTTGAACAAACGTGAATAAATGACCCCAAATCCACCAAAGGATGACTTTCCAAGAAACCAAAACTGGTAGGTAGAATCTAATGAGTCTTATTAGGTTATGATGGGACATATATGTGGGAGAAATTGTGAAAATTTTAAGGTTTATGATGGAATCAAATTACCTTCTCAAATATAGACGATTTGAGAAACTCTAAGAATTGTCAACCTAATCCGAGGTCCAAATGAGCTTCAATGTGGAGAAATAGATAATGAGAGTGGAACCTGGGTTTTTGGATTTTTGTGGGTGCTGTAATCACTGTAAAACAGTAAAAAATGAATGATATATTGAAAAATTACAGAATTGGTTTAAATGAGGAAATGGGCTTATGGGCTGGACCAAAAACATAATAAAAAACCAAATCCATCATTATTATGAATTTATATGAGGTCCAAATTGATAGGGTGGTATTTATATACCAGGGGATGCCAATTGGAAAGTATAATGGGTGTAAAATGTTTATAAACGAAAGAGTTATAAAAGGAACAATATTTATTTTTGAATCTGAAAATGGGCTCACAGTTTGGCCCAAATTTTTAAAACCCACCATTTCTACCAAAAAGAATGGGAAACCTCCAAAACAAAGAAATAATGGAAATTAAATGAAAAAATTCCATTAAAATAATTCATGGGTGTGCCAATTCTATAAAAAAAGTACATTATATATCATATATATTCATTAAATTTATACTTATTACTATACAAGTGAAATATTGATGTGAAATGATTGAAATAACATCATGGAGATGGTAAACCATACGTGCATATGAGAGACATTATCATTTCCAAAAATTTTACATTGTAAAAAGGTAGATATGATATTATAATTCCATAATTATAATAATTTAATAATTATAATATAAAAAATAGGGTCCATCATAATTCGAAGCCTTAAAGGGCGGTATAGGAAAACATACAACATCATTTTCTGAGGGGGATGTTTGTTGTTCATATGAACTGTAAGTTTATTAACCATTTGATTAATGTGTGTGTCAAGGTAGTTTGAAACCTTAACATAAAAACATCCCATTATATTGAGTATACTAATTTCATTATATAAACATGAAATATTATATATTTTTAGGTGTTTAAGAAAGAAATAAAAAATAAACTTTCAATGATGAACACAACCACCTCTTTTGGTAATTCCTTTTTATTTTCATAAAAGTATTTCTTTTTTAGGATTTTACCCAAAATGATGGATTTAATTATTAAGGGAGGGAAATTTAGATGAAATTTAGACATACTTTTTCCCAAAACAAATAGGTTCATAAGTGTATGGAGCAATGAATTATAGATTCCATTTTATAGGAGAGGGGAATAGTATTTCAAGAATTCATTAAAAGATTAATTTTTATTAAAATAAATCAAAATCCAAATACAGAAAAAATTAATTTATTCAAATACTTGAAAATAATTGGTTGTAATATAATCGTAAATATTATATTATACGTCTTTTAAAGTTATTTAAAATCATATCATTTTGATTAACCTTTAGTCAATCCGTTTTTATTTTCACTATGGTAATAATGCTTCAAATATTAAGGGAATTTAATTTTTATATATAAATTTTAAATTGGACCATAAATGTCCAATTAAAGATAATGGATACAATATTTAATCCCATTTTCCTTATTTAATATTTTTAAAATTTATAAATAATTTTAAAAAATATTATTTTTATAAAATTTCAAAAGTGTCAATTTTACAAAAATTGAAAACATTTACTTTTAGAAAATACCAAAAAAATATAAATTTTAAACAATTCATATAAAACACCAATAAAATGTCATATTAACCAAAAAATTCATTAATAACCTATATACTGTCAAATTATACTTCAATTAAAATTTATAATAACATTTTATTGACTCTTTCCTTAATTGAGTAATTTAGGCATCATCATTTTGTAATTATTAATGAAAATTATTTCATCACTAGAAAATTAAAATAAAATTCTTTGATTTAGATAAATATTAAATCTATCATAAAAATATATATAGTCTAGAATATCATCTATTTATCCACACATTTAAAATATTATACTTATTAAAATTAATATTGTGAAATTTTGTCACTCCCATAGAGTTTAATAATAATTAAGTCATTTTCATGGCCATATCTCCATTAAATTATTTTATTTAGTTACTTATTTGACAATGGCCTAATTTAATTTCATTTAATATCTTTTTATAAAGTGTTATGGTGGTTTTAAAATATTTATTATATCATTATTTTCCATAATTACTTGATTTTCCCTTAATGGTGGTATTAAAAATTTCTAACGATACAATTCATATTTTCCAAAAATAAAAGTTCCCCTTAAAAAAATTATAAATAATGATTCAAAATATGAAATCCATATTTAATAATTCAAAAAATATGAATTTCTATAATTTATTTTCAAATAATCTCGTCGACCGAATAAGAAAGTAAGTTTTTAAAGATAAAAAGTCAAAATGATTGAAATGTTTTTATTTCCAAATTCAATGTGAAATTGATTATAATGACCTAAATTGGATTAAATGATAAAAATTATATCTAATTATAATCTATAACTTATTAAATATGTATTTAAATAATATGAATTATTTCAATGAAAATGTTTTTTTTCAATTAAAATTTATTATGTTTCACTATCCATCAAAATATGAAACATATTAGAAAAATATGAAAATTTAAACTAATGTAAATATTAATATCCCTACCGTAAAGAATATGTTTATTTTTTCCTATAAAAATTCTAAATGTTTGAAAACATATTTGAAAAATTGGTTCCCTAATGAAAATTTGTATACTTACACTTTTGAAAAATATAGGGTTTTATTTGAAAAAATTGTGTTTGTTCTTATCATAGGCTATTGAATATGGAATATATTTTTATTGAATATATAATATATATATTTCATTAATATCATTCAATAATTTTAATTATATTAATTTATTATGAAAGAAATAATTTCGGTGTATCAAAAGAAAACTATATCCATTATAATTAATTAGTATATATTTTAATTTGTAGTTATTTTCTTCTCAATGAATTCATATTATAAAAATAATATTATCACAAATTAGTTAATTCAATTAAAAACTACTAATTTAGTGGTGATGTTCTATCTTATTATATTAAATAATAATATTTTTATTATATAATATTGTTCGTTAAAACTTGGCCTTGAATAAAATGCTAACTACGAAATGAATTCAGTGTTTTGTGTAACACAAGACCATTATAGTGTTGAATATAACAAAATATTATCTAATTGTTGTCTATAGTTGATTCTTGGATTTTTTCATAAAATTCAAGCCATACATAGTTGTTTTATTTATCAAAATTTATATATAGTATTTTGTGAAATGAAAAATATCAAAAATATTAAATTAATTCAAAACAATTATTCACAAAATCTTACATTGTTACATTCTACCCCTATTAAATTGATTTTCACCAATTAAATTCATCTGGGATACCAAGTGATTAATACATAAAACTTCTATTCATAGAATCTTACATCATATGAATTAATAATAAAACCCCCGTTAAAAATGAATGTTAGAAACATAATAGATACCCATCTAAATCATAACTAGATTTACACATATGAGATCATAGATTAGATGTTAAAACATGGACATGGAAGAGGAATCTATCCATCCTATTTTTTGGGAGACTAATATATAGTATTATGGAGATAATGTTAATAATCACATATCCATAAATATAAGATGATCTAAGGGTCCATTTGAATCATGTAAAAAGAATGTAGTAGGTTATTTTTCCGGTTTTGGTATCCTTTCCCATGAGTTGAATAATGTTTATGAGAATAAATATTTACTTGATTTCAGAATAACCTCCCCATTTTTTGTGTATTTATCAATTTTTAAAAAATGTGTACCTTTCATCCCTAAATTGTTAGGATATAATGAGATCCATAAATAGAATTATCAATCATCTCATTTATCTTTATTACACTAAAATGATTATCACGAGTTATGAAATATGCATAAATCATCAAATGATGAGAAAATAAATAAATATCACAAAAAAAATCAGTATAATAACTAATATATTCTTTAAAGATTTATCCTTATAAACTTTACTAAATATAAAAATCCATTTCTTTTTAAATAAGGTCATAAAATTATCTTAACATTGATCCCTTGTAATACAAAAAGTATCTCCTAGTTATCACAATCCAAACAAGTGAATACATTTATCATGTATTATCTTGAAACATTGTAATGAAAATAATTACCACATATCCTTATTAAAAAATTAATGTTTCATTAATCCAAAGATTATTTTTTATATTACTTGAATAAATAATTCTATAAACTCTATCCATGATATCACACACATCTTTATCAACAAATCCTATATCAATTGTAAGGTAATAAGTGGAATACAATTAACATATTCTTATTTAACATGTCTCTTATCCAAATAACATTATATTATCATTAGAAACACATTAAGGGTAACATTTCCCTTAATTCTATGGTTCCCATGAATATATCCTTTCCATTAAGTCAAATTCCTTGTTCATCAAAACGATTCAACTTATTCTTGAAAAACCATTGTGAAATCCCTAATCTCCACCATCCTTATATAATTCTCCAATCCTGATTCTAGAATCCAAATGCATAAATTCATGAACCATTCAACATTAATGGTTTTCATGGAAATAAATCCTTGTTTTAGAATTAAAGTATTAGGTTAGGTAATTTATTTTGGAAATACCCATGTTTTTTATAGACAAGACATTAAACTCAAAGACAATTCATCACTATATGCACCTTTTTCCTGCATAGATAAAATCTTCCCCTCCATTTGAGATTTTCCTCAAGGATATTTTTAATTTATTCTAATAATTTATGAAACCAAATCTTTTTCCACAATTTTTATTAATAAGTAAAAATTTATATATTTTCATCTTCCTCATATTTGAAGATATTGGAATATCAAAAATGCTAACATTGTTAATCATAAATCATGAATGTTGGTTTAGTTTAATCACAATGTATTTCTCTTTAGTGATCATCCAATTTGAATTCTTATCAGAAAATTGTTCATCAAATTCAATGTTAACCTAATTCATCTTGGTTCTCTTCATTTAATAAAACAAGAAATAATAAGGTTGGAAACACTTATCATGGTGAAAAACCACATAGCTGTAAAACAACTTATATGATGTCTAAATTATAAAATGTTACATAATCATTGAATCCTTACGTTTATATTAGGTTATTTATAGGAAACGTATTTTTAAATCCTTCTTATTGGATCATAAATATTTTTCTAATTAACAAATAATATCCTTCAGGAGTGCGAAAGAAGTTGTGCAACATGTCCTATTGTCATGTACCAGGTTACCATCATGTTAGGATCGATTCACCTTTCAGATATTTTAACCCTTTGTACATATATTAGAGATCCATATCCACATTTATTTTCTATACAAATAATGTTATTCTAGGAAAACACTTTCTCTATCCATTACCAATATTTAGGGATTTTTTCCAATACTTTTCTTCACCCTCAAACTTATCCTCAGAGACACCACTAAAAATATACTTGGAAATATTACTAGGTATTTAACTAATTGTTTCTCATCGTATCTTCAAATGGTTGAATAAAACATTGCCCTGATACCAACTATAAGTAATATGGATTTTCATACATGAATATTACAACATTTTTTAAGAATATTTCATACATTACACAAAAACACACCCAAATACTATATTACTTAGTGACTTTGGAAACGTGAAACAAAAATATTTTAACTCATTGAAATATCATAAATTTTCCCACAATAATCTTCTCCTTCAATAATTAATCATAAAAACCTTCTTCAAAAACATTGGAATGGAAATATAATTAAGGGGTGAGATTAAATGCTTATAAAAGGTAAATAATGGAAATAAGTAAGCATATCATGACCATAATGGTATATGATTATGATCATGATCATTAGAATATCATTCCCTTTATATAAAATATCATAAAAAAGAATCATGGAATAATGATTTGAAGTTAATAAGACATGGATCATAAGAAAATAAACAGAATAACCCCAGAAATTATAACATAGGAATAAGACATAGAATTGTGTCATATGCAAAAACGTGTGATATCAATCCCAATAATTTAAGATGCATTACTATTACAATTCGCGAAACTTCATGGGGACTATACCTACTCAGAAAACACACCACCATAACCAGTTTATTTCTTTTCCTTATAATGGATTAGGATTCCACATCATCGCATACTAGATCATGTTTCCACATCATCCCATATTTGACCGGGTTTCCCCATATTCCCATAGTGAATCGAGATTCCCCATTTTCTCATAGTAGACCAGGTTTCCATATTTTCCCATAGTTTATCAAGATCATTGATTTGATTCCAATAATTATCTCATTAGATATAAGTCTTTACACAATTTATTAAAAGTTGATATATGTCCCACCCATCATATAATTAAGTCACTAAATATGTGTTCCATATGAACCTAAATAATTCCACATATCAGAGAAAGTGGAAGGAAATGGGATTCAAAAACATCACTTAATCAAAACATAACCCATAGAAAAGAAATGGGTTTCAAAAAATATAATTCCATCTTAATAATAAACCATTATCAAAATGAATAATAATTTTAGAATTGAATAATATCCCTATAAAAAATAAGTAACATCAAATAATATTATTTTATATAGAAAATAATTTTTATAGATCACATTAAAACAATTATTGATGAAAATATAATTTCTACTTTGAAAACATTTTATTTATTTAAAATTCTGTATAATTAAAAAAATATTTCTCTTTTAAAATAATACTTTAATATTTTATTGTAATCATAAATTAATTATGGCTAGATGATGGTATAAAATTGTCTTCATTTCATATAAGTTAAGAAAAAACATTTATTTATAACTTTTTATAGGAAAATTCATAAAGTACATCATTTAGAAAATGTCAAAAATATCCCTTTTAAACCATGTAGTAAAAGTTAAAATTGATAAAAATGAATTTAGACATCCATATTAAAAAAAATTCAAAGTGTTTTTATAAAAAATGATATTGAAAATAAATATTCCTTAATAAATACTTAAAACAAAACAATTCAAAATATTGATGAGATATTGAAATAAATAATCATTTATTTTTATGTAGTGGAATAGTGTTCCCACTGAAATAAAAAACAGATTTGGATATTAAAATAGAATAATATTCTAGAAATTTCTCATAAAAGCCATTCATGGAACTTATATACACCATGTATAATAAATAAGTTGTGTATAAGTCATGTGTCTTATACAAATAGAAGTTGACATAAATCCATCAATACTTGAGTAAAATTAGATTCATGAATCCCATAAAAATAACAAAAAATAGAGAATTTAATATCATTAAATAATGTAAATAAATGATATAAAGTGTAATATGTTGGTATATACACCCCAAAAATAAAGTGAGTCATGAATATGGAATGCATCTCACAGAAATATAAAGTGTGATGAAATTCCCTTAATGTTTTTCTTGACTATCATTGTACTCTAGAAAACCACTATTAAAATAAATATAAATTTATTATACATATATTACAGAAACATTTTCTACCATATCACATGATATATGTTTTACTTATGGACTTCTATTATCAATTTATAAATAATTCCATGGTAAATATTATTTTTAGGTAATAACTACATTCTTTTTCATTCATGTTTTGACTTGTTATCCTTCATCCTATTACATAGATCCTAAAACAATCAAATTCATAATTTTAAAACTGACATATTTATCATATGAATTCATTATATATTTATTCATTGTGATTCAAAAGTGTTATTGATAAACAATAAAATACAACATTCATAGAGATAATAGGTTGTATGTACCAATGAATGTTGTTTCCATTTTCATTTCATATTAAAAGTAAATTAAATTATATGATATTTTATCAATAAAAAATAATATTTATGTTATATATATCATATAAATTTATTAAATTAATCCTTACTACCATCCATTTTAAATATAGATAAGAAATAAATCACATCGCATTGTGGAGATGGTAATCCATATGTGCACATGAAAACATTATCATTTACCAGCTGATTGGTTTGTAAAAATGAATAAATTATATTATCATTAGAGAAATATAATTATTTCATAAATATCATATAAAAATATATTTTTATCATAATTCCCAAAAATAATAGTTTCAAATGGGAAAAATGAACAACATCATTCTGTTAGGCGGTAGTTTACTATACACAAGAATCATAAGTTCATTACACATTTGATGGAACTGTGTGTGATTGTCATCAGAAATATAAATATAAAAACATCCTAGGATATTGAGTAAAATTATTTTATTATTTAAAATAAAACATAGTTATTTTAATTAAATTAAATAAGAAATAAAACCGAACCATTCATTGATAAATGTTATCACATATTTGGGTATCTTCTTCTGATTGGCACAAAATAAATTCATTGGTAGGATCTATTCCAAAAAAAGGATTATAATATGAATTTTTCAAATTTTGGAGGATAACTATATATTATTTTTCTAAACCATGTAGGTTTTTATGTGTGTGGAGAAGAGAAGGATATGTTCTATTTTATAAGAGAGGGGAAGGGAACTTTTGAAATTTCTCAAGATACTAATTTATAATAAAATCGATATCAATAAAATTACCTTAAGAATTCAATTTATTAGAATCCATGATAATTTTTTTTACTATATTCTAAAATTATATTTTAGACATCATTTGTTGTTATTTTAAACCTTGTTTTTTTGATTAACCATTAGTTAATCCATTAAAATTTTCACTATGGTAAGAATGTTATTAATATTAAAAATATGTAAATTTAACATATAAAGTGTCAATTTGACCATAAATAGAAAATTAATGATATTTTCAACCATATAACATCCCCTTATAGTGAGTAAATATTTTATTATTTTGATATAACTTAATAAAATATTATTTTCATAAAATATCATTAGTGTATATTATGAAATTATTCATTACACGAACTTTAAAAAAAATGCATACAATAATGTTACTTCGAACCAATTCACATAAAACACCCTTAATATGCCATATTAACATAAAAATATCATTCATAACATTAATTATTTAAAATTATATTAATTTTAGTATTTCTAATGTCATATAATTTATTATTTCATTAATTGACTAATTATTACGTAATCGTTTAATAATTATTTATGATAATTTTTATTCACTAAAAATGAGATATAAATTTCTATGATGTAGATAAGAATCATCTACTTCATAATAAGTTATATATTTGTTAATATTATTTATTTATACCCATATTAAAATATTATACATATTAAAAGTAAGAGTGTGATCTTTTGTCACTCTCTTTGAGTATAAAAATATTTAAGCCATTTTCATGGCCAAGTGTCCATTAATTTTTTTTGATCCTTATATGTTATTGGTCAATTTATATTTATGCATTATATAATGGGAATGTATTAATGTATTTTTGTAATATTTATTACAATAATTTTACCCATAATTTCCTGACTTACACTTATCTGTGGTATTAAAAATTACTAAAGATTCTATTCATATTGTCGAAAAATAAGATGGACCTAATCAATAAATATGAAACTTTTTATTAAAAAATGAAAAATATTTTTTATAATTTAAAAAACATAATTTTCTAAAAAATATTAAATATTAATAATATTGATGGAAGGAGAAATGAGTTTTTAATGTGAAAACATCAAAAAGATATAAATGTTTTTATATCCAAATTTGATGTTAAATTGATTCCATTAACCAAAATTTGATTACTTGATACAAATTAAATCAAATTATACTTTAAACCAGATAAAATATAATATCAAACACTATAAATTATTTCAATGAAAATTCTTTTCTCAATTACAAATCACTATGGTTCACCATTTATCAAAATAAGACTCTTATTAAAAAAGTATGGAAAATTCACCGAAAGTAAATTTTGATATCCCACACCAACATTGAGAATTATTTTTCATATAAAAATTCTAAAATTGTGAAAAAGTTTATTTAAAATTGGTTCTTCATTAAAAGGTTGTGAAATTAACCTTTTGAAAAATATAGGGTTTTATATGTAAAATTGGGTTTGTTCTATTATTATGAATATTGAAATCAAAAAATAATTATTGAATATATGGCATATATATTTCTCTAATATAATTAATAAATTTTAATTGATTTAATTTTTTAATTCAAAATGACTTTGGGATCATACAAATAATAATACATCTATTATAATCAATTATTATAAATTTTCATTTCTAATTAATTAGTAACTAACGAATTTATATTATAAAACTCATATTTTAATTAGTTATTTAATACTATTCATAACCACTAATTTAAGGGCTTTGTTATATATTATTAAATTAAATAATAATATTGTCATACTATTAAATGGTTCAGTAATACTAGTTCTTGTGTGTAATGCCATCTATCAATAAAACTCATTATTTAGTGTAACAGAATACAAGAATAGTGTTGTTTATATTGCAACGTAATCTATGATTGCGTGTAGTAAAATAATGATTTTTTATTATGTATAATGACATCTAGACATAATGTTGTTTATATAAAAAAGATAAAATCATTATTGTGTGAAATGAATAATATAGAAAAGATTAACTTACAAGAAAAAAAATATTCCAACGAATTTCAAGGTGTTTCATTTACCACCTAATAAACCATTTTCAAATGGAATAAATTCACTTGGGACATGATCTCACATCAAATACCATCTTGAAAATGATCTATCACAACAATCTCATCCCCTACCAAATTTGGACCAAAATAATATTAATTAGTGAAGCAGCCAGCATAATTCATCACTAAAATATTCTAGTAGGTGAAACACATAAACTATAAAACTATATTATACTTCTATGTATCTAATTAGGAATGATTGAAGAAATTTTTTTATTTGTCCTTCCATGAAATATATTAAAAATTATTATCATATACCTAAATATTACACAAGCACTTAATTGTTACCCAAAGAATATATGATTACAACTTAACTATATTCTATATAAGAGTCTCCAAGGGACCTAGAATAGTTTAGATAGACTCAATAAAGAAGTTATATTCCTTTGGTCCAATCTCTAAATAAAAAATTCTAATATTATACTATTCGAAATCTCTCATCCGAAAAAACATATTCAATGTAGGATTCCCTAGGTCTCTCTATATAAACTGAATAAAAGGATAAATTTATTCACAAAACATATATCCCCCTATCACCTAGTCCCAAAGGGGGTTCTTATCTACCTCCAAGATGTTCATTCTCATCAATGTTCCCATATCATCCTATCAATAAATCTCCTCATGGTGGAATTTCTAAAAAAATACAAATGAATGTTTTAGGGTAGATAAAAATTTATTAACTATTATATAATATAGGGATCGTAACTATCACCAAAAATCTATTCCAAAAAATACCCCTATTAATACAACACATCAGGATCACTACACTAAAGCATCCATATATTGGGTCATACCTAACACAGGTCAAACCAAACATTTAAATTTTATACTTCCTACATGACATCATTTTAAAATTTTAAAATAATTTAAAAAATTGCAACATTCCATCATGGACCATTTTAAAAAACTCAATTTAGAATCATTCTATTTAATTAGTAGGAAAATTTCATTAAACCATTTGAAAAATGATTTTTCACAACCCAATTTCATTACTTACACATCACACCTC
The DNA here is from genome assembly GCA_963277665.1 of Viscum album. Classification (NCBI taxonomy): domain Eukaryota; kingdom Viridiplantae; phylum Streptophyta; class Magnoliopsida; order Santalales; family Viscaceae; genus Viscum; species Viscum album. The sequence goes on along the minus strand of OY728125.1, from coordinate 1,740,539,240 downwards.
CACATTTGTTAATATATTTTTCTAATCAGGATTTAGGAGACATAGATCACAATGATCCAAAAATTATGCATGAATATGATAATATTGTTTCATTCCATCTCATGAATAAAATATTGTTAAAAATAACACTACACAACAAGTTATCCACTCTAGGACAAATAATATCCAACCATAAAATGAAATCATGAAAACAGAAATCCCACCCTGGGAACATGGGGCTTTCCCAGTACATGGGATATATACTCCCATGATAATGATTGTTACCAAGGCCTAAGACATACTACTATCCAATTAAACTTTCCAAAATAATAGAGAAATATAAATGGAAATCCAAACTGAGATCACTTTTAATGTCATGTTCCATCTCACTTCAACTATTTCTTCAACTGGTCCCCCCCATGACCTCTGGTTCACTAATATATATTCTAGGGGATAATAACTATAAGTGATTGACTAAAGAGAACATGTGGAGATAGTGAAATCTTGAATAGAGTAAACCAATAGTTTATGTTAAGATAAAAAATCATGAAATCATAAGAAATATCCATACATCACATATGAAATTCCTAAAATATGGAAGCACTAACAAACCAATATAATAAATATGTTATTCACACATAGTATAATGTGACATAAAGGAATCCAAAATAAGACACCAATGGTGATTCCCATAATGGGTCCTGCAAGAATATATGGTCCTCTTATCCATGATCTATCCTAAGTCAACAATCTTGAAAATGGTCCTTGCTCTTATGCAATACTAAAACCATGAAATTTTCAGGGGTACCATTAGTGTCTTGAGAAGGGTTTGATGAAAACACATTAGGCCATTAAAAATAGTTTTTAAATATAGAAATTTTCTAAGAAATAGTATATTCGATAGTGAAAAATAATAGAAAAAATAATACAATAGGTGTAACATGTTTTAAATTAAACATTTTTCATTTATATTATGTTCCACCATACCTCATATGTTTATTCCAAAAACCCAATGAGTCAAAATTTTAAATAAAATGGGATTTTTCATTATGATTAATATTTTCATACAATAGGGGTTTTCTCATCAAGGATCCCACATAATTTTATTTAATTTGATCATGTATAATCATATTGGAATCTAAACCCGATTATAACTATATTTCACAACAACATATACCAAGAATGTATAATTTCTTATATGACCATCATTATTAATAGATTTCCAAATTCAATCCTAGTACCCTCACCCATGGGTATTGGAGGTTCAAGTTTTAGATCCCAAAAAGTTCATCAACAATGAATTCCAATGACTTAACCACTTGACCTTTCAACACATGGTGTAAAAATGAAATAAAATATACTCAAAAGTTCATTTATCACATGGTTTCCAATAATTAACCCCATTTTAGAAAATATTAATGAGGAAATTTCAAACTTCATTTATAATTGAAATCAACGAATCACTCATTAATATCATTTAATAATTTTACTAGTTACTTATTTTTATAATTATCCATTCACATTCCATTTCTCCATTATCTTGAAGTAATGAATTAGTATCCCTTAGACCCTATCATCATACCAAGTTACAATATTTTATGTTTATTCCAAAAAAACATCTAATTCCCATTTCACATGTAACATTTACCATTTTGAAGGATTCATCCACCCCATGGGGGGCTATTAGGAATTATTTGGTAATCACATACAAGCTAAATGAGATCTATAAATGGTCTCTCATGACATTCTAAAACCAAATTTATCATTCTTATCTACGAAAATAATTCACCACACATAGGTTCATTAGGAAACATCAAATACACATAAACCAATATCAATACCATGGAAAAATAACATATATTTCACCTACCAACAACTTATAGACAAACACAAACTCAACCTTGTACCTTAATTTGAGCTAAAAACGAAAAAAAGATATGATTTACTAGGAAAATATATGTTTTTTGTGCTTTGGTTAGAGAGATACCCAAAAATCCGGGAGCTTCCATAAAATAGAGTATAATTGAGTTAATAACTTACATGGAGATTATATTTGAACTAAAAGGTAACCCAAATTCCTAATATTTTATAGATACTGATCATAAGAAGAGGGATGAGGAATTCATATACAAACAAGGATACTGGGAGGAAAATGGGTTATAAATTGGGTAAATATCATAAATAGATATGGAGGGGAAATAATAATTTTTCCACTTTTGATTTGGAATATTATTTTTCCATATTATTTATCTAATAGTATTCTAACCATGTAGCCTCGAATTTCCCAGAGCAGAATGAATTTCATGGTTTTCAAGGGACCCTATATTGATAGGAAAACTGTGTGGAGGCCATGTTGTTGCCTCTTTCCAAGGACACATGTTTTATAGCCTCTTATTCCATTGTTTAAAAACCATTAACACCCTTATCAATTGAATACAAAACATTTACATGTTAAGTATAAACTTTACACCATGCACATGATGTCCCTGATTTCCCTATTTTATGTCTCAAATCCCAATGAAACTTTTGATAACTTCTCAACTCCCGTAAAAAATTACACAAACTAGTAAAAGGATTTGAACCAAAAATAAACTAAGAACATATCACATCAAAATGATAGGATGTTAAATACCTTTATATGAGATTCATAATTTTTTAATATATATTCTAATATGTAGATAAACAATAATTATTATTTATAACCTTAGTTAAAATGCACCATATACTTCTCTATTATTTTTATGATCATCTATTTCCATAGTGATAAATCAATTCATGATATGTAGTAGAAATAAATGAAATGTAGTTTATCTAAAGGGGGTATTGTTAATAATTACATATCACTTTTCAGTCACTTTTAATTTTATATTATTTATGACTCTAATGGAACATTCATTTAATACAAAGAAATTTTTTAACATTTGATGGAAATTTTTTTTAGGAATCCTATCATTCCATGTTTTTTAATATCATTATTGATAAAATTTTATTACTAAAATTGGGGATGGATGTGTAATGATTATCAGGTGGTTACTAATATAATTCAATAAAATTTTTGTTTATATAAATTGATTTATAAATAAACTCAATCTATCATTTTCATGATTTGAATTTTTGATTTGTATGTTCATTAATTTTAAATTATTATTTAATCGATGAGTGAATTTAATTTATTTTTGGTTTCCCACCCTAAAAAATGTTTTAATCCATTTTATCATATTTTTAATTTTACTATATCTCAATATATATACATGGTTCAAGATTACTTCTAAAATCATAATTAATATCTTCATTGATCTATGAGATTTAAAACCCAAAATAAAAATATCGCCTAATTTTTTATTTTGAAATGATTTTACAAATGAGATATATCTCCTAATTATAGACTGGTACTTCCAAACACATTATAGAATTGAGCATGTATCATAGTCAATTTCTTCCTACCATAGATTATACTCCTTTCGGTTTCATTAGATTTATGGGTCTTACGTTCCCATATATTAATTTTTCATGTCGTGAATTATATTAGAAAAATAAATGGTCATCAATAGAGATTATAGAGAAGATGTTATAACATGAATTCTTTGGGTATATACCATGTTTTAGGAGGGTAACATAGGGGGTTAGAGATAGAAAAAGATCCTGAAATCTATCATTTTTGTCATGGTGTATAGTGATAAGGTAGGGATGATTTTATTTTTCAATAATTTTGGGAGAAGGTATGGGTGTGAATGAATTTTTTCACACCATTTTCATACAAAAAACATATATTGTATAATGTCACATACCATGATGTATATTATCAAAAAACAATTATTCATTGTTCATGTAAGATTGTTCATGTACAGATTAGTGCAGGGATAATATTCAATTTTTTCTCTGTGAGGATTATATATGAACATAAAAGTGTCTCAGATTATGTGATGGATAGAGCTTTAATTATTTTCTTCTATCCTATATATATATATATGTACTTATAAATATATAATTCAATATTCACTCCATATATATGTTATAGTTATTCAATAAATTGGGGGTGGAATTTTTTTTTCTGTTGACTCGTTTTTCTATCAACAAAGAAATGATGTCCCAACTTTTTTTAGTTAAATGAAAACTATTTTAATATAAATTATATTTAATGAGATAAAAGTGGTAGATTATAACTATAAATAATTTGTAGGACTGCTCCATCAAGGAAATTTATAATAACTAAGTAAAAAATACATGGTCTCCTTTTATAACTATTATAGTGTATTCTCTTTTGATTGTTCAAATTCCCATGACTAACATGAGAGTGTTATAATTTTAGTGAAAATAATGTATTTATGGGTGATTTCATCATTTAAAGTGGTCATTTATCATTACATCAAGTTGGTATTCATATTCATTTTAATTTTCCTCTCTCCCTTACCTCTTAATGTTGATTATTTACTTTTGATTAGGGAGAGTTCTATTTTACAAATATTAGATTGTCTTTTCATTAATCATGTCTTTTGGGAGGGTTATGTTTTATGATTATATAAGGGTTTTAGTAAATTATTTTATTTATTAACTAATTATTTTGTTATAAAAAAAGATAAACACTAAAATAGAGAGTAGTAATATAGATAATTTATTTTTTAGACCCAGTTATAACAAAATCTAGAATATTTCACAATACATTTTCACTTTTTTTGAAGTAACTAATATTTACTAATACATGGTATTATCTCTTTTATTGAGGTTACAACCAAACAATTATCTTTCATTTATCCTAATTCTTATTTGTATCTTACTAATTTTTTCACTATATGGTCATCCTATGTTTATCACTTGGTAAACGTTCTAATTGGATGTTAATAATAGAATTATTTTATGTTTATAAATATTATAAACATATAGTAATTAAAAATTCCCTAAAAGTATCATTGTTTTGGGAACCATTTTAATAGATATATCTTTTGAAATAAATGTTTTACTTGACTTTTCCTTGACTCATAAGTTTTTATTCTATTTTCTATGTTGGATTTTTACATATTGATAAATAACGATATACAATTTATTAAGGGATATCACAGTTGGTGAAACATGAAATATATTTCCAAATTTGATCTATAGTTACAAATATACCTATGAAAGATAAAAAAGTAAGATGACATGGAATGGGTTTGAAGATAATATTGAAAATAACATGGGCTGTGTAATAAAATGTTTAGTAATATTAAAATTAATAGAGCGTGTTTTGTCTTCTATAATGAGAAGATAACCATACATAATAGTTAATATATATGTTTTTTTAACATTTTTAATTAATGTCAAGAATCATTCAAATGATATCAAATTTGTCCTAGTTCTATAAGATAATTCATAATGATCCTAAACCAATTTTTGGCGTTTTAATAAACTCCATGAAACATTTTATATTAATAATGATTTTAGTGATATGTTATTACTAACAATATATAGATAGACACTAAATGATAAATCCTAAGGTATAATCAATGTTTTTTGGATTCCACTACATTAAAACAAGGGATTGGTTATTAAGAAATATTAGAACACATGTTTTTCATCCTTATAAATATATAAATATTTATATTTACATTTTTAATTATAATAAATTTAATTATGAATCATGATACAATGAATGGTTAAGGATTAATTATTTGATAAAGTTAAATAACAATATTTTGTAGAAATTTTCTTGCTAAAGATATCATTTTAAAAGTTATTTTAATAGATATATTTATCAATTATATATATAACTACTACATGGTCACAGATGGATTGGTGTATTAATGGAAGATATGAATTATTGAATAATTTATCTAAAAATGGGAACTAATCAAAAAATAATGGAGGGGGAAATAGTGCAATTCACTAGGTAGAGTTAAATATATGAATTATTTTAAAAATTGAATCCGTAATGAATAAAATGTATTTTGTGATGACCATGAACAAAACCCATGATATGTATATATAATGTTCTCTTTACATTGATTATTACCATTATAAAAAATTATGGGTTTGTGACAAAGAAATCATTTTCAACGATATCATCAAGGAGAATAGGGGATCTGACAACCACAAGGGCCTTCTCATCAATGAATAATAATTTAATTAGATGATACATTTTTAATCTTCATGAAACCACCATTGAATATATAAATTATAATAAAGACGAATCAAAATATCATAAACCATAATAGAAAACTTTTTCCGTTGAGGTTTGGAAAATTGTATACCAACAAAATTATAGGATATGATGAATCCTGTAGGGTGACTCGGATGTCAACTCATGTAGATAATTGATGGTTATCACCATGATAAATGTAAAAATCACTGTATAATTGAATAATATAAAATAAAATAGTTATATAAATAAGTATAAAATAAAAATTAAAATGATAAAAATAAAAAGTAAAATGATAAATAATAATGGAATGTTTATATTGTTTAATCCCCACCACTATAAAAACCAACTATACCATTCAAGAAAAGATTAATGAATTGGAATATTTATGAAGAAATAGTTAATTGTCATGAAATTCGTAATAAAATTCATATGATTATACATTTAATTATTGCTTTAGTGAAGTTGACCACATATATGATGTTTATAAATGTTATGGTCAAAAATAATTGGAAACAGTATGATAATAGAACAATATAACTCATAAGATAATATTGTTATGTTATTTTGAAAAATTAGATAAATAATCGAGAATACCTTGGTATAATTTCAGTTCCTATCAATATTGTATGTTTTTAATTGTTAAATTATTTTTTTGATATATAAAAACAATTTAACATTATTTATTACTCATAATTATTGAGCTTATGAATGAAATAGAAATATCCAATAAAAGATGTATTGAAAAAAAATTTACATGTGATGATATATATGAGTTTTTATTGATGATTTTTATTGTGTGAATAAATTATTTTTTATAGTAGAGTTCTTAACATAATTAAAGATAATTGGAAGAATACACATTTTATAGGGACACCATTTTAAGCAATAGGAAGGTCATTGATTTATGTTCTATGTGGCGAGTTACCTATAAATTTTGTGTGTGATCATGTGTTATTTAATATACATAATTATATATATAATTTTAATAAAAATAAGGAAGTTCTAATTGAGGATAAAATCCAGAATTAGAATACATTTTTCACATAAAAATGTTGATTTTAGGTTCTCATGTACCATTGTTTGGATCAAATATTCTTTGGTTCTTCAATCATGTTTTATTGAATTTATTTTAGTTTTTTTAAAAAATTTCCCAGTATTTAAAATAGTTGTTTAATTATTTTGGACACTATTTAGGTCTGACCAAGAAATTTTACACCTAGTTATGGAATTTTTGATGAGGTTGCACAATTATGAATATGGTTCATGAAAATCATTGAGCCCAACCATGTGGACTCACAAATAGAGTGAAATATATCATGTTTGGAACATGCTATTTCAGACCATGTGGATGAATCATGTAACATTATTTTAATTATTATATAATTTCATTTTATACTTAGAAGATATATGTCTTCCCCCATTCCTCTTCTAGTGGAACAGGTTATCAAATAATGGGTCTCCATTTAGAGATTTTGGAGATTCCTTGAGTAATATTGATAATTTTTAATACATATTTCAGTGTAAAGTCATGTGATTTAAATATTTATGAACATTATTATTCATTAATTTGTTATCTATAACTCCCATAAAACTAATGAATAAAACGATATATCAAGTATTAATTTTCAAGAAATATGGGTTATGACATGATCTAGATGCGTTTTTATAGACTCTTCATGGAATTGGGTTTATTATGAATCATTATTGATCATTGTGTGTTCTTTGTGAGTAGTTTTTTAAAGGTGATTTGCCTCTCTAATGTTATTATAAAAATAATTAAATATAGACTTATAATTAAAATTTCATAATATTTGACCCCTTCATGATTTTATAAACTTTTGGATCATCATTGAATGTTTTTTAATTATTGTCTATGATATTTTATATATTTTAATGCAGGTGGTTCCAAAATTCATATTTATTCATTAATCAATTATTTCTTTCTCTTTGAAATTGTTTTCTAAAATTATTTGATATTAATAATAATTGTTTAATCATGGAAATGGTTATGAATGTTCATCATAAATGTTATGATAAAATGAGTTGTTTGAGGATATGATTGTGAAAATTGATTTAACCATTTATTTGTTTCATGAAAATGTATTTGAATAATTTTCTGGTGGTTTAAAAGATGAAAATGAACTTCATTAACTCTAACTTTGTAAAACCAAATATGATAGATGATAATATAGGGTTTCATACTTGATAATTAACTCATTCCCACAAAACCTATAATTCTATAAAAATTTTAATACTAGTATTCTTGTGTGTTGGTAAATAATAACTTTCTACAATGAATTCTTACACTAGACATGTTCATCTAGGGTAATTTTCTCACTAGGTGGCCTACTGATTATGATAGTTTTGTGAGGCTCCACATAAAACTGAAACTACTAATACTCATCATATTTTTACATCTACTAATTATCATGTAAATTTATATTTATTATGTTTATGTATAATATTTCAAAACCTATTTATTAGAATGTTCTAATTTTTTTCAAAATGGGTGAATTTAAATTGCTTTATATAAAACTGTGTATAATTTTATCTCATTAGTTTTATCAATTACATGAGTATATTTGGATTATTTTATTATGTTCTCTTGTCAAACCCATATAATGATCTAATTGGTATATTTTTCTTATATACTTTATACACCTTTGTGTGTTTTATGATCATTTTTAATTCGATATTGGAAAGAGTAACCTGTGGTTGGGTTGTTGAGGGTTTTTTAGTATTATTTGGATTTTAGAGGTGACATAATGTCACGTGAGGTTGTGAATTATTTTTTAGTACATTTTTTATATACACCCTTGAACTTTTTTCCTATAAAATGAATCGTTATTAGGTTTTATTTTTTTATTTCATATCGATGATATTTTTTAATCTTTTTATCACCATTTTACATGTTCGTTGTGGAAATATGTTTCCTATATGTTTTTATTTATAACCATGAAGTTGTTTCTGATCTATGGGGATTAAGAAACCATTTTATTTTTGTTATGACTCATTCAAGTTATTCATAGTTATCGAATCCATGATAATTGATGGAAAATAGTTATCGAAGCAAGCCTTTTCTATTTCCATAGTTGGTATGACTAGTCGGTTATCTTTTTAGACAATAGATGGTAATGTAGGGACATAAGTTGAAGGTTGAGAGCAAGTTCCTTACAATCTATCATTATGATGAGATTTATGTTACCATGGGTTTTTGTGAAATTTTTCTCTTAGGATTTGAATGGTTATAATCCATGTATCTCTCTATGAATGTATATTTATAATTCATGTTGGATTATGTTATTATAGTGTGGAATTAATTCACTCATATCATTTTTTATATCTATTTGTCAATTTATGTTCAATACCATACCATCATAAGATAAATAATGATTCCTCATGAGGATTTTACCGATAATCCATAGAAGGTAATCCATCTATTTGATCATAATCTGGTTGACATAGAGATGTGATCCATCTTCATGCTTTAAGGAATATGTAAAATTTGGTGGGACATGGTTATCTTAGATAAAAAGTAGGAGGGAATGGATTGGAAATATGTTAATAAAGTTTTTACTGAGATTTTATACTTAGAATATATGAAAATAGTTAAATAATTTAATTTTTTCAAACATGAGCATGGGAATCAAACATTTATATATTATTCTTATTGTTTTAAGGAGCTTCATGTATGATCATCTAATACAATATTTAATGAGAAACTGAAGGCTCAAATATTTCTAATGGGACATTATTCTGATATCTAATCATAGATCTTCTTGTTAAATATAGACATTAATTTTGAGGTGGTGTATATTGAGTTGATTGAAGAGCATGACCTAGAAGCTATGTAATGAATGACTATAGTTATTTTTTCCTCTCATTCAATCCCTAGTGGTTATTAAAAAGTGAAGATAAATATGAATGCGTTTAATGTGGGAAACAATATTCATGCTAGATATATGTATCAACTTGCACTTCGATCACTATCTAGAGTAATGATATGTTATCTATGTGTCTAGAAAGGAAACAAAAAGTTAATTTTCTCTAAAAATTAAAATTATTAAAACTCATGTTGGTTTTGTTGTCACCATTATAAATTATTTAAATATCTATTATCCTAACTTTGTTATATCCTAATCTAAAAATAGAGGATCTATGATGTCGCAAGATGCTTTATGGACTATTAGGTGTGATCATCTTGCCACTAGAAGAAATCAGTCACTTATTGTTGATGATTTTTAGTTGGAGTTGATACATATCCTGTGACTATGATATGTATGATTTATATTGATTCTATAATATGTTTTAATTTATTCTCTATAGGTTCCCCACATTTCATTATATCATCTCGTGTGGTGAATCTTATAAAAAATCTAATAAAATTCATTCCTTTCATTATGATGTTGTTGAAACCAATAAAAATTAAAAAGGATAATGGTTTTTGACTTCCCAAATGATAAATCATTATGTATAAAATAAAACTAGTTTTGGATTTCTTGATAATCTACATAGACAAAAAATGATGTGATTATCGAGATTGATTGGTTGATATATTATATGTTCATGATCTATTGTTATCTTCAGATGGTTTTATTTTTCACACCAAGTGGAAGATCACATGTTTTCAAGGGGAGAGTGATCCAAGGTTTAGTGATGATGGGATATCTCTTATAGATCATAGTAAGCTGGGGTTTTTATGAAGATTTGTTAGAATAAAAGTATAGTAGTTCTTCCCTATTCCCTATAGTAATTATTGTTCATAATATTCTTCTAAATGACTTATTAGGTAATCCTCTAGAGCGTAGTTATTTTTCTTTCTAGACATAATACTTTTAATTTAATCTATATCGATTCCATTTTACTTTATGAATCTAGCTGAATAAAAGCAGTTAAAAATATTGTTAGACGACTTGGGGTCGATGGGATTTTTATAAACAACTGTTTCCCTTGATAAAACCCCTAATTTTTTTGATAACTTTTAATGGATGTCTTTGATTATATGGTGATTATAAAAATCAAAATATATTAATTAATAGGAAATAATATTCATTTAACTAGATTCAAGATTTGATCGACTTGTTAAAATTTTAATGGGGGTTTTCTAAAAACATTCATTGTTCTTCTGATCACCAACTCAGAATCATTGAATCAGATGTACCAATGTAAGACTTAAAAAGTATGTAAATCCATTTTATATACCCTATGATGTTTTCTGGTCTAACCAAGGATCTTTTTATCATTATTAATTTAATGAACATGATTATAATCTTGAATCATTACTCTTATAACATGGGGTTTGTGGAAGAAATATTTTTTTTACTCTATGACTATGGAAGATCATATTTGAGACTTGATATGTTAATTTAGAATTTTTATGGATCTCTATATTTATGCGAAATTATCAAAGTTCCAATTCTTGATCATCAGAGCTAATTTCTTAGGACATGAGATCTCAAAACAAAGTACCTTAATGATTCTAAAAAAGTGATGGTTTTCATTTCATGGGAGGAAAAAAATAAGCACTTAGAGATATCTATCTTCTTAGGTATGGAAGGACACTATATTCATCTCATATGATGTTACCAAAAAACATTCACTATATGTCATTATCACCCTAAATGGGATGATGTTTTTATGGGATTCGAAGTGTCAATTAATTTTTGATGGGTAAAAGTGGCATACAAAATCTACATGAGTTTTGAAATTAATAGAAGTTATTCATGGATATATGGTTCAATATTATTTGTTAGGTTTAGAATTAAGTTGTTTATATATATATATATGTCTACCATTTTGTTTGTTATGGAGAATTCCTACTTTGAAATCATGATATGAATTATTATACTCTTGATATGGAACATGTAGAGGCGACCATGCAGTCAAAACATGGATTCACTCTCTTTTTATGGAATTGATTACTAAATGATGTATATAAAATATATTGGGGTATATGTCTTCTAAATATATATATATATATTACTCTTGTAGAGACATTGGGAAGAATATATCCAGTGATTCTTCTTTGAAATTTCAAAAAATCTAGTTATATGTAATGTTATTGGTAATTCACATAACATGATGTTTCCTTTGTATATAGTGAAGAATGAATTGAATAAATAAAATAATATTGTGATCTTTCCTCAAAATTTTTTTATTCATGGAAGATGATTTTGGTAATTATATAGTTATTATTCATGTGATATCTTCGATTAATGAGAGGAATCAAAAAGATAAAAAATATGATGAGGGGTTTAAGTGTTTTGGGGATTCTGCATATGGTGTAGAGATCCAAAAATAGTGGTCTCATTCCTACTTGGGTATTATTTTCACAAGAGGTAATATTTTATCCATAATTCTATAATAATGGTAGCATTTTAATATCTTCATCATTCATTGTGGGTTTTCCATCCAATAATTAAAAAATATATAACATGAAGCATTGTTTTTGATAGAATGGTATGAAATTATACAAAACAATATTTATGTCTCAATGATACATAAGAAAATATATTAATTATGATAAGAAATATGATCTTATTTATCATTATTGTATTCGAAAAAAATCTGGGGAGTAGAATAAAATTCCAGTTTATATAATTGATAGTTTACCTCAAAATCATTAAGGTAAGATTTTCACCAGGGTGGTGATCGATCAATTGATCAAATTTTCTCATTTAAAAACAAACATTGACCCCACTAATTTGGATGACCTATTGATATTTTATGGTTAAAAGGTTTTCATGATATAGAAATACTAATGTCCATTATCTCTATTAGGGGACCTCATTTTTTCTCAAAGTTTTAGAAGGGCCTCTAAAAGGAAATGGCTACCAACATCTAGTTGATCATTGTTTATCATCTTCAAACGGATATGATGATAGAATTGAAAAAAAACATATGATAGAAAATATACCTCATGAATTTTTGTTAGACATGTTAGGTTCTGGAGATATCCATTTCAAGTTGGTTGGATTTTCATTAAATAACATTTACTGGACATCTATTAAAATGGAAAAATTTGATGCATCATATGGTCATCTATCGATGTCTCCAATTTTTTGGTGAAAGAGTATGGAAGATTAAATGGTGTGATAGATTTTGGATTAGTATAAAAAAATTATGGCCTATTTGGTTTTTCAGTATATTATGGTGGATTAGAGCTAGTATATGACTTATACAATTCAATATCATCATTTTTAGAGTTTTCAATCATTAGTCTATTGTTCGTTGAAGTATCTACTTAGATGGCTTATTGATGGCTCAAAAATCAATAAATACTGCCTCTAATGTATGTAAAACTATTTGAGTCAAATGAATATCTTATAAATTTAATGTGTCACTTGATTTACCAGTATAACTGAATTCCCTATATTAAATTTTCCTGTATCTCAACTCAAAAAGTATCAACTAGACACATCTTATGTTTTTAATTGGGATAACCTTGATATAGAACCTAATATGTTTGTGACTAAGAAATTGGTTTGAGTTTTTAATTCTTAAGATCTGGTACCATATAGGATTTCTATAGAATTAGTTTTAGTTCTATGGAAGAATAGTTATAATTCCCATCAGATATCAGAGATTTAGTATTTAATGGTCGTGTATTGGTCTCATATTTTTGGAGGAAATATTTTTATAAAAAATAATTTTGGGTGTGGAATAAAATGGTGTGGATATTTTCCAAATCCTAGTGTGTTATCAAGTTCACACATATATTATTTTCATATTCAATTGGTTAGTTATTATCTTAAATTGTTTTGGGGTAATTTTTTATATTTTTTTGATTTTTCTATTTTTTATTATCGGTTAATGGTTAGGGAAACCATGCTATATTTTCATAGAAATGGATTGAATTGTCATAAGGATATATAAAATGGTCCATTGTTAGTCACAAAGTTAGTGAAAACTACGCAACTATATCCTGAAACTATGTAACATGAGGTAGGTCTATTCCACAACTTTAGTTATATAGTTTTTAAAATGGTGTGAAATAATTTTAATTATTATGAATATTATTTTTATACCTTAAACACATATATTTTACCTCATTAAGTTATTTTATAGAAATGATTATCAACCATGGACACTTCACTTTGTGATTTTGGATATTCCTTCCCACCTAGTGAATATTTTTAACTAATATCAAGGTGTTGGATCAAGGAATTAAATGTTATGTGACTTATCTTTGTCATTGTTGGGATTGAAAATTTTGTAACAGATCCAAGAAAACTATTGAGTGAATTTTTAATTCCATTTACCATACCAAGAATAACATAATGGGTTTAAAATTGGAAAAATAAATGAATCTGTAAAATAACATTAATTATTTAAATATAACATTGTGTATGAAGAACCTACTCCTTCACGTATCCCCCTAAATACAATAATCATTTTTACATCAGGAAACACGTGTCACACCTATCAAATGAAATTTATTTATATCATGTGGTGGTAGCATCGTTCCAGAAAAAAATGAAATTAGTTTTTTGGATGATGTAGAAACTCCAATCCACCAACCCTCACCCCCCTCCAAATAATGTTTTTTTGGTTGAGACATATATTATCACTCATCACATAACATTATATATATTTTCCATCAAACTATTTGAACCGATATTATTCTAGAGAAAGAACATGATAGATAATTTACCCAAAAAAAACACTGTCATACCTCTTACAACAAATGAATGAAAACCCCCCAAAATGGAATCCTTAAAAAAGGTTCTTGACTATAAATTACAGCATTTTTGAAAAGTAAGTCTTACTAGGTCATTCGAAAAGAAATACCTTCCCTCACAAGTCAAAACAATTCACAATAGAACATCCTTTATGGAAGAAAACATTTATGATATCTCCCATTAGGAATTCTAAGATAAAAACATGGAATAAAATATCTATAGGTTATTTATATTCCCACAATTAGTACTCTATTTGTGTTTTATGTTTTTAGATTTATCTTATACCCTTCATGATGTATAAAAATCTCTCATTCAATGTACCATTTTTCTGTATCGTAACCCCTTTCTAAAGTACTAAAATATCTATTTATTTATACAATTTGGATTCACATTAGACACAATGTGAAATTTATAAATATTTATCTCTGAATAGATGCATGAAACAAGGGGAGAAAAATTATGTCCTCAACTACAAACTCTGGACCTATATGATTTATCTATTAAACACACCATTATGTTACTCCTTAATTACATCATTTCATTAAATAAATTAGTTGATCAAAATTACATCCCTTGTAGGTAGGATCCAATATAAAATGTATATCATTCATACCATTGGTAATGAGGTAGATATACATAGGGGTGGTGGGGGGAAATTATTAGTTTATGTAGGGTAACCTACCAAACACATTCTCATTGAAAAGTGAAGCGAATTGGGAAGTATTTTGTAATCAGTTTCATCTATAAATTGATATATAATCCCAAAATTGGGGTTTATGAAGACAGAATAGGATCTGAATAGGTAACCCTATTGTTGTAAACCCCAATCCACTTTTCCAAGAAATCCCTACATAACATCTCCCGCATCTATCAACAAATAGTGGAGAATATTCATATATGAGACTAAATTTGGGATAAATACCCATAGAAATTGTTGATAGATATCAAACATCAACTAACTTTTATATCCCATTCTTAAACATTCAATGGATTAGGAAGGATAACCAACCCTATGATTTCAATTCGTGTGTAATTCATATCGGACAGTCCCATATAAATGATATAGGGTGATATGATGGATATTATACTATCTATTTTTCTCACAATAAGAATGATTTTTGTGGGATTAAATGTTAGTGATGATTATGTCAGTAGGATAATCCAAAATTCCTTTTTGGGACCCCACTAGATGTAGGCCTCCAACACATCTAAACAATAAGTGAATTTATTTTATTATTGAGGATATTCAACGGATTCAACCTTGATAATAAAAAAAACCTTAAAACCATCACCATTCTTATTGAGTAATATTCTAAATGAGATCATGTCCTTAGTTGATGGGAATAATTCCTTTGAGAACATTTAAACTATAAAGGTCCACTTATGTTTAAGTCCCAAACTAGTCATTGTTAAGAACCATTCACTTGGAATTCCATTGTATAGTATGATAAAAAACATATTATCCCCATTTTCACATAACCCAAAATTGTATGATTTGACATGTTATGTGGAACCGAATAATGTATGTTCTGATTCCTTTTAATAGGATATTTAGGAAAATACATTAGTTTCTTAATACCAACATCTAAAAACATCCATCTCCTTGGGTGATAATAAGTTTTTCATAACCCAGCTATACTAATTAAAATCAACATTACGAAGTAATGAATAAAAAAATGGAATAACTGTGGGGTATAGAGATGGATCCATTGATGTATAACAATTGAAACATATATATTTTCATATATACATGTGTATTTGACTCACACATGCACCTCTATTCACTTGGAGAGGTCTCTCTATGTGCATCTATGAGACCCAGGTTCAAAACTAGGTGGAGGCATAATTTCAGTAGTACTGTACTTGTATTGTTGCAGGACTATTGTAGTACTATAGTAGTACTGTGTGGTACTATACCGGGTACTAGTATATAATATAGTAGCTGGAACTATTCTATTTGGAAATCATTTTGGGCTAGGAGTCCTTAAGGCCTTAGGGCCACCCATTCCTTCAAGTTAGTAAGGCTTCTGACCACCTATAATGCCTTCGGGCCACCTCGAGGCCCTGTGGTAGCCTGAAGGTCTTCGGGAAATGTCAAGGCCTTTGGGCAACATGATAAGTGCAGTTTCCCTAGATGGAATCTAAAAAAGGACCAGCCTCATAGGAGGATTTAGAGCAGGAGCACTCACCTCAGCAGAAGCAATGGAGTTGGAATATTGATAGGGAATGGCTACACCATTGAGACCAGCCTGTTCTTGCACAGGATGCTTAGGAAGATGGCCATGCAAAGGTGAAGATCTAGTATCACGATGAAAATTATGGGGAGGAGAAATTACTTGTAGTTATATTATTTTTTAATTCCCAAATACCTTAGGGTCATGTAATGTCTCTTAGGCCTCTAAGACATGTAATCTCTATGCATACGGGCCTCATAAGGGTTCCCCCTCTTCCCTTTAATTGGGGGGGGGGGGGGTTATCAAAAATCAATTAAAATGAATCCATTTGGGCCATTCGGGTGTATATACTATACAAAATGGGGGATGCATATATGATTACTTTTTAATGTTAATGATTCCTTAATTATATTGGTATTTGTGAAAGATTTATGAAAATGAATTAACTCTATGCGACTGTCTTAGAGTGTGAAATAATTCCTATAACAAAGTCATATGATCCCAACTTACCATCCTCTATACTAATTTATATTTCTTGACATTATGGGAAGAATTTCTAATTAACACTGACCTTTATAAGGAATTTCTATTTCCAAACATGTTATGGGAACAATTTTGTGTTTCTGTTTCCATGAATAAACCCTCATGCCAATAGTCTAAATGGAGTGATTATTTATGTCCACACAACCATCGTTTGGATGGGATACATAATTTGGGAACCATTTTTTAATATTAAATTACAAAAATAACAAATTTTCCCACACATTAGCTAATTATTTTTTTCTAAATGAAAATATTCAAAACATGGATCATGTAACAAAATAAATCATTAATGTATTAGTTTACCATTAATTTTAATTTGACAAATTTTCTAGTTTTATTTTATTAACTAATTTGGGAACACCCACAAAAACTCCATTCAATAAAAATAGTTCCTTACCATCCAAACCAAAATAATGTATCTACTATCATATGAGTGGGGTCCTCATCAAACTAGTGGATTCCATCACCCACATTACTTAATTAACACTTGGTTGAAAATAAATTGATTTGGGAGTAAAATATCAATGGTATTATCTAGAACCTATAGGTTGTGTGAGAAGATCTACAAGGAATTAAGAATCATATATTTTCCACCCAATAATGAGATTTTATAAAGAATTAATCAGAACATTTTTCAGAGTTTAAATAATTTTCGTAGCATCTTCTTATTAGGAGATAAAATGTTCCTCCCATATCAATAGGATGATGATTAAGTGGAAAATAAAAGACTCATAAATATATCATATGGTTCAACCCAATTTTCTAAAGGTAACTATCACCATATCCAACAATGTGTAGAATCATGTTTTTAACTAGATGAGGACACCACCATATAGACCCCAACTTCTGTCACCGAAACCTGGGTTCCTAGGATATCCGACCAAGGGAATACTAGGATCAACAAAAGGAGTACCCATAAGTCACGATTTCAAAAATATGACACTAAAATATAATATAATTGAAATATATGAGAAATAATATATTATATCTGACACCAATAAATCATGTCAGTGATGTTTGATAGCACCAATACAAACATGTGGTCATATATAGACAATTGTTTTTGGTAAGACTAATATTTACACCCTAATTCATGAAGCCTGCCATTATATTTCTATATAAATCAGAGTAAATAAGAATTTAAACAACCCTAATCTAACCATGTAATAGGAATACCTTCTTGTTCGAACTAAGTAAGTTCTATAGAACATCTTCATAGCAATGCAAGGGATGACATATATCCCTAACCACATTCTCTAAAGCTATCAAAAAATATTTATAGAGACAAATAAAATTATATAATGAGAAAACAACCCTATTTCTACAATATGAGTAGCTCATCCATGTACTATGAAGGAAATATAAGAGGATACCTACAATCCTTCACCTATCTAGTAGGGTCATCAACACATTCTTCTAATGAATAGAAAAAATGTTGGGAAAACATTCTTGTTCCAAAAAGTGATTATTGGTCTATTATGAAGATCACTTATGGGATGGAATTTATCTGTACTAATACCATAGAAATATATTCTCATATCCTAGAAGAAAAAAAATGATGTTTCCTAATTTTGTCCTTGAATATGAAAGTCACTATTCAATTCATGTGATGCTAACCACTTGATGGAGAACATCAATATTGATGCCTTGCCAAGGGTGAAATATAACCCAAATGTAGACCCATACTCAACTTTTGATAAGTAATTTGCGTATTGAGGCATTGAAATAACTATCAGCGGTGACAGAAGATCCATTTAATGTTTTAGAAGATCAATGAAACTATAGTTTTTTTTAATGTCCTCCCCACCAATTTATCACCATTGACTCTATAGGCCCACCCTATAATGACTACCATGAAGTCCACCATCATGTTCATAATTAGATCGACCATGATAAACTTCCTTGTTTTGAGTATGATGTAACACCACATCATGGTAATATGTCAAAAAGGAATCAAAGTCTTCCACATTATATTTTTCACCCTGAAGGTCCTCCCTCGTGCAAATGTCGTAGGACTCATCCCTATGTCTATTTATTAAACCATGATGTTTGTTCTCTCGTATATAGTCTGCACTGTGATGGTACTCCTCAATGTGATGTCTTATTTTGACAATAATCTCTTCCCCTTTTTGAATCATCTTTGAAAAGTACCTTATATCATGAGGAAATTGGGATGATGTGACCAAGAATTAATGTTTCTTTTCATTAACAAGTTAAAAACTTTCACAACTATAATATATAAGAATGAAATATTAATTCAATGAACCACTATTGGATCACCACTCATTTAGTATAGTAGATGAGAATCATAATAATCAAGCTATATATAATAAATAATCTATAAAATAACACCATTATTCAAAACAATTGGAGGAAACTCTCATAGAAGATGAAGAGAATACATATCTCACGAGGATACAACTAATAAAAGATAATATATTAGTCATGTTTTGGACAATAGATATTTCTAAATATATACATATAGTTAATTTTTCCAAGGAATGGATAAATAAAATTCATCAAAATCAATGGCTGGATTTTCACCATTTAAAATCTTAATTCATACCTTATGAAGGATATGTGAACCAAATCATGGAAATTGAAGAGTTTCACCATCAAATTGATATGGATTCATTTTTGATCATATCATACCAAAAAATTTGGAAAGAATAATCAATATATCCAATATTTATTTCTTAATTATTTATATATTCTATGTAATATGATTCGTGATTCCCCCTATAACTTTCCTAATAAAGAATATGGTAAACACTGGTTATTGAATTTCACCTCACTCCTTAATATGAAAACCCAACCTGAAATGACCTTAGAGAATTTCATCAATTAATGATGGCTATGATAGGTATGATTTAACTACAATAGTTGGTACACTCAATAAGAATCATCCCTAAAAAATCAAGGAAGATTTGGACATAATGAGACCATTCAACCGATATAATCTTGAATCTGGAATATGAAAATATTTTGTGAGATTATTATATGAGGAAAGAAAATAATCAAGTAAAAAAATTACCTAAAAAAATTATCTCACATTAAATATGTTAATTAAATATATCATATTATAGATCAAATATCTGAATGATTACTATGGTAGCTTCAATAGTTATAACCATGAAAAACCAATAGAGAACCCAACCCATATTTTGGGGGGATTTATTACGACAATCACCAACATCAAAGTCATTAAAATTTTTACAAAATGTGTAAATATTGTAATAGGATAATTCCAAGATCACATGTATAGGGTAATTATTATATCAATCCCATCCCCCATATAGGTAATTATTTTACCAATTTGAGGAATGTCAACAAATGAGTCATCTCTATGTTCCAAATAAATGGTGCCCTATCTCTCTAGGTGAATGTGTACAAAGAGGTTTTATAGTGATTATCCAAGGGATTACATTCAATATCTATCCCTAGGAAAATTGTCAAAATATAGTATGATAACCTATAGTTGTCTAAGCCATGGAATTAGATAAAGGGTGATACCACTCTTGAGGATCATAACCATTCCAATAGATATCCCGAGGGATACAAGTCCTCCTATCATCATTATGATGATGGTATGACTATAATATATTATTCATCTATAAAAATCACCATCAATGGTTCTAGTTGGAACACCCCATGCTTCCACGTTATTCTTCTTTTAAAATAATTCAATGTATTGTGTTGTACGCCACCTCGATTTCAAGCACATCACGACTTATTGAAGTAGAAATTTAAAAAGAAATTATAAATAACATTAAAAAATATTTAAATTTTATAAACATTACTTTTTAAAATAGTCTTCATTTTTAAATTCATAATATCAAAATTATCTTATGGTGAATGTTTTGGAAAGTTATTAAATTTTTGATGAATATTAAAAAATACTACATTTTAATTCAAAACTATATTTTGATCTAATTTATTTATATAGATAGATAGATTTTTAAATTTTTTTCAAAGTATAATTGGAATAAGATTTAATAATTTAATAAAATTATTCTCATTGGATGTAATTTAACATTAAAATTGTACAGAAACACTTGTCTATATTTTGATAGTCATTATTTCTTAAGAACTTGCTTTTAGGTTTTGACAACAAAAATTAATTTTAAATTAATTGATGAAACATCTGTGTTTTGAATTTGGAAAAATTAATTAAATATTTGGAATCATAAGTTCTTAATTATGTAAATAGGTGCATTTTATTTTTGGACATTGTGAATTGTAACATCAGAAATTAATTTTATTTACTATGGTTAAAGGGTAATTCAGGTAAATAAGGGTAAAAAATAATATTATAATAATATTATAAAACCCTAAAAATGTCCTAGTCATATATTATGATAATATTCAGACTATTGGAATCCTTGGGTCGATTTTAGGACCTCATGAAGACACATGGGTGTGATAAATACATGTTATATGAATTAATTTAGAGTAAAGATAAATATAACAAAACAATGTATTGTTTAATAAAATAGTTTTAATATATGGTAATATAACTGATATATTTGAATATAAATAGAAATTAGAAATATAATTATAATTCATACATCATGGTATTTTATTTATAATTTTTAGACATAATATAAATATATTCATTTATGACACAATGATGATGTAGTGATTACCTTATTAATGAATGATTCAAATAAATTATATTATAAATAATATAAAAAATATAATATGAAGATTTTGATTCCATAAATGAATTTTAAGGATGGTATTGACATATTATATTTTATTTAATGAATTGTTTTCTATGTAATCATATTTTTATAAATTTAAAAAAATAAATTCCAAAATAGTGTCCAAATTGACATAAAAGAGTTTTTAAAACATATACTATTTTATTAAATTATATAATAACCATAAAGAACTAAGATTCATCCAACTGAATTATATAATGTTAAAAATTTCATTAATGATCCAATTAAAGTTATATTGTAATTTAATGGTAATTATAGTAACCATATACAAGAAGACATTGTAAGAGTTAATGTTTCTAACTAAGTGTTAAAGATAAACATAATGTTAATTTTCTAACCTAATCCATTCTAAAACCTATAGTTTTAGAGGATATAGACCGATTATTATCTTATACTATAAATATATAAATATCTAACTATTATAATTCTGAAATAATTTTATTATAAAATAATATTTCAATACATTCATAATGTGCCCCACCGCCCTCTTATAAAAGGCCACCACCTGTACCCACTTATTCACACCTCGAAAGCACAATTTCATAGTCAATCCCTACCTAAATCTCCTCCAAAAATACCAAAAGTAATCCTAGTGTCCACACTTTTTTCATAAAACCATCTTATCCAGTATTTTCTTGCTAATAAAAAGGAGACACCCGAAGAAGAGATAACTATTTTATCCTTTCATTCAATGTTAATTTAGTCATATACTTCCACTTACTAAGTATCTATATAAGGACCCAGCCTTAAAACTTACATAATATAGGATTAAATGAATAATTCACATTGAGGATCTGACCAAGATTAGTGTTTTAGAGAATTAGGACATAACTATTACATCTCAAAAGATTTCAAAGTAGACACTTCTACACAGTTTCCATTTTTTCATAAAATAAAAACTCTTCAAAAAAAAGAGTCTTGTATAGTTCCTTGTTTTAGACAAAATGAATTTTCCCTGATCCCATCTTTGACCCTATTCATCTTTAAGTCCTTTTAAAACATTTCAAAACTTGGGATGAGCATAAAAAGAACAGTAAGGGTTATAAAACAATGAAAGAAAACATTTTTTCATAAATACATACAAAACGTGCACTCTTTTACTTACCTCATGAAATCAAAATATTTTATGAATAAAAAATAGAAATCATAAATCATAAAGGTAACTTATAGAATCCATATCATACTTACATTGTAGCTATCACAGCTACACAGGGAGTTACTTTGGAATACCCATCACAGTATATTCTCTAAATCTCTTAGGAGAAACATTCACGTTTACCTCCTTCATGTTACCCAATTCATTGGAGAGCTATATTGGGCTCACCCACCCTAGTTTTATCACAGAACCACCCATATATGTAAATAATTCCCATGAACAATAATATGATCATAACACATAACATAAACATAAAAGAAAGATAAAATTTACACATTGCAATAACAAAATATCATTTCAGGATATTGAAATAATAAATCCATTATCAACATCCTTTTCAATACCAAAATATATAAAAAGAATATATGGTATTTATTTTTCCTTTTAAAAAAATATTACGTTTTGTTAGGGAAGCCAAAGATCAAATAATACTCATGGCGGCGGAAAGGTCCTTGTCACCACTTACGTTAAAAAACATTCCTTTTTTTTCATTTAGTAAAACTCTTCATATAATAAGATTACCTTTGAATGAAATTAAAAGTCAAAGGGGTTTATACACCGTATAAAATAAAGTCCTGTATAAAACTAAATATGCCTCAATGAAAGGATATTGAGACGAAGTCCCTTACCTCATGTACGACTTGACTTGATCATTCTTTAATCTCCTGAATAATAAAATAATATTAATTTCTAATTGCTTAAGAACCTTTGTCAAGTTTAGTTCCTTTTATACTTATTGCCATTTTATAAACATTATGTAATCATTTACATTAATAACATTAATTTTGTCGATATTTGGTACTTGAGTCAAAAATAAACACCTTATAATTAAAATTTGTCCATGTGATAAATAGTCCATTATATCTAGAATGACATTAATTATTTAGATATAATATATATCATATATATCCATTATATATATATATATATATATATTTATAACATTTAATATCATTTTGAGGTAAGAAATGAAATGCACCGTTCATAGAGACGGTAAGCCGTACGTACGCATGAACACTACTTTAATTTCAATTTCTTATTTTAATGGAATTAAAAACATAATGATACATAGGTATAATTAAATTACAGTAAAATTTCATATATAATATAAAATATAATATCATTAACTACATCCATTATATGTCCCACATATGGCATTAACGTGTCATATCACTTTGAGGGGGCGGTAGTCCGCACTTCCTCTAAGGAGATTATCACGTTTAACCATAATGGAAACCGTAAAGGCATGCTATAAATGGAAATTAATGAAGCATAAAGAAAACATAAAAATAAGATATATATCATATATAAATACAGTGCCCTCATAATAGCCACCATGATAGGGGGTTTGAGATATTTGAACAATCATCGTTTCGTGAGGATTTGGTTTTCCATCCACAGAAACATTATGTTATTCATCCATTAGATGGATGTGTGTGTAAGTGTAGTTAGAATCCTTATCATAAAAACATCCTAGTATATAGAGGATACTAGTGTTGTAACAAAAAAATGGAATAAAATGTGTTTAGTGGTTGTAGAAGTAAAATAAAAGAAAATAATTTAAGAGAATCTTTTACCTTTAATCTGGCTAACTCCATTTGGTTTTATCCAAAGGACTTCTTGAAGTGTCTTCTACCTAAAATATGGCTTCTAGGAGGAGTAGAGGGTTATAGGGAGCTTAATTTGGCAGATTTTGGATGATCCAAAAGGCTTGATAGGTGTGAGAAATTGTTTAGAAGTGGTCTCCTTTTATAAGGGATGGGAGGGGCTCTTTAGGAAAGTGTGAAAACATTATGTTATTATAAACATATCTACGATTTCAAAACATCCAAAAATCATTAAAGTCATAGATAAGATGAATCATAAATAAAATGAAATCACCCAATCAGAATTAGAAATGTTTTGGATAATATTTTAATAATTATAATCTTATTTATTTAAATCATTTATTAATGAGGTAAATACTTCTTCATTATTATGTCATAAACAATTTAAATTATTTGATGTCTTAAAATTATAAGACAAATACCATGATGTAGGAAATATCTTTAGCTTTCTAATGAATATTTATAGTAAAAAATATTACTTATATAAAACCTTATAAAAATTATTTTATTAAAATATATTTTTTTGGTCATTTTTTCCTTTACATTAAATTGATGAATCTAAAGTGTCATTTCAATTAATAAGTGGCTCCATGAGGTCCCAAAATAGACCCAAAGATGCCCATGGTCGGACATTACTCATCATATAAAATTAGGAGAAGTGTTAAGGTAAATTGGAATTATTATAATATTCTTTTCACCTTGAATTACCCTATTTACCTTTAACAGCAGTAAATAAAAGTCAAAATTTACTATTCAAAAAATAATATTTTCATCTTATTTAACCACATTTTACTCACATATAACAACCATGTATGTCAGATTTTAGAAATTCAATTCACAGAAGTGGTAAAATTTCATTTAAATGAATAATGATGTCTATTTTTCGAAATTCTAAACTTAGAAGTGACATTAATTAATTTAAAATTAATTCCCGTTGTTAAAACAATTGAAATTTATTTAAGAAACAATAATTATCAAAAGATTGAAACTTGTTTATGTCCAATTTCAAAGTAAAATTAATTCCAATGACCAACATTGGATTAAATGGTCAAAATATATTCTAATTAAACTATAAAACCAATTAAAAAGGTAATATAAATTTATAAATAAATTAGATTAAAAGGAACATTTGAATTATAATACAATATTTTTCACTATTCATTAGAAAATGAACTTCATCAGAAAAATACCAAAAAATTACCCAAAGTAAAATTTGATTTCCCCATTCTAAAGAAGGATTTTATTTGGTCAATTAGAATGTATAAAAGTGACCAAAACAATAATTAATTATGTTTCTCCATTAAAAGGCGGTAAATCGACCTTTTAATGTTAATTATGCTTAAAATTAGATTCATTCACATTGTAAGCCTTTAACTATTTTATTGGATAAATGTAAATACATTTAACAAAAATGTATAATCATATTTTAGTTAGTTTTGTTCATTCCTGCAAATAAAATGACTAGGAGTTAACTACAATTTAAAATAATAATATTATATTATTAGTGTGCAACGTAAGATTTCAAAGAAACCCGTTGTTGCATATCGGGTACACTATTGAACATAGAAACCCTTTTAAAGTAAAATTAATATTTAATTCAAAAATATTAATAAATATGATATATGTCTTATTATTTATTTATCTGTGATGTTACATCCTTCACTCCATTTGGGAATTTCATCCACCCAATTTTACTTATCAAAATAAGTGGGGGTATTTATCCCTCATAGCATTTTTAGATTCCCACATTGCCTCATCAACCGTATGGTATTTCCACAAAACCTTTACCTTGTGAATCACCTTATTCCACAACAATTTCTCTCTACGGTCAATAATTTGAACCGATTGTTCTTCATAAGAGATATTCTCTTCCAACTAAACTACCTCTAGGCTCAAAACATGAGATAGATCTGGCATATACTTTCTCAACATCAAAACATGAAGAACATTGTGTACCTGGGATAAACATGGAGGTAAATCCATTCTGTACACAACTGATCCATCTTTCTCCAGAATATCATATGTTCCAATGAACCTCGGACTCAACGTTACCTTCTTACCAAAACGCATCACACTTTTCCATTGAGAAACATTGAGAAATACATGATCACCTACCTTAGAAGAAAGATCCTTACTCCGGTTATCTGTATAACTTTTATGTCTGATCTCAGCTGTTCTCATGTGCTTCTGAATCAACTGGACTTTATCTGCCATCGCTTCTACCAATTCTGGTACCATTAGATTCTATTCACCTACTTCATCCCAAAAAGCTGGAGTTCGACAAAGATTTCAATTTAATGACTCAAATGGAGCCATCTGTATACTGAAATGAAAACTGTTATTATAAAAAAATTCAACCAAAGAAAGATGTTGGTCCCAACATCACTGATAATACATCGACCAAGCACATAATATATCATCCATTGTCTGAATTGTTTGTTCTCATTGCCCATCTGATTGGGGATTAACAGCTGTACTAAAATTTAATTCAGTACCCAACATCTTCTGAAAGCCTTTACAAAAGTTAGAGATAAACCTGGGATCACAATTAGATACAATGGAGAGGGGAACTCAATGAAACCTAAATATCTATTTAACATACAACCAAGAATGTTGATCAAGAGGCAATGTATCCCGAATAGGAAGGAAATGAGCATATTTAGTCAATCAATCAATAATAACCCAGATTGCATTATTACATCGAGATTTATTTTGTAATCCCACATCAAAGTCCATTGATATATTTTTGCATTTCAACTCTGGGACCAGTAAAGGATGAAGCATCCCTTTTGTTAACTACCACTCTACTTTAACCTACTGACAAGTCAAACACCTCACAATAAAATCAGCAATATCTCATTATAATCCGTCCCACCTATAATACTTCAAAAGATCTATGTACAGCTTAGTACTACCAGGATGAACTGAAAACGGATAACTATGTTCTTCACATAACAACTCATTCTTTAGCTATGAATCACAAGGCCCACATAATATCTTCCCAAACCACAATACACAATCATTATCAACATTAAAATTAGGAAACTTACCCTTATAAACCAACTCTACCAATTTCTGCAACTCACTATATTCTTTCTGCACTTGATTTATTCTGTCTGATAGAGATGATCTCACTAACACCTAATACAAAACAGAATAATTTTCTACACAAACAATTTTTATTCCAAAGTTTATCAAATAAAAAACCAAAGGATCTTGTTTCAAACATAACATGGTTAATGAAGCATTAATTGTTTGACTCAAAGCATCAACCACTTTATTTACTTTTCCTGGATGGTAATGGATTGTGAAATCATAATACTTGATTAATTCCAACCATCTCCTCTATCTCATGTTCAATTATTTTTGAGTGAATATATACTTTAAAATTTTGTGGCCAGTATATATCTCAAATTTTACTCCATACAAATTATTCCTCTAAATTTTTAATTCAAAAACAACAGCATCTAGTTCCAAATCATGTGTAGGTTAATTTCACTCATGTGGCTTCAACTGAATTGAAGCGTAAGCAATTACCTGATCATTCTGAATTGGGACACAACCCATTCCTTTCAATAAAGCATCATTTTAGATAATAAACTCACCATTTCTGGATGGTAGTGCCAGAACTGAAACATTCACCAATCTCCTTTTCAATTCTTGAAAACAATCATCACATTCTCTTGTCCAGATGAACTTAACACCTTTTCGAGTTAACTTAGTCATTGGACAAGATAATCATGTAAAAGTTTCAACAATACTACTATAATAACCTTCATAACCAATAAAACGTAAAATATCAGTTATATTTTAGGGTCTTGGCCAATCTTCCACAAATTTTGTTTTAGGAGGATAAATAGTTATGCCATTTTTGAAACAATGCTACCAAGGAAAGATATTTGTTGTAACCAAAACTCACATTTTCTGAATTTCCGATAAAGTTTTTTTCTTTTATGTTTTTCAAGATGACCCTTAAATGACTTCAATGCTCCTCATTACTTCTTGAATAAACCAAAATATCATCAATGAAAACAACCAAAAACTTATCCAAGAACTCATAGAAAATTATATTCATAAGATCCATGATTACAACAGGTGAATTAGTTAAACCAAAAGGAATAACAAAAAATTCATAAAGTCCATATCTTTTAAGAAACGCGGTCTTCGAAACGTCTGCTTCCTTTACTTTCAACAGATGGTACCCCGATCTGATGTCAATCTTCAAAAAATACTGAGCTCCCTAGAGCTAATCAGACAAATCATCGATATGAGGCAAATGAAACTTATTCTTAGAAGTGATGTTATTCAATGATCTATAATCAATGCAAAGTCTCATTGAACCATATCTCTTTTTAACAAACAAAACAAGATCACCCCATGTTGATGTTCTAGGTCGAGTGAAAAATTTATCTAATAACTAATGCAATTGCTTCATTAACTCTAAAAGTTCAATTTGAGCCATTCTATAAGGGGGTTTTGAAATTGGCTTAGCTTCAAGAACTAAGTCAACAGTAAATTCAACCTTCCAATCAGGTAAAATACGAGGGAAATCATCAGGAAAAACATCAGAATACTTATTTACCACTAGCACATAATTAATCTGAAGTGTTCCTTTACTGTGAACAATATATACAAGGTTACATTCATTTCCATCTTTTACAAGTTTCTCAACTTCCTGATATTTAATCAAAATAAAGGGTTAATTCTTGTACACAAACTATAAATCTTTCTGAAAATAAACCTCTTTATCTCTATAGTCAATCTTAGCATGATGAAAAGATAGTCAACCCATTCCCAAAATTACATCAAACTATAATAGAGGCAAAACAATAAGGTTTGCGGGTAGATTCTTTCCGCAAACAAGGACATGAATGTTCTTATGTTTTATTTTTGTCTCAACATTTCCTCCTGGTGTTTTTACCCTAAGTTATATATTCACATATTGAGATGGAATTCTTAATTTATGAGAAAACTTCTCAGAAATGAAAGAGTGTGTATACCCTGAATCAAACAACACATTGGCATAATTCGAACAAAAAAACAGTGTACCTGATACAACTTCATTTGATGGCCCAACATCTGCTGATGTAGTTTCAAAGGATTTCACCACCCCTTTATGCATGTATTTTGGTTTCTTTCCTTCATTTGAGTTCTTTGTTGGACACTCATTTGCATAATGAACCATTTTACTGCACTTAAAACATTTTACTGAATGCAGATTATATTCTGTATTACCATTACCATGATCTTTTTCAGTGCAATTACTAGCCTTCTGTCCCATTTTACCACATCAGTAGCACTTAAAAGAATTCAAAAGACATTCCCCAACATCCTTTTTACCATGATTTTCACAAACTCTAAACCTAAGTTTCTTATCATCATACTTTTCTGAAGAGTACTTCCCTTTCATCTACCACCTCAACCTCTTATTCTATTGGTTGTCAAAGGATACATGATCATCAGAAAACTCCATTTACACCTTCTCCGCACAACGAACATTTTTTTCATAAATTTTGTATTCACAAGAAGCTAAATCCCTTCGATTATTTGGCTTTAATCATGAGTAAAAAATGGTTGATTTTATTATCATGATCTCATATGAAATTTGGAGCATACCTTTCTAGTCAAGTGAATTGTTTTTCATAAGCAGCCACTATGTCATCCTCCTGCCTCCATTTTAGGAGTAGTGTTTCCATCATAAGACAAACCAACTTTGAAAAATATTTCTCATGAAACAGACCTTTGAATTTATCCCAATCGAGAGCATCAATCTCTTCACCATCCTTGATATTCTTCACCATCGACCACTACTGATTATCTTCACCTTCAAAATAGTAAACAACAAGACTAACCTTTTAATGTACTGAATAACCCATGACATCAAAAAATTCTCCAGTGATTTAATCCCCCACTCAGCTAGCATAGGGTCAGATGACCCTCTGAATGATGGGGGATGTTGCCTCATGAAATGCTCCACTACTGACATGTTCCTCTACAGTTGATCTGGCTGATCTCGTGCATGGATACCACCACCATTTATAGCATGAGTCAACTGTTCCATCACTGCAAAAAACTGTTCAGTTCTGATTCCGACCATCTCAGGTTGCTGATTTGGAAGGTTGTCTTCCTCCTGATGTCATCCCAACATTGTTTCCCTATTTCCTCTATGGAAAACCATTCTAAACATTGAAATATCTTAGGCGAAGAAACATGGTAATCTGGAAATGCTGTATGATTTCGATATTAACATAAATTACTTCCTGTAAATTTATTTAATAATACCATAACCCCTAAAGTTATCTAAACCGACCTCAGATACCAACTATAAGGATTGAGCCTTAAACCTTACATAATATTGAATTAAATGAATAATTCACATTGAGGATCTTTTTAGGTTTAGAGTTTTAGAGAATTAGGACATAACTATTACATCTCAAAAGATTAAAAAGCAGAAACTTCGACATAGTTTCCATTTTTTTTCAAAAAATAAAAACTCTTGAAAAAAAGAGACATGTCTAGTTATATGTTTTAGACAGCATGACTTTTCCTTGATCCCATCCTTGACCCTATTCATCTTTAAGTCCTTTGAAAACATTTCAAAACTTGGTATGAACATAAAAAGATCAGTAAGGGTTATAAAACAAAGAAAGATAACATTTGTTCACAAATATATACAAAACATGAACTCATTTACTTACCTCATGAAATCATAATATTTTATGAATAGAACACAAAAATCATAAATCACAAAGGTAACTTGTGGCATCTATATCATACTTACATTTTAGCTATCACAGCTTCATAGGGAGTTACTTTGGAATACCCATCATAGTATATTACCCAAATCTGTTAGGAGAAACATTCACGTTTACCTCCATCATGTTACCAAATGCATTGAAGAGCTATCTTAGGATCACTCACTCTAGGTTTATCATGGAACCTCACATATACATAAATAATTCCCAAGAACCATAGCATGATCATAACACATAACATAAGAATAAATGAAAGATAAAATTTCCATAATTCAATAAAAAAATATCATTTCAAGATATTGAAATAATAAATCCATTATGAAAATAATTTTGAATACGAAAATATGTAAATAGTTTATATGTTATTTATTTTTCCTTTTAAGAAAACTTTACGGCTTGCTAAGGAATCCAAAGATCAAATAATACTCACAGGGGTGGAATGGTCATTGTCACCACTTACGTAAAAAAACATTACTTTTTGTCATTTAATAAAACATTTCATATAAAAATATTCCCTTTGAATGAAATAAAAATTCGAAGGGGTTTATACACTATATAAAATAATGTCTTGTATAAAACTAAATATTCCTCAATGAATGGAGATTGAGATGAAGTCCCTTATCTCAGGTCCGACTTCACTCGATCGTTATTTAATCTCCGGCATAATAAACTATAGTCAATTTCTACTTTCTTAAGAACATGTTTCAAGTTTATAATTCCTTTTATAGAAATTATTACCATGTTATAAACATTATGTAATCATTTAAGTTAATAATGTTCATTTTTTCGATATTTGGTACTCGAGTCAAAAATGACCACCTTATAATTACAAGTTGTCCACGTGATCAATAGTCCATTATATCCAGAATGAAATTGATTATTTAGATATCATATATATCATATATATCCATTATATATATATATTTATAATAGTTAATATCATTTGGATGTAAGAAATGAAATGCACCGTTCATGGAGACGGTAAGCCGTACGTACGCATTAACGCTACTTACATTCCTATTTCTTATTTTAAAGGAATTAAAACATAATGATACATTGGTATATTATAATTCTAGTAAAATTTGAAATATCATATCATATATAATATCATTAACTCCATCCTCTGTATATCTCACATATGGCATTAATGAGTTATATCACTTTGAGGGGGCAGTAGTCCGCACTTCCTCTAATGAGATTATCGTGTTACCCATAATGGAAACCATATAAAATGAAATAAATGAAAATTACAGAAGAATGAAGAAAACATAAAAACAATATATATATTATATAAAAATAATGTTTTGTCATAATGGCCACCCTAAGAGGTGGTTGGAGATATCTGAACAATCATCCTTTCGTGGGGCGTTAGTTTTGCATCCACAGAAACATTATGTTCTTCATCCATTAGATGGTGGTGTGTGTAAGTGTAGTTTGAATATTTCTCAAAACAACAACCTATTATATTTAGGATACATGTTTTGTTACAAAAGAAAGGAATAAAAAGATTTTAGGGGTTGGAGAAGTGAAATAAATGAAAACAATTTAAGAGAAACTGTTACCTCTAATTTGGGTAACTCCCTTTGGTTTTATCCAATGGTATTATTGATGTGACTTATGCCTAAGTTAAGGCTTCTAGGAGGAGTAGAAGGATGTAGGAAGCTTAATTGGGTAGAATTTGGATGAGACAAAAGGCTTGAGAGGTGTGAGGAATTGGTTTGAAATGGTCACCTATAAAAAGGGAGAGGAGGGGCTCTTTAAGAAAGTGTGAAAACATTATTTTATTATAAACATATCTTCAGTTTAAAAAGGACCAAAAATCATTAAAGTAAAATATAAAATGACTCATATTATAAATAAAATCATCCAATATAAATTGAACATGTTTTATATAATATTTTAATCATTATAATCTTATTTATTTATATCATTTATTAATGAGGTAAATACTACATCAATATTGTGTCCTAAATAATTTAAATTATTTGATGTCTAAAAATTAAAAAAAACCATCATGTTGGAAATATTTTTTTTCTATCCAATGAATATTTATAGTCTAAATTATTACTTATATAACATAATATAAAAATTAATTTACTAAAAGATATTTGTTTTTGTCAATTTTTCCTTTACATTAAATTAATTAATCTAAAGTGACATTTTCTTTTCCATGGGGTCCCAAAATAGACCCAAAGATGCACATGGTCGGCCATTAATATTAAAATAAGGTTAGGAAAAGTTTTAAGTTAATTTTTAATTATTATAATATTCTTTTTACCATGAATTTCCCTATTTACCTTTAACCACGATAAATAAAAGTCAAAAGGTACTATTCACCAAAAATTATTTTCATCTTATTGAACCAAATTTTACTTACTAATAACAACCATGTATGTTGGATTTGAAAAATTCATTTCACAAAAATGGTAAAATTCCATTTAATTGAAAAATTCAGTTTTTTAACTACTACTATGTGGTTTCACTATTCATTAAAAAATGAAGTTTTTCAGAAAAATACGAAAAATTCAGCCTAAGTATTATTTGATATTCTGAATTAAAAAATGATGTCTATTTTTCTAAATTTAATAAATAAAAGTAGAATTAATTAATTTAAAATTAATTCCCGATGTTAAAATAATTACCATGTTTTTATGAAACAATAACCATCAAAATATTGACACTTGTTTATGTCCAATTTCAAAGTGAAATAAATTTCAATGACCAAAATTGTATTAAATGGTAAAAATATATTCTAATTACACTTTAAAACATATTAAAAAGATAATATATCCATATAAATCAATTATATTAAAAGGCACTTTTAAATTAAAATACAATATTTTTCACTATTCATTAAAGAATGAACTTTATCAGAAAAATACCAAAAAATTACCCAAAGTAAAATTTGATGTCCCCATTTTAGGGAAGAATTTTATTTGGTCAATTAAAATGTATTAAAGTGACCAAAAATATTTTTAAAGAGGGTTAACCATTAATAGGTGGTAAATTGACCTTTTAATGTAAATTATGCCTAAAATTAGATTCATTCATATTTTAAGCCTCTCAATTTTTTATTGGATAATTATAAACACATTAAACAAAGATGTATATTCATATTGTAGTTATTATTGTTAATTTTTTTGGAAATAAATTGTCTAAGAGTTAACTACCTTTCAAAATAATAATATTATATTATTAATGTGCACCGTAAGATTTCAAAGAAACCTGTTGTTGCATATTGGGTAAGCTATCGAACATAGAAACCCTTTTAAAGTAAAATTAATATTCAATTCAAAAATATTAATAAATATGAAATATGTATTATTATTTATTTACCTGGGATGTTACAATCTACCATAATAAAATAATAACTCAAGAATCTTATATATTCTGAGATTTTGTTTTGATTAAGGGAGAACCATATTTCTCTCTTCACCCATCATATGAAAAAAATCCACCATCCGTGCGTACGTACAACTTACTGTCTCCACGTCGTGGTGTAAACTATTTCTCATATATACATTATTTAGATGGGTATAATGATGAATAAAAATGACTTAAATTACAAATATACCATGATATTATTTCATGAAAATTCATATTCCATCATAATGCATACCATTGAAACATTAAAGAAATGATATCATCGTCCATGCATACGTACGACTTACCGTCTCCACGATGCCATGAGACTTATATTTGACGTTCACCACCAAAGAATGATTACAAAGATATATATTTTGAATAATTAATACATATATGACATAATAATACTACAGGAATAATATATATATATATATATAGTTACATATATTTCATTCACATACTTCCATTCATTGCGATAAGAAACCAGAAACAACTTTTAAGCATACGTACGACCTATAGTCTCTATGAAAGGTATATCTATCTGTTATATATTTTTATATTATGATTATATATGATATATAATTCATATTAAACATTTTTTATGTATGTATATCATGATCCGAGTAATATAATCATTAATAAAAATTCTAAACATGTATGATAAATGAAGTGATTATTACACGAAATATTGAATTAACTAAGAATTGTTAATAAATGACTAATATGATGTCATAAAAGAATCATAAATGTTATTATGATTCTTATATAACTTAATAATACCAGTATACAATATTTTTGGACAAATGCAGAGAGTATCAAACTTAAGGTAAGGGATTTCACCTCCATTTCATTTCATTGAGGTATATTGTAATAGTATGCACCTAGTTCATTTTATTTGGTGTATATTATACCTTTTGACTTGTTATCATGAATCTCATTATTATCATGGTATTATATTATTTCATTAATGTTAATTATTGATAGATCTATATCACTCATTCAATATGATTATTTTAGACGACATATTATTTTTTTTGGTTATTCAATATGAGAAATAATTGGGACTAGAAATGACGAGTGGATCCCGGACATTAAATAGATCATAGATAGAATTGGAAGGTTATCATGAGACGTAAAATTTGGCCAAATGGGTTTATACCCTTAGTTTTAAACTATCTTGTGATAGGTCTTTATAGTAATAGTTTTTTTGTGCCAGAGTCATGACATCCTTAAATAAAGTATTTCCATTATTTAATTTTTGTTAGTATTTATTCACTATATTTTTCATTTATATAACTATTGAAGTTGTTCATTCTCATTTTATTGATGTATGGAATGTGTTTATATTCATTATATTCCATATTATTTTTCCTTATATAGTTTTGGTAATGGAAAGTGTACTCAAGTATTTTATCATTCTATATAGATTGATTATTCCTTCCATTGTTCATACGTTTACTAAGAATTTGGGATCACCCTTATTATGTTTGTCTCCCCCAGTTATGAAGAAGAAAACATTGATTATGATTTCATGGATGCCTTATATTTCAGTTATTGTGTAGCATGACTTATTTTATTTTCTCAATATATTATGTGGATCATTTATGTAATATGGATTTCCAAAACTACTAAATGGTATGACCCTTATGTATTTGTTTCTTTGTAATAATGCCAATGAAATGTAATAATGCACCGACTTCAGGTTATCAATCGTTGGGGTGTTACAGCTGTTATCAAAGGATGTTTTGAAAAATCATTGGAAACTATATTTAGAGAACATAGATTAGGGAACATACACTAAGTTAGACTTTCCAGATACACTTATGATAATTCAACCAATGTAACTAATGTTTTTGATTTATGATGTATAATTTTTTAATTTCTGTTGAGTGTTTTACCATATTATAAACACATAATTTTATGATCTAATATGATACGTGCCATTATATATAAATGGAACCTAGAAGGATGAATGGTATCAATACTCGAGGAAATTACTGGGGTTTCCCTGCAGAGTATAAAAATACAACTAGTATTGGAATAGAGAAAATTGTGGCGGTACTGGGAAACGTAATCAGGATCTAAAAAATAACCTTGCCTGAATGGAACATCCCATTTCATGTAGGGAATATCCTAAGATGGATTTCATTATTTGACCAAATTCCCCATCATTTAGTGGGACTACTTATCCAATTGTAGCTGAGCAGTGGATTATGTCTCTAGAAAAGATATTTATGGCCATGGGATGCAGTGAAATAGAAAAAGGTTAATTTTGTGGTTTATTGCCTCAAAGGTGATTATCATCAATGGTGGACAATGATAAAAAATACTAGGGATGGATAATAAATAGAATATATGGAATTTAGATCTTTTTAGGGGAAATTCTTCAACAGATACTTTCCTTATGATCAAAAAATTGAAATGAAGAGAAAATTCCTTAGCTTAAATCCAAAGGAAGAAGAGAGTGTTACTATTTATGAATATTACTTTACACAGATATCTATGTTATCTATGGATTATATACTCAATAAAGAGTATATTATTGATCACTTCTTTGATGGTCTTATGCATGATTTTCAGAGGGTACTAGTTTTATAGAATTTTTATTCTTATGATGAAATAGTTTTATATACCATCAAGGAAGAGAAGGAATTTTCTAGTATTCACATATTAAATTGAAAACAATACAAGAAGAGGCCATTTGATAACCATGAGAAATGTAATATATTATTGAAGAATAAGAAGATTTATTGTTTTTCATCTTTTGAAAATAGTGGGAAAGGCACCCTGGTAAATGTTTGAAGGGATTATGAGTTTTTATAAGTGCATAAATAAGGGACACTAGGCTCATGAATACAAATAGAAAAAGAAAATCAATGATGTCAATTCCTAAAATTGTAATGAGATGTGACACTATTCAAATGAATTCTCCCAACATGAAGGGAATCTACCATAGTAGAGATTGAGGGGTGATTGTCAAGCTTTTGCAATCACATCATCTTAGGTTGAAGTTTCTAATTATGTGGTGGAAGGTACTTTTAGTTTTTCCTCAAATTCAGATAATCATTTATTTGATTATGGATAATCTAATTCCTTTATATCTTCCTTGTTTTCGTTAAAAATTAGTTATTTATAATTCACCATGATAAGGGATTTTTTAATGAGAACTCCTAGTGGGAACCTTATCAAAACAAAGATGTGTCGATTTGTTCCTATTATTGTATATTGATGTACTCTAATTGCTAATTTTTTAACATACATATGGTTGATTTATATATAATCCTCAGTATGGATTGTATTCCAAAATATTATGTCAAAATCTATTTCATGAAGAATGAGGTATCAATTTGTGAATGATGTAGAATCCATTATGTTTAGATCAGAAACATTGTTAGCTAATTCTTATAAAAATCCACCCCTAGTAGCTTTACTCAATGAGATTATTGAGGTTTAAGAGAAAATAATGTCTACCAATGAATGAGGTAATCTTTAGATTGAGTATATACCTATTTTAAAGGAATAAATTGTTGTTTTTATAATGATTTACCTAGGAACCCCTGAGAGCATGAAGTTGAGTTTTGTATTGATTTAATCTTTAATGAAAGGCCAATATCAGAAACTCCCTATATAATAGCCAGTGAGGAATTATTATAGCTAAAAACCAACATAGAGAGTTGGGTCAAAAGGTGTTTATTTTCCCTAGTGTTTCTCTATGGGAATCCGATGTTCTCTTTTCTAAGAAATAATATGGATCCATGAGGCTATGTAATGATTATATGAAAATCAATGTGATTAAAATAAAGAACAATTATCCTCTACCTCGTATCTATGATTTATTTTATTAACATCAAGGAGATCAATTATATTTGAATATTGATCTTCATTCTATAAATATTCAATTACATGTTAATAAGGATGACATTCCAAATATATATTTTCAGAGAAGGTATGGTTATTACGAATTTACAGTATTGCTCATTGGATTGACTGATTCACCCTTAATTTTCATGGATCACATGAATATATTATTCAAGGAAAATCTGGAAGATTTTATTGTGGTATTCATTTATGATATCCTTATATATTATAAAATAAATGAATACCATGAGTAGAACATGTGAATAATTTTTGAGACTCTCAAGAGAGAAGAATTATATGGTAAATTTATCATGTGTGATTTATAGGTTTTGTAAATTTCATTCCTTGAAAATATAGTATCCATGAATAGAATCTATGATGATCCATTAAAGAATAATTCTATTCAATAATGGACATAACTGACAAGAATAACCGAGGTACACAATTTTTTTGGTTTTACAGGTTACTATCGACATTTCATCCAGAATTTTACCTAGTTGGATAACCCATTAACCAAGATCACATGTAATGGGGTTAAATTTGTTTTGCAAAATGGGTGTGAATTTTTTTTAATGAATTTAATAGAATATTAAGGAATGATATTATATTGAGTTTACCACATGAGAATGTTGTATTTGTTATTTATAGTGATGCATCAAGAAAAAGAATTGGTTTTGTCGTTATTTATAATGATAGGGATATTTATTTTGAATAAAAAAAATTAAAAACGCATGAACTAAACTATCTAACTAATGATATTGAGTAAGCTATTGTAATCTTCATTATGATGATATGGAGATTTTATCTCTAGGGTGAAAAATATTTTATATATACTGATATAATGAGTTTGAAATTTATTTTCTCAAATAATGAAATAAACATGAGACAATGGATATGGTTTGATCTACTCCAGGATTATGATTTTAATGTACACTACCTCCCAGGAATGGAAAACAAGGTGGCATATGATTTGAGAATAATGAACAATGAAGTAATAAACAATATGTGAGTTGAAATGGAATATAGGATAATGGATCAGGTAAATATAGATATGGGAAATATCCTAGAGGATGACAAATTAATACTTTTCAAATGTTTTATAAACCATATTTACAAGAATGGATAAAAGGTTCTCAGACTAATGATGAGGATTTTCGAAAGAATAACCGAGATGCCAATGAAGGGAGAATAATTAATTTCATATTTGAAAATTGAATTTTGAAATTTGGGAAGAGGCTTTATGTTCCCGCAATACCAGAGCTAAATAGGTAATTATTAGATGATTCCCATATCTCTATTTTATCTATACACCCATGTGAGACTAAGATGTATAGAGATTATATGTAACATTTTTGGTGGTACAATATGAATATGGAGATAGATGATTATGTATCTAAGTGTCTGTTTTTCAATATGTGAAGGCTAGAAGAAAACATTATAGAGTAGTCATGAAACTTATTCCTATACTTGTGTGGAAATGTGATGTTCTTACTATTGACATTTTCATAGGTCTACCAAAGACTCCCATAAGGAATGATGTGATATGTGTTATTGTTAATCATATGACCATGTCAACACATTTTCTTTTGATAATAGAATATTTACCAATTGAACGTATAGAAATGATATATTTTAATTACGTTTTAAGATTTCACGGTGTACCCATATTGATTGTTTCTGATTGTGATCCCCGCCTTACATTATTATTCTGGAAAAGTCATCAGAAATCCATATATACTGATCTTCTTTTGAGCATTGCATACCACCCTTAAAATGATGGGAAATCATAACAGACTACTCAATATTTTGAATACATGTTGAGATACTTCTCACTTGACTTTTGAGGTATATAGGATTATTATTTACCTCAAGTATAATTTTCCTATAATAATAGATTTCATTCAAGTATCTAGATGGAACTATATGAAGTGTATGAAAAAGAGAAATGCCGATAACCGAATCTAGGATTTGTATTTTCAGGTTGGAGATCATGTTTTCTTGAAGGTATCTCCTTGGAAGGGTGTTATACAGTTGGTAAAAAGGGTTATTTAACAAATAGGTATATCAGACATTTGGTAACTCATGAACGAATTTGATTTGTAGCCTATCGTTTTTCAATGCTGCTAAGTCTCTCAAAAGTTCATGATGTGTTCAACATATCACTATTAATAAAAGACAATCCAAAACCAACACATGTACTCACCCATGAAAAAATAACACTAGAACGTGATCTGTCTTATTGTGAAGAGCCTATCACGATTCTTGATACTAGAGAATAGGTGTTGATAAATGTGTCAACACCTATTGTAAAAGTTCTGTGTAGAAACATTAAAATGTAAGACGTGACATGGGGACCTGATGAACATATGATGAAGAACAATCCAAATATTTTTATGTCATGGTATTCGATAAATTTTGAGGAAGAAATTATCTGATGGAGGGAATAAACTAACACCCCAATATCTAAAATAAGATACTTTTTTAAATAATTCAATGTCTTGTGTTGTACGGAACCTCGAGTTCAAGCACACCATGACCTATCGAAGTAGCCATTTAAAAAGTAGTTATGAATAGTATTAACCTCATTTTTAAATTTTATAAACATTTTTTCTTTAAAATAGACGTCATTTTTTAATTCTTAATTTCAAAATTAGCTTACGGTAAAAATTTGTAATTTTCTGAAAAGATTCAAATTTGGAAGAATAGTGAAAAATACTGTATTATAATTAAAAACCGCCTTTTCAAATATTTTATTTATACAGATAGATTTTATTTTTAATTGGTTTTAAAGAATAATTGGATTAATATTTTATCATCTAATACAATTTTGGTTATTTAATGTAATTTAGAATTTAATTGTACATAAATAGAAGTCAATCTTTTGATAGTTTTTACTTCTTAAAAATTTTCTTCCAGGTTTTGACAACGAGAATTATTTTTAAAATAACATGTAAAACATTTTTTTTAAATTTTGAAAAATGGTTTCCAGATTTGGAATCAGAAGGTCCAAATTATGTACATAGAAGCCTTTTATTTTTGGACATTATGAATTGTAACTTCAGTAATTATTTTTATTTATCATGGTTAAAGGGTAAATATGGTAAATAAGGGAAAAATTAATATTATAATAGTATTAAACATCCCTAAGACATGGCCTAAAAATTTTGGATGATATATTTACAACCATGGTCATCCCTGGGTCTATTTTAAAACACCATAGTGTCACTTGGGTTTGATAAGGACATTTTATAAAAATTAATTTAATGTAAAGATAAATATAACATAAACACGTATTTTTTACTAAAAAAAATAATCTAGTGTTATATAACTGATATCATTTACTATAAATATTTATTATGAAGCTAAAAATATTTTCTACATCATTTTCTTTTATTTATAATTTTCTGAAATTAAATAAATAAATTTATTAATGACACAATGATGATGAAGTGATTACCTTATAATTGAAGGATTCAAATAAATGATAGTATGTATATTAAAATAAATATAATTTGAAAATTTTTATGCCATCCACAAATTTTAAAGATTATATTGACATATTATCTGTGATTTTATTCTTTTTTTTTCAAATTAATCATGTTTGTATGATGTTATCAAAAATAAATTCTTAAATTGTGTCAAAAAAGAACTAAATAGGTTTTTAAAACAAATACTTTTTTGTTAAATGATACAATGATCCTAAAAAAATAAGAATAAGAAAATAGACTTATATAATTTTAAATATTTCATAAAGGATCCACTTATGGTTATTTTGTCATTTTATTGTTAATATAGTAACCATATACAAGAATAAATGGTAAGAGTTAATGTTTTTACTTGGGTTAAAGATAAAATATAAGGCTACTTTTGTGAACTAAAATTGTCTAAATCCTATTGTTTGAGAGTATATAGGCCCATTATCATCTAATAATTTAAATATTACACTTTTTATCTATTATAATTTAAAAACCACATTATAAAAAAATAAT
This sequence comes from Viscum album, assembly GCA_963277665.1. Lineage (NCBI taxonomy): Eukaryota > Viridiplantae > Streptophyta > Magnoliopsida > Santalales > Viscaceae > Viscum > Viscum album. The sequence continues at coordinate 1,740,496,293 of OY728125.1, read as the reverse complement.
ATTTCAAGACATTCCAATAGTTCCCCTCACCCCGCTTATAAAAGGACACCAACTCTATACACATATTCAAACATGAAAAGCACATGGTCTCAGCCAACCCCAGCCCAAATCACCACCCAAATTCCCTCAATAAATCCAAGAAAAAATCCTTTTAGACGAAGTACAATTTAAGGAGTCCTTTTGTGAAAATTAAAAGTAGACAATGGAAGAATAAGTAACCATTTTATCCCATCTTTCAAAGTTCATTTCATATTCTACATCCTGTTACTAAGTTGTTACCATAGGAAAATAATAAATCCAGAATCTAATATATGATTATATGTTGTTATTATTATAGTACGACTGTATTTTTCCTTTTAACCATCCAATGAAATACAATACCACCATGCGTGTGTACGTATGGCTTACCGTCTCCACGCCGTGGTGTAATCTGTTTTTCATCTATACTTTATTTCGATGTGTATAATAATGAATACAGATGAATTATGTAATAAATATAACATGATATTTTTTATTTTAAATTCCTATTCCATCCAAATCCATACCATTAACCCATTAAGGAAATGATATCTTCTCTTGTGCGTACGTACGACCTACTGTATCCACAACGTGATGGGACTCCTCTTCCACGTTCACAATCCAAGAATGATTATAAGGATATATATTATGAATAATTATAAAATATATTAAATATTAATTTTAATAGAAATATATATATATATATGTACATATATTTTGTTCACTTACTTCCAATCAGTACGATAAGAAAACAGAAACAGTGTTCATGCATTTATACGGCCTTCCGTCTCCATGAATGGTGTATTCCATGTAATATAAATATATATATATAAAGAATATATATGATATATAAATCATATTATACATTTTCTATGTAATTAAATAATGATATATATAATATGATCAAGAATAACAAGTCTAAGCACATCCGATAAACACAGCCATTATTACCCAATATATTTCATTAAGGTGGAATAGATAATAAAAAGGTAATATAAATTCATAAAAGAATCATATATGATATCATAAATATTATTATGATTCTAATATAAGTTAATAATATCATCATATATTTTTTTCTTCTGAAAAATAGAGAGACTATCAGACTTAAGGTAAGGGATTTCGTCTCAATTTTCATTAAGGCATATATTAATGTTCAACACCTAGTTCCTTTTATACTGTGTATATTATATATTTAGACTTATTATCATTATTATCATTATTTTCATGATATTATATTATTTCCTTCATTCGAATTATATATAGATCTTTATTACTGAATCAGTATGGTTATTTGGTTATGCATATTATTTATTTTGGTTATTCAATATGATAAATAGAATAGAATGGCAATGACTGGTTGAGCCCGAACATTATATAGATCCTCGATGCATCGAAAGGTTCTCATGAAATGAATAAGTTCCCCAAATGGGTTTTTACCCTATGTTACAAAACATCTTGTGAATGTTCTTGACTGTAATTGGTTATCATGTGATTAAACATTACGTCTTTAAATAAAGTATTACCCTCATTTAATTTCATTTATTATTTATCCATGAGATTTTGCGCCCATATATCTATGGAAGAAATTCATTATCAGTTTATTGATTTCTTGAATGTGTTTTAGTATCTTACATTCCATATTATTTGTTCCTTATATAATTTTTTAAATGGAAAGTGTTTTCAGGTATTTTCCTTTTTATATAGATTGATTATTGCTTCCATTGTACATACCTTTGGTGACAATTTGAGCTCACCCTTATTATTTTTCTCTCCCCAAGTTATGATAAAGAGAACATAGATTAATATTTCATTGATTCCATATATTTTGGTTATTTTTTCACATGACTTATTTTATTTTCCAAATGTACTATGGGTATTATATATATAATCTGGATTTCCAATACTACTAAACTGTACTTTCTTTTAGGATTTCTTTCCTTGTAATAATGCCAAATAAAATGTAATAATCCACTGTCTTCAAGTAATCTATGTTCAGAGAAATTTTAGATGGTATTAATGGATGTGTAGAAAAAACCTTGGAAACTAGATTTAGATAAAATTGATTATAGAACATACCCTATGTTAGAATCTGGGGATGTACTTAGGATAATTCACCCAAAGTAATTTTTTTTAATTATTTATGATGTATAAATTATTAATTTATGTTGAGTGGTTTACCATATTTGAAACTCATAATTTTAGGATCTAATCCAATATGTGTCATTATATATATAAATGGAACCTAGAAGGATGAATGGTATCAATACTCAAGGAAATTACAGGGTTACCCTATAGAGGAAACCAATACAGTTAGTATTGGAACAAAGAAAATTATGGCCATACTAGGGAAACATAATCAGGTTATGAAAAATTAGAATTCTTGAATAGAATGACCCATTCCGTAAAGGGAATCTTCTATGATGGATCCCTTTATATGAAAAAATACTATTTCATTTAGTGGGACTAATAATCTAATTGTAGCTGACTAGCAGATTAATTATATGCAAATTATATTTACAAACTTGGGATGTAGTTTAATAGAAAATATTAAGTTTTCTATTTATTTAATCAAAGTTGATTCAAATAAATGGTGGCCATTGATCCAAAATACTAGGGTTGAATAATAAATTGAACTTATGTGATGGATAACTTTAAAGGAGACATTATTTGAAAAATACATTCCCCATGATCAACAAATTGAGATAAAGAGGATATTCTTTATCACAAAGAAAAAAGATGAAAAGAGTGTTCTAGATTATGAAGATACCGTTAGAAGGTTATCATGTTTTTCTAATGATTATATACATAACAAAGAATGTATGATCAATAAATTTATTAAAGGTCTTAAGCCAAATCACTAAATGGAACTAGTTTTCCTGAATTATTCATCAAATAATGAAATAGTATTATATGCCATTAGGACAGAGAAGGAATTTTCTAGAATCAATATATTAAATGGAAAATGAGATAAGAAGAGGCCATCTAAGAACCATGAAAAATTGAATGAATCGAATAGTAATAAAAGTTTGAATGTTTTTAATCTTGTAAAAACTATAGAAAAAAGCACCTTGAGAAATGTTTTAAGGGATTTGGATTTCTTTATAAGTATGGAGATAAGGGACACTGGGGTCATGAATGAAAAGGGAAGAATACAATCATTGATGTCCAGTGCAACAATAGTAATGTTATGGGATTCTATTCGAATGAATGCCCAAAACATCAAAGGAATCTACTACAGAAGATGATGAGGGGAGATGACCAAGCAATTGAGATCACTAATACTATGATTGAAGTCCCTAATGATGTGGTGGAAGGTACATTAATTATTTTTTCAAATTCAGTTAATTCTTTATTTCATTATGTATCATCTCATTCCTTTATTTCTTCCCAGTTTTCATTAAAAATGATATATTTCCAATCACCATGTTAATGGAATTGTCATTCAGAACTCCTAGAGGGAATATTATCAAAACAAAGATGTATCGTGTAGTTCCTATTATGGTATATAAACATTATCTAATGGATCATTGTTTTATAATACCTCTTTTTTATTTATATATATTCTTCAGAATGGATAGGGTTTCAAAATAGGATTAAAAAAAATATATTTCATGAAGAAGGAAGTTGTGGTTGGATGGAATATGTAGAATTATTTATCATTAGAGTAGAAACCCTGTCACCTGATTCTTATCAAAATTCACCTCGAGTAGCTTTACTGAATTATATTGTTCAGGTAGAAGAGAAAAAAATGTCTAGTAACAATGGAGGTAATCTTGTAATTAAGGATGTACCAATTTTAATGGAATAAATTGATGTTTTCCATGAATATTTATTTGGGAACCACCCAGAACGTGATGTTATTTTTTGTGTTGATTTAATCCATGATTTGAGGCCAATATAAAAAAATCCCTATAGAAGAGCCCATGTGGAATTATTACATCAAAAAAAAAATTAAAGAGTTGGGTAAAAATGTATTTATTCACCCTAGTATCTCTCAATGGGGATCCCCAGTTATCTTTTTAGAGAAGAAATATGAATCCATGTGGTCATGTATTGATTATATAGAAATCAATGCAATTGAAATAAAGACAAAGTATCAACTACCTCATATTGATGATTTATTTGACCAACAACAAGAAGATAAATTCTTTTCTAAGAATGATCTTCGTCCGGGATATAATCAATTATGAGTGACATAGGCATACATTATGAAGAATGATTTTCGGATGAGGTATGGTCATTAAGAATTTATCTTAAATCCCTTTTCGATTGACTAATTCAAAATAATTTTTGATGGGACTCATGAATAGAGTATTGAAGGAATATCTGGATGATTTTCCTGTGGTATTCATTTACGATATCCTGATATATTCTAAAATAATTTATGACCATGAGTATCACATGAAAATAATTCTAGATACTCTTAAGAGAGAATAATTATATGGTATATTTAGAAAGTGTGATTTCTGGGTTTAAGAAATTTCAATCCTTGGATATATAGACTTCAAGGATGAAATCTATGTTGACCGTTCAAGGACAAAGGCAATTCAAAATTGGCCAGCACCGACATGTTTAACAAATGTATGCAGTTTTATTAGTTTAGAAGGTTACTATTGGGATTTTGTCTATAATTTCACCTGATTTCCTAACACATTAACAATTATCACATGTAAACTTGTTAAGTTTATTTTAAAAAGGAGTGTGAAGAATTTTTTTGATAAATTAAAGATAATAATAAATAATGCTCCTATCTTGACATTACCATATGTGAATGATTGGTTTGTTATTTATACATATCCATCAAGAAAAATACTTGGTTGTGTATTTATGCAGAATGATATGGTTATTGAATATGCTTCATGGAAATAAAAAACACATGATCGAAACTATCCAACTCATGGTCTTGAGTTAGCTAAAGTAATCATTTCTCTAAAGATATTGAGACACTACCTGTACAGTGAAAAATGTGAGATATATACTCATCACAAGATTTTAAAACTTATTTTCTCATAGAAAAAACTCAACATTAGAAAAAGGAGATGTCTTGAGCTACTCAAGGATTATGATTTCACAATACATGACCACCTAAGGAAGGAAAATAATGTGGTGGATTCCTTGATCCAAAAGTACCATGGAGTCTTAAAAAAGATGTAAGTTAAAAGGGATATAATGTTCATGGATCTAGTAACGATGGATATGAGAATTATCATCGAGGGAGAAACATAAATACTTTTTCAAATGTCTGAAAAACCATATTTTCTATAAAGGATAAATGTTCTTAGACTAATGATGATGAGTTTCAAAAAAAAATATGTGAATGATGGTTTAATGATTGATTTCTTATTTGAAGATGAAAATTTGAAATTTGGGTAGAGTCTTTGGGTTCCACTGTACGTAATTTAAAAAATGAATTATTTGATGATTAATATAGCTCTAATTTCCTTATACACCTTCATGGCACTATGATGTATAGGTATTTGAAGGAAAATTTTTGGGTGGACAATATGAAGAGGGATATTTTTGATTATTTGTCAAAATGATTGGGTTTTCATCTGACGAAGGCTAAAAGACAACTTCCCAGGGGATTCATGAAAACTATTCATATAAATTTGTGGAAATTGGATGATTTTATGATAGTCATCTTCATAGGGCTACAAAAGACTCCAAGAAAGAATGATGAGATATGGGTTATTGTTGATCCTCTAACAAAGTTAGCACATTTTCATTCTATATGAGTAAATTTACCAATTTAATGTTTAGAAAGACTATATATTGATGACGTTTTAGGACTTTATGGTGTACTCATATCGATTTTTTCTATTAATGATCAACATTTTACATCATGATTCATAAAAAGTCTTCAAAAATCCCTTGATACTGAACTTTGTTTGACCACTGCACACCACCCTCAAACTGACTGAAAATCAAAACAAAATATTTAATCTTTAGAAGACATGTTCAGATCCTTCTCCCATGACATTTATGGTACGTGGGATCAGTATTTACCAAAAGTATAATTTTTCTATAACAATAGCTTCCATTCATGTTACCATATGTCACCATATGAAGCGTTATATAGAAATAGATTTCGTACAACAACTTGTTGGCCTTATGTTTCCAAAATAAAACTTATAGGTCTAGAACTTGTTGAAAAAAAAACAATGGAGAAGTTTATGATTATCCAAACCTTTATCAAAATAGCTCAGTGTAGAAATAAGAACAAAGCCGATAGCCGAAGGAATGATTTGGAATTTCAAGATGGAGACAATGTTTTCTTGATGGTATCTTAATGGAAGGGTGTTATAAAATTTGGTAAGAATGGGAAATTGACTCCTAGGTACATCAGACCTTTTGAAATTCAAGAATGAATATGAGTAATATCCTACTATTTGGAAATTCATCCATGTATCTCAAAAGATCATGATGTGTTCCACATATAACTGTTAAGGAAATACAAGCCAGGCAAAGTGCATTTACTCACCTATGATGAAATAGAACTGAAACTCGATATGTCTTACGTTCAAGGAGCATATCACCATTCTTGATATCAGCGAAACATTGTTAAGATATAAGAAAACTCATATGGTAAATGTTCTTTGGAGAAACCATAAAATGGAAGACGTGACTTGGGAACCTGAAAAACATATTTTGAAAAATTGACCAAATATTTTTATTTCATGATATTTTAGAAAATTTTTGGACGAAAATATTTTAAAGAGGGTATAATGTAACACCCCATGCTTCCACATTATGCTTCTTTTAAAATAATTCAATGTCTTGCATTGTACGCAACCCCGAGTTCAAGCACACTACGACCTATCAAAATAGCTGTTTAAAAAAGCCGATATGAATAGAATTAACCACGTTTTGAAATTTTGTAAATGATATTTTTCAAAATATACATCTTTTTTGAATTCGAAATATCCAAATTAGCTTTGGGTAAAATTTTGGTAAATTTATGATAAGTTTCAATTTTTGACAAATAGTAAAAAATACTGCATTTTAATTCAGAGCTACGTTTTCATCTAATTTTGTATATATTTAGATTTTATTTTTAATTGGTTTTTATGTTTATTTGGATTAAGATTTTATCATTTAATACAATTATGGTCATTGGAATTAATTTAACATTTAAATTGTACATAAACACATGTTAGTCTTTTTATAGTTTTTACTTCATAAAACCACGCATTCTGGTTTTGAAAATGGGAATTAATTTTAAATAAATTACAAAAACACATATGTTTTGAATTTGGAATAATATATTATATATATGGAATAAGGAGGTCCAAATTTTTAAATAGTTTCCTTTTATTTTTGGACATTATGATTATTAAATTCAGTAATTATTTTTATTTACCATGGTTAAAGGAAAAATCCGGTAAATAAGCATAAAAAATAATATTATAAAAACATTGAACTACCCGAAATCATGTCTTATTACTATTTGATACCATATTTATAACCATGGGAATATTTTGGTCGATTTTAGGACCACATAGATCCACAGGGGTGTGATAATGGCATGTTATAATAATTAATTTAAATGTAAGATAAATATAACATAAGCTTTTATCATTCAATAAAAAAAATATTAATGTAGTTTTAAATAAATGATATCATTGAATATATGTATTAATAATAAATATAAAAATATTTCATACATCATGGTATTTTAATTATATTTTTTATACATTAAATAAATAAATTTTTTAATGACACAATGATGATACAATGATTACCTTATTAATTAAAGATTCAAATAAAATGATATTATCAATATTAAAATAAATATAATTTGATCATATTTATGCCATAAAATAATTTTATTGATTATATTGACAAATTATCTTTTACTTAATGCGTTTTGTTAGAACTAATCAATTTGTTATGACTTTAAAAATTTAACTCATAAATAGTGCCTAAATTGAAATAAATGACTTTTTAAAGCAAAAACTATTTTATTAAATGATATAAAAATTATAAAAAACAAATATTCAAAAAAATGAGTAATATAATGTTAAAAATTCCATTAATGATACACTTATGGTTTTTTCATTTAATTATAACTATTGCAACCATATAAAAGATAAGGTGAATTTTGTGACACATACATGTATAAAACCAATTGGTTTATATGATTTCGACCCATTATCATCTTATAAAATAAATATTTAACTTTTTAACTATTATAATTAGAAAATAATTTTATAAAAATATAATATTTCAAGACATTCATAAAGTTCCCCTCCACCCTCTCATAGAAGGCCAACACCTCTACCCACTTATTCACACATCCAAATCCCTTTGGATCGCCAAAACCATACCCAAATATCCTCTAAACTTCACTAAAATAAACTAATAGGCCACCCTTTTGGATGAAAACCGTCTTATGGAGTATTTTTTTGAAAATCGAAAAGAGACACCTGAAAAAGAGGTAATCGTTATATCCATTCTCTCAACATTCATTTCTCCTTCTACATACTCTTACTAAGTTGTTACCATAATAAAATAATAACACAAGAATCAAATATATTATGAGATTTTGTTATGATTATTTGACAAAAATATTTATCCATTACCCATCCTCTAAAAAACAATACCATCATGTGTGCGTATGTACGACTTACCGTCTCCAAGACGTGGTGTAAACTATTTTTCATCTATAGTTTTTTTGACTGGTATAATGATGAATAAAAATGAAATAAGTAATAAATATAAAATTTTACTATTTAATTACAATTAATATTCCATTCAAATCCATACCATAAAATCATTAAGGAAATGATATCGTTGCCCGTGCACACGTACAACTTACCGTCTCCACGACACGATGAGACTCATCTTCCACGTTCACCATCAAAGAATGATTATAAAGATATATAATATGAATAATTAATAAATATATGAAAAAATAATTCTAATGGAAATATATATATATATATATGTACATATATTTCATTTACTTACTTCCATTCCATACGATAAGAAAACGGAAACAAAGTTCATGTGTATGTACGACCAACCATCTCCATGAAAGGGGTATTCCATGTTATATATCTATCTATTATATATGTCTATATTATGAATATATTTGATATATAAATCATATTGTACATTTTTTATGTAATTAATCATTATCTATGTAATATGATCAAGAATAACAAGTCTAAACATATACGATAAATGAAGTTATTATTATTTGATGTTGTTGCACTAATTTAGAAGTTTTATTAAATGGTAAATATAAATTATTAAAAAATCATATATGATATTATAAATATTATTTTGAACATAATATAAGTTAATAATACCATCATACTGGTGTTTCAGGAAAATACAAAGTGTATCACACTTAAGGTAATGGATTTCGTCTCAATTTCATTTCATTGAGGTATATTATAATGTTATGCACCAAGTACATTTTGTTTGGTGTATATTATAACTTTTGACTTATTATCATAAATATCATTATTTTCATGATATTATATTATTTTCTTCTTGAGAATTATGGATAGATCCATATTACCCATTCATTATTGTTATTTGATAAGGAATATTATTTATTTTTGTTATTTAATATGAGAAATACTTTAGACTTGAAATGATAGGTGGAGCCGGACATTATATACCTCGTTGATGCACCAAAAGGTTCTCATGATATGAATAAGTTGGAAAAATGGGTTTCTACCCTATGTTTTAAACCAACTTTCCAATGGCATTATTGATAATTGGTTTTCATGTGCCTGAGATATGAGGTCCTTAAATAATGAATTTCCCACATTTTATTTCAATTATTATTTACCTATGTGATTTTTCATCATCATATCTATAGAAGTAGTTCATTCTCACTTTACTAATTTATGGAATATGTATTAGTTCCTTACTTTCCATATTATTTTTGTCTTATCTTGTTTTTTAAGTGGACAATGATCTCAGATATTTACGTTTCCATATAGATTGATTATTGCATCTGTTGTAAATACCCTTACTGATCATTTGAGCTCACCATTATTATGTTTATCTCCCTAGGTTATGATGAAGAGAAATTTTATTAATCATTCAAGGATGTATTAAATTTCAGTTATTGTGTATATTGTCTTATTTTATATTCGCAATGTACTATGGGTATCATGTATGTAATCTGGATTTCGAAGACTGCTAAACTTTACGGTCCTTCGGGGTTTGTTTTCTTGTAATAATGACAATAAAATGTAATAATGCAATGGATTTAGGTTATCTATGGTCGAGGCATTAAACTAGTGATGCTACATAAAAATATACTAGAATAAGAAAATAAGAGGATATAGATTATATATCAATCATGGTCTACACCAAAATTGAAGAGGATTTTATGTGTACCATAAATAAGAGCCCCAATAAAAATTTGGTCCATCAGTAAAATTTACAACTACCACCACATAGGTCGGATTTAAACAAATAAATGGTTAAATTGGTTTCTACATCACATCCCTTACCAAAGGATTTCAATCCTCTTAATCTTGAGATATCATTTTCCTAATATCAGAGTGAAATTATCTACGTGAAGAGACAATATATGTAATTACTTTCGGGAAATATCCCAACAATATATTTTCAATAAGAGGGGCCTCATCTTGCTCTAAAAGTAGAACTATCTTTATAAGATCATAATATTATGGATATAAGATTATATACAGAACATCTACTCATTATTATATCAAGAAAATAGATTAATTTTGATTCACAGGAAGTATGAAGTCTGGTGTTCCATTACTTTGGTTATTACTAGCTATGTCATGATAATTATCCCATGCAAGATTATGTTTTTTTCCAACCACATGTATAGAAAGACTCCTGACCTCTGGATCCACCCATTGTTTATTTTATTAAAATACTTAATCGACAAGTCATACCATCAATGATGATAAACACAATTAAGTTATTGATTTCTCAATTAGAAGCTATATATGGATATATTTATCTTATAATTATGGACTTAAAGCCATACCAAAAAAGGATAAACACAACTCATACCCCCACACAACATTGATAATCCAACACTTCCAAATATAAATGTCTTAGGGGATCCAAAATAGAACATGATATATTTCATATCTTAGTTTAGTACTATGATTGGAACCCCAGAGAAAATGAATAACCCAAACACATGTTCTTGAAATAGAAATCGGAAGGACCATCCATTGTATGTCATATAGTTTTACTATCAATGTAGAGACCTGACCTCTGGCTTCCTGATGCTAATATCTACTACTATTACATTGGTATGATTATATGGAATCAAATATCAATGGAATGAGAGTTTAATAGTCGTGTTAAACAGGATATATACATGAGAAAATAACACACTAATTATAACATATATATTTTTATTTCTATATAAATAACATCAAGGATTACTTTAAACTATCTCGTAAATCCCAACATAACATTCATAGTACTCTTATATAATTCATGGGAATGAAACATAATAAGGGTGATCTCAAATGATCATTAAGGTTAAAATATTGTGGAAGAAAAAAAAAGAATCAATGAGAATAGTCAATATGGCTCAGAACATTAACGGACACACATTCCATGTAACTAATAAACGGAATAAAAGTTCATAAAAATATCAAGGTAATAAATGGAATCACATGTAATTAAATAACTATATAAGCAAAAATAAATATTCCAAGGTAAGAAACTAAAACACATTCCATCTAAATAACTAAAACTAAAATGTATCTATAGATATTTCAATGCAAACTATGATGGATGAATAATAATTAAATCTAATATGAGGTCAATAATTAATTATTAGATGACATGTTTCCTATGTACATGGTACCTTTACCATTAATGCCATTCATAAGACGGTTTTCAAAATATCATGTAAAAATCCATAAAAGAGAGTGATCCAAATGACTCATCACATAAGGCTATTGATGCATTGAGGTTCTATTTATAACTGATTCCCACTAATTTTATACCAGTCCCAAACATTCCTCATTTGTCAATTAATCTATTTTAAAAGGATCCATATCAAATATTTGTATTGATTAAAGAATACGAAATTATCAATACTTCCCCAAATAATTAAAAAAATATAAAAGTAGACATTATATGTAAAATGTATATGGTTTAAAAAATAGTAATTTCCATGATAATTTATATGGATAGCAAGGTAGAATGCAATGATCATAATAGAATGTGTATTTTAAGGGGAAAATAAAATCAAGGAAGTGAATGTGAATACTATACCTGAAAAAATTAGTCATAATAAATCTACATTAATATTAAGGATTGTATGAACACAATATACACTATTTTTATTAAAATAACTACTTTTATCGTGGATGAATAGAAATATTATAAAAATATCTTTTGAAAACATTTTTGAGGAAAATAATTTTTTTTTTAAAATACCATTTTAGAATTATTTTCATTAAAAAAAACTTTTTAAACTGTCTATGGATTATTTTTAGAAATTTTGGCTGATAAATCTATACATTTCAGAAAAGGTAAAAAGAAATATTCCTTTTGCAAGGTAAAAATTCTTAGAAAAATGTATTGCTCAGAAAATGACAAGAATATTCCATTGAAAAATTGGTAAAATACAAAAATAGTAAATATTTCATTACAAAAACAATTAAAAAAATAGAAAACATTTTAATAAAAAAATAGAAGAAAACAGGTTCTCCGACTAAAGAGTGAAATTACATTGGGTTTTTTTAAAAAAATTTTAAAACCACTATGAATACCAATGAGTGGAAAAATGGAACTAAAACCTGAAAAAGGATATGAATTACCATGTTAGAGTACAATGAAAGGGTTTAATGAAAAATGGTAATTTAATTTCCTTGAATGGAAATACCATTGAAATATCATTAATGTTATTGTTGAAGAAAATAATATTTAAACATTTCAATGTGTCCCATAACACTTTGAAAAATTTTAAATAATAGTCCCCAAGAAGGAATAATATTAAATTAAATCCTTAAATATAATTATGATAAATTAATTCATTTATAATATATAAAAATTGGTTGTATATTCGCTAAACAAAAGTTGGAAGTGGTGAATAAGATATTTATCTCATAAATGTAAAACGTGGGATGAGAATCCCTTACCTTGCATTTCATTTCAGGTGAATGTCATTTAAAATCATTTATAATAAACATGTATTAAATTTTAAAATTATTGAGATCCTTCTTAATGTTTGTAATTACTTTTTTTTCACTTTTCACTATGCAAAATTAAACAACGTAATCAATTAAGTTTACATCGGATGTTTTGACCAATGTTGGTTCATGTGTCCAAAACAACTTCTGTAGGAAAACTATGGTCAAAAGGATATTTATATAATATCTACAGAATAACTATCTTGAAATAATTATCATATTTATAGATAAATTATAATTTTAAAATTAATCATTAAATATGTTTATGGAAAATTAATCAACATAATAATCATGAAGATGGTAGGTCGTACGTACGCATGAGTAACATTCTAATTTTTCAATGATCATTATGAAAAGAAGGTAAGTGAAACCATATCTTTTTAGAATAATAATAATATAATAAATACCATGTTATTTTATCATATATACTTTTATATATAATGGTTTTTATGTAAAAGGAATCACATCGTGTCGATGAGGCGGTAGTCCACACATCTATGATTAACGTTATCACTTTTTATGTGTGTAAAAAGTTAAAATGAAAATGAGATATATATTAATATATATTTCAAAAAATTTAATTTTTCAATAATATAATATATATGTTTTTATGTATCATATTTTTAATTATAACCATCTTTTATATAATTCATGTACTCTGTGAATGAATCACACCACTTCGAATGGGAGGTAGTCCACACTTCCTCAATCAATGCTATTGTATTAACATAAAATTCAATGTATTAAATGTCTGTGTTATAAAAGTATTAAATAAGTATAAATAAAGAATAAATACAATATATATTATATATAAATATATTTTCCACCATGGGAGGTGGTATGGGAATAATGAACCATCATCGTTTTGTGAGAAAATGGTTCTCCGTACACAGAAACAGTATGTATGGTTTACATATGGTCATACATAGATAGGACATAAAGAAAAAAAAAACTAAATGATTCAAGTTTAATGGATTAATTATGTAATTTAATGGGTGTTTTAAAATTGTTTAAGTCATTTTGGCCCCTAAGATAAAGGTTTAGTCCTTTATTAATCTTAATTTTACATTAATAATTGTAATTAATTTTAATTACATTAAATACTATTTTATAAAGGAGTTTTTTTCATATTTGAAATTATAAAATATGATGATTAAAAATATGGAATAAGCTTTCCCAAATTACAATCACAAAAGTGGCAGAAATTAATTTACAATTTATCCCACAAGCTGGATGAAAATGCAGATTTTCAAAGTAAAAACAACTGAATGATTCCTATGTTTTTATAACAAATGTAAAAGGGAAATTGACTCCAATTATATGAAAAATATTAATTTAATAAATATATAATCTTATTAAAAATTAATACTGATTAAAATTAAAATTTTACATTATAAATAAATTATTTGAAATAGATGTTTTGAACAAAAATTGAGTATTTTTATCTTTTCATTAAAAAATTAAATGTTTCAAAAATATATATAAAAAATTCACACTAAACTAATTCATATGTTTTTATTTAAAATATTTTGTTTTATATGATATATTAAATAAATTAAAGTGTTAAAATTTAGATTTATAAAGGGTTCTCCATTAAATGGTAGTAAAATTGCCTCTATAAAAATATAGGTTTTATGTGTGAAATAGGGTTTGTTCTTATCTTATGATTAAAAAACCTAATGGATGAATACAAAATATATTTTATTTAATATATATCAAATATAATTCATTTAAATAATTAATTATTTTTAATTAATCATGGTTATTAAGATAAAACCCCTTTATAATCATAAAAGTAATAATATTTCATTTTATATTCAACCGGTTCTTATTTTCCTATATCATTAATTGGTTAAAAATTATTTCACTTTAAATTTATATAAACTAGAAGATTTCATATTTTAGTTAATATTATTCATAACCTCTAACATAATAACTTGTTTATTTTATATTATACTAAATAATAATATTTTGATAATACATTGTTATTTTGTGATACACATGTTTTCTTGTAACACAAGCTATCATGAAAGTTCACTCTTTCATGTAATTAAATATAAATAAGTGTTTAATGAATTAAATACTATATAAAATACTATATTTATTTATGATATTAAATATATTGTAATGTTTTGGGTTATTATATTCCCTTTTTACACTTGTTGTTGTGTGTCATACACACCATTGAATATAAAGTTGTATATTATAATTTTGGGCTGTTACATTCTCCCCACATTAATTAAGAATGTGTACTCACAATTTAAACTTGATCAAAGTGATATATTGTTTTGATATTTATTACATTGAAATAAAAAACATTGAGAATGGTTCATAAGTCATCCTCTATTAAAGAGAGAATAAAAAGTAAAAAAGGTTACAAGGACTAATATATAACTACCTCTCTATGTGGGAGAACATTGGTGAAACGTAGAGATATGTAAATGGATGAAAATCATAAATATTTTTATGGATTGAATGAGTTCGTTAATCATGAATAAGTAAATGATCAATAGAAAGCTGAGGGCCTCAAATCCATAAATATTTGGGGATTTAGAAAACCATTTGTTCAACATAAATTACGGTATTAGGATAATATATTATTTCGAAGCCAATTTCCAAGTGTTGGGTAATTCATTTACTAACCAATAATATTGTAAAATATTCTTAATTGATTGGTTTTAATTTCATATGAACAATCCTATCCTCCAGTTGTGATTCGATCAAAATCTACTTCATTCCATTACTAATAGAAATTAAATACAAATAAGTAACTTTTTATTTCTTGAAGCACTAAAAGAAACTTTTAATGGATTGTAATTCTAATAAAAGAGTTTAATGTGCAACTATTTATCTATAACTATCTTCCAAAATATCTATTGTAAATAGATAAGTCTCTAATCCTCAAAATTTATACAACCGGTTCATCATTAATATTTTTTCATCAAATTGTATAACTAAAAATAATAAAAAATTAACCGTGATATTACGTAGATCAGTGATTTTCTTGAAACCCTTATCTTACATCATTCAGGGGTTCAAGAGCCATGTCGTTTCTTGATTTGATTGATTATGACCCAGATTACAGGTTTTCCTATTCAAAAACTATACTAATATAATTTCCAAAATAACAATGATGGATGTCCTTGAAATTAGGTTAATCACTAAATAGCCTTTTAACTAAGAAATTTAGTATAACCTTAATAAATAAATACATCTTCCTCTTATTTTCACATAGATCCTTCCAAGTTCTAGAATTTATACACAATATCATTAGATGGACTTTCAAATCATGACACATTATCATCAATCTAAAATACCGTAGGTCTAACCAAGGTTATTCATCTTCAAAACCCATCATAGTGGTTTGAAAATAAAATGTGAATTATCCTAATCATATCACTAAAGAGTGTAAAACTAGGTGTATAGTAAGACCCATTTTAGTGTTCCAAGTTACCCATTGTTAGACCCATAACACCTTTTCTGAGTTGTTACTCTTATGAAAATATATTCTAGAACCACATCCACTTTTATTATCCAAAAAATGATGTATTTATTGGAAGACACATATAATTTATACTTTACTAAAATTCTTGGGGTTTTATGTATTCTTATCTTGAAATTATTCCTTAGGGTTATATTCTCTAATCATTGTTTTCCAAAATCTAGTTCTCATGGTTGTTACTAAAATTACTTTGATACCAACAATAGAGGGTCGGCCTGAGATAGCCCCGAACTAGTGTCTTCTACTATTATATTGGAATGATTACATCAAAACAAATGTTGATGGAATGAGTGTTTTGTAGCATTGGAAAAAAAGATACATACAAGAGAAAAAATACAATAAATACAATATTTATTTTTATATTTCTATATAAATAAACTTGAGGATAACTCTAATCCATCAAGTAATTCTTTTTCATATCATTCACAGGACACATCATTAATTCTTGGGGAAGAAAACATAATAAGTGTTATATCAAATTCTCGATAAGGGTAATGTATAGTGGAATAAATAAAAAAATGAGATTAGTCTATATGGTATGGTAATTATATTAACACACATTCAACATAATCAATAAATCAAATTAAAGTTCATAAAAAATATATAAAGGTAATAAATGGAAACATATTCCATTCAAAAACAAGATAAGGAAAAATAAATATAGAAAGGTAATAAACTAAAACACATATAATATAAATAAATGAAACTGAAATTTGTCTATAGATATGTCGATGTAGAATGTACTGGATGAATAATAAATAAAAATTATATGAGGGAATTCTTAATTATTGGATTCCATGTTTCTTAGGTATATGGAACCATTACATTTAAGACCATTCACAAGACGGTTTAAAAAATATTGGGTAAAAACCTATCTATGGAGGGTATCTAAATGACTCATACCATTAGACTATCGATGCATTGTAGTGATATCTATAACTAGTCCCCACCCATGTTGTATCAGTCCAAAACATTCCTCTTATATCGAATAATTGGTTTAAAAATGTGCCTTATCAAATAGCCATATTGATTAAAGAATGTGGAAGTATAGATATTTACATAGATAAATAAATAAATTTCAATGTACACATTTTCTATAAAATGGAATATGGTTTTGAAATAGTAATATCAATTATTAATGACATGTATAATTTAAGAAAATTTCTTGATCATAGGATATTGGATATTTCAAGGGGGAAAAATCAATTAATTTAATTTGAATATTCTCTTTGGAAAATTTAGTCATCAACCATCCATAGGGATATTAAGAAAGGTATAATTACAACATACACCCAGTGGACTAAATTAAAGGGATGTTGTTCTTGATGAATGGAAATATTATAAATTATCTTTTAAAAACAATTTTAATAAAAATATGCTTTTTTAAACCCATTTGAAAATACAATAGTTGTAAAAAACCCTTAAAGAATATTTTAATTAATAATAATACTTTTATACATGATAGGGTACCATCAAAAGAATTATGATAGATATATCCAGACATGTTTTGCGAGATAAAAAGAAACAAAACTTTTTCCAAGGTAAAAGGGGTTAGTAAAATTCTTTTTTCAGATAGTGAAAAGAATACTCATTTAAAAGCAATGGTAAATGAAAACAAATGGTAAATCATTATTTACAAAATCCTTTAATAAAAATTTAAGAAAATTTATTAATAATGAATTATTTTTAGAAGAAAATTGGTTCTCTAACTAAAGGGAGAAACAATGTAAGGTTTTATTAAATACATTTTTAAAATACATTGTGTACAAATGAGTATTAAAATAGTACTAATACATGAAAAATTTAATGAATTAATATATTATATGAAAATTAAAGGTTTTATTGAACAAATATTATATAATTTCATTAAATAGAAATAATATTTAACGATTATTAAAGATATTGTTGTGGAAAATAATCTTTAATCATTCCAAAATGTCTCATACCACTTAAACAATTACTAAATCATAATCACCAATAAAGAGAAATACTAACTGAAATCCTTAAATAGTATAATGACAAATTAATTCATGATATAATTTATAAAAATGGATAGTAGATACACCAAAAAAATTTATGTTGTGAACATTACATTTATCTCAGAGATATAAGCATTGAGATGATAATCCCTTACATTGTGTTTTATTTTTAATGAATGTCCATTAAAATCATGTATAATATATTTAAGTTAAATTTATACTTGATTTAGATTAATTTTTTTTGTTTTTCATTACATATATTTCACTTTTTACTATGTTGTATACAAACTACTTAAACAAATAAATTTACAAAAAGTATTTTGACCAAATTCAGTTTGTGCTTCAAAAACAAATTTGGTATGTAAACTATGGTAAAAGAGATTATTAAATAATATATCCTACAAATAATAATGAAATAATTATCATATTTTTATATAAATTATACTTTTAAAATAAATCATTACATGTGGTTATGAAAAATTAATCAACGTTATAATAATTAATATGGTAGGTCGTACGTACGCATGAGTAACATTCCAATTTTTCAATGATCGTTATGGAAGGAAGGTAAGTAACATAAAATACTTCCATAAACATCATAATATAATAAATACCATTTTCTTTAATCATATATACATATATATATATATATATAATTACTATGATGTAAAATAAATCACATCGTGTCGAGGTGGAAGAAGTCCACATGTCCACGACTGACTTTATCACTTTTTAAGTGTGTGATAAGTTAATTAGGGAAATGATATATATATATATATAAAGTTAATTTATTCATGAATATCATATATATGTTTTTTATTATCATATGTATAATTATAACTATAATCTATACATTATATGTATTGTGTGAACGAGTTTATAACATTGATGGGGATGTAGTCCACACTTACTCAAATAATGTTATCGTATTAATGTATTACGGAAAGTATTAAACTTATGTATTATAAAATTATTAAATAAATATAAAGGAATAATAAATATCATATATATCATATATAAATGGATTTTACATCATAATGGGAATCATGAGATGTGGTATGTGGAAAATGAACAATCCATATTTCATGAGGCATAACTTTGTCCAACATAGAAAAAGTACGTTTTTATCAATTGGATGGAGGTGTGAGTATGTGTGGGTATAAATATTAGAATAAAAACATACTACTATATTGATGTCATGACCCATATCCCAGGTCCTGTGTTGTTCCAACCCCATGCCCTCCTCCGATAGTCCACGGGCTGGCGACTAGCACCGAGTAGGCATATCCCATAAATGGGACGCATTATCCTACGTTCCTGAACACAAAGCCACAAATCCAAACCAATGGTGTTGTAAAGTAAAAATTCAAGGAACCTATGCATGTAGGACACTATGTAAAACACAACTATAGTGTAACTGAATGTCAATAATAGGGTGAAAAACCAGGTCAGTATACAAGCCCCCCCAAAAGAAAGACAAAACATAAGTATAACCCAATGTCCTTAAATATCGTCCACCGAGAACCCAAAATGAAGGGTAGTTGAAGGGTTTCTTTTTGAAACCATAGTATTACAACTCATATGTCTAATATCACTAGGAACCACATCTTCCTAGACCTCCATGGACTTTTTTAAAGTGTCTAACATCCTCACATGATACGACAAGTGCGGGAAAAGCCTGTGTTGGGGTGAGTAAAATAATACTCGGTAGGACACCCTGAAACCACAAAGGTAAATCCCATGGGAAAACTCAAAATAAAAAATACAATTAGATCCACATAGTTATATTCCCAAACATATACCATTAACATTTATATATACTCATTTCAGACACTATGAATCATAAGGATCCAGCCTCATAGAGAGCAACCAGATTCTCATCGTATGTACGAAAGGCAACACATAAAAAAAAGAGAAACACATTCCATGAGGTTTTCTATCCAAGATCATACCCATCCAAGATATAAACTCAATTGGGAAAAACTCTACCATTCCTAATGGTACTTTCAAGAGAATGTGCTCCCTTAGAAACATCCTACTAGGTCAGGCTTCAGTGCCCACCATTATAAAATTAGTAATCATTATCTTGCACACAACCCAAGACTATAGAAACACAAATGGAGAGTCCCCCCTCACCACAATACATAGATGTCAGATATCTTCTTATAACCATCATACATACCCTCTAACACTCCAATAAGGTGTTTCTCGCACCTTAGTTCATCGAGGTATAACTAGAACCTATCTCGGTAATGTTATCATCAAGTGGATGGGACAGCTCCTCACAACTGTGTCTGATAGTTGAGGGAGATTCAAATATAATGGAGGACCCTATTCTCTATTCTACCTAGGATGTGGGAGTGCAACTCCATATGTGAGGACCCACATCCTGATCCCACAATGGTGTATGGTAATGTATATTGAGGACCCAAACCCTACCCTTTAAGGGAGTATGACTCAGTGACTAGAAGAACTAAGAAGTGGTATGATAGGGGTGTACCATCCCTATTAGTTCATGTGTGGAGGGCCCACACCCTAGAACAATATGGGAGTACCTACTCCTATCACATAGGACCGCCACCCTACCCTATAGGGGAGTTATAACTCATTATATGTTAGATATAAAGGACCATCACCCTACTCCTATAAGGGATTTCTGACACCATGGATAGTGGGAAAACTCCCTGGTATCACATGTGAGTACTTACTTATCCTTCCCAATCATCTCTAGTAACCCACACCCTAGTCCCTCAACGGAGTCACAGTGCCGTTGGAAGCTCCCCAAATGAAACTATCCCTCTCCCACGATTTGGGTAGTCGCAAATTTATGAAACATGATGATTCTCTCTCAATTTTTCTTGTAACGAAAGGAAATAATCCTCAAACCATTAGGTTGTCTCTAAACTTCCACAACAAATCACATAGTGTATCTCAAAAGGAATGCCTCATCATGAGGGTACCAACACCGGAAATGTCTCATCAATCAATCATACGGTTGGGAAGATTTGGTAATATTTTTAAAATGGGGACGGTTATTTCCAGGTCCGGTTCGAACCAGTCGGACTGACCTGTCCTGTAGGGCCGCCCATTATCTCCATCCCATTACACCTCTACGATCCACTTTGGCCACCACCCGATGCGGTGATGGCTACATCCCCTCTACGTCATGTGGCCGACAAGAGGTTGGAAACCTCCCCAGCATTCAGTCTTACAGACTGATTTCTTCCACTGACCTAAGGCCCGACCATGGGTCTCCCATCCCAATCTAGCTCTATGGTTCCACACTTTCGTGGTGTGCTTGCCGCATTCTCTACCAGCATGTGCTGCCTCCCGTACGCGACCACTGACACCAGCGCGTTAGAGGTTTATTCTGCAGGACACCTATCTTTATAGTGTCCATTCTTCAATTTCTAGGATGTTCTAGAGTCCTTAGGTCATTCTATTATTTGACAGGGATTCAAAAAAATGCCAAGATCACTTTACGGTGTGAAGGCATTCGTGTTCTATATCTCTTGCACCTCCATGATCTGATCATCACGGTGGTTTTCGCTACTCCATCGTGTCAGGTCTATCCCAGATCCTTGATTTTAGATTGTTGCACTATGAAATGGTTATGCAATGATCAATAATTTTAATTACACAAGTGAAGAAAATAAAATGAGGTAGAGAAGCAGAAAAAGAAACCTAAGGATCAATCCTTGACCGTTGGCTCATTCCGGCCATGATCAGATCCCTTAGAAGGATCAAGATAACAAAAACAAAATAGAAAACCCATTTCCCCCAAAATTATGATTCACTCAAAACATTTTTCAAGAATGATCGAGCCGTGGGTCAAACTGTTTGTGGGTTGATCTTCATTCATTGTTTTGAAATCATGAAAGGGAAAAAACAAAATTCGAAATAATAAACCCTTCCTAGAGTTGGATCACACTCATACATAGACTGAAGTCACATCACCAAGTCGATCCTTGTTCCACCGGATTTCATCGATTCATCCCCACTTTTTTGTAACCAATCCTCCGATATATTGTATTGGGAACGAGAGTATCCTCATCCTTTCCATAGGGAAACATCATATTAATTATCTAGTGTTATGAATTATAACATAGGGAAATGTACCCAATTAATGGAGGAAACTTTTTAATTCACTAACGTATTTCTGCGTTATCGTTTCACCATAAAACATCATCATCACACTGCTTAAGTTATGAACGGAGAACTAGTTTCTCCATCATTGTCTCATAGTTTCTCCATAGTGAGAAACGTTAAAAAGAAAAGAAAATAAACTTTTTTATTTTTATTTTATTCTCATTTAACAAGACCATAAATTATCATTTACCATCAACCTGCACCAGTCAAGGTTTGGGTCCTCCTAAAAACATCACACCCTACTGAGCTCAATGGTACTCTTGGATTTCCAATTCGAGTTACCGTTTATGAGTTAAATGTATTTGAAAAAAATATTTTTTATTTAATTAATTTATTTAAGGTCACCTCCCAAAAACTACATTCCACATTTGGACAACGTTGTACCATGTTAGGCATCATATAAGGAAATAATTTCCGCACAATATCAATTGTGGTCTTAGATTTTGAATATGAGTCACCGTCCATGAGTTATTATGACTTCATAAATAAATAAATTTTATTTAATTATTTCATTTATTATTTTCTATTTTTTGGTTCTCTCACTAGAGACCCACACTGACTAAAATTAATTAATTCCTTGGGTAAAACCACTAGTCTGAACACAATGGTGCCCTGTAATTTTTGTTCTGAACATCCATTTGAGATTTATTCAACTTTATTTAGAACACTTCTCTCAAGCACTATTTAAAAACTAAACATATTCTGATAGATCATTTCTAGACCTCTAGGAATTAGAATCGCATGCCATCTTAATTACACGTCTCATAATTTTCCAAATAATTTTCTAAAAATGTAACGTGGAAAATCCAATTCATTACATCCTCCCCACCATAAGAATGTATGTCTATACAAGTCTAATCATTGTTTACATGAACAAAAAGTTATACAACTGATAAATAATCTAAGCCTCTTGCTCCTTTTTTCTTCTCTTAAATCCTTGTGCTACCTTTAAACCAACATACATAACTTGAGGCATCCCACCACTTTAGGAGTCTACTGCTAAAATTGCACATCCTAAAAAAATAACAATGTGCTCCCCACCATTTAAATGTCTATAAGGTGTATTCTATATGGAAAACTGAGCATGTAAAGACTCACATTCGGTTTCACCAAGTTGTGCCTCCATGAATCATATAAGAGTTGGTACGTAAAGTCCAACAACTTGACATAAGATGATCCATATCCATATACAAAGGATAATCCCAATGAGGCCAACCACACCAGTGTATCACTCAATAACTATTAACTGGATTCTTTCTGGGAGCATCTGCTTCTACATTCCACATCATCGAGTTCCCGGTAACTCCATATTTTGGGATTCCCTATCATAGAAAAAGGGACCTTCTGATTCCATGATAGACACTTCAATAGCTTTCCTTGAAGATGGTTATCTTAATATGGGTCCAGGATAATCCTTAAGTGTCTAATGTGATCCCCCTCATATGCAGAGTTTACTAATTTGTCGCGATCAAAGATCATCAAGGGATACCCTGTGTGAGACACTAGGTCTTAATATTCCCTTCCTATCTAATCCCCCCATCATAACCACATCTTTAGGAGATCTTCAAGACCCATATGATGTACTGATATAAATAATAATTCCACCCTGGGGCGTAGACCAATGAAGATGTATAACTCTCTATGGAGAGGTAAACCTTGAACATCTTTAAAGAAGATGTCCTTATAATCTACCACCCCTATGAAATATGAGAACTCATAACATCCACTACACTGAGGGTCAAACTAGACAACTGAATAGAAATCTTCTACACCCTCCTCTTCCTGAGTCCATTATGAGCTACAAGAATATCCCCTTTACCGACAGTTGAAAATATAATTCCATCACCATGAACAAAACACATCCTTTTCATAAAACAATAAATTTGAGCCTGAAATGTGGATTTAGTTCATCCTGATAATGACATCGTAAGGCCTCCACATTAATACCAAGAGATCCAAACCAAAACTCTCACCTCTAAGAGTAAGGTCACACTATTGGAACCAGTGTCTGGTCATTGGGTCTCCTCCAGTAGAAGTCTCTAAAACTAAGAATCAAGTCAAATGTTTTATTGGAACCTCTATATATCAAGAAATAAAATATGAATGGAGGAAATAAATAGAACATGTTTCTATCAATACTATAGAAATAGTTAAAACACAAAGATCATACATTAAATTTTACCCGATTTCCTTGGTTTATAATCCTCTA
The DNA here is from genome assembly GCA_963277665.1 of Viscum album. Taxonomy (NCBI): domain Eukaryota; kingdom Viridiplantae; phylum Streptophyta; class Magnoliopsida; order Santalales; family Viscaceae; genus Viscum; species Viscum album. The sequence goes on along the minus strand of OY728125.1, from coordinate 1,740,471,270 downwards.
AACCCTGTAACCATCTCACCCCTTTCCTCCAACTCCCATAGTCTGGTATGGAACAATTGGAGGTTGTAGTGGTAACTCTTAAAATGTTGGCCACCTTCTATTGCTTCCCCAGCTCTCATATCACGTATTCCACCTGACATATCTGTCAACTATCACTAATTCATCTTCCTTGGTTTTTCATCAACCACCTCTCTAACTACAACATGAACAGTGGGTCAATCTCACATGACATGCCCCTTTTTTAGACAAGAATGAAAAGGAATTTTAATTTCATGAACTAGCATGTCCCTAGAACATCTGATTAGTCCTCTGGTTCAATGACTTACATTTCTTATTGGATATCAATAGGTCCCTTTGACGCTACTTCCCGAGAGATCTCTACCTCAGAAGCCTATTACACACATTAAAAATATATTCTTCAAACATCTAGTGATAAAATAACATCGTTAACTTAGTCTAGAAAAATACATCCACCAGAACAATTGGTGGTGGGCCTTTCAACTGATCATTTTTAGAAAAATTCAACTTCTGACAATCATATGTAAAAATGATCTGCGATTGGCACCCATCAAGGAGGCCTCATCGAGAATCAATCCAAACTGTCGATCTTGATGCAGAATCCTCACTGTTTGGTGTCATGAATACATCCTGAGGAGAAAAACATGTATCTCGGTTAAAGGAGTATACCTAGTGATCTGACCCAAGAAGGACATGGGAAACACAACCTATTCTTATATAATGTGTGTAACATTATTTGTCAGAAACCAGCTTTCTGATGGACCGAGTCTAAAATCAGGTTATCAGAGTCCCACTGAATGGATAGGTCGACCAATACACCAACACAAAAAACAATGGCATGAGAGTTGAACTCAAAACATCTGAACACTATCGCTATGCAAACCAAAACATTCTTCTGATACTACTGCCTGAATGTAGTATTGACCAACCTATGATATCACTCTATCATAACCTATCCCATGGGGCCCAGGTTTTGACTACCCCACCCCCACCTATCCTAGGCCATTTGATGGAAACTAGTGCCGAGAAGGCATATCCCACAAATGGGAGGCATTAACATAAGTACCTGCACACATGCCCACAACACTAGACCAAAGGTGAAGGGAAGTAAAAAATCACAGGAATCTATGCATGAAGACAACTATATAAAACATAACCAGAGTGCACTCCATATAGAACAACTATACCATTATTTTGGTATGTCTAAGAGAATGTTCTCTATTAGGAACATCCTACTAGGAGCATCTTCAATGCCAATCATTGTAGGATCATTCATCATTTTATTGCTCACAATGCAAGACAATGAAATCCTAAGTGGAGAGGCCCTCCCACAGGACTATACACAGATGAGGGGGCCTTCTCCAAACCATCTCGTGAAACCTATGTCGCTCCTATAGAAGGGGCACACACCTTAGTTTTTTGAAAGACAACTAGCTCTTATTTAGGTAACATAATCATTAAATGGATGAGCCTTCTCCCCACCAATAGTTGGGACGAGGGAGTGAAACATCATAAGTGAGGACCCACACCCATAACCCATAGGGGTTTATGACTCATGAAGGACTCACACCTTGATCCCATAGGGGTGTACAATTTTTTATGTTGAGGACCCACACCCTACCCAGTTGACGAGTACTACTGAATGACTAGAGGACCTGCTCCCTATTATGACACATGGTAACTAACCATATCAGTTCACATGTGGAGGACCCATTCCCTAAAACAATATAAGAGTAACGAATCCAATCATACCTGACTTGTAGCCTACCGTGTAGTGGATTTCCGACTATATGTACATTATATTTGGAGGACCAGCACCCTAGTACCATAGGGGAGTATAGACTCCATGGATAGAGTACATGCTCACTAGTCCCATAATGATGTAACTACTCTTCCTTCACGAACATCTCTGGGAACCCACAACCTAGTCCCTCATGGGAGTAACACACCTCGAGTAAGCTACCAAAATGAAACGAACATTCTCCCATGATGTGGGGAGTCCAAAAATTACAAAACATGGCGATTCATACTGATGTGTGCTTATACAGGGAGGAACAACTCCTCAAACCATTAGGTTGTCTTTCAACATAAACCAAAACTCAACGGGATTATATCAAATGGAGCCTCTTATCATGATGATACCAAAGCCATAAACATCTCATGAATTGGACATATGGTTTAGAGGATAAGAACATTTTAGTGAAACGTGCATGGTCAGGTCCAGATCCGGTCCGACCCGGTTGAGCCAACATGACACGAACTGACCCGCCACTGCAGGACACTTTAGCCTGAACCAGACATAGTGAAAGCCGCATCACGTGGCCGATAGGTGTCCAACCACCTCCCCTGCACGGAGTCCCACGTACTATTACTGACCTATGGCCCAGTCATGGGACCCCATCCTGATGCATTGCCTCCCTGGTGCCACGGTTCTGCACATTTGTAGCCCAGTGGTCGCGGCCTCTGCTACTAGGGTACACTGTCGGCACCGAAAGACCAAGGGTTTCTTCTGAGGGCCACTAGACATGAATCAGTTGTTTGTTCTTTAATCGAGAGGGATTTCTGAAGTCTATGGTTTGTAATATTTATTGCCAGGTATTCAAAACAATGTCATGATCCCATTCTAGTGTAATGTAGTTCACATGGGATATCTCCCGCACTTCCTTGATCTGGTCATCACCGTATTCATCACGCATCCCTCGTGCCTTGTTTATCCCAGATCCATGATGTCAGATCATTGTTCCAATATATGTATGTGAAATGATCAATCAATCTTCATTCAATGAAGAATGCAATGAATTTAAGGGAGAAAAGAACAAGACACAACCTGAGGATGAAACCTTGTCCCCTTGTTCGTTCCAGCCACGATCCAATCCATTATAAGGGCCAAGATAATAGAAACCAAATGTAAAACTAATTTCACCCAAAATTATCCGACAGTCAAATCCTCCAACAAGATTGATCGAGCCAGGTGTCAACCTATTCATGAGTTGATCTAAATTTTTATTTTGAAATAATGAAAATGGGAAAAAATAGAAATAAATACCCCAATCATGATTTAACCTCTTGTAGACATAGATCGAAATCATGTTTCCATGTCGATCCTTATTCTTCCAGCGTTTGTCGATTCTTCGTCACATGATCAAATCCGGACCCATGATCGATCATCACCGGCAAGAGAGTATCCTCCTCCTTGACTTAGGTAATATATGGAGGAATTATCAATCATTATGAACTCTAATTATTGTCCCTATCCTCGATTAATGGAGGAAACATGTTAACGCATTAACGCATTTTAGCATTACTATTTTGCATTGAAATATGGTCTTCATGCTGCTTCATTTATGAACGGATAAAGGGATTCTATGTCACTGCATCATTTTGTTTCCATAGTTAAAAAAATTTAAATAGAAATAAAATAAACGTCTATGTTTATTTTATTCTCCTTTAAAATGTCCAAAAAATTTACTTTTACCATCAACCCGTGCCGGTCAAGGTTAGGGTCCGCCTAAGAAAAGAACACCCTAATGAGGTCAATGTTACTCTCAGATTTCTAATTTGAGTAACTGTTAATGAGTTATAAGGATTTTAACAAAATAAAGAATATTTTATTTAATTACTTATTTACAGTGACAACCAAAAAACTAATTTCCACAGTTGGCCTGAACCGGCCAATGTTATCCTCTCACTAAGGGAAAAATGACCTCATGAACTCAATGGTTGTCTCATATTTTCAATCTGAGTCACCACTCATGAGTTATAAGTACATGAAAAATAAAATAATCTTATTTCATTATTTTATTTACAGTTATTCCATTTTTTGGGTTTTCTCACTGGAGACTCGCGTCGACTAAACATAAGTCACACCATGTGTAAATTGACTGCTTTGAACGCAATAGTGTCCCCAAATTTCTTATCCATAACCCTATTTAAGATTTATTAATTTTTTTAATAATACCACTAAGAAACAATATTTAAATACATATCATTTTTAGCACATCATTCTGGGCATTCTGGCCCTCGAAATCACACGCCGTCTCAGCGCCCGATCTCGTAATTTCCCAATTTTTTTTTAAATAATGGAACTAGGAAAATCTGAGTTTCTATATTTCAGGATATGAGATATTTTAAACAACAATATTAGAAGAAAATATTAGTGGTTGTATAATGAAAAAAAACTAAAATGCTTGAGAGAAGACATTACCTCTTAATAGGCAACTACTTTTGGTTTGTAACAAAAGGATTCCTTGGAAGGATTAGAGGACAAAGGAAGGATTCGAGGTATAAATAATAGATTTTTGGACTATATTTGTGTGTATCATGATTCAACCTATGTTTTTTGAGAGGTGTGAAGAATGGGGAGATGTGGTGATCTATTATAGGGAAGGAAAAGGACTCAGTTAAATTTTTTGTAATCAAGTTAGGTGTACAAATGTTTTTATCTTACTAATGTCATACCAAACACAAAAAAACTCAATAGAGTATGTTTAATGGATTAATTATGTCATAAAACGATTTTTGGACAAGTGTCTAGGTCATTTTGTCCCCTATGTTATATAGGTTTTGTCCTTTGTTAACATTAAACATATATTAATAGTTATTATTAATTTTAATTACTTTAAGTCATATTTTTGGTAAACAAAATTTGTTTTTATTAGAAATTAGAAATTATTATTATTCCAAATATTAAATTAATTTTTACAAATTAAAATCATATAATTTGATAAAAATAATTTAATATTCATCCCGCATGTCAGACGATAATTTAGGTTTTTAAAGTAAAAACGTACAAAAGATTGCAATATTTTCATAATCAATTTCCAAGTGAAATTTACACAAATGAAATAAATTTTATTAGTTGATTAAAATAATAGATATTTATTTTTTAAAAATAATTAAAATTATAATTTGTCCAAATAAATAAATTGTATTAAAATGATGTTTTGAATTAAAATTTAGTATTTTTAACTATTTATTAAAAAATGATATGTTTCAGAAAAATATTTTTTTTACCCTAACCTAATTAGTATGATAATTTCTGATATATAAATTCTATTTTGATATATTAAATAAATTAAATTTCCAAAATTCATTCTCAATTTGGGTTTCCATTAAAAGGAGGTAAAATTGCCTTTCAAATAAATAAAGCTTTTTTATGTGTGAAATGGAGTTTGTTCTTATGTTATTTATATAAAATCTAATAAATGAGTATAAAAATATTTTTATATAATATATAATATTTATATTTAATAAAAATAATTCACTAATTGTAATTAATTATGTTTATTAAGATAAAAATCCATTAAATGAATACAAATAAAGATATTTCTTTTTATATCCAATTGGTTATTATTTTTGTTTATCATTAATTAGTAAACAATTAATTCATTGTATATTTATATAAAACATTAATTTCATTTGTTATATAATAATATTTGTAAAACTTTAACATCATGGCTAACTTATATGATATTATATTAAATGAAAATATTTTAAGAATATATTGTTATTTTGTGTAACTCGATCTTGCATGTAACAAAAGCGATCATGGATGATCACTCTGGTGTGTAATGAATGATATCAAGGAAGGTATATCATGATTGTAAATAAATATAACACATTATTTAATGCATTACATGCTATGTAATATAATAAATTTTTTAAGTTAGTAAATATATTGTAAATTGTTGTGTTATTATATTCTCTTTATACACATTGTGTTGTGTTCTATTCACACCATTGAATAAAACATTGTACTTTATAATTTTAGGGTGTTACAATCAATGTCAATAATAGTGTGGTATGATATCCAATGATAGTTTTGTTATCAATTCATCTATATAGTTAATAAGAAAAAAAATAAAAGACCTGTCAAATTAAAAACAATGAGAGAATTAGAGTGTTTCATATTTCAGTTCTATGTTGATGGTATTGATTTTCTCATTAATATAGGCCACTCCTAAAGATAAATTTTTATTCATATCTGTAGAGAATAACCATGATGATTTGAAAATACCTGTCATTCTATTATAGTATCCGGGTGGTTTTTATGAACATTTAAATGTTTCAAAATGGTTGGATGTTCCCATTTACTGAAATTGATTAAAGTATCTTCCAATGGAGGTAGCTCAAAGAAATTGAACAGGTAAGGTGAAAACTACAACCATAACACATAATCTAGCTCCTATGCTATCTCCATCTCTAAATCCCATACCATACAGCGTGACACATCCTCTTGAATGATAACAATAAAAATTATAATCATTATGAGGTGAAAACTAATAATATCATTAATTTTGGAATATATTGAATAAATTCTATTACTTCAGTGATAAACATGTTCATGGTAATTTTATATTATCTTTGGAGAACTATTTATTGAGGTTTTCAAATCATAATTTTTTTATTATTGTTAGAAAAATATTCAAATTATTTCCCCCTTCCTTCAAATGTTAGTCCACACCATTAAGAATTTCATTGTTTTAAAATACATTCTATAGGAGATGGTTGATTAGAGGTAGGTAAAGTTATTAAATCCAAAAAAATAAATGACTTCTTTTTCTACTATAGTTATGTTGGAAAAAGAGAGTATAATTTTGTTAAATGAATGGGTGTATTGAAGTTGAATGAATATATGGATAGAAAGATTATCAATAAAACTCATGATTCCTCAGGGAATAATTAATCTACTAGGTTATACACAAAATATCTCTTGTTCGGGTGTGACCAACCTCATCATCATATTAATAATCCAATATCTATTAATATGAGAGATTGTGTAATGAAAAAAATGATATGTACTGGATGAATAACCCAAAGAAATTCTAAGTGCATTCCAGACCCTCTCACACATAATTACTCCAATCCTAAGAAGATTTACATCATCTAACCAATTGAAATAATCATCAGATAGTGAATTAATATTTGGATCAATAATTAATTTAATATATAACATCTATAATGAGAAGTATTATTTTTAATCATAGATCCTTACGCCTAGTCTCAAAACCATAGGTAGAGGTCACATTAGCCACATGAATAGAGGAATCTACAGTTATGACCAAAAAATATTCTACTGAAATTCCTTCTAGGGTTATTTATGTTTCTATATTGCATGGTAAATCTGGTCATTTGGTCCAACAAGGTCTTGAAAAATTCTCTATCATATGAAATGGGTAATCCCACCATTATTGTTTTGGGTGACTAGTTGGATGGTGTGCAAGAGTCCAATCATCCCAAACGAGTTAGCAGACCTAGTCGACCTAATAAACTAGTGATAATAGTGCCTTCATCATCTACATAATTACCCAACCATCCTATGTCAAGTGATTTAGGAGCAAAATTTTGTTTGTTGAAGAAATCCAAATTTTGTAAGGGTAGAACTCTACCTATAAAATATGGAATATGAAAACAATTATCATTATCATCGTCTAATCTTTTAATTATTGATTATTTCAAATTATGAATGGGTCTCTAGGAAGAACTTGTGGAATAACATCCCCTCCCTCAACTATTGGATTATAATGTTACATTTTCTTATATATATCATGTATAGGTAGATCCCATTAATTTTCACATAGTTATATCTTTTATAGTTTAGGACATGGATATTATTATTCTTGGACATATCACATGTTTTTATGTATCTGGGAAGATAGATGACATTGAAATCAAATGAGAAATAATTTTTAATGTATCACGAATCAACCATATTTTAGTTAGAATGATTTATAAAATTTGTTACAGTAAATCAGATAGTCCCCCCTCTGCTCAAAAAAGGTACGGTTCTAAAAGGAGTGAGAAAACAAAACATAGATGAGTCAATCTTAAAACCTCAATTTACGGACCTTGTATTTGAATATGAACTCTTGTTTATTTCATAAGATATATCATTCAACGTCCTTTGAAGGTGGAAATTATTTCATTAACATGTGGTAGTCCCTTCGTCATACAATTAAGATCTCAAATACTATTTAAATGGACCAATCATGATATTTCATGGATATAAAAATATATTTCCATCTCCGAAATAAAAACACACCGATGTTTTATTTTATTAGATAGAAAGAAAAAAATGATAAAAGATGATGTTTCAAGTGTAATTACACTAAATTTCCAAGAACCAATGTTGTAAAAACCATTTAATAGATTGATAGAGAATATATATTTCCCATAAAAAAATAAAAATATATGTTAAGATATGGGTATGTATTCATTAACACTTATGATATTAGTTTCATCAGGTAAACCCAATAATACTGAAGTGGTTTCTGATATTTATAATGAAAATAATACCCTATATTAAAATACTCACATTTTTTCTGTAGAGTTTTATATATCACCTACATCGTTATCTGAATCATAAGAATCTCATGTATCAATGATAAAGACTGGGAGTACGCATTCTTCCCATTCTGTTTATTTGGATATAGACACTTCTCCTACCTTTGAAGATTCACAATCACTACTCAATCCTAGTTAGAGTAATGTAGAGGAAATACGAAGGAGATGATCTTAAAGATTCCCCTCCGACAATCACTGATGGTATCTATCACATAATTAACGAGGTCAAGTAAATAAATATGGGTAAAAAGGAACATATTTAATCTACATTGACTAGCACAACCATGAATTCATGAGATAAATATGTATATAACTCTTCTATAAAGAAACACATAGATATGTTCATGTATAATTACAAAACAATCGAAAACATGTCCTATATATAGTCACAAACCACATAGGTTTTTCAAAGGATCACCTTGGTCACAAGAATGTATCCAGATGAATGAATCAAACACTACTTCCAATGTTAAAGCCACATATTATAATACCATAAATGTAAACATCATTCAAGATGTTGAGTCCCTCACGTGTCTTTCATATATTATCCCTTACATGAAAAATAAGGGGTAGATTATAGTTTTCATCAATTTAATGGATCTAAATGGGAATTTTACAAATGGTGAGAAACCTATTAATGTTATAGAACATCTTATCGATGAAACAGATTTTTATCTATCCACCTGCAATATTGACGACTATTTACGATATAACATAACTGAGATGGACCTAGAAGAATAAGATCCCCATGATTTTATTTACCCATATGTAGTCTAATTATATTATATAATTATTATTTTTTGTATTACCATGGTACCTCAAACTGATTTTCAATGAAAATCATTTTTAAAAACTTAATTGGAATGTCCATCATCTGCTATGTCTAATATTTGGTAGTGATGTCTAAACAAAATTTTTATTAGATTGTGTATATAGATATAATTTTCAACTATACTTGAAATCATATATATCAAATGAATCCCATGGAAATCGCATTCTATGTTACCATGATAATTTCTCATTGCTTCATATCTCACCATGGTGGAATTGAAGTTGATCCAAAGAAGGAAATGGAAATCAATAACATGTCACCACCTTGAAATGTTAAATATTTTATAGGATTTTAGTGATTCATTGAATTCGACTAGTGATTTGAATATATTTTTCATGAAAATATTTAACCTTTTACCCTACTAATGATAATATGTGTCATTTATCAATTGACTGATGATTGTAAAGAATCTCTTGATTATATTACGAAGTATATTTTCTATCCAATAATGCTAATGATTACTTTATAATTAAATCCATTAATTCTATATTTCATAGAATTAATATGATCATTGGTCACTTTTATTAAATAAAATAACAATATAGTTAATGGGAGTTTCCTCTATTATCTTGTTATAAGAATTATCAATACTGAGACTCAATATTTAGACATTTAAAAGAGATTACATTCACTAATCAATGATATTTAAAAACTATTTCACTACCTGCAACATCATAGTGTCCACATAGTTTATTAAAATTCCGTATAAAACAATATCCTCAAAATTCATAGGATAGATATATTTTTTCAGAATGGGTAGTCACTTTTTAGTAGTTTTACATTTGAGTCATACTATAAAAGTATATAACATGGTAGGTATTATCATTTTTTATTTTAAAATTTCTTCTATAGCCTGAACACTATTGGAAAAATAATTTTTAATGATGATTTCTTCTTTATCAATGACTACCCCAAAAAATTGGAGAAATATTTTTATGGTGATTCTAAAATTCAAATAAGAAGAAGAATGGAAGACCCAAACATAATAGAATCAATTTTGGATTCAATCTTATTTTTCCAGAAAAGTATGTTCTTCTTTATTCCTTGTTAAAAGTCTACAATAAAAAAGATGAAGAATATCAACCCTCATTTCATTATTTTAACCGATGGTGCTAATATCAGTGGGATTCATGAATGTAAAAGGTGATTCAGTGTTAGGAATCAAACAAATCAATCATCACTTTTCCATAATAGTGCATGATTTTATTCCCATGTGTGAACATGTACTAGGTTTAATAGAGGAATTTCCCTCAGATACAACATTAACTCACAAACTATGGACTTCAATTAATTAGAATATACATTAACTAATGACCCAACAACATTATCAGATCCAACCCCATACAAAATGGTAATCAGTATTGTTCCTGGTAGAATGGTATCACAATTAATTTTTAGAATCATGGAAGAGATCAATGAGATTAATTCCATACCTAAAAAATATAATTACATAAATATATGGATGAATTCCATATGAGATTTCTTTCAAAAAATCATTATTCCCTCATGTTTAGTGAAAAAAGGGAAAATCTAAAAGAATTAGTTACATTTACACATTATGAAAACCAAATATCTCATATGGTCCTCTATAAATGAGGCATTCATAGTATTCTGGTCATTTCAGTTGAGGGAGGAAACTATTGTTGTTATTCATGAAGTCAATAATGGATATTTTTTGATCATCAGTTTTGGATCAATATTTCACATAAAATTTAGAGTAATGGGTATTTATATCCATAAATGACACAAGATTGTTCCAAATACACCAAATGTCCCATTCCTTTTAGAAAATATCCACCATTATCAACCAAAAGCATGTTATATTATAAAAAACTAAAAAAACATAGTGATTTTTCTTATGAATAATGTATGTTGTATGTCCATATCATGTAGCTATATCCATGAAGTTAAAATGTATATATACAACTAATTTTTTTCCATCAAATGGTTTTAATCTATTCCCATTATGGAATTTGGAACAAATAACATCATCAACACCATGAATTCTAATTTCATCCCCATATATGGTGTCTCTAAGACAATATAAATATACTATATAACCAATTTATGTTATCCTAGAATAAGAAGGTTTTGTTGTAAGTATCACACTGGGTCACAACCATTCATCATGGTATCAATCATCATAAAATTGTTAGGTAGTTTCATTTAATAAAATTAGGTCAAACATACTCCAGACATTGCGGGAAGAAAGGCAACAATTATTGTCCTCAAATACATCAAAATTTAATGTGGGAGTTTTGTATCAAATCTATTACTATAATATAATAAACCGAATAAAAACATGTATATAAGGCAGAATTAGTTCTATATAATGATTTCCAGTTACCTTAACTCGGAATTTGAATTTTCCATATACTCTTTATAGATGAGAAATCTTAAAAGAGATTACATGAATTGGAATGACTTGATGAGAATATGTTATAGAAATTGAAAAATTTATAGGGTCATATAACCCAAATTGAATGATATTTTAATAAGGAAAAAAATTCATTTAATTCCTTTTAATCAAATTTGAATTGGTTCTCAAAACACTAATGATACCTTAGATGAAACCTCTAAAACTGAAACCAAAATGGGGGAGATGATGTTTTTGAATTTATAAGGTCTACTCTAGAACTGCATATTCACTAGTCAACATGGGTGTGGAGCATACTATTCCTCCTACCAACATAAGTATTCTTCAAAAAATTATCGTGATCAAAATAAATGGTCCAAAATTTAATGCCATAAAATGAACATCATTAGTCAACACTATTAGACATTAAATTGCATAAAAAATTCAATATATATGTTTCACATTAAACTTTAAAAAAATATCCCAATCATAACAAGTTAATCCAAACCATGTATCATCATTATATTGTAATTTAAAAAGTAATGTCCAATGGCATTATTGTAAGAAATTAAATTGTATGGTTTATATCCCCATCATATGATGTGAAACTATGTGAGAAATAGACCCTTTCTGAATGGGAAATTCTTATTTTGTATCAATCATCCACCACAAAATATTCAAGTACAATGATAATATAGATTATCATTCCAAGTATATATAAAATTTCACTAAGAACTCCTATATCATATCTTGATAAATACCTCTCACCTATCATTAAGGTTCATTAGTCCTGAATTAGATACACTCAAGTCCCTAAATTCTTGTTGCATAGGTTTAACCATGTCATGTAATCTCACATCTCATTGGTAAATGAAATATGACCCTAAAAATTAAACCCCATTCATATCAGTCGTATGGTATAAAAAAAATTGATAATTTCCTACAAAAAAACATAATAATTTATGTATTTCACATAAGAAAAAAATACACGGCAGATATTTTAGTAATATTTAAATGACCCTCCAATTTTAATTAGTTTCTCACATTGAACACAACTTGTATGATAATATAAGTTTTGGATGACGATTAAAATTTGAATAATTAAACCATGTTATAAATTGTTGTATGTAATGTTTTTCACATCCTATATGACCTTGAACTAATAGGAGTGGCCTTCATTATACACCTTATTCCTCCTTACCTATGAGTAAAATATTTATAAGAAATATTTATATTATTATGTGTAAATTGATTATCAGGTTGATTAGATACATATTGAAATTTACATCCCTCTCCCTAGGATAAAATTGAAAATAAAACATTCCACCTCCTACATTAAAGTCAAATCATCAATGGGAATCCCCTTTTAATGAACTACATGTGGCTCAATTTTCATTTCGATGAGAAATGTAATGAAAATTAAATTCCCCAGCATAGGCCTTGACATAAAAAAATAAATTATGTATGTCATTTTCACCTGAATACAATCTAGAACTATATAGAGAAACATATACAATAGTAATGTGAAATTGGGTCTTAGAATTATATAGGTTTTACAATCACATTGTCTTAGATACTTTAATTCCAAAAACATTAAAAATCATTTTTGGACATTTTATTTTCAGATATAATAATTAGTGCATCAAGAAACTGAAATCATCTTAACCATTTCCAGTATATTTATGATAATAGAATCTGACTCTGAAGGATAACCATCCATTTAGTATTTGTAATAAACCACTGATATGGATCTACATATGCACCCCTGATATAGCCCATCAAATATATGTGTCTTCATGCTAAAGAGATAAAGGGAAAGCTATATCCATGTTCTATTGGAACATTTGATCTTCTAGGATGTGTTATAAAAATCACATATTAGTTTCCACTACCCCAAAGACTTTCAAATTCAATAAGATCTTCCATGTTTTCTTACTAATATATTAAATGCCAGACCCAATGTGTATACGTAGCATTAAAGGTGTGTAATTGGAAACATCACATTCATATGAAGAATATTTGTTCCATATTCATGATGAATGGTAAAAAATGATGAGGAAAAAGATAACTCAACTTCGGAATATTATATAGACAAATCAAAATATTGATGGAGCATCTTTGGATCTCAAAGAAGCGATAAAGTAAATATATCGCTATTTATTTTGAACTTTGATTCAATGTTTTAAGAAGTTTTTTAAGGTTTTGAGAATTTAAAACACTATGATGATTCTATATTTAAATATATATCATTTTTCTAAAAAATGTAACGTGTTATGAAAAATTAACTTCCTGAATCACTGAACAAAAATAACCCATAACACAATTTAATAAAATTAATTTATCCAATGGAAGGTAGTTATTAGATTATGGGTTACAAAAATGGGAATCAATACCATGAAATTTATAAATAAATAAAAATTATGGTAATGAGTTAATAAATTAAATTGGAACATCTAAATGAATAATAAATCATTTTATGCATATAATATTCCTTTTCATATGTAATTTGTTTCTTATATTATGATTACATAATTATTTTAATGAAATTGTTTTTTGATATATAAAAAAATGTTAACATTCATAAAAAGGTTTTTACTAAGAAAGTAATAAATTTTTTATTTTCATGGATTATTTATTTTTCTTAATCATATTTTATATAAAAAACTATTTTAAATTTAAAAACATTTAATAAATTTAATGAAATAATTTAAAATGATCTCTTTTAAATGAGGACACTAATATAATTTTTAATGTTACATTGGAATAAATTCACTCTCATAGAAAATTTAGGTTCACTAGTTTTAAGAAAACATAATGATTAAAACATTCTTTCTACAAACATGGTTTTCCAAAAAAAAATATTTTTTTATTTAAAAGTTAATTTCATCATATTTGGAATTTAAATAATGCTAAAATGGATCCAAAATTCACATTATTCAAATTATAATTTTGTATGATGTATTATCTTTTATTTTTGGTAAAAAAAATAATTTCTGTGAATAATATTTAATAATCGTTAATATGTGTTAAAATGAGTATTCTATTATAAAAATATTTTTACAAAATAAACAAGACTTTAGACATTCTATAATACATTTTTTAGGATGGTAATTCAATCCCACAGGTCTCACAAACATTTACCCACCTATTTCTCTTACCTCACCAAAACCACTTTACCACCCATCTGAAAACATTTTTACCCCTCACCTAAAAATAGTTTCCAGAAAACAAACCCTATTTACACCTATAAAAAGAGATCACTCCCACCCATTATATCATCTCTATAAATTGTAAAGGAATTGATCATGAAGTTCCCATAACTATCTCTCTATACATATCATCATGTTGATCCAGTTTTTCTAAGGTTTTCACCCAATGTTTTATGAAGTTACAAAAAAAGTATGTTTTTTTTCTCTTCCACCTTTTGATTCAAGTAATTATTTTATAAAATATTCATTTTGAATTCATGGTTATTAAGCTTCAATTTATTTTGAAAAGGCCACTTTTCTACAATAATTAAATCCAATTGATCAAATACTATCATTCCCACTTAGTACACCATTTTTATAATCTTTTTTTATTGTTTTAATACAATTAAAATCACTCCATTATATTATGCGGAATATTTTCATATTTTAAGACTTTTGAATCCATGAGATTATGATTTCAGGTTTTAATACTAAACCCTTTTACCATTTATAGGATTACATATTTATTATAAACTACATTTCTCTCCCATTAAACCATTTATATAATCCCTTTTTCTTTCCATCATTCTACCTAAATCACTTCTTGATAGTCCAAGATATATATTCATTTTTATGCCTTTTCAATTCCATGTTATTATTCTTCCATAAGTTCAAAATTTTCCCCAATACTAACCAAATTGATAAATATTAACATGATAAATTATTTCACTCTAATTTATCGAATTATATATCACTTTTATATAATCTTCATGATCACATTATTATTCATTAATTTTCTATGTTGTACATTCACATTGTGAATATCCCCACCCCATTACATTTAGGTGTGTTCGCCTTGATATATGTTCCCCTACTTTTTCAGGACATGCATGTATGAAACCCATATAAATTAATCACATTATTAAAATGATGAAATGCATTCATATGTTATATGATTGACACGGAATAAGAAATTATGGACATATGAATGGTTTTCCATGAAAAAATTCCAATGAATTGGGTAAATAATAAATCTGTAGAGATGATATGTACATGATACATTGGTAGTGTTCCTTGGTAATGTGTTGAGATACTTTGGTCAGCAACATTGGAAATACGATTTTGTAGTACCTTTTTAATGAGTTTTTTTGACACGATTATGAAGGTATCTTGTCTATGTTGTAGCCACATTTCCTTCTTATGTATAATGTACATAAGACCATGTTATTCCATATGATATTATGATCATGTTGTGAAAATCGTCCTAATATTCATGTTCTCATTTTATTCTTAACGTTTTATCCATGATGCACATTTATTGTTCTTTTTGATTTTTCATACTTTGGTTGGAATTATAATCACAACATTCTTTTAAAAAATCCCCCATGAAAATCCTTTGTCATCAGGTGATATAGGGTGGGATAACAAATAAGTATATTAGGAGAGTGAAATTATGTTATTTATGTAATACCTGTATTGTCACGACCTGTCCCCCGGGGCCCGTATCGTGACTACCCCAAGCCAGCCTTACATAGGATAGGGGCTGATGACCAGCACCAAAGGCGTAATTCCTCAAAAAAAACTAGGAAGGCATTTCCTTTATAAAACGTAAAACATGCTACCAGAGTACAAGAGGAAGCAATCACTACGAAAAGCTCTATACCAAGTATGCTGAAAGTAAAAAGGGGTTGAAAATAGAAGCCCGACAAAAAGGTAAAACTACAACTAAAGAATGTAAAACTGAAAAAGACAAACAACTGAAAGGTGGAAGTAGCTCATGGATCATCCTCAGAGATCATCCTCTTCGAAACTCTGCATCTATCGGTCCAATCCGTGTGCCATCACGCCAAGTGTACACCTCCGGGTACCGTCCAGTCCTGGTGCTCTCGACCTTCTTTAGGGATGTCCTTCATCTGCATCCAACAGAACGAGGTGCGGGCATAACCCGTGCAGGGGTGACTATAACGATACTCAGCAGGGACCCCGAGACCCTCAAGGTCTCACAAAATACAACAATGATAAATCACAATGAATTATTTCAACAGATAACCATTACTTAGGTATATTCCCATAAATATACCTAAGTTATCAAGTAACCCATCTAAATCATGAAGAAAACACAAAAGTCATTGATTCAGATCAAACCAGGATTTTTATTCATGATGTCGAAACCACGGCTGCTGGAGAACTTCTCCTCTGTCGAGTATAGTGGGCCTACCAGTATAACCAAGTGCTTCCCACTATCCTTGGACTACTGAAGTACTCCACCTGTTGAGTACTGTGGGCCTTCTCTACAACCAAGCGCTTCCCACCATTGGTCTGCCGCTACAACCAAGTGCTCCCCCTCATAGCCTACAGAGGTACTCATTCTGTCGAGTACCACGGGTATGCCGCTATAACTGAGCGCTCCTCCATCGTGGGCCTGCTTCTACAACCAAGCGCTCCCCACTAGGCCATCGGAATCACTCCGAGTCGATCGATCAACAGTCGTCAAGTCTCATCCAGCTACTAGGTCTCTGCAATATGCTCACTCGTAACCAAGAGGGTCTACTACAAGGTCCACTAGTAGATACTCCAAGTGTCATGAAATCTCATGTAGAAGTATCACATGGACCACCAAGTCATAGGGGTATCAACACAACAGACGACACGTCACTCGAACACCTGGTCTGTGAGTTATTAGTCTTTTAATCCCGGGGGCCCGGTTGGTTTAGTGTACGAACCAACCAGACTGTATCTCAACTATACCCTGAACTCCCATGGGGTATTTTTAAAGGGACCGTTACTCAATGAGATTAACAGTGCCCCGGACAGTTCATCAAATGGATGTCCAGTGCCAAAGATATGGCCAAAGTAAACAATGATTCAGTAATGGGCCCTGGCCCAGTCCAACCCGATCAGACCGACTCGGCCCAACCGAGTATGGGCCGAACCGGTCTGGGTCGACCCGGTCGGACATGTTGGGTCTGACCTAGCCCATTGGGTGGGTCAGCCCACTATGTTTTCACCTAGTGCGCTGGGCTTGACCCAACGGACCGTGAGGGCGGTTCGACCCGATAGTCGCAACGTAGGCGGCTTGGTAACTCGGTCTGAGAGACCGAGCCGATTCGTCCAGAAACACCGCGAGGGTGATGTGGGTCATCTCAGAAGGTCGGGGGATGAGAGGCCAGCGGGCGGGCCGTGCGGGGTTCGGGCGGGCCAGCTGGACACCGGGAAGGCCGCGGGTGCACCGGGCATGCCGCGGTAGGAGCCGGGCATCGCGCTGGCAGGGGGCGCGGGATGCCGGAAGGGCGCTGGAAGGGGCGCGGGGAGCGGAGAGTGTGCCGGCAAGGGCGCGGGGTGCCGGAAGTTCACCAGCAGGGGGCGCGGGGCACGGTTCTTGGGGAGCATGCCGGTAGGGGGCGCGGGGCACTGGGAGCGCCGGTATGGGAGTGAGGATCAAGGAGTGCGACAGCAGGGGCGCGAGGCACCAAGAGTGCGCCGACAGGGGCGCGGGGCACCAAGAGTGCGCCGGGAAGGGTACGGGGCATCAGAAGTGCACCGGAAGGGGGCGCGGGGTGCCGGAAGAACGCCTATAGGGGCGTGGGGGTGCAAGTTGCGCACCAGGGCACCGTGGGGGCGGCACAGTTCAAAGAGGCCGCGGGTAGCATGAAATTTGTTCTCCGCCTTCATCGTCGTCGCCTCATTGCCATGCCGTCGTGGATTCATCACAAAAAGAACAACGGAGGGGTCATGACATGATGGTTTGGCCCACACCCTCCGCGTTTAGGGTGGTAGAAATTGGTTCGCAAGTATGAAGCACAACAATCCAGCATTCATTGTTTTTTGGAGTAAGGAAGAACATAAGTAAAGATCATACTTAGTCAAAAATAGACCCCTACCTAGCTCGCTTGACGTCACTGGCACAAGAAGGAATGTGTTGAAGTTGTCGACGTTTATCTCGTCTGCCACACACCTCCAATTCCGGGCTCGTGCGTGGGTGCTTCGTAGTCGAAGATGCAGACAGCCCACGTTAGAAGAAGTCCCAAGGAAGAAGGTCGAAGTAGGTTAGCGTTCTTCATCTGTGGTGCATTATTCATTGCGACAGCGTAAATTAATTTTCATTCCCCTTTTTAAATTTTTCATGCCCCATCCCCCGGGGCCCGCATCTTGACTACCCCAAGCCTGCCTTCCGTATGCCAGGGGCTGGCGACTAGAACTAAAGGCGTAATTACCTAAAACTGGGAAGGCTTTGCCTTTATAAAACGTAAAGACACAAAAATGGCAAGAATTAGAACTTCACAAAGAAAAGTGTATTTTATTAATACATCTCAAAGTACAAAGACACATAACAACCACAAACAACAACAACAAGGAAGCTAGAAGCACCAAGAACAAAGGCCTCCATGACTAGAACTAGTCCCGCTCCTGTCCACCAGCTTCCGGAGCTCCATAGTCGTATGATTCAGCTGGCTGATTCCCTACTCTCCCATGTCCACCCATTCCCTGCGGTCGGGGTGGAACTCCTTGCGGTGGTGGTGGCAACACCTCGAAGCGTCATCCACCACCAGCTGCACGACCATCTCCTCTACCTCAGTCTCCTGCTCCTTGCGGTCCGCCTCGATTGAACCTCTGCCTCTTCCTGGGAGGTCCTTCATCTATCTTCTAAACGCCTGTAAGGCGGGTCGGACAGTCACATGCCATGTGACCAAGCCTGCCACAGGAGTAACACTGTCCCCTCCTAGAAAGTTGTTCTCGGCCCCGGGTGCCTTGCACCGATGATCCTGAGTCAAGCGGTGGACCACCCGTGGGTATGGTCTTCTTGGAACCCTGCATCATCTGTATACTGCCAGCTGCAGAAGAATCCGCTTCATGTCGACTAGTGGTGGGTTCCGTTGCTGGAGATTTCTTAGCAATGATACTCTCCACTAGGAGGTCTTGCTCCGACACCCCTGTCTGCATCGGAATGCTGTGAGAAACAACTGAAGCTCTAATCTCTTGCCTGATCCCCAGCTCAAAGGTCTAGACCCAAAAGAATGGGTCCTGTACCATATCTGTAGAGTAGCTCGAGATGTATACGAACCTTGCTGAGTAGTGTGCTACTATCATGACGCCCTGATGCAGATGCAGTAGCTCCTTTATACGCACCGCTCGAAGGGTGGTTGGTACAAACTCTGCCCGGAACATGCTCTCGAAGTCTTCCCATTGAAGTGTCACCTCATCATGTATCTGGAGTATCAGGCTCCACCATCTGCCTACTGCTTCCTGAAGGAGGCTCACAGAAAGGATCACCATAAACTCTACTAGTGTCCCTACCAGTCTAAAGTCTCTCTCCAGAACCTCAAGCTAATCCTCAGCCGCCTGTGGGTCAGTCTCTCCCAATAACCTGGTTGGCCTCTGGTGTTGGATCTCGTGCAGCGCGCTAAAGTAGCGTGTATCGCCTCCTGTTGGGGATAATGGCATCGGTGGCCCAACAAGAAGTGTTACCGATGGTGCCTCCGCTGTTTCCTCAACTGGAAGAGGGCCCTGTACTGAGGACTCATTGCTCGATGGACTGTCAGTACGTACAAATCTCGGGGCCCTAGCTGGTCATCAGCAGGGAGGCATCCTGAAAGAAACAGATGCAACACGGTCAAAGATTAGACTTGTTGAGCTGACCAGGTTTTGAGTTGACTTAATGAAACTTTTGAAAACACACACGCAATCAGTCTTTCCATGCACTAAGTCAGAAATCAGAAGTCAGGGTCCTGGTGTATGGATACTTCGGCCACTCGGACCAACACTGCACTCCCTGAACTGAAAACCACACTTAGTATCCTTAAAACTATTGCATCAAAGAAAGAAAATATCATAATCCTAGTTCTACAGTAGAACTGACGTCCTCTGATACCAATTTGTCATGACCCATCCCCCGGGTCCCACATCATGACTACCCCAAGCCCACCTTCCATAGGCCAGGGGCTGGCGATTAGCACTAAAGGTGTAATTCCCTAAAACATGGAAGGCATTGTATTTATAAAACGTAAACAGACGTAAAATGGAGGAGAGGAAACATCACTAAGAAAAGTGTCTTTTGTTACTGCTGCTCAAATTACTAAGACACATAACAACCGCAAAAAACAACAAAAAGGAAGCTAGAAGCACCAAGAAAAAAGGAATCCATGCCTGGAACTAGTCCCGATCCTATACACCAGCTTCCGGAGCTCCATAGCCATATGCTTTAGCTGCCTCAAACTATGCTCTACCATGTCCACCCGTTCCCTGCGGTCAGGGTGGACCTCCTGGTGGTGGTGGTGGCAACACCTCGAAGCGTTGTCCACCACCAGCTGCACGACAAGCTCCTCTGCCTCAGTCTCAAGCTCCTTGCTTTCTGCCTCGATTGAACCTCTGCCTCTACCTGGGAGGTCCTTCATCTATCTGCTGATAATTTTTACGGCGGGTCGGACAGTCACGTGCCATGTGACCAAGCCCACCGTAGGAGTAACATTGTCCTCTCCTTGTAAGTCGTTCTCCACCCCGGGTGCCTCAGACATGATCCTGAGTCATGCGGTCGACCACCCATGCATCTGGTCCTCTTGGACCCCTGCGTCATCTGCCTACTACCAGCTGGAGAAGACTCAGTTGCATGTCGAATAGTGGTGGGTTCCGCTGCTGAAGATTTCTTAGTAAGGAAACTCTCCACGAGGAGGGCTCTCTCCAACACCCATGTTTGCGTCAGGATGCCGTGAAAAACAACTAAATCTCTAATCTCTTGCCTGATCCCCTACTCGATGGTTTGGGACCTGAAGAACGAGTCCCGTACCATATCTGTAGAGTAATGAAAGAGGTCTGTGAACCTTGTTGAGTACTGTTCTACTATCATGCTGCACTCCTACAGATTCACTAGCTACTGTATAAGCACCGATCGAAGGGTGGCTGGTACAAACTCCACCTGGAACATGCTCTCGAAGTCTGCCCATAAAAGTGTCGTCTCGTCATGCATCTGGAGCATCAGGTTCCGCCATCTACCAGCTACTGCCTGAAGGAGGATGGAAGCAAGGATAAACATAAAGTCTGCTGGTGTCCCTACCAGTCTGGATACTATCACCATAGTTTCAAGCCAATACCCAGCCAGAAGTGCTTAGGCACTGCCTGGGTTTGAGGCTTGGGGTCCACAATGAGGGTGTTATTCTTTAAAGGGGTGGATATTGTAACACCCCTGAAAAAGTGAGACATAAAAGGATAAATGTTACTACCCATGTCAACAAGGGGCACCTTTCTTTTCGGGAGCCTACCAGATTAAAACTACGCAGTTAAGAATGCTTGACCCGGAGTAGTAATCAGGATGGGTGAACTTCTGTGAAGTATCCCAGGGTGTGTATGAGTGAGGACAAAACACACTGAAAGAACATGTGTTGGCCTGTGGGGACGGTCATTAGTCTGATAAGCGACCCTAGTGAGTAATAGCCTATGGTGTGCTGGGAAGGCTACCTAGGTATTAGAGGATACCCATGGGGTCAGATGATAATGTTCAGGGCCCAGGGAGGCGGGTCGTGACATGAATAAAATTTAATCTATTCATTATCATTAACAAAATAAAAATCAAAATGTTCCTAAGGAAATGATTATTTTATTATTGTGTCACTGAATTATGTTTAAAACATTATATTAATTTTTTATTGATTATATTTTTTACTTTTCCTAAGATCATGATTTATTATTTTTTTCATCTCACCACATATACTAGGATAGTTTAGCTTTCACTCCTTTGGGACTCTATAATCATATAAGAAATTTGGTAATTAATTACCAATACTATTTATGCTAGGATATTATGAATATGATTAAAGGTTATCCTTATTTTGATGACTTTTATGTATAATATTAAGACTTGGTTGGGTTTACCTCTAAATGGAACCTGTTTCTTTCAATTTGGATGATCCCTTGAGTAATAGATTGGTAATTCTAGATGTAAAGGTGGGTGTCTGGGTGGATGTCTCATTATGGCATAACATACGTCTAAAAAATTATTAATATAAATAAATAAAAATATGTTCACTCATTAATGTTTCGTAAATGAAATAAATACCTTGAATTGAAATATAGACATGAAGACCATGTCACTGCATAATCTTCTAGACCTGAAATCCATGTCCATTCATAAACTTATAGACATGAAAACTAGTTCCATGGTTAATCTTATAAACCTGAAAACCACGTCCAATCATGAAATTGTGAATATGAAATCCAGTTTATGCATAACATATTTACTCCTGAGTAATACATCATTTTCTAATGCATTGGAGGGATATGTAATTCCTCACCCACCAATAACATATTGAAAACCATACATATTCCTGCCATAAAATTATTAAATATTCATCATACATATATATCATACTCGATGCAAAGAATATAGTTTTCATAAACATGTTATCAATTATTTATATAGAAACACAAGGAAAATAAATGGGTTTAATAAACTTCTCATCCTCATAATCAAAAATCATACATAGATTGAGTAAAAAAGGTATATTTCTATAATATCCCCAGTAATAAAAAATCAAAACAAAAGGGTTTTTTACTGATGAATGAATATTATATAAAATAAAATTTAAACAATTATTAAGAAAATATCCTTTCTATTTTTAAATAAAATCCATAAAATCAATGAAATGTCCATATATTAAATAATTTATTTTTGAAAAGAACCATTTAAACATGTAAAATAATCGTTAAATCACTAAGAGGTCATAAAAACGTGAAATTCCATTTATTCCGTACATGTAAAAAAAATTAATTTTATTCTATCATTTAAATGTCAGAAGAACCTATTCAATAAAATAACAAGAGTGATTTTAAAAAATTATATTAAGTATAAAATAGGTAAAAAAAACCAAAAAATCATTATGTAAGAATAATATCATTCATTCATATATATTTTAGAAAACATAGACACTATATAAAAAAGAATTTTTGAATAAAGGGAGAAAAAATATCTATTTTCATAGTAATGTAATATTAGTATCTTGAGTACATAGTGAGAGGAAACAGAAATAAAAACATTTATTCTGAAGAAATTACCAATGGTGAATAAAATTCACAAGTTGGTAGAGTGATAAATCATAGTATTTAACAATACAAAACTTAATAACAAATAATCCTAAT
The DNA here is from genome assembly GCA_963277665.1 of Viscum album. Lineage (NCBI taxonomy): Eukaryota > Viridiplantae > Streptophyta > Magnoliopsida > Santalales > Viscaceae > Viscum > Viscum album. The sequence goes on along the minus strand of OY728125.1, from coordinate 1,740,447,407 downwards.
AAATAAGGAGATTATAACATAAAACCATTACCACTTCAATTACCATTGATCATAATACCCATGAAAGAAAGTGTCTTAGATTTATGTTAATATCCATATAATTATCATGATAAAAATATTTAATACATTATTTATCACAATGTATTCCAAAAATAAGAAACATGTGGTGAATATGGCTTCGGTCTCACACAAGTAACAGTGACAAAAAAATAAAATACATATTTTGGTAACTTTTGAATTGAAAGTCTGGAGAAAGAATAAAATTAAATAAATCATTAAATATAATGATAATAAATAAATTCATGATATAAATTTAATATGATCTATATATACACCTAAAAAACAATTGGGTTCATAATATAGTATATGCCCCAAAGAAGATAGTTTGAGACAAAATCCCCTTACCTTGATCTGACTTCCTTCATACATGTTCAAAACTACTATATAATAAATGTAGATTTATAATAAATCCATTATTCAAAAATAATAATATATATCAATCCATTTATTAATTACTTAGAACATTTAATCATATGTTTATTAAAAATTATTTTTTAAAATCAACATTTTTGGTGAGAACTGATTCGTTTTTCATTTGTGATTTTTTCCATAGAATATATACTTTTAATTTCATAATGGTTACATTCTCTATGAAAATATTACCATTATATAAATATAATATATACTTATTATATATTTGTTATAATATTCTATAAAACTTAATGATAGAAAAAAAATTTACAACATTTATAGAGATGGCAGGTCATACGTACGCATGAATGATGTTTTGATTTCATGACTGGAGGAATGAAAGAGATTCAAATAATAATTCACCTTTATATAATAAATTTTTTATATAAAAATCATATTTTTTCCTCAAATACTTTTTATTTCCATCAATGTAATAATTAAATGGATATAATGTCACAATGCTTCGTGGATGTGGTTGTCTGCTCATACTCACGAGCGATGTTGTCGTTTTCCAATAGATTGAAATGAAAGAAGGTATATATAATATTATAGTTAAATAATTATAATTATTTCAAAAATATAATATAAATGTATTAATTACATCATTATATATGCCCATTAGAGGTGGTTATAGAAGAAAATTGTATATGTTAGCAAGGTGGGAGTTCTCCATATAGAGGATTGATAGATTCGTTTCCCATTTATATGAAGAGGGGGCATATAGAGGTAATTAATGAAAAATAATAAAATATTGATTATGTTAGATTATGGTTTTATAATATTTTAGTAATTAATACATGTATTAATGTGTTAAAGGAAAAAGTTAAAATGAAAGAGGTTGGTAATGAAATTAAGCTTTGTTTGGAAAAAACTTATTTGGATCTCTTATTAAGGACCCTAGGATTGGTATTTCAGAAAAAATAAGTGCTTTGATTTGGATAATTAATTTTCGGAGATAATTTGGAAGGTTTTTCTCTATATTAATGTCTTGTGATGTGTGAATTAATAAAGGTATGAGGTTCCCTTTAATGGTAAAGGAGAAGCGGCATTTTTGTAAATAACCAAATATGTCAAATAATGGGCTGCTACTCTCATAATAAGTGACTCCAAAAATGATAAAAAATTTATTTTATGATAGATATAGTTTATACCAACATATAACACGATTGAAACACTTTATTTGGACATGTTTATCCTTAAAATCCATCTTTACTTCATGTTACCATTTTAGTTTTCACCACAGAAACTAGATTTTTATTTGTTTATATAGGTACCTTTACATTTAATACTAAGATGAAATGATCGTTATTCGATAATTTTTAACCAATTATTTCAAATAATAAAATCAGTATATAATCTAATTTTTTTTAATGAAAAAAATATTTTTAACAGAGGCACAAGTATTTCGTAAAACCCTATTTCAACCATGACTACAGTAAATAATTTTTTTATTAATTTTTCAATTAATTATGAAGAAATTATGCTTTAAATATTAAATAATTTTAATGATTGATGATTAAAAATATTTATTTCATTTTAAAAAAATAAAATCATATAAGGTCTAGAATATAATTTAAAATTAAACACGTAATCACAGTGAAAATGTGGTTTTCCTAATGAAATATTATCATAATTGAAAACTATTTTAAAATAATAATTCAATATAAAATTGATTAAAATAACTTTAATTTTATTAAAAATAACAATATTAACCTAGATTTAATTTTAAAGAATTTTATATAATGTAGTCCCATTGTAAATACATTAAAGGAAATAATAGTTTTTATCAAACATTAGTATCATTCACAATTAATAGAAAAAGAAATGTTTCCAGAATGTTCCCTAAAATTTCTGTAAAAATAATATTTTTATTTAAAATATTGAGTTTATTTTTTCAAAATATTTTATTTATAGTTGGAAAATTTAATTCTAAAAAATTATGAAAAATGTGATGGCACTGCTTTTTAGAAGAAAATAATTTTTCAAATTTAAAGTGGATACATACATTTATAATTCCTAGAGAATATATTATTAATTATAAAACATTTGATTTAATATATAACATATAAATTTAATTAATATATTTAACTAATAATGATTAATTTTATTTATTAAGATAAAACCACATTGTATTTATAAAAGACATTTATTTTCAGAAAAAAACATATCTTTTGAATTCAAATGATTATTTTGATTTTTATTTTGAATCAACTAATAAAAATGAATTTTGTTTATCCAATTGTAAATTATTTATTTTTTATAAATATTTTAGTCTTATTAATACTCTCTAATTTATCATATAGGTTATAGTAATATTATATCTTGGTTTTTTGGAGCATTGATTTTTAGATAACACAAGTCATCAAAGATATATATTTTATTTGAAAAATATATGTCATAAAACATAGGGTTGTTAAATTACACCCCCACCACAAAATCATCAACAAAAAGGTACCCTCAAAATTTTAAATTTTTCTGGATATTAAAGGGTTTAGAATTTGAAAATACCTTTGTGGAAAACCCAAATTTAAAAATGGTTATTAAAATATCCTCATCAATAGGGAGAATGGTAAATATAAATGTCATAAAAAATAACACCAACATTGGTTTTAAAATAATAGAGAATTAATGGGATGTAAATATAAGGACATGTAATAAAATAAAAACATACAAGGGTTAATAGATACAATTATTGTACATGTTCATGATAAAGTTATCCACCAAAAAACCATAAATCTGGGATCAGTTAAAAGTCCACTGATGCATCTAATATGAAAGTAATCGGAAAAATTATATTCTTAAGTTAAATTTCTTATAGTTGAAGTATTTTTTGACTATCTATATAGAGAACATGATAAAATATATTTATATTTTTTCATTCCATTTCATATGAATAATCTAATCCTTTAGTCTTACTTTATTCAATTTCCACTTCATCAATTACTTTATGAAATGAACATGAATTGATTATATATAAAAAACAAAAAATAAATACTAATAGATCAAAATATCCATAAAATAATGATAATTAATTTCATGTCTCTATATTTATCATCAAAAACCAGAATGGTTAGAATAATATATCTAATATGGATAAATTCTTATATGGTGAAATAATACATTAATCTATAAAATCTAATCCAAAGTTAAACTTGACCAATTCCTTGAATATTTATCCTTAAACCCCTTAAAAAATTAAAACCTTCATAAATAGGGTCCCAAAATTTCAAAAAAATTAATATTAATCACCCAAATATTATAATGAAACTATTAATTGTCACATTTTAAATATGTGAGTACCTCGGTCATTTATTCTTCTAAACTAGGATAATGACCTAAATTATGATAAAACCTCAATGAAAAAAATAAAATATTCAAATTTCCATAAATAAAACCACATATTATTGAATATATAATATAAATATTAATATATTATAAAAACCATCATTGAAAATATAAACCAAATTGTCATCAATAAAATTATTATATTTAAGGTCATCAATCCTATCCAATTTACATTATCAATATTAATTAATTCTTATATAAAAAATACCATTATCTCAACATTCAGAATTTATTTGGGTTTTTTCCATTAATAAGTTGTCTTATATAAAATACCATCGCTCCATTAAATAAAATTTATTGGCCATGTGTACTATTAAACATATTCTTGGAAATACATACCAAAAAACATCTACATTACAATCCTGATAAATTTGATTATTTATATAACAAAATTCAATTAATTAAAATACAAAAAAGTATAAATAATTACACTTTATTATTAAACAATTAGCTAGGTTTAATAATCTTATTACTTGATACCTAATTCCTTTAATATTTCATTTGAAGTCTCTTAATAAAAAATAGAAATAATATTTACATGTGCAATCCAATTTATCCTTTTATTGAGATTTCCCCCATAAGAAATTGATTTTCATAATTATCATTCTTTCCACATTTAAAACATTCATAAATTGATGCTTCCTTAAGAAAACATTATTTTTAATTGTTTAATTAACTTAAATATATATTTTTACTTAGTAATTACATGTACCATTCAATTATTCGACACAAACAGGACATCCTATTTTTCTATTAATACATTCACATGAGTGTTTCCTCCCAAATTCTTAATATACATTAAAATGGTTATTCATTACTCTTTGTTATCCACCACCCTAGCCCTCAGTGAACTCTTTCCTACTCTTATTTAGTGATCTTGAGAGTTGTTTAAGGTTAAAATTTTTAATCATATATCATGATTAATGTTTAGGCATAATCATAATATCTTTCACTCATTTCATCATCCCATTTGTTTTATGATTTACACATTATCTAACACATTAAATATTAACCTAGTTTCTTCTCGGTTATTAGTATTTTCTAAATCAAAAAATCATAGTGTGTGAAAAAATATTCATGGCGGGAAGCCATGTAACCATTAAATAATCATTTATATGGTGTCTAAATAATGACAAATTCTTTTAATCATATAACACATTAGGTTTATCATAGCTCATCCATTTCCATCAACTATTCAAATCCATCGTGATGGTTTTAAATGTTTTTATATATTTTCAAAACAAGTCATCCTAGAATTTCAAATAATGTTTCAAACATGGCATGTTGTGAGTCCCTAGGTGATGATTGAGTTAAAACCCAATGATCCATTTTAGGATTTATTACCTGGATGATAAACTTTTCTAGAGCCCCTATATTTTTTGTATCCAATCACAGATTTAATTTTTCAGAAACCACTTACTTTACCCTTCACCAAAATTCAATGAAATTTTACTATATTATTACTTAGATATAAGGTTTTCAACAATGTTTTCTTATACTAGTATCAAAAGTATGACTTAATATTTGTCTAATAAAAACATTAATTACCTGAATATATCATACAAATATATCAAATATTAATATATGAATATTCATTACATTACATAATGATCAATGATAGAATAGTTTGGGTCACACATATTTGGAATCGTGGATACATAACGAACTTATTTATAAGTGAACTACATCATCACTAACTATGTTAATCTTATATATAACTTTTATTTGGAAAATTATATATAATACCTTCCTTTATAACATTGGGAAGGAAACATATGGTTGGGTTATTTCATATTATCAGTAATCTTAATGAAGAGATATACTAATGATCCCATAATGATAAAATGAGAATAATAGAATGAGAAAAAGAGGATAAAATTTGAAAACCATACCCTCTACATATTATATCATAGACATGAGCCATGGAAAGTATTTTCATTGTTTATAATACAAAAAATCATAATGGAATCAGAGAAAAAATCCATTAAATCATAATATTTTTATAAGACATAGACTTGTCAAAAAACATAAGCTTATAATATTTTGAAAATGAATTAGTATAAATAGGGTCACTCAATATGTTATGGATATAAAAAATTACCTCTCATAAACTTATATACATGAAAACTAGGTCAAAAATTAATTTTAAAGAGATAAAATCATGTTCCACAGATTAACATATGGATAGGAAAACTGAGTCCATGCTTAATATTATGGACATGAAAGCCTAGTACACACATGGAATTGTGAAAGTGTAATTAGGATAATTAATAACATATTTACTAAATATTTATTTATATTTTCCAAATAAATTTTCGGTATATATAATTATGATATCACCTATCAATTAATGTTTTACCATAAATATGTGTTCTATAAAATCCAAAAACATTTATTGTATAATCATATAATAACTTATGTAAAAAAATAGGTTTTATAAAAATTTAATAAATCCATCATATAATATCCCATGGAAAATAAATGGGTTTAAAAAATATTTCATTCTTATAATCCTAAAAAATCTATAGAAATAATTTGTATAAAACTATTTTAAACAACATAAATTTTTTTGTTGAAGAATATAAAATCAATAAAAGGCTATTAATATTTTCTTGAGGAAAACTTCAATTACATTTTTTAATCACTTAATTAAAGATAAAAAATTTACAAAATATTAAATAAATAGTTTTCTTAAAAGAGATGTGGAATAATAAAACACTATATTTAAATCATTGAGAAGTCATGATTATAGGAAATTCCATTAATTTTATACAAGTTAAAACAAAAATTAAATCAAAATTTCTACAAAAAGTATAAAGATTTTTTTTCATAAATAATGATTCCATCGAAATAATTTTATAAAACATAAAACATGGGAAATGTATCTTTAAAAAAGTATTTGGGGATATTTAAAACATTTTTACAAAACATGCACCTAGAAGTGATTGAATTTTGACCCAAGATAGAAATAAAGTTGAATTTTTTTACAAATGTTTGTTTGATCTCTACAGTACTCAAAGAAAATAAAATTGAAAGTCCAAAATTATTCTATAAAAATAAAAATAGGATAATAATATTCAGGATTTTTTAGTTATGGATCATAGTATTTCATCAATACAATCCCAATCAAAAAAATCTAAATATACAATGATGTTGTGTCATGAAACCTTTTCCACTTTCATAACATTTGAATCATAATACCCATGAAAGAAAGAATCATAGATGTATATCAATATAACAATAATTTTTCTGAGAATAATCTTAAAATAAATACATGAGAATAATATACACCACATAATAGAAACATTTTTTGATTATGGATTGCCTCTCACTAATGTAAAAGTGAGACGAAAATCCCTTATATGCTTCAGTAACATTTAAATCGTAAGCTACATGAAAGATTAAATTTTAATTAAACATTAATTAAAAATAAAATAAATTAATTAGTTATATAACATACAAAATGGTCTTTATATACACCTCAAATATTATATTATTTTTATAACAGAATATATGTCTGGAAGAAGATAATTTGAGACAAAAATACATTTTCCAACGTCTGATTTGCTTTATATGTGTTTCAAATGGCTGTATAATAAATATATATCCATAATAAATCTATTAAATAGGAATATTAATATATATATCATATCATATATGACTCATGTATAACCTTTTCTTACCCATTTGTTAAAAATTATTTATTCAAATGACTATTCTTAGTGATAAATGATTTCTTTTTTCATGTATCATTAGGTTAGCTAATTTCTGTCCTTGAACATGGATCATGGATCCATTATATATATAATGTTAAATATGTAAAAAATATATTATATATTCATTATATACAAGATTATAATATTTTATAAAATTTATGGGGAAAAATGAGTCACATTGTTCAAGGAGACGGTAGGTCATAAGTACGCATCGATAGTGTTTTAATTTTTTTAAAAGGATAGAACAAAATAAATATAAATAATAATTAACATATATATAATCATTATTATGTCATATAAATAATATATTTTCCTCAAATCCAACCTTATTACCTTACATTACAAAATAACATAAAAACTGAGTCACATTGCTTCGTAGAGATAGTAGTCCACACGTATAGATGCAGGACGTCATCCTTTTCCAATGGATTGGATAGTTTGAAGGTAAATGCTATATTATAATTTCAGATTTATAATTTTGTCATTTATTTTATATAAATACATTAAATCAATCATTTTATATGGCCTTTATAGGTGGCGATGGAAAATGAATTTTGTCGATTTGTACGGTGGTAGTACGTCTTACACAAAATTGATTGATCCATTTCACATTTTATGGATGAGGGATGGATTTTGGTTATTCAATAAAAAAATAATATATTAGTATATTTTATATATTTTTATAACTAACATGTACTTATTAAGACAATAATTATATTTGTAAGATAAATATTGAAAAAGAACAAGCTTATTAGTGACAATTACCTTCGCATTGAAAACCCACCATTAGATATTTTTTAAGCACCAAGTGTTGAAATTATGAATGATAAGGATATATAAAATTTTAAAAAGGATTTTTAGGAGATACTTTTTTATTTTTTGGTTGATCCAAATAGACTATGAGTTGTGAATAAGTGAGGGGATGAAGATCCCTTTTGTAATTGGCGGGGAGTGGAATTCTGGTAAATACACTAAAATATTCATTGATGGTAGTTGACTCTAATTGAATGTGCCTAAAAATAGATAAATACTACATTATTGGGAATATATTTTCAATTAATATCTCAAATTTTTTTTTTAAGAATTTGTTTCCTTGACCTAAAGGATTACTTTCTTTTACCATTTTAGCGTTCACCATGTAAATTAGTTTTTTATTTATTTACCTATCAAATGTATCTTATAAAAATAAAAATCAATTATAATTTTTATATAATTTGTACCCAATTATTATAAATATTAGAAAATTTAATAAAAAAATATTACTATGTTTTCGAAAAATTAATTTTAACACAGACACATGTAAAAGGCAGAACCCTATTTTATACTTAACTATGGTAATTAATTGATATAGTTTTTGTTATTTAGTTTGAAAAAAACAAGTTAACCTTATAAACAAATAATAATTTTTATAATTAATATTATTTAATAAATTATCCCAAATTCCATTAATAATACTGAAAAAAATAATTTAAAATCAAACCTATATGCCTGATGAAAATACAGTTTTCCAAAAAAAATATTCCTTATGTATAAAAAGTTCTATTTTAAATGTACAATATGAATTAAACTATAGTTACATAAATTGGATTAATTTTAATATATTTTAAATTATATTAATTTGAAAAACTTTCAAAATATTATTTATCTTTGTATATTATTTAAAGGATAATTTAGTTTTTAACAAAAATTAGAATTTTTCTATATTAAGTAATATAATTAACCTTTTCAAAGAAAATATCTAAAATTAACTATTATATAATGATTCATAATTTATTTAAATAATAAATTTAAATTTTCCATAGAAATTTTTTAAAAATGTTAAAAATTAATTTTTAAACATGTGAGAAAAACATAATGAAACAGCTTTTTCAAAAAAATAGGTTTTATATATAAACTGTAATTTTATTTTCAAATTATATTAAAAATATTAGATGAATGATAAAATATTTCATTGAATTTATGAAATATAAATTTCATTTAAAATCATTTACCCTAGTGATTAATTTAATATATTAAGATAAAACAATTATTTCGGCATAAAAAGAGGTTTTCGGAATAACATGTATTCTTATTTCAAATGATTAAATCTATTTTCATTTATAATCAAATGATAAACTATGAAATAATATTTTACATTTTTAAACCATAGAATTTTTATAAAATAGTTATTCTTATTCATTCCCTTCAATCATATGGATTTGTTATAATAATAGTATAACACAATTCGTTTAAACATGTTGTTGTGCTTAATGCATGATGTCGATGAAATTATATTTTTTTAGAAAATATATATTTTATAAAATGTTAGTTTGTTACAAACTATTTTCCAATATATAACATATAATGGTAAATAATGTATTTATATAATTTATATTGTTTAAAGTTAATATGAATCATTTTATAATATTATTTTAACAAAATATTATACACTAAATGACCAAGAAGTTCAATAATTTAATATATTATGGTATTGAAAATACATGATTTATAAGATAAATGTAACCCTAAATATGAGAAACATTTATAAAAATGTATATATTAAATAAAACTTCAATTTTTGTTGACATTTATATTCATTAAATTTTATTCAACTTAGTATTTCCATATATTATTTTGAGTATATTTAATAATTTTTATTATATATTATCTTATTCAATGTTTAAAATATACAATCCATCAATTAATAACCCATGAAAATTGTAATTAGTACAGTTTAAACCATAAATAGTCAAACAATGTCTTTTGGGTCATAGATCGAGTTAGCTATTATTATCTGAATACTTTACCAATAAATAATAATTATATTCCAAAATTCTAAATTAAATTTTTAATAACAAAAACAAATCATTTTAAAAAATTATGATCACTTTTTCCTATCTATTTATGGTTGAAAAGTTATAATTATAATCCACTGATTTACCATCACATGACGAACCTAATTCTAATATATATCTTTAAAATGAAGATCTCTATATGAAATAATGATCATTATAACTCTTTGATGTTGAAAAATTCTCTTAAAATATATTTTACCAATATATTCTTCTAAAATAATTTATTTATTATTCTGAATGGTTATGATTTTCTACGTGGATATATGACAACATTAATATTAACAAAAACCGTATGTGATTTATGAAATCATATTAAAAATTATAGTCAAATATTTTCCCAGATGTATATAGGATTTGGTCACAATATTAATAATATAATTAGTTTTTTATGATATACCTTTACTATTAAAAATTTAATCATTGGAATACAAAATAAACTATGTTCTACTTAATATAATAAAAAAATTGATACATGATAACTTGGTCTGTTTTGGTAATATCATGTTGCATAACCCAAATTGATAGATTCAAACCCTCTTTGAATTATTATATTTGAACTCAGTAGAACTATAAATTTTAATAAAAAATATATTTAAATCTATTTTCATGATATATATTTTTGGTGTCTTCTGAAAATTTATGGGGTCCCACATCCCATTCCACGTAAAATCAAAATCTATGTCTCTTTCACTTTCTAAAGAAGTATATTCATGGTGTACAAGTTAAATATAAATACTTTTATCCTATTCCATTCCATTTCTAAATAAAAATTAGATTACATTCCCATATATATTGATTATTAAATAACTTTATAAAATAGTTACATAGAGATGTTATACTAAATTAATTAGGCACAACATTCCCATTTCTGGGTGTAATAGTTTTAAAATACAACACTCATTTTGATTTTATTAATTTTCAATCACACTTTTAGAAATGTACATCATAATATTTTAATCAATATATTTGGTGAGATTCTAATATAAGATATAATGTATCTAAATAGTTAAGTTATAACCACAATATCTACCCCTAAATCATGTATACAATAGTTTTTTTATTATTGTTTCCACTGTATTAGCCTAGATGTCATGACATGATCTCTTCAAAAAATAATGAATTCCATAACTATCCCAAATCCTTAAAGAACACAATTTAAACATCACTATGACCATGAAAATAATTTAAAATCAATGGGATATGATTTATCTTTTTTTAAGGAATAGATTCAAAAAATTTCTAGTTACAATTAAAATTTCCAATCATCTAATTGAATCCAATCACAAGTAAATCCAAAATAGGTAAATCCAAAATGATTTTTTTTCATATTTATCAATTATAATTAGGAATCTCATATAAAAACAATTTTTAGACCTCTTTTAATAAATCTCATCCTTTACATTTTCCTTACCCACAAAATTTACTTTATCAAAAATTATATGTCATAGATGTTTTACTTAATGCATCTAATGTGATATTTTATGAACAGGTCATAGAACATATGTTCTCACAAGAAAAAAAAATTAATTTACAATTTAATATTATGGTTCACCAATGATAATTATTTATTCAGACTTTTATATATAGAAGTTTTACTTGATTTATTTGATATTATTATTTTATGTAAGAAAATGTTTAATTTAAATTGAATTTTTTTTCTAATTACCTTATTGATTTTTTCCTTATAATTAAATTTTATAATTATTTTGTGGACAAATAATATAATTATTTAATATTTGAAAAAGACAAAATTAATAATAATTTTAGAAAAAGTATTAAATATAAAATTTTAGATAGATTTTTTATTTAGGTAGATTGTGATGTGATGGTGAATGAATGGGATTTGCGTTAAGGTAACATAGTCGACTATGAAGGGGTATGTTAAGATAAATAAAGGTAAATAGGTCTAAGGTTTTATCAATTTCATGATAGAGTGATTATATTTTATAGGGTAAAACAGAAGTTTTCTATGAGTCGTTATCTTTTCATTGCGGTTTCACTACAGCTATGTCATCTTTTAACATTTCATATTTCAATTAGAGAACCTCAATGAGAGTGATTTCATGTTACAAATGGAAGATCGAACAAGGAAAAACTATCTATTTTGATGCGGTGGATGTAGTTGCCAATATATTAGTTATATAAAGGTGAAAATGATGTACAAAACTCTTAGATGAATAATACAAATGTTTGGGTTACTATGCATCGAGAGTATGATGAAAGGAAAAACAATCAAGAAAACACCATAAGAGATGAATTCATGGATCAGAGGTGTACGTTAAATAAAAAATTAATTATTATTTAGACTGTAAGTGGATGTAGTAGATGAATTAAATGAAAATAGAGATAATGATATAGGAAAACACATGTTAAAATTCTAATAGTGTACTCTATAAACCATTTTGGAAGAGTTTCAGTGTGCTCGAGTGATGTCGATAGCATGTAGGATATGATTATTAAATGAAAAAGTTTTTAGGAGAAGATAAAACACCAACAAAAATTCATATGGTTTCACTATTATCTCAAAATTATATTATCATTATGAAATTTTAAATACTTAAATTAACTTAGTATAATAATATTGACAATTTGATTTAGGGGGAAAAAGATGGAATTATGTGTAATGTATATAGCATATGTACATAATTATTTTGAGTAAAAATTTAATGTGCTAAATATGTGGGGTAAAATTCTTGATGTGTTGTAAGTTATAACTTTATTTATAAATATGTGAATGTTGAACATAGTATGGAAGTATCTCTTGATTAGTAGAGGAGGAATTTCTTGCAGTTTTCTATTACTGGAAGGATTCAATTGGATTTTTATTCTCTTTATTATTGGTTCCTATTATTTTATTTTTCTCACCATATTATTACAATCATGATATGGTGATTTGGTTTAAACTAATATGGGATATAACAGTGGTGGTAATAGAGATATACTGATTATTTGTATTTAATTTCATTTGGGAAATATCATTCCATATATCTTATCCCTCATTAACAATTTAGAGTGTTTTTTATAAGTCATTTAGAAGAATTACAACTTATAAACTGTCAATGGGTGGAATTCAGGTTTTGAAATTAACAAATATTTTACTTACCTTTATCATTAATAATTCAAATTAATTCACCAAACTAAAATGGAAATTTATGGGAGGGATTTTATTCACCAATATCATTGGTTTTCATGAACTCCAACATGATTGAGTTTTTAAGATTTCATAATATCAGGTTCATGAACATGGATATAGTAATATTGGAACTTGTTTTTTATGTTTCACTATCACTAATTCTTCAAAAATTATATGAAAATATGTATAGTAGTTTTACCATAGTTGTTAGGTCTTAATATTTTTAGTTAAATTATTCTCTAACCCATTCCTCTTGGGATTAACCTAAGACATAGAATACCAATAATAATTTCTATTTTAAGTATTAAATAGTTATTCATGTTCTTAATTTCCAAACATTGGTATACTAATGATTGTTTTTACACAGTCATCCATAACCAATTTTTTGTTCTTTTGTAGAGGAATCAGGTCTGTAGATAATTTATATTGATTGTTTATAAATATTTTCTTCCCAATATGTTTTTTATTTCACTTATTTTAGTTTAGCTTTCCCTCTTTATATTTTTCCCCTTTTATTCACCTAGAATTTTGTGGTTGTGATGGTAGGGATCCAATTTATTTTAAATGAGAATGGAATTATATATATATATAATGGAATATGTACGTCATGTTTATAATAATAGAAGGATCTGAAGTCAATAATAGGAAGATCCCACAATTGTAACCAATAATGGACGAGGTAATACTTCATAGACATGAATATGATTTCTAAGAGGCATTCATGAATTCATGTTCATTGAAGATGAGTTTAGTTTCACTTCATGATATGATTTTTTATATAGAATATCCCCTCAACATAGAAGGATTTATGGAGGTGGAAGATGAAAAATGAAAAGTAAAATAATAATATAAATATTCTAAAACTTATTGGTTAAGTGAAATATTTAGAGGGATATAGAAATAATACGAATAATAATACTAAGAAGGGACCTATAATGCTTAATTTTTAAACATATTACTGTCAAATCTAGGATCATGGTAAGAATAGGAGGAGGAGGAGCAGAATACAACTTCTATATTTAAAATTGATGATCAAATAATTATATATGAGAGATAATAAAAAATTGAAGAGGAATAAATGGTTAATGTTGAAATTTAAATGATTTTTGGTAAAATGTAAATTTAGGAACAAGAGGAATGACAAAAGGAAGGAAGTGAAGAAACTATGATCTATATTGTCTATGAATATCTTGAATATATAAATTATAAAAAAATGTGATATTCAGAGGTTTGCGACGATAAATTGAGGTAACTCGTGCATGGATTGGATAATGATAATAAAAAAAAATGGTAATGGGGGATCTCTACTGAGTATGGTTGACACAAGAGGTTATTTTCAAATGTATTTAGGGGGCCCATACTAGGTTACTTCCTAAACAATATTTTAAGAAATTTTCAATGAAAAATTGGGAAAAATATAAAAAAATTATCAAAAAAACATATTTTGTTAATTATGAGATGGTTGCATCCAAATTAAAAAACTGATTATGTGATCCAATGAGGTTAGGCTGAGCTAAAAAATCACAAAAACAATTTGTGTGAGGAAAACATAATTTTGTAATTTTTACACTATTTTGTTTCATTTATTAAAAAATATTTAAAATATAAATATGTTAAAATAGTTTGAATTCCCTTTATATGTCTTTTAGATTTATTATACATGAATTATATGTCTTCATGTATTTTCTTTTCTAATTCCATGATATAAAATACACAAGGAAATTACATATAAGATAAAGGAATGGGTTTTAATTATCATATTTTATTAAGATTTATTTTTATTATTTTAATTTACTCCATAATGATTTCAAATCTATTTATAAGTTTTAAGAGAAACAAATTACTTCCCCAAAATTATTTTTTTAATATCTAAAATTTTGATTAAAAGTTAGTAAGGAAAAACATGATTCTATATTTTAGATTTAATTGAACATTTTATTTAATGTTTAAAATGGGGAATTGAATTAGTAGAGTGAGAATATGGTTGTTAATTAATGAATTGTTATTTGAGAATTCTAGTTAATTAAAATAGATGAATTTTCCCTTCCATTATCCTGGCATTGAATTTGTGTAATTAAAATGAGTTAATTAATTACTTACTCCTTTATCCTACATGTCATGCAAGGGTTCCCGCTAAACTCTTAAAAGGGGGATTATCCAAAAAGTAATTAAAATATAAGGCCTCTAGATTTTAGAGGAATGTGAATTAATTTATTACAATTTTACATGGCATGAGTGATTGATTATTTATCATATGATTCACATTAAAAATATTATTCTATAACTGATGTATTCCATTCATTATATAAATATTTTTGGAGATGACATGTGACACATCCACCTTCTAAAACTTTCATTGGTATATTTTAAATTTTATAAATAAAAATAGTTACATTTAATATTATTGATGAAGTTTATTATTGATCCCTTTATCCTCGAGACCTACATGGACATTTAATCTTACATAGCCTATGGAATACATAAATATCCTTTTATAAAGCACATACAAACTATAAGCCTATCTAACCATTTATTACATTTCTATATTTAATTACACTACTTTTCAATGGTTTATGTGTGGGTAAGATTGTGTTTATAGTAGAAAAGTTATGTTCTTCCTTGAAGATAAAATTTTTGGGTGTTTTTATTGGTATGCATATGGTCCATGATTTATATTTCATTTTCTTAAAATTCAATATATTATTTAAGAAAACTATAGAAAAATTGATTTGTTTCATTACAGAGTTAAAAATCAACATTTATTTTCTAATGATTTTCATCATTTGGGGTTGAGTGATGGATGTGGGAATTGTGTTAATAAAATAATTTTATGAAATTAAAAAAACAATTAAAATGGAAAAAAATAGGGAAAATGGAATGGGATATTCAATAACTTTTCCTATCTGTATTCATGCCCATATTTTTAGTTATGAGATGTGGGACAATTTTATTTATGAGAAGATATTTTCATTGATCCTACTTTTTATAATCATGTAAATTACATTATGTTTTAACCTTATATTTGAACATTAAATTTATTCACATCTTAGACAATAAAATTTAATCTTCATAATAACTATACAGAAATAAAATTCCTAATAATTTTTTGTGATATTTATTTATGAGGGGGTATTGGATATCCAATGTGAGATTATGGTTAAGGAGGTTTCATTATAAGTATGTACATTCCTTCATTTATATTGTTACCTTGAGTGATGAGTGAAAAAATTAAATTTTGGTAAATCACTGGTAGAATTCCTAGTAATAAATGGAAGATGGTATAATCACATCATTTTTAAAATGAGAAGAGTAAAAACCATTATTGATTGGTTTCCTAAAAAATAAATGAATTAGCGAAATTTCTCATTTTGATGCATGAATTTTTTTTTCTTGAATTAATGTTGTTTAATTTTGTCATTCATATTTGAATCTTTCCAACATAGGGTTACTATTTAATTTGAATATATATAATATTTTGAGTATAAGTATAATTTTAAAGATGGGTGTACTGGATAATATTATTGTATGAATGAAATTTTTTAATTTAAATTGATAAATTAATTAAATAAGTAATGTGTATTTACATTATAATTAATTTTATTAAATAATTTTATTGGTAATTGATATTTAAATGTAATTTTTTGAAATATAAATTAGCATTGTAATTTTGGTAAAACAAATTGAATATATACTCTCTGATGGATTTTTTTCTGTAATATTGTGTTTTTGTGAAAGTAAATAGATTTGATTTGCTCTAAGGTAACATATCTAGATACATAAGCATATATATAACTACTTCAAGTTAAGGAGGAAATTTTTTTTTATCAATTTCATGATAAGGAGTGGTTTTTTTAGAAAAAAATATAATCTAAATAACAGTTACTAGGAGTGATACTATGATGTTGGGGTTGTGCTACATTTATATTGTAATGTCACCATGTTTTTTTTGATTGTTGAACCTTAATTAGAGAGTGTTCATGTAACACATGGATAATAAGACATGGAAAAACATATTTCATTGAATTTTTGGATTTCATGGCTACTGTTTAATTCTTATAAATGTGAAAATAGTGATAAAATTTTCAAAATGAAACGTGAAATTTTGTTGGTTATAGAGTTTTGTGTTCTTGATGAAGGAATAAATGGTCAATAATATCCCATAAGAGAGGAGGACCTCACTCAAAAGATAATTTTTTATGTATAATTCCATTTACTTCTGAATGAAAGTCGGTAGAGTATATGCATATTAAATAAGTAGACATTATTCTATTATAAAATTATAATTGAAATTCCTAGAGTGAACCATGAAAAACATTTTTTTGAATGATTGGGGTGGACAAGTGATTCCAATATTGTGGAGGAGATAATATTTTAATGTGATTATTTGAAGGTGAAGCTAAAACAACCAATAAAATTCTAATGCATTTAGTGTTACACTATTTATATGGTATCTATAAGAAATTTTAAATTAATACATTCTCTTTTTATGATCATTTTTATGATATTATTTCAAGGAATAAAGAATAAATTATGTGCATAGAATATAGAGCATATCCACGAGAATTGTGAGTTCAAATTTAAAATCATAAAGATATAAAATAATATAGATTAGGTGTGATATGATATAATATTATTTATAAATTCATGATGGTTTCACAAACATGGTATTTATATCATGATTAGTGGATAACTTTAATGGATTGTTCTATGGCTATTTCGATTCAGTCTACTTCTTAATATTTTGTATATATTTTTTTATTTATTTATCACCATACCATGACAAGCATGAGAATGTGACTTTTTTATAAGATATAATGCATGGGTTATTATAATAGAGATATAATGAGATTTTATATTTAATTAGATTTGGAAAATATCATTCCATCTCCCTTATTCCTCTTTCCCTCATATTTTAATTATTTAACATTGTAACATAATTAATATATTTTTCCCTCATATGATTATTATAATTCCCCCATAGCTATGACTAGTGGTTGGGATCAGGTTCTATATTTAATAATGGTTTATATGTTACATTTATCAATAATAATTTAAGGTAATTTATCATTATAAATGGGGTGTTTATTAAAGGGATAGGGTTCTCCATGATCAACGGTTCAAATAGCTAAAATATAGATAAAAAATTTATTAACTTAAATATATTTCATAGTAAAATTACCTTGAAATTGGATTTTGTATTCTTGGTTCTTGTTTTGGATTTACCTATTTCACTCATTCTATATAATTCACATGAAAAGTAGTTTATAATTTTGATCATTGTTTGTATGTATTAAACTATTCAATAAAATTATTCTCTAAGGTTGTTCTCCTAGGATTGACCTTGGAATCACAATACCTATATTATATCATAGTTTAGTGTTAAGTGTTACATGTTATTAATTTTTAAAATCTGGTAGTCCAATGGAGGTAACAACACTATCATCCATTTATAGTGTTCAAATACGTGTGGAAGATTTGGTAAATCAAATACATGGACAATGTAAGGGTTTTCCTGAATTCTTATGCATTGAATGAAAACTCATAATGAAAATAGTAACTAATAAAAATCTCCATCAGATAATAAAACTCTTCTATCAACAATTAATGACATAATGAAATGAAATATATTTTTCAAAACAATCGATCTAATTTCAAATGAAAAAACATATCATTAATCTATGGGAAATAGAATATATTCATTATTATAAACTGATTCAGTATTAAGTAGTCAACATATAATAATATTGTAACATCAAATTTCATAAAAAACAATATCCATTCTTCCCACTATGAAATAGTTGGATGATTAGCTAATTTTTCAAGAATCCATTGAATATAAAATCCAGTTCTTATAAATATTCATCTTTTATCTTGTAATATTATAATGAAATTCAAATTTTACCCAAAAAGATTATCATAGGGTTATAAATTACTCTTCATAGTAAATTATAATAAATAATTTGAAATTATAATAGGATATAAATCCAATACTTTTAGAATTTTGGTTGAATAACTAATTCCAAAGATTCCATGATATTTTTCCTCTAGTTTGTAAGATATTAGACCAATATCTCAAAAGTATGAACAAAATATTATCGTACTACTATTCCATTATCCATGGAATTAAGGGATGACTTGTTTGGAAAATTTTAAAAACCATTCAACAATAATAGATTATTTAGTCCACATAAATAATATGATAATATATCTAAATAACATAATCTTATATATTCATATCATGAACTATGAAAATGAAAAATAATACCATCTAAATAATAATTACACTTCCTGATGGAAACTAATAAAATTCCCATACTTCTTGGAAAAAATATTATTAATATTGATTCATTATGATGAATTAACTAGAATCAAAACCTAATCCAAAAAATAGGAAATGTATTAAATAAATAATTTTATTCAATAATATAAAATAATATAGATATATTTTTAAGTAATTTGATATAATTGATTAGATGGTTAAATGTCCTTCCTTAGCATCAAACTAATGAAATGCATACTCAACTAAAAAACCACTTCTATTACCTTTTAATAATTCCAGTGTTTCAATATAATGGATTTTGAAAACTTTTCCCATAAACCTTGATCATGTTTTCCTTCCATTTTCTATGATTTTCATCGATCCATGTAATTTTTAAAGGCTCTAAATGTTAAAAAAATGGAAACCACTAACAAAATGTCTTCATGTGACCTATCATTTATTGTTAAAACAATATCATATTGCTTTTAGATATAATGTTTTACAATTACCATACTCATCATGATAAAAATACCGTAAAATAAAGATTTTTAATAGAAATTGTAATATATTATTATAATAATATTGTTTATTTTCAATTATCGTGAACTTTTCAATACTAAAAGAACAACTTTCAACTCATGGTCAATGATTGAATGAACTCAAAAACAGAGTTTTCACCAAATTAACTACCTCTATTTCAAAATTTATAAAAACATAAACATAATATAATCAATTCAAAAAATGATCATTCACCATATCATAGTTTAGTATATCACCATAAACATTAAATATTTATTTCTCTCATTTATCATAAAATTTGTCATAAAAGTGATATCATTGAACATTATTACACACTCTCTGAAAGTTAATATTATTAGATACATGTATAACAATTTATGTAATTTATCTAACTTAAAATACATAGGATAATATTAATAATTTAATATTTTTTGTTGATATTATATACATTATCCTTCAATAAACCATATTTTATTGGTTTTTTCCATCTAAACCTCATGAATTCATCTAATACGAATTTATTATATATGAAAATATAATTATATAAATTGTTTTTATAAAATGATGATTTAAATATACATCTCTATCCATTCACTATAAACTATTGGCATTTCATTTCCACTAAATTTTATTAAATAATTATTTTAATGGGATAATCCCAATTCCATATATATAGCACAATGTGAATTTTACCCTACAAAATATGATTATTTTAGTTGTGAATGTATTCAAATGATAATGATTTGAAGTACCATCATCAATTACTCCCCTTCCATATCTAATAACTATAATTTTCCGATGTTTCTAAATTCTAATATATGGAATGACATCATATTTGAACCATATGGTTTCTAAAAATATAAATATATAAGAGAATATACATTATAAAATCACATAATTTTTAATTAGATTTATTTATCTCCAAATTATTTTTGTTTTACACACCAATTTTCAATTAATTCAATCAATAAAAGTTTATGATATCTTATTTCAAAAAAATAAATGTACATTAAAAATTATAGTTTTTTAGCGCAATAAAAATACATTCCAAACTCTAGAAATATTTTCCAAACCATTTTTATTCTCATGTAGTCAAATTATTTTTAAAAAAATAATATAGTACAATCTCTAAACACACGTAAAATGATTCAAGAATCGTTACAATATCAACCATCCATTATTTAAGACTATTAGAATGATCCAAGAAAACAAAAGGGATTTTAATTAACTTATAATTCAACATATAATTATTAATAACACAATGATAAATATCTATCATTGCACTACTCTTTTTTATTTTTAGATTATTATTTTCAACTATTATACTATATATGTAAACAAATTACTTCAGATGAATCATGTTGGGGTATAGAAAATATTATTTATTAATTTCGGGAATTTTACTCATATTTTGATGTATTATAAATTGAAAAGTGAAATAGTGAGTGTGATGGTCTCAAAATATAATTATGAGATTATAATTGGTCATAAAATGGGGTGCTTTATTTGGGGTATGGATTTTTTGTAAATAAAGGTTGTGTATTTAATTTGAGATATATCTTTAGAGTGATTAAAAATTATAATTTATTGTACATAAAAAATTCTCCCAACATTCATTTTAATAAAAAGAGGTAGTATGTGATATATCATTAGCTACATTTTTAAATAATTATATAGGATAAGTGTGAATTTCTTAATGTAATGGATTTTATAGAATTTCTTCTAGTGTGTAGATTAAATTACTATGAATAGTAATTAGAAATTTATAGTTTGACTATAACCCACAAAAATCCCCCAATTTAACCCTCATAATTACCCCAAAACATTCCGTTCAATTATATTGTCCACTTTAAGTTATAAGTGGATTACCCCTATCTATATTATTGGGGTTAATATTGTTAAATTATTTCATATTTCTTAGATTAAATTTAATGGATTATTTCCCTCATTATTCATTCATCTAACTCTTTCTAACTCCTAAGAATATGTAAATGGGTAATTGAGATTCTGGGAATTGTGCATTTGTTATGATTGATTTATACTATTACATTTTGATTTCATATATAATTATTTTGTGGAATTATAAATCTAGACTGACATATTTTCGGATTAACATATGATCATTTTGATTGAGATATAAAATTATAAAAACAGTTTTTCCAAGGAATGTCAATGATCTAACTTAGGTGACTTATTATTTTTTAATCAAAACTAATATTTTTTAATTTTTTATGTATTGATATTAAGGAAAACTCTAAATTTAATTAAATGTCTCGGAAATAGAATAATATGAAGTAATTTGAAATTATATGATTAGAGTCACATTTATCAAATTACGATTGAATGAATTTTTTATTATTTAGTGGATTATGAAATGAGTTTCTAACTTAAGTTATTATTTTATTATTTATAATTATCATGTAAAATATAAAAAAAATTAGATGTTGTTTTATTAAGAATTGATATTATTAGATTTATTGATTAATAAAACATGGTGTTAATATTTAAATAATTCATATTTAAGGGAAATAAATATTTATATCAATATTTTTTTGTATAATTTTGTATAAAATGGTGATCATGTAATTGTTGTGATAATTATTTTATGATAGAGTGTTCCACATATACTATAGATTTTGATTGATAAGGAAATATTTTTTTAATAAAAATAAATTTATTCAATGATTTTGTTTTGTACTTATAATAGTTTAGTTAGGGAATAGAAAATAAATACCTATGTTATGAGGCTATTATATGGGAATATATAAAAATTAATGTACATAAATTATAATAGGAGAAGGATTTGGGAAGAAGTGTGGAATTTATAATATAATCTCGATTGAGTCCAATTATGGATAATATATAAAGATTATGATGTGGTATAGTATTTATAGATTAGAGTGGGGATTTATTTTTTATAAATATTTTTTTCTTTAATATCATATTATTATACTCTTTTTAAATTCATAAAAACATATTTTACTTAGTCTGGATGTATTTTTAGTATTAATATATAATTTTTCTAGTTATAGCTTTATTTTTTTAAATGAGGTAATTTGGTCTATATATATGTTTTCTAGAAAATATTTTACATACATGGTTCTTTGTTATGGAAGATGATGCTTTCTAGTGTAGTTGAAATTGAATTATTTACTTTTTACTTGAAAATTATTTGGAGGAGATGTTTTGTTGTTTTTCATGCAAAAAAATGAACGATCTTTAAAATTATTTTTTCAAATATTAGTTTTGTGAGCACTAAAATTTATTTATTTTTCACTTATCCCATCTACATATAAATTATTAAACTCTACTCACAAGAATGCATATATTTTGAACAAATATCCTTCTATGTTTAATTATATACTCATCCCTAATGTTTTTTATTTTCATCAAATATATGGGATCACAATGGTTGTTTTTTTGGTGATATTAGCTCCTGAATGGGAATTTTTAATTGGATTATCAGTATCATTAATACATTATTAATATTAATTTTCAATTCATTCAATTTTTTTATTTGAAATTAAAATATATAATTTAAATTAGATATTTTTTATTAGATCACATCTCATACATTGGTTATTCATATTGAATTTTTTTAGTAATTATAATATTTTTTATCAATGGTTGTAAAATATGTATTTTTTTAGATTTTAACTTGAGCGTAATTACACCCATAATTTTTTACATAATATTTAATCTGGAATCCAATTCATTTATTATAAGAGGAATTTGTTTGCGCCCAGGTCTGTTATTCTTTGATTCTTAAGGTAGAAATATAATATAACTAATTTATAAAAAATGTATCAAATAGATGTTTATGACAAAAATTTTAATAGGTACTACTTTGGAATGCATTTTGGTTGTAAATGTAGCAATTTTATTTTATGTGGGCAATAAAGATTTTAATCTGGGGCCTAAATTGAGAATTCTTATTTATTAAGGGATGGTATATTTATTTTAGGAAATTATCAGAATAATTGGGTAATTAATTAAATTATACAGCTTCCTAATTATTATGTGTACCAAAGAGAGAATACATTTTCTCATGGGGTGATGTTTTGGGTAGTAGTACTGCAAAATCAAAATATATATCAATGGTCTAAAATAACCTTGCGTGTAATTTTAATTCCATATATTTTTCATTATCACGAGGTAGTAATTTTTGAGGGGTATGATAAACTAGAATTTATTCATCATAGGGTGGACCCAGAGGCTAGTAAGTGTAACATCCCAATCCAGGTA
Organism: Viscum album; assembly: GCA_963277665.1. Taxonomy (NCBI): domain Eukaryota; kingdom Viridiplantae; phylum Streptophyta; class Magnoliopsida; order Santalales; family Viscaceae; genus Viscum; species Viscum album. The sequence continues at coordinate 1,740,422,885 of OY728125.1, read as the reverse complement.
CCACACACTAGTTCCCAGAGCGAAACAACTACAGGACCTAAAGTGCACCTCCGTGTATGCTGGAGGCTACCTACTAGGAATGAGCATTTATTAAGTCATTCATTAGGAGACTATACGCTCTATTATTAGACTAAAAAACTAGTGGATGTAAATATAAAATAATTTATTCAAGTATAATGATAAAAAGATACAATATCTCAAAATGAACAATGTAGGAAATACAATATCCAACTAAAATAGAAAACATTTCACGTCAAAGTACGTGTCAGGTGTCTAAAATGGAAACTAAAAATAAAGACATCGGTGACTTAAAAGAGGGTCCAAAACAATTTTTGGTTACACCATACAACTCCAAATCAACTCATCCATCTAACTCAGGGCCTTTTCCCTTAACCTGTATGGAAAACACAATGTATATTTGAATACAGATCAGAAATCATGAGTAGGGTGTGAGTTCAATGTAGTAGTCCACAACCAATGATGTATAAAACAAATAATCTCAATTATAGTGTATGAAGTATTATAAAAAATAAAAAATAAATAAATAAAGTAAATTGTTTACATTTATTGAATTATCATGTGTTTAACTGAATATTCCCCCCAAGTTCCCATGGAAACCATTATCTCAATACCTACTTCGGCTCATGCTGGAGTCCAAACCATTTCTAATATTCAATTCACAATCACTATATCACATGGGATTTCATTATAAATTTAATTCAATTTGTATGCATCCAATTAGACCCATATTTCAATGTCAATAAGTGGGTGTAGAACATCATGTCTAGAACCCTCCTGAGTATTTGGAGCAACAATCCCTTTCTCACACCCCATGGGTATTTATCACATTATTTCCTTTACCATATAATAATATTTCCATGAATGATATGTGTAGAACAAAATATGTTTCACCCCATGAGTATTTCGAGCATCGATCCCTATCTCACACACTATTTATCAGTCGTACATATATACATCATGGGTTGATAATGTCATTTAAATTACATCTTGAGTATTTGGAGCATTATTCTATGTCTCACAACCCATTTATAAAACATACATCTATATCATGGGTGTAGAAAATCATTTCTATAACCCCATTTCTCAAAAATTCATAATATATCCCTAATATCACAATTTCACATATTTGACAACAATCATGGTTTGTCAACATTAACCTCCTTATCAAATCTCCCATCACAATGACACGATAATTAATTTTTCAATTATTTAATCAAAATATAAAAATTTGAAAATCATATTGTTCTATTAAATAATTCTATATATAATTAATCACAACAAAATCATTAATTAATTCATCACTTAATTAATCACAATATTATTATTAATTAATTCAAAAAAAAATAAATTGATGAAATTCTATTAGTTAATCTCATAATTAAATAGCTAAATATCATTCATTAGTTTAAACAACAATTAAATAATAACATCAATAACATTAATTTATTTGGAAATTAATTAATTCAACAACTAATTAACTACCTCAATTTTCATTAATTAATTCACCAATTAATTAATCACTACCCTTTTTAACAAATAAAACCCCATGATTAATTTATCACATTAGTTTCATTAATTAATTTCCAAAATTAATTAATCATAAAATCCCTTCAATTAATTCATAAATTAATTCGTCAATTCAACCTTGCTGATTAATTCAATAATTAATTTACAATATAAAGTCAATTCATTTTTTCAAAAATTAATTAATCAATTTATAACCCTCCATCTAATAATTAATTCACCAATTAATTATTCATAACTTATAATTCATCAAATTGATAATTATGTATTAATTAACCACCAATTCTGTCATGACCCCCTCCCCACAAAGTGTACCCCTCCTGGGCAGACAATGTGAGAAGGGAGATAATGACCCCCGAGTCCCGCCTCCAGTAGGCCCCGGGATGGCGACTAGCACCGGGGGTATAATAAACGTACAAATGGGAGGCATTACCCTCTAAGAGAACACATGCAGAAGAGAGAGAGATAGAATAGACTCCAATCAAATCCAACTCAGAACTGAAATATAAAAGGAAACCAAGTACATATATGAAATGTCATGCAAAATTACTACAACTGAAAGGGGAAACTAAAAGTACCCAAAAGAAAGTAAAACGACAGCGACCACAGGCCCGAACAGCTCCTCCACCAACCGCAAGCTAGTAGTAACCAGCTTGATCTCCAACCTGCTCCAAGTGACCTGAAAAACAGTTTATATGTACATAGGGTGAGTATAACAGTATACTCAGTAGGATCCTCCCCAGGACTCTCGTGAAAAAGTAAAGAAAGCATGCTAAAGCCCAGTGAACAACAAGTGAAACTAACTCGTTATCTAAACAGGTATACTATGTTCCCAACCCCACCATGGCTACTCTCACCAAGTAACACATACAAGAATATAGCATATAGTAATGAATATCAAGGGTACCCCGCTACTACTTCCCCACTGGTTTGCCGCTTTGCCCCAACGACATACGTCCTGTGCATCTCTCTCCAAAGGCTTGCCCGCAGACACCTGGGCTAAGCTCCACAATCTGCACCTCGTGCACCACAAAGGCTTGCCCGCAGACACCTGGGCAAAGCACCACACCGTCCTCACAACCAAGGTAACCAGGTAGTTTCCGGGAGCCACCACAGCTCGTATAATGTGTATCATACATCGAGTATTATTCCTCAGGCCATCACAGCCCATACGCCGAGTAAGGATCCTCAAGCCATCACAGCCTATACACGTTACACCTATAGTATTCCATAGGATACTATATCCAGAATATATGTGTGTGAAATAACCAAAAGCCATTACAGCCCTCTACACACATATATGGGGTAACTAACCACTATGCCTCATGGCACAAGTATCTACCAAGAGAAGAGAGCGGGGCCAAAGGGGGTAGCCAGCCATTCAACCTCCCATCAGAATGTTGGGGAAAACACCCCCCAGGGCTCAGAATCCCCGGGGTGTCAGTTGCCCTTACAGACAGGGTGGAGTAGTGTATAGAAACACAAAAAGTACAGAATATATAGGTATCTCACATCCACACTATGTGCATTACCTAGTCTTAGATACAACTGCACCTAACGTCTCTCAGACTCCAGGCTGCTACTTCTAAGACTAGGTATCCTATAAGCACACAAACAATGAAGGGCTTTATTAGATTACTCCATTCTCATTTATCAGTTCCACTGTACATTAATTAATTCTTTAAACATTAATTAAGAATGAACAATTCCACATTAAACTGAAATGGCATCACTTTCAAAAATAACTGCTCCTTTTTAAGATTCACATCACCTTTAAATTCCAGCATCTCCATCCCCATGGATTTTCACCATATAATCAAACATTCCATACAGAATTACTTTTCCACATTCCTAGGCATTCTAGAAAAACATCATATGCTTATAAACACAAAGGAGGCTCAACACGGTGAGTAGATATACTACCAGTCGAGTCTTTGCCGCCTACAGAAAGAGAATAGACCCATCCTCCATCGAGAGGCTAAACACGGAAAGCACGTGGCATACCCTGCGTGTCTTCGCCTCCTTCGGAAAGAGGGTAAGCAAGACCAGCTGCCTTGAGCAGTGGGGAAAAGTAAAGCAGATAAACAACCAAACCAAACCACCAATATCAAACCATCATATTCATCTCATACCATCACCCTTGGTGTCCTCCCCGACACCCATATGCATAAACCGATGCATCTCGCCACACTAGGCGTCATCTGCTGCCACAACCACAAGTCTCCATGCCTCCACATATCACAACAGCCATCTAGGCTCACATCACAGCACAAGCAGCAGGAAAACAAACATCACAAAACGGGCTCTCGACCCTTTAACAAACAAGAGGGTCACTCAGAACCCTTTTAGAAATTCCCACATAATCTGTTCTCTAATACATATTTAATTAACAGATTTGTTATTCGTAGGTTCCAATCATGGATACCTAATCAGTAAGCTATCACAATTAAATAACCATGCTTACTTCCCTAATTTGATTATCCTCAAATTAGAACAACTACAACAATGACAATAACCAGATTAATTTACATGCCTCTTTATCTTTAGCCAATTAATTAACAATTAATTCCGGCTTTACGTTCGTTATCAATTTATATCATGAACGAACAACGAATCAAAGAAACATAGATATCACTATATCTAGGAAAACATGAGGCAAACCGCTATCACGGTATAAAGCAACAACATGCGATCAACCAATTCTTTTAATCCGGTTCAAGTATTTAATTAGGTCAATTTCATTGAGATCCAAAGGAATAAATCATGGTAATTATACGATTGCACATACACAATTAGAGAAGCCATGAATCCCCTACGTCAAACAGTTCCTCACATTCTTTATCCACACAACAGGTCACGATCCTCCCCTCGCGACAACTGCATCCACCGGAGGATGCTGCGGTACGACAGTACCAACTAACCCCAAGAAAACCCATTAGAATCTTGGAAATTACATGGTATAATTATTGAAAGGAGGATAAGAGAAGATGAACCCCAAAAGAACGACGATACAACATACCTTATATTGAAGATTGATCGACACGGCTCAGTTGCATCCAAAAAAGAACAGAACCAATCCTCGGGGTAATGATTGATTGTGCAACTCCTACGGAAATGATTGAAAGGTTCTAGCGTCTCTTAGCCGAGAACAAAGAGAAAGAACAAGGGAGAATGATATCTCGTCCCTTTTTAAGATTAAATGGGGCGACGGTTTAAGATCCGGTTAATTCTCCATTAAAAACGGATCGCATTAACCCACGCAGTTTGACCAAGTAAAACATTCCAAGCCTTAGGAATAATTAATAAAGGATTTATGGCATTTGAATCGGCCTTAAGAGCCCTTAAAATAAGTCTTTAAATGTATTTTACGTCAAAGGAAACGTAAAAAGGGGAAAAACTGTAGGATTCTGGTAACACTGTTCACCCACCATTACTGTACATGAAACCGATCTGTGAAACCGATCTGTGAAACTGATCTGTGAAATTGATCTGTCACACTGATATGTGAAACTGATCTGTGAAACTGATCTGTCACACCGATCTGTGAAACCAATCTGTGAAACTGATCTGTCACACCGATCTGTGAAACCGATCTGTGAAACTGATCTGTCACACCAATCTGTGAAACCGATCTGTGAAACTGATCTATCACACCGATCTGTGAAACCGATCTCTGAAATTGATCTGTCACACCGATCTGTGAAACCGATCTGTGAAACCGATCTGTGAAACTGATCTGTGAAACTGATCTGTCACACCGATCTGTGAAATTGATTTGTGAAACTGATCTGTCACACCGATCTATGAAACTGATCTGTGAAACTGATCTGTCACACCGATCTGTGAAACTGATCCGTGAAACTGATCTATCACACCGATCTGTGAAACTGATCTGTCACACCAATCTGTGAAACCGATCTGTCCGACCGATCTATGAAACCGATCTGTCTGACCGATCTGTGAAACCGATCTGTCACACCGATCTGTGAAACCGATCTGTCACACCGATCTGTGAAACCGATCTGTCAGACCGATCTGTGAAACCGATCTGTCACACCGATCTGTGAAACTGATCGGTGAGACCGATCTGTTAGACCGATCGGTGAGACCAATCTGTTACTGTTCATAAAACTGGAAACACTGTTCACAGAACTGGAAAATTGGAAAAGTGTTGGGGATAAGTCCCCTTGGCCTCCCGAAACACCTCCAACACCAAAATTCCACAAAGTAATGGACCGTAGAGGTCCGGGCCATTACATTAGATACCTATCAAAACATTCTCGTCCTCGAGAATTAAAAACCAACCCAGAAGAAAAGAGGGGTCCGAACAACCACCCCCATAAGATGCCTCTCAGGGAAAAACCACCATGAGTTGTTCGAAAGCTGGAACAAAACTATGACATCCGAGAATAAAAAATCCATACCCAAACAATTCATTCACAATATCACATCAAAGGTACATAAATAAAACCTGAAAGGTATAACCAGAGAGGAAACATCATTACATGAAAGGAGTTAATCATCAAACAACTCTGGGTACTGAGAACGTATCTGTGACTCACGCTTCCAGGTACTCTCCTCCATGCCACCGTGTCGCCACAAGACACGAACTAAGGGGATAGAACGCCCACTCAACAATTTCTCCTTGCGGTCTTGGATCTCCACAGGTCTCTCCTCGAAGGTTGCATCATCATCAATATCGATCTCTCCCCAATCGATAACATGAGATTCATCATGAAGATAACGACGGAGCTGTGATACATGGAAAACATCATGTATCCGACTCATCTGAGGGGGAAGTGCTACTCGATATGCCACAGCTCCAACACGAGCTAACACCTAGAAAGGCCCAACAAAACGGGGAGAAAGCTTACTTCCGCGACCAAACCTTCGCTGCCCACGATGGGGAGTCACCTTCCGAAACACATGATCCCCAACATTAAACTCTAACGGTCTCCTTCTTTGATCAGCATATGATTTCTGACGATCTTGTGCTGTCTTCATCCTCTCACGAATCACCTGAACCATCTCTGTTGTATTCTGCACTAGTTCTGGTCCGAGAATTGCTGACTCTCCGACCCCAGTCCAGCACAACGGAGAACGGCATGGCCGCCCATACAAGGCTTCAAACGGCACCATACCGATGGTAGAGTGAAAACTATTATTGTAAGCGAACTCTACCAAGGGTAAGTGCTTCACCCATGAACCTCCAAAATCAAGAACACAAGAGCACAACATGTCTTCAAGAGTCTGGATGGTTCGCTCTGTCTGACCATCCGTTTGAGGATGAAAAGCAGTGCTAAGGCACAGTTGAGAGCCAAAAGCATGCTGGAGACCTCTCCACACCCTAGAGGTAAAACGAGGATCTCAATCAGAAATGATCGTCTTAGGAACTCCATGAAGCCCCACCACCTCCTCTAGATACTGCCTCGACAAAACCTCCACTGAGCTCGACTCCTTGATTGCTATGAAGTGGGCCGATTTAGTTAAATGATCCACTACCACCCATATAGCATCATGTCCTCCCAGAGCTCGAGGTAAACCCGTAACAAAGTCCATTGAGATGTCCTCCCACTTCCACTGAGGAATCTCTATGTGTTGGAGAAGACCACCAGGAACACGGTGTTCGGCCTTCACCTTCTGGAAGACTAAACATCGAGACACACACTCTGCAACCATACATTTCAGCCCAGGCCACCAGAACTGACTCCTTAAAGATCGGTACATCTTCATCACACCAGGATGTACTGCCAAGGGTGAACTATGGAACTCTCATAGAACCGTCTCGCGCATCGCCAAGGGAACAAAAAGCCTGCCATGATACAACACTCGGTGTTGTTCATCCTCCATCCAACCATCAGGGGCCTCCCCACAAAAAACTCTGTCTCTCCAAACTTCCACCTCTAAATCACCCAACTGAGACTCTTCCACCTTCTGCATCAGGGATGACTGCACCGTCATCTGGAAAAGACAACCTCTTCCCCCAACTTCTCCCATATCAAGATGCAAAGATGATAGCTCTTCCATCACTCTCCAGGAATCACCAAATTCACACACAACATCATTACGTGACTTTCGGCTTAGTGCATCAGCAACAACATTCCCTTTTCCAGGTGTATACGATATTTCGAAGTCGTATTCCTGCAAGAACTCCATCCACCGACGCTGCCGCAAGTTCAAATCCCACAGAGAGAAAACATACCTCAAACTCTTATGATCGGTGAAAACCACAAAGCGCTTGCCAATGAGGTAATGTCTCCACAACTTCAGCGGAAACACCACGGCTGCTAACTCAATATCATAGGTGGAATAGTTGCGTTCATGGGGACGCAACTGCCGAGACTCATAAGAAACAACGGACCTCTGCTGCATGAGAACACAGCCTAGCCCCAGATGTGAAGCATCACAGAAAACATCAAACTGGACTCCCTCCACTGGAATACAAAGGACTGCAGCACTTACCAACTTCTCCTTTAGATACTCGAAAGCTGTTTGACACTGATCAGTCCATATGAACGCTTGATCCTTCCTGGTGAAAGCTGTCAGAGGAGTCGCAACTCGGGAGAAATTAGCCACAAACCTCCTGTAATAGCCTGCAAGACCATGGAAACTTCACACCTCTGACACGGTCTTGGGGGCTGGCCAAGACACCACTGCTTCTATCTTCGAAGGATCCACAGCTACTCTCTGTTGGGACACAACATGTCCCAGGAAACGAACTTCTCGAGCCCAGAACTCACACTTGGACAACTTCCCAAACAACCGATGTTGGCGAAGAACTCCCAAAACGGCTCGTAGATTCTCTGCATGCTCCTCTTCAGATGTGGAGTATATAAGGATGTCGTCGATGAAAACCACAACAAACTTCTCTAGGAATTCATGGAACACAGAATTCATCAACCCCATGAAAACAGCTGGAGCATTAGTCACACCGAATGGCATTACAACAAACTCATAATGCCCATGACGACAACGGAAAGCAGTCTTCGGGATATCCTCATCCTTTACATGCATCTGATGATATCCTGACCGCAAGTCGATATTTGAAAACCAACTTGCACCCTTCAGTTGATCGAATAGGTCATCAATCCGCGGGAGAGGATAGCGGTTCTTTATTGTCACTTTGTTTAATCGACGATAACCGATGCACAACCGCAAACTGCCATCAGCCTTTTTCACAAACAAAACTGGTGCACCCCAAGGTGACACACTTGGCCGAACAAAACCACACTTCAACAGACCATCGAGCTGAATACGTAGCTCTCGTAACTTAGAAGGGGCCATCCTATACGGAGACATAGAGACAGGAGACGCTCCTGGCTGTAGCTCGATCCCAAACTCGATCTCTCGTCGAGGGGGTAAGGATACAACCTCTTCTGGAAAGACGTCAGGGTACTCCTCTACGACCCTAGGAAATGCCAACGGTTGAACCTCTGAAGAACTCAACATCATCCCAGCCATCATGGATGATAAGGATGAAACTCGTCTATGACTCATTCGAGGATCTCTCTCACCAACAAACACCACATTCTCTCCATCTTCATCAAAGAAAACGACCTTCTTCCTGTAGCAATCCACAACAGCCTGCACCGAATACAACCAATCCATGCCAAGAATGACATCATATGGTTGTATTCGCAAACATAGGAAATCTCCCCAAGAGCGGTGTTTCCCCAACACTAGCTCATAGTCTCTACATACTTCAAACAAGCTAGCTCGACCTCCAACTGGCGTAGCCAATGCCAAGGGCACTGGAAGCCTCTCTACCTCAAGTCCCAAAGCGTGGACAAGGGTAGGGGATATAAAGGAGTGTGTCGCTACTGAATCAAACAAGGCATACACCAAGGTAGAAAACAAGCAAAGGGTACCTCGGATGACGTCTGGCTCGCCTGGGGATGGTAACGCTAGAGCATGAAGCTGACCACGACCACCTCCACGACCTCTCTGACCCGGATGATGACCACCACCACGGCCGCGCTCTGCTCTCTGAGGACGGGGAGCGTCATGGGGTTGTCCTCTGCCTGCTCCATCTACCCTCTGGTGATCTAAAGCTGTTTCCACCTGCTGCTGCTACCTCGGCTGGAACTACCTCAACGAAGGAACCTGGAGTGGAGCTCCTGGTGCACGATGACTACTTTGAAAAGTTGGGCACTCCCGCTGCTGATGAACACGTCGAACACAAGAAAAACAAGCTTCTTATCCCTTTGCATAGGCCTGAGAGTTGCTGCCTCCGGAGAAACGAGATGGGAAGGGCTGGGACCTACCCCCAGGTGAACGGAAAATCTTCTGTCCTGAAAACCGGGAACCCCGGACCACAGCTCTGCTTCGTGAGGAATCATGACGATTCCCCTCTCGTGATGATCCGGTCCTTTCCAAAGTCCTCTCAACAACCTCTTCCCTCGCCAGCACCACTAGATATGTCTTCAGCATAAATGGGGTGACCTGGCGATGGATCTCTGGACGCAAAGCCTCCTCGAAATGCCTCGCCCTGGCCTCATCATCTGGTAACAGGTCTGAAGCATATCGTAAAAGGTTCCTGAAACGGATTCCAAACTCTCGAACACTGGAGCTCCCCTGTCGAAGGGTAAGAAGCTCCTGGCGACTAGACGCCTTCGCAGTCGAAGAAAGAAACTCGAATCTAAACCTATCTCGAAACTCCTCCCATGAGATCGCTGACTCCTCACGATCCCCGAGGAACAAGAACCACCACTGTCTCACTTCTCCACGCAACATCGTCACAACCCAGGACACCCAGTGTTCCTTCCGAGCACGAATCGAACTGAAGCCTATCTCAACCTCCTCCAACCAGTCTTCAGTGACTGCATCTGAAATGGAGCCCTCGTACTTCTGTAGACTCTGGCGCTGAAACTCTCGGAGTGTCTTCCTCCAAGTGTCATCGTCATCAACCTCTACCCGGCGGCGATCTGCTGGAACAGCCTGCTGGGCACCTTCTGCGCAAACCTGACGAGGACGTCGACCTGGAGACATACCTGTAAAATAACAACTGTTAGAGCTCCTAATCCTGGAATATGGAAGACTCAACATTAATTAATTAATTATTTTGTTTTATTAATTTTAGGTTACCTATCCCAAGGTCTACCCATTCAAACACAGGTGCAAAGAATAATGATGCATGATCCTTTCCTAGGTCTCTACCCTGCAACCAGTGTCACTTTCTTTAGTACCCATCGTAAACTTAAAGGTCCGTGCAATATATCATAGGGGGCCCTGAACGCCTATGTCTCTGCCAGTCTCCAGTGTTTACCCCACTTGCTAAACATGAATGACACTGTTTCCCTACCATCCCATGCATCCTCACCTGTGTTTAACTCCAAACTCCATCCTATCGCTCAACCAGACCTTTGATACCACTCTGTCACGACCCCCTCCCCACAAAGTGTACCCCTCATGGGCCGGCAATGTGAGAAGGGAGATAATGACCCCCGAGTCACGCCTCCAGTAGGCCCCGGGTTGGCGACTAGCACCGAGGGTATAATAAACGTACAAATGGGAGGCATTACCCTCTAAGAGAACACATGCAGAATAGAGAGATAGAATAGACTCCAATCAACTCCAACTCAGAACTGAAATATAAAAGGAAACCAAGTACATATATGAAATGTCATGCAAAAGTACTACAACTGAAAGGGGAAACTAAAAGTACCCAAAAGAAAGTAAAACGACAGCGACCAGAAGCCCGAACAGATCCTCCTCCAACCGCAAGCTAGTAGTAACCAGCTTGATCTCCAACCTGCTCCAAGTGACCTGAAAAACAGTTTATATGTACATAGGGTGAGTATAACAGTATACTCAGTAGGATCATCCCCAAGACTCTCGTGCAAAAGTAAAGAAAGCATGCTAATGCTCAGTGAACAACAAGTGAAACTAACTCGTTATCTAAACAGGTATACTATGTTCCCAACCTCACCATGGCTACTCTCACCAAGTAACGCATACAAGAATATAGCATATAATAAAGAATATAAAGGGTACACCGCTACTACTTCCCCACTGGTTTGCCGCTTTGCCCCAACGACATACGTCCTGTGCATATCTCTCCAAAGGCTTGCCCGCAGACACCTGGGCTAAGCTCCACAATCTGCACCTCGTGCACCACAAAGGCTTTCCCGCAGACACCTGGGTGAAGCACCAAACCGTCCTCACAACCAAGGTAACCAGGTAGTTTCCGGGAGCCACCACAGCTCGTATAATGTGTATCGTACGTCGAGTATTATTCCTCAAGCCATCACAGCCCATACGCCGAGTAAGGATCCTCAAGCCATCACAGCCTATACACGTTACACCTATAGTATTCCATAGGATACTATATCCAGAATATATGTGTGTGAAATAACCACAAGCCATTACAGCCCTCTACACACATATATGGGGTAACTAACCACTGTGCCTCCGGGCACAAGTATCTACCAAGAGAAGAGAGCGGGACCAAAGGGGGTAGCCAGCCATTCAACCTTCCATCAGAATGTTGGGGAAAACACCCCCCCAGGGCTCAGAATCCCCGGGGTGTCAGTTTCCCTTACCGACAGGGTGGATTAGTGTATAGAAACACGAAAAGTATAGAATATATAGGTAACTCACATCCACACTATGGGCATTACCTAGTCTTAGATACAACTGCAGCTAACGTCTCTCAGACTCCAGGCTTCTACTTCTAAGACTAGGTATCCTATAATCACACAAACAATGAAGTGATTTATTAGATTACTCCATTCTCATTTATCAGTTCCACTATACATTAATTAATTCTTTAAACATTAATTAAGAATGAACAATTCCACATTAAACTGAAATGGCATCACTTTCAAAAACAACTGCTCCTTTTTAAGATTCACATCACCTTTAAATTCCAGCATCTCCATCCCCATGGATTTTTACCATTTAATCAAACATTCCTTACAGAATTACTTTTCCACATTCCTAGGCATTCTAGAAAAACATCCTATGCTTCTAAACACAAAGGAGGCTCAACACGGTGAGTAGATATACTACCCATCGAGTCTTTGCCGCCTATAGAAAGAGCATAGACCCATCCTCCATCGAGAGGCTAAACACGAAAAGCACGTGGCATACCCCGCGTGTCTTCGCCTCCATCGGAAAGAGGGTAAGCAAGACCAGCTGCCTTGAGCAGTGGGGAAAAGTAAAGCAGATAAACAACCAAACCAAACCACCAACATCAAACCATCACATTCATCTCATACCATCACCCTTGGTGTCCTCCCCGACACCCATATGCATAAACTGATGCATCTCGCCACACTAGGCGTCATCCGCTGGCACAACCACAAGTCTCCATGCCTCCACATATCACAACAGCCATCCAGGCTCACATCACAGCACAAGCAGCAGGAAAAAAAACACCACAAAATGGACTCTCGGCCCTTTAACAAACAAGAGGGTAACTCAGAACCCTTTTAGAAATTCCCACATAATCTGTTCTCTAATCCATATTGAATTAACAGATTTGTTATTCGTAGGTTCCAATCATGGATACCTAATCAGTAAGCTATCACAATTAAATAACCATGCTTACTTCCCTAATTTGATTATCCTTAAATTAGAACAACTACAACAACGACAATAACCAGATTAATTTACATGCCTCTTTATCTTTAGCCAATTAATTAACAATTAATTCCGGCTTTACGTTCGTTATCAATTTCTATCATGAACGAACAATGAATCAAAGAAACACAGATATCACTATATCTAGGAAAACATGAGGCAAACCGTTATCACGGTATAAAGCAACAACATGCGATCAAACAATTCTTTTAATCCAGTTCAAGTATTTAATTAGGTCAATTTCATTGAGATCCAAAGGAATAAATCATGCTAATTCTACGATTGCACATACCCAATTAGAGAAGCCATGAATCCCCTACCTCAAACAGTTCCTCATGTTCTTTATCCACACAACAGGTCATGATCCTCCCCTCGCGACAACTGCATCCACCGGAGGATGCTGCGGTACGATAGTACCAACCAACCCCAAGAAAACCCATTAGAATCTTGGAAATTACATTGAATAATTATTGAAAGGAGGATAGGAGAAGATGAACCCCAAATGAACGACGATACAACATACCTTATATCGAAGATTGATCGACACGGCTCAGTTGCATCCAAAACAGAACAGAACCAATCCTCGGTGTAAAGATTGATTGGGCAACTCCTACGGAAAGGATTGAAAGGTTCTAGCGTCTCTTAGCCGAGAAAAAAGAGAAAGAACAAAGGAGAATGATATCTCGTCCCTTTTTAAGATTAAATGGCGTGACTGTTTAAGATCTGGTTAATTCTCCATTAAAAACAGATCGCATTAACCCACGCGGTTTGACCAAGTAAAAGATTCCAGGCCTTAGGAATAATTAATAAAGGATTTATGGCATTTGAATCAGCCTTAAGAGCCCTTAAAATAAGGCATTAAATGTATTTTACGTCAAAGGAAACGTAAAAAGGGGAAAAACTGTAGGAGTCTGGAAACACTGTTCACCCACCGTTACTGTACATGAAACCGATCTGTGAAACCGATCTGTGAAACTGATCTGTGAAACTGATCTGTCACACCGATATGTGAAACGGATCTGTGAAACTGATCTGTCACACCAATCTGTGAAACTGATCTGTGAAACAGATCTGTCACACCGATCTGTGAATCCGATCTGTGAAACTGATCTATCACACCGATCTGTGAAACCGATCTGTGAAACTGATCTATCACACCGATCTGTGAAACCGATCTGTGAAACTGATCTGTCAGACCGATCCATGAAACCGATCTGTGAAACCGATCTGTGAAACTGATCTGTCAAACTGATCTGTCACACCGATCTGTGAAACTGATATGTGAAACTGATCTGTCACACCGATCTGTGAAACCGATCTGTGAAACTGATCTGTCACACCGATCTGTGAAACTGATCTGTCACACCGATCTGTGAAACTGATCTGTCACACCGATCTGTGAAACCGATCTGTCAGACCGATCTGTGAAACCGATCTGTCAGACCGATCTGTGAAACCGATCTGTCACACCGATCTATGAAACCGATCTGTCACACCGATCTGTGAAACCGATCTATCAGACCGATCTGTGAAACTGATCGGTGAGACCGATCTGTCAGACCGATCGGTGAGACCGAGCTGTTACTGTTCATAAAACTGGAAACACTGTTCACAGAACTGGAAAATTGGCAAAGTGTTGGGGATAGGTCCCCTTGGCCTCCCGGAACACCTCCAACACCAAAATTCCACAATGTAATGGACCAGAGAGGTCCGGTCCATTACAAATTCCATTACAGATTTGACAATTACTCTAATGGCCCGAAGGCTTTGAATTTTTTCTTGATTTTTATAATCCACCATTGAAGTGGTGATGTAGAACCTTAATAAGTCCTATAGACATAAGTATTACATGGACTATAGGCCTTAGAAGAATTTATTGCATGTTGGCTTCAAAAATTACATATAACCCAGACTAACTACTTGTAACTGCTCCTCCCCAGCATCTTCATCGTGAAATCATCTCTCCACCTTCGCATGGTTGTTCGACTAGGCTTTCCTATGCATGCACATTATTGTCTTGATGGTAGGTTCCATACCCTTTCATTCTAGCAATTTTTTTAGCTTTAGTTATGGTGAATGTTCCTTGATAAACCTCCTTCAGAAACATGTTCCTTGTAGGTTGCATGGTTTGTATCTGCACTTAAGGTGGCCCGAAGGACTTGTGGTGGCCCAAAGGCCTTACTGAACTGAAGTCCTGGGTGGGAAAAAGGACTTAAAGTACTCAAGGAAGAAACGTGGGCCCGAAGGACCAAACAAGGGAATATTCCTGGCTGCTATAGTGCGAAACATTACCTCCTATTGTTCTCGCTATTGTACCTGCTCTAGTATCTTCTATAGTTCCTGATACAATACCTACTCAATTACTACTATAGTACCTTGGAAATTTTTTATCCTCTTGGAATTGATCACGGGTGACCTGGATGCACTTACGGAGTTCTCACCAACTGTGATGTAGCTCATGTGCTCGATAATTAATTTATCAGAAAAATCCCCTTAATTATTCTCCCCAACTAATTAATCATGTCAATCCCATTAATTAATTCTTAAATTAATTAATCAATATCTACAACCTCAAAATACCATAATTAATACCAAAATTAATTATCTCACTCATTATCTCAATATTTAATAATCCAATCAAAAATTAGCTTTCTCATTTATCAAATATCAATATGTGATCATTAATTCGTCAATTATTTATCTATCAATTGTAAGAACACAAAAATCCCCATTAATTAATTTTCCAATTAATTAATCTAACTCCTAAAATTGAATTAACACAAAAACCCTCATTAATTAATTATCCCATTAATTAGTTACCTCCAATCCCTTCATAGATCTTGGTATATAATTTAACTACTAAATATTCAAACCCACATTTTACATATCTCATAAATAATATAATATTAATTATCTGGATACATTATGTTAATATCTCATAATTAAATTACCATTAATTATATCAATTAAAAACAACATTATCCCATTATGAATTATCCAATTAATTATCTCATATCACTACTCAAGATCACATTATTAATTCTATAATTTATTATCCCAAATCATAATTCAATGTCACATAATTTATTCTAAAAGTAATTATGTTGAAGAATAATCCCAATATCAGATAATTAAATATAAAATTACCTGTCCCACTTCAAAAACATCAATATATCAGACACTATTTAATCAATTAATCATTCAATTTCAACAATCTCAATCTCATTTTAATTTGTTCAAAAATAAATTATCCCAATTCTAAATTTCATAATACAAACCATTCTAATTAATTAATTATAAAATTAATTAATCATGTTCAATTATCTCAATATCTCCATAATTAATTCTTTCAAATAATTATAAAATTCACAAATCCTAGAAATTCATAATTAATTATCCAATTAATTTCATCATTCAATAATCATTAAATATCACAATTTCATTATTCCATAATTAAATTATTCCCCAAATTAATTAATTCAATTTGGAAATCCAAATAAAAAAATATCTACAAATTATACATCTTTCATATAAAGAATTAAAAAGAACAAATATGTGGTTTGAATTTTAGAACACATACCACAATAATAGTGATGAATGACTTCCAATGGACAATTCTAATTTTAAATAGATCAACCAAGAACGCGATGATGAATATAGTCAAGATTAAAAACCTAAATCCTTTGATAAATTTAACAAGATGGCTTAAATATAGATATAATTCCAATAATCCTTCATCTTGATTCAACCAATTTATATCATAATACAACAATCCTGGATCTAGATTCAACATATCTATATCTAGATCCAACATTCCCATATCTAGAAGCATCATATCTATATCTTTATCTAGTAAACTATGATCTAGATTCATTAAATCATGATCTGAATACAAATTCTTATAAAACTATATGTTTTATCCATTAGGAGGAGAGGAAGAGAATGATAGATCTAAATCAGAGGAACACCCATACCTGGGAGGAGAGTGGAGGCTCTATGGTCGATGATGCTTATGCACAGAGCGGTTGTGGTCCATGGTAGAGGTATGAAGAGGAGTTTCAATCCATGTAAGAGGTGTGTGGAGGATTTGTTGTGTAGATGATATTCCATAGATTCTCTGTAGTAGAGAGAGATATCTGCATCTAGGGTTATAGAAATTTAAATTCTTGATATCGTATATCCACCCATTTCATTCTATTATTCCCCCAAAATCATGTCTCCACCCTTAAAAAGACATTATAAATACATTACATTTTGTTTAATGTAATTTCATGACATGTTTAGAAGTTGATAAACCACATTTAGGACATTTCATCATGTGGTTAAAAATTGTTACATGGTGTTTAATCTTGTCTAGTGTCATGTCAACACATTGTAAAAACTACTTTCATGACATGTATACATGTGGTGAAAAACGCTTACAAGGGGTGTAAATTTTCAATTTTTGAATTAATTCAAACTATGAATTGAATTTATATTTTCTACCCAAAACAGTTCACATCCTTAATTGGGTTAATAAATTGTATTTATTCTACACCCAAAACATACCACTTAATCCTACTTCACCCATAGAAAAAGACAGGATCTTAAAATCTCCCCAAATTATAATAGCTCATCCTCGAGTTGTACTCCCCTAAACCTCTTATATTCCAAGTCAACAAGATTGGTCCACTGATTCCTCATATCAACTTATCTTTACTATGTTTAATCCTACACATGCGCATGAGTCAAAAATATATGAAAGATCGACATTAACTATTTCATTGTAACACTTTCTTACTATGATCATACTCATGTATTAATTGGACCTAAAAGGATGCATCAGTTTCAAGATTAAATTCAAAAACAAACGCAACACATATCCAAAATAATTACTTCCACTAACCATAATAAAACAATCCATCATTTTCAATTATTATTTCCATAAAAAACACTTGTAAATGACGTTCATCCAGCACCTATAAGGACAAACTTGCCTTTCATGAGAAATTTAAACATCATCCTTATATGTTCTCTATTGGAATTCTGATTACAGTACTTCTAACTCAATGTATTTCTCCATATATATACTACTGACACATCTCTACCAACTTTTGGATCATTCTAACTCATATTTCTCAAGAAAATAAATCACCATGAACCCCTACTCAATAAATGTTTAAAACCTAAAACTATCATATGGCCTTTAAACATTTATAGGAAACAAAGTAATATAAACCTCCCCTCATTCCCAACATCTGAGTGTAGAACCCATGGTAGTCACAGACCTCTGGACCATCCTGAGAGCCTATTTTTTATCATTTTTATTGAATACCTTTGACCAATGATCCCTAAATGTACTTCTTCATAATCATAGAATCTATGAGTTCCCATATTTAACTAAAACTCATTCATGTATCTATGAATAAAGAAAAATATTTCTCAGCATACTTGGGATGATGTCAATGTAGGGGATATGATTCTCACTAGTTAAAAGTAAACTTATAAGTCATCGATGAACCCCAAAAAAATCCTCCATCACATATGTAGTCTCACAATATGAATACATCATAATCTATCGAATGTATCATCATTTTGTACCTTCTATCATCCTACCATTTCGATCTAAAACCAAATGGTTCCTCACACAACATACATCCGATTTCTCAAATAAGAGAATTATCACTACCCAATCCAACCACATCAAGGGACAAATAAAATCATAAAAAATTCATAATTCATATCATTAAAACGTTTAACAAGAGGGATTTAAACAAAACCACATCATGTTTTACACCATTTTCCAACCTAATGATTAAAACAGAGGCATTATCTCTTACATAAACGGTCCTTCATTTAGGAATTTCTCAGTATGGTTAATTTTTTTTCATTATTTAGGTTTCTTATTTAGAAACCCATTTATTCTCAATGTTAATAATTTTAAAAAATCTATCAATTTAATTTTAGGAATTGTTTTTAGTTTAATTTTATAAGTATGGAAAATTAATTCATGGAAAATAAATAGCAAAAAAACTTTTTTACAAGAATTACTTAAATGATTCATGTTTAAAAAACAATCCTAACTACCTAGAATGATGATAGTAGAACCAAATCTCATTCCATTCAGGGACATGAGTCAACCTCATATAATCTCAAAAACAATAATCAAAGAAAATGTAAATTGTGTCACCCAAGGTGAAATAATATTCAAAATTAAACTAAAACAATAATTACAATAATCCCACCCATTGTACTTGGGTTCTCCCCAATACATGGATTTACTAATCCAATGAACGAGTTCAGAAACAAGCCCCTGACTCTTCCATGTCTCATTGATTCATTTTACCAATATTTAAAAAAATATGAAAAAACTACATTTTATACGAATTTGTAATTTTCCAACTCGGGTACCATACACTAGTTCCCCAAACCGGGCCACCACATAACTACAGGCACACATCACCTTATGTTGGAGGCTTTCTGCTAGCAGGGAGGGTGTAGAAAGTCATCCATTGGGAGACTATACCCGATTTTATTAGAGTTAAAATGGGCTAAAATAAATATACAATATCAGAATCATATATAATGATAAAAAGTAGAAATATCTAAACATTATTCATATAGGAAATATAATATCCAACTGAAATAGAAGACTCGACACGACAAAGCACATTTCAGGTTTCTAAAATAGAAAAATACACTGATGAATCCAAAGAAAGTCCTGAACCAAATATGGTTACCTGATCCAACTCTATCCCAAATCATCCATCTTACTTAGGGCCTTTTCCGTTATCCTGTATAGAAAATAGAAAGTCTATTTAGGCTCTGATTGGGAATCCTGAGTAGGGTGTCAGTAAAAATTTGTAGGACACCACCAATGGAATAGAAAAAAATCAATTAAATATTATTATATCAAGTTGCATAAAGGATAAAATAAAAGTAATAAAATAAATAATTGACATTTATTCAATTAACCTTTATTTAACACCTTAATCCCCTCAGGTTCCCATGGACACCCTTATCTCAATATCAAATTTAGACCATGTCGGTGTCTGGACCAATTCTTATATTCTTTTAACAAACATTATATCACAAGTTATTTCATTATCAATTAAATTCAATTCTAATGCATTTAATTGGGTTCATAGTCCATTGTCAATAAACGGTGGTAGAATATCTTGTTTATCCTTCTTGTGAGTATTTGTAGAATAAGTCCTTATCTCACACATCGTGTGTATTTAGAGACTCATCACTTATCCCATAAAATAATAATTTAATTCATGATGGTTGTAAAATTACATGTATAGCACCTCATGAGTATTTAGAGTATCACTACCAACCCCAGTCCTCATTTATCAATCATAAATATATATATCCTTGGTGTAGAACATTATGTCTAGCACAACAGGAGAATTTATATAATTAGTCCATATCTCACACAAAGTTTATTAGTAATACATGTATATCATGGGTGTAGAATGTACTGTCTATCACCCTATTTCTCAATCCTTCACAATATATCACAAATATAACAATTTCCCATATTTCACAATAATTAATCATAATGAATGTTTACCCCTTATAACATTTTACATCACAATGCCACATTTATTAATTTAACAATTAATAAATCAAAACATAACAATATCATAATCCCATTGATAGATCAACTAATTCGAAAAATAAGTAATTGCGGGAAAATAATTAATTTATTCAAAAATTAATTAATCACAACACTATTATTAAATAATTCAACAAATAATTAATCACAACAATTCCATTATTTAATCGAACAATTAACTGGTCACATCATTTTCATTAGTTATCTCAACAATTAACTAATCACATCAATAACTCTAATTGATTTGACATTTAATTAATTTTACAACTAATTTACTACCTCAATTACCACTAATAAATTCACTGATTAATTAAATCACAACCCATTCCATTAACAAAACAATTTATTAATTAAAAACATAAATTTTATTAATTAATTTATACAATTAATTAGTCATAACAATACCTTCAATTAATTCATCAATTAATTGGTCACATCAACTCTGTTAATTAATTCATCGATTAATTAACTATATAAAGTCCGTTAATTAATTAAAAAAATTAATTAATCATTTAATAACATGAAATTAATAATTAAATAACCAATTATTTTTTCACAATATAAAATTCAATAATTTTATAACTAACACAACAATTAATTATCCTCCAATTCCATTACAAATTAAATAATTAATTTATCACATACATCCCCCTAATTAATTTCCCCAATTATCTAAGTGTGCCAATACCATTAATTAGTTGAGAAATTAATATATCAATAACAAACACTAAAAATCCAATAATTATACTCACAATTAATTATCTCACTCACAATCTCAATATTTCATAATAAATTCTACAATTAATTGCATAAATTCTCAAATATCAATATCTCATAATTAATTATTCAATTACTTATCTATTAATTGTAATGAAAAAACAATCCAAATTAATTAATTTTCTAATTAATTAATCTATCTCCTTTATTTCATTAACACAAAACACCTCATTTGTTATTTCTCAAATTAATTTGTTACATTCACTCCCTTCTTTAATCCCATTATTTAATTTAAGAACTAAATAATCACACAAAAAATTTCTATATCTCATAATTCATATACCATTTATTATCTAAATCCATGATGATAAAATTTAATAATTAATATACAATTCATTATCTCTATTCCATATATATTTATCCCATAATTATTTTGGCAATTAATTATCTCAAATCACAACTCAATATCACATAATTAATTATATGATTAATTATCTCAAATCATAATTAAATATCATATAATTAATTATTTAATAAATTATCTCAATGAAACAACTAAATATCACATAATTATTTCTCAAATTAATTACCCCTATTTGAAATCTCCAATATATCAATAATTAATTCCTCAATTAATTATTAAATTTCAACAATCTCTATCTCATAATAATTAATTCAGTAATTAATTATCAAAATTCAAAATTTCATAATCCCAACCATTATTAATAATTAATTTCACAATTGATTAATCAACTTCAATAATATAAATAACTCCAAAATTAATTCCAACTATTAATTACCAAATTTAAAATCCCAAAACTCATAATTAATTCTCCAATTAATTATTTCATTCAAATATCCATAAATCTCAAAATTTAACTATTCTATAATCTGTTGATTATGAAAATTAAAAAATTCTATTTGAAAATACAATTTCTTAAAAAATATATATATATATATATTAAAACTTTAATATACATTATTAAAAAACACAACTATTGGATACATATTTCACACCACCCACCACAAGAATGATGAGGAACACTTTCAAATAAATAATCACATTTTCAAGTTGAGCAATCAAGAATATGACCATGTACCCTCTCTATATCTGAAATTTAAATAGATAGTTAAATTGAAATATATCTCTAAAATCAAGATGTACATAATATAATCCATTATCTTTATTAGATAATTATTGATCTTGATCCAATAATCCTAGATCTAGTTAAAAAATTTCACATCTAGATCCAATAAGCCTCGATCTAGATTCAGAAAATATATATCTAGATCTAAAAATCCTAGATCTACATTTAGTAAATCTAGATCTAGATCCAATAGTAGATAAAAATATTTCTTTTATACAGGATGTGGAAGGGAAGAAAAATATAGATCTATATGAGAAGAACACTAATACTCGGGAGGTCTACAAAGGAACTTTGGCCGATAACGGCTGTGTGAGGATGAGTTTGACTCTATATAGAAAGTGTGAGGATGAGTTCTGATCCATGGAAGTGGTGCACAATGACTTTTCAGTGGATAGTAAGGTCCATAGATTCTTTGCAGCATATATGGAGGTCCGCTTCTAGGGTTATGCATCTCCCAAGTGTTTATACGGGTGAGCCCCCCTTTCATTCTATTTTCCCAGAAAATATTTTCATCTAACATATAAAACATTAAAATTAAATTAAAAGCTGTGTAATTTCATTACATGACATATTTAAAAGTGGTAAATACCATTTTTATGACATGATTTCGTGTGGTGAAAACTACTCATAGGGTTTGTAATATGGTTTAATGACATGTCGACACGTGGTTTAAACTAATTTTGTGACATATCAATATGTGACGAAAACATTAAAGGGGGTATAAATTTTTATGTTGTGAATTAATTCCATCAAAAAATTAAATTCATTTGGCCTACTTAAAACATTTCCTAGCATGAATTGGGTTCATAACATGTATTTTATTTACAGAAATAACTCACCACATAATCATATAGCACCACTAAAATAAGATAGCTGCTTATAGTAAGTATTGTAGCATAATATTTTATTATTTTAGCAAATATGATTTACTATTATAAGAGGTAATGGATTCTAACAAGAAGGAAGAGTGTTATTAATAGGATTTTCATGTAGTTTTTTATATAATTAAGGAACCTAAAGAACCTAGTATACCGTAAGTAGTGATATCGTTATATGGAGTGTCTCAAAATTTGTGGGGTGGGGTATTCTTTTGTGATCATGAAATATAAATTATATGGTATACTATTATTATAAACTAATTTATAGAGGATAATATGTCAATTACACTTTTAGTAATGTGTCTGTAGGTTTTCTCTTTATACATTAGGAAAATTATAGTGGGAGTCTTTGGGTTTGTGATTCAATAAATACATGTATTTTTTTGGTTAATTTCCATAATTATCATGTAATAAAATATAAATTTTACTATATTTTGTGATAGGATATAAAAAATAGATTCATCATCATGTTGTCCTTATACATTAATGTCTCTTTAATTGAGGATAAATATAACATCCCAGGTAAATAAAGAATATGAAATTTTTTATATTTATTAATATTTAAAAATTTTATATTAATTTTACTTTAAAGGGGATGCCACGATCAATGGAATACCTGATACACAAAAATGGGTTTCTTTGAATACATACGTTCCACACAATGATGAGTAATACAAAAAAATAATAAAATAATATAAGTAATTTAAATAGTAGTTAACACCTAGCCATTTTATTGGAAGGAATGAATAGAATTAACTAAAAAATGATTATATATGTTTTTTAAATGTTTTTACTTTTATCAAATAATTTTTAGGGGATTAAAATGTGAATGAATCCAAATTTAAGCATAAATACACGAATATCCTTTAAAAGATAGTTTTACCACCTTTTAATGGAGAACCATTTTTAAATATAGTATTTGTCACTTTTATAGGTTCTATTTGACAAAATAAAATTTTTCTTTAGAATTGGTGCATCAAAATTTACATTGGGTAAAGTTTTTGTATTTTTATGATAATGTTCATTTATTTAATGAACAGTGAAAAATACTGTATTTTAATTCAAAACTACCTTTTAATATAATTTATTTAAATGGATAGATTAACTTTTTAATTGCTTTTAAAGTGTAATTATATTATATTTTTTCCATTTAATCCAATTTTTGTCATTGGAAGTAATTTCACTTTGAAATGGATATAAACAATTGTCAATATTTTGATAGTTATTATTTCTTAAAAACACAATTTTTGGTTTTGACAACAGAAATTAATTTTAAATTAATTAATGAAACCTCTATGTTTGGAATTTGGTAAAATATACATAATTTTTGAATTCGGAATATAAAATTTGTCTTAGGCTAAATTTTTTGTATGTTTCTAAAAACCATCAATTATTTAGGAATAGTGAAAACACTAAGTAGTAGTAAAAAACTGACTCGTTCATTTAAATGAATTTTTTTTTCTTCTGTGATTTAAATTTTTGAAAATCCAAAATTCATAGATGTTATCAGTAATTAAAAATTCTCTTAAATAATATGAAAATAATTTTTGGTGAATAGTAACTTTTGACTTTTATTTACAGCGGTTAAAGGTGAATATGGTAATTCAAGGTAAAAAAACTATTATAATAATAATAAATCAAACTAACATATGTCCTAATCTTATTTATTGATACATTTCTGACCATGGTCATTTTTAGGTCTATTTTGGGACCCTATGGAGTCACATAAGAATGATAATGACACTTTATCTTAATTAATTTAAAGTAAATATTAAAATAACAAAAACATATATCTTTTAGTAAAGAAATTTTTAAATGGGTTTATTCAAGTTATATATTCGAATATAAATATTAATTTGAAAGTTAAAAATACTTCATAAATAATGTTATTTTTTTAATTTTTAGAAATCAAATAAATAAAAGTATTTATGATACAATATTGATGTTGTGTTTACCTCATTAATGAATAATTTAAATAAATAAGATTATAAAAATTAAAAAAATATCCAATACCAGTACAATTATTATTGGATGATTTTATTTCAAACATGAATCATATAATCTTCCACTTTAATTACTTTTGGACCTTTAGAAACTGAAAATCATAATATAATAAAATAACATTTTCAAACATTCTTAAAGAGACCCTCCTCCTCCTTATAAAATACCTAACCTCTAAAACATTACTCATACATCTCAAGACCCTTGGATTATCAAAAATCTGCCTAAATAAGTTCTAATGATCCATCTCTTACACCTATAAGACTTACCATAGGCAGAAGGCATTTCAAGAATGACTTTTGGTTCAATCCAAAGGGAGTTACCCAATTTAAAGGTAACATCTTCCCTTATGTTTTTTTCTTTTATATTAATTCTCCAACCAGTTAAATATTTTTATTATTTTTTTATTACAACAATAGTATCCTCAATATAATATTTTTTTTATGATAAGGATTATAAATACAACTACACACACCTCCATCTAAAGGGTAAAGAACGAACTGTTTCTGTGGATTGGGAACTACTGCCTCAAGAAATGATGATTTTTCAATCTTCTCCTACCACCTCTTCTGGTGGCCATTATGATGGAAATTTATTTATATATGAAAAATATTATATATATATACATATTTTCTCTTTAATTCTTTATTATTCATTTATATCATTCCTTTATGGTTTCCAGAATAGGTAAAAGCTGTAATTTCATTTGAGGAAGTGCGGACTACCGCCCCCTAAAAGTGATATGACTCGTTCATGCCATACATGGGACGTATAAAGGATGTATCTAATGAAATTATATATTATATAATACTGGAATTATAATATACCTATGTAACATTATTTTTTTTCAATCAATTAAAATACGAAATAGAAATGAATGTAGCATTAATTCGTATGTACGACTTACCGTCTCTATGAATGGTGCATTGCATTTATTATCTCAAAAGGTTATGTACTATAAAAAATAAATATATATACTTGATATATATGAAATATATGATATTTAAAAAATTAATGTGAATATGGATATAAAAGTCTTTTTACCATAAGGACAATTTGTAATCATGACAAGTTCATTTTTTACTCTTGTTCTGAACATCGAAAATATGTCCTTTATGAACTCTAATAATTACCTAAATGATATATGAAGACAATAAGTGATATAATGTTAATAAAAAAACAAGTAATGGGTTCTTAATCAAGTATAATTTAACTTAATTTTATTATTCAAGAAGAATACAGAACATACAAGACAAGTCATACATGAGGTAAGGGGATTCTTATGTCACTTTTAATTCCATGAGGTTTCCATTATTCGCCACTTATTTATTGAATGTGGTGTATTGTGTACTGAAAATAGATATATATTATCATGATTCTCTTTATATTAATTTTATTATATGATTCATTTTCGGTTTTTTAACATTTGGTCATATGACTCAATTGATTGCAATGTGGTAATGAGTTTGCATCTCAATTTTTTATTCCGGTGAGCTTCATGCTATGTTTGCCACAATTTCCATTTTTGTGGTGTATGTACTACCCATGATTGTATTTATTGTGTAATATAAATTAATGTATGGGTATTTACAACTTCACTTTATGATCTTTCTTTCATGTGGTTTATTTTACGTATGTTACCAAATCGGATCAGGTAACCTTTGACACTCCTCTTTTTAAAAGACTTATTTTTGTTATGTCTTATAATTTACAACTTCTTATGGTGGTTTATATTCATCGATATAATTATTACTATAAATTTTATGTCCATGTTATGAGATACCCATTTTTCTCTATTCAAATCATTTTCTGAATTTTAAAGTGATGTCGCTAGGCTGTCAAATTTCTATAAGGGAACTTCTTAACCCAATTTCAATTATTTGTGTTAAACTTCTAATTGTGGATTATGAAATTCTATGAATATGTGCGAATGACCTCTGATTGTTTTACACATAATATCCAATAATATTAAGTGAATTTATATTTATCACACACAATTATGTAATTTATTTATCCTCAATATAAGGATAACATCTTTATAATGGATTTATTCTCAAATTACATTCCATTGAGACGCCATTGTTGTTATGCACCAATTCACTTTTATATGGTGTATATACTATTATTTGGAATATTAAATCATAAATCCCTTTATTCTCATGATATTATAATGTTTTAATTGAATTTTATTTCTAACATATTTGTATTCATCATATCTCATTTGGTTAAGAACTCCTTAACTAAAATATTGTTTTAAGGATATATTATTCTAAATATTTATCATTAATATAAATGTTTTGAAAATGGTTTGAAGAATTTATTTATATAGATATTAAAGTTTTAAAATGTTAATACCTTTAAATTTTTTAGTTTTTTATGACACACATTGATATAAAAATGTCATTATTAAAGGTTTTAAATGATTTTAAAAATTGTTTTGTTAAAGCAATAATTATGTCAATATCTTGAAACAATGTTTTTGTGATTGAAATGTGGAAATTTTATCCTTAATTAATTATTGTTTTATTTGTTATAATTTATAATGGTACTTGGACATTTAACGGGTGGATATGTTATAATCCAATTGACGGAGGGTACTGTGATAATCCAGGAGTGGTGGTTACGTTATAACCTCCAATGCATTGGGTATGGAAGTAGGCTGTATGGATATTAAATTTAAGTATATGTGTTAATGTCACCAATATGGTTATTCAATTTAAATATATTTATGTCCCAAGTTACTTATATATGTTATGTGTGCTTCTTATGGGTATTATAGTAATCATTTGGTTAAAAAGGGTAAGAAATGATATTTTATTCATAGAAGTATATTTATTTCTACATAACGTTGAAAAGTATTAATACTGATAAAGTATTAATGGTTTAGTTGTGATTTTGAAAAACTAACTATTTCTCTTCTTTGTGTATTCCTTACAATGATTTTTTTTCTAATCCCAAGTTTTTGAAATGTTATTCACTGGACATAATTTGGAATAGGGTCAATGATGGGATCAAAGAAAATTCATGATTTTGAAAACATTTAACTATACATGTTTCTTTTTAATAGTTTTTATTTTATGAAAAAATGGATACTAAGTAGTACTTTCAACATGTAATATTATTATTGATATGTAATAGTTATGGCCAAATTCTAAAAACCTCTAACCTGAAATGATCCTCAATGTGAATTATTGATTTAACTCATGATTATATAATGTTTTAAAGGTGGGGAGATATAATAAATATATGTAGAGTTATAGATAAGATAATTGAAAAAATTCCTTCACCAAGAGAATGAGGAAATTAAATATAGGTTTGTAAATAATAATAGTGGAGGTGATCTGATTATTGGGATCTAGATGTAGGAATTCATCTCAATCGTATTTTTCAACATTCAATTAATGGTACTTCTCATTATTGATGTAAGAACTATGATAATTTTTTTCACAAATGATTTTAAATAGAATACATCCAACTATAATATCCTTATTATCATAGTAAAATAATTATTTGAATATAGGGTGATAGTTTATAAGAAACCGAATCAACTTTAATATCTACACTAAATTATTTCCCAGTAATGGGATCAATAATAAATTATAGGTTTTATTAAAGAATTTGGTACTAGTTAGAAACATTAAAGGGTTTATTTATACTGGGATAGGAATTTTACAATAGGTGGGTAGAAATCATGAATTATGTGTAACATATAATATGAGTAGGTAACCTAAAACATCATGTGGTAAAATTTTATCAGGTTAAGAGATAAAAGGTGCAATGAAATATAAAATAAATCCACTCAAATATTTCAATTTTTGTTTGAATTTTTTTATTTTATTTGAATAAATTCTAAAAATCCAATTGAAGAGATAAATTATTAATGAATATGATTCACAAACTAACTGAGTTCTTTAATCTTATAGATGATCCATGTTGGTTTGTTGATTTAATTTATTATTACTAAATAATGGCATGATATGAAAAAGTATATTTTAACCTTCTCTTGTTACAAATGAAACCATACAACATCATTATTGTAATACACTGGTAATATTCTCTAACATATTTTTTCTATTATTTCCAGGAAAGGGTGTTATCTTAAAATATTGAGGGGTATAAATTGGTTTTTATTAAAAGGTTTTCTTCTTGATAAACCACCAAAAAACTCATATCATTTATAATGTGTAATCGTTGCAACTAAATTGTAGGTGAAAGAAAATTTCAATTGTGCTAATAGATTTTACTGTTATTTTCCAATAAACAATCACTATTTTACCTCCCTTGTGGGAAATAGAGTTTTTCATATAATTATATCTATTTTCATCACCAATTTCAATGGATGTAAATTAAATAAAAATCATATATGTTAGGGAGTTGATCATTTATATGGATGATATTTTTAGTGTGTTTCAATTGGAATATAAAATATAATTTATTCCCTTTTTATTTTATAATATAGAGGATTATGGAATATTTTTATATATTGATTTTAAAATGTTAAATAATGTTTCAATGATGAATTATTAATAATTTCTAGGAACTCAATATTTATTTTACTAGTTAGAGTGGTAAAATAATTTTCAATGATTGAATTTTGATAATATTATCATCTAATGAGTTTACATGATATTTTTTTAAAAAAGGAGAATTATTTTTTATTCATTGTGATTTAATTTTGATATAAAAATAAAATTTTAAATTTATATGATTGAATAATTCGGTATATCAATCATAACATGATTACGTTATAGTATTGATTGTTAATGATATTATTTTTATATAATGATGGTGGATGAACATTTATGACATATTATAGTGAATCTATGGTGAATTATTAAGTATCAATTATAGGAGAAGATGTTGAGGTGTAAATTTTGGGTATATAGAGTTCAATTTCCTATCCAATTTTCTCAATGAAAGGTGTTGTTGTGAATCCTTTCTGAAGTGAGGTGCTGGTAGTGTGGATGCGATAAAAAAGGTTTATATGTGTTCAACTTTATGGTTCTATGTAGTTATTCCAAAGGATTTAAATTTCTAATTTAGTGTCACCACTTAAAACATTGAATAAGAATGGTTTTTGAGTAGACTTGATATAATTAACTACCTTATGAAAACAAGATGACGAGATTTTCCATAGAACATATTTGGTTTTTATCATAGATGGTCTTCCATTCTTGATTTATTTCCATTTTTAGTACACACTTTTGTTAAAAAAATGGGAAATAAGAGGAAAGCAAGAAACTGTGAGAGATGTCTAATTATTATTGGACAAATAACCCTCTAGTTATTAGGAATACATCACGATGGAAACCCTCTATCCACTCATCCTACCTCACTCTAGACCAGATAAAATCTATACTTATGACATCAAATTTATCCAAAAATACCACCCCAAGGACTCAGCCTACTCCACCCACCCTCTATTATTTTACTACAAATATACCCCCTAGGTGACCACATATCTCATGATTTTACCACTTCTTGAAGAGTGAAAATCAAACTCAATATTATTTCTTCAGGAATAAAGAACCTCTTATATATATCCTATTTAACACTATTACAAAAGAAAATTAACTTATGTAAATACAAGTGGTGATATAAAGTCATCATATGGGTGACAACCGCTCGGGGTCACTCACCTAGGTGACTAACTACCCAGGGTACCTCACCTGGGAGACCAACCAACAAGGGAAACTCACCTTTCCGATAAACATCACACATCCTCTTTACATAGAGGTCATACACCCATGTTTACCCACCCCAGTGAAACATCACCTAAGGCATCCAAACATAGAGGCCAACCACCCAGGGCTACCCACCATAACGACCAACCACCCTGGGTTTCCCAACATACTGCCACATTTCCTAGGACATTCCACCTCATCCATACATCACCTTTGGCTTCCCACCTTTTGTTTCACATCGTTCATGGATTCCACCCAAATCAGTAAATCACCTAGGGTTCTAAATCTTAGAGACTTTTATCTAATGGTCATTTATTTATTAAAAATATTCTATTATCCTTTACAAAAATACTCTATTGTTGAATTTTACCATAAGGTCCTCCCTCATGACCACTACACCCACATTTCTAGGTTCTTAGAGATCCATTTCCCCAATTTCGATTAACCATTCCCAGGGAAAATAATGTAGACTAGTTAGAATCCCTTATAGATTGGGTCCTCAGGTGTTTTAAATTACACATACCATTGGATATGAGTGCTCTTATCTTAATGTTTGTAGTGAAAAAATTATAATTTCAGGTAATATAACTCATCTCCTACATTATACATAAAATGTGAGGTGAATATAGAATCTTTTTTTTGCATTATATTTTCTCTTTAGAATAATCATAACCTTTAATTCAGGGTGTATAAATAGATTAGAAGACTAGAATTGGAATCCATTATGGATTAATAAATTTATATTCCATGACGGTTACCCCACTATATCCCCACCCACATCCATCAAATATTTAGGATCATATTCTTATTGAAATCACTATTATAGTACATATATTTAATTTTTTATATGTTTTTATACAACACCTTCCTTCCATATCCCCTCCCTTATCTACTACTAAATAAGGAAGTTAAAATTTGGTGTTCCAACTCATGTACACGTCCCATTTGAAATTAATTATGAATTATTACCAATCTTCTAGGGTTCCTTGTTCCTCAATTGAAAAGTTTCTTATGTGGGCTTCAGGACTCTTGTCGATCAT
Source organism: Viscum album (assembly GCA_963277665.1). Taxonomy (NCBI): domain Eukaryota; kingdom Viridiplantae; phylum Streptophyta; class Magnoliopsida; order Santalales; family Viscaceae; genus Viscum; species Viscum album. The sequence continues at coordinate 1,740,390,689 of OY728125.1, read as the reverse complement.
ATCACTAACATAATAAAAATTCCATCAATGTTGGTCCTCCCCATATGTGTAATACCTAACAAAATCAAACTGTATGGTATTTTATTACCATACAAATGCGATGCATAAGTTACCTCCCTCAAAATCAAACCCAACACCTTTAATATATCATCATAATTTTAAGTCCATATTATTAATGAGATCATCTCTTCAATCAGAGGTGGAAATTTCTCCTTGGACATATCAAATATAAATTGTTTATCATGTGTAATTCCACGAATATTAATCATCTTGAAATATTTTGACAATATATCCTTTCACAAGAAGATAAAATATATGGGATGTTCTGTACCATATGACCGTAAAAGGGATGATGATTCCCATTAAGTGGCACAAAAATATATGGGTTCAGATTTCTTTCACAAAGTTATTTAGGAAACCCCATTAGGGGAACAATATCAATATGAATACAATAAATTAATCCTTATATGATAACAAACTCTCCAGTTCCTAGATATGTTTCTTTATAAAATAGTTATTTATATTATGGAATCACAATATATTATACAAAATAAGATGAAAATACTCATATACATACCAATTGAACAATTTATAGAGATCCAATCATGCATAATGATTGTGTAATTGACAAAGAATATATAATAAATAGAGAGGAGTCCATTAATTGTGTACCTTGGATACATATATATGATCACATCTATATATTTTAATAAAAAAAATTATTAAATATCGGGAAGTATATCACATATTGGAATTTGGGAAGGGTTCACAGACATGTCTGAAATCTATAATAGAGTCTCAGTGTATGCAATAATTCCCCAAAATAGATGTGATGAGCCAAAAATCCCATCCTCTCTACTAATATGAGTTCCTAAGAATAATTTTAAAAATAAAAATTGAAAACCAACATTAGAATGTAGGTCCGTATTTCATCATGTATATATAGACCATTTGTTGTTTTTGGTTCCATGAATAAACCTTGTTGGAAACCGTCTAAAGGGTGTGGGTCATTTATGAAATGAATATAATTTGACCACTATTTGGGGGTAAACAATTGTGAATTTTCTTTCATTATTTCATAGACTATAGTAACACAGTTTACCAAAAGTTAATCTATTAAAGCAATAAAAATTTAAATAGGCCCAATGTGGATCATTCAAAACAATCAGTTATGTATTTGTTTTATTACTGGCGATGCTAATTTGAGGGTTTTCATTTTATTGTTTTATGATTAAATCACAATATAATTTATAATAAATCCCTTTATACAAGTCGATTCCAATAAAGAATGAGTAACTTATTCATATTTTGTCATATGAGTTAGGTCCTCATCGACCCTAAGGACACAGTCGCCTACCCAATGCCTCCAATGTCAGGGAGAAAACATACAGATCAAGGAGTACCACATGAAATGTAATATCTCATAAATAAATAATGTATGAAAATAAAATTAAGACATAAAGTCATACGAACCATTATACCGGTAATGAGTGTAGTTAAAGAAGAAAGGGGAACCTATTTCCCTTTCAAAAAATTTTGGGAGCCTCTCCCTGGAACACAAAAAAAAATATCTCATATCATAGGGAGGTGGATCTGAAGGTCGATAACATCCACACCTTAGAGTAGGAGTCACCCCAAAAAACATATATAGAGATTTCATACCACCAACATCAGGTCGCATCATACATTTAGTCTATTGAGAATCCCAGCTGGTTGTCCCTGACTCAGGTCACCTGGATATGAGCACCTAGGATAACCTATCAAGTCTGGAGAATCATTGAAAATATAGTGTGGGTCAAAATTCCCTATTAAAAAAAATAAATAATTCAATTATATTATATAGGAAACTTGTGAGTATGCAGACATCCTTTCCACCACCTAGAAATCTAATGAGTATATTTTGTAAGCACATAGAAAAGTTGTCTGGCACATCACGCCAAAAATGACAGGGGTTGTCATTAGTTACCACCCACAAACATGGTTTTCATCAGTTTATTCATCTGGTATTTTTAGGAAAAGATAGGAGACACATTCCTTCTAGAACTATATATAATTTTTTCACATTCTGTTAATAATATGGTAGTCACCCATGTTGTATCCCACATAAGAATGTTGTTTTCCACAACATGCAACTCCAGCCACTCGATAGTTAGTATCTAAGAAGAAATATGACCTTGGAAAATATTAAAAACATAATAAGGAAAAAATTTCGGCAATACTGATTGACGGTGTTCTTGAGGCCCTCAAAATTTTATCAATAGAAAAATAAGATCTTATAGACTCATTTCTCGAATGAAGAATCTCCAATTATAGTTAACCCCCCAGTATTTCTATAGAAGTATCCATGGATGTACTCCCAAGAGAGTTTACCATGATGCCCTCATTTTTTTAACATTAATATATATTATGATAAATTTTCTGATGATGGTTAATATGAAATCATTCCTCATGGGTAAAAGATATAATAGAATGAAATTCATTGTCTTTATCTTTCCTATCATAATTGTCCACCCTAGGAAAAATCCATTGAATTATTTTTGATAAAGTAATCATATCATGAGAAACATGATAAGCTGAAGACTTACATTCTTGGAAAATTGTCAATGAAAAGATACATTCCTTTGCATTCGATGATGTCCCTACACAATTTTTATTATACCTTACTCCCTTGAACTAGTTAAATTCAACTGTAAAAAATATGGTTCTAGATAACCATGCCTCCTACTATAAGGCAATCAATAAACAAACCCCTCATTTTAGAGAATGTAAATGAATCACCATTAGAATATGAAGAGACCACATTCATTAAGAATAAATATTTATCTAAAGACAATATATCATTCAAAATTTATCCCCACAGAACTCCTTGATATTATATTAAATAAATATTGACATATGAATGAATACATCACATATATATAAACTATTGGTTGACTATAAACCATTTAAATGATAAATTATTTCTATATTTTTAATATAAAAATTATGTTTAGGAAATGAATAATTTCATCGATAAATTGACTAATCTACCTTATCATTCATAAGACCCCAAAATTGGTAAATCAGCACGAGGGTCTTCAATGAAAATTTCAAAATGAATTTTTAAAAATATTCTAGTTGATCATTGATTCCCCATCAGAAATCCATATTATGGTATGGGGTGAGGATGAGGTATAACATTTCAACTCACTACAGGATTATAAAATCCCCCATATATGACAATAATTTTTTTTTTCTTCAAACAAAGACTAAGAATAATATTTTTCCCCTAATATATGGTATTTTCAATTGGGAATTTTCATGAATGAATCTCAAAAATGTCAAAAATGGTGAGAGTGATTCATTTAATTATTTTTATGTCAATTATTTATGAATATTAAGAAATGTTTTATTTAGAAGAGATATGTTCCAAGTTGAAATGATACCCTAAGCAACAAGTTAGTCACACTCAAACTAGTTTTTTTTACCATTCTAATATTTGGAAAAATTTATCTATGATTAAGAGGGATGTAGAAATATCTACAGTGGTACAAATCTTAGAACAACTCGATCCCACTGGGATAGAGGTAATTTTACCATGGGTTCCTCCAACAACATAATCAAATCTGATCTAAAATGTTTAATTAATAGATTGGGATCATCCCCATCCAATATGACACAGTATTTCCAAAAAGGATGTCACACCCTAATATGGGAATATTAATTAGAAAACATAATGATCCACACCGTAATCATATATTCCTATAGCATTTGGACACATGGATACATAAATAACTGTTTTGTAAGTGAAATATAATGTCTACCACTATATTATTCATAACTACAACCCTTCTTTGAAATATCATACAATATAACTTTCATCATAACTAATGAAAGGAAATGTAGGAAAGGGTGATCTCTGATGCTCTGTAAGGGTATAAAATAGAGATACCAATGATTAATTAAACATAACATGACAATAATTGTATGATAACATGACAATAACATTTAAAAACTATACCTATAATATAATATATTATAGTATTGTGTCATGGAATAAATCATGTAAAGTCATAAGACATGAACTGTCAAGTATCCAAGGATCATGATCCATGAGAGTATAAAAAAGGTATAAGAAATGATTTTTTGTTATACAAATAAGTATAGAAATCATTTACATAGTAGTCAATGCATACATTAAAGACTATCATAGTGGACTACGTTCAATCATCCCATAATCATATTTATCATGGTTCACTCCCTAGGATATAATAGTAGAAAATTTTCCAACTGAACATGGTACACTCCCAATTAAAATCAAATTTCACTTCGACGTTGTCCATATTTAGCCATTGTATTGGAGGGATATATAATTATAATCCCATTCATCCCATAATAAAATCATATATATATGTTCCAAAATAGGATAATTCATCTATCATATCCTAACCTATGAAAAGAAAATTATTTTCATAAAATTTCATTATTTCATTATAGCACAACCCATGTAAAAGAATCGGGCCTTATAACATAATTAACCCATTAAAAAGAAATGGGTTTCCGAGAACCATCCTTAAATCACCATCATCATGAGAGATCCAAAAAAATTTAAGTGTTCTGTATTGTTGGATTATATCCTTAGTAAATCATAACTAACATCCATGTTTCTTATCTTGGAAGAAAATACCTGAATAAGATATCGATATTATTTATTTAGGAAAATAGCCTTTCCATTTTGAAATAACTTATTTAAAATAAAGGAAAATCATATATTATTAAAAAAATTATTTCAAAATAAACATGTAAAATTATAAAGTAATACTAAAAACAATAAATTGTAATGAAATGAAATTATATTCATTTAATATAAGTTAAAAAACTATTCCATTCAAACTTTTGTAAGAAAAACTTACAAATTACCTAATTCAAAACTAACCATACAAAAACATTAAAACTATTTTTTTAATTTAAATCATCTGTAAAAATGAAAATTCAAATAATATTTAAATAATAAAAAATTCTACATAAAAAATTAGATAAAATAGTAATAGAAGAAAAAAGATTCTCGATCGAAGAGAGAAAAAATATAGTCGGTTTTCCTTAAAAGAATTATTTCAGTATCATAAATTCTAAATGAGATAAAATCCACGATAAAAAATGTAGTATATATATATATAAATAGAGTTTAAAAAATATATGTATTTCCTGATATTTAGATCACGAAATTTCATCATTAAAATCATACCCATAACCAATCACTACAAATAATGAGATTGCAACATAAAACCCTTACCTCATTCGAGATTTCATTTGTACATGTTTGAACCTAATGTATTATAACTGTATAATTATTATAAATATATTAAATAAACATAAAAATATATATATTATATAATATATTATTCACTTATAATATTTTATCACTTATTTATTAATAATTGTTTGTTAAATTCATTGTCACATATAGTAACTACTTCATTTTTTCTGTAATGTTTTATTTGGTACTTTTGGTCATTATGATTTAATCATGGTTTCATTATAAATATAATTTTAATAATGAAATAAATATAAAATACAGTAATTATGTTTTTATTTATTATAATTTATTAATTTTATAAAAATAAAAATGAATTACATCATTTATAGAAATGGTATGCCATATGTATGCATGAATGTTTTTTATTTTTTTATAGTGAGAAAAAAAGAAAGGTAAAAAGTTATTCAACCTTCAAGAATCTTTATTATATCACATATTCCATTTATATTAAAAAATATACACTTATTTCCATCCATTTCAAAATAAAATATAAAACCAATCCCATTCCATCAAGGAGGTGGTAGTCTATACATACGCACAAGCAACAATACCATTTTTTGGAAGATTTAAAGGTCATAAGGTAGATGTGATATTATTATAATTGATGAATAATTATGTGATAAATATAATATATATATATATACATTAAACTAATCATCATCTTCGTATATGAGAGTCGGTGATGGAATATAAATTACATTATATCTTGATGTAGTAGTCCTCTGTACGCATGATCGACAAATTCATTCCCCATTTGATCGATCACATAATGAATATATTTTATTACCATAAAAAATAAAATCTCAACATATGAAATATATTTGTGATATTATTTAATTATATTTGAATAATATTTTATTATGGAAATGATGAAATAAAATGAAATCACATGGTTACGAACTATACGTCTTCTTCAGAAAACCACTTTTTCTTTATTACTAAGGACTTCATAGGAAGGTTTATGATCAATAAAAGGTATCCTTTACAGGAGTTGGGATTTATGTATATTATTTTATAATATATTTACTATATAAAAATTATCTTTATGTTTAGAGTTGATAGGAGAATAGGATACCATTTATATGTGGTGGATAAGACTAACATGGAATTTTGAAAAATAATAAATTATATAAATGTATTATTCACAGAAAATGGATCCGTAATGGACCATTGATGAATTTCAAATGATATAGGGTAAATATTTTCAATACAATAGAATTTTTAAAAAAGATCATGTCATTTTAACCATTATTACATTAGTTTAACCCCTGATAAATATGTTTTAACTTTCAGTATCCTAACATATTTTAATTATTTTTAATATTAAATTAAGAAAAAACTAATTTTACCTTATTAAATAATAATAAATATGTTTTTTTAAAAATATTAAAAACATTTCTTAAAATTTAATTCTTATATGTAGTAGAATTTATTTAAAAATTAATCCCAAAATTGATATGAAAAGCGGTTTTCCGAAGAAAAAATTTTCATAATGATAAAAGGTTTTTCTAAACAATTTCATCATAATATAGATTTTAATGAATAAAATTATATTATAATAATATAAAATTACTAATGTAACATGTAAAACCATAAAAAATAATAATTAAATTTCTAAATTATATATACAAAAAGAATGTTTTTAATATTAATCTGTATTTTTAACTATTCATAACAAAATTAATCTTCTCCAAAAATTCTTCAAAATTCACCATAAAATATTTATTATTATTTTATTTAAAGAAAGATGTTAATTTTCTCAAAAATACATCTAAAAAAATATATAAAATATTTTTTAAATAATTGGGTAAAAGGAAATTATATCATTATTTGAAAAAATATATAATTTTTAATTCTAAAACTTGTTTTATTCATATAAAAATAATAGAAAAAATGAAATGACTTTTAAAACATTTTATTGATTATATATAATATATATATTTAATTAAAATAATTCCCCAATAGCGATTACATTAATTTAATATCATAAAACATATTTTTAGAATAGATATAGTTTTCCATAAAAACATTTCATTTTCATTAATTTTTATTTTTATTTTCATTTATTACCAATTGATAACAAATTAATTTTTCTATTTCATCATTTTGTTACCCTACCCTCTACATGAAAGTGATTTTTTTAGTGATTCATTGGGACTTCTCTACATTCTCCCCTCATGATAGTTGTTTATGTGTTTTTCCTGAAACATGAATTTAAGAGAAGTTAGCAGTATAATAGAGTTCTTTTAGACTCAGTATTGTGTGTTTCATTGGATATCGAAGATATGAAATTTCTTTAATATATATAAATAATAAATTCAAAAGGTGTTAGATTCTACTGATATTAAAATTAATTTCTCCCATGAAATTATTTTAATCTAATAAAAAATATTTATATATCTCCCTATTTACCTCCTCAAGTTCCCATATAGCTTCATTTAATATCTAATTCCTCCAGATAATTTTAACCTGGGGAGTAGTCATATTCCATATCACGTTATCTCTGAGATAAAATATTTATATTTTTCTTCTTTATTATAATTATTATTCTCTAATGTTTGATCTCTAGTTTTAGTATATGATATGCACATGGTATATACATCATCAAGAGAAATACATTGTAAACATAATGTGTAATGCCCCGACCCTAGAATCATATAGTAGGTGACTTAATTTATTACAATAGAATGATTAAAAGGAATCAAATCCTAAAGTACTAATCAGTTTAGTAGTTTTGGAAAACCATATATAATAAATGATACTCATATTAAATTGGGAAACAGATTATAAAAATTTATAATAAAATGAAATGGACTGCATCCTTGAAGGATCATTCAATTATTTCTTCTTCATATAATTGGAAATGGAAACCAAATATGGGTGAGAAAAAATTCATGGTATAGTTATGTAAAATGGAAGTAAAAATTAATCAATATGAATAATCATCATGCCAAGGTAAATAACTGAGCACACATACCATACAAATATCTGGATAATGCATAATAACTATAACATGTTATTTTACTGAAACACTCGCCAATTAATCAATAAACTAAGAATGAAAATAATCTATAAATATTCCAAATAAAAAACATCATGGATAATAATATTAATATACTTATAAATAAATTAAATTATTAATTATTTGGTTTCATTTTTCCCAAGTCCATGATACATTTACCATCATGATTTATTTTCATGATAGTTTAATCTACTAATATTTGACCAAATAATTCATCACATGACATTATCGATGCATCAAGGGGTTTTAATTAACCAATCCCCAAACAATATAGCGAATTTCCAATGACTAATTAATATATATAATAATTAATTAAATTCAGAAACATTTTTCTTTATCAAATATCAGCATTGAATAAAAGATATGGATTTCTCAATAATTCCTCAATTAATCAAATATCAATCAAAGTGAACACCATGTGTCAAAATGGTATTCAGTTTATAAAATAAGAATATACATTTCGTGAGAATATTTATATTCTAGATAAATATAATTTATAATAATAATTATAATATTGAAGTGATGGTTTCCAGATAAAATTAATAATAAAAAATGTATTTGATGTTGCAAAGTTAAATTTTACCACTTAGTAAATTTCATGTCAAAACCCCTTGAATGAAATATTTCAAATTTAAATATAAAATAACAAGAATAATTAGTGATTAATGATATTAAATGACAATATGGATGTATATACACTATATTAATATGAATTTATGTATAGTAACAAATCAGTCCCAATGGAATGTAAATTGAGATGAAATCTCGTACTTCTTGGGTAACATAGGAAACATAAGTCCCATGAGAGAAATGACATAAAATGATACATAAAATACCATTAATATGAATTTATTCCTGATATAAAATACCATAGGGGAAGTATATAGACCACAATTATATATAGGTGGTGAATATGGTGTGTCCTCATGAAATACAAAGTGATACATGGATCCCATGCCTCAGGTTTCATTTTTTGATGAATGCCTTTTATACTCCAATGTAAGGGTCTTAAATATGTAATTAAATTATAATAGAACCATAATATTTTTTATAATATCATATATTATCTTCTTATAATTTCTTATTACACATTTTTTTAATAATCATTAAATATTTTCACTCTTTCGGGTGTTAATTGCTATGTTTTGCGAGTATAATTTGACTTGTTACATGTTGATCCTATTACTTAGATCATGATTTCATAATCTCTAAAATATAAACCATGATTTAATTATCATATATATTCTTTATATATATATTTATAATAATCCATAATGCTTTTAGATATGAAATGAGATGATCGTTTCTAGAGACAATTGGTCGTACACACAGATGAACACTACTTCCATTTCATTCTCATATTTTAAAAGTATGCGATATATGTAAACACGTATATTATCAATATAATTTCATATTTATATCATATATTTAATTTTTTTTATTAAAATCATCCTTAATATGTTTCATGTATTTCATGAATGAATCAAAATGATTTTAGTAGGTGGCAGTCCACACATCCACAAATGAAGTTATCGTATTCCCACAAAATAAAAAGCAAAAATAATTTGGTTATATAAAAATTACATAATAATAAAGAAAATATATATATATATCATATGTATCATATATAAATTATAAATCCATCATTATTAAATCCATGAAATATGATAAATTTATGGATAAATTAAATCAATTAGGGGGACAATAGTCTACCGTACACTTGAATGATGATTGTGTATCACATTTTACGGTCATGTGTGAAAGTGTTGGTAGAAAAATTATCGTAAAAACATTTCATTTTAACTAATACAATTATTTAATTATATAATCAATATTTAAGAATAATTTAAGATGTGGAAAACTAAATGAAAAAAAAACTGAGCGTTGAAGAATGTTACCTTATATTTGGGTAACCTCTTTTCGTTTATACCAATAGACTTATTTTTGGATTTCTAAAAAAATAGATAACTATATGATTAAGGGAGTTATTTTCAAAGATTATTTGGGCATATTTTTTTTGATCCAAAGGGTTTTAGATGTGTTAATAAGCAGGAGTAGTGAGTGCCTTCTAATAGTGGAGCATGAGTGGCATTCTTGTAAAATATTTAAATTGAATTTCACCGATGATTTACATGTATAATTTCTCCATTAACGAACCAAACACAATAAAAAGTATTATAATGATAAAATGTGTCCAAAAATTGTCTTTTTGAGATGTTTCTATATCAATATCCCTTATTTTTAAGGTTTATTACTTGATAATATATTTTTTCCCTTAATCACTATAATTAATTTGAATTACATTCACAAAATGCTTTGGTAAAAATAAAAGTCCACCATATTATAGAATATAAATTATTACTTTTCCAAGGATATAATCAATATTTTAAAATTTCAATAATAGTTTTTGGAGAAGGTTATTTAAAAAAAGTCCCCATATGGGATGACAATGCATATTTTTAAAGTTAAATGGTCGAAATATTGAAATGTTTTTATATCCAATTTCAATTTGTAATTGATTAAATTGACCTAAATCGGATTAAATGAAGTATAATTTAACTAAATAAGCTTTAAATTTTTTTCTCTCACTTATATATTAATAAAAAAAACATTCATTTAAAATTTACTATTTTTCAATATTCATTAAAGAATAAAACTACTTCGAAAAAAATCCTAACATAATTTTGTTGTTCGTCATTAAAAAATGATATTTTTCTAAAATATAATTTATTAATGTTTCAATATTTAGTTTTATAGTAGGTGTTCAATTAAAATATGTAAAACCCACCTATATAGATATATATATATTTATACGTAATATTGTGGTTATAATTATCATATGCCAATTAAATCTATTGGATGATTTCCAAAATTAATTTATTGAATATAAAATATATATATTTTTTAATAAATTATATATATTGTTAAAGTAAATATATTTTATAAAAACATGTGTAAATAGTATTTTTAATCTAGTTATTGTGTGCACTACAAATTAACTTAGTATTCCATGTTTTGAATTCTATTAAAAAAAATAAAGTCAACATAAAAATGAAAATATGGTAATGTATTGGGGTTCTAAATTCTTACCTATGAAAAAATCATCCTTGGAATTTTAAGGGTATTACATTATAAAGTTATTTGAGTATCTTCCCTTGATAGAGTCATCTAATTATTTTATCGATTCTTCTATTTTTTTATTTCTTGGAAGTGTTGTTAATAGACGTGTAATTAAGTTCCTAAATAATTTCTCTCTTATATCAAGAATTTGGATGGGTTCATCATAGTATTTAAGGCCATGTTCCAACCCTATATCATAATAGGTGATAAAATCTGTTGGGTAAGATATATACCTTCTTATTAGAGACATATGGAATACATTGTGTACTTTTGAGATATTTGGAAGCATTGACAAATGATAAGAAAAAACATATACACTTTCAAGAACTCCTACGGTATGATGGACTTGGGGGTCAATTTCTATTTCTCACTAAACATGATTACACCCTTAAATGGAGATATATTCAAGAAAACATGATCTACAACATATAATTATAAATCTTTTCTTTTATTATTGGAATAAATATTTTTCCAACTTTGAGTTTCTCTAATGTGATCTTTGATAGCCATTACCTTTATTGTCTTCTATTAAACAATATATGGCCCTATGAGTTTAATTTCACCAACTTCAACACAAAATGTGTTGTTAACACATTTCATTCCCTATAAATCATCATACAACACAGTTTGAATACTTGAATGGAAAGTTTTGTTGTATAAAAAATATACCAATTTAAATTACTGATCCCACATACCATGAAAGTATAGTGAACATGATCTCAACATATATTCCATTATTTCAATTTTTCTTTTAGACTATCCATCAGTTTGAAGATGGTTGGTTGTGTTTAAAGGAATTTTTGTATCAATGCCCTTCTGAATACACATTTAGAATTTTATGGTAATGTTTTAATCCAAATGAGAAATAATTAAAATAAGTTCAACATGATGTATTATAGATTTATTAATATTAATCCTTGTGAGGAACACAAGACAATTTTTTTCTATTATAGCATAGAAATGTGTATATTTTTTAGTTGACCAATGATAATCCATATTGTATCATTATAACAAAAATTATTGGCCAAACCCATGAAAAAGTAATTAATTATTCCATCTAATTTCCACATTGGAATAGGAATAGGTTGCATGATTCATTTAGGATGTTTCCTCACAGCTTTCACTAATTGATAAACCCGAAATCTACAAACATAAGAATAATTTTCCTACATCATTTTATCCCACATTAAATATTCCTTCATGTACCTATACATCATTGTTCTAAAAACGTGTTTAGTTATTTTTGAGTTATAAGAATCATCCAATAATTCATTTTTTAGCTCAGGTATAGATGGAACATTCAATCTCTTTCGAAATTTTGGGACACCATTTTCACAAATTTTTTTTCTTATTTTCTATCATTCAAAACATTAATATTCTTCTGAAATATCTCATCATAAAATTGATAATTATTTATCTAATCTATTAAATATGGTTTTTCAATAATTTGAAGAATTATTGATGTATCCCCTTCCATATAAATTAACATATTCATCTTTAATAGATCATTGAATATTGGAGCATTCTCAATCCTCATTTGAGTTAGAATTGCATGGACCTTCCTACTCAATACATATGATATGTTTTTTACTATTATTGTGTAGTAACTTAGTGAGAAATAATTATTCTTTAGTATTTTGAGCTATAACCATTTTCTCATGTTGATATCTCTCTTTCAAAAGATATACTAATAGGTTTTTTGATATTTGAATATCTCACTTTGTTTATCATAGAGATAATATCATGATATTTTCAAATAAAATATTACTGATTCTAACTAATGATTATGGGTCAAATAGTTCTTTTCACGAGTCTTAAATTACATTGAAGAATATATAAAAAATTTATCATTTTTAATTAAAAAAACAAACCCCTTATATAATGCATCAATATATATAACAAACCCTTAACTTTATTATTATAGATTAAAAAGAGGATAAGAGTGTAATATTATATTTTGTTTATCAAATCCTTTATAACATTCCATTTTCCATAAAAACCTAACTCATTTTCTAATAGGATTGTTCAACTAGTCAGCGAATTGGGAATCATTCTAAAGGAATCAACAATCCTAACCTTCAAAAATAATGAAGCTACATACCTCAACTATGATTGTTATTACAGTGCATTCTATGACATTCCTTTTATGAAATATCAACTGATATTCCATACTTTGAGAAAATATCGCCATCAAATCAACATATTTCTACTAGAAATCACACTTAATAAATTTACTATATAACACTTCCCTTTTACATGTTTTAACAGTGATCCTCATGTGATTTTCATAGTCCTTATATATTTTAGAATACACTAGAATATCATCATTGAATACCAAAAAGAAATCATCATGATATTACATGAATAATATGTTTATTAGGTCTATAAAAATAGTAGTTGAATTAGACATTACAAAATAAATTATTGTAAACTCATAATGCACATACCTTATCCAAAAACATGTATTCAAAATTTCTTTCGTATTTACTAATAATTAATGATCCCTAGAACAATGATATTTATTTGAAATGAAAATCCATGAAGTATATCAAATAATTCATCAATGATAGACTAAGGATTCTTGTTATTCATTTTAATAGCATTTATTTAACAATAAACAATGTAAAAACTCATTTACCCATATTTCTTCTTAATAATGAGGATAAGGGCTCCCTATTGTGAAATAATAGGGAAATAAATACCTTATAACCCAAATCTTCCAGTTGTCTCTTAAACTACACTTATTCTAGAGTTTAAATTATATTGGGATTATTATAAATTTTCGTAGAACCACGAATTTAATCAATTTCAAATTTATTTTCACAATCTGAGGGATGTGTAGGTTATTCCTCTAGAAATACATCGATGTATTCCTACAAAATAAGTATATAATAAGTTTTAATATTAACCATTTCATCAATATATGTTAATTTTTTTCCTTCCCCATGAATTCCATTCATTACCTCTACTAGGGTTGGATCTAGATAATAATTAGGGAATTAAGTGTCTACTCTAAATATAATGTATTCCAAATCATTCACAAAAATCATATGTTCATTTTTATTGATTTAAATATTTTCAAAATATTTTGTGATCTAGTCCATATCCTTGATTATATCAAATTCAACTATATGTATGATAACATAGATAGTGATTAATGAATGCATATGTGTCATAAATAGGACAATAAAACACATCTTTGATGAAATGAGACATTCATTGGGTGTTTTTACTGACAGATGTTATTTTAATTCAAAATCTAAATATCTAATTTTATAGAAAAATGGGTAGATATATTTGATTGGGATTATCCAGAATCAAATAATTCATTGAATAAATTTTATGATATGATTAATTTTCCTACCACCACATCATTTGGTACTTAAACATATTCTTTAGTGATTCCATAATATTGAACATCTTCCATGTCCTATTTTTCTGTAGATTCCCTTTCCACCCGGGGAATTAATTTGCATATTTCTACATCTACATATAAGTCAAACATTAAATATCATCATTTTCCATATCTCCCTTTAATTATTTAATATGAAGACCCTTTCCTCTACATTTATAACAAATTCCTATCCCCTTCATACATTTCCCAAAGTGAATTTTCCCATTTTTCACACCTGGTTGGAATTAATTCATATCCTTATTCTTATTTAACGCATTCCATTTTAATAGTTTTTAGAAGACCTCTTCTTCTCTTGGCATCCCATAAAAATGAATGAAATTCAGAATTGTTTCACTGTTTTTGTGGAGAATAAAATTATCTCTTCATATGATGAAACAATATATAAAATCAACGCCCTTTAGAGATTACAATTATGAACTTATACAATGTGGTCAATCATGACCTCAGTGTTATTCTTTTAATATATAGAATACTAGTATATACATGAAAAGGTAGCTTCGTAATCTATTGAAATGTCTTCTTAATTTTATTTAGATTTGTAATAATCTCTCCGTAGTAATTTTTCTATAATGAGGAATGTAGTTATTGAATAATATATATATATATATATATATATTTTCTCTATTCCAAGAGTAATATTTATCCTTCCTCCCATGTATTCTATATCGAGGACCACCACTGATCAACATCACATTTGAGTAAATAGATTTCAAGTAAAACATTTTCAATTGCACTTCTTCTAAAGGCCTTAAATATATTACCCATTGAATTAGTCCATTGTATTATAGGGGATTATATGGAATAAAATTTTACAATATATGATATTATCCTAGTGTAATTTGTTTCTCTATTTGACAAAGGTTATTTTTCATAAACTGATTTATTTTTCTAAATAATTTTATAACAATATCTATTCCAATACAAACTCTATTGTTTTCCACAATATGTAAATATCTACATTTTCCATGTGTATTGATAACATTTTTCCTTCCATGAACCATTTCTAAATAATATAATATACTATATTGTCTCACAAAATTATAATGTTAAATTACAAATATTTTATTATACATAAAATAAATTTATGCTTTTTAAATATTAGAATCATAAAATTTAGTTCTTGGGGGACATCATTACATTTAAATCCTTCATAATAGTTCATAAAAAAATTCACATTATCCTAAGTGTATCCCTAACGAGTGTCAAACTAGGTGCAGAGTAAGGATCATTGTAAAATACTAGGGTACACATGAGTTAGGCCTGATACAACTTTTTGATGTTATTACACCTCGGTATAAATGTTCCCGAACCATATCTAAGTATAGTATCCTGATAGAGATGTATTTTTAGAATGAACCCCATAAAATAGATCATAAAAATTTATGTTGTTATTATATAAATATCCATAATTTCTATCATAGTGTTATGTTCCCTAATCAATGTTTTCTAAGTCTCATTTACAATGTTTATACTAAAAATCCTTCGATTCCAATTGTAATTCCCTAACCCCATAAGTCTGAAGTCAGTGATTTAATTTATTACATTGGAATGATTATAAGGAATCAAATATATAAGTACAAAAGAGTTTGGATGTTTTGGGAAACCGGAGTATAAACATGATACTAATTATATATTTGGAAATATAAAATAAAACATCCAGCATTATTAAATGAAATAAACTATATCATTGAAATATCATTCAAATGTATCTTCTTCATATCCTATAAAAAGAAAGCACAATAATTGTGATCTCCAATTATCATTAAGGGTATATAAATAAAAATTAATAATTAATTAATGATCATAATCATCACTTATAGAGAAATAACTAAGAACACATTCCATATAAATATGTGGATAGGGAATAATCAATATTAGAGGGTAGATAACTGAAACACGTTACATTTAATCAATATAATGATAGTGGAATGAATACATAGTTATTTAAAATAAAAAATAACATGGATAATAATAATAGCTAAATTATCACTAAATTAAATTCTTAATTCTTCTATTGTACGTTTCTCAAGGACATGATACCTTTATCGTCATGATTTACTTTAAATATAGTTCAAACTATTATGATTTGTCCAACTGGTTCATATCATGAGACTACGGATGCATCGAGGGGATTGCATTAACTGGTCCCCAACCCTTGTTGTGCGTGTAAAAATCATGTCTCATATATCAAATAATCAATTAAATATATAAACAATGTTCCTTAACAAATATACCTTTTTAATAAAAGATACTAATTTATTAGTAATTCCCTAGTTAATCAAAAAAATGTCAATGTGATCAAATTATGTAAAAATTGGAATTAGGTTTAGGAAATAATAAATTTAAATTCATGAGAAAATCAATTTTTAATATAAATTTAATTTATTATAAAAATGATCATAAGGAAGTGATTGTTTCAATAGAATTATATAAATCACAATGGAAAGTGACATTAAAAATATTAATTTTACCACTTGGTTACATTCAATTAAAACCCCCTTGAATTATAAAGTTAGAAGTGATGATTATAATACCATTATGTATGAGTGAATCATTATATAAAATGAAAATTGGAAATTATATATACCACATTAATGTGAATTGGTGTATAATTTCAAATATTTCTCAATAGAATGTAAATTGAAACGAAATCCCATACTACTTATGTAACATTTGAATCATAAGCCACAAGAAATAAATAAAATCAAATAATAATATTAATATCAAAAATTAAACTTTATTCATGATATAAAAAACTTTATGAGAATTATAGATACAAAAAGATATAAATATTTGTGAATATGTTGTATGCCTCACAAAAGTAAATATGAGACAAAAATCCCATACCTTGTGTTTCTTTTTTGTTGAACATCATTAAAAATCGTTTATATTGTTTTTAAAATTGTTAATATGTTAATATGGAACTATAATAATATTTAATATATAATATATTATCTTATAATAATATCTTATTACCAACTTCTTAAGAATCCTTCAATATTTTCACTATTTCGGGGTGTAATTGCATAATTATTGAGTATGTTTTGACTTATTAATTATTATTCCTATTATTTATATCAGGATATCATAATAATTTAAATTTAAACCATGTTTTACCTATCATATATATTCTATGTATATGTATATAAATAAATCCATAATATTTTGATATAGAAATCAAATGCAATGTTTATGGAGATGGTAGGCCGTATCTACACATGAACGCCACTTCAATTTCATTTTCATATATAATAATTATGTGACATATAGATATGCATATTATCATTCCAATAAAATATTTATATCATAAATTTTTCTTGTTTTTCAAAAAAACATTCATAATATATTCCTTTTATTTCATGAATGAATCACACCGCTTTGAGGATGTGATATACCACATATCCACAAACAAATTTATCGTATTCCCAAAAAATGTAAACAAAAAGGTAAGTCTTACATAAAAGTTATAGGAAATAAATATATCATATATATATTCAATAAAGTATAGGTCCATCATTATTTGAAATATGAGAGTTGTTAGATTGAAAAATGAACGACATCGGTTTGTGAGGTGGTAGTCCCATGTGCACACGAACAATGATTGTGTATCCCATTTGATGGATGTGTGTGAATGTTTAGGTATAAATATTATAATAAAAATATAATAGCTAATTTAAGATACATAATTTTTTATATAATTATGATATAAAAAAATTAATGGGTATATAATTAAATAAATCCCAAGTGGTCATTAATGAACATTACCACTAATTGTGGAAACTCCTCTTGGATTATACCAGATGATATAAATGATTTTATTTGTCTAAAAATTTAGGATTCTAGTATGAATGGATGGATTTTGGTATATTATTTTTTAGTTGCGGGATGTGATAAATTTCATTGGAGGTGTGAATAAGTGGTAGTGGTGAGTGACATTTTATAGTGGAGGAGGAGTGAGATAATTAAAAAACATTAAAAGGGAAATACACCCATTTTTTCACATAATTTGTATCCAATTATGAACAAAATTATGTAAAACATAGTATAAATATTAAGTTTTCCATAAAATGTATTTTGGAAATGTTTCTAGGTCATTTGGGCCCTTGTGTTAATGTGTAGTACATTATTATATTAACTTTTCTCTTAGTCACTGCAATTAATTATAAATACCTTCAATATTTATTTCGGTCAGAAGAAAATTTAACCTTATTATAGATTATAAATTTTAATTATTCTAAATATGTAATAAATTATTCAAAATTGAATTCACATAACATTCATAAATTGATTTAAAACTAATGACACTGATGGGACGATAAAGCACTTTTTTAAAGAAAAATGTTCAAAAGGTTGATTTTTTTATATCCAATTACAATTTTAAATTCATCAGAATTTCCTAAATTGTATTAATTAATCTACAATTTAATTAATTAATTTTTTTAAAAAATATTGTTTATCATTTAAAATAAATTAGACAAAAAAGATTTTTTCAATTAAAATTCGGTATTTTTCACAATTCATCAAAAAATGAAAATTCACATAAAAATAGAAACAATAATCATAACCTAATTTTGATAATTTTCATTATAAAATCATATTCATTTTTTCAAATAAATTTTATTAAAATTTCATAATTCAATTTAAAAAATAGATCATCGTTAATGTGCGGTAAGACTACTTTTATAATGATATAACTTTTTGTGCATACTGTTGTGTTTGTTAATATCTTATAACTACTAAAACTATTGGATGAATATAAAAAATAATTTATTGATTATATAATATATAAATGTTTTCTTTTAAATTATTTAAAATATATAAAATTTAATTAAGTGTAAAAATTGTGATTAATTATTCTTTGTTTAAATCGTAAGTTGAATGCATTGAACACTAACTCATTATTGCATGTATTTGAAATTTATCAACAAAATTAAATTTACACTAAAAGTAAAATATGAAATATTATTAAGGTGATACGTCATTAACATTAAAACATGCCTGTAGAAGTGGAAACTAATAATAAACCATCCCTAGTTGATCAAGAATACCGAAAATTTTAATATACATAGAGGTCATATTTCTATTTTTCCCAAAATCTCATTAAATTATTCAATTGAGAAATTCAGAAAAAAATATTCTCAACAACATGATATTATATATCACACAAAGAATTTTATTCTTAATTTTTAAGACAACTATAAGTTTCCTTAATGTAATTTTTAATGGACCTTAATTTCCCTATCGTTTCATCATCTATTTGATGCACCAATAGATTTATTTTTCTAACATCTTCCCAAAAAATTGGATTACTACTCATATTTTCATATAGTTCTTCGTAAGGATCCATCTGGTTGATCGAGTAAAGTTATTTTTGACAAAAAAACATGAGTAGGGGAATTTTTTTGACCCAAAGTACCAATCAAATCCACAGAACAAGATATCATCATATCCACTATTGCTTGAATTATACTCTCATACTAAATATCTAAGGGTGATAAACAATACTAAAATTCAAATTAGTATCTAGATCCTTCCAAATACTTTTCCAGAGCATTAATAAATACCTCTGATGCCAATTAGATATAATATAATGTTTTACTCCATGAAACCTTACAAATTAATGAATATTGTACAAAAATGAACAAGTGATAAATATTCAATGATAAAAATGAAGTATTTTATCATTATAAGCTGATAAACTATAACCCAAATATCATTATATCATTTATTTGGTTTTTGGAGGTTGATAAATAACATATTGTGAAATTTTACCATTTATATTCTCATATAGGAAATGGTTATAAAATCACACTACACCTCAATCACATAGCCATTAATTGTTTTCATACTAAGAAATAAGATGCCTACTCTAAAATATCTCTCTTCATTTTGTACCACAAAAAATAACTTTTACATCTCTATACTTCTTCAATCATAAATGATAAATTGATAATGATAAACTATGAGGCTCATATAATAAAACCTTCTTCAAATATGATAAATAGGGAACAAAAATACGGTTCCGTAACCTTATCATTAAATTACAATCAACATTGAACTCAAGAACATTTCATGCTATCTTAAATAGCTTCATATCTTCAATTTTTTCCTCCTTAATCATAACATTCATATATAATTGAATACTCATTTTGGTAAAAAAATATGTCTACTCTTCCTTTAATATTCACTTATCAATCCATTTTAAAATATATAAATATTCGATCTTTTGTGATCCTCATCATATACAAGGTAGTAAGACCATTTAAAATTAGTGCATCTTCCACCTTGATCTCTTTATTAAATTGGTAAAATATTCACCTGGCTTAGTCATTAATAAACTCTAACTGTCTTCCATATATCATATTCAGATAACTTTGAGTGATTATATAAATTAATATTTTATGATATGTATATATATAACATCTTTCTCCCAAAATATAATTCCTCTATGTATTTAATTTAAAAAATTTCATAGTTAACTCCAAATAATATGTTGGGTAAATTTTCTCATGAATCATCAATTTTTTGTGGCATAACATATCACCAAATAATTATAATATAGAATTCATCTGATTCCTTTATTTGATACAACACTATAGAAAAAAATCATGTACTATTTCATGTTAATTTAATCAAAGGTTTGATAACTAACCTTCTATTTAGTTTCAAAAACTTTTCCTAACATTCTTATTTCTGAGGGAACAAGACTACCATCCATGTTATCATAGTGAGTGTATTAAATAGACAATACAATTGTCTAAGAAATAACCAATAATATCAATTGAATCTAAGAAAAAATTTGATCTTAGTCATAGTGGTTGGATTGGGCCAACATTCAATAACTTTTTTCCATAAGGGATCTGCATACATCTTGTTACGTGAGATTATATGACCAAAAAAATGAATCTTCTTCTACATAAAATTCAAACTTTTTAAAATTTCACATATAGATTCTATTTTCTTAGGGTATTTATAACATTACATGTGTGATATTAATTCTGTTCCTTACTCTATGAATATATATAAATATATTCTATATCGACTATCAGAAATTAATCAATGTAACATCAAAAGACTCTATTCATTAAATTCATCAATATAGTGGGGGAGGGGGTTACATATAACTGAATTCAATCACTATAAATTTATAGTGTAGTTACGTTATTAATAATGTTGTCTTGGTTATGTCTTTATTCTTGGCCCTCAATTGATGATATCTATATTGAGTATCGACATTGGAAATTTTTTTATCTTCATATAGTTAATTATATAATCCATCAATGTAGTGGAGATGTTAGTTTTTCTTGATTTTATCTTGTTAATTTTTAGAACCCAATAGATCTATGTTCACATTAATTTAAACATAGTTTCAGGTTAATATAATACTAGAGGTTTTAGGGGAATGAGGGTTGAATATAAAAGTTTTTTGGATATATACCATGTACATATTTGGCACACTATATGTCGTTATCATGAAAAAAACAAGTGGAATGGCTCTATGTTTTAATAGAGGGTTTTTGATGGTTTGATTAAATTTATATATACTATGTGGATAACCAGGGAATTTTTTTTGGGGTCAAGGTTATTTTCCAATGGGATATTATTGTTTTTCCAAACAGTGTGACATGTCCTAGGAGACTATATTTTATTCCCCATAAAAGAGACAATACTAAGTAATGGTTGGTGGACAATTTTTTAATCAGTGTGCAGAACAAGGAACATTTAATAAATAAAAATTTCCCATTGGTAATTATTTTGAAAAATCTCCTTAGAATATCATTTTGTCTCAACCATATATTTTCAATATGATCTATAGGCTTATATATTGAAATTCATGGTTATTTTCCATTGTGATTGACAGATTTATCTGGGTATTCTAGGTTTTAATGTGGTTTCTTCATCCTTTCTTAGATACTTTCAAAATATATCCTCCCCTTATCATGTTGAAACCGAGGTGGGAATTTTATTTCTATTATAAGGGGTTTGATGGAGTTATTACGTGTTTTTATGGTTATTAGTTTTTAAAGACCTAATCTACACTTCCTCTGTCTTCGTTCATTAAGTCAATTTGGTCGATATCGATTATTGAGTATTGCGTTTCCAAACAAAGTAATAATTCTATGAATTAATTTTTTTTCTTATAAATTGATTTTGTTTCTTTTTTGAATTGAATATATTTATTATGGTAATGTTTTTTTATGATATAAGTAATTTTTTAAACATGGTATTACAAAAAATTTCTATATTCACACCAGTTTTTTAATTGAATTATTAAAGCATGGTTTGATTTATAAATGGGTTTTGAAACAGAAAATTGGATTGGATTGGATTTGAAATTTTTTATGAACACTGAGGTAGTATTTTTAAATGAATTATAAAATATGTAAACATTGGTAACCTTTGGTGAATAGATAATAGAAATATCACTCGCAATCTGTATAATTCTAGAATAGCTTTTGTGATATCAATTGATTATAGTATGACTCAATATCTTTTTTTAGAAATATAAGACTAGTTTTGGATAAGTTTATGTCTATTATGTATTCCCATAGGATTTTTCTCAATTATGAAGTGATTTTTCATTTTTTTTCACATGATCAATTTTAGATATTGATAATTTCTCTTGGGTATTTTCACATGAGGTTGTATCATAATTTTTCACATGATGGATAGGTCATGGAGATTTACTCACATTCTTTCATATGATGGGTTGGAAATTGTTTTTTTTCTCGCATGATTTCTCATGAAAGATTGGACATGTTTATTTTATTACATGTTTACCTTATGCTGTATTCAAGGATTTTATTAATTATAATATCAAACATTATAACATATACTTTTCATTTTCCTTCTCATGATAAAATGTTAATATTTTATGAAAACCCAAGAGATTGTTTACAATTTATTTTTATTTATTAAATTTATTTGAAAACTTTTACTATTTTAATTATAGAACGATTGAATTTATGATATTATAATTTTTATAGATTCTATGATGGAATCCTATTGGGCTAGTGGTCACACTCTACTTTTTATTTTGGGTGTTTGTAGACATTTTTTTCAATACCAAGGTAATTTGAATAATATATTATAACATTTCAACATCTATTTTCTTTATTTTATTCATATATGGATGGTATGGATGTGACGGTTGGATGCATGGTGACATTTTGGTTGAGTCATTTTATACATTATGGTTTGGTTTGTTTGGAATGGGTTGTATAGATCATGGATGCATGTATTTCTTCAATGTTTTACTCTGGTTATTTGTCATTTTTTATATATATCATAAAATTTTCATTATATTTTTTTACATCACTGTCGTGATGTACCTTCTCGATGGATCTTCAAGTTGGATCTCGTTTTATTATTATAGAATTTTATTATAGGGATGTTAATCCTAATTTATTTTAACAATTCTTGAGTGTTGTTTTGTGTATTTGATATATATTAGTGAGGACCATCAGAATTTAGGTAGTGAGTGTGGCAGGGCACTTGGCCATCCCAATTCCATTTCTCAACTCGATTTAACATGGGCGGTAAAAAAATCTACTATGTCTGAGTCTTGAATTATGATTTTATTTAAATTAAATAAATGTGAGATTTATTTAAATAAAAATTTTCCTTTTTAAATTATTTTAATTTTATCATAAAATTCATTTTCTATTTAATTTATTGATGTTTTAATGCATCGATATAATTTCTTGATGTTAGTCCTATGATTTTGGAATATTCTCTAAAGATGATTGGTCATTGTCTTGTGCTTAACAAAATTTAGCTATGAGGAAATCTCTTACAAATCCAAGAGAGGAATAAATGAGGTAGTAATATAAGGAGAATCCTATAGTAGTCCCTTATTTAATTGAATCTATAATCAATAAAACTCATACTCTTTGTTAAGTGGGTGTCAGAAACCTAGGAAATATGGTAGAACAAGGCTCTGAATTCACAATGATGATTCCACCTATCTTGAATTGTGATAAAATTCCATTAAAATATGATGTATTGGTAGATCATATAGAAAGGAAATTTAAATTCTTGATGACTCTAGAGGACTCCAATGTGGGTTTTTTTTCATGTATATTTTCAAGGTATCGGGTAGGAGATAGTGGGTATCAGTTATGTAATCAAATTTCACTAGTATCGTTCCTAGACATATTTCAAGAAAATATTATATCAGTAGATTTACCATATGACATTATGTGTAGTAAATACCTAGTTTTGTCTTAATGTGGAGAAAGAATAGCATATTGTTCTAAATATTCAACTAGTATCTATGAGATAGAGAATCTAGAACCAAAGATTTTCACTCATGTTGACCTAAAGGCTTAGTGGTATGAGTTGGTATTGAGGCCAAATATAAATCAATGTTTATTTTTATGTGTCTTATATCCTTTATGGATATATTAGGAAATGAATATTTTTTTGATGAAGAAATATCTAGAATGAATGTCTGGGTGGAATTTCAATTCCTAGAGTTACTAGCTGGGGTGTGTCTTCTATCATGAAAAGGAAGTAAAAAGGTTTTCATTTTTCTTATAGACCAATTCCAGTGGCTTCATCATGATAGTAATTGTTTTCTAGCTATCTATGTGAAAGGTGTTTTCATACCTAGACTAACTATACTATGGCTCCTAAAACTAAAAATCTTTATATATTTTTGGTCCATATGATGAGTTCATGCTAAAGTATATCTCAGGTCAGTAAGGCTAGATCTACTCTCACCAAGGGATCGTTGGTTAGTATTAATGCCTATAAGGGAGGTGAATCTAATATTCAGGCTCAGGGGGGATTTTGGTTTATAAAACTAGATGAATTTATATTGAAGTGTGTGTGTCATAGGAATCTATAGTAGGGATATTTAATATTGGCGGTATGTTGTTTATTTTATAATCTATAGTGTCAGATTTTTTTAATATAGGTGTTACCCATTTTTTTTATTTTCAAATTAATTGATCTTTTAGGATTATGTTTTGAACATTTATTTTTATTTTTGGATGATTACATGCCTTTGGGAAAGAGGTTTGATGAAGGTTTCATATATACCACATGTTAGGTAATGATTACTGACTATGAGTTGATATGTTGATTTTTAGTTCTCTATATTTTCATATTTGAACAGATAATTTTCATAAAATATATGGTTAGTTTTGTGGCCTAGATTGAAAAATATCATCATCATGTTCATTTTTTATGTTCTTATGGAGTCACTTAAGTTTTTTAGGGTGAGTGAGATCCCTGATCCATAAGGTTAGGGCCTACTCTACCATATACTAAGGTTATCTCATTCCAGTTATTAGAGATTTTTCATTACATTTTTAACCATTATTTTATTAGTCCTTTTCCTATGGTGGTGTGTGTATACCCTAAAGTCATTCTTGATGATTGTTCATATTTCCCACAATAGTGAGAGGTCAGATTTAATATTGACCTTCTCCCTAGTACGATGATCATTTTTACTCATTCTTATCTATTGTGACCTACACAATCGATTGAACCTAAATTAAATCTTGATGAACTAGATTATAATGGATTTATTCATCCTATTGTGCCTCTATGGGATTCATTTTTACTATTCTATGAAGGATGACTGGAGTCTCAAACAATTCACAGATTATGAAAAGCTGAATCATGGTACTGTTTAAAACCAATATACAATCTCTAGGACTGATGATCTAACTGATTAGTTTGGAGGGTACTTTTGGTTTTCATAGGATGATCTTAAGTCATGTGTACCGCCAATTGAGAGTCCATGAATCAGATATACCAAATATATTGTTTGTGAGATGATATGGGAATTGCTAGTTTCTAGTTATTCCATTCAATTTCACTAATTCCCCCATGATATTTATGGATTTGAATAACCAAATATTACATAGATTATTTGATGTTTTTTTATTTTGTTTATCGATGATATTTTCATGTACCATATGTTAGAGGAAGAGAATGTGAACCATTATGGTATCATTCTTTGATCCGTAAAAAAATCATCCTTATGGTTCGATTTAAAAATGTGTGTTTTGGATCAAGGAACTAATATTTCTAGCATTTGATATATATAAGAGGGGATTCTTTGTGGTTCATGAGAATTGAAATACTAATATTTATTAGGATCATCCTAGAAATGTGTTTGAAATTTATAGATTTTTGGGTTTGGATAGGTACTATTGTTGGATTTCTTAGGATTTCACCGAGCTCACATCTTCAAGGACATCATTAGATAGTAAGGGTGTATGGTTTGAAAGGAATTAAAAATTTCAAAGATATTTTGAGGAACAAAAGGTATGATTAACTATAGAAATTGTTTTGATAATTATGTAACCGTGTTTTAGGTAAGATGTTTTTTTGATGCATATGGTATGGTTTGGGTATGTTTCTTTACTCGGGGGAAACATTTTGTGGCCTATGCCTCTCTATAGTTAAACCCCCATGAGATAAACAACCCTATTGAGTACATGGAGTTCATTGAAGTTATAAATGCACTCAAAACATATCATCTCCATATCTTTGAGGATCATTTTACAATTTATTCCAATCATAATAGACTGAAATATATTTTTACTTATATGGACCTAAAATTTTGAAAGAGATTTTGGGTGGATGTCTTCGGATTTTTTATTTTGATATTTCATACACTCCTAGGAATGTTAATGCGTTTTCTAATGCAATGATCATACAATTAATATTCAAATCCAATGAATAATTTGTTGTGGTATACTCTCTAATGGTTTTGTTTGATGAGATAATCTTTTTAATAGAAGAGTTTTATTGATTGGTGTTATTGGGTTCGTTGAAAATTGGCAAATTTTTTATTATTGAGTTTGACACGATATGTTGATAAGAAATTATTCTCAATTTTTTTGGTATATATTTTTATAATGGAGATACCTCGGGTGAGTGGTCTTAATCTCCCACAGGAAATTAATGCATGTGTAGAAGATTTGTCTTTCTATATTCTCTAATAAATGATTTTATAGAAATGAGGAACCAATTATATTTGTCTATAAACAACTGGGATGCCAATATTTATAAAGAATTGAGACATCAGTATTGGTGGTCAGTGATGAGTCATTTGATTGAAGGTTTTGTATCACACTATCTCATTTTTAAGTAAATTAATGTATATCTCGAGAGACAAGATTGTTTGATTCAACAGTTATCCATTCAGATATAGAAGTGTGATATTTTTTCCAAATAATTTGGTGTTGGTTTACCATAGATTCCAAGTGGGAAGGATGCAATATGGGTGACCATTGATTGAATTATAATAACCGGATCATTGTTTACCAATAAAGATGGATAAGACAGTGGAATTTCTCAATATTTTTATTTCTAATAAATTGTGAGTCGTTATGGGGTTCCCTTTATGATTATTTGTGATAGGAGCCGTAGATTCACATCCAAGTTCTGGTAATGTTTGTAGGAGGAGATGTGAACTGAGTTAAAAATGATTATGGAATATTATCCATATATAGGTGGATAGAGAGAGAGTGATATCCAGGTTCTTAAAGATATGCTTCAGTTTTGCGTGCATGATTTTGGTGGATAATGAGAAATTAATTTTCCTCTGTAGAAGTTTCTTATAAAAATTATTATCAGGCTTCAATAAAGATAGTCACCTGCTAAGAATTTTATTTGTAGCCCTGCAAATATCCCTTGATCCAGATAGAGTTCAGAGAGATTTCATTATTTAGGCCGAGTCTCATTCAGGGGATGAAGGAAAAGAAGACGTTGATTCAAAAGAGGTAGATAAATTTAAAAATTCATCATAAAAATTATACATACTATCATCATTATCTACTGTATTTTCAGGTTGGTGATCAGGTTTTTCATATATATTCTCCTCGCATGGGACGTCGTTGGTTGGGTAAGTATGGTATATTGGCACCAAGGATAATTGTATCCTTTGAGATCTTGGAGTGACTCATAAATGTGGTGTATTATTTGGAATTACGATCTAATTTTACATTTATCCACAATGTGTTTCATGGTTAACAAATGATGATGTATCACACATATCCTTCTCATGTGATTGTATAGAGGATGTTGATCTTGAGCCTCATACTATCATTTTTTATAATACCAGTATATTTTATGGATATCTTCATATTGTATTGCATGGTAAAATGATTCTTTGGTTTGGGTATTATTGTAGTGTGGAATAGATAGCTATAATATGTAGGATTGGGAATCATTAATGAGGTTGAAGGTGCCTTTTCATTTTGTTGGTCTAGGATCGCAGTGAATTTTTTGGGATAAAACTCATTAATGGCGGGTATAATTTTTTATCCCAATGGTTATTTTGTGCACATTAATTTAATATTGGGTTGTTTTTAATTTAATTTTACTTGTTTTTATAGAATAGGATTTTTAAAATAGAGTTTCTTGGAGGGAACAATCCATATACATAGTATCACATTATTAGTACTAACTATGAGGAAATTGTGTGATGTGGATCTATGTTTGAATAATTGATTTTTTTTTCAGGGATTGAGAAATTTTATGTAAACTATGTGTCTCTCCAAGGAAAACCATGTGTATTATTTTTTATTGTACAAGGTTTTTCATGGTTTGACCTAACTATGTGGCTTATCCCTGGAGACAGTTCTAATTTTAATTTAAAAGAGTCAGTAGTCACACAATGTTGGTGCATGGTTTATCTGACCATGTGGCTTAACTGTGTGTGTAATCCTAATGAGATTTTTTTCTCACAAACTACTTATTTATTTGGGTGGTTTTACATATAGTTTTTTAGACCCATTTAACGGGAGAAGCATCTTATATAATGTCTTCTCCTGTTTTCATCATTTCATTTGTAGAGGGATGGTTTGGAGGTGATGGTTGGTCACATGGAGACTTTATGGTCTAGTATTTTCATACAATCTATTTTTTATATTTAATATTGGATTGTATATATCATGAATGAATCTTTTTCTCATGTTTCATACTTCTATTGTGTATTTTTTCTTATATATGAAGCTTTTTATCATTATCTTGTTACACCACACAATTGTGACCGACCATCTCGTGTTGCTTGTCAAGTTGGATCTGGTTGGTTCATTAAATAACATCATATAATCAATATAGAGAAACAATGATCAACATTTATTGTAAAAATAAAAAAAATTTCACCACAAGTTGGGGTTATTGGATGAACAAACCCCATTTCATGATTCTCTTAGAGTTTCTTCTTTAATTACTATATTAACACTTAGGGATTATTTATACTTAGTGAACATTATATTGACACTATAATATAAGGCACATTATAATATTTCATTAAACAAATATTTTAATTTTATAGGATGAATATCAATTTTTAAATTACTTGGTCAAAATAATCATAGAATGAAATAATTAATTTTCCTCTAGAAATAATATATAAGGAATAATCAAAATTGTAAATTACAAATATTAAATATTTTACAT
Organism: Viscum album; assembly: GCA_963277665.1. Classification (NCBI taxonomy): domain Eukaryota; kingdom Viridiplantae; phylum Streptophyta; class Magnoliopsida; order Santalales; family Viscaceae; genus Viscum; species Viscum album. The sequence goes on along the minus strand of OY728125.1, from coordinate 1,740,360,407 downwards.
ATAGTAATATTTATTAAAATTTATAATATTAAATTTATTTAATATAAATTTATATTTGTAAATAAAAAATCATTTTTATTTAAAAATAGATATTTTTTAGAAAAATTTTATAATTTCTGAAAAAATGTTTTTAACTATAAAGACATAATGTATACCATTTTTAATTAATTGAAATAATATTTAATTAAGGATGATTTAACCAAAAAATATATTATTTATATCTAAATATATTAATTTAAATACATCTATGTATGTCTAATTGTCATGTAGTTAATATAAGGTGATCTTAATCTTGAAACATTATTTCCTTAAAACCCGTTTTTCAAAACGATTTGTAAGTATCATTTGAAATTATATACATTAAATTATGTTAATTTAATTTCATAAAATTTTACCATATTTTAAATCAACGAAAATAAAATTTTGTAATGACATTAAATAAAGTTTTTTTCATAATCATTATGAAATATATTTAAAATTATTTATTATGGTTAAGGGAAAATGGGGTTTTGCGTGTCTCATGTTATTTTACTAAAATTAATTATTCAAAAATATAGAATGTTTATTTGATAAATTTGATTTTTTATTTTTAACCATGTTTTACAAATTCTATAATAAGATTCATTTAATTTGAGGCCTATTAGTTTAACTACCCAGGTTAAAAAACAAGTTACAGTTGGGAAAACAAAAATGGTAAACATATGTAAACATATAGTACAATGTAGTAGCTTGTTTAAACATCATTCATTTTTTTTGTGTATGAGGATATTTTATAAATTTACTTCTATAAAAAATTATTTATTTATTTTGGAGGCACCTGGGGTGAGATTCACTTCCCATTATTGAATAGTTTTTTGAATGTTAAAAATTTCAACTCCTTCTCAATTCTAAAATGGGACACCCTAACCTCATTTCTCCAAACCTCTCAAACCATATTCTTTTTTACCAAAACCATCCTTAATCACTCAAAAAATACATATATATATTGTAGATCTACTTTTCAACACAAAATACCAAACCAAGGGTCCTTAATGAGAGATCATTAGGAGGGTTCTCTTAGAGAATGTAACCGTTTTAACAAAACACATTCTTTTTATATATTATATTATCACATTAAATTATATAAAAAACATACATATTATAGAAATAGTATATAGAACCAATAAAATTTTATTATATTGATTTCATAGTATTTATCTCTATCATTCTCTATTGAATGAGAAACAAATCCATCACTCATTTGTACGGTGGACTACTACCCCACAAACCAATGTAATTTAATTCCATCATCATCACAAACGGACAATCATTATTATTTAAATAATTATTTAATAAAATATTATGAAATGATATTTTTTTATTAATTTAATATCTCATCCAAATCCTTTCCATTTCACCCAATAATGGAATGATATCGTCACTTGTGCATAAATACGACCTACAATCTCAATGAAGCGATGTGATTCATCTTCCATGTCCAACTATCAATAATAGTTATAATAATGTTTTTAGTGATTAAATATGATATTTATAAGATTAATATAATTATCTAAATTGTTTATATATATCCTATTCCTGAGAACTGAATCATTCATGAAAAAAAACGCTTGAGAAAATAAAGAATGTATAACCCGAAACAATGAAAATATTTTAATAGGTTAGAAAATGGGAAGTATGATGTTATAATAGTATAATATATGATATTATAAATATCAGTATTTTTTTTATAAATTAGTAAAATTTCTAAAACCATTATAGAGAAGGAAAAGTTGTTCTCAACTAAATGGAAATATGATGTATGTGATTTCATCTCAATTTCTATTCCATTTAGACATATTTGTTAATATGAATCCATTCACATTAATACGGTGTATATACACCCCATTGGTGTATTTATCATTAATTCCTATATAATCATGATTTTTCATGTTTAAATTTTACTGATTCTTTCAATGGGTAGTAAATTAAATGTTACCAATATGTGGTAATCTATTTTACACCCTCAAATTCTTTTACGATTTCTTTTACATTTGTTGAATAAATCATAAAATTTATACTTTATAATCTCCAATAATTTTCTTATACACTAGATATTTATGTTACTTCCATATGTTTATTCAAATTATAATCTATTTGGCACTTTAATCCTAAAAATAAATTTTTATGATAAATTTTTAAGATAAAATATTACGTTATATCTATTTAAATTGGATACATTTTTCTACTATGTCAATATTTCAAAAAATTATTTTACAAAATTATTTTCTATTTATTCAAATTATTAATTAATTAAATTTAATGTTATACTTGGCATTTTAAAATGGCATGAAATTAATATTTATATTATTATTTCAAAGTATATTATTTTAATAAAAGATAAAAGGAATGTTTTTAATCTATACAGAAATAACCGAATTCCACACTACTGAAACCATTTTAGGAAATATTGATTATTCTACACATTTTAAATGGTTTTAATTAAATAATCAAATAAATATTTTTTTATATTTTAATTTTATTCCCTTCATTCTACTTAAGTACATGATTTTATTTCAATATTCTATATGCCCAATGAACCGATAGTCACCTCAGATTTTTGGATTATTTTTTTGATTGTTACTTTTTTCCTACGACAATCACTTTCTTGTGATAATTTTTCATTAGAAATTGAAATTATCTTAAATTTACATATTATTTATATCATGGATATTATTATTTCTTAAATCGTATATCATTTTTACATGTACTGTACACATTGAATGCTATATGATTAATTGGGGAAATATTGTTAAATTTGTTTTCTTTATTCAATATGGATATTTTTATAAGGAATATTGTATTTGAATTAAATAGAAAGATTTATATATGAATAATTTTTTAGACATGTAGTGATTTGTGGGGACTAGAATTGCATATCCCTTCAATGCATCAGCATGTCTCATATAGAAAATTAGGTGTTCAAATTAAATGGGTTCTTACCCATAGTTTTGAAATACCTTAAGAATGGTTTTAGAAGTATAGAAATCAATATTTTTGGATCATAAAAAAAATATAATCATTTTCTTCATTTATAATTATGTTCTTAATAACATTTTTATTATTTAGTTGTTATTATACATGGACATGTTTTGGCTACATGTTTTTAAGTCAATGGAATGCGTATTCAATTATTTAACATGACATAAATTTTTTATCTAATCTAATATATATACATTCATGTTATTTATGAAATGTAATGTATGTTTAGTAAATTAAATTAACATATTTATTATTACTTATTTCTTCACGATATCTTCAAAATTTAAAAAACCCTTCCTGAGGATTTTGTTTCAATTTTTTTAATTCATTCCCCATGATATGAAGAAGAATTATTTTTATGAGTTCAAGGATTACAAATGCATTCCATTAAATTTTTTAATATTTTACCACCAATTTTATATATGTATTATGTATGTATTTGGATTTCCATGTCTACTAAACCAATTAGTACATTTTTATTTTACCCCTTCTATCTATGTCATTATAATAACGTGTCCACCGACTTCGGGTTACTGGTGAAGAGGTTGTTACATTTGATAGCAAATAGAGTTTTGTAGAAACCATGGTAAATAAATTATGTATAAAAATATATTATGGAACATCTCTCTATGATAGACTTTTTTGAAGAATTATACATGGACATAATAATATTTTTGTAAGGAATATATTATATAATTTTTTTCTAGAAAAACATCCCTACCTAGATGCTGTTTTTGGACATGTATCTAGAATAGTTGTACCTAGGGGTAATATCACTAAAAATGGTATATTGGTATTTTACTTGATCACCATATGGTGTACCAAAATTTCCCATTGTGTTCACCTTATTTGACACTCCTGGGAGATATGATTAAGATAATTACCATTTTACATATAAATTAATATTGAGGATTTAAAATAATGGTGTCCCCAAGGAAACAAATTTTATTATTTCAGTAATGAAAATGTATAATTTTTTGATTTATGTTTTATGTTACCCTAGATTTAAGATTATACATTATGATTTAAATGTTATAATTTTATGATATAATCATGTATATGGAATTTTTTTAGAAATTTATAGTTTGAGAAAAAATTGTATCCATACTCTTTTATAATTTAGATATTTGCATCCTAATAAATAAGATATATATACTATTGGAATTACAAATATCATAGTTGTATTAGGGAATCTTAATAATGTTATAAAAAATTAAATTTCGCAAATTTGGAAATCTATTTTACCACAATTTCATTCACCTATATTCGATATCTTTATGTGATTGAATCCTTATTCATTTTGTAGTACTACTAATATTATAGTACATGATCCATGGATTAGGTCTCATGAAAATATATTTTTATCCTTGGGATGTTATGAAATTGAAAAGTTTAGACTGGTGGAATTTTTTCTGAATGGTGATATTTATCAATAGTAATAATTGACCCAAAATAATATGGAGGAAGAAGAAGTAGTACTCAGGAAGTTAACATAATTTAAGAATATATTAATGGAAAAATATTTTTCTATGGAGAAATATGTTTAAATGAATATAAATTTCAATATCATAAATAAAAATAATGAAGAAACTATTTGGTGGCATGAGGCTACCATTAAAATATTTGACAATCATGTTTGTATTTTATACACAATATGAAATGTAATGTTGACCATTTATTTGAAGATAATGTGAAAATATTTTGAATGGAAGTGATCTCTAAAACATTTTATTCATATGATCAAATATTTTTCTATTCCATCAAAAGATAAAAGAATATTCTAAACCACATATATTCAATGGGAATAAAGAGAAGAATATGTCTTCTATAGACTAAGAAAAATACAATGGATCAAAGAATAATAATAATACAAATCAATTTCTATCATAGGAAAATAATTAGACGAATCATCATGGGAAATTTTATAAGGGAATGTGGTTTTGCTACAATTTTTGGTTTCAAGTGTCATCAGGATAATAAATATAAGGGGTATAAAAACATCAAAGGTTTCTAATGATTTAAATTTAATGAAATGTGAATTATTAAAATAAATTCCCAAAGTGTGAATGTATCATACTATAGAATAGGACAAGGGGACAATTCCAAGCATATTTGACCCCCATAACTATGGTGGAAGTGTCAAATGAGGTGTTGGAAGGTAATTTAATCATATCCTAATTTTTTAATGCTTTATTTTATTATTGATCCAATGAAATTATATTATCCATTTTTCTATGAAAATTTGATATTACCTTCGAATCATAAGATGTTTTTTTCAATCAAAACTCAAAGAAGATGCCTCAAAATAGTATTTATGGTATAAGAATTCCCTATTATGACACATAAAAATTACTTTTTTATATAATTCATTGTGATTCCATTTTTTTTGATTTTATATAACCCTAGGTCTGGACAAGAATTCAAAATAAGAAAAAAATACTTATTTTATGGATAATGAAATTATGTTACATGATAAAGATGTAAAATTCCTAATATTTGGAGTGGATGCTTCGTCATATAATAGATGTCTACATCCACCCATAGTATCTCTTATAAATAATATTCTTGGGGAATAAGATCAAACACAATATGAGGGTAGTAATTATAATCTTAAAATTGATGATGTATTGATTCTACAAAAATACATTAATGCAGTTTCTGGGGAATTACCTAGACATCCACCAGATTTTTAACTTACGTCCTCCTTTAATTTAATCAATGTTGAAATTCATATATCAAATACTCCCTATAGAATATCCACTATGGTGTTCAGAGAGACAAATAAAAAAATAGAGGATTTATGCGATAATGAATTTATTCAACCTATTTTTCACTATTGGGATCCCATATTCACATCATTAAGAAGAAAAATAAATCTATGAGATTTTTCAATTAATAAAGGGAGATCAATGTTATTATGTTAAAGAACATGTATATTCTTCCTCGCAATGATGATTTATTTGATCAACTTCACAAAGCTCAATATTTTTTCAATGATTACCATTATTATGTGTATCGACAATAAAAAGTATAGAAGGATGGAATTATGAAGGTTTCATTCTGAATGTGATATGGATATTATGAGTTTAATGTAATTCCATTTGGATTAAATAATGTACCATCCATTTTTATAGACCTATTGAATAGAGTGTTTAAGGAACAACATGATTATTTTATTATGGATTTCATTACTGATATACTGTTATAATCTAAGAGTTATGAGGAAAAAGAGAATCACAATTGGGTTATATTTGAGACTCTTAGAATAAAATAGATATATTCTAAATACAACAGATTTAATTTTGGCTTCAGGATGATTCTTACCATGGCCATGTAATATCCAATGATGGAATCTGAGTTCTTCCCAAAAATAAAAAAAGACAATTAGATAATGGCCTACACCGATGAACATAATAGTAGTACATATTATTATTAATTTGGTAGGTTACTATATGTAATTTTTCAAGATTAAATCCCAATAGGATAACCCATTATCAAATATTACACCTAAATTAGTTATGTTCATATATATAAAATAATATGAACAATGTTTTAAATAATTGAAGAGGATATTGGTCAATGCTACAATTTAGAATCTACCATTAGGAATTTATGAGTTTGTGATATATAGTGATTCATAAAAGAATACATTTTATTCTTTCCTTGTACAAAATGATAATGTTATTTATTATAAATCAATATAATTAATGATTCATGAATCGAAAAATCTAACCCATGATCATGAGTTGGAAAATACAATATTTTCTTCCAATATATTGATGATTTATTTCTATAGTGAAAAATATGAGATATACATATACCATAGAAGAATAAAATAAATATTTTCATAGAACAAGAACAACATGATGAATGGTTAATAGATCAAGCTACTCAATGATCCAGATTTCCCAATACACTTCCACTCGAGGAAGGAAAATAATATAGTGTATGTTTTTAGAAGGAAATATCATGGAGTTAAAACCCTACTGAGGATTGAGCATGATATTACATTATTGGATAAAGTGATGATGGATTTAGTAATTATAAAGGAATGAGATACATCAACTATTTTTAATATGGGTTTGAACCAATCATTATTGTTGAAGATAAAAAAATTCAATGTTATGATGATATTTTCATGATAATATTGTTGTTTTGAGTGATTAGAAGAAGGAAAACATTTCTAATGAAATTGGATGCCAAAAATTTCAAAAATATTATATGCTCCATCTATATCTGAGATGAAGGGGAATCTTATGGATGATGTTTATCGATCAAATTAATCAATACACCATAGTGTCACCAAAATTTATATTGACTTGGGGGAACATTTTTAGTGGGATTGTATTGAGTGTGAAATTTTTTATTATATATCAATATTATTTCCTATCCAACTGGTCAAGGATAATAGATAGAATCCTAGAGAATTCTGTTAACCTCTTCTTATTCATGTGTGTAAATGAGATGATACTATTATATAATTTGTATCATGAGTACCCTAGAATCCTATAAAGAATGATGCAATCTTGTTATTGTTTATTCTTTAACCAAATATACAAATTTACTCACTATAAGAGAATATTTACTTCTTGAAAAAAATTCAAATAAATTTATAAATAAATTTGTAAGACGTGATAACACACCTATTTAAATATTTTCTTTCTATGATCCTTATTTTCAATCAAAATTATTGAATATTTTTCATAAATTTTCTGATATAGTGCTTCATTTAAGAACTTCCAAATATCCTCAATCATATAAATAGTCCAAAAATACTATTAAAACATTGGAATACATGTTGAGATAATGATAACATGAATTTCTAGGTAATAATGATATGTATTGAACATTGGTAATGTTTTCGAACAGTAATTTTTTCAATTCATGTATTCAAATGGAACAGTATGAAGTATTATATGGAAAGTGATGTTGTACTCTAACTTTTATGGATGACGTTTGTGAAATGAAACATGTATGCCCTGAATGTTTTTAGAAGTAATGAAAAATGTAAAAAACATCAAATATAATGATAAATAATACAAATATTGGAAAAATAGTTTTACCAAAAATATTATGCATTATGTGGAATTTCATGTGGTAGATCATGTTTCCTTGAATGTATCTCTAGAAAATGGTGTCATATGGTTCGTTGAGAAGGAAAAACTGATACCCAATTACATCACACACTTTTAATATTTTCAAAGTATTCTAGATACTGATTATTGAATGGAAGTTACACCAAACATCTGTAATCTATAGGATGTGGTCCATATATCTTTGTTAAGGAAGTTCATTCCAAACCATTCACTTATGCTCACATATAACGAAATAATATTGGATCATGATTTATCTTACTAATAAAATTATATATAGAATCTTGATAGTAGTGAGAATGTTTTTATGAATTAGATTAATGAACTAGTTAAGGTAAATTGGTAAAATCATATAAATGAGTATGAAATTTTGAATCCTAAGGATTTCATGAAGTAGTACCACCAACAATTGTTTTGACGGTAATATCATTGAAAATTTCAAGGATGAAATTTTTGTATGAGGGAAGAACGTAACAAAAAAGAAGAAATTAAAATATATTAACATTCTACTAATAATATAATATATTATACATTCTAATATGTAATGGCATAATAATTTAATTTTATAGTATTAATATTAATTGTGAGCTTATATGATCAAAATAAACCTATAATGAATTTCTGAAATTTTCCCCATAGAAATAAGATTTTATGAATAATCTAAAATATAATATTTAGCTATTACAAATTTAATTTATAATAAAATTTAATAATATATATAATTTAAAATTTATTATCTATCAATTTTTAAGAATGAAATATAATATCATTTATAGTGAAAAATTTATTCATTGTATAAATGGTTGTTTTTCTACAATAATATTTTTGTTGAAAAGAGTATAATTACTACCCAGATTAGTTAATTAAAGTATTACTTAATAAAGGATCATTGAAATTAATAATATATATTATATATCAAAATATAAAAATTTAAATCAATATAATGATAATTACTAGTAATGTAGTTAATATAACATCATCTTACGCTTAAAAACTGCATTTCTTGATAAACTATTATTTGACATGATTTTCATGTTTTATTATAAAATAAATTCTTCCACTTTTGTGAATTTAATTTACAAATATGTATTGCATATTATAAACCAACATAGTTAACATTAAGTAATAATTTCAACTAAATTTTTGTTCATAATGATTAGTAAAGACATTTACAATTAATTATCGTTGTTAATGTTAAAATGTGGTTTTGTTCATCCCATGAACTTGTATTAAAATTAATATTTCAAAAATATATAATTTGTATTAGAAAAATTAGATTTTACATTTCTAATAAATTCCTCCATACTGTATAATACAGATCATTTTATTTTAGGTTTGATGGATTAATTATCCAGGGTCAAAAACTATAGATCGTGGTAAAAATTAAAATGCTAAAAGTACGTAAACATAATGTATAATAAAGTAACAAATAAAAAAATGTTCATTTTGATGATTTGTAGGATTTTATACACCTTAAATTATATAAAATACATTATTTATCAATTTTTGAGACACATGGTGTGATAGTGACATCCCATTATTGAAATTGTTTTGGTTATTTACAAAAATGTCACTCTTAAAGTATAATATGGAACTCCCTACCCTCATATCATAAAAACTAGAAAGATATTTTTTATCAACTAGAATATACCAAAATATTTACTCAACTTCATCAGATAAATTCTAGTGCTACTTGTATTCTCAAATGACCGACCCTATAATCCTTAAGATGAGACTCAATGGAGGTTTCTCAAAGAGAAAGTAATCGTATTAATGAATCTCTTTATGTTTATATCTTATTTTATAACCTTAAATTCAATCTTAAAACATAAAATATAATAAATATTTATATCCAATATACTTATATGTTATTATTCTTAAGGAATAATATATATCCATCTACTTCTATATCAAATGGGAAATCAATCCATCGCTCGTGTGCATGGTGGACTACCACCTCCCTACTCGATGTAATTTTTTCCCATCACCTACGGACATGGATAGTCATAATAATATAAATAATGTTTATATATAATTATTATGACATGATATTGAATATATAAAATTAAAATTCAATCCAATCACTTTCAATTTCACCCATTAATGGAATTATATGATCGCTCATGCGTACATACAACATATTTTCTCTATGAAGCGATACAGTTCATTTTCCAAGTAAACCATTCGAGAATAGTTATAAAAAGTTATTTAATCATTAAATATAATATTTAAAACATTAATATATTTATATGATATTATTTATATATATATAATAATAAAGATCTAGAACATTTATGAAAAAAGATGCATGAGAAAACCAAGAATCTAACAATTGAAACAATTAAAATAATGAAATACTATTAACAAACTAGTTGTGGAAAGTTATAATAAGATCATAGATTATATTATAAATATAAATATTATTATATTATGAAATAATATAATTCTTATTACCATTATTAATGAGGTAAATGTGAATTCAACAAAATGTAAGAGTGAGGGTGAGGTATTTCATCTCAATTTCCTTTTCATTGAGTCCTATTTGTTAACATAAACCAATACATTTTTATGTGTTGTATGTAATTACACTATGCTGTATTATCATGAAAACCTATATATAAATAATTTATATTGGTTAAATTTAATTTTCTTATTTCATATGGAAGAAATATGAATGATTCTAATGCGGTTAAAATCTATTTTAAAATATAAATTTTTTGTGGGATTTATTTTACTTTCATTGATGGAATATTATCAATTTTCCTTCATAATATATAATTTTATTCCTATGTGTTGAATATTTAATGATTATGATTATTTTACCAACTTTTATCTCATTCAAAATTTAATTATGTACCGGAAATTATAAAAGAATACCCAATTTTACTTATCTTTAAGTCAGAAATATATTTTTATTTCGTGTCCATGTATCTCAATTTTGTTTCAAAAATATCATTTTTATTTATAAAATTAATTTATTAATGACTTATTACGTTATGATTTTCATTTAAAAATGTATTTAAATTAATCATTCTTATATTATTAGAATTGAAATTTTTAATAAAAAGTAAAAAGTAATGTTTTTAAAATTTATATAGTGATAACGAACATCCCTACCACCATAATTGATTTATGAAATATTATTATACTCTATATTTTAAATGGTTCTAAAAATAAAACTATATTAAAAATAATTATTTTAATATTTAACTTCCATTCCCTACATTCTTCGAAAGTAAATTATTTTTTCCAAAAACATATATTCATGATAAACCAATAGTAAATTTGGTTATTATCAACATTTTATTTAGAAAATTACTTTATTCTGATCATTTTTCCTTATAAATTATATTTATATTAAATATCCGTAGTCTTGGTATCATGGATATTATTATTAATATATATGGTTTTTAATTTAATATTTTATTATCAATTCGGGAAATATTGTTAGATCATTATTATTTAAACAATATAGTTATTTCAGGATAAAGAATATTATTTATCAATTAAACTGAACATTAAATTTATTATTAATATTTTGATAATGAATTCATGGGTGGTCCAGAATTATATATCCACTCACTACATTGAAAGGATTAATGAGAGAAATTAGTAATCCAAAATAAATGGTTATTTACACATAGTTTAAAATTTTCATACGAATTATCTTAACATTATATACGTTATGATTTCTAAGATCATCACATAAAAGATTATTCTTTTTGATTAATTGAGAATTCATTTATTCTTATCTGTGATATTATTTCGTTGAGTTTATTAAGGGATTCATTTTTTCTAAATTTATTAATTAAATAAAAATTTAGTTTAGTTATTTATAGTGCCATTTTGAATTTTGACTTATCTATTCATAATAGTCAAGTTTGTGATTAAATGGACTATGTGTCTAGTTATTAACATTTAAAGATGTATTATTCCTTATTTGTTCATGATATATTCTATTTTATGTAATAGTTACTGAGAAATTGAGCTCATTATTTTTTTTCTTTTTCATACGATGTGAAGAATAATTTATTGAATGAGTTCAGGGGTGATGAATGATTACCATTAAAATTTAATATAATTTATTCCAAATGTAAAATATGTATTATATAGGTTTCTCTCTATCCAATACTTTAAATCTTATTGGTCCTTTTAGATTTTAACCCCACTATATACCATCCTATTAAAGTAACGACCTGCTCTGGGTTTCTAGATTTGATATTGTTAAACCTAAAAATCAATCATTTTTATATTATATAGAGACTTTGAAATATGTTTAGCACTAGTTATGAGTTATATTGATAAATAAACATCATTTTTTGGTTGAATACTAGACAAATATTCCATAAATACATCAACAAACTCCCTCAAAATAGGCTTATCACCGATATTAAGCTTCCCTCAACCATCCAAGTTAAAATATAAAACATGAGCTTTAATAATAGTAAGTGAATCTCAAATTAATATAAAACTATAATATAATGAAATTTTTAATATTTCATGAAAAAAAAACTAATTTTATTGGATTAATATTGGTTTACAAATTACTAAGTCAAAATAACCCTAGATTAAATTTTTGAAATTTTACCTTAGAAATAATCCATTATGAATAATTGAAAATGTATAATTTGAATATTTATATTATTATATATAATAATATGTCACAATATGTATAATTAACCCTGTATTTATGATAATTTTTATATAAATACAGATAATATTATTTTGAGTTAAAAAGATATATTTTTCATAAAACCGATTTTAATGTATAATGGAAATCCATTTAAATAAATTAAAATCATATGAAATAAATAATTATTTTGACTATATATAAATATAATATAACTAAATATAATAATTTTATCCAAAATAAAGTTCTTTACTAGCCATATAATTAATGTATAATCATCTTACCCTTCAAAAATACATTTCATGGAAATTGTTTTCTAACATTTTGGAGGGTTTATTTTTAAATTAATTTCATCCACATATGTAAATTTAATTTTATAAAATATATTAAAATTTTATAATTTTAATAATTAATAATTTATAATAATTTTAACTTAAATTTTCGTAATAATGTATATTAAAAATGATAAAAAAATTAATAATCACAGTTAAGATTATAACAGGTTAACCGTGGGTTAAAATAAATAGATATGGGTCAAAATGAGATAAAAAAATTCAAAAAAAAATTCTTTTTATTTTCAACATAACCTTGTATACTTTTAATATAATCCATTGTGGACCACTTTTTATAAGAATATTACTTGACATTATTTTGAATGTTTGAAAATTTACAAGTCTCTCAGTCACATAAATTATAAAAGGGCACATTGTCCACTCACATATTCACACCATTCGAGCTATTTATTTCAATTAAAACCTACTTTATTATATCCCAAAAATAATTATTCACATTACAGATCTACTTTTCTTTCTAAAATATAGACCCTATGGTTTGAAATAATATATTTTAATGTGGATTTTCTAAGCGAATGCAATCCTCTTCACCGAGCTATTTCTTTTATACTTCTTATTTTACCACAAAAAACTATTTTTTAATACATAAAATTAAATAAATAAAATATATCACATTATATGAGATTTTATTATGTTTAGGGAATAATATTTATCCATAGCCTTCTTAATCAAATGGGAAACAGAACCATTGCTTGTGTATACGATAGACTACCACCTCATAAACCGATGTAATTTGTTTTCCATCCCCAACACATAGAGATAGTCATAATCATGGAAATAATGAATATATATATATAATAATTATGAAATTATTTTAGATCTATAAAATTAATATATCATCAACTTACATAATATTCCACCCATTAAGGAAATGATAATGTCGCTCTTCCAAACATACAACCTACCATCTCTGAAAAGTGATGTGATTCATTTTCAATGTCTCAATTTTAATAATGATTATAATTATTTATGTAATGAAAAATTATTAATTTTATAATATTAATATCATCATGAATATGATTCAACAATATCGTATTCAAAACAACCATAACTACCTTCATAAAACATACATGAGAAGACGAAGTTTATAACACCCAAAATAGTGGTAATAATGATTTTTTTGGAAACGAGTAATAAGATTTTTTAAGCATATCTTCTTATAGAGACCTTGTTTTTTTGAAATTCAATAAAATATTCCTATATATATTTCATGAGTTATATGCCATGAAATAGTGCGATTCTGAGTCCCGGTGTGCCCAGAATTAATTTCATAAAAAACTTAATTATATTTTATATTGCATACACACATATTATTAATAAAAATGGTATAAATCATAAACGGTTGATTGGATCATAAATATGAGAATGTGGTTGAGTCCACAATGTGGTATTTACCCAGCCATGAAAAAAATTTGTCGACACAAGACGTTTGGACCCTTTTCTCCTTAGTGATGCATTTAAATTAATTATTAATTTAATTTAATTAATTGATTAATTATATTAGAACTAAAATGATTGTTATAAAATATTATTAAAATAACTCTTATAGATGATGAATAATCGTTTTGTGATAGATGATGAATCTCAGGATCGAGACTAATCGGGATGTAATGTACCCAACTACACCTTACAATAATTTTGACGGTTAATTCTTCAAAAGATATTGAACCAAAAAATATAGGACACATCAATTGGTGTTTTAATACCCTCAATTAAATTTTTGGAGTATATTTTCCTTCATTATACAATATGATCCTTGACACCCTTCACATGTTCGTATATATTGGGGTTTAAATTTATTTCTAAATTGTTCATATTTCCATAGTTCCTTGTTTATGACCATTGACCTTGAATACTTGTTATGATATGAATAATAATTGTTTGGGTTCGTTTTCCTTGATGTTTCTTCATGTCCTTCACTTGTGGAATCCTTATGGTCCTCTATTAAATATTTTTAGGGTGGAACCGTGCTCGATCACGCCCCTAGATCCATGGTGGACCGATGAAACAAGAATAGATTAGTCAGTGAAGCATAGATCTAGAATAATTACTGTATGGGGATGCCTTATGAAATTATTTGAGGTTTGATATTCAAGAGTTTGAGTAATGGAAGCATGTGTAGCAACTTATGAAACTCTCATTTCATGAGCATGTGAATTCACAATGAGAACGGATCAGGATCCTCTTTCCACGACCAGATCCCTACTTTTCGGGCCATCTCGTAGCGGAATATAATGTAGAATGTTCTAATTCATGGAATGGATACCAAGTCTATGATTTTGAAAAAATAGGGACTATAAAATATTCACACTTAAGTACACACATTGTGTATCCCTTTATAATGGAAATTCTAGGGTTTTGAAAACCCATAAGGATGGTACAACGTGTACTTCTCTCAACAAATCCTTTTCCACCATTTTCCTATGAATGAGTCATGGGATAGATTACAAAGTCAGACTACATGGGATACATCTAATGTGTTATAACGCATCATGTCTAAAAGTACATGGCCACTGTGTATGAGTACATATAAATGGCCACCATCACAAGACCTAGTCCCCAGATAGGTTAGACACACCATGTATTTCACCTACATAGTGGGTACCCCAACACAAATGAGATAAATGTTTCATCCAGGAACACTGGGAGGCTATGAAGTAGGACCACAAAACCTATGGCCCCCCTAACAGATCATAGACCCTTTATCCCCCACGTGGGAATCTTCTATTGTCTGTATTTCCTTAGTTTGAACTCAGATTTTGTCCCTCATGTTGCCTATCTATATAGTTTTTTCTAAGTAAAATGTTATTTTAACCTCAGAAAAATCTTTATGGGTATGATGTAAAACATTTTGGGTTTGAAAAATATTGAGGAGTG
Organism: Viscum album; assembly: GCA_963277665.1. Classification (NCBI taxonomy): domain Eukaryota; kingdom Viridiplantae; phylum Streptophyta; class Magnoliopsida; order Santalales; family Viscaceae; genus Viscum; species Viscum album. The sequence goes on along the minus strand of OY728125.1, from coordinate 1,740,344,436 downwards.
AACTGATGATAGCAGTGATTATATAGGAACACCAGATACATCCTTTCAAGGCATACCGTTTAATAAGGCTGGGTAGTAGAGATCCACGATGACCATTTTAGGTATACCCTCCAGTAGGGATGGGTATTGGATTTCTATGATGGCCATTTTTGGATTAACCTCTAGAAGGGATGGGCATTGGAGTTCCCAAATGACTTATTGGGGCCTACCCACTAGCACTGTTAGGTAATGGAGTTCGCCAAATACTTTTTATGGCTTATCCTCTTGTATGGATGGGCATTGGAACTCCATAATAATGACATTTTTATAGGCCTTAACCTCCAATGTGGCTGGGTAGTGGAGTTTCCTATGGTCTCATCTGGGTGTTACCCTCCAACAAATCATGGTAGTTGAGTTCCAAATTGACATTTCTGGATTGATACCCTCCAACGGGGCTGGGTATTATAGGTCCTTGTTGACCAGGAGGTATGTCCCTCCTGTCATACCCTAGTATGGGATACAAATCTAGAGATTATGTCTACCTGACTATGTGGCACAATGATGATACATGGTTTAATGTATCCTTTGAATCCTAATTATGATAAAATATTACCCCAATAAGTTTTATTCTTGTGACGTGACCAAAAATGGTGTAGGCGAGCCAGTTCCACCCATAACAGATTTGATCAATGTGTGTTGATTGACATCCACACACTTCTGTGTTTAGTGTAGGCATGTGGGATGTTGGTAATTGTGGATGGGATATTAAAAATGTTGGTTAGCATTATTTTTGGTCTATGTGATGAGATGGGGAGCGTTTAACTCTCTTGTTTGGGAATTTTTTACTGAGAATATATATATTGTTTTCTTTGGATTCACACATTCGATTTGGATACCGTCCTTCAAAAAGTGGTGAGGATGCATGGGGTATAACAAGTGAAATCAATGTTTAACTTCTCATGGTTGGATGAGCCTAATCTTCTGTTATAGGTAGAGAAGACTCAATGTGTATTTTATCAACTCACATATAGTTATCCACATTTTCTTTGATGGTCTTACTTTCATTCTCTTATTGGGTTGTGTTGTACTCTTTTATTACACATTGTTCTATCTACTATTTTCCTCTTCATTTTTATCTTTACTTTTCCACATTCACCCTTTCATATATTTCTACTAGGTAATTATATACTCACACCTATATGGGCTTCCCCACACATGTTTTTTATTTTGTAGATGATGAACAAGTTGATCGTGAATACAAAGGACCTTAGAGATACTGGGTTCATGGACCACATACAATGGTCATAACATGATATATAGAAGATCAATTCTGTCAAATATTTTTTCAATTTAATTTTGGTATGGTTAGGACATATTTCGGGTTGGGTGTGTATTTTTACCTTTACTTTTTAGTATACACTAAAATAATTTTTCATTGTCTAGATGTTCATGCATTTTTGGTTTAGCATATAGTAGTTTTCCATATTATCTTCGTTCCCCCTACACTTTTTCATTGAGTTGGATGTGTGTGTGTGTGTAGATGTACATATGAAAAGGTATACCTGAAATTTTTACGACTTTGGAACTAGTTTCCACCCCCTTGCCTATCGAGGTGGTCTTGGGGTAGTTAGGGATCAATCCCCAGCTTGGGTTATGTCATGAATGATTGGTATCAAAGAAAATTCATTCTTTGGGAAATTTTTAGGATGTTACCATATAAGAGTATTTGTTTGAGTTTAGGGAAACAATGTCATAGTGTCTTAAATGCATCTATTAGTCCTGGGATCCTAGTGACGGTATGAGTGGTCGGCATATCCATTAACCAAAGCCATGAACACCTACATGTCGACTCGACATGAAGAGATATTTTTTGCATGGATCAATGGAACAAACATCATATAGGATTGTGCCTTTGACAATACTTATTAAGTTATCTCCATATAATTGATGATATATATACCTATTTAATGGTGGTACTAATTGATAAATTTCATTATAATTCAATGAGAAATTCCATCTAGTATACCAGCTCTGGTTCATGACGAAGACCCTATGAGTGACGAATCCTCGGTTCAGGGTCTATCCCATAACCCCCTTCCTCTAGGTGGTAATGTAGAAGAACCTATACCTATCGAGCATCTTATCATCCTTGGAGAGTATGATGAGGACATGTGTAGGTTGAGCGCATTCCATGAGTTCTTGCATTTGAGACTGTTGAGGTTCCATGGTGATCCATATCATAAGGAAGAATTGGACTGGCTAGAGTCAGTGGTCTGCATCTTACGGATTATCTTGAACCATATAGAATTGGTGGAGTCACTGGAATCCATCTTTTTTCATGTATAACTTGGGTGTTTTTGGAACATGGTTATGAAAAAGCTTGTTGAGCTGACACTCCCATGGGATGACTTCAATTACATATTCCTTGAGTAGTTCCCCCTATTTCTTACACTCAGTCCTGATATAGGGAATTATGGAAATTCAACATGGAGGAATGATTGTTGCTGAGTATACTGTATGGTTCAAAAAACATTCACAAAACTCTCTTGATAAGAACTAGTATAGCTACTTCTAAGAACAGAAGATCGAGTGAGGACTATGTAGAGATATGTTTCCAGCATTGTTACCCCGCATATCCCCACATATACTTGGGTGATAGAGCAAGCAATTGTAATAGAGTGAATTCTATCAGAGGGATTATAGATAGACAAATATAGTAGTGGTTTAAATAGAGTTGATTCATCTACAATAAATACTATATTTAAATAGTGGGATCTCAAATCCATAAACCCTTCCATGATCAAGCTGAGTCACATTTTTGTATGAGGCCAAGGTAGCACATATTTGCTGGTAATCCATGAGGGGAGAGTTGTTTTAATATTAATTGTTGTGGGGACATGACTTGGGACTACGCAAACAGACATGATGTGTATCCCTGGATGATTTCTGATTGACCTCCATTGCAGAGGCAACGCGAAGATCAAGGATCTCTCAGTTGTGGATAGTGTAGTCCCCAGGGAGGCGCAGCTAGAAAATGAACTGTATGAGCTATAGGTAGAGTATGGTTCTATAATATCCTTCCACCACCACCACTAGGATGACCACATTAGGTTCAAGGAGTTTTCGGTTTGTGCCATGAAAATCAACAGGCTCTGTATTTCCATGATCTTGTAGCACATGAGATGATTCAACGTACGATCTATTTTTATTCAACTTTTTACTCAGTATTTTACATAGGTTCCAGTCATTCTTTTGTAACTCGACTCTTGGTGTGAGAACTAGTGATCATAGTTGAGATTCTAGAATAACAGCTTTGTCTTTGGGTTCTTATAGGAAAAAATCTTCTTTATTTTTCATTTATCTATAGTGTAAGCTATCGATTACTGGAGAGAGGTTCATTTGGGACTATTTGGTTATCGTTATTGAACCATATGATATCATGTTAATCATGGATAAGATTTCCATGTTCCAATCACATATAGACTTTGAGTGAAGATAGGTCAGATTCCTACGCACTGATGGGATGATATTAGCCTTTATTGGCAAGTGAGATATCATGAAAGGATAAGTTGATGTACTGAGAAGGATGTTTTCTCCTATCACCCATTAGTTTGAAAGAGAATCCCTTGGTGAAGTAGGATCTTTAAGCATCTGTGATCATTTAGTTAGGGATGATTATATAGATTTCTTTTCCTGACTGAGTTCTAGGACAACCTCTGAGATAAGAGATGAGTTTTTTAATCAACTTACATCTTGGGAAAACCCCAATATCTTCTTAGGTGTATTTAATTGAACCTACCAAGTTTCATAATAATGAATTGAAGTTGTAGGACCTTCTTGAGAAATGTTTCATCAAGACTTTTGTTTCCATCCGTGTATCCTCAGTCCAATTTATGTAAAATGTGGATAGAATCTTATAGCTTTTCATGGACTATCATCGCCTGAAAGAGGCCACGATAAAGAAAAAGTACCCCTTGTCGAGGATTGATGACCTCTTCAACTAGTTGTGCTGTGTGAGATGGTTATCTAATATATATATTTTGTCTAAATACCACCTATTTTGTTTTCATGATACTGATATTCCAAAGATGGAATTTTGATGTCACTACATACACTATGAGTTCCAGGTGATTCTCTTTTTTGGGACGAATTACCTTTTCATTTTTATGGATTTTATGGACCAAGTTTACCATATATACTTAGAAATGTTGTTTTTTTCTTTATTAACAACCTATAGATCTAATATTTATCAGAGGAAGATGTCTCATGATGTACTTGTAAAGAGAAATAGGAGAAAACCACATTTCTATGACATGACCAATTGTTTGAAAGCTTGAATTGAATTTTTTATGATAAATTTTAAATAATGATTGGGTAATTCCAATACTTTACATCATGAAACTTCCATACATCTGAACATTCAATTCAATTTCTTTCCATGTCATTTCATTCATTAATGGTCCATTATTGGTCATTTTATCCCATTCAATGAAAACATTCAAAAATGGCTAAAAAATTTGCATCCAAAATTAGATAGAACACAAATTCAGGTAGTGGTGGAAAGATAAGCATGGAATACATATAAAAAATTGATGAAAGCTCAAGTAGATCATAAATTCCCAATTAATTAAGAAAAAAATCCTTGTGCACAGAAATAGATAGAAAAAATATCACCATAAAAAATATACAGATGGATTACCTGATTTTCACTAGAAATATTGGGATTTCCTTGGTCAACATGACAAGAAGTCTCAACCCATATAGAAGAAATAAATTTAATACAATCATTTAAAACATTTCATAGACCTTGTACTTATTTGAATAAGTAAGGTTTATGCCTGGTAACACAATTCATAAAATGAAATAAAATATGATTAAACATGGAGACAATTAAAATAGTATAAAACCTATAGAATAATCACATTGTATCTTTCTTTTGATTCTTTAGTTTGAAGAAATTTGGATAGAGTCAACAATATCTATATATAAAAATTAGTAAAATTAAAAATATAATGTATAAATATTAGACCAATAACTAATAAAATCTATTAAAAACAATTTACGAATCATAGATTTGTTTCAATTGTTATATTGGTTAATACCTCAAGAAATTACACCTTGTTCCATGATTTTTTAGGAAATCCATCCTATGGTTTTTTAAATGTTTTCACAGTTTATAAACATAAAAAAATTTCAACCTCTCATGAAATACATTTTTTGAAACTGAATAAAATGTTGAATAAAAAGTTATATTCAAGACATAGCCAATATCAAGAAATCAATTCACCATCCACAAAAAAATATGGAATTCTAATAGGAGGTTATAGTATGACACCTGATAGCCATAAAGATAACATTTCCACCTAAAAATATTATATGAATAACCTTCAGCTAAATCATTCTAATTTACTAAAAACATGAAAAAAAGAGGACTTTTATTTTCATGTTATCTCAAACCAAAACATCAATGTAGGCATGTAATCACTCTTGAATGAATTATATAAATGAAAATCATTTAAATTATTAACATAATCTCAATCATTATGGATAATCTATATGGAGACACAAAAATTAAAGTGGAAAGGATTCTCAGTTTGGAAAATGGATAAAATAATATTGTTTGGAATTTGTAGTGAAAGAGTTGATAATGAAGGACACATGGACATCCGAGTTTAATAAAAATATGGTTACAAAAATGAACCTCAGCTACGGTGGCTAGGTCATCCTTGAAACCTTCCAGAATAGAGTACATAGAATGATGTATGTCATCAAATGAAGATCCTTCAGAAACCTAGAGTACCTTCACAGTTCTCTCCACTTAAATCTCAAAAAGTGCAGAGTGACCCACATTCAATCTAATATGGGATGTGGTGGTTTGACATAATGTGTGACACGGAAGGAGAGGGGGTTGGTGAAGGGGTTAGGGAGCGAGGATGTGTCGATAGGATTTAAGGAGGGATTTAGGGAGGGTCGTAGTGCTGAGAGGGGGATTCGAGGATGGAAGACGTTGTGGAGGAAAAGAGAAATCGAGGTGGATGAATAGTTGGGGAAGAAGCGTGGATGGAGAGGCATCTTAATGAGGAAGACGAGGATATCCATGAAGCATAATAGTAATAGATTAAATTACATAGAAGGAGGAGAAGGATGTACCTCACTATGGAAACCCTATACTTGATGGAGGTGGGAGAAGGGGGTTTCAGATGAAACCCTAGGATAAACAGACTGAGTTGGAGGCGGAGTGATCGGTAGAGATCGTAGACAGTTGAGGATGAACATGTAGGGGAGGAGCATAAATGCCCTAGAACCCAAATCATAGCAGAGGGAAATATTGAGCGAGGAACCGTGGAAGAAATGGAAAAGTAGACAACAAAATCATGATATTGGAGGGATGATTGTTTTTTAGGTGATGTGGCTGCATACTTTGGTGACACATAAGCTGGAGAAATCCAAATTTAGTATATATAATATATTTCATTATAAATTAAATTACTCTTATTATCATTCCTTTAATAATATTTTGTAAAAAATAAAAACATAAGACACACATAAAATATAATACCTTATATCAGATTACCCTAAAATTATTTTTTCCCTCTATAATAAAATACATATAACCACAAAATAGTTACCCAAATTGAAACTACCTCATTTATATCTTCTAAATTAACTTAAAAATTTTATATTTCAATGACATTAAAAATTAAATTTATGGAATTTTATAATGTTATAAGAAATAATGTTTAGAACTATTTAAGATAAATAAAATTCATCTATAACTCCTATTCCTAAGTACTACCCTCTATTCTACCATGATCTAATGTATATACTAAATAAAATGTCAATGAATTATACACAATCTATTTATGGTCATGAATTTATAATAATCACACAATAAACATCAAATCCTTTTTCGTATCGTGTTTACTAATTTCATTGAAATTAGAATCATATTTAAATTACATTCGATGTTTTGATACACAAAAAGAAATCATTATTTCTCTTTAGTTAATGTTGAATTATAATTTTATATTCCTCTCCACTAAAATATTTCAACACGGTTATTACATGAGAAAATCCCAATGAAATATCAATTTTTATACCCAAACTAGACTATCCATGATGGTACAAAAGCATCTTGTAAATATGATCATCAATATTAGAATCCAAATATCTCATTATCAGGTAAAATTCTTAGCCTCTATTGTACTCTGTAGTATTCATCTATATATAAATTCTTTATGTACTAAATTTTCCAAGATTATCCTATACCAATTATGTCCCACCACACACTTCTTGTGTATCTAGAGTAATCCCTAGATGCTTCAAAGCAATTCATTAGATTATAATACCTGATAAAGGAATAAGTTCCATTAGAAAATAATAATCAAAATACTATATTTAATTTTATATTAATAATAGAATATTTCCATTTTTATATACATGATAATACAAAATTGGAAATGAAAAATAGGAAATGTGAATTTGATAAAATATATTATAAATAAACAATAAAATAAAACAATAATTTGGTCTTATATTGGGATCATATTCTATAGATTATTATTGAATATATCATTGAGATCCATCTCAAAACACATACCCTCCAATGACCATAATCTTAAACAAAACCACACCATTACGAAAAATGTAACTATATATGCATATAAAGTGAACTCAACATTCTTGGGGCTAGTAATAATGTATACCAATTTAGATATAATAAATAGTTTATATATAAATACCATATATAATATAAATAAAAAATTATTTTCAAATTAATATGTAAAACACATATAATATTAATAAAATAAATTAAAATTTTAAAAAGAGGTTTTTACATTCATCATAAAAATGTTTTTAAAAACTAATATTATTTTTGAAGAAATTAAAAACCAAACACAGACCAAGGAATAAAACATGGAAATATAAATCATTATATGGCGGATACTAAGACCATATGTTTGTTAACAGACTTATAGATAAAACTAGGTTTTATTCCACTAAAAAAACTATGATCATATGACCGGACATATTCAATAATTTCCTGGTATGATTCTATTTCTTGTAAAAGTAAAAAAAATTAATAGAAGGATTAATTAGATAGGGTTTAATATTAGCTACTAGAGATGATAATTAAAAATCATTGTTGGATAACATAATTAGTATAATTTCTTGTGTATTCATTGATATCTTCCAGTAAATTTCGACCATAAATGCATATATTATAGTTTTACAAAACTTATTCAACACAAATAAAACTCCAAATTAAAATAATAAAATTAAATTAATGATAGTAATAATTTTTCATTTGGAATAATCATAAAAAATATTATTATAAAAAAATGTTCCCAAGGATCCACAAGTGTTTTGGAATCCAACTATTAGAAACCACTAAACTAAATTTTAGGTTATTAAATTAAATTGATTTCATCACCCCATGATGATATTTATAGAATAAATTTTTATTAATCATTAATTTAATAGTAGAAAAAAATGTAATTTTATGTTTTAAAAAAGCATTATACATATATTTTATTAATGTCAAAATATTCCAAACAAGTCCCTTTCTTATTGAAATAGGCCAATATCACCTTAAAAACCTGGGTTATAATCATTATAAAACACTAATTTATATAAAATTATCAAAGGAATATTATATCAATGAAAAATAACTTTTATAATTCAATATTAATAAATATTTATTAAAATTGAATTTTTAATCATAAAATGTTATTTCAGATACTTAAAGGGGTGTATAATCACCAAACTACCAGTATAGAAGTATACGATTGATTATAAAAAATAAATGTAATATAATCAATAAAATAATAATCTTATATAATTAAATATAAATAAAAAAAATATTAAAAGAGAAAATAGAATATAATAAGTCTTAAGAGTTTACATACACACTGGAGAGAAAAAATATGATTTCTTATCCACTAAAGAGGCATGCGGGGTTATTCACAGTCTCTTAAATTGTCATAGATAAAAATAACACTTTTAGAATAATGATTTAATATTATTATAAATATTTACTAAAGAATAATAATGAATAAAGAAGATGTTGGATCCACCTCATGCAATACAATACAACCTCTCAAAATACGCAATAGAGAAAGATGCTATCTTTAATTTCTTACCACTTATTTCATTTTTACTAATAATATTTTAACAACATATTGTAATATTAAAATATAGTTATACATAATAATAATAATAATCTACTTATAATATACTAATATCCTTTAATCTCATTGAAAACAAAACACTAATATGAATAATAATAAAGATAAATTATAAAATACATTTTATTAATAATAACAAAATATTTATATTTAATTTATCATCATCATACTAAAATATAATAATGATAAATTCCTTATTGATGGATTATAAAAGTAAAATTGTGATAATATCACCCATCCTCATGTATAAGAAAACATTATGATATATTTGGTTATATATTTAAATAAATCATTATCATCATGTGTCTTACTATGTTCATGAAAATGGATATTCATTACTTTATCAAAAAAAAAATTATGCGGGCTCACTCTACATAGTTTTAACACTATGAACGTAATTATGAAACACTGTTAATAGTTTTATAGAAATTAATTTTTTAAATTTTATATAAAAATGTTATTATAGAATGTCTTTTTAAATTTACTAGTGTCATAATATTAAACAACTACATTATATCTATTATTAATTCTTGTTTAATTATAACAATCACACCAATATATGTCCATTATTAAGGTTATTAAGAAGGTAAATTATATAATTCTTCACATGGTATCATAATAATATATGAGGGTTAGCTATTATTATAAAAGAAAATCATCCACTACTATATTTTTAATCCAAGATCCTGAAAATTCATTAATATGAGCTTTCAGAATATCGTTCAATTTTTAAATTATTCTCTTTGTTTGATAATAATTCAGAGTGGGAAATATTGTTTTATGGACCTACTTATTACAAATACTATTTTTGGGTATCCTATACACACATAGTGTAAATTAAGGGTAATGGTCTATTTTAATCATCCTTATAACTCACTGTTTCTTTATTACATCCATTATGTGTAAAATTTTAAATTTATATACAAATATTGATTCTCTATTCTGTGTTCATTTAGGTGGCTTAATTTATATATCCAAAATGACCCAAATGTTTTCACTTACCTTCAATATAATATTATATTAAGTTAAGAAAATAAATTGAGGAATTATTTTACATATTCAATGGAATATTCATTATTTTTCATAAAATAGGTACTACGTTATGTTACTATTTTACCTATTGGTATAAAATAAACTAATATATAAGTTCAAAAAATGATTTCAAAATTAAAGTAAAGTAATATAGAACTGTAATATATGAAACATCTTCTCAATGTATAATTATAATAAAAATGAACCATGTAACTGAAGAAATACCATCTCTCAAAATTACCAAAGAACTTATATCTTCATATAGAATAATACCTTGTGAGTATCATCCTAGCTCAATCCATTTATAAAATAATCATTAAATCTATAATATCTTTATACATCCACCTGAGAGAATCCCTGAATATATTTATATAATTGGTAAAACATGATTGATTGGAATATAATTATATATATACGCATCATCTTCCACTATGATTATCTATAAAAAATATTATATTTATGACCTTAAAAATAATTCTTAATATATTTCTCACATAAATAGAATCAATAACATAGTTATTCATATTTAGATTTCAACTACCACAATACCTTTCCTCGAATATTTTGTATGATAAAAATTATAATTATAGAGGAAAATTACACATAGCCATTGATGTAATTTAAAATGAATTTGGTGGAATATGTAATGAAAAAAATTATAAATAATTTTGTAAAAAATAATATTCACCCAATAAGTAATGTATCAACAACATGAATGAAAAAAAAATCAAGATCACTGTCATGGTATGTATAGATAAATTATAGGGGTCATCATATATATAATCAATAAGATCATATATCCCTCAAAATAATTAATACACATCATAACAACTGTTTAGATGAATCAACGAAAACATAAAAAATTATTAATTTTTAATATAGATAAAGAATAGTCCCACTGGTCAAAATATCCACTAGACACTCAAAATAAACATGACATTGTTCAGTCTCTAAAAAGACCTGATATTTTTTTATTAATTTATTATAAGAGTAGATTTATAATAAAATATAGACCCTATCCTCTAATAATATCATATTAAACTAATAATATGATACACCATTAATATATTCTCCAAAACCTCTCAAAATATTATTTCATTAATATTTTTTGGATCTAATCACACACCTTGTTATTAAATAAAATGTAGAAAATATTTCAATTCTTGAATCAAAAAACAATTAGTGCTATCATACTATTAAAATGATACTAATTAATAAGTCCAAAAAGTGACATCATATTCTCTATTATATCGCCCTATATACTCAAATATACTAATATATCTTCAATAGACATATTAAAAAAATTTTCTATATAAAGATAAAACCCAATATATATCATCCATAGTGAACAAATTAATGCATGGAAAATTAATAATTGTTACAATATTAACTCACAATTTAGATACTAACATCATAAAATTATTTTCAAGACATAAACATCATTTTCTCTCACTTGATAATATACATGAATAATATAAACTAATGAAAAACAATAATATCATTTAAAATAATTGAGTAAGTCATCAATGCTTATAAAATAATATTTATTCCTTAAAATAACTTGGTTACTCTCCCTATAATCGAAACACAAGATTTCTATATAGTCAATCTAGATGGAAAATAAATTGATGATCCCCATGATAAAAAAGTAGGTTTAGTAAAATCCTTCTATTAAAAATTTAAAATTTGTAATCACACCTATGGATTCCCTATTAAATTCAACATATAATGTGGTATATAATTATTTTAGATACCAAATAGAAAATACATAAAAATTCAATCTCAAGGATATGAGTCATATACAAAATTAAATTCATAAAAAAATAAAAAATAAAATATTTCAAGACCCTCATAATCCCCTCTATTATACCTCTTCAATAAATAACATCAATCTAAACAAGCATAGTGTGATAGACCTCAAAATATTTTGATCAATACAATGATCATACTATCTATTTAATCTAAATTTTCTCTAATTACATGAATGATTTAAATAATATAAAAATTGAAATTGAGGGAATATTTTGGATTTTCCTAATGTTGAGACAAAAACATATATAAATTTTTGCAAAAAAATTAATTATATTTAGTTTTCAAATATTACTTTATGATTTTATTTTTATAGTAATATTTTTATGGATTGTACTTATGGATAAAGATTATGTAATTCAAATTATTTATAAGGAAAGAAACATGATCCATGTAATAATTCTATGAATCATAGTCTGGAATAATTTTGAGTAGTTTCTATATTGAAAATTCATTAAAACAATTCCAATCCTTAAAACCTTGACACATTTTTATGTATTAATGATTAAATTTTATTTTTTGGAAAATAAATTGTTAATTTTGAAGGAAATTTTATTCTATTAAGAGGGAAACTAAATAAAATGTATTACTAATTATTGGAGGAGAATTGATGGTTTTTTGTGATATATTATCTAGTAAAATGATTTGTGTTTATACTATTTCCCACTAGACATGAGGAAAATTATTAACCACGATGATAAAAAGGACGATACAATAATGTATTCAGTGACATAGAAAAATAAATTTATTATCCAGGGTGTATGAAAATTATTCATGTTAGACTAACTCAATTCCCTTCTCCTCTGGTCTGATTAAATGTTTGACTTCATGTTGCAACCAAAATGTATTTCTCCATAGACGGTTCAACAAATAATAATCGTAATTAAATAATTGGGGTAATTGAATAATGGTTCTAAGAAAATTTATAAAAAGAATCCATTTTATATTAAATTTAATTATATCAGTCAATATTTTATTTACCGTAGACTCAAGGAGGTTGAAGATTACGAAATGGAAGAACCACAAAATTTGGTCCATATTAAAATAGTTCCATAGTATTTCTTTTACAATATAACACATATGAAATTTAATTTTATATGGTTAACCCATGGATGATAAATCTTATATATCAAACAATGATATATTGATATCTAATAAATTCATTAGGAGGTATTTTTTTTATAATTTTCGTCACACTTACCATTTCTCTATGGTGCTAGTCAACAAATTTAAGTCTATCAATATTTTTAATATGATATCAAAAATTTATCATGGATAAAAAAATGTTGTTTTGACCAATATAATATTAAAATTTCCAAATACTACAAATTCAAATCATTTTAGAGGTTCAATTGGGTGGAGAGTGTGGGGCCTTAATGACCTACGAATCAAGTTAATCCTTTTTGGAGAAATTCAAATAATTTTAGAGAATGTTGGGTTCATAACTATGTAATTTTTTATTGAAAATTAATGTGTTTATGTATTAAATGTTTTATTTATCCAATTATATTATATTATTTTTCATTATTTCCTTTGTTGAGTTTATTTAATATATCAAGAATACTATTTTTTCATTATAGTCTATAATTCCATCCAAGGTGAGAAGTTTCTTAAGAGAATGATTATTACGATATGGAGGATGAATCATTAATAAAAATGATAATTATTTTCAATTGAATGTGTTGAATTTTTATCACATTTATTTTAGCTCAAAAAATACTACTTACTTGCTTATTTAGGGTGGTAGAGAGTAAAAGACGAACACCAAAGTGAATAAGAATGATGATATCATATGAGATATCATTAATTATTATTTTTAAAATAAATATCACAATTAAAAAATTTGTTAATATATTATTCTGAACATTAGAATTGAATCAACATATTTCGTTTTTTCACTACCAACCAAGTGTGACTAATTACCTTAAGTACATTCAAATTTAATTACCCACAATAATTGAAAAGTTAAATAAATTGCATCATTTTGAAAAACATCCTCTTAAATTGATTCACTATCCCATTTTATTAAAATGTGTTTTATTAATTTTATTATATGTTATACTCCATTATAGTTCCCAACATGGTTGTATTGCATAATTCATATTTTCTGATTTTTTCCTAAAAATAATAATGATATTAATCAAAAATATATTCTAAAGATAGTATGATTGTGTTCATAGTGAATCGACCATATAAAATACCATATTTATTCTAGACATATGTATTTCAGTTAAATATGATATAGTTAATTATAAATATTAAACTCTTGAACAATTCCCTTGGGTGGTTGTGATGTTTGGGGGTTAATTATCTTTATAAAACAACATTTAGAGATCGGGGAACTTAAATTGTAGAGAGATTTACCATTATTTCATTTCCTAACTATTTTCTTTTATTTTTTATTTGCTATTTTTTTGAAATACATTTACAGTTTTCATTTTCTTGATATTGATTCCCGGTGCATCAAAGGTAATCTATATATTCAATCAGCTACCCTAGATCTGAAGGAACCATTTTTATTCCAACCTAAAGTCAAGTGTATTCATTATCACATCTGGAGAGTGTTGATGGTGAATTGAGAACCTTATAAAACACATGCCATTAAAGACACCACCAATGATAAAGGAATATATGAACAATGACAAATAGATCATATAGATGAAAATATCATAACCATTAATAGATCCAATCTATGTATTATCAAGACACATATTAATTCGAAAAACTAATAGTTGAATCCATTCATTGTTCAGATGATTGAAAATAATATTTAAAACAATGAATTAAAAAAGGTGACCATCAGTGTCATCTATCAAATCTCATGGAAATATTTTATATATCTAAGGGAAAGAAGGTCTTTCATGATAACATCCAGTTAATAGAATTAATACTTTATTTAACTATATATGAAAATGAATGGATGAAATATTCATAACGTGGATATATCACTACTTAAGATGAATTCACATAATGTTTTCTTGAAAAATACTTTTCACTAGTGAAGAAGGATAAATTAAGGTTTGAATTTAAGAATTTTTTACTATAGAATAAAAAATCAATCTAGAAGTATTAATAATTATTCATGAATCCTATATAAAGAATCAAATATTATGTAATTACACATTATATAAAATTCAAAAACATTCTATGATGTCTTATAAATTAACTCTTGAGTAGTGGTTGATTTTGTTTTGGGGATGGAATAAGTTGAAGACTCTAGTGAATGATCAATAAATTATGGAAAATATATTATAAAATATTTCCCAATTTCAAAAATATAATATCACAACAATATTAGGACGATTCCAAATGTATTATATTAAAAATATGGATAATCAAATGGAATACATGCCCATCAACTTGGTGAATTATTTGGATATAAATAATAAATGAGAACCATTAAAGTGACGACATGTTTTTTCACATGGCATGTATAAGGATTCACATATTTTAAATGATGTATTTTTATAGATATCGTTGGAAAATTCTATAAGATATAATTTTACGTGACATTTCTATCAAAATCAATTTGGGAAATAAGAAAGGTATTTTATTTATCACCTTTTCTCGAGGCATGTTGGGAAAACCCAAATATTCAAAAGTCCCTATAGATTTCAGAAAAAAATCCAATAACTAAATCCATGTATATTAAAATTAAATGAACCAACCATAATTTTTTTAGTTACCAAAATTTTAAATTCACCCATAAGTGTTGGAATCTCAACATACTTTTGGAATGAATTTTATAAAATACATGAATAAGAATATCTATATTATCATTATTGTTGAAAATAATATTTAATATAATGAAAACTACCTTGTAAATCTCTACGTACTAGTCTATAACTATGAAAGTGAATTCAGATAGTGTCCAAAAATTTTTACAGAGAGACCAATCACTATTATACCAAAAAACAAGGAGGTTTAATGAGAGTATGAGAAATATGTTACATTATAGAGTAAAACAGAAATACATGGGAATATAAATAAAATTTATAAATAATAACAGTTTTAGGAGAAATATCTAGTGGAATCATAAGAAGAGGATTCACACTATTTTTATAAGTAATAACTTACTTATTAAATAAAGTAAGACCAAATAAAGTAAAATTTAGTGATGAAACATAGAATTCAATTTTACCTCGAAAATATTTATTATTTGGATATGATATGTGATGGAAATATTGATGAACAAAATATTAACTTCAGGGAATTAATAATCAAATATTACATAAATATCTCATTGACAAGTTTCATTTGGAAAATTCAGAAATATGACATGTTTCACAAGAATTTTCTCTCAAATAAAAAGTTTTTTTGAGAATATTAACATTATTTAATTTAATGATGATTTATTTGAATAAGTTTACAAAAATTACTATTAATGTTTTAAGTCTATGACGTTTTATAATTATAGGTACAAGATGGTATTGTAAAATTTATAAAAACCCTTATAGATCTTTTAACATCTATGAATTTAATTTCCCCCACTATTTTCAGGATTATTGGGATAATAAACTTGAAACAAATGTGAGTTTCATTACAGTTAGTGGATACAATAGTGTAGTGCAGGATTGGAATTTGTAATGATATCATGGTAATTTTGGGGAAATTACTTTTTTTAGAAAAAATTTGGTTTTTGTAAATGTAAACCATTTGAGGGGTTCAAATAAATCATATTCAATATATCATATCCATCAAAAAGGTACTATGTGGAACTAAAAAAGGATTCATGAACATCTAAGTCTAAGAATAGTTGGATCAATTTGATCTCAATAATGTTTTAATGTAAGAAGATGAATCATAGTATTGTCCCCTCATCACTATCATTGAATAAAGATAAAAACATTTAGATTTGAATTCTTAAGGGAATATATAATTTATATTGAAGCAAATAGGAAATCAATTATAATTTTGAAGAGAGAAAACATCAATAAAATTACGTAGTTATTGAAATAAATTATTGTAATTCCTTTCTATAATTCAATACCTTAATCATGGAAGAAAAAAATATAAATATTATGAAAATATTGATAAACATTTGGTATCAATTATTGGTATAATTAAAATAATTGAGTATTATTATTAATACATGAATAATTGAGGGAAAATATAAATTATGGGTTCTGTTATCAATAATGCAATAATTTTTTTCCTTTATAATTTATGAAATAAAAGGAATTGTCTCATTTTATTTTAATACAAAAAATGTTTTTTGAAGTAAGGGTGAAGTAGAAATAATAGACCCAAAGGAAGTAGATACTATTATAAAATAAGGATTAACTAATGAGGTTATCAACATAAATATTTTTATCATTTATACTATTTTAGATGGTTAATGGATGGTATATTATTAATTATATCTAAATAAAGTATGGCTGATCATTATAATGAAGTAAGGTTATATTATTTTCACTTAAATCATGTTATTAGTGAGAGGTTTTTTTATTATAGATATATAATGATGTGATAATGAAGGTTAAATTTCCTCTAACATATAATAATTTGATATGGAGATAATTAATTGGAATTAGATATATTATTTCCTGTATGGTTATTGAAGATGTAATATAATACCCATTTCCCCTAATGATCTAGAAAATTCATCATTCATCTTCCCCTAAAGGAATGTATGTGCTCTAGTATGATTCCTGAAATGACTATTATCTACCAATAAATGAAATATATTTTCCGAGGGAGGGGGAGAAATTTTTTAAGGTCAATATCAAATTTTTTCTCTTTATGAGATATCATATTAAGTTTTCTTGACTAATATGGATAATGTTTTGTAAAATTTTAATGAAATTGTTTTTAATATAATATATGAAAAATTTATTTTCATTTTAATATATGGTATTTTTTATTAATTTGGAATTGAAAAAGAAACATAAATAATTTGTACTAGTAAAAAATAGGTTTATTAATAAGTTAATGGAGGAAATATAATGAATGAAATTCTTAATTTTTTTTATCATACTAGTATTTACTTTATATTTTTTAAATGTTCATTTCCCAATCAATCAACTTATTGAAAATTTCATATAATCCAGTTGGATTGAAAAATGAAAATTTGATTTTAGCATATTAAAGGGAGAATTTATCACCAGCCCTATCATGACTCGTCCAAGTTAGTATAAAAATTTAAAAATTATGTGTGAAGTGAGTGATTATGTGTTGTAGTAATGTTCAGTCTATAAGTTGACTAAATCATCTAATTTATTTTCCATGTTACATGAACTGTAAATGAGGCATAATTCAATTTCACCACTATTGAGAATGACTTAAATGTTGTGTTTTTTTTATTTTTTGACCATAAAATGTTCTATCTATTCTAATTTTTTAATACAAATCATTTATTTTTGAAATATTGTTTTTGTGCACAAGGATTCCAAATCTCACTCAATAGAGTGTTATCATTTCTATAGAAGTATTATGTCGATATTAAGAACAACAAGGGATAAAAAAACAACTTCTAACAATATTTTAAGGATGGATTTATGAAACATAACAAGAGAATTAGATTTAGATATATGAAAATGGTTCCCAAATAAAAAACAACATCGAAAGGATCTCATTGTATAATGATAATTTATTAATATTGTGGCCTATATTTCAAAAGGTATCATCTACCAATAGTTTTCATAGTTACAAATGAACTCATTTTTATCTGAGTTTCATCACCATTTTAGGGATAATCAATATAATTTTAAAATTTTTTGGGATTTTTTAATTCAGATATGTGTGCCAAAATGTATTATTGGATGTTTATTATTTTTTTACACTCATGAACAATTATAAAATATTTTTTATTAAAAATTACTATTTTAAAACTCATGAAATTTGGATTTATCATTCCATTAAATCACCAAAAAAAATAATACTTGTGTAAAAATGTTTTCATCATCAATGAGGGATAATCATTGGAAGGAAATATAAAATTACAAATAAAATGATCATGGAAATTGACATATTTGTTGAATGAGTAATTAAATTCATGGTCCCTTTCAGTAACTCGATAGGAAAGAGAATATTTTTTGTATCTCTTAAACATATTTTAAAGTGGGTTATAATAAAATATATTGCATGTAATATGACAATAGTAGTTACCCAAATCTATAATAAGAACATACTATCTATTTTTTGATTATTTTAGCAACCAATCAGTGTTTTGGAGTCTCATTTTAAAAATTATATATTGAATTATGGGATAAATAATTATGGGATTTTCTATTGCATGAATACCCTATTGACCCCAAAAATTGGTGATTTAATGACCATTCATATGGAAATAAAAGTTATTTTGATTGATTGTATTGCCAGCTAACAAGGGAAATATTGGTTTAGAAAACTAGATTATGTTTTTTGTACTTATGAATTGTATACAAGAAATAGTTAAAGAAATCTCCATTTCTATTGGTGTATATAGAATAATGATATTTTATTATAGAGATATCCCATAAATAATATCAATAAGTTAGGAATATTAATTTTATAGTGGATGAGGGTAGAAGGAAATGATTTGTGGAGCTAGATAAGATTAATGGGATCTTACATGATTCTTATTCCAATGTTTATATATAAAAATGAAATGCTATGAATATAAAGTGAACAACTCATCAAGAGGAAATAAATTCACCTCAGAGACAACATACTTTTAATTAATTAATTAATTTGTCTATTTAAAGGTAATATATGATCAAGATAGTATAGTATATTTAGTATTATGAAATTATTTTTAGATGGATACCTAAAGAATAAAATATACTGGGATGAAAACTTAAATATTAATATACATCATCTAAAAAAATAAATAAAAAACTACTAAAAAAGTAATTACATTAAAACAAATTTAAATAATAATCATAGGTATTTAATGATTTTGAATTTAAATAAAAATCTACCTTAGTTGTAACCCATTTTATTCGCAATTTTTTTAAATTTTTAATCATTATCTTCTATATTAGATTCCTCAAATATAGTTTAGTCTTGTGTGGAGGCACTAATATATTCACTCCAAAATCATTCAATTGGCTCCCTATTACATCCCTAAACTATTTTGAAATGAAGAATGTGATAATAAAAAAACTATGAAGGAAACGTTGATGAAACTAGATAGTGGTTTTGAAGTTAATTATCAATTATATAATGTTCCCTAACATAATTTAGTAGCTTCATTATAAATTATTTAGATAAATAAAATTAATTTACAGGATTACAAGAAATTAATATCTCTATATACGTTAGATTTCATACCAAAAAATCAAGGGGTAAAAAATTAATAAATGGAATAACCCTATAAAATATTTCTCATATTTATATTCCATATGATCTTAATAAAAAAGAAAAATGAACTTACATCTCCATATATTTTTGTATCAACATGTCCTAACTAATATTCCATTCTATAAAGATATACCATAAAAAAATTTAGAACAAATTAATCTATAATATAATATGACACAACAAAAAATCCAATACTTTTGGTATTTCCAACAATAAGGGTATATAAATTTTAATCCCACTCACTATATTTCATGATTCTATACTACAAAAATTATATAATATATAAATACTTTTTTGGAACCATATACCCTTACCTAACCAATCTCCTTACAAGATCTTGATCTCTCACGACTCAAATCCACAACTTATCACTTCTATTTCTCTAATAAGGATTCACCCTAGTATGATCTTAAATGATTTAATTTTAAAACATTAATACATTATGTACTAGTCTCCATACTATTTCACCTTATTAGTTCCGAAATCAATATACCAAATCTATATATTCCTTTGAATCATATACACTATACAAAAATCCACCAAAAACCATTAAAACAATATACTTCATTATTCACCCTATTACTCATTCCATTCCATGGGTTATGTATTTTTTTGTCACTACTACACATGCTCCATAAACACCTTCAAACTCAATATTTTCCAAGAATCCTCCTCGAAAATTCTAAAACCATCATAAAACCAACCCTCATATGAAAACCGAACCCACTCCTATGTGCAATTCCATATATAATCTTAAATTACACCACCCAAAAAAAGTCACATACTTCTATATGATAAATCTATCACCATTATATGGTGTCACACTCATTTGATCAAAATATTTTTCCGATTTCTCGTCATTGTCAAAGTCTTGACCCCTGACAAAAGACAATTCATCTTATACTCAATAAACCCATTCCCACTATCCCAAATTATTTTACTTCCTCGATGATACCCACTACATGAGGTTGGATTATTAATAAAGAAGTTATATGGAAACCAAATAAAATAATACATACTGATACCAAGGAGTATCAGTATGGTGTTTAATGTTAGAGCGGACCTTCGAGTTAATAATTAGGAGAAAATAATTCTCGGTAGTATGAAATATTATAGATATATGAATTTATAATTTGTCAAAAACTTATATATGGGTGTGGATTTAATCACATCCCTACTGGGTAAGAGTGTAACAACCATGAATCTAGTTACCTGAATCTAGTTCCTACTTTATTGCATTGTAATAGAAACAGGGGGTCAAATCATGAAGGACCGATCCATTTAGTTGTTTTGGAAAACCATATAAATATTTTAATGAAATTATATTCTGAAAACAAAATGAATTTCATAGTAATTGGAAATTGTTAATATCCTTAAACTTATTTCAATAATTCTACTTCATATCTTGAGGATAGGAAACAAAATAAGGGTTCTCTCAAATGATCATTAAGGTTAACATACATTGAAATATATCATGAATTAATAAATAATAATCAATATGGAAAGTTAAATAACTCAACACAAATTCCATTTAATCAATAACTTGCATATAAAAATTTGAAAAATCACAATGAATATAAAAAGTAAAATAAATTAAAACACATTCCATTTAATCTATAAAATAATAATGAAATTTATCCAGAGATAATTTCATTTTCAACAACCCATGTATAATAATAATTACCAAATTATAAATGATTTAAATTATAAATTATATTACTTCATGATCATACGGATCATGATACATCTTCAATTATTTCTGTTCCCAAGATAGTTTAAAACTACTAGGGAAACACATCTAATTTCTCCAACTAATTTTTATCATGAGAACTATAAAATAATCGTCAGACCATCTATAGATGGGCCCCACCGTTATATATATTTAAAAATAATTCCTCATATATTTAATAATTTATTTAATTCAGTAATAAAAATGCGTTAAAATAAAATATATATATTTAATAGAGGATATATATATATATAAATATTTCCCCAATTAATCAAATAACATTAGATGTAAACACAATATTTAAAGAGGTACAAATTTTAGGAAATGTTCTTATAATAAAATTATGTAATGTGGATATTTATGAAAAAATTAATGTAAAATTGAAACAGTTTCCCTAAAATGTGATTTTTCAAGATAATGTTAATGACCACAAAAGAAATTCATGTTGTACAATAACTTTTAACACTATGTAATTTTTAAATAAAACCCCTTTGGATGAAAAAATTAAAATTAAAACATAAAATACCATTAATTATTAATTAATCATGATATTACATTTAAAAGGGGAATTATATGGACCATATAAAAGAACTATGTTGTGTAACAATACAAAATGACTCAATGTAGGGAAATTGAGATGATGCCCCTTACCTCACACTTACGTTTGGTTGAGTGTCATTTATACTTCTATATAATGGTATTTAGAATGTTATTATTATATATGTAAACCATATTAATATTTAAAATATCATATATTATTCCTTATAATATTTTACCATTTTTTTAATAATATTTCATTATTTTAATAGTTTCGAGTGATAGTTGCCTAATTTTATCCTTTTCATTTTTTCATGAGTGTTTTGGTTCCCCAACTTAATATATAGTTACATCGTCTAAATAATTATATTAATGTTTTAAATATTACATTAAATAATTATATACATTTTTAAAATCATTATTTAATGTAATACATGGAAAATGAACCGCACCTCATAGTGTAGACAGTTTGTCATATGTACACACGATAGTCGATATCATTCCATTAACGAGTGATAGGTTATGAAAGTGGGTGATATATTAATGATAAATAATTTATATAATTTAATATATATATCATATATTCATTAAATATAACCTTATGACCTTCTATGCATAGTGTTAGTGAAAAATGAGTCATATGGCTTATCAAGTTGACGATCTGCAACAACACGAGCGCCAATATCATATTTTAAATGAAATAAATGCAATAATTTATAAGTGATATTATTATTAAATATGAATAATAATATAATATGTTTCATATAAATGTGATAAATAAATCATTATATACATTATTAAAAAGTGGTAATGGAAAATGTATTATATTAGTTCACGAGACGATATTCCACTATACAACTGATCAACAGTTTTGTTTCTCATTTCATAGATATGGAGATTGATATAGGTTAGAAAATAAACCTAATAAAATTTATGTATATGGGAGATAATTTCTATTATAATATATGAATTAAGTATGATTATATTGTGGTTGAAGGATGAAATAGAATTAAAACAATCTTTCAAGTATGTTATATCTTATTCGAGGAACATCTTTTGGTTTAAACCAAAATCCTTCCTAGGATTTCTTTTACATAAAACCAATGGTGATAGGTTATTTTTAATGGATTTTGTAACTTTTTAATTTATTTATTTTTTGAAATAAATTACTTTTCATGTGTGATGATGGGAGGATAGGGGATAGCCTTTTATATGTTGGGGGAGAAGATACAAATGGAATGTTTGAAAAGAAACATTTACCCCCATTTTTTTATCATTCCGAATGCCAAAAAATGGTTTGTTAATAAATAATATAGGTGATAAGTTCAAAATATTTCTAGAAAATGGTTTTTGGAATTATTTATCCCATTTTCACCCTTATCATCCTACTGTTACCCCATGTAAATCAGTTTTTACCTTAACTATAGTAATTATTTTTTACAGCTTTTTCTATTCATAATAGAAAAAAATTAATTTTAAATTACTATATAACATAATTTATTATTATTAAAAATATGGAATTATTTTTTTAAAGTCATTTCAAATAAGTCACATAATACAATTTAAAATTAAACCTATATACATGAAGAAATAACAGGTTTCTAAAGAGAAAATTCTCATATGTGTAGAAGGTTTTAAAATCAAAATTCTACATGGAAATTTTTATAGTGATAAAAAATGTATTTATTTTATTATAATTGAATTTTTTTAGAATAATTTAAAATATAATATTTCTTTTAATATTATTTAATAAAAAAATATAGTTTTAAATAAAAAATCCCAATTTTCACTATTGATCAAAAAATGAAACTTTTTTTAAAAATAAAAAAAATCACCATAAAACAATTTTCATATGAAGATTAAAAAATATCATTTTATCCTACAAATTTTTTATATGGTTAAAATTAGTTTTAAATATGTTAATAAAGAAAAACTAAACAACCCTTTAGAAAAATACAGTTTTTCAGAAAATTGTTATTTTGATTTCAAATGAATCCTTATTTTTTTAATAAATAGATATAATTATAATTTTTATATACATTAATAAACAATATAATTTTATTAATTTATCTAATAATACTCTTACTAAAAAAATTAATGGTTATGTTATAATTATCATGATTAAATATTATTGTAAATGTGTTTTTTTGTTTAGACCGAAAATTTTGTTCATTGTAAGATATCGAAGAGATTGAATTTAATTAGATGGAAATAAATTTTAATGTCCGAGGGTGTTATATTCTACCATCCTACAAAAAATTATCCCTCAATTATTTATGGATATTATCCCTTTAATAGATAAGAGTAGTTTTCCTTCTTAAAATCATCTGGTTAACACATTATTTCCTCAATTTTGTGATATCATTGAAGTACCTTAACCAAGTTAGTCATATAAATCCTCAATAGTTTTTCTCAGTAATCAAGAACATATATTTTTTCACCATATTAAGATAGATAGAGTTGATATTTGGTATCATCAAAGGTGAGAACATGCATTCGGTCTGGAATGTACTTCCTTAAAAATGATATATAAAACACATCAATTATTTTAGAGACATGGAGACATTTAAAAATGGTATGAAATAATTACAAATCATTATAGGACTTTTGAGAGTCCTATGTACAAAGGGATAAAAATTTCCTTCTTACTAATCCTTATAACACAATTAAACGGAGATAATTTCAAGAAAACATGATCTCCCATTTAAAATTGAAAATATTTCCTTTGATTATTAGAGTAAATATTATTCCAACAAGAATATTTTTAAATGTGATATTCAATATCCTATACCTTTATTTTTTCTCTTGTCATATCCGTTTCATTTCACCAACTTCATCCCAAAAAATCATAGAATTATATTTCTTTAAATATAATGATTTAGATGGTACTATTTGAATACTTCAATGGATCCAATTATTATAAGAAAACTATACCAGTGTTAAATACTAACCTCACTAACATTGAAATTAAATTGATCATCACCTAAACATGTTTCATATGATTTAAATTTTCATCTCATATTGTCCATTATTTTTTGGATAGTAAGATGTGTTCAAATGAATCTCAGTATCGATACAATCCTGGTTAAACATCCATAATATTTGTGTTAATAGGCGATCAAAATATGACACAATTGAAAGGGAGAACCATGAAGTATTATAAAAACATTAATATAGATCCTAGTGTGGCACTCAGGTTGAAAATATTATATAATAGTGATGAAATGTGATTATTTAGTTAGGAAATCCTTGATACCCTATATTTTTAATTCCTTCTACGATTCTTTGGGTTTCACGTGACAAAGTCCATTGTAATGTCATCTTATTTATGAAAAGATATAGGAAGTGGTTTCATGACTCCTTAAGGATAATTTCTCGTAGCTTTCACTTATTTAAAAAATAAATATCTAGACATATAATGAACAACTAACCACTTTATGTTTCCCACCAAAAATGTTCCCTCAAATACGTATACATATTTGTGATACTAGTGTGTATAGAGAAGTTTTATATATGAGAATAGTATAAATGTTACATTTTTTCATAGTTTTATATGTACTACATAAAATATTTCTATATTTTAGGACACCATTTTCACAATTTATATATACTAATTTCCATTCACTCACATAATCAATTTTCTTATAAAAGATCTAATCATAATATTGATTATATTTTATATTTTCTAATAAATATGGGTTTTTCATTATTTTAATAAGGAGTGATGTTTCTACTTCCGTAATAATTGCCCTTAACATTCTTTAATGATTCATTAACATAAGCTCCCTCTCAATCCTCATTTTGGTCAAAATTCTATTATCGTTCTAATTCAAAGCATCAATCACCTTATTTTATTTCATTGGGTGGTAGTGTATTAAGAGTTCATAATACTTGAGTATCTCCTCCTATCAACTTTCTCTCATATTGATATCTTTCTATGAAATTATGTATTTTATACCATTATGATCCATATATATCTCACATACTTCACCATTTAGATAATGTCTCCATATCTTCTCGGAAACAATTATAGCTACCAAATCATGATCATGGGTTGGATAGATCTATTCTAGAGTCTTCAATTTCATTGTTGCACATGCAAAAACACTATAATTATTCATTATTACTTAACCAATTACCTTCTCTAATGTATCATTATAAATAAAAAACAATCATTTATAGATGGTAGAATCAATAATGGGGTATTGGAGAATCTCTTTTAGAGTTCATCAAATAATTCAACGCATTCCTTTTTTTTGAAACATAGTTTGTTTATATGTAGTCTTTGATAATGGGATTGAAAATGAGGAAAAATTATGAATGAATCGCTAATAGTAATATCCCATACCGATGAAACTACATACCTCTATTATATTTTTTTGTTGTACATTCTCTAATTTTAATTTATTCATAGGATGAATTAAGATTATATACATGGAGATAATAAAGATAAGAGAATAAACATATAGATCCCAAAAATAAAACTTACTAAATTTAACTTATAACTCTTTCCATATGTGAGTAATAAGAATAAGATATTCATCATTCTCTTGTTCCTAGTATATTTTAGAATACACCAACATATCATCAATGAATACCTCAAAAATATCATTAATATATTCTTTGAATACGATGTTCATTGGATCTATATAAATATATGGTAAATTTGTCAATACACATCACAATAAAATAATCTCTTAATTTATATACCTCAATAAGAAATTTATAATTGTAGTTCTTGCTAATTTTATTAGCTGTTGTTGATACCCAGAACAATGTTAGGTGATTGAAAAATATTGGGCTTTGTTAAGAAGATCAAAAAAGTAATCATTGAGGGGTAGATGATATATTTTAATTTTTTTAATATCATTGATTTTATTATAATAAATTCAAAACCTCATTGATCAATATTTCTTCTTAACAATGACAACTTGGGATCCCAGTGGTGAAACTCTAGGGTGAAAAATCCATTTTCACACAACTTCTCGAGTTGTTTATTCAGCTCCACTAATTACCGAGTATATTTTCTATAAATAGTCATAGATATAAGTCTTTAATGAGGGATTAAATAAATTGAAAACTCAAATTCATGCTCTAGGGGATGTCTACTTAATTACTCATGAAATAAAAATATGTATATCTATATAATTGTAACATTCTCAATTTTATGGTTTACTTTGTAGTCTATAGATTGTGGAAAATCTTATACCTAACACTACCATTCAATAGAACTAATAAGGGTGGACCTAGACATGAATTAGGTAATGATTATTTTTTCTATATAAAATTAATTATACATCTTCATCATAATACACAATTTTCTTCTTCTTTTAATAATTTTTTTTGTCATATTTTTAAATTATGTACATGCCAAGGATTATATTCAATATAACCATAGGTCTAATAAAATTTTCAACAAATAAACCACACTATTTTTCATAATGTAGACTTTGTGATACATATTTGTTGTGGTGAGACTTTCTCATAGTGTTATGACTAAAAACTCACTTTTTAATGTGCTAGGTAAATAGCTAATTTTCATGCCAAATATTGAAAATATAAAAGAGAGTTGGGATCCCAAATCAAATAAATCATTATATAAATTTTTATATAGAATTATTTTACATGGCTCCAAATCATTATGTATATACATATCAGTTGTAGTGATCATATAAGGTTGGTATTCTCCTCCTGGCCTCTTATATTGTAGATTCCCTTGATGTTGTGAGTATTATTTTGTGTTATTCCCTATAAACCAATAGTTGAAACACTAAATAATTTTTTTTCATATACTACCCTTGAATTATTTATCCTTGTGATCATTATATATAAGCATATAAAAAACTCTCGTTCTATTTAATAATTTCCTAATATGATTCATTCCATAATTCTCACAAGGTGGAAATCGCTTTATTTTATTCCACTTCTTTGATGCATTCTATTTTTCTCGGTGCTTATTTTTAAATTATTTTTTTGATTTACCATGATCATATAGGATCATAAGAATTCATTCTCAATTTTTAGGGAGCTTAAATATCGCATAAAATATGAAGAAAAATATTACGAAACACCTCCATTCAGAGCCTTGTCTTATGATTTTAAAATAAATTCTCAATGAAACACTATGTATAGTATATTTAATCCATAAAATGTCTGGATAACCATGTAAATATATCATCATACTTAAAAAAACATTTTAACACATTTTTATTTAATCATAATAAAATTCAATTATTTTTTGTTTGTTTCCCATTAGAGAAATAATTATCAAATAAATTTTCTTTTATGAATTATTTTTTATGAGTTACATTTCTTCATTCTCCCTAGTATTTAGGATCTGTGACCACTATTTATCCACATTACCATAGAGATAATAAACTACAAGTGTATCTTTTTAAATTTCATTTTATCCTAAGTCCATAAATATTTTCTCAAGAGACTTAATCCTTTACTCATCAAGCATTGAATTATTAGTCCCGCTAAATAATGAGGGATTCTGTCATATGAAGATATAAAATATAGAAAAATCTCATTATTGTATAGGTATCTACATTATTCAATGGATATTTTCCAAAACCTCATTATGATACGTTAATATAGTAATGATATTCTCAATTCCAATACAATTTTTATTGGCTTTCTCAATAGGGTAGTCCCTACATTGTCCATGAGTACAGATGCCCTTCTTCTATCTTGACACCATTACTAAATAATTTCAGGTACTAGATTAGATCATAAAATTTTGAATTTTAAATATAAATGTATAATACAAAATATGGTGTAACAATTATTATAAATTATTATTTATGCATTGTGAATATAATAGTCATAAATATATTTTCATTTAGGATGTCAGTATTTTGAAATTCATAATAATGGTTTGTAATGTAAATGTGAATTATCCAATGTATATCCCTATAGAGAGTGTCAATCCTGGTGGATATTAAGGAAAATTTCATGAACCAACTTATGATTAGGTCTTGACCAATGTTTAATTTTCATATTTATCACCCCTAAAAACATCTATTCTAGAACTATATCCAGTTTTAGTATGTAGAGAGGGATTTATTGATATAAAAAACCAATTAATATGTTAATTAAAAAATCATAATGATATTCTTTTATAAATATTCTCAATTTCTATCAAAGGGATATGTTCTCAAATATATGTTTTCTATAATCTAGTTCCCATGGTTTCTAGAATTTTTATTGATAATAGTCATAACAAACCTGATTCTAGTAACCCATAGATTATGTCAATATTATTACATTGGAATTGATACAAAGGGACAAATCTTAATGTATTGATTGGTTTAGTAGTTTTTTTAAACCAATTACATAAAAGATTCCCATTTTACATTTGGAACTTAATATAAAAACTATTTTATTTAAAAAAAATTGGCATCCTTGAGCTCATTCCATGAATTGTCCATCATATCTTATAGAAATGAAACAAAATAAGGGTGACAAAAAATGTTAAGTAAGGGTTACATATAAGGAAACCAATAACAAATCATTAAATTATAATCAATATGATGTGGTTAATAACTTAAAACACATTCCATTTAATCAATAACATGATTATAATTATTGGATAAGGTATAATCATAATTATTAGATAATAAACAAAAAAAAATTTACATTTAATAAATTAACTGAGAAATAATACATCCATAGATCACATCATAATAAAAATCTCATTTATAATAATAATAATAAAAATTATAAGAATTTAAAGGACCAATTTTTTTATTTTATGATATTATGAATCATGATAACTCTACAATCAATTCTCTTCCCAAGATGGTTTACATCTATTGTGTAAAAACTCTTCTGATTTATCCGACTTATTTGTCTCATTAGAACTATTGATGCATCAACGTGATATATATATTTGATTATTACCCATATATACCTTTAAAACTTATTGTTCATATTTTTAATAATCAATTTTATTATTAAATCAATATTTTTATCAGAAAATTTTTTCATTGAGTAAACGATACAGATTTTTCAATAAATTACCCAATTAATCAAATAACATTAAATGTGAACACTATATGTAGTAATGGTATATTGGCTAATATATTATCATATAAATCATAAAATAATATGGATATTTATTAGAAATATAATTTAAAATGAGATATGATCACATGAAGTGATTTTTTTCAAGAGAATGCTATCAATCCCAAAATAAATTTGGATTGTACAATAATTTTTCCACATTATAATTTTAATTTAATATCCAAAGAAATTAAATAATTCAAACTGAAAAATAAAATAAATTTAATTATAATTTAATAATTATATTTCATGTCAACGGTGTATTATATACACCATATCAAATAAATTTGGTTCGTAGCATTATAATATGTCTCAATGAAGGTCAATTGAGACCAAAGTCAATTACCTCATAATTCCTTTTAGTTAAAAATACATTAACATCATGTATAATGGTTTTACAAATGTTATTAATTTATAAAGAACTAATATTCATATTTAGGGTATCAAATATGATTCCATTATAATATTTTAACCCTTTTGTAAATAAAATTTCATTTTTTCATTGTTTCGGGTGTTAATTGTCTTGTTTTTGATTCATGTTATGTCATGAAAGATCTAGATTAGGAACATATTATATAGTATAATCAAATATACACTTAAATTAATGTAAATAATAACATATTTAATCTCTATATACATGTTTTGAATCATTATATAAGACTATACATTGAAAAAAATCTATTTATATGTGGAGATCATAGAGATTTTATACACATGGGCAATGATATAATTCCCTTAACAAGTGAAAGGGTATGAAAGTGGAAATTATGTTAATATTGTAGAATTTATATAATTTCATATATATTACATATATTTATAAAATTTATTCTCATTATCTTCTCTGAAATATGTAAGAGAAAAATCATTGACATCACTTTACGATGTGACTTCCCATTGTACACAGAAGTGGTGTTATCTTGTTTTAAATGGAATGTAAATTAGGAAGGAATATATGATTATATACATCATGAATTATAAAAATATCATAAATATAATATTAATTTAATAAATATATCTAGATGTCTATACATGAAATCTACTGATTGAAAAATATTATATCGATTCATGAAGAGGTAGTCTGTTGTACACACGATCAACAATTTGTTTTCCCATTAGAGGGAAGTAGAAATGGATATGTTTTGCTACATTAAAATAATAAATTCTAAGAATATGTAAGTAATAGGTTTTATTATACTATTATGATTGAATAATATTTGAAGGATTTAGAAGAATAAATTGAATGAAAATACATGTTTAAGAATGTTTCGGGGAACTTATTTGGGTTTGTACAAAAATCCATTATGAAATAGATTTATAATAAAATAAATAGATCTAGGATGCTATGAGGATTTTATAGAAGTTATTTTTGTATATATTTGTGAAGAAAATATCCTTGAATGTGTGAATAGGTGAGTAGAGTGGTGGCCTTATATAATTGGGGGAGTGGACACACATGGAATGTTTTTAGAGAATAAATTATTCCCACATTTTTATCATGACAGAAGCTTCCAAAATTGGTTATTAGTGACCATTAAATATGGTAATTTCTATATGTGTCCATAAAATTGGTTTTGGACATGTTTATAGGTCATTTATAACCTTTATCTTCTTAGTTTAATCCCCCAGTATATAAGTTCTTACCTTAACTCTGGTAATTATATTTTATTTCTTTTACAATTCATAATGAAAAAAATTAATTTTAACTTATTATACAATATAAATTATTATAATTATAAATATGAAATTATTTCATACAAATTAAATTCATATAAGTGGCATAATATAATTTATAATTACCGTCACAGACCTGATCAAAAACTAGGTTTCCAAATAGAAAATTCTCCCATGTATATAAGTTGTTAATATAAAAATTCAATATGAAAATGATTAAAATGAAATTAATTTTATTGAATTTAATATTATTGAACTAATTTTACTTTAAAATAAAATTAAAATATTATTTAACATTATAAATAACTTAAATGAAAATATAGTTTTCAAAAAGAAGATGTACTTTTCACTATTCATTAAAAATGATACTTTTCATAAAAATACCCATAAATTACCAAGAAAAACATTGATATGATGATTATAAAATTAATATAATTCTATAAAATAATTGTTTTTAAAATTTTTAAAAACAAATATTAAATTACATTCACAAAACATGACTAAATCGACTATTAAAAAATATAGTTTTTTTAATAAACCTTTCTTCAGTACTTCAAATGAGTCTAATTAAATTTATAATAAATAATTAGAAATTTTATTTATTTAATACATGTGTAAACATTATAATATTCATAATTTAGTCAGTATTATTTATTCCTGCCAACATAAACATTGTGTCTTTGTGGTTGTGTTTAAATAATATTTTAATATAGTATTTTCATTTTAACTCGATGCTTCATAAAACACAATATATTGAAGAGAGTGAATTTAATTGAAGTTAATAAAAGTTAATGTATTAGTGTGTTAGAATAATTTATTATAGAATTACAGTTTTTGAGTTTGGTATGGGAATTATCACACACACACACAGACACACATATATATAACTGAGCTTTTTTAATGCAGTACCATTGAGTGGTGGCATTTGATCCTTTTCAAGATAATTTGTAGAATATTTCCAACTTATTAATTTTTAATTTAATTATATAGTATGTTTTTATATGTTAAAATAAAAAAACACATAATATCACTTTTTAGGATCATTAATCTAGACATCTATTATTATTGGATAGTAATGGGTGATTTACTGAGTTCTATGATCTAGTTGGACATGATAATTTATTAATTTTCAATGTAAGCTATGAAAAGGACCAATATAATTTTAGAGTTAGATAAAAAAGTGAAAATAAACTATCGTTGGTAAAAAAATAATCAATTTTACATAACATCTATATATATATATATATGTGTGTATATTAACCTACAAACATGCCTTTGTTTCACATAAATGTTTAATTGACCTCTATTTACTATCAATGATTTGTGTATTTATGATGGATTGTGATGATTATTAATGATCCAAAGAGTGCACATACATTATTTCTAATTATGGGGGGATGAAGAGTTATTTACAAGCTACCACTCTCCCAAAGCATGAAATTGGAGGTCAGTTGGTGCACCTGTTCTATAATAACATTGATACATTCCATAAGAGGAGTGGAATTGATAACTATTTCAATTTTTTGAATCTCATTGATATTTAATATCCTATTAATGAGTATATGCGATTCCCTATTGGATGAATTTAGTATAACACCATAGTAATCATCCATTATTATGCACAAATATCAGAAACATTGGGGAAAATTACATTGAATTTTCACCACCATAGGATTCAATCATAGCCACCTTACCACATCCTCTATGAAGAGAATAAAAATTTATGTATCAAATTATATTACTTAACAGATGACTACCAACCACAAAATTTTTTTGTAGGCTTAATATTATCCAAATGATACCACAACATGTATCTAGTTACTCGTATATTTCTTGTAGATGGAAATGTGAATATTATAGTATAACAACCATGCACTTTATTTCACAATTAAACGTGATTTGTAACAAAAACTATTCCCTTAATACAACATATATGATCAATATTATAGTGTATTTGGGGATTATAGACATTTCATAATGACTTAAAACATTAAACACAACCTCTTTATTGAAAACATCCTTTACATGACAACTTTATTCCATCGTACATAGCCTTACATGGTATAACCTGTGGACATTTATAAGAAAAGGGTGAGGTATATTGACCAGTAAGGGATTAAAAAAGGAATAATGTGAAGAGTAAAATACATTTTATGAAATATTAATATCAATCAAGCATAAAAGAAACGTGAACATAATTTCAAGATATAACATGTTTATCAAAAAATTGAAATGTGGAAAAATCACATAACATGGTATTAGCATGAGCGAAGGGTCATTGCACTAGGATCATGAGTAAACTCTAATTTCCCTGGAACTGGAATTTTTAAACCCTCATTTCACTTTACATATCATGATACTTGTCTTTACCCAAGTCATTAGAGAGCTATCAGGGCGCACCCTTCGTAAACATTTTATTACATGCAAAAGTGTGCCACATGGATCATTCAACATGAAATCATTAAAGATCATCATTTATTCCATGATAAATGAATGTGTAATTCATAAATGACACTCTAAAATCAATAATTAAATTTTCCTAAAGGTGAATACCCTTGATAGAGATAATGGAATTGTTTTCACAACACAATGACTTTGGCTTGGAAAATCACAGTGCAATTTCAGCAGCATAACAGTGTGACATAAGGATTCATAAAAATGGATGGTGAGAGAGAAATGGGTGTCTAATTAAATTTACATGAAATTTAAAATAATGGTGTTATATATATACATTTTCCAGAAAAAAATTAATGATGTTGTGATTCATAATAAAAATAATTCAATTAATGTAAATGAGAAGAGTGAAATTCATTATCAAATTTAGGCAGGGTAACATGTGTACATGGGAGGTATTAATGAGATAAATGGGGTTTATCATACATAAAACATAATGAGGTATGTATAAGAGAGGTTAAAAATAATACCCCAACATTTATAATTTAATATAAATGGTCATAAAAATATTAAGAAACATGGATAAAATGAGAAAGGAAGGAATCCCTAATGAAAAATACGCATGGTAATGGGTGTACATGGGTGGAATTAATGAGAGATAAATGGGTCTCTCATAATTCAAACACAATAAGGGAAGCATGTGGGAGGTGATAAATCATACCCCAATATTAATAATTGAAAATAAAATGGCATAAAAATGTTAAGAAACATGGATAAAATGTGAAAGGAAGGAATCCCTTACATGGAAGTGTGGTTCCAATGGTTTGGGAGAAGAATGAGAGATGCTTCATGGAAGCCTAGGGAACCATGGGACGATTCTAAAGAAAGGAGTTTGGGGTGGGTCGAGCTCCAAAGGCTTTGAGTTAAGTGGAAGTAAAATTTTGGGTGGGTTTATATAGGAAATGAGAGGGAATTCATTATTATTTAGGTTTGGGTCATCACACATTAAACTAATCCAAACCACAAATCATTCCACGGTTTGTTCCCATGGTATTTTCCAAAAGGGAGTGGAAAAAATATTATATAATTAAAATGGCCGAACATCTTAAAATAATAGGGTTTATTATGTGGAGGTGAGTCACACTCTCAAGGAAATCAATTTAAAAAGTTAACATGTTTTATAAGTCTTGAAGGGTTCACAAAATCATTGTAAAATTAATCAAACAAAACGAAAATCACATTATTTTAATGGTAAAAAATATATTTTTCGAAAAGAATGTTTATAGTATTTTATTACATCATTATTGGGTCATTATGATGTCATAAAACACATTATATATTTTAATGGTACTTAATTTTTACCCAAAAATTCGACTATCTCAGAAAAATATGAAAAAATCACCAGGGGATAATTTTGACATATGTATTATAAATATAATATTTATTTTATCTAAATAATTTTCTAAATATTTTATTTTTAAATTTTATAATAAAAACTGGCATTTATCGAAAATTCATTTATTTTGACAAAAATAGCTTTCAAACCATAATAAAAATAACAACCATATTTATAATTATTATACAGTAATATATATTATATAAAATTAATTTAGTAATAATATATAATTAATATATTTTAAAATTACGAAATCTTTTAATTCATTAATATTTATTTCATAATGGAATATTATCAAAAAATACTATTTGTGCCTTAAAAAATATTTACAACGTAATAATAAAAAATTGAATGTATATTTTTTATTATATATAAAAATAATGCACATATTCATAGTGTTGATATAATATTATGTAACCCATTATAACACCCTCATAAATAGTTACACGTAGCTCTACATCATCCCTTCCTTTGATTCCCACGTAGCCGTTTCAAACATGTGGTTTCTCCACAACACCTTGACGAGGGTATTGTCTTATTTCATAGAAA
Source organism: Viscum album (assembly GCA_963277665.1). Lineage (NCBI taxonomy): Eukaryota > Viridiplantae > Streptophyta > Magnoliopsida > Santalales > Viscaceae > Viscum > Viscum album. The sequence continues at coordinate 1,740,307,802 of OY728125.1, read as the reverse complement.
TGTTTCTCTTAGATATAATATTTCACTGGATGGTCCTCGTAAGAGTGATCATCCTATAACTATACTACCTCTGAAGAGAGTACATGTTAAGGATATGGAATGTACTTACTTAAGAGGCTTACATGAAAGACATCATATACTTTGTCCATGGAAGGTGGAAGTGCTAGTCGATAGGCCACATCCCAGAAATAATCAAGAAACATTAAGGGGATGATGTACCTAGGACTCAAATTCCCTGTGTTTCCACACCTCATGACCTTCTTCCATAGATATATGCATAGAAATTCTATGTCTCTAAATTTATACAAAAGGTCTCATCGATAGTTATATGCATAACACTTCTGTCAAAATTGGGCTACCCTAATATGATGCTGAATGGTTTTCAGATTATCCACTATTACATCTACAATTTTAGGTCCAGGAAACTAATGCTCACCGACTTCATCCCAAAACGCCGCTTTGCTTCACCTTTTCCCATAAAGGGATTTATATGGTGCCCTTATGATGCTCAAGTGGAAGATGTTATTTTATGAGAATTCAACTTGTGGAAGTTGTTGGTCTCATCCTCATTTGAAGTCCATAAAACATGATCTTAACATATCTTCCAGTGTCAGAATAGGTTGCTCAAATTGTCCATCAGTTTAAGGATGATAGGCCGTACTAAAATTTAGTTCAATTATTAGAGCATGTTGGCGAATTTTCTATAATATCGAGGTGAGTCTCAGATCACGATCAGATACAATAGACAGTAGCACTCCATGAATCCTTACCACTTATTTGAAGTAAATCCGGGCAAGATGATCCATTGAAGAGTACTCCTGAATCACGATAAGGTGGGTTGTCTTAATAAGATGATCCACAACGACCCACATAAATTTTTTTCCTCTGGATGTCCTTGAATTCTAGTAACAATGTCTAGGATAATGTTCTCCCACTTCCGTGTTGGTATGGGTAGTGGTTGCATTATCCAATTAGACATCTGCCTCATAGACTTCACTTTCTGAATTACCGACCCTTTGATGTATATTTGTCAATCTCTCTTTTCATATTTTCCCCCAAATGTTTTCTTGGAGATCTCGATACATATTTTTACTCCCTGGGTGATTAGAGAAGGTTGAGATATGTGGGTCATTCATAAGATCCTTCTTTAACTCTGGATCAGATGGTACATATAATCATGACACAAATCCCACAATTCAATCCTTGTCAACCACGAACTATGAGGGTTTCTCATTTCCGATAGCTTCTCCCTTTTCAGAATTTCCACATTCATTTTTTAAGAATCCTATATTTTATCCACGAGGGATGTTTGAGCAATAATTTGAGAGAGGATTGATGATGTTTACCCCATAATGATTACCATGCCCATCTTCTTCAAATATATAAAAATTGAATCCTTTTGAATTATCATAATTGATAAAGATGTTGGATACTTTCTATATAGAGCATATTCCACCTTGATTACCTTACCAGGATGGCAGTGGATTGATCATTCATAATCCTTAACGAGCTCTAGCTGTCTTCTTTGGCGCATATTATGCTCTTTTTGAGTGAATATAAATTTGAGGATATTGTGATCAGTATATATCTCACATATCTCCCCCAAGAGATAATGCCGCTTGATTTTCATCACAAAGATCACAGCTTCCAACTCCATATCATGCATTGGATATTTTTTATCATGGTTTTTCAGGGGCCTTAAGGAGTAGGCTATCACATTATCATTATGAATTATCACACAACCTAAACCTCACTTTTAAGAATCACTGTTCGCACAAATAGTTCCACACATATTGGGAGTGTGAGTACATGCATAATGATAAGACACATTTTCATATCTTTGAATCTCTCTACACATTCATCACTCCAAGAAAACATTACTCCCTTCTGTGTTATCATGGTAAGAGGGTTCTAAAATCATTAGAAATTTCAAAAACTTTGGTGATAATATCAAGCTAACCCCAAGATGCTACATAAATCTGTTACCGATGTTGGTCTTAGCCATCCGTCAATTACAGTCATCTTGGAGGGATCCATAAATATCCCATTGCTTGTGAAGATATGGCCTATGAATGAGACTTCCTTCAAACATAACTCACATTTTCTGTACTTTTCATAGAGCTTATCCTTTATCAGGGTCTCTAGTACAATTCTTAGATGATCATTATGCTGTTCCTTGGTTTTGTATTATATTATAATATCATCAATACAGACCACATAAAATTGGTTGAGGTAATATATAAAGAATCTATTCATTAATACCATGAAGATTGTTGGAGATTTAGTGAGTCTAAAATCTATTACTATGAATTCATAGTGCTTGTAAATTGTACGAAATGCAGTCTTGGGACTATCCACTGTCTTCATCCTTAAAAGGTAATATCCTGACTGCAAAGCCACCTTGGATAGGTATTGAACTCCACGTAGCTGATCGAACAAGTCATCAAATTGAAGAATAGGATATTTTTTCATTATTGCGATTTGGTTGATCTCACAATAATTAATGAAAATTCTCATTGACCCAACCTTCTTCATGATAAAGGGGATTGGAGCACCCCATGGTGAAGCGAATGGGCGTATAAACCATTTATCCAGATTCTTCTGTAGATGTTTCTTCAGCTCCTAAAGCTCCAAAACAACTATTCTATAAAGATTATTGTTAATTGGAAACTCCGTAGGTATTATTTAAATTAAGAATTCAACATATATTCTATGAGGAAGACCATGAAATTACTCTAGAAACACTTTAGTGAATTCCCACACAATAGAAATATCATAAAATATGGTTACTTCTTTAGACTCAATCATCTCACCCAAATAAATGTGTTAATAGGGCAGTAATCTCCACGCTTGAGAATATGGTGCTTAAAAAGATTAATCTTCATCCTTGAACATGTATAGAATCAAGGGTCAATTCTCCATATGGACAGTGATTTCCCTCTCACGGAAACATATGTTGGCTCTATATAAGGAAATCCAATCCATGCCGAGAATTTCAGTAATTTACACCAAAGAGAGAGTATAATGAGGTTCGTCGGGATGTTCACTCCCAAAATAATGATAGGGGAAGAGTTTCATTAGATGAAATGATTGCTCCATTTTTTGAACCCACCAACATCTTTACTTCCATGATTTTTGGTGGTGTTGGGATTGTTCTATTAAACATTCTCTATATAAAAAATGAATAGAACCCTAAAAATATTATGTTTTCTATACTTTAATGAATAACTAGTGTGCCTATCACCACTTTGTTGTTAGGGATCATTTAAGAGGTAGTGATTGAAAAATATCACCCATAATACCTTTGAGGTTGTTGGTTTCCTCAAAAAACCCTTGTCTTAGGGAACTGATTTGAATGGTGCCATGGTTCATTGCAGTTAAAGAAATGAACATCGTGATGAGGGAAAAATGGAATGTTCCTCTCCTCTATTGTAGATACTAGTTTTTCTTGTTAATAGTTAATGGATATGTGCCATTCTCTTTCACACAAAAATCATTTCCGCTTCCCCTTTATGAAATTACTGGGGTGATTCTTTCCACACCATTGGAATGTGGGGTACTGGATTTCCGTAGTACAATTGGATTTTTCCATTAGACTTCCAGAATTAAAGTCCATATTACACTTGTTATCCCCTTGATACCCCTGAGATTCACTAATATCTACTTTGACCTTGAGGAAAAATTAGACAATTTCCTCACAGCCATCAAAGTCGAGGATCAGCAGGTATTTCCATAGGATAGGTTTTAACCCACCAAAGAAGCCATCATCCTTGCATTCAGGGGTGACGATAAAGATAGAGTCTTATAGTGCAAGCACTGTGATGTTTTCCCCATAGGCTCTGATGGATTATTCGGCTTTCTACTTGTGGTAAATGAAGTCCATTTCCAATTAAGTCTATGGGTGCATGGAAGATATATATCGAAAAACATTTTTTCGGATATACTTCCTTTCCAATGCTTCAAAATCCTCCTCAGGCTTCGTATTTTTTTATCAATGTATACAATTGATCACCATCACCCTCCATATGATAAGAAGTTAGAAGAACCTTCTATTGTTTGGGACATTGAAGGAAAAAGAATATCTTTTCAATAGATTTCATCCATTGTTCATCAATTGAGGGATCAGATGATACATTAAAAGCAAGAGGCTTTTGTCTCATAAAGCTCTCGATTGTGACTTGTTATTTCTTCGGGGGGGGGGGGGGGGGGGGGTTAGCATTCTTATTGACCCATTTTTCTATTCAAATCTCTAGTTAACTGAGTGTGTATCATTACATTGTTCATGATTCCTGCTCTCATCGGACTGAGAATCACATTAGAATAATCAACGCATTGATATTTTCTTCAGTTGTTAGCTCGAGTCATCCAATTACTAGACATTGGATGGAATAAATTGAAAGAGAGGTGTAATACATAAAGGCTAATCCAAGGAAAAAACAGATAACATGTAAAAAAAAATTATTTATTTATCTTAAGAATAAATAGGATTCAATATATGTAATCCATGATTTATGTTCAAACATATATTATTATGGGAATTTATTTTTTTCAACTAATAATGGTTCATAAAAAGCTTGTGAATTTACTAAAGCATAACCCCAGAGAGTTTAATAACCAAGAGTGAATTAAGGACTATTTTTGTGTACCAGGATATCTTGGTTCAACCTTGAAACTCCTTGTCATAGTTTTTACTCCTTGGTACATTTGTGACAAAGACGCCTCTACCTACTCGTATCCAGACAGGGATGTATTTTCTTGATAAACCACTTACTCAAAACTTACATTAATTTAGGGATGTTTTTATTATACATAGTCTTATCCCTATGGCGTTCACTAGGTTTTTCTAATACTAATAACAAAAATAACTAAATCAATACTCTGATACCATCTATAACACCCCGACTCTTTATTTCAAACAAAAACATGATTTATTAGATAAAATATTCACATAAAAGATCATATAATATTGAGAGGTCTAGTTTATTTGAGGGTTAAAAATATTACATAACAACTTAAAACATGAAAAACAACATCTTTATTGAAAACATCATTTACATGACCACAACATTCTCTTGTACTTATCATTGCATGGGATAACAATAGGACAAGAATAAGAAATAAGTAAGCTATAAAGTCCATTAAGGGACTAAACAAGGCATCAGATGAAGAATAAAAACATGTTAGGAAATAGGAATATCAATGGAGCATAAAAGAAACATGAACATAAAGGCAATATATTTCATGATTATGATAAAATGGAAATGTGGCAACAACACTTAACATATGATTAGCTTGAGACAAGGATCATTGCACATGGAGCATGAGTAAACCCTAATTTAAATTGAATTATAATGATTAAACCCTTGTTTCACTTGATGTATCATGATACTAATTTTACCCAATGCATTAGAGTGCTGTCAGGGCACACCGTTCTTAAACATTTCATTTCATGAATGAGTGTGCCACATGGATCATTCAACATTGAATAATTAAATATCATTATTTATTTCAAGTTAAAGGAATGTGGAATTCATAAATGAATATATATAATCAATAAGTAATCATTCATAAAGGTGAATACCCTTGATAGAGAAATGGCCATTGAATTCAAAACAGAATGAATTTTTCTTGAAAAAACTCGGTGTAATTTCGGTAGCATAACAACGTGACATAAGGATTTATAAAAATGGTAGATGAGAGAGAAAGGGATGTATCATCATAGGTACATGAAATGGACAGTAAGAGGGTCATATAGATACATTTCTGAAAAAACATAATGGAATTTATATTCTTAATACGAAATAATTTTTTAAATGTAAATGAGAAGAGATAAATTACTTACAAAATTTTGGCATGGTAACAGGTTTACATGGGAGGAATTAATAAGAGATAAAGTGGTCCCTCATTATTCAAAAATAAATATAATAGTCTGCTGGAGGTGATAATAATATTCCAACATTAATAATTGTCAATAAAAGAGCATAATAATATTAAGTAACTTGAATAAAATGAGAATGGAAGGGATCCCTTACAAAAAATCAACATTGTAACAGGTATAAATGGGTGGAATTAATGATAGGGAAATGGGTATATCATCAGTCAAATGTAAAGAGGGTAGTGTGGGGGATGTTAAAAATCATACCACAAAATTTATAATTTGATATAAAAGGGCATAACAATATTATGAATCTTGGATAAAATGAGAAAGGAAGGTATCCCTTTCTTGGAAGTGTGATCCCAAAGGCTTGGGAGAAACTTGAGAGAGGCTTATTGGGATAATGGGGTACCTTTGGAGAATTATAGAGATTAGAGTGTAGGGTTTGGTAGAGCTCCCAAATCTTTTTAGAGAAGAGAAAGTGGGAGCATGGGTGGGATTATATATGAATTAGGAGGGAATTAGTTATTATTTAGGTTTGGGTCACCACACATTAAACTAATCCAAACCACAAACTAGCCCATGGTTTTTTCGCATGGGTTTTCCAATGGGGTGTGGGAAAATTTATTTTATAAGTACAATAGTCAGACTTCTTATTATAATCGGGTCTCTTTTGTGGAGGTGAGTCACAATCTCAAGGAAATAAATTTAAAAGTGTAAATTGTTTTATAAGATATTAAGGGTCCACTAAAGCATTGTAAAATATAACAAACAATACAAAAATTACATTATTTTAATGCTGAAAAATATATTTATCGAAAATAATGTTTATATTATTTTATTTAATCACTATTAGATCATTATGTTGTTATAAAACACATTATATATTTATACGGTATTAAATTTTTATCCAAAAATTTGACATCCTAAGAAAATTGTGAAAAAACCACTATTGGGTAATTTCTACATCATGATTAAAACAAATATTAATTTTATCTAAATAATTTTCTAAATATGTGTTCTTTTACTTTTAATATAAAAATCAATATTTATTGAAAATTCATGAGTTTTGACAAAAATAACTTTCAAACCATAATAAAAATCACAATTATATTCATAATAATTATAAGGTCATTTATATTATATAAAAAGTAATTAAGTAATAATATTTAATTAAATTTTTACTTAATCCAATAATCCATTAATTCATCAAAATAAATTTCATAATTGAATATTAACTAAGAAACTATTTTCGCTTTATAATATATTTACAATGTAAAAATAATAAATTGAATGTTTATTCTTTATTATATACAAAAATAATGCACATAATCATATTGTTGAGGTCTTGTAACATAACCCCTTATAACACATGCATAATAACTAAGGGTAAGGTGTGAAATCATGACATACTCTGGGGGTGGCTCAGATAACATCTCTCAGGTGGTAATCTCTATCAACTTCCACTTCTCCCATAGGCGGTTCCACTCGATCATAATGTGCTGAAGCTCGGCTAGGGATTGGTCAATAGCGACGTCCAATGACACAACCTCCTATCTAATATCTAAAAAATTGGCTTCGTATGGGGTAAGTCTACTGGATGAGGCCATCGCTTCATTTTTTTTTGAGAAAATTGGATTTTTTTAAAGCCCCGTGTCTATACTAATCATGTGGTCATTGTTCAACGACTATATTAGAAATTGTAACAATTCTTAACAGTATTTTGAAATATGAAAACATAAAACCAAGGATGTGAACATGTTATATAACCATTTTACATAATGAGAGATTTAATTATATTAAATGAAATTTTCATTAATGATTGCATGGTCTTTAAATATAGGATAAACCCATAGAGGTCCCAGTCATGGACCCATTGTCACTCCAATAAACCATTATCTAGATTTGGTAGATTCCTCTAGCTCACGAATTAAACCACATTTCCCTTACTACTAATAGATCATAATAGTTACTAGATATTCCTTCTAAAAACCTATCTATTATAGATATGACTAATTAGATTTAGGAAACAATCTCTAAATTCCACCACTATACTAGAACAAAGACTTTTTTATACTCTAACATTTTAACAAGATATTACAGTAATATTGGGTACACATCAATCTATCCTTATTATATATTCCCCAATCGATGACCCTTTAATTATTTATCATTATAAAACACTGATCACAACACTGTTTTTCTAAAGAGATTTCGGTCTAATATATGGTGAAATTTGGGATCATATAGAGGAGTTATAAGACACACCATTTGATTTTTTTTAATTTTAATCTCTTATACCTTTCCCCCATTTAAAATAATTCTATTTATTTTCATTCATTTTTGTTGTTCATTAGAAATCATTAATTTATAACCAAGTGGATGATACAAGTAACTATTTTAGATAATGAATAGTTTTTTATAAATCATTTAATATATCCTTATAGATCTAACGGTGCATTTAGTATTTGATTCTTCAACTATGGGAAAAAGGAACAAACCATTCCATCAGGATGAAATTATAATGTAATATACTGTATTCAAGGATCAATGTGGAGAATATACCATATTAAATGGTGAATTGTTATCTCCCTTATCATTATGATCCTCTCCTTTTTTCAATTGAATTTCATATTATTAATTCATGTCTCTCAAAATTTTATAAACATTAGTGACAAAAGTATAATTCCAGCATTTTAGAGGGATATGTGAACTACATTTTATGTTTTCACCATTTACTATGTATTGATACATCATTATTATGTTATTTGTTTTGAAATTATTTAAATAAATTATAAATAAATTCAAATGGTAATTATATAATTTGTAATTTACTTGAATGCTACATAACCACTATAATTTATATTTTTTAACATGATTCTTAATTTTGTTTTTATTATTCATTTTGATTCTAAGAAATATATATTTGGTAGATTAAATATGTTTTTTAATTTCATGACGTGGTTACCAAATTTATCATTGAATCCCAATTAATGATGTGTACTCTAAACTAATTTTTACAGGTTCATTAATGTACACACATTTTTAGAGAGATAATTGGGATATATATAGTTACCTATGATTTTCATGTATATTTGGAAGAAATGATTATTTTAAACCATATTAATATTATTAAGGTTATATTTTAGAATTTTAGTCAAACTATTTGACTTCAAGTCTTTCAAATACATTAATTTAATATACATTCTATTGAATCCACCGATTTCTTTTAAAATATTAAATTCCCTACATAATCAATATTTTTACTATGCGTGGATGATCTTTAATTCATCTAAAATTGGGTATTAGTGAAAATATAGGCCGATTGAATATTTCTCTTCTAAAATGAAAAGAGAGGTCATCTCAAAATTTTGAGGTAAAAGGAGGATTCATGTTATTTGTACATATATTGCTTAATCCACAATAATTTTATAATGGTATAAATTAGTGATAAAATAAAATACCATCTATTGAACTGTGAATTTATTAGTAACACCCTAATATTTTTTGAAATATTTTTTTCTTATAAATTTAAACATTTTTTATATTTCATTACATGGAATATCTATTTTAGATTGTTTAACATAAAGCATTTTTGTTTTCAATAATTATGCATAGTAATAATTTTTTATTTAATTACCCATAACACCAAGTTAAAATTATAGAACATGCAAGACTCGGCTAGCTTATGTTACCTATGACACACTGTTTTAACAAAACCATGATAAAATATTAATATAGTAATTTAAATGTGAATGTTATTTCCAAGACATTAAATTTTTGATATAAATGGGATTAAATAAATTTTAAATATTATATATGATTTTTTTCCCAAAAAGAAAAAATATTTATAAGAAGTAATTTAATTTTCCAATCAAGTATTTATATGTTTCGAAAATACTATTTTTTTATAAAAAATATTTGCTTTATTTAATTTTTGTTAACGGTAATAAAATTCAATTTTCATAATTTTAGAAAATTAATTTGATAAAACATAATTCATTTTTGAAGACATCACGTCAGAATATGATTAGGGTGAGTTTTTTGGATTTTTTAACATTTAATATTTGAATTAATAAAATAAAATATGGAATTTTAATGGAAATTTTTCTTTTCATTTAATTTATTTATAGATTTAAATTATAATATAAATTTAGGTTAAATGAAAATTAGTCAATTAAAAATCTATTAATCCTATTTAGGTTAATGGAATCAATTTCATATTTAATTTTGATATAAAATATTTCACAATTTTGCACACTTTTTCTTAAAAAAAGCATTTTCATTGCGTTTATGTGATTAATTTTAAATTAAAATTTCCCATTTATATTAATATAATTTTGAGAAATGGATTATATATTTATAATACAGTTAATTTATATTATCTAATAATTTCAGATTAATTATTTACTAAATTTAATAGTTAAAACAGTAAAAATTATTTTTCAAGGTTATGTTAAAAATGCATTAATCAAAGGATAAAATAAAAACTAAAAGGTTGAAATATACAAAAAAATGTCCAAAAACATTTAATGGACATATATAGAACTTATAATTTCTATTATCTTCAATGATATCTTATTATATCTTTTTTACATAAGAACATAGGTGGAACTCCTTGTTTCAAATAAACATTACATGTGTGCCAATCACCTCACTTAAAAATGGCCAAAAAATATTTTCTCATATTCACTTCATAAAAACATTTTTGTTAAGATAAAAATTACAAAAATATCTTATAATATCCCATCCATTAGTCTTAGATGAATTATTTTGGATATATATTCAATAAAAGAAGGATTTTGGTGGAATCCTGAGAAAACCTAGAGAAATTATAAGGTTCATAAACAACCAGTTTTGTATTATTTCTTTATATAGTTCCTTAAATTATTATTATAATATAATGATATTATAAAAATAGTATATAAGATATAATTATAATTTTTTATGTATGGGGAATTACCTACAACTATCTCCTCTTTCTTCTAACAGGTAATGAGATCATTGTTCATGTCAACATCAGACTACAACATTGTAAATTGAGGTCTATTATTTATCAATTACCACCTATCAAGAATTTTAATAATGATTGATATATATATTATATATGACATATATATGATATTATATTCATATATAATTATTATATCACACAAACTATCATGCTTTCTATTTTTTGGTAATATAATAACGTTGCTCGTGTGTGTGATTTGTTCATGATTTACATTAAATGTAAAAATGATTGTCTTAATAAAAATATGTTATATATATATAAAAAGTTATTATTTGATGATAATTCATCATTAAATTATCATTCTTTCAATGTGATAAGAAAATGGGAACAACGTTCATATGTACGTATGGCCTTTCATCTCCATGAATGAGGTATTTCATTTTCAATAAATAAATTTTATCTATTAATCTAAATTAATTTATAGTAAATATATATAACTTTTATTCAATTTTTAATAATTTATATATGATTAATTTTTTATCAAAGTAATAGTTTCAAAAATTAAAAAACAAAACATATATTAAATACAAATTGGTTTTTACCTCGAATGTAACTTTAACATAGAATTGATAATAAAAAGGTAATAAAATTTCATAAGAAAAAATAAATGTTATGATATTTATAATTATTTTTCTATAATAGATTTTAAATAATATTTTATTGATTATAATGTAGGATTTAATGTGTACGATTGATGTTAAGACATAGGGTAATGGATTTGTAGTATCTCTTTTATTTTTGGTATATATATGAAAATTCACAAATGATTTATATTTTATAGTGAATATAATACCCATTTGTCTTGGTATATCATGTATATAAAAATATTAATTATAATTGATGTTTTTTTCTATGTAATAATTTATTTTTACATATGATTAAAAATATTACAAAAGTGGTATTGGATTGTAATCTCTCTTTTTACTTTTGTGAGACACATTCCATTTTCCAAACATGTTTCTTTTATGTGGTTTATATACTGAATGAAAATGTATATTATGATAATTATACTAAATATTATTGGTATTTTATTGTCTATTTAATTATCTCTTTTACATTGGGATTATAATTCAAAAGTTACATACCCAGTAAGAGTTTGTTGTCTCAATTTTCCTTCTTAAAGAACAATCATTACGTTATTCACATATCTTAATGTCTAAGGTGTGTATACATCCAATTTTGAGATAAAATATGATGAATTTATTTTTTTTAATGAGATTTTATTTTAAATATAATGATATTCTATCATTTTACATATGTTTTAAAGACACCAAACTGGTAAAGATTTTATGTTGCAATCTCATCGTTTATCCGGATTGTTTATGTTTATGTTTTTATGATAGAATATTATGATACTTATATCAATAAATACATAAAATTTATTCTCTCATAGTTATGTCATGAGAATACACGATTTACCTTAATTTTCCCCTCTTTAGGTACTCAATATTTCAAAAATAATTTTTTTATAAAAATAATATTTTCAGTTGAAATCTTTTATTCTTCCAAAAATATATTTTATAAAAATGTTTTCAAAAATGATTTTATATTTTTATTAATTATTTATTAAATAATTTTTACGGATGATTTACTTTTTGTGAAAAAAATATAATAACATCCTTCATGTTATTTTCAAAAACATTACTCGTTGCGATTTATTTCAAAAATATGGAAGGAATGTTTCATCATGGCATGAATAAATTTTAACATAGTCATGACCAATATTTTCGTGAGAATTATATTATAATTATTCAAGGTTAATTTCAAAGGAAATAATTTTCAAAATTTTTTCTGTTTTAAAAATTGGTTTTAAAAAACATATTCTTCAAGAAACTTTCCGAGTGATTTAGCCTTCAAAAAAATTCTATCTATGATAACATCATTTTATGTTTCTATAATAACCCTAATCTTTATTACACACATTAACATGATTTATTGCCTAACATTTCACATAAGAAAAATATGAGGACCAAGCGGTCTAGTTTCATAGGAAATTATGAACATTACATTACAACTTAATACATAAAATACAACATCTTTATTGAAAACTTCTTTTACATGACCACATAATTTTTTCATACATAGCATTACATGGGATAAATTGAGGACACAAATACGAAAAGGGTGAGATATATATCCCATTAAGTGAGTATAGAAGGAATAACATTATGAATAAAATACATGTTAGTAAAAATAGACAAATCAATGGTGCATAAGATAAACATGAACATGAAGGCAAGGTATAAAATCATTATCATAACATGGAATTATGGGAACAACATTTAACATGATATTAGCATGATCCAAGGCTCTTTGGACACGGAGAATGATTAAACCATCATTTCACTTTAATTATAATTAGTATAGCCTCATTTCAAATGATTTATCATGATACAAATCTTTAGCCAATGCATTGGAGTGCTATGAGGGTGCACCATTATTAATCATTTATTTTCATTCCATTTCAAGCATAAATGTTCCACATTGATCATAAAAAATGGATTCATTAGAAATCATAATTTATTACACTAATAAGATATGTAGTATACATAAAATTAAGTCCTCAATCAACAAGTACAGGTTCATATGGTGAATACCCCGATAGAGAAATGGTTATGGTATTCACTTATACGATGATTTTGGCATGGGAAATGTTGGTGTAACTTCGACATCATAACGATGTCAAATAGAAATCGTATAATGGGTTGATGAGAGAAATGGGTATCTAATCATTTGTAAATGAGATTGATTTCAATGGGAAATGGTAAATAATTTTCCAACATATGTAAAGGAATTGAGATGCATATTGTAAAATAATTTTTTGAATATAAATGTGGAGAGGGAAATCCCATATTGAATTTTGTCATGGTAATAGGTATACATGGGAGATATTAATGAGAGTTGAATGGGTCAAAAATCTTTAAAAAACAGGGAGGGAAGTATAGGGAAGGTGAAAAATCATACTTCAACCTTATTAATTTAAAATTAAAGGGTAATAATGACATAAGGAAACTTGGACATAAATAAGGAAGGATGGAAACTAAGAATCCCTTACTTGAGTGTGTGACTTCAAGAGCCTGAGGAGGAAATTATTGAGATATTGGGGTCCCTTTGGAGGATTAAAGATAGAGTATGGAAGATTATGGATGTGCTAAAAGGGGTTTTCAGTGAATAAAAGTTGGATATTTGGTGGGTTTATATTGGATAATGTTGTGTAATTCTTTAATATTTCAGAAACATAGGTTTTGGAATCCATATAATTAAATATTCAAAACCAAAAACCTTCCAATTTTTTTGACCATTGTTTTTTCCAAAGGGGATTGGAAGAAATTATTTTATATTGCCAATGGCCGAACTTATTAAAATACTAGGCTTGATTTTGTGGATGTGAGTCACACTCTCAAGGAAATCATTTTAAAAAGCTAAAATATGTAACAAGTCTTGGAGGGTCGACTAAGGCACCCAAAAATTAACCAAACAAACCTTAAATCACATTATTTTATAGTTACAACATATATGTGATTAATAAAAAATTTATATAATTTTATCACATCACTATTAGGAAACTATGATGTCATAAACCACATTATATTTTTAAACGTTATTTAATTTTGACCAAAAACATTGACTGTCTATGAAAATAATGAAAAATTCACGGTTAGAGAATTTCAACATCCTGAATACCAAAATAATATTCATTTTCTCTAAATAATTTTCTATATATTTGAATTTAATCTTTTAAAATAAAAACTGAAATTTATCAAAAATTCATTGGTTTTGACAAAAACATCTTTTAAACCATAATAAAAAATAAAATTGTATAAAAGACTTATAATAATTTATATTTAATATAAAGTAATATAGTAATAATATGTTATTGAAATGTTATTTAATTTAAATGTCCATTAATTCATCAAAACCAATTTCTTAATTAAATATTAAATAAAAAACTATTTTTTCTTTAAAAACCATTTACAAAGTAAAAATAAGAAAATGAATGTATATTATTTTTACAAAAATAATGCACATAATAATACTTATACGGTCTTGTCACATAACCCCTTTTAAAACCCACATAAAAACTAAGGGTATGGTGTGTGATATTGACAGTCTCTTGGGGCGGCTTGGATAATGTTTATCAGGTGGTAATCTTGATTAACTTCAACTTACCCTATAGGTAGTTCCATTCAAGCGTATGTCATTAATGCTTGTCATGGGATTTTTCAAGAGCAAAGCCCAATAATGCTACCTCCTTTTTGAGCTCTGAAAAATGGGATTCATATAAATAAATTCTATTGTATGAGGCCATCACTTCCTTTGTCTAAGTAAATTGGATTTTTTAAAGCCCTGCATTTATACTAATCATGTGATCACTGTTCAATGAATATATTATAAATGATTACAATAAATAACAGTATTATTAAATCCAAAAACATAAACCAAGGAAGAGAATATGTTTTATATAACCATTTTACAAAATAAGACTTTTAATTATATCAAGATGAATTTTCATTATTAAATTTTTTGGTCGTTACAGTCTTCCCCCCTTAAAAAATTTCTCCCTCAAAATTTCATTTTGCAAAACTAAAATAGATGAATGTAACTATACTTCATTGCTTTATCTAATTCAAATGATTCCTCTTCAAACATTTGGTTTTGTCAGAACACCTTGATGAGGGGCATTGTCGTATTTCATATAACCTTTTTCTTATGATCTATGATCTTAATCAGATTGTCTTCATAGGAGATGTCCTTCTAAAATGGTACCACATCTAGATTGAGTACATGTGATGGGTTAGGTAAGTACGTCCTCAAGAGTGAAACATGGAGTACGTCATCTACTTGATACAAGTTCAGTGGGATTGGTAGTCGACAGTCCACTCCTATAATGCGAGCATTGATCTCAAATGTGTTGATATACCTTGGAACAAGATTTCTATTATTCCCCAATATCATAATTTTCTTCCATGGTCATATGAAGAGGAATTATATTTTTCCAACATAAAACTCTCGGTCTCATCAATGATTCTCATCATAGTTATTTTATTGACTCTAAGTAGGTTTAATTTTATATTTTATGGTCTTATCCTTCTCCACCGTTTCTTTGTCCAATTAAGGACCTAGAAGTTTTTGATCACTAACATCATCCCAACATGTTTGTGTTCTACACCTCTTCCCATAGAGGGATTCATAAGGATCCATTTTGATTCTTGATTGGAAACTGTAATTATATGAGAACTCAACCAGAGGAAGATGTTGTTCCTATCCACCTTTTAAATCCATTGAGCATTTTATCAATATGTCATCATGTGTTTGGATAGTCCACGTAGATTAGCCATCAATTTGAGGATGATAATACATAATAATGTTCAACTCAATACTCATAGTTTGTTGGATAATCTTCAACAATTTAGAGGCGAATCTTAGATCTCGATCGGATACAATCAGTAGTGGTGCACCATTCAGAGGTACCACTTCTCTGATGAATATCTTTTTTTAAAAAGGAAATGCTTTGGTCAAAGACCAAAGCACAATTTATTGAAAATCAAGAAAGTTACAAGAGTCTGAAATAGGGGATTTTTTTACAATCTCTATCAAAAAGCTCAAATAAATCATCAAGCAGGGTGTTCATCCAAGTCATGCGCTGGAAAAATCCTTTGTTGGCAAGAGCATCAACAACAGGATTCGCTTCATGGTAAGTATGGGTAGCTATAAAATCAATCCCATGAAGAGAGTTAAGGCAGTTCATCCAATGAGTAGTATGTTTCCAGGCCAGGTTAATGCTTGCATTCTGGATGGAATGAATGATAGTGGTTGAATCACTCTCAATCCATAACATCCTCCAACCTCTTTGAAGAGAAAATTCAACAGCATGGATGACACCCAACAGTTTTGCCTCCAGCGATGACGAGTGACCACATCCGACGTAGAAACATCCCTGAAACTAACCAGCTGAATCTTTGAAAATAGATCCACAAATGGTAGGTCCTGGATTTCCTTTGAAAGCACCATCAACATTGACTTTGATCCATCCTGACATTGGTGCCTGCCAGAAAACCTCGATGGTGCGTTTGGGATTTGGGTAAATTCCAGGAACTCGGAGACGGTGAAGGATCGCAAATCCCCCAACCGAGTTGTTTTAGTAGTATTTTTGAATGAAAGCAGCTTCCTGGATCATGACAAGAATCCAATATTTTCCTGCATTGAGACCAAAAGTGTGATTATTATGAATAAGGTCATTTCTAATGTACCAAATCTGATGAATGAGTTCTGCCACTACCGCCAGAAAGATGTTTTTGATCTGTAATAAAAGTTCAGATCTAGTGCAGTTTTTAAGAAACACAGAAATAGAATCAGTAAAAGTCCATCTGCAGTTGAATAAATCAAAAAAAATTCCATAAGGCAGAGGATGTCGCACAAGATATGGAAAGATGATCCGCATCCTCCCTGTGTTGGTTATACAGGTGAATTTTGGAACAATGTTGGGTGCCAAAAAATTCAATAACAGTATCCGTAGGCAATCTATTATGGGGAATATGCCAAATGAGAGTGAGCCTAGAGGGTTTAATCTATGGATTATTAAACTGGATCACCCAAAGATAATTTAATTAAATATTAGAAAAACTCTACTTATAAAAGTTTTTAGAGTCAAGAATTCCATTTGGGGCAGGTTACCAGACAAGGAAGTCACCATCAGGGGAAAAATAATGATTATCTATGTTCTAGATAATATTATCAGGGAGATCATGTCGATGAAATTGAATAACATCTTTTATAGATTGATTAGTGTCCTCAAGAATGTGACTAGTAGGTAATAGTGTTATCAAGGGGTTATCATACCATTTGCCGCACCAGAAGTTAATTGATGAATCGGCACCTACCATCTATATAGAATTCCCCATGATCTTATGATATGAGTCCCTGATAGATGTCCAGATGACAGAGTTAATGAATGTAAAATTCCCTTTTAAATTCATAGAAATAAATCTGTGATACAAAAATTTAGTATCTTTAGAAGAGGGATTAATAATATGCCAAGTGAGATGGGCCTAGAGAGCATCATTGAAAAGCTTTAAATTTTTTATGCCAATCCCACCTTTATCAAGAGGCCTATAACAAGAATCACAAGGTATAGTGACAAGATTCCTTTCAAGAATACATCAAGTCCAAATGAAAAATTTAATATAAGTATTAATTTTCTTTAGAATACCAACATGCCATTTATAAATCATGAGGGAGTAGACCATTTTAGAGACAATGGTTGATTTGAACAAGCAAATTCTCCCAGCCATGGAGATAAATTTACCTTTCCAATGGAAAAGTTGATATATAATCTGATAAATAACATTATAAAAATAGCTATCTTTGCGTCTCCCCCCCAAAAATGGAACTCCCAAATATGTGAAAGGAAAGAGACCCTCTTTAATTCCCAAATAAGTGGTAATACTAGTTTTCATTCCAACAGGAATATTATTACCAATGAAAATGAAAGATTTATTCAAGAGATATCTTGTCCAGAAACCTCCTCATAATGAGAAATAGATTTCTTAAGAATATGAATATTCTATTGACCCCTTTAAGAAAGAGGATAATGTCATCAGAATATAAAAGGTTATTAGGGGAATTAAGCTTTCTAGAAACTTGTATAGGTTTATTCTTACTTTGATCAACTAGATTACTGAGGAGTCTACTAAGATAATCCTAAACAATAACAAAAAGGATAACAGAAAGAGGTTCACCCTGTCTGACACCTTTAGAATAATTAAAAAGACGTCTAGGAGAGCCATTAATAAGGATAGATATATAATCTGAATGAAATAATGTCCTAATCCTTCCAATGAAAAGATCTTGAAATACAATTCTTTTTAGAACTTTAAAGATGAAATTCCAATCAAAGGTGTCAAAAGATTTTTTGATATCCAATTTGATTGCCACACATCTCCCACTATTTTTTTTATTTAAACTGTTACAACATTCATAGGAAACACAAATACAATCTTGAATGGATCTTTCTTTAATAAATCCAAACTGATTCCAAGAAACAATTCTATGGAAAATAGAAGCAAGTCTATTTGCAATGATTTTGGTTATGATTTTAAAAATCGTGTTAACAAGAGCAATCGATCTGAATTGATGGATCTCAGATTAATTCTAAAGATTAGGTATTAAGGTTATGAATTGATCATTGATTCCATGCGGGAGTAATCCACGAGTGAAAGAGCTCTTAACAAGGTTACAAACATCCTTGCGGATTATGTCTTAATGATTTTGTAAAAAACCATTGTTGAACCCGTCCGGACCAGGAGCACTGTCTGGATTGAGACCAAAGACAATGTCATTAATTCCATGGTCAAGAAGAGTGCTCAAGATCAATTCATTGTCCCTTTCATCCACCATTAGTGGAATAATATCAGGTTTAAGATCAGTGTTTATACCCAGACCATTAACAATGTTATAATAGTACGAGGTAACATGATTCGTGATGGCCTCTTCAGAGTCAATGATCACACCATTATTTGAAAGTTTTGAAAGAGTACGATTGGTCTTTCTAATTCATTGAAGGCAATTGTAGAATTTGGTATTACGATCTCCATCAGTATGACATTTAGTCCTGAACATATGTTTGCGAATATTATCTTTTAATATAAGAAAGGAATTAAATTTGATGGAGATATTAACTTCCAATTGAGGATCCAAGTTGAAATCAAAGTTGGTGTTTTGAGTTTGGAACTGACTAAGTTCCTTCTCAAGTAAGGATATATACAGATCTATTTGAGAATTTGAAGATTTGCACAAACCTTTGAGGCCCTGTTTGAGAGTTTTCAATTTGTGAATACAGGAAAAAGAGTCTTGTTGATGTTTCATATAATTCCAGATATTATAAATGAATGCAACACAATGAGGATTAGAAGACCAAGCATTATTAAATTTAAAAGGAAGGACAAATTTTTTATCATTTATAAGAAATCTAACAAGGATGGGATGATGGTTAGAGTTGAGCCTAGGGAGAGTAACACTAGAAATATTATCCCAGTTATCAAGAGCCTTCATATTGACGAATGCCCTATCAAGTTTACTAGAAACCTTTTTATTATGGTGTTTTTTGTACCAAGTAAATTTTTCACTAGAAATAGTGATTTCAAAAAGATTACAGTCTTTAATAGAAGTTCTGAATCCTCTAGAGGATATAGAAAGGTGAGAGGGTCCAATCATTTCACAGGGGCTGAGGATGGAAATGAAGTCTCCCATGACCACCTAAGGAAATTGAATGCATTTATCCAAATCAAGAAGATCATTCCATAAGAATATTCTGTCTTGATATCTATTCTTGGCATAAACAAACGTACAAAAAGTATGACGATCATTCCACAAAAGTCACATGTAAGATTATGATAAGATATTCTAAAAATGTTGACATTTTTCAAAGAGGTATGAAAAAAAATCCACATAGAATCAGAGTGAGAATCTCTTTTTCAAGAGCCTTGGAAATTGAAATTTAGAGAAGAAAAACACAAGAAGATCATTTTTAATGTGACTTTAGGTTCAGAAATAGAAAAAAGAAGAGTTTTGTGAGTGTTTAAGAACCTCCTCAGAGTGATGAAGGTGTCTTGATTTGCCACACCTTGACAGTTCCAATATAGTAAATTCATTTCTAATTGGGTTTCGGGTTAGTACCCTTCTTATTTTTCGACATCCCAGATCCTTTCTTCCCTTGAGTTTTCGTGACCATTGGGTAGGATGAAGGGTTTTGTTTGATCTCTTGGTTTCCGGTGTTTTGTAAGTCATCTAATTTCAGATTAGAATTAGGATTTAGGGCAGAGACCGAAGGAATCATAATTTCAGACCTGTCCAGTGGGTGTTCTCCCATAGTTCCATGAGCAGGTAACTGATCATTTAGAGACTGTATCACCTCTAGAGCAACGTGATCTGGGTTATCCATGTCAGAAGTGAAAGAAGTACTGGCCATGGAGACAGCTACACGAACAGTAGATTGTTCCTAAAAGGAGTGAGTCGTAGCCACTACTTTGACAGAATCATAAATTGATGAAGGTTTAGTATTCTTTTCAAACAAAACAATACTTATACCCTCAGTATTCTGATGTATATCTATTCTAATTGATCCAATGATAAATACACCTGAATTAAAATGAAGTGTGCAGTCTTTGTAGGAAGATCCACAACAACCAAGATATAATTGTTTATTTGGGATTTCTTCAGATGTACATTGTAACGCCCCAACACCAGAAGCTCGAATCAGTGCATTATTTTAATAAATTAACAAGATTACAATGAATCAAGTCTTGAAAGACCAATTAGTTTAGTTGTATTGGAAAATAGAGTACATATATGAATGTTACATGACACATTCAAATATAAAATAGAACATAAATAATCTTTTGGGAATTCCATTATTCCTCTACATTAGCACTACAAATAAATCATAATACACTTCTTGGAATACTGGGAAAATAACATAGGAAAGGGGTGAGATCAGATGCTTAGTAAGTTTAAATAATTTAGTAGAAGCTATAAACTTTTATGGAAAGATGTGTAATGAAAACCACAAAATTTTAAAATTAAACATGAACATAATTTTGGAAAAATAAATCAAACATTACTATATAAACATGCACATGGATATTCTACTAGTCGAATAATCACATGTAACAACACATTTCTTAAAGAGGGAATACATAATGCCGGAAATCATAACAACATAGTCGAGGCCTCAAGCCAACAATAAAAATATATATTTTATCAAGGCTTTGTACCAAGACACTAATTTGTCTCATGATACCTATTGAAGCATCGAGGGACTATAGTGGGCTCCACCTATAACATAAAAATTCCAATTCATTCCACATATTAAAAGGGTGAAACGTAACATAAAAATTCATATTAAAACTAGCATACGATATTTCAATACATTAACCGTAAAAAATTAATGGTATAAAAACAATACAACCATAGTAAAACATATAATAACTCATTGAATACAATATAGAAATTTTTTTTATATTAAATAAACCCCAATCATGAATAATATCTAGTAAACGATTTTGAAATAGATGAAAATGATTAGTAAAACTCTTTGAGAGAAATTACCCTTTTCATGAAATAATGTAGAAGTCACACAATTTATAAAGGAATACATTGAAAAGACATTTTTGAATAATAGTTTTATATAAAACATTGAAACTTTTCAATGGAATTAACATTTTAAAACATTTATGTCCATATAAATAAATCCTTAAAATAATTTTGAAAACATGGACATTAATGAAAAAGACGTAGAAGAATAAATATTTAAAAAATTTGAAATGGTTTTTTAGTTAAAAATTACCTTAAAACAATCCTTTTTTAAAACTCTTTTATAAAACACGGACATTGATAATAAATATGTCACATTAAAAAATTAAATATAAACAATCTCAGATAATAATGGGATTGAGGAATTAACCCTTACCAAGTACTTTACTTTGGTAGAGGGTACATTTAACCTCCAATATAATTACCATAGCATGTTGTTAAATTATACCAGAACCATATTCATTTTTATGATATCATACTTGATTTATTTATGACATTATATTAACCATTTAATAATAATTTCCTTGGTCAAATAACATTTTGAGTAATAATCGTTATCTTGATCGTACATGTTTTATCTTGTTACTCTTTATCATATCACATATATTATGATTTAATAGCTTCTAGAATATAAATCATTATTTATTAATCACATATATTGAGAATATAAATATATATAATATAGAGATATATGAAATAAAAAACACAGTTTATGAAGAGGGTCGGTCGTACACACACACACACAATGTTTCTGTTTTTATATTATATGGAATGAAAGAAAGAGAATGAGATGTATATAAATATATATATAAATATATATATTTACCATAGAATTATTATTTTATATATTACATACATATTAATATTATATATTTTTATAATCAGTGTTGAATGGTGAACGTAGAAAGGAATCTCATCACATAATGGAGATGTAAAGACGTACGTACGAATGAATGATAATATAATTCAATTGATGGCGAAATTATATGTAAATAGATGTTATATTATATATAAAGAATCATTATCAAGTTAATTTTATTATTTACATCATTTATACTCATTATTATACATATCCAAAAAATGGAGTGTTGAAGAATAAACTACACCATGATGTGGAGACGGTAAGCCGTACGTATGCACGTATGGTGACTTTGTCATTCATAGGATGGATAGAATAAAGAATATATTTGTACCATATTTATAATAACATCTAATTATTTATACATTACATAATTTATTATTTTGGTATATACCAACTAAGAAAGAAGATGTGGAAGAAGATAAGAGCATTGAAAGAGGTGATGATGTAATTACCACTTCTTCAGGTTCTTCCTTTTGATTTGAACAAAATGGCTCAATAGGTTGGATTTATAATCAATTTAAGGCCTATAGGTTAAATTGATTGTAGTTGGGAGGATATTTGAATAGTATTTGGATGAGCCAAATGGATTTGGAGGTGACAATTTAAATGAATAGGAGGTTCGCTTTTATAAGAGAGGTGACATACACTTTAGTAAAAGATTGAAATATGATTTTATTATAAAAAAATATTCTGTTTATAATAGCTCAAAATGGATTTATTTAAATTATAATATGGGTATGGTTCTATATACACTCAACCACTTGGTTTTAGACAAGTTTAGGTCACCATATTGGCCTTATCATTTAGATTTAACCCTTAGTTAATTATTTTAAATTTTACCATATCTACTTGTATTATTATAAAACATGGATAATAAAATTACATTAAAATCCCAAGAGAACCTCTAGTCATTAATTAAAGATATATATATATAATTATAAAACTTATTTGGTGGACCATTACATTTTTAAGACTATTAATTAATTCAATAATTTTTTTTAAAAAAACTCATTTACATCAATTTTAACACTATTTTGTATTTGGTTTTTGTGGAAGTAATAAAAACCTGATTACTTTGAAAAAAATAAATTTCATCAATTATAACATGTCATTGTATCCTATAAAATTCGTTTAATTCATCAAAAGTATCAAATTACAATTATTTTAATATTTATAACATCAATTATTTTAGTCTTTCATTAATAAGTTAATTACTACATAATCATTGGGTCATAAATAAATTTAATTAATAAATATTTAAAAATTATAAATAAATAAACATGATGTAGGAAATCTTATCTTTATAATGAATATTTATAGTCAAATTTATCAAATTTATAACCCTATATTAAAAATGGTTTAGTTATTAAAATTTGAATTTAACACGTTTAAATCTTCTTTAAATAAAATTCAATAAATGTCCTAATCTAATACAAGTGGATAAAAAAGGATAATATTTTTGTATTAAGGTATATTTTTTTATAAATACAATTATACAATAGAATTAGGAAATGTGTTAGGGTAATTATAATATCTATTTTACCTTTAATTACCCAACTTACTTTTAACCGTGGTAAATAAAATTCAAAAGTTACTATTCAAAAAATTAATTTTTATTCAATTGAATCAAAATTTAATTAATGATATCAACTGTGTCTATAATATTTTTGAAATTAAATTCACAGAAGTAGTAAAATTACATTTTATGAAAATTTGCAAATGTGCCACGAAGTTGGGGAAAAGACATTAAATAGTTCAATAAAATTATATATATAAAATATTATTATAAAATAAATCTAATTAATTAAATTGGATTAATATAGGTATTTTGTATCTATTTTACTTTAAAATAAATTTAAATAAAAATATTAATTATTTAGATAAAAAAGTCAGTTTTAAACAATAACGTAGTGTTTTCCACTATTCATCAAAAATTGATGGTTCTCAGAAAAATTCCAAAAATTCACCCAAAGATAATTTTGATATAAAAATTTCAAAAATGATTTATATTTTTTCAAATTTATAACCTATATGTTTCTTTAATAAATTCATCTTAATTTCTAATGTCAAAACCAAAAAAACAAGTTTTTTAGAAATAAATGATATCAAAAGATTGACATGTGTTTATGTCAAATTTAAATGTGAAATTACTTAAAATGACCTAGATTATATTAAATGATAAAAATATATTCTAATTATACATTAAAACTACTCAAATTAATAATTTAAAACTACAAATTATTTTTATTAAAAAGGTTGTTTTCAATTATAATTTACTATTTTTTCACTATTCATCAAAATATGAAAGTTATCTGAAAAGTACAAAACATTTATCAAGACAAAATTTTTATGTTTATATTTTAAATAAGAATATAAATTCATTATATTTAGTATATAAATGTGTCAAATATTACATTTAAAAATGGATTTCCATTAATAGGCGGAAAAACTGCATTTTTTTAAAATACCTCTTTTATCTGAAAAATTGAATTTTCCCTTATATTATGTCTAAGAAACACAAAAGATTAATGATAAATTTATATAGTATATATATATATATATAATTCAAATCCTTTTTAGTACTATTCATAACCTCTTTTTTAAATAGCTAGTTTGATAGGTCGTGATGCGCTTGAACTCGGTGTTCCATGTAGCACAAGCTATTGAATTATTTCAAAGAGATAACATACTATGAAATATTGGGGTGTTACATTATCCCCTCCTTTAATAAATTGAATCCTATCATTTTGAAATTTTTATTCAAAAATAAAATGTTTAAAATAGGAAATACCTTTGTGTAAAACCCACATTCAAAATAGTGATAATACAATTTAGTTTTAATAAGAGGTAAATGGAAATAAAAAAGTCGTCAAAAAATTAGGATTTTTAATAGGTAAAAATTGGTGGAAATTATAGAAACATAATTGGAGATAAATCATAAATATTTATTGGCAGTGATTGAGGTCATCAATAAAAAATACGTGAACAATAAATGTAAAATTTAGGGTCTCAAATCCATCAATCTATGATGAAATAAAGTATCACCAGTTCCACAAAACATATGGTATTATGATAACACATTTTTTAGCTAATTTTTTTTTGAAGAAGATGGATTTATTTACTATCAATATAAGAACTCAATAAAACATACTTTATTTCATTCTCTGTCATAATTATATCCTCATCATTTGGTAGGCTTCGATCTATTTTAACATCAACCATTACAGTATGAAATAAATGTTAAAAAAAGATTTTTTATATCTGAATCACATTTGATAAATCATAAGGTCCACAGGTATTCCATTAATCCACTAAATTTATAATGAAAACCAAAAGGTTATGTCAATGTATTCAATAAATCATACTTTAACCTCAACCAAAATATCAAGTAATCAACATACAAAATTTTTACTTTTAGACATATCCTAAATACTTGTGTCCAAATTCAAAGTCCAAAAACGTTATAGGGAAGGTCAACATAACATAACGAATATCTCTTTTATCACATCACAACATGTGAATACCTTCATCAAATATTATATTAAAGAATGGTAACTACCTAAATTACCATAAAACCAATTTTGAATAGGTTTGTACTTCCTTATTCCTTTTTTAAAACATAGAATACTGGATATACTCCTTAAATCCAAAAATTTTGTACTCTCTAAAAATGATTTAATAAACAAACATTAATTAGTTTCATGTTAGTCATGAATATCCTATATAATTTATCAAAATCTATAATATCTTATTCCCAAATCACTACCTCAGTATCAGAACCATATTAAGGTATGTCTTCCCTTCAACCATGATTTTTTTGAAATGTTTAACTTGCTATTGAGTAACTTTTTATAGAACAATATAATCTCAAATCCTCAATGGAATAGTTTTGATGTACAATCGTTATTTATTTACATAATTAATATAACTAGAACATCATTGATGCAACATTGAAATGACGTAAATATGTAATAACAACATAAGAACATTAGTCATTCCTCTTCATCTGCAGTAGTATCATAACCTGATTGTTATCCAATAACATCATTTGGGGAAAACTATGATGATTTGGACATTGATTTTCATAGTGTCCCAACACATGCAGATGATTCATTGTACATTTGAAACCTTTTTCTTACCCATGTAATCAAGAACATGGTGTTCACTTTATCCACACTTATAACATACTAACATTTTTTTCAAGCATTTACCAAGGTGATTCTTCTCATTGTTCTCACATGTGGGAAAATTCTTATTTCCCTTCATCCCTTTATACATTTTTTCCATCCTCTTCTTTTCTTTCTTTCCTTCAAAGCCATAAGACTCAGAGAATTATTTACATATCTTATTAACACATGATGCTTTTTCTTAATATGATGCAGATACGTGGGAGACAATTTTCCTTCTAAATTTTGGATTATTACCATGAAAGATATGATCCTTCTTACTCTTTGGATCCTGAACATTGCTGGAGTTCACATTCCTTCTCCTCAGTGCCATTTTTAAATGACAACAAACACTAGGTCAGATCATATAATAATGTATAATCCAAAAACAATAAAAATTATCAGTATTAATTGAATATTTACACACATCTCATCACATGATCATAACATTAGTTTAATTGCTAATATATTTACTCATAATTCCTTAATAATGGTTTGTAATGGAAATTTGAATTATACTTAGCATATCCCCCCGGAGTGTCAAACCAAGTGCGCAGTAATGCTCATTATCATGTACCAGGATAAATCTGGTCGAGCTCTAAACTCTTTGTCAGAGTTTTTACTCCAAGGTATATCTGTTCCAGAACCACACAGAGTTGTTATATCCATACATTGATGTATTGCATGGAAATCCCACAAAATATCTACATTACCAAATTTTTTGGAAGTTATTATATACTTATCCAAAAAGGCTATCTTAGGGTAATGTTTCCTAATCATAGATTATCTAAATACAATTTCCATGGATATTGTTAAACATCCTCTGATATCAATTATAACACCCTGACCCTAGAATCCCAAAGTTGATGAATTTTTTTATTATATTGGAAAGATTATATGGAATCATGTCCCGATGGACTGATTAGTATAGTAGTCTTGGAATACTGATTACATACATGAACGTTACCTTAAAAATTCAAACATAAAACACAAAACTAATAATCCTCTATGAATTCCATTATTACACTAGCTTAAACCTACATATAAATCATTATACACTTCATGGAATCTTGGGAAAACAATAAATTGTAAAGTGGTGAGCTTATATGCTCAGTAAGTATAATTTTTTTTGGAGAAGATATAATCTTTTAAAGAAATATGTATAATAAAAACAATAGCCTTTTAAAGATAAACATGGACATAATTTAGAAACAATAAATCAAAGATTACCATATAAACATACACATTGATATTATACTAGTCTAATAATCACATGCAATAAATAATATCATAACTAGGGAATGTATAATGTCGGAATTCATAACCATATAGTCAAGGCCTCGTGCGAAGACTAAAAATTAAAATATTATCAAGGCCTTGTTCCAAGACAGTAATGTGTCTAATGAGACCTAACAATTCATCGAGGGTCTATAGAGGGCCCCGCCCGTCACTTATGAAGTCCAATTCATTCCTTATATGAAAAGGGTGAAACATAATATAAACATTCATATTAAATTTAGCATAAAAAATGTTAATAATCTGACTGTAAACCATGAATGGTATAAAAAAGAACAGCAATAGTCAAACATATCATAACTCATTCAATATAACATAGAACATTTTATTATAATAATTAAACCTCAATCATGTATAGTATCCCGTAAAGGATGTTAACATAGTTTAAAATCATCAGAAAAACCCTTTGAGGGAAATAACACTTTTAATTAAATCATTTAGAAGTCACACAATTTAGAAAGGAAGAAATTTAAAATAAATTTTTGAATCAATGTTTCCCATACCAGTTAGAATCTTTTTAAAATAATTAACATTTTAAAACATTCATTTTCATATAAATAAATCCTTAAAACCATTTTGAAAACATTCACATTAATGATAATGATTTAGAAGAATAGTTAATTTAAACATTTAAAATTATGTTTTAGTTAAAGAGTCCCGTAAAATAATTCTTTCGAGAACTATTTTATGAAACATGGACATGTAAAATAAATACGTCCTAGTAAAAACCGACACATAAACAATCTCAGATAACAATGAGATTGGGGAATTAACCCTTACCTTGTACTTTCCTTTGGTCAATGGTACATTTAACCTCTTTTATAATGAACATAGTATGTTATTAAATTATACCAGAACCATATTTATTTTTATGATATCATACATGATTAATTTATGAATTTTTAATACCCATTTAATAATAATTTCCATGTTAAAAAAACCTTTCTGAAAATAATCGCTTTCTTTATTGTACATGTTTTAACTTCTTAATCTTGATCATATCACTTATATCACGATTTAATTGATTAAAGAATATAAAAAATATTTTATGTATCATATATATTCAAAATATAATTATGTATAATTGATATAAATATGAACTGGAAAATTCCATTTATGGAGATGGTAGGTCGTATGTACGCATAAACGTTGTTTCAGTTTTAATATCGTATTACACAGAAGCAAGCAAATAAGATGTATGTTAATACAAATATACAAACACACACACACACACAAACAAACATATATATATATATATATCCAGCAGTATTAATATGTCATATATTACATAGAAAATAATAATAAATATTTTTATAATCATTGTTGCATGGTGAACAAGGAAATGAAACTAACGGTGTTGTGGAGATAGTAAGTTGTGCGTATGCAAAAGAGAAAATATCATTATATTGATGGAGAAATTGTATGTAATTAGATGGAATATTATATTTACAGAATCATTAAAATATTATATTTATTATTTACTTAATTTATACTCATTACTATACCCATCCAAAAATGAAGTGTTGAATAATAAACTACTAAACGATGTGGTGACGGTAAGCCGTACATATGCACGTATGGTGACTTGTTCATTCAAAGGCTGGATAGAATAATGAATCTGGTTGTATAATATTTATAATAAAATATTAGTATGTAAAAGTTACTAGAGTTATTATTTGTTTATGGAAACGACAAAGAACGAGGACATGGAAGAAGAGAAGAACATTGAAAGTGGTGATTCAGTAATTACCTCTTCTTCAGATTATTTATATTGATTTGAACAAAATGGATTTTTAGGTTGGAATTTTAATCAATTTAAGGACTCTAACATAAATTGAGGGTAGTTGGAAAGATATTTGAGAAGGGTTTGACTTGCCAAAAGTCTTCGGTTGTGTGTATTTAAGAGAAGGGGTGGTTCCCTTTTATAAGAGGGGTCTGGGGCACTTTACGAAAATCGTGAAATATTAATTTATTATAAAATAAGTATCAGTTACGAATAGATCTAAATGGAATTATTTCATTGATAAGGTTGGAATGGGTATAAATCCTCTCAAAAAAAATATTTTAGAAAAGTTTAGGTCACCATATTTTCCTTATTTTTTAGATTTCACCATTAGTTAAATAGTTTAACTTTTACAATGTTTTCTTATATTATTATAATACATGGTTAATAAACATACTCTAAAATGACAAGAGAACCTCAAGTAGTTCAATAATGACATATATACCATTATATAAGTCTTTTTCCCAAACCATATATTTTTAAGACTATTATATAATTTAATAAAATAGTATTTTTTTTGAAAACTCATTTATATCAATTTTGACACTAATTAGTCATTGGGTTTTGTGAAAGACATAAAAACATTATTACTTTGAAAACAAATTCATTGAATAAACCCCAACATGTCATATTAAACTAGAAAATTCGTGGAATTCATCAAAAGTCTCAATTTACATTTATGTTAATACTTATAACGTCAATTATTTTAGTCTTTCATTAACAATGTAATTAGTACATCATCATTGTGTCACAAATAAATTCCATTATTTAATGTCTAAAATTTATAAATAAATTACCATGATGTAATAAATATTTTTATCTTTATAATTAATATTTATAGTCAAATTTCTCTTATATCTAACCCTATATTAAAAATTTTTAGTTATAGAATTAGAATTTAACACTTTTAACAATTCATTAAATAAAATATAATAAATGTCCTATTCTAATCCAAGTTGATAAAAAAGGATCATATTTTGGTCCATAAGATTATTTTGGTATAAATATACTTATCCAATAGAATTAATACATGTGTTAGTGTAACACCCTAACCCTAGATAACCAGAGTCGGTGCATTATTACATATAATTGGAATGACCACAAGAGATCATGTCATGAAAGACCAATTAGTTTAGTAGAATTAGAAGTACTAGATACATACATAAGTT
Organism: Viscum album; assembly: GCA_963277665.1. Lineage (NCBI taxonomy): Eukaryota > Viridiplantae > Streptophyta > Magnoliopsida > Santalales > Viscaceae > Viscum > Viscum album. The sequence goes on along the minus strand of OY728125.1, from coordinate 1,740,276,546 downwards.
TTACATTACATCATGAATAATATAAAAAAATTGTATCCCATTTTAACACACTCATATCCCTTAGCCCATTCTTGCAGGTTAATCATGATATACTTTTTCACATCCTGGGAAAAAAATAAAACATAGAAAGGGGTGATCTCAGATTCTAAGTAAGGATAACAATATAGAAAAAACATTCATAAATAAGCATGAACATTTAAGGAAGCGTATAAGACTAAAACACAATCCATTTAAACTTAAACATCAGAATAATATGGAAAAGATAAATCAAATAATTCCATTTAATTATTCACATGGTTATACTACTAGTAAAATAATCACATGTAATATCAATATCCAATTTCATAATGATGGAAGGCATAATGTCGAAAAACATAACCACATATTCAAGGCCTCCTTCCAAGACAAAAAATAAGATTTTCTCGATGCCTTATCCCATGACACTAGTCTGTCTCATGATACGTACCGATGCATGCATGATTTATAGTGGGCTCCACCCGTCACATACTAAGTACAATGAATTCCTCATATGAAAAGGTTGAGACATAAAATAAACATTAATATTGAAACTAGCATACCAAATGTAACACCCCAGGTAAATAAAGAATATGACATTTTCATATTTAAACATATTTTTGAATAAAATATTAATATGAATTTAAAGGGGACGCTATGCTCGATGGCGTACCCAACACGCAACAACGAGTTTCTTGGGAATCTTATGTTGCACTCTAATAATAAAATAATATTATTTTAAATGGTAGTTAACATGTAGCCGTTGTATTGGAGGGAATGGATATAAATAACTAAAATATGATTATATATGTTTTTAAATGTTTTTACATTTATCCAATAAAATATAAAGGCCTAATATACGGAAAGAATTCAATTTTAGGCGTATATGCCCTAGTATTCACTAAAGGTTCATTTATCGCCTTTTGATGGCGAACCATCGTTAAATATAGTTTTGTTCACTATTATACATTCTACTGGACCAAATAAAACTCTTCTTTAGAATCGGGACCTCAAAATTTACTTTGTGTAAATTTTTGGTATCTTTCCGATAAAGTTCATTTTTTAATGAATAGTGTAAAATGTTGTATTTTAATTCAAAATCTCTTTTTAATCTGATTTATTTATATAATTATTTTATATTTTGAATTGATTTCAAAGTGAAATTTGAATCTATTTTTAACATTAAATCCAATAGTGGTCATTGGAATTGATTTCACTTTGAAATCAGACATAAACTAGTGTCAATCTTTTGATACTTATTGTTTCATAAAAACACGCTATTTTCTCTGACAGTGGGAATTAATTATTAAATTAAATAATGTGACTTATATTTTTTGATTTTTGTAAATTAAACTTCATTTTTGAAATCAGAATATCAAATATAGCTTAGGGTGAATTTTTGGTATTTTTCTGAAAAACTTCAATTTTTGATTAATAGTGAAACCACTAAGTGGTACTTATAAAAACTGATTTTTCATTTAAATGAAATTTTACCACTTCTGTGTTTTTATTTTCAAAAATCTGACATACATGGTTGTCATTAAGATGTAAAATGTGGTTCAATGAGATTAAAATAATTTTTTGGTGAATAGTAACTTTTAAGTTCTTAATCGCGATTAGAGGTAATTAGTGTAGTTTATGGTAAGAATAATGTTTTAATAAAATGAAATTACCTAGACACATGTCCTACCCTCATTGGATGTGTCATGGCCGACCAATAAAATCCATGGGTCAAATTGGGGACCCCATGAAGCCACTTTGGTTGGAAAATGACATTAATATCTTTTTATTTAAAGTTAAAATAAAAATGTCACAAACATGAGTTGTTTTACTAAAACAATTTTTACATGGGGTTATACAAATCGGAATTTTGACTATAAATATTCTTTGCAAATATAAAAAGATTTCCTACATCATAGTATTTTTATTTATAATTTTTAGACATTAAATAAATTAAATTATTTATGACATCCTGATGATGCAATGATGACCTCATTATTTAACGATTTAAATAAAATGGAAAGATAATGTAATATCTAAGACCTACACAAGTCCAAAACCTATTTTATGAGTGGATTTCGGACCCTTATCACCTTATCCTCTAATTATATCAACGTGGGACCTCTTAAATCCGAATATCATTTTAAAATAAAGGGACTTTTTTTTACTTTCCAAGAGTGCCCCTCCTCTCCTCTTATAAAAGGCCCCCACCTCTACCTCCTTACCCACACTCCCAAAGCCTTTTTCTCGGACAACCCCTGATAATTGTGTCTCTAAACTTCCCCCTCTTACTCCTTGAAGCCTCACTTTGGGCAGAAGTCTTCCCAAGGAATCCTTTTAGCTCAAACCAAAGGGAGTTACCCGATTTTAAGGTAATGTATTTACTTGAGTCCTTTTGTTTTATTTTGCTTCTCCAACCCCTTAAACTCTTTTTATTCATTTATTTTGTAACAACTACAGTATCATAAATATAATAGGATGTTGTTATAAGAAGTATTCTAGCTACACTTACACACACCTACATCTAATGGTTAAATAACATACTGTTTTTTTGGATGGAGAATTTCGGCCTCCCGAAACGATGATTGTTCAACATTCTTTTAACACATTCAAAGGTGGCCATTAAGATGACACAATATTTATCTATGATATATAACATGTTTATGTTTTTCTTTAAGCTACTGTATTTTTCGTTTTGTGATACCTTTATGGTTTCCATTATGGGTGTACGCGATACCTTTATTTTAGGAAGTGCGGACTACCGCCCCCTCAAAGTGATTTGATTCATTAATGCCATATGTGGGATGTATAAAGGATGGATTTAAAGTTATTATATATGATGTTATAATTTAATTATAATATACATCTATATCATTATTATTTCTTTCCATTAATGTATGAGATAGAAATGAAAGTAGCGTTCATCCGTACGTACGGCTTACCGTCTCCATGAACGGTACATTTCATTTCTTATCTCGAAATGTTATGTAATATTATAAGTACATATTTATAATGGATATATATAATGTATGTTACATATAAATGATGAATATAATTCTGTAATTAAAATGTAAACACCTCTCATTTAGTTTTAATTCCATTAATATGACAAAGAAATGAAAGTAGTGTTCATGCGTACGTACGGCTAAACGTCTCCATGAATGGTGCATTTCATTTCTTACCTCTAAATGACTATGTAATATTATAAATACATGTATATTCTTGATATATATGATATATATGATATCCAAATCATGAATATAATTCTGGATATAATGAACCATTGACCACACGAACAACATGTAATTGTAAGAAGTTCACTTTCAATTAAAGAACCAAATATCGGCAAAACAATCATTATTAACTTAAATGATTACATAATGTTTATAAAATATAAAGAAGTGATATAAAAGGAATAATGAACTTGAAAAATGTTCTTATGAAAACATAAATTAACTTAGGTTTATTATTCAGGACGTTAAAGAACGATCGAGTCATGTCGGACCTGAGGTAAGGGATCCTACTCCTCTCTTTAATTTTGCGTACGCTCTTCTATGTCATTCCTTTTAAAGCTAATCTTTCTTGTTCTTGGGATGTTATTTTATATTACTCCTACAGTAATTTTTATTTTCATATGATGAGAGACCTTACTTGATCTCATAAATCCATTTTTGAAAGCTTTAAGTGGCGCCGTTAGGCTGTCGAGTTTTCGTTCGGGATTTTTCATCTCACATTTATTCCCGTGACATTTATGCTACATTTGACACTATTTACTTTGAGTGGTGTATGTACTACCCATTATTATAAACATTGTGTAGTATAATTTCGTTTATGGGTATTTACATCTTCATTTTATGACCCTTCTTCCATGGGGTGTACTTTTCGAAAGTTACCCAACTCGGTAAGGGGACCTTTCACCCTCCTCTTTTTAAAAGACTTCTTTTGTTATGTCTTTTAATTCACATAATATTATGTTGGGATATGTTCTTATATATCCTTATTTATGTAAACTTTATGTCCAAGTGATGAGATACCATTTTCTCTCTCATCAACTCATTTTCTGAATTTTAAAGTGACGCCGTTAGGCTGTCAGATTTTTGTAAGGGAACTTCTTAACCGACTTTCAATTCGTTGGGTTAAACCTCTACTTCTTGATTTTATTATGAAAATATTATGTGTGGAATCTCTATTTTGTAATTTCCACAAACCTTTTTGTCGATATGGTGTTTCTACACATAATCATATCGTTGATAAATTCTTACGAACTTGTATGGAAAATCATAACTCAACCTCATTTCATTGAGTTAAATATCTATGTCATTGGTTTTGTTTTTCCAAGATTATGTCTGAATGACCTCTGATTGTTTCACACTTAATATCCACTTATATTGGGTGTATTTATATTTCTCACAAATAATTATGTGATATATATATCCTTAATTTAAGGATACCATCTTTATAATGGATTTCATCTCAATTTACATTTCCATTGAGACTTCATTGTTGTTATGCACCAATTCACTCTTATATGGTGTGTATACTATCCTTTGACATATTATATCATGAATCCCTTTATTCTCATGATATTATGAAGCTAGGATTACATGTTATTCCACAATTATTTGTATTCAAGACTCTCTCATTTTGTTAAAAACTCTTTAACAAAAATATCGTTTTAAATGTTTTAAAGATTCATTATTTTAAATATTTATCATTAATTTCCATGTTTTCGAAATGGTTTTCAGTATTTATTTATATGGACATTAATGTTTTAAAATTATAATTCCATTAAAAGATTTAAAGTGGTATGGGACACTTTCATTCAAAAATATCTTTTAAATGGTTTTTGAAAATGGATTGCTTAATTCAATATCTTGGTATTACTTATTGTGATTGCAAATGAAATGTTGTTATTGAAATGATTATATTTTCAATATTTTATGTGTAATGATGGTACTTGGTCATTTTACGGGTGGTTACGTGATAAACCATATGACGGGTGGTGCTGTGAATACCAGGACGGGTGGGTACGTTATAACCTCCGATGCATTGGGTATGGAAGTCGGCCGTATGGCTATTCCATTAAGTATGTATGGAAGTCGGCCGTATGTCTATTCCATTAAGTATGTATGGAAGATGGCCATTTGGATATTCCATTAAGTGATATGTGTGGAAGTCGACTGTATGGTTACTCCACTTAAGTATGTTTATGTCCCAAGTTACCTTTATATGTTATGTGTTCTTTATATGGGTTTTATCGTGATCCTTTGGTTACAAAAGGGTAAGTAATGATATTTTATTCAGTGAAGAGTTTTTACTACTTCATGAATGTTAAGGTATTACTTTGATAAAGTATACATGGTTTACTTGTTGTTTTGAATAACTAACAGTTTTTATTCTTTGTGTATCCCATACTGGGCTTTTTATGCTCACCCCAGGTTTTTTTGAAATGTTTTTCACAAGACCTAATGTGGAATAGGGTCAAGGATGGGATCAAGGGAATGTCATGCTATCTAAAACACGGAACTAGAAATGTTTCTTTTTATATTTTTTTATGTTATGGAAACTTAGAGGAAGTGTCTAGTTTGTAATCTTTAGAGATGTAATAGCTATGTCCTAATTCTCTAAAACTCTAAACCTGAAAATATCCTCAATGTGAATTATTAATTTAATTAAATATTAAGAGATGTTTAAGGTCGGGGCCTTATAGTTGGTATTAGAGGTCGTTTTAGATAACTTTAGACGTTAGGGTATCCTCTAAGCATAAGTGACATTACCATAATGGTTAGGATTTCAGAAAGAGTCCTAGTTTTAGATAAAGTGAATGAGTAAGTATATATTACTTTTTATCTTCCTCATTAGTACATGATGGTTTTGTTGATATACTCACACTGACATTTCGGTTTTTAGTGAATTGATGGATCTAGCAGGCACCAAAGAGACAACAGGTTTGAAGGAAACTGTGGTGGTTCTCTGATTAAGAGACTGGATGAAATGGGGTATTCAATGAGGAAACTCGTGGTTGTTCTAATCCATCTATCAAGGAGTTATGATCATCCACTTGAACCTTGCTATGTTCTGAAATGCATCATGTACGAGACGACCAATTGATGTGGATGTTCAGGTAATAATTATAAAGGTTACCATTAGAGTTTATATGATCCTTACTTTTGAGGTAATTATGGGTAATTATATGTTATGATGGAAAATGAAAGGAATGAGATAAACATGAGGTTAAAATATGTTATGATCATTTTTGAAGATTTTAACTCATATTGGGGAATTTTTTAAGAATTATATAGTTTTGGAAAAAGGACAACACGCAGACCGTGTGCAACCCGTCACGTCGGACAAAGCTGCGGGAATCGAACCCACAACCAAAGTGCAACTGGTATTTATCACCTACCACTGGACTACGTGAAGTCCCTGGTTAGTTTGACTGATTCTTTTTAGTTAGATGATTTTAGGAATCAAGATTAAGTTTATTTTAGGTTATCTATGGAAATTATTAACCTATCATGGAGAATATGTGATTAGGTTAATTACTTTTCAATATGAAAATTTAAGAGCAACTAATGTTATTTAGAGATAAAAGTTAATTTGTACCTTGGAAGACTATGTGATTAAATCCTTCAAATATTTGGGTTTCAATCTTATTTTGGTTTACTTTGACGAATTTTATGGACAAATTAATTATCGGATGGTCTTCGTTGAACTTTGGGTTTTGTTGGACAAATTTTGGAGATTAAGCATAGATTTTCTTTTTAAAGGGTTATCCTTTTCTGGATTATATGAGCTTGTACTAACCTTTTTGGTTTTGGTTTTGGTTAATGCATAAAGACATCGGAAGTATATAGTTCTCTTTGGTGGATTAGGTGATTTTCTAGAAGTTGATTATAGTACTCTTAATATGAACAAGTCTTCCTAATTACTCGTCTTTTGGAGAAAATATGTGTTTGTGTAAGGAATCTAATAAAAGTTGAAAGTCAACATGATAAGTGATTATGTTTCCTTATGAATAAATTCCTCAATAAAATGTAACTTAAAACAAAAATGTTGTCTGTTAACTTTTCCTACTGGGGAATCAAATACCGTTTAACCCATCACAAGTTTGTAATTTTCTTATGGTTAACTTTCTCCTAGACATGTTTACTATCACTCTCCCTCAAGAACATGACCCTTTGCCTTTTCTTCCATGTCCATGTTTTCCTACACGGAATCCTATTATGGGTTAACTCTAGTGACCTCTGTACTTATCTTTCTTTATTTTAAAGTGATTGTTTTACCGACTCTTGTTCCGATGTGGGACTTTCAAGGATGTTTCCAAGGTCAATTTCAAAAAATTACGAGGACGCAATTCCCAAAATGGGGGAAGGATGTAACAACCTAGGTAAATAAAGAATATGACATTTTCATATTTATCCATATTTGTGAATAAAATATTAATATGACTTTAAAGGGGACACTATGCTCGATGGTGTACCCAACACGCAACAACGAGTTTCTTGGGAATCTTACGTTTCACTTTAATAATAAAATAATATTATTTTAAATGGTAGTTAACATATAGCCGCTGTATTGGTGGGAATGGATAGAAATAACTAAAATATGATTATATATGTTTTTTAATGTTTTTACATTTATCCAATAAATGATAAAGGCTTAACATACGGAAATAATTCAATTTTAGGCGTATATGCCCTAGTTTTTACTAAAGGTTCACATATCGCCTTTTGATGGAGAACCATCATTAAATATAGTCTTGTTCACTCTTATACATTCTATTGGACCAAATAAAACTCTTCTTTAGAATCGGGACATCAAAATTTACTTTGTGTAAATTTTTGGTATCTTTCTGACAAAGTTCATTTTTTAATGAATAATGTAAAATGTTATATTTTAATTCAAAACCACTTTTTAATATAATTTATTTATATAATTAGATTATATTTTGAATTTGTTTTAAATTGAAATTAGAATATATTTTTAACATTAAATCCAATAGTGGTCGTTGGAATTAATTTTACTTTGAAATCACACTTAAACTAGTGTCAATATTTTGATACTTATTGTTTCATAAAAACACACTATTTTCTATGACAACGGGAATTAATTATTAAATTAATTAATGTGACTTTTATTTTTTGAATATTGTAAAATAGACTTCATTTTTGAATTTGGAATATCAAATATAGCTTAGGGTGAATTTTTGGGATTTTTCTGAAAAACTTCAATTTTCGATGAATAGTGAAACCACTAAGTGGTACTTATAAAAACTGATTTTTCGTTTAAATGAAATTTTACTGCTTCTGTGTTTTGAATTTCAAAAATCCGACATACATGGTTTTCATTAATAAGTAAAATGTGGTTCAATGAGATTAAAATAAGTTTTTGGTGAATAGTAACTTTTAAGTTCTTAATCGCGATTAGAGGCAATTAGTGTAGTTTATGGTAAGAATAATGTTTTAATAAAATGAAATTACCTAGACACATGTCCTACCATCATTGTATGTGTCATGGCCGACCAAGAAAATCCACGGGTCAACATGGGGACCCCATGAAGCCACTTTGGTTGGAAAATGACATTAATATCTTTTTATTTAAAGTTAAAATAAAAATGTCACAAACCTGAGTTGTTTTACTAAAACAATTTTTACATGGGGTTATACAAATCGGATTTTTGACTATAAATATTATTTGAAAATCTAAAAAGATTTAATACATCATAGTATTTTTATTTATAATTTTTAGACATTAAATAAATTAAATTATTTATGACATCATGATGATGCAGCGATGACCTCATTATTTAACGAGTTAAATAAAATGGAATGATAATGTAATATCTAAGATCTACACATGTCCAAAACCTATTTTATGAGTGTATTGCGAACCCTTATCACCTTATCCTCTAATTATATCAATGTGGGACCTCTTAAACCCTAATATCATTTTAAAATAAAGTGACCTTTCTTTACTTTCCAAGAGTGCCCCTCCTCTCCTCTTATAAAAGGCCCCCACCTCTACCTCTTTACCCACACTCCCAAAGCCTTTGGCTCGGCCAACCCCTACCCATTTTTTCTCTACTCTTCCCTATATTACTCCTTGAAGCCTCACTTTGGGTAGAAGTCTTCCCATGGAATCCTTTTAGCTCAAACCAAAGGGAGTTACCCGATTTTAAGGCAATGTCTTCATTTGAGTCCTTTTGTTTTATTTTGCATCTCCAACTACTTAAACTCTTTTTATACATTTATTTTGTAACAACTCTAGTATCATAAATATAATAGGATGTTGTTATAAGAAGTATTTGAGCTACACTTACACACACCTGCATCTAATGGTTAAAGAACATACTGTTTCCGTGGAAGGTGAATTTCGTCCTCCCGAAAAGATGATTGTTCAACATTCTTTTAACACATTCAAAGGAGGCCATTAAGATGACACTGTATTTATATATGTTATATAATATATTTATGTTTTCCTTAAGCTTCTGTATTTTTCATTTTGGGAATACCTTTATGGTTTCCATTATGGGTATACGTGATACCTTCATTTTAGGAAGTGCAGACTACCGCCACCTCAAAGTGATTTGATTCGTTAATGCCATATGTGGGATGTATAAAGGATGGATTTAAAGTTATTACATATGATGTTATACTGTAATTATAATATACCTCTATATCATTATTATTTCTTTCCATTAATTTATGAGATAGAAATGAAAGTAGCGTTCATGCGTACGTACGGCTTACCGTCTCCATGAACGGTACATTTCATTTCTTATCTCAAAATGTTATGTACTATTATAAGTACCAATTTATAATGGATATATATAATTTATTTTAAATATAAATGATGAATATAATTTTGGAATTAAAATTTACATACCTCTCATTTAGTTTTAATTCCATTAATATGACAAAGAAATGAAAGTAGCATTCATGCGTACGTACGGCTTACCGTCTCCATGAATGGTGCATTTCATTTATTACTTTTAAATGATTATATAATATTATAAATACATGTATATGATGGATATATATGATATATGTTATATCCAAATAATGAATATAATTCTTGATATAATTAACCATTGACCACACAACCAACATGTAATTGTAAGAAGTTCACTTTGGATTAAAGAACCAAATATCGACAAAACAAACAATATTAACTTAAATGATTACATAATGTTTATAAAATATAAATAAGTTATATAAGAGGAATAATGAACTTGAAAAATATTCTTAAGAAAATATAAATTAATTCATGTTTATTATTCAGGACTTTAAAGAATGATCGAGTGAAGTCGGACCCGAGGTAAGGGATCTTCTCCTCTCTTTCTTTTTACGTACGCTCTTTTATGTAATTCCTTTTAAAGATCATCTTTCTTGTTCTTGGGATGTTCTTTTATATTACTCCTACTGTAATTTTTATTTTCATATGATGAGAGACCCTATTTTATCTAATAAATCCATTTTTGGAAGCTTTATGTGGCGCCGTTAGGCTGCCGAGTTTTCGTAAGGGATTTTTCATCTCACATTTATTCCCGTGACATTTATGCTACATTTGCTACTATTTACTTTGAGTGGTGTATGTACTACCCATTATTATACACTTTGTGTAGTATAATTTCGTTTATGGGTATTTACATATTCATTTTATGACCCTTCTTCCTTGGGGTGTACTTTTCGAATGTTACCCAACTCGGTAAGGGGACCTTTCACCCTCCTCTTTTTAAAAGACTTATTTTTTTATGTATTTTAATTGACATAATATTATGTTGGGATATGTTCTTATATATCCTTATTTATGTAAATTTTATGTCCATGTTATGAGATACCATTTTCTCTCTCATCAACTCATTTTCTGAATTTTAAAGTGATGTCGTTAGGCTGTCAGATTTCTGTAAGGGAACTTCTTAACCCACTTTCAATTTGTTGGGTTAAACCTCTACTTCTTGATTTTATTATGCCAATATTATGTGTGGAATATCTATTTTGTAATTTCCACAATCCTTTTTGTGGATATGGTTTTTCTACATATAATCATATCGTTGAAAAATTCTTACGAACTTGTATGGGAAATCATAACTTAATCTCATTTCATTGAGTTAAATATCTATGTCATTGGTTTTGTTTTTACAAGATTATGTGTGAATGACCTCTGATTGTTTCACACTTAATATCCACTTATATTGGGTGTATTTATATTTCTCACACATAATTATGTGATAGATTTATCCTTAATTTAAGGATACCATCTTTATAATGGATTTCATCTCGATTTACATTTCCATTGAGACTTCATTGTTGTTATGCACCAATTCACTCTTATATGGTGTTTATACTGTCCTTTGACATATTATATCATGAATCCATTTATTCTCATGATATTATGAAGCTCGGATTACATGTTATTCCACAATTATTTGTATTCAAGAGTCTCTCATTTTGTTAAAAACTCTTTAACTAAAATATCATTTTAAATGTTTTAAAGATTCATTATTCTAAATCTTTATCATTAATTTCCATGTTTTCAAAATGGTTTTCAGTATTTATTTATATGGAAATTAATGTTTTAAAATTATAATTCCATTAAAAGCTTCAAAGTGGTATGGGACACTTTCATTCAAAAATCTCTTTTAAAATTTTTTTGAAAATGGATTGCTTAATTCAATATCTTTGTATTACTTATTGTGATTGCAAATGAAATGTTGTTATTGAAATGATTATATTTTCAATATTTTATATGTAATGATGGTACTTGGACATTTTACGGGTGGTTACGTGATAAACCATATGACGGGTGGTGCAGTGAATACCAGGACGGGTGGGTACGTTATAACCTCCAATGCATTGGGTATGGAAGTCGGCCGTATGGCTATTCCATTAAGTATGTATGGAAGTCGGCCGTATGGTTATTCCATTAAGTATGTATGGAAGTTGGATGTTTGGATATTCCATTAAGTGATATGTATGGAAGTCGACCGTATGGTTACTCCACTTAAGTATGTTTATGTCCCAAGTTACCTTTATATGTTATGTGTTCTTTATATGGGTTTTATCGTGATCCTTTGGTTACAAAAAGGTAAGTAATGGTATTTTATTCAGTGAAGAGTTTTTAATACTTCATGAAGGTTAAGGTATTAATTTGATAATGTATAGATGGTTTACTTGTTGTTTTGAATAACTAACAGTTTTCATTCTTTGTGTATCCCTTACTGGGAATTTTATGCTCATCCCAAGTTTTTTTTGAAATGCTTTTCACAGGACTTAATGTGGAATAGGGTCAATGATGGGATCAAGGTAAAGTCATGCTATCCAAAACATGGAACTAGACATGTTTATTTTTATGTTTTTTTATGTTATGGAAACTTAGTGGAAGTGTCTACTTTGTAATCTATTGAGATGTAATAGCTATGTCCTAATTCTCTAAAACTCTAAACCTGAAAAGATCATCAATGTGAATTATTCATTTAATTCAATATTAAGAGATGTTTAAGGCCAGGGCCTTATACCAAATGTTAATATTTTAACCATAAACTATGAATGGAAGAAAAATAGAACAACCACAGTCAAACATAACTCATTCAATATAATACAGAAGATATTATTATAACAAAACAACCGCAATCATGAATAATGAACAATATAGACATTGATGAAAATAATAAATAAAAATATTTGAGATAAATATCCCTTTTTTTGAAAACATTTAAAAGTCTCAATATTTATGAACAACCCGTTTAGAAGACATTTCTGACTCAACGTATCCCTTAACACTTTGAATCATTTAAAAGTAATTTTAATTTTAAAACATTTATGTCCATATAATTAAATCATTAAAACCATTTTTAAAACATGGGTACTAATGAGAAATATTTAGAAGAATAAATATTTTAAACATTTAATATGATATTTTAGTAAGAGTTCTTCACCTAATGAGAGATGCATAGATACAAATATTTGAGGTAATAAAAACGCTATAACATCATTATAATAATGGGATTCATGATATAGTATGTCAAATTACAGTATATAAACCATATAAAAGTGAATTGGCGCATAACGACAATGAAGTCTTAATAAAATGTATATTGAGATGAAATTCCATGTAATGACAGTATCCTTAGGTAAAGGATAAATCAATGAAATTATTATGTTTTAAAAGTATAAATAAACTCAATATTATTCGATATTTAGTGTAAATCATTAAGATTACATTCACGCATATTCTTGTAAAAACAACATCAATGACATGGATGTTTAATTCAATGAATAGAAATTGAGTTAAGATTACTCTTATCAAGTTCATATCAATGACTTGAGAATTTATAAATGGATTGATTATGTGAATAAAAAGTATATCCACACAAAGGAAGGTTTATATTACAAAATAAATAAATAAATACTGATTTCACACATAATCTTGGAGTAGAATAATCAATGAAGATTGCTTAAAAACTAATGACTGTAAATCCAAATTAGAAATTGTCTTACCAATTTGGAAACTTACGAAACATAAACCCCATGAAATAAGGATCATATAATTAAGATGTAAAGACATATAAATTAAAGTACATTATAGAAGTAAAAATGTCATGGGTAGTACATACACCACATAAAAGGAAATAGTAGCAATATAGTATGAATCACACTGGAAAAAGAAGTGAGATGAAACCCCCTTACCTTGTACATTTCTATAGTTGAGGGTACATTAACCTACTATATGATGGTGAAATAATTTTTATTAAATTATAAAATATCCATATACATATATATGATATCATATATTATCATTTAATATTTCTTTGTTAATAATAATTCATTAGTATCATTGTTTCAGGTGATAACTGATTCGTTTTTCTTTATATGTTTTGTTATGTAAGTCTTTTTTGTTATGGATAGGATGTATTTAATTTGTATCCAGAATTATATAATGTTATTAAACGTTGTTTTTTTATTATAATATTATATTTATTCTTTAATAGTTACGATGGTTAATTAATCTCATCACGTTCATGGAGACGGTAATCCGTACGTACGCACGAGGGACAATACCATTCTATTAATGGTGAAATTGTTTGTAATTGGATGGTATATCATATATACAGAATAATTAACATTTTATATTTATTAATTACATTAATTATTATCATTATTATTCCCATCCAAATAATTAAGTGTTGAATAACAAACTACACCATGACGTGGAGATGGTAAGCAGTACATACGCACATATAGTTATCTTGCCATTCATAGGATGGACAGAATAATGAATATGGTTATAACATATATATAATAACATCAAAGTATGTATATGGTACTAGATTTATTATTTTCATATGGAAAAAACAAATAAAGAGGAAGTGTAAGAAGAAAAGAACATTAAAAGAGGTGATGAAATAGTTACCTCTACTTCGGGTGCTTCCATTTTATTTATAAAAAGGGCCCATTATGATGGATTTCTGATCAAATTACGGCCTCTATATTGAAGTGAGAGTGATTGGAAGTTTATTTGATATGGTAATTTCTGATCCAAATGGCGTTGGAGGTGTTATTTTAAGAGAAGGGGATGTAACCTTTTATAAGAGAGGTGAGGGTCACTTTAGGAAAACATTGAAATATTATTTTATTCTACAGTCATATTTGGTTTATAATGGCTTCAAAAGTATTTATTTTAAGTCCAAGGTGGAGATGGGTCGCAGACCTCCCAACCAATTTGTTTTATATAGGTTTAAGTCACTATATTAACTTTATCTTTTACATTTAACTCTTGGATAAATTATTAAACATTTATCATGTTTCGTTGTATTTTTAATTATATGGTTAATAAACATTCTATAAAATGTGATGTGAACAAAAATTGGTTCATAAATGATATATCCATTGTTATATACGTTCTTTGGCCAAAACATATATTTTTAGGACTATTATATCATATAATAATATAGTATTTGTTTTAAGAACTCATTTATTTCAATTTTTTACATTATTTTGAATTTAATTTTTGTGAAAGTCATAAAAATATCATTTCTTTATAAACAATAATTGGAATAAACCCTAACATGTAATATTAACATATAATTTATTTAATGCATCAAAAGTCTCAATTAATATTTATTTTAATATTTATAATATCAATTATTATTATCATTCATTAATAATGTAGTGACTCCGTCATCATTGTGTCCAAATTAATTTTCATTATTTAATGTTTAAAATTTATAAATAAAATAACATGATATATGAATTATTAATATCATTCTAAAGAATATTTATAGTCCAATTTATCTAATGAATAACCCTATATTAGATTTTTTAGTTATTATAATTTGAATTGAAAACTTTTAAATCTTCTATAAATAACATAATATTTAATTTACTAATCTAATATAAGTAATCCAAAAGGATTATATTTTATTCTTAATGATGGTTATGGTCTAAATAAACTTATACAGTTGAATTATGTCATTTGTTAGGATAATTATAATATCATTTTTACCTTTAATTACACTATTTACTTTTAACAATGGTAAATATAATTAAAACGTTACTATTTACCAAAAATTATTTTCATATTATTGAAAAAAATTTACTTACTGATGTTAACTGTGTGTCTCATAGTTTTGAAATTGATTTCATAGAAGAATTAAATTTACGTTTTATGAAAATTTGCTAACGTGCCAAGAAGGTGGGTAAAAGACGTTAAACAATTCAATAAAATTTTATACATCTTATATTATTATAAAATGACTCCAATGAATTATATATAAATAATATAGGTAGTATAAATCTATATTTACTTATAATAAATTTAAATAAATAGTCTGGTTTAAAATAATAGTAGAGGGTTTTTCACACTTCATCAAAAAATGAATGTTTTCAGAAAAATACAAAAAATTTACCCTTAGATAATTTTTATATTATAGATCCAAAAATGAGGAATATTTTAGAAAATTCAAAACATAGAAGTTTAGATAGTTAATTTGAAATTAATTCTTGTTTTCAAAACCAGAAAGTGGGTTTTGGAGAAGTAAAAACCATTAAAAGATTGATATGTGTTAAAGTCTGGCTTAAAAGTAAAATTAATTCCAATGACCAAAATTGTATTTAAATGATAAAAATATAATCTAATTATAATTTAAAACCATTCAAATGTATAATTTAACACTATATATTATTTTTATTCAAAAAATTGTTTTCAATTAAAATTTAGTATATTTCACTATTCTTCAAAATTTGAATGTTTTCAAAAAAACAAAAAAAATTTATCCAAACTAAATTTTATGTCCTGAATATAAAGAATAATTTTATTTCATCAAATTGAATATATAAAAATTTCAAATATTTCACTTAGAATGGGGTCACCATTAAAAGGTAAAAAAATAGTATATTTTGAAATATACTTCTTTTATCTTAAAATTGAATTTTTCCTTATTTTATTTATAAGAAACAAAAAGGATGAATGTCAAAATTATAAGGTATATATAAAAAATTCAAAATGTGGTTATTACTATTCATAAAAACATTCTAAATGGCTAATTTTCTAGGTCGTGGTGCACTTGAACTTGGTGTTGTGTACATCGTACACTATTGTATTATTCTAAAAGAAGTGTAATGTGGTGGAATGGGGTGTTACATTCTTCCCCCCTTCAATAAATAGCATCCTTGTAATATGAAATTGTTTTTTACAAATAAAAGGTTACAAAATAGAAAATACTGTTTTGGATTACCCACATTGGAAATTGGGTTAGTAAATTTTTTTCCGGTTTAGATGGAAAGGGAAATGTAAAAGTCTCCAAAAAATTAGGATTTTGAATATGAGAACATTGATGGAAATTATAATTAGAGGAAAACGTAAATATTTATATAGAGTGACTGAGGTCATCAATCACAAACAGGTGTATAGAAAACTGAGGGCCTCAAAGACATACATCAATGATGAATAATGTAAGGTATTAAGATAATTCATTTTTTGTTTTAAGATCCCCTCCATAAGGTTTAAGAATTAATTTCATCATAGAATAAGAAAAAAAATGATAAGTAGAGTTCCATCAATTAACTAATTTCTACCACAAACTCATCTTTCACAACAAAGAAAGAGTATTCAATATGACTTGGTCATAGTTGAAGTGCTAGAATCAACTTATAGATAATCACATTATCCAAAAAGGATGAACTATATATTTCTCTTGTCTATAAAGATTAACCAAAACCAAAATAGTTTGTACAGGATCATATGATCCCCAAAATGGATAATCCTTTAGATAAAGAAATAGTAATCTTAATTTCTTAAATTAAAACAACAATACCAAAAGTTCAACAAATACTTTTCAATAAAAAATTGACCTTCAAATCCTTCAATATAATCCAAACAAAGATTCAAACCCAAAACATAGAAAAAGTTGATTACATAGTCTTCCACGTTAAATTGTATATCCAAATAACATAGACTACACTTAACGTAACATACTTAAAATTAATTAACCTAATCACATATTCTCTAGGATAGGTTAATAATTTATATTAATAACCCAAATCTCTATAAATCCAAAATATAAACAAAGATAAAAATCCATCATTACTCATCAAATAAAATCCCATAGCATTCTCTTTTCCTTAGGTAAATAGTGTTCCCAACATAGCGAACATCTTCCAAAATAACATTTATCACTTAATCACAAAATAATTTATGTACACTAAGGATATCGATTTGATAAAAAATTATATCCAAAATCATCTTATTATTGATCAATAAAATCCTTTAACTAAAAATAATTAATCACACTAACTTGGGACTTCACATAGTCTATTTGTTAGCGATAAATCCAAGTCGCACATTAACAGTGGGTTCAATTCCCAAATCTTTGTCTGATGCGATGGGTTGTCACACGATCTGTATGTTGTCCCTCTTTAAAAACTATATTTTATAACATTCCCAAAATGAAATAAATTCATCAAAATAACTATAACATAATTTAACCACAAATGTTTTCTCATACCTTTCATTTTCATCACAATAATTATATACCTGTAATTTCCTCAAATTCAGGGATCATATAAACCCAAATGCTTATTTATAACTATATCCACAAAAGAAAATATAATTCTTCCCCGAATAGAAATTTCACATAAAATAATACAGTGTTACACATACAAGAGAAAAGTATTCAAAAGTAATCATATAAACAATGAGAACTAATACATTTAAACATTTTTTCATAAATTTATTTCCACATGGGTTCTTCTTTGACCAAGCGGACATCCTATAGAATAGGGCATTGACTCGGGTAATGCCTATGTCCCCTAAATTTATTGAAAATGACTATAAATTGATTCTTGGGATCATTTTTATTTTCATCCATATTACTATTCATTTTTTCTTGGCAATTATTTAATTTATGTCCTTGTTTCTCACACATTAAGCATTTATTTGTTCAATTGAAACACTTTATAGGGTGTCTCCTTCTAGATTTCCTGCATGATTAAAATAGATCTTTCTTTTCACCATGGTCTCCACTACTAGATATCTTATCATTCATTGCCTTTCTCTTCATTATTGAGTCTGGTAGTTGGTTAATATATCTGTTTTTTATCATATTTTTCGAAAACTGATTCTGCATGAACACCATATCTTTTACACGAATCAACATTCCATTTCATTTCTCATTTCCACCATCATTCCTACCTTGTAAATCATGTTCAATGTTAGTATGAATTCCTTGGAATACAACAATTAACTAAAACCATAGGGCATTATGTGAGTAACAATAGTCATAAAATAATTTTGAGAAGATTGTGACTCCTTATTTTCATTCCAAAAAACCATTCTATTAACTAAATTTATTTATTCTAATCTTATATTAAAATCCTTCAATATAGTTTGTAATGAATAGGTGAATTATCCTAATAATATCCCCCAGGAGTATCGTAACCAAGAGTGCAGCTAGGACCATTGTCGGGTACCAGGATACCTCGGGTCCATTTCGAAACTCCTTGTCGGAGTTTTCACTCTTAGGCACCTTTGTACCAGAGCCGCCTCTACCTGCTCGTATCCAGAGAGGGATGGATTTCATGGAAAATACAAAAAATTAATACATTACCAAAATTCAAGGATTTTCTTCTATATTAATCCTCAAAGTCTATCTTAGGGAAATGTTCTTTATTTAGTGTTATTCTAAATCTGGCTTCCAAGGTTTGAACTAAACTTCCTGTGATACCAATTGTAACACCGTAACCCTAGTTATCTAGAGTGGGTGCATTATTACATATCATTTTCATGATCATGAGAGATAATGTCCCGAAATATCGACTAGTTTAGTATCCATGGAAGTACTAGATACATATATAAGTTTTATATTAAATCATGAAATAATGAAAAACAACAATGTATCCCCTTTGAACACACTCATATCAATTATCCTATTCTTATAGGTTAATCCTGATATACTTTTTTATATCCTAGGAAATAATAATACATAGAAAGGGGTGCCCTCAGATGCTCATTAAGGATAACTATATAGCAAAAACTATTATAAATAAAAAAACATTTAAGGCAATGTGTAAGACTAAAACACATGCCTTTTAAACATAAGATTTAGCATAATAGGGCAATTATAAATCGAATAATTCCATTTAGTTGTTCACATGGATATTAAACTAGTTGAATAATCACAATAAATATCAATATCAAATTTTATAACGATGGAATGCATAATGCTGGACATCATAACCACAAAGTCAAGGCCTCGTGCCAAGACTACAAATAAAATTTTGTCAAGAACTTTTACCAATACACTAGTTTGTCTCATGATTCCAACCAATGAATCTATGAGTTATATTGGGATCCACCCATAACTTTCTATGTCCAATTCATTCCACATATAAAAAGGATGAAACATAACATAAACATTCGTATTGAAACTACTTTCTGAAATGTTAATATTTTGACCAAAAACCATTAATGGTATAAACATAGCACATACACAGTCAAACATAACTCATTAAATAGAATATTTATGATTTTATAATAATAAATCAACCTCATTCAAGAATAATTAACGATATTTACATAGATGAAAGTAATCACTAAAAGTGTTCGAGTGAAATATCACTTTTTCTATAACATTTAAAAGGATCACTGTTTATCAAGAAGACATTTAAAAAGGAATTTTTAAATCATAGTGTTCCATACCACATTGAAACTATTTAAAGTATTTTTAATTTTAAAACATTTATGTCCATATAAAAAATCCTTTAAACCATTTTTAAAACATGGAAATTTATGAGAATGATTTAGAAGAATAAATCTTTTAACCATTTAAAATGATATATTAGTTAGAGTTCCTAACCTAATGAGAGACGCATGAATAAAAATATTTGAGGTAATAAAAATTAATAATATCATGCGAATAATGGGATTCATGATATAGTATGTCAAAGTACAGTATATACATCATATAATAGTGAACTGGCGCATAACAACAAAGAAATCTCAATGGAATGTAAATTGAGATGAAATCCCATATAGAGACAGAATCCTTAGGTTAAGGATAAATAAATGACCTAATTATGTGTGGAAAATATAAATACAATCAATATGATTGGATATTTGGTGTAAATCAATCAGAGGATATTAACAAACAATCTTGTAAAAAAAACACCAATGACTTTGATGTTAAACTCAATGAATGGAAATTGAGTTAAGATTACTGTTATCAAGATTATATCAAGGACTCAAGAATTTATCAATGGAGTGATTATTTGTATCAAAAGTATATCCACACAAAGGGAAGTGTAAATTACAACATAAATAAATAAATAGTGATTTCACACATAATTTTGGAGTAAAATAATAAAGGAAGTTTACGTAAAACCCAATGAGTGTAAATCAAAATTAGATATTCCCTTACCGATTTGGTAACTATGAAACATACAACCCTTGAAATAATAATCATAAAATGATATTTAAAAAAAATTATATTATATTAGAGAAATAATACAATCATGATCTGTACATACACCACACAAAAGGAAATAGTGGAAATATAGTATGAATCTCATGGGAATAAGAAGTGAGATGAAAACCCATTACCTTGTAATTTTTTTTAGTTGAGGGTGTTTTAACTTCCTATTTGGTGGAGAAATAATTTTTATTAAATTATAAGATAACGAAATACAGAAATATGATATCATATATGATATTTTAATATTTTTTTGTTAATAATATTTCTATAGTATCATTGTTTCGGTTGTTAATTGATTCATTTTTCCTTATATGTTTTGTTACGTGAGTTTTGTTTTTTATAGATAGGATGTATTTTATTTGTATCCATAATTCTATTATGTTTTATACATTAGTTTTTAATCATAAATTGATATTTATTCTTGAATGGTTACGATGGATAATGAATCTCATCATGTTCATGGAGACGGTTATCCGTACGTACGCACGAGCGACTATACCATTGAATTGATGGTGAATTAGTATGTAATTAGATGGTATATCATATATATAGAATCATTAATATGTTATATTTATTATTTACATAAATTATACTCATTATGATATCTATACAAATAATTAAGTGTTGAACTACAGTCTACACCACGACGTGGAGACGGTAAGTCGTACATATGCACATATGGTGACCATTCCATTAATAGGATGTTTAGAATAATGAATATGGTTGTACAATAATTATAATAACATCAAAGTTTGTATAAGGTACTGGGTTTATTATTTCAGTATGGAAAAAACAATGAAAGTGGAATTGGAAGAGGAAAAGAATATTGAAAGAGATGATGAAATAATTTACTCTTCTTCGGGTTCTTCTTTTTGATTTTATAAAAATGGATCATTAGGTTGGAATTATGATCAAACTAAGTCATCTAGGATGAAGTGATGTTAGTTGGATATTATAGTAAGGTTTGGCCGAACCAAATTTCATTGGAGGTGTGATTTTGAGATAAGGGGAAACCCCTTTTACAAGTGAGGTGCTAGTAACTCTAGGAAAACATGGAAATATTATTTTATTATACAAACATATTCGGTTTTTAATGGCTCCAAAAATATTTTTTTGAGGCTAAGGTAGAGAGGGGTCACAAATACTCACAGCCAATTGGTTTTAGAAAGGTTTAAGTCACCATTTTATCCTTATCTCTTATATTTAACTCCTGGTTAAATAATTTAACATTTACCATGTCTCTTTGTGTTTTTATATTATATCTTTAATAAACTTACTATAAAATTCCAAGATAACCCAAAGTGGTTCATTAATGACATATATATTATTATATAATTCCTTTGGTCTAACCATATATTTTTTGGATTATTATATCATTTAATAATATAATATTTGTTTTAAAAACTCATCTATGTCAATTTTGACATTATTTAGTGTTTGGTTTTTCTGAAAGTCATAATGCACTTATTTCATTGAAAAAAAAAATAAATTGAATTCACTCTAACATGTAATATTTACCTATAAATTTTCTGAAATGCATCAAAAGTCTTAGTTTAAAATTATTTTAATATTTATAATATCAATTAATTTAATCATTTATTTATAACATAGTTTCTGCATCATCATTGTTTCATAATTAAATTATATAATGTAATGGATAAAAATTATAAATAAAATACCATGATATAGGAATTTTTTTATCTTTCTAATTAAAATTTATAGTCAAAATTATCTTATTTATTACCATATATTTAAAATGTATTACTTATTAAAATTTGAATTTAACACTTTTAACTATTCTTTAAATAAAATAATAATAAATGTCCTAGTCTCAACCAAGTGGTCCAAAAAAATCATATAATATTCAAAATGTTTATTTTGGTCGAAATAAAGATATCCAATATAATTATGTCATGTTTTAGGGTAATTATAATATCATTTTTATATTTTATTATCTTATTTACTTTTAATTGTGGAAAATAAAATTCAAATGTTACTATTCACAAAAAATTATTTTCATCTTATTTAACCACATCTTTCTTACTGATTTATATTGTGTCTCTCTTATTTTTGAAATTCAATTCCCAGAAGTGGTAAATTTTTTTATGCAAATTTTCTAACATGCTTAGAAGGTGGGTAAAAGATGTTAAAAAATTGGATAAAATTATATATATATAATTTTATTATGAAATGAATCCAATGAATTATATTGAAATAACATAAATGTTATGTATCTATTTTTTCATAAAATTAATTTCAATAAAATAAATAATTATTTATATAAAAAGTTAGTTTTTAAACAATAATGCAGTGTTTTTCACTATTCATCAAAAATAGAATGCTTTCAGAAAAATACCAAAAGTTCATCCTAAGATAATTTTGATATTACAAATTCAAATATGAGGTCTATATTTCAAACATAAAAACATATAAGTTTCATTAATTAATTTAAAATTAATTCCCATTGTCATAACATGAAAACAATTTTTGGGGAATTAAAAAGTAACAAAAGATTGATATGTGTTTATGTCTAGTTTAAAAGTAAAGTTACATCTGATGACCAAAATTGTATTAAATGATAAAAATATAATATAATAATACTTCAAAACCATTAAAATTTATAATTTATCATTATAAAGTTTTTTTGATAAAAAATGTTGATTCGAATTAAAATTTAGTATCTTTCACTATTCATCAAAATATGAAAGTTATCAGGAAAAACAAATTTTTTTTATCAAAACTAAATTTTTTATGTCCCGTTTCTAAAGTAGAATTTAATTTCATTAAATTCAATATAAATAAGTGTCAAATTGGATATAGAAATGTTTGTCCCTTAAAAGGTGGAAGAACTACATTTAAAAAAACATCTTTTATCTGAAAAATTGAATTTTTCATTATATTATGTCCAAGAAACACAATATATGAAAGTTAAATTTATATGGGATATATATAAAATTAAAAATTTGGTTATTACAATTCATAACCACTTTCTAAATGTCATTATCGATAGGTCATGGTGTGTTTGAACTCAATGTCGTGCACATCGCACACAATTGTATTATTCAAAGAGAAGCGTACTATGGAAGATTGGGGTGTTACAGTTAGGGTAATTATAATATCATTCTTCCTTTAATTACCATATTAACTTCTAACCATGGTAAAAAAACAAAATTTAATATTCACCAAAAAATATTTTCAACATATTGATCCACATTTTACATACAGATGTCAACTATGTCTCTTGGATTTTTGATATTCAATTCACAGATGTGGTAAAATTACGCTTAATGATAATTTGTAAATGTGCCTAGAATGTGGGTAAAAGACATTAAAAAGTTCAAAAGAAATTATATATCTAATCTTATTATAAAATGAATCCAATGCGTTACATTGGACTAATATAGTTATTATGTATCTATTTGATTTTAAAATAAATTTAAATAAAAAAACTAATTATTTTAATAAAAAAATCGATTTTAAACAATAAGGCAGTGTTTTTTACTATTAATAAAAAATTTAATGTTTTCAAAAAAATAATTATATTTAACCCAAATATAATTTTGATATTACGAATTTAAAAATAATGCCTATTTTTCCAAATTTAAATCATAGATGTTTCATTAATTATTTTAAAATTAATTCTTGTAGTCAAAACCCGAAAGCACGTATTTAAGAAGTAAAAACTATTAAATTCATGACATGTGTTTATCTCCAATTTAAATGTAAAATTACATAAAATGACCTAAATTATATTAAATGATAAAAATATAATCTAATTATAATTTAAAACTACACAAATTCATAATTTAACACATTAAATTATTTCGATTAAAACAGCTGTTTTCAATTAAAATTTAATATTTTTCACATTTCATAAAAATATGATAGTTTATAGAAAGGTACAAAAAATTTATCCAAACTAAATATGTATGTAAATGTTCTAACAAATAATTTAATTTCATTAAATTTTATATATAAAAGTCTCAAATATTGGATTTAAAAAGGGGTTTCCATTAAAAGGTGGAAAAACTAAATTTTTGAAAAAATAATACATTTATCTGAAAAATTTAATTTGTCTATATATTATTTGTAAGAAAAAAACGATGAATGTCAAAATTATATAAGATATATATATAATTCAAAATGTGGTTAATAATTTTCATAACCACATTATAAATGGCTAGTTCGATAGGTCTTCATGTGCTTGAACTCAGTGTCGCATGTCTCACAAGCTATTGAATTACATTAAAGAGATAACGTACTATGGAATTTTGGGGTGTTACATAAATTGAAAAAAGTACATGGCTATTTTTTCCCATTTCAATGATGGTTTGGGTAATTATTGCATTGCACCCATTGGACTTAGGCCTCCCACCATTCACTAGTTGACATACCAGTAACTTTGATGTATACTAAAGGATCTCCTTCATCATTTTATCCAAAGAATAATTCTCTTTGGGTTCCTGAAACATGTTTGTGTTTCCTAGGAGAATGGATAAATTTGAACTATTTTCATCATCCAAAAGATCATTCCTAAACTCCAGATTTTAGAGAACACATATTCGTGACCCAAATATCATAATACCTTCTTCATTAACATTTGACTCGGAGGTTTTCCCTTTTTTGATAGTTTCCACTTTCTCCTGAATTATCACATTATCCTATTGAGAATCCTTTAAAATTTCCAAAATATACGGTTGAGAAATTATTTGTGAAAAGATTGATGATGTTCCATTCTTTATGATTCCCATGTCCATATTCACCAAATTTATGAATATTAGATCGAGTTCAATTATCATTGATGATAGAATTGTTGGGTAATTTCTACTTAGAGCATCTGCCACCTTGTTCACTTTACCCAGATGGTAGTGAATTGAGAAGTCATAGCCTTTGATCAGCTCTACCCATCTTCTTTGGCACAAATTGACCTTTCTTTTGTGTGAATATATACTTGAGGGATTTTTGATCTATATATATTTCACACTTCTCCCCAAAGAGGTAATGTTGCCAAATTTTTAAAGTGAATATTACTATATCTGACTCCAAATCATGTATTGGATAGTTTTTAACATGACCTATTAATTTCCTTCAAGCATAGGCAATAACATTTTCATTTTTCATCAACACACAACCTAGGTACTTCTTCGAAGAATCACTAAATACCAGGAAGAGGCCTCCACTTATCAATAGTGTGGGAACATGCACATTGAAAATCCTCCTTCTCAACTCTTTGAAGATCTATTTTCATTAATAACTCCAAGAAAACATGACTCCATTTCGACTTATCTTGGTAAGAGGCTTTGAAAATCATGATAAATTTCTAATAATCGACGATAATATCTAACTAACCCGAGGAAGCTATAGATATCTTAGACAAATGTTGTCATTGGAAATCTATCAATTTCATTTTTATTGAATGGATCCATAGAGATCCAATTTCTTCTAATTATATGACCCAATATTGAGACCTCCTTCAACCAGAACTCAAATTTTCTATACTTTTCATAGAGATTCTCCTTTTTCTTGGTCTCTAGTATAATGCATAGATTCTCCTCATGCTCCCCCTTTGTTTTAGAATATATTAGAATATTATCTATAAATACTGCCACGAATTCTTATAGGTAATCTCTAAAGGCACTATTCATCATGTCCAATAAATTTTTTGGTGAATTACTGAGACCGAAAGGAATTACTATGAATTTATAGTGATCGTACTATGTACAAAAAAAACAGTCTTGTGGATATCCTCCTTCTTCACCCATAATTAGTAATATCCCGATTGCAGATCTGCCATAGAAAAGTATTTTGCTTTAAGTACATGATCTAATAAGTCATCAATTCATGGAAGATGATACATGTTCTTTATTGTGATTTTGTTGAGATCACAATAATCAATGCAAATCAGCATTGACACATCTTTCTTCTTGATGAAGTGGACTGGTGCACCGCTTGGTGAAGCACTTGGGCATATAAACACTTTATCCAGATTCTCCTAAAATGGGTTTTTATCTCCTCAAGATCCATAATATCCATTAAATATATAGTCAAGTATATTTTAAATGACCCATGTATAAGATCAATCTAAAATTAAACATATCTTCTGGGAGTAAGACCAGGAAATTCATCAGTAATGTCTTCTATAGATTCCCTCACAATAGGCATGTTTTCAAGGATGGTTTTGTCCTTAGAATCATTCATCTGATCATGATATGTATGCTCATAGTTCAATAATATCTACACATGATATGATGGTTCTATAGAATATTTATCCTCCTCCTTTAACTTATGCAGAATCGGGGGGTCGATTGGACATATAGAGAGTGATTTCTCTCTCATATTAATTTATGTATGATCTCTATAGGGAAATCCAATCAATACCATGAATTTCATCAAATTCCACTAAAGGGATTTTGATGAGGGTTTCTAGGATGTTCAGTCTGCAAATTCTGATAGGGGAGGAGTTATATTCATGGGATGCAATGATTGACTCATTTTCTGTTCTCATCAACATCTCTACTTCCATGATTTGTGGTGGTGTTGGGATTTATCTACTAAACATTAATCATATAAAAGAATGTGTAGAACCAGAATAAAAAAGAACATTCACTATTCTTGAATGAATAACTAGAGTACATGTCACCACTTCGTATTCGGGGTTCTATTCGATGGTAGTGATATAAACTTCTCACCCTTGCTACCTTAGAGTTTGTTGGTTGCCTATGAAAACCATTAGCTTATGGAATTGGTTTGAAAAGTGCCTTGGTTCATTGCAGTTAAAGAATGAAAAATTTGTCGAGGGTTGAATGGGGTGTTCCCATCCTTTATTGTAATAGCGGTTTTTTCTTGTTTCTAATTAATTGCCAGTTTCCCTTGTCTTCCACACCTAAAGGATTTCCTAAACCCATTTAGGAAAATTCTAGTGTACTTCTTTCTGCAACTTTGGAATGTGGGGTGGTGGAATTTATTATCATCGTTGGATTTATCCATTGCACCACCAAAATTAAAATCCAGTTTCCACATCTTATTCCCATGATACGCCTGAGATTTAATGATCTACATTTTGACATTGATGTCACATAGGACAGTTTACTTGTAGATATTGATGTCATGGATCTCCAGGGCATTCCATAGGCCAGGTTTTAGCCAACCATAAATATTGTCAACCTTGAATTCAGGGGCAACGACAAATCTAGAGGTTTATCACTCTTTCTTTGTGATTTTTTCCCTTATGCTCTGATAGATTCGTTATCTTTTTCTTGAGTGAAAGGAAGTCCCTTTCTATCTTATGTCGGATGGTGCGATGAAAATTTTTATCAACTTTTTTTTCAAATATACTTTTATTCCAACACCTTAATCTCTTCATCTTTCTTCCTATTTTTTATCAATGTCCTCCATTTATTAGTTACCCCCACCATACAATAAGAATACAGAAGAACATATTCTTATTCAAAACATTGATGTGTGGAGAATATCTTATCAATAGGGTTGATCCATTGTTTAACGATTGAGGAATCAGAAGATCCAATGAAAGTAGGAGGCCTTTGTCTCATGAAGCTCTTGATTGAGGTTTGTTCTATATTGGGGAGAGATCCTCTTGGCCAATTTTTCTACTCAAACCCATAGTTAACTGAGACATTATCTTGATAATGTTTTTTTATTCCCACTCCCGTCAGATTGGGAATCTCATTAGAACAGTCATCATATTGATCTTCACATCGGTTGTTAGCCTGTATCCTCTTATTACTAGTCATTGGATAGAATAAATGTAAATTTAGGGGAAGTACATAAAGTTTAATCGAATGAAAAAAGGGGTAAACAATAAATTACATTTATTTCCTTAACATCTGATTTTTTAGTCAGCTATTTATATTATCAAATATATATTCTTATAGATCTTTTTTTCCAGTAATAATGGTTCATACTAAGATTATGAATTTATGAAATCATATCTCCTGGGAATGTCGAACAAAGAGTACATGATGTCCCATTATTATGCCCCAGTTCAAGTTCAAATCTAGCCTCATGTAATGTTTTCGGGTTTTAACCCTAAATATATCTATGCTAGAGCCACCTCTACATGGTTGAATCTAGACATGGATGAATTTTATTGAAAAACCACTTACTCTATAATCACCAAAATTTATGGGTGTTTTTTTACTATACATAGTTTTATACCCAAGGATTTTACTAGTTTTTTATAATCCTAATCCCAAAAAAAACTAAACATATCATTTGATACCAACTATAACAACCATTCTCTTTATTACAAAATTAAAAACGATTTATTACAGAAAAGTGAAATTAATACAACTTTGAGGATCAAGAGTTCTAGTGTCTTGGGAAATTGGGAACATTACACGGGAACATAAAACATAATATACAAAATATTTATTGAAAAATTATGTTACATGGCCACAAAATTCCATCCTACATAGAACTTCATGGGATAATATGAGAACATACATAAGAAAAGGGTGAGTTATAATTCCCAGTAATGGAGTAATCAAATAATTACATGAAGAATGCAATACTTGTTAGGAAATAGGCATATCAGTGGATCTTAAGATAAACATGAACATAAATAAATGATATAGAATGTTTATCATAACATGGAAATGTGGAAACAACATTTAACCTGATATTAGTATGATCCATGGCTCATTGCACATGGAAAATGAGTAAACCCTCATTTAACTTGAAATAGAATGAGTAAACCCTGTGTTAGGTCCACCTGGCTGAATACCCTGAGGGGGGGGGGGTGAATCAGGGTATGACTGATTTAAAATTAAATCCCATTATGATCTTGTTTCACTATTAAGAAAAACACTCTTCTCTCTCTTTCCTGTTGCATAATATAAATAGAAAGTAAAGCATGCAGATGAAACAGAAATGTTTACTTGGTTCACCCTCACTGGGCTACATATACGGAGAATACGCAGACAAGTTTCTGGTCAAACCAAATTCAACTAAACTTCACTAGCTATGGATAAAATGCTCAGGAACAGTCACTCTGTCCTAGGCTCACTGCCTTTACAAGGTTTAGGGTCCACTCACTGCTTTCCCAAGGGTCACTCCCTGTTTCTCTCTCTCTGGATCACTGCCGGTGGAGAGGATCACCTACTTCATTTTCCATTGCTCACTGCTCTGGAAGGGATCCACTAACAGTTTATAGACTTGTAGGTCTCTTCATTTGCATAAATACACGCAACCTCAACTATTTATAGATTCTCTATTAAAGACCAACTATCATCCACTGATGAATAACCCTTTGCCTCTTAAACACTAGGCAATTCCTTTGGAAACACCTTCGCAAAGCACCGTACTTCACGAGGCTCCCAATTACACGAAGCTCAAACAAGCCTTCACGAAGCTCCTTCCTTTTCGCGAATCTCACAATTTCACAGAGCACGGACCGTCACAAAGCTCAAGCCTTTGCAATGCATAGGCCATTGCAGAGCTTAAGTCGTCACAAAGTGACTTCCCTCACGATGCTCACTGAGCCAACGCGGAGCAAACGACTTTCGCAGAGCTATAATAACCACCGCGAAGCACTTCTTTCGCAAAGCACACTTCCTTCACGAACTTCCTTCACAAACCGAGAGCAAAGTATATTCACTGAAAATTCTCTGTACTTCTCTCGAGGGGGTCAGCATTTATTTATAGAAAATTCCACTGACCCTCGACCCTTCCTCGCGAAGTTAGTGCCACATCATTGCAAATCGCGAAGCTCCGAAGTTCCTGCCAGAATTCTCTCAATATCGCGAAGCACCACGACAATTTTTTGATCGCGGAGCTCATCATAATCATGGAGCATCACCATCAACATTCCTTCGCGACTTCACCGTAATGTTCCCTCGCAGAGACCTTCACCACCGCGATGCGCTTCAACTTTACCGTTCACGAAGCTTTGACGTAGCTGCGAAGAATCACAGCCATCATTCTTCTAGGCTTTGCGAATTCCAAACCATGAATCATCTCTTCGCGAAACTCATGCCTTTTACATATTTAATTATGATCTTCATGGAAATCCTATTTTCTCGATGCTCACCAACCTCCAAATTTTGGACCCCAAAAATTTGGCAAACACTGGGAAATAGCGCCACCATGTACTACTCTTTTGCACCGCCTCTAGATCGTCCTTCCCTTTATCATCTTTCTTTGGTAACATGGATTCTCAACAACTCCCCTGGAACTCGACAATTTTCCATGGAAACCTGCTTTGTCAACAAACACAATCAACCCAAAAATACTGCAATGTTACCTTGAGGGATTTTTTCCCAACAATCTCCCCCTTTAGGTTTGTTGACAACAATTCGTAACTCTTCTCAGAATGATTTTCTGGACATTGATACCTCACCGAGTCTTCTCCCAGCCACTACCACCATTCGCCTCTTGGGATTATGATAGCATTCAAGGATTCACTTAACACATATTCTAATCCCACATGAGAAATGCTTAGCGTGAGAAACAAGAGTAGTATGAAAAGTTAATCAATGAATCACTTCATGTCATACCTCAATTGTCGATTCCAAACTGATAACAATAGCTAAATTAATACCAATTGTTGAACCACACTGATACCAATTCGTGATAGCTGGACACCTTCTCACACATTTCCAACATCACTATTCTGCTTTTATCACGATCCTCAACTGTCATGATATATAGTCTTTGATCGATCACTTCTATCATCGTCAGATTTAAACTCTCCCCCTATCTCAAAGCTCCCCCTATCTTGCTGCTCCACCTAACAGCTTCTCCCCATATCATCCATGATTTCTCAAATAGCCACACTGTCTCCCCTTGAACAATCACTATTTTCTCCCCCTTTGTCAACGAACCCAATGTTCGCTCCTTTGTAGTCTGTAACAGAATAGAGAACACACATCAACACATTAGGGAAAAACACATCATACATTTGGGAGGGGGGGGGGGGGTTCACATACACACTCTTTTAAGTGTGGGGAGTCGACTGAACTCCCAGAGCCAGTCGATCCCTCTCAAAAGATTCCTTGGGTAAGGCCTTTGTTAGAATGTCTGCAACCTGTAGCTCTTTAGGAACGTACTCCAACTTCACTATTCCCTGCTCAACCTTATCCTTGATAAAATGATACTTTATCTCACTGTGCTTTGTCCTTGAATTATGGATGGGATTTTTTCTCAGATTGATAGAACTTGAGTTATCACACTGGATTGCGATCTGAGACTTTACTTCAATTCCCAAATCTTCAAGCTATTGTTTCATCCACAATAACTGTGTGAATGCTTGAGTGGCTGCAATATACTCAGCTTCTGCAGTGCTTAATGAAATGAAATCTTGCTTCTTTCTTATCCATGAAATACACAATCCCCCAAGATAGAATGCACCACCTGACGTTGATTATCAGTCATCTGCTGATCCGGCCCAGTCGGCATCTTTATAACTCAATAACACTGATTGAGATTTGTCATTATACATCAAACCGAAATCCACCATTCCCTTGATATATTGAATAATTCTTTTCACTATAAGCATGTGGCTTTCCATGGGATTACTCTGATATATTGCTGCATGGAATGTGGTGAAAACAATATCAGGCCTTGTTGCGGTCATTTACTACAATCTACCACTATGTTTCCTATATTCTGTGATATTAACTGCCTTGTCATCCTCATCTTTTGATAATTTCATCCGGGTAGCAACCAGAGTCATCATCTCCTTGTAATTTTCCATTCCAAATCTTCTCATAACCTCTTTATCATACTTTTATTGAGAAATGAATGTTCCATTCCTTCCTTGTGTCACCCTAAGACCATGAAAAAATGTTATCTCTCCAATCATTGGCATTTCAATCTATTTTTTCATGAATTTGGTGAACTGTCTACACTGAACATCATCTGATCCACCAAATATTATGTCATCAATATAAACCAGCACCATCATCCTTTTATTAATATTGTTGTTCAAATAGAGATTGTAATCAATCCCACCTCACTAGAAACCAAGCTTATTCAAGTACTGATCAAGCCTTGTGTACCATGCTATTGGTGCTTGTTTCAGCCCATACAATACCTTCTTCAGCCTGAAAACTTTGTTCTCATCCTCATGAATAAGAAAAACATCTGGCTTCTCAATATTCACATCCTCTTCCAGAACACCATTCAAGAATTCGGATTTTAAATCCATCTAGAACACTTTAAACTTTCTTTGCACTGCTATGGACAAAAATAATCTGATTGTCTCCAGCTTTGAAACTGGTGCAAATGTCTCATAAACATATATTCCCTCTATATGGGAGTATCCCTTGCACACTAGCCGTGATTTGTTCTGAATCACTGTTCCATATTCATTCGTCTTGTTGCGATAGACCCATTTAGTCCTGATGACAATCTTGTCTGCCGGCCTCGAAACAATCTCCCATGTCTGGTTCTTCTCAATCTGATCAAGCTCTTCATTCATATCCTAAACACAGTTTTAATCTTCAGTTGCATCGAAAAAACATTTCAGCTCTACCTGAGATAAAAACGATGTTTCCTATAATGAATTCATTCTTCGAGTCTGAACTGGAGCTGACTGATCACCAATGATATACTGCCTATAAATTTCAGCTCGACTATTTGGCTTCCATGCAGACACAAACTTGACAACTTCTTGTTCATCATCAGTATCTTCTTCTAAGTTAGCCTCATCCACTTCTGGTCCCCCTGTGTTGCTTACCTCATCATCACTTTCATCCATAAACACTTCACTAAGTCGTTGATTATTCTGTTCATTTTCGACTACAGTGACATCATCACTCTCAACAATTATCGCCAGCCTTTTGTTGAAGCATTTATATGCTTTAGTTTTCCCTGAGTAGCCAAGGAATATCCCCTCATCTCCTCTTGACTCAAACTTCCTGTGATTTTCTTTACTGAGAATAAAGCACTTACTTCCAAATATTAGAAAGTATTTCAATGTTGGATTCTTTCTGTACCACATTTTATATAGAGTATTCCCTTCCTTCGGACATAATAGAGACCTGTTCGAAATATAGACCGATGTAAAAACTGATTCCTTAAAAAATTTATCTGGTAGGTCTGTTTCAATAAGTATCATTCTGGACATGTTGTTGATGATCCAATTTCTCCTCTAAACCACACCATTTTGTTGGGGAGTTCTCACTGATGAGAATTGATGCCTTATCCCGTGTTTCTCGAGATAGTTTTCAACTTGACTATTTGGGAATTCCGTACCATTATCAGTACGAAACTTCAGAAGCTTCTGCCCAAGAATCCTTTCTGATTCCCTCCTATACTGGTTTATGAAATTGAACACTTATGTCTTATGGGTAATGAAAAATACCCATGCCATTCTGCTATAATCATCAATGAAAAGAACATAGTACCTTTTCCCATTTATAGGTCGAGGTGAGATAGGTCCACATACATCAACATGCACCAATTAGAGCACTCCAGTTGATTTTTTTCCTTTGTCCTGTATGTCTTTCTGATGATATTCCCTTGTTGGAAAGCAACACACGTATTAGTGAGATCACGTGATAGTTTGGGAAGGTCTCTAGAAGCATCACACTTTCCCATATCTTCCATGGATGGTTGGCATAGATGTCCAAGCCGCTTATTCCACAGCTGGTTTTCTTCCTCTCTGGATAAAAGTCACGAATATTCTTCCCCACCTACAAGGTCATGATTTCCCTTTGTCCTGTTTCCCTATAGACCTACTTCTCCATATTTTACTTTCACAACACACATATTCTTGGTAAATCTGATAGATTTCCTAGAGTCACACAGTTTACAAACACTGAGCAGGTTATGACTGAGGCCCTCTACTAGAAAGGCATCATCACGTCTCATCTCTTTGCCCCCAAACATGGCCTTCCCTGAGCCAAAAATCTTCAGGCCTTCATCATTTCCAAATTTGACAACACCTTCTTTGTAATATTTTATGCCTGTAACAAGATCCTTATTACCCGTCATGTGAGATTTGAAACCAATATCAAGGATCCACACACCAGAGTGATATGATGCTTTAAGGGCAATCTTTTCCACCACAACCTTCTCATTTTTCTTCTTCTTGGTTCGTACGTTTTCCTTCACACTCAGCATGGATTGAGATTTCTGTTCTATCTCAAAGTATGATGGACCAGCATCATCTTGCAAAGCTGCAAATCTATTCTACCTTTTAAACTCACCTATTGGTTGATCGATTTGCTTCTTGAGAATGTTTTGATTTTTTATTGGCACATTTCTATGAATGGTCGAAGTGTAGTACCTAGCCATGTGCCCAAATCCTTCACACCCAAAACAGTTTCCTTCAGAATATGTTCTGAAAAACCATCCATTTATTGGCTTCCACCAATGTTCTTGTTCCTTTCTATATCTCTTGGATATGGAACACACATATTGTGAATGTCCCATCTTCCCAAAACAATAACACCTGATATAAGATGCATTCCTTTGTGTTACATCATCACTACGATTTTCTCTTTGGGATCTCTAAATATTCAGATTCTGCTTTGTACCCAAATCAACCTTCAATTTCGGGATGGGTGCTTGCGGTATGACATCAACTGCCTTAGATTTTTGATTCTTATCAAGCCCTGAATCAGTATTAGAATTTGAGCTCACATATTGTTTCACTCCTGCTAAACTACTAGCCACCTCTTTCATCTTTTCTGTATTCTGAATGGCCAGCTTTTCTGATGTCACATTGGGGGTCATGAGTTTTTCTTGATCCTTTAGTTTTCTTCGTAGGCTGACCACTTCTACATCAAGTTCTTCGATGCACTTCACATGATATTTCAATTTTATATTCAAGCCATTGATCTCCCTTTTCTGTTCTTCAATTTTGAGCTTATACTCCCTAACTGATTCTGAGTTCTTTGGTGTTGATGTCTTGAGTTTCTCAATTTCTTCAATCAACTCAGACTTCTCTTCTTCCTACTACTTCATATAGAGTTTAGCATCACGAGCCACTTTGTTATCTTTATTTTTTTGGCTATCCAAACATCTATCTCTTCATGTTCGGCCTCTAACTCATCTTTAATGTCAACTCTTCCCTCGACTTATTCTTCTTCATCATCACCTTCGGTTCGTTCTTCTCTTGAAAACTACCGACGACTGCCAACATAGAATTTTCACCACAGTATTTCCAATTTTCAATCTCTTATACCTCTTCAACCTCAGACTCATCTGGAATGTGTATTTCTTGTGATAGAATATTCTTCTTCTTAAATAAATTTCTCTGTAACTACTTATTTCCTTTCACATAGGCTGAAGATTTCTTCTTGGGAATTTCAACTTCATCTTCATCATTTTCTTCTTGAAACATGTTGGGGCACCTTTCCATAAGATGTCCAACCTTTACACATTGAATACAAGAAAGTGGAAGCTTCCCTTTAATATTTCCTTTTCCTCTTTGAAGATTTAAGGAGAGGAATGACATCACCTCATCTGTCTCTGCTTCTTCCTGCGATTCTTCAATGGTATGCTTCTTCATGGCCTTAAATTCCACCTCTTTGGATTTACCTTTGTCCATTTCATCGTTATCATCATTCCTCATTTCGTATGTAACAAGGGTACTATGCAGGTTATCCAATGTTTGCACTTTTGGGTCTTTATCTTCCATGACTTAGACTTTTGGATTAAAAAAGGTGGAAGTTTTCTCAAGATACGCTTCACAATCATTATATCTTTGATTATTTCTCCAAGACCCCGCATGTCTTCCACAATAGCATTTACCCTGTCAAAAAATGTATCAACAGATTCATTGGGTTTCATTCTCAGATCTTCATAATTGTTCCACAACACTTATAGATTTTCCTCTCTGAACATTGTATCCCCTTCATATATATTCAAAATATTTTCCCACATGGCATGTAACATTTTTCATGACATAAACTTTGTATAGATGTGATTGGAAAGGGCTCCCCATAAGGCATTTATTGTTTTGGCATCAGCATCCAATTAACTATGCTCAGCATCTGACAATGCACCACTAGTAATATTAGTTGTGATACCATGAATAGCTACTGAAAATACATCCATTCCCAATGATCAGAAATAGTGTTGCATTCGATTCTTCCATTTCTGAAAATTACATCCGTTGAAGATTGGATTCCCATTATGATTAGTGACCTCCATTGAGAGAAGAACAACTGTCAACCTTCCCTCTGATACCAATTGTTAGGTCCACCAGGATGAATATCCTGAGAGGGGGGGGGGGGGGTGAATCACGGTATGACTGATTTAAAATTAAAGCCCATTCTGATCATGTTTTGCTATTAATCAAAAGACACTTCTCTCTCTTTCCCGTTTCACAATATAAACAGAAAGTAAAGCATGCATAGTACATAGCGATGTTTACTTGGTTCACCCTCACTAGGATACATCCAAGGAGCATATGCAGACAAGTTTCCTGTCATACCAAATTCCACTAAACTTCACTAGATGTGGATACAATGTTCGAGAACTGTCACTCTGTCCTAGTCTCACTTCCTTTACAAGGTTTGGGTTCAACTCACTGCATTCCCAAGGTTCACACCCTGTTTCTCTCTCTCTGGCTCACTGCTGTTGGAGAGGATCACCTACTTCCTCTTCCATTTCTCATTTCTCCAGAAGGGATCCACTCACAGTTTATAGACATCTAGGTCTCATCATTTTCATGAATACATGCATCCTCAACTGTTGATAGATGCTCTGTTAAAGTCTAACATTCATCCACTGATGAATACCCCTTTTCCTCTTAAACACTAGGAAATTCCTTTGGAAACACCTTCGCAAAGAACCCTACTTAGCGAGGCTCCCAATTTCGCGAAGCTCAAACAAGCCTTCACGAAGATCCTTCCTTTTCGCGAATCTCACAATTTCGCGGAGCTCAAACCATCGCAAAGCTCAAGAATTGTCAATACTTAGGCCGTCGCGGAGCTCAAGTTGTCGCAAAGCGACTTCCCTCATGAAGCTCACTAAGCCAACACAGAGCACACGACTTTTGCGGAGCTAGAATACTCACAGTGAAGCTCTTCTTTCACGAAGCACACTACCTTCGCGAACTTCCTTTGCAAACCGAGAGCAATGTATTTTCTCTGAAAATTTTCTCTACTTCTCTCAAGGGGGTCAGCCTCTATTTATAGGAAATTCCCTCGACTCTCGACCCTTCTGCGCGAAGTCAGTTCCATGTCAGCTCCAATCCCAAATCTCCAAAGTTCCTACAAGAATTCTCTCAAAATTTCGAAGCACCATGGAAATTTTCTGATCGCGGAGCTCGTCGTAATCGTAGAGAATCACCATCAACATTCCTTCGTTCCTTCACCATGAAGCTCCCTTGAAAAGCCCTTCACCCCCGCGATGTGCTTCAACTCTGCCGTTCGTGAAGCTTTGACGTAATCGCGAAGAATCCCCGCCTTCATTATTCTAGGATTCACGAATTCCACACCATGGATCCTCTCTTCGCAAAACTCAGGCCTTTTCCATATTTAATTATTATCTTCATGGAAATCCTATTTTCGCGATGCTCACCAACATCCAAATTTTGGACCCCAAAAATTTGGCAAACATTGGGAAACACCACCACCATGTACTGCTCTTTTTACCACCTCCACATCATCCTTTCCTTTTTCATCATTCTTTGTTAACATGGATTGTCAACAAATCCCCTAGAACTCGACAATTCTCCAAGGAAACTTTCTTTGTCAACAAACACAATCAACCCAAAAATACTGCAATGTTACTTTGAGGGATTTTTTCCCAATACCCTCATTGCACATGATATATCCTGATACTAATATTTAACCAATGTACTGGAGAGCTATCAGGGAGCACCATTCATAATAATTTAATTTCATTCCATGAGTAAGTGTTCCACATAGATCATACCACATGGATTCATTAAACGTCATAATTTATTCCATGAATAAGAGATATGAAATACATAAATGTATTTCCTAAATCAAAAATTACATTTTAATAAAGGTGAATTCCCTTGATAGAGAAATTGGTTAGGTATTTACTTACACGATGATTTTGGCCCGGGAAATTTGGGTGTGACTTTGGTACCATAACGATGTCAAATAGAAATATTAAAATGGGTTAATGAGAGAGAACTGAGTCTCTCATAATTTATACTAGAAATGGACAGTATGTGGGTTATGTAAAATAATATCTCAATGTATTCAATGGAATTTATATGCATAATATAAATTTATTTCTTGAATGTAAATGAGGGGGTGAAATCTCTTACGGAATTTTAGCATGGTAACAGGTGTAACTATGAGGCATTAATGAGAGATAAATGAGTATATCATCATTAAAACATAAGGATGTTAGTATAGGGGAGGATTTAAATCATATCCCAAAATTTTAATTAAAAATAAAATGGGCATAATAATATAAGGAAACTTGGACATAAATAAAAAGGAAGGAAAGTGAGGATCCCTTACATGAGTGAGTAAATTCAAGAGCTTGAAGATGGGATTTTTGAAATCATGGGTCACCTTCATAGGATTATAGAGGAGGGAAGGATAGGGACGTGCTACCAAGGATTTTAGTGAAGATAAGTGGAATCTATGGTGGGTTTAAATTGGAAAAGTGAGGTAAATTCATTAATATTTTAAAAACATTGGTTTTAAAATCTATATAATATAATATTCAAAAAAAAACCTTATCATGTTTTCTTCCCATGGGATTTTCCAAAGGGAACTAATAGAAAATATTATTAAACTATTAGGATTTCTAATGTAGAGTTAAGTAAAACTCTCAGAGAAATAATTTTTGAAATATATAATTTTTTATACGTCTTGGAAGGTCCACTAAGGCATCATAAAATTAACCAACAAAACATAACATTACATTATTTTAAAGGAAAACATATATTGGATGAATATAAATTCTATAGTATTTTAATACATCATGATTGGTTCATGATGATGCCATTAAACACCATATATATTTAGACGATTGTTTACAACTTTGGAGGACGATAAAGAGGAAGACATTGTAGATAAATGTGGATCCTATTAGAGACATAAATGAATCTAGGGAGAAAACAATGTTTGAGGTTGGGTTTGAGTCTTTGAAGGGATAGTCTTCCTCATTGGTGATGAGTCTTGGTCCAAAGATTTATGTTGGTAGATACACCCCAAATATTGGCATGAATGATACTCCTAAGGCAAGTTCACATCACGGTATGATGGTGAAATATTCAGTTACTAGTCCTATAATGGATAGGAATGTGAAGGTTTATAAATATAATCTAGACCTGTATGATGATGGTATACAAAAGGAAATTAAAGGTGCAATTAATTTCCTTATAAATAAGGGTGCCTAAGATGATCCTTCTATATGGTGTCTTTTGGGGAAAGGATACATGAAACTGGAGACCACTAAATATTTCCCACCAGTAAGATAATTTCAATCAAAATAATGCTCAAAAACATGTTCAATTTCATTAGGATATGCAAAAAATCTTTCATGAGAAATGGATAAACATCACTGATGATGAATGGGTGAATGTCGGTACCCTCTCAAGGCATCAGGTAGTGGTGGGAAAACCTCCATAAGGATGCAATCTTAAATGGAAAATAAAAAGGTGAATTATAGTGAAGGTTTTATCATTGTTCCATTGAAGAGGAAATTATATAAGGACTTTTCTAATATACCATAGAATGTTTCTATCAGAATGTCTTCTATGTTCACATGAAAGGAAAATTTAGAAATCCATAAGATCTTAAATCAAGGTAAGTCACTATATGAGTGGGAAATTGTTGATTATTCTAAATATGTAATTTATATATCCTATTATGATATTTAGATCTATTTTATGATGGATGTGGAAATCTTTTTTTGTTTAACCCCATTCACCTCCTTTGTACTTTTTCTTTCTTTTTAATAAATGGTCAGAAGCATTACTTCTGGTTAGACTATACTGGTTAATTTTACCTCTTATGTAAATTAAATTATTTATAAATGATTATATATTTTGCTTTATAATAATTAAAATTATATAATAATATCATATTAATTATTGGTCAAAAATGAAAAAACATAAAAAATTAATTACCACGGTTTTTGTAAAAACTGGTTTACCGAGGGTCAAACTAAAAAGATAAGGGATAAAATATCAAAGATATTTTATTAAATTTTATTAGATGGGAATATTTATAAACTTATTACTATAGGATATATTTTATGTGATTTTGGGACACATTTCAATCAAATTGATAAATATATTAATTTAATCAATGGAAAAGACAATAAATCATACTATTGCTGTTAAATATTAACTAAGTGTCCACATAGAGGAAAAGTAATATGTGAATAGATATTTATTTTCATTTTGATCATCATGTAATTTATTTCATGAGTGTAATTTGTTTTTAATTTTTAGTAATTATATATATAGATTAAATTTTTAAGAAACTCAAACTAAGTAATTAATTAATTAATAGACAAATAAAATAAATGATAAAAAAATAGTAAATGTAATATTTATTCAATTAATTATTGAGTCGCTTAATTTTTTAGATAAATATAACATGAATGATATATGTGAGGATAATATATCTAAGTCTACTTTTTTTTTTGATGTTTTTTGTTCAAAATAAATTAATATAGTCAATCTTTATATAAATATTATATTCTAAAAAGTAGTATTCTATTAAATGATTTTAAATTACTAAAAATCCTATCCTTTGTAAAGATAATGAATTTTTTAAATATATAATCCATTCTCTATTCATGTACCAATGGTATTTTTATAATAATTTCACTGACCCCTAAATAATAGAATCTTCATTACCATGGTAAAGGATAAATTGGTTTTTTGGCGTAGCATGCATTTGTATTAAAATTAACATTACAAACACATATGGTTTTAATTTTATAATTTTTATTTCATATTTAAAGACAATGGGTAAAATGTATCTAATTAGGATCATTAATTTAGTCTTAAAATAACAATATACTAAAATGGTAAAAGTAAGGAAACATAGTAGTTAAAGAAGAAAATGTTTAAAACATATATTTTTTTTGTATTGGTGGAGTTTATCGACCATATCATCCCGATAATCATTTAAATTTTAATTTTTTATATACTTGGTGTGAGATTTACTTTCCATTATAAAATAATTTTGGTATTTACAGAAATCTCACTCTTCAATTATAAAAGGAAACCTCCTCTCCTCATTTAGTAACACTTCTAAATCCATTTGCATCAACCCACAATTAAAACAATCTCCCCTTAATATACTTATCCACATTAAAGGGGATATGGTATTTGAAAAAATATAATATAAGGGACCTTAAGAAGATATCCAATGGAGAGTTCTCTAAGAGAATGATATCATCATAACAATGTTATTTCATTTTCTTTCTTATTTTTCCACCTTCAAATATGTATTAACACTTAGAATAAAAAAATCATTAAATTACATATAATTATATGGTATTATGATTATATCATAAAATTTATCTATGTAATACTCCATCAAATGGGAAAAAAATCCATTACTCGTGTGTATGAAATCCATCGCCTCATGATCTACTGCAATTCATTTTACCTCGGCACATTTCAAGGATAGATATAATGATAAATTTAAAATATATTTATGATATTTATAACATTAATAAACTATTTTAATTATAATATCACATATACATTCTTATAATCCAATCATTTGGGAAACATTAACGTCTCTCGTGCGTACATGTAGACTACCACCACTATATAGCGATCAGAAACAAATTCCATTATATTTTCACATTTATGGTAATAATGATAGATTTAATGAATATATTTAATATATATGACATGATATTTATTGTTTACAATTATTATATCACACAATTACTTACCATTACACCCATGATAAAATGATATCGTCTCTCTTGCGCACATAAAGCTTAACATTTTTATGAACTGATGTAATTCATTTTCCAGTTTTAATATCCATTTTTTAAAATAAATAAATAAAATAATTAGATATGATTTTTATATCATTAATGTAATTATATATATAATGTTACACTATCCTATACACAAAAATTTTAACTTTCATAAAAATGTACTAAAGGTAAAACATTACAATTAACCCTTGAAACAAAAACAATAAAAAAATTGTTAACAAACTGTTTTTAAGATGTTTTAAGGGGATAATATATGATATTATAAAAATGAATATGATTATTTTTTATATTAATAACATTGTTATAAAAAATATAATGTTGTTTAAATTTCATTCAACTAAAATTAATTATGAGGTATGAGATTTTGCCTTCATTTCTATTCATTGCGTCATATTGTAATGTTATGCACCTAATTATGTCATATGGTGTATATAAAGACCCTTATACAAGTAATATCATGAATAATTTCTTAATTAATTATATTTATTTTTTTAATTGGGATTATTTCTTCCAAAGGGGTTTGAATTTAAAATTACCAATTTGTAAGGAATTTCATAACTCATTTTTTTCATTTTGTTATGATACATATTCATTATCACTAAGATGACAAGATTACATGTGTAAGAAATTTTAATAATACTATTAATTATTTAAAATTTTTATAATTTTATTTAAATTTAAAACATGTAATTCATTCAATGATTAACTATCACTCTAATGATATGATCATTATAAAAGAATTCATCTCAATTTTTACCCAATTGGAATTAGTTGAAATTATCCACCAATTTATTTTTATACGGTGTATATAACTCCCCTTTTTGGTTTTAATCATGTATATATACATATTATTGATTAATTATGATTCAATTCACATTATTATTTTATAAGTAATGTTCAAAAAATATGGTCTTATGTCTCTTTTGATCAGTTACATTTTCTTATATTTTCCAAAATATTTGATTTTACAACACAACCTATAGTTCTTATGAATTAAAAGTCCTATATCAATTTTTGTTTATTTAAATTCTATTTAAATATTAAATTTATTTTGATAATTTTTGATTGGAAATTACAATTCTCATAAATATTCATATTCTTTGTATCATGGATAAAATCATTGGATATATTGTATATTGTTTGTACATAAAACATTTACATTGAAATACATTTTATTAAGTGGTAAAGTATTGACAAATATATATTTTAAAATTAATAAATATTTTCTTCATAAGGAACATTTTTCATGAATTAAATTGATCACTTCATATATGTAGAATGCTTTGGACATATAGTAAATGGAAGGACCCAGAGTTTTCTAGCCTTATATCCATTAGTAGGTCTAATAAGACAAACAATTTTAAAACATTAAATGGGGTTTACATAAATTTTTGAAAAATATATTGAATGGTATTGAAGGAATAAATACCATGATCTTTGAGATCATAGTGTCTAATATTAATCATTTCCCTCATTGATAACAGAATTATTATTATCTATGATATTTTCACATTGATATTATCCATTGATTCATTTCATTATCAGTTTATTTATTAAATTAAATGAGTTTAAAGTAATTAAACTTTCTATATTGATTTTAACTTATCTAATCATGTTTTAAAGTTATTTATTAAATTTTACAAATGTTAATATATTTAGCTTTCTATTTTGATTATACCTTATTGATTATGATTTAATTATTCATAATAAATTTCACTTTAAATAATTCATTCTATGTATCTGAGCCCACAATGATTTTTGTTCCCATACCCTTGATAGGATGAATTAATATTTTAATTATTTTTTTAAATTTTACTATTTTTATTTCATATTTTCAATTATAATGAAAAACTCAATCATGAATCGAGTTTATATATACAATTAAACTTATAACACCCTAAGATTTTGTGAATATAATTTTCTAATTAATTTCATGTTTTAGATAATTTTATTTCATTGAAATAGTATGTTTATTATTAGTTACTTGAAATAATGAGTTTTTCATACATTACTTGAAAGGCCGAGCTAAGATTTATTTACAAACAACATTGAGTTTAAAAGAAACATGCCATATT
Source organism: Viscum album (assembly GCA_963277665.1). Lineage (NCBI taxonomy): Eukaryota > Viridiplantae > Streptophyta > Magnoliopsida > Santalales > Viscaceae > Viscum > Viscum album. Next base: position 1,740,231,606 of record OY728125.1, on the reverse strand, counting down.
ATTAAAATATTATTATTTAATATGATAGATGTGAACTTTGTGTTGTACTTCTGTTTATGAATAAGATTAAATAAATTATGAAAATATTTTTTAAAAAATTATATAAAATTAATTTTTTGTTGTCCAATTAATTATATAAGAAAATAAAAACCTTAAGAAAAAATAGGAAATCATTCTCTTAAAAATTAATTTTATACGCACAAGTGTGTTTTATAGGAATAAATTAAACAAATATTTTTTTAATTTAATATAATTTAATTTATATAATATATATTAAATAAAATTTTTAATATTCATATTATATGTATTGTAGTCCAGAAATAAGAATAAATCCAATTTTATGCTTTAAAATATCTTTTTTAATGTAAAATTTTCACATTTCACACATATATTAAAATTAAATTTTAAAAATTCTGGAAAACTAATTTTATAAAATTAAATTAAATTTTGATGTAATAATATCAAAATTATGTTAGGTTGAATTTTTGGTTTTTTTAGGAAATGTTTCCTTTTAGGATGAATAGTGAAAAATGATGAATTTTAATTGAACAATGCATTTTCATTTAAATTATTTTATCAAGTTAAATTATATTTTGAATTGGTTTTAATGTAATATTATTTAAATTATATATAAATTAATATAATTTATTTCATTATAATCAATTTAATGTAGAATTTTGATTTAAAAAAATTTCATACTTATGAACTTGGAGTGACCCTTGATTACTATGATGGTTTGGTCAGTGAACCTATTCTACTATGAGGATTGGGATGACACTAGGGATGGTGGTTTGTGTATCCAAGAGGTGTAGCCACACATAGAGTGCCCTTATATGTTTTTTAAATGACCCTTGACTACTATGGAAATTATTTTCTATGCTTATATGTATTTCATAATTTTATTCCCTATACAAATTTTATGCTTTCATGGATCATGTTATCTAATTTACTTATAATTCATGTATTACCTACTACTGGTATTTATGACATAACTCAATATTATGATCTTTTATGTAAAGGGTATAACACTGTGATAATGTTTCTCAAATATTTTCCTTAAATAATTTAATTTCATTGGTAGCTTATGTTTCATGCAAAACCGAGTTTAAATAATCCATGATTTAGTATTCAACTATTAACATGATTTTATAACCAAACCTCTACATTGGATAATATGAATAATAATAACCATATTATGAAATATATTTATTGATAGGAAATAAATAGTTAATTTTTAGTAAGGACATTTAATTCTTCAAAAATTAGTTTTCTTAAAATCAATATTTCATTACAATCAATGAGAAAAAATATATAATTAATGTTATCAATTTTAGAAAATTTATTTTGAAAATAAAATTTATTTTTCAATTAATAATGTCAAAATTAACTTAGGATTATTTTTGGGTATTTTCTAAATTTTTTAAAATTTTAATGAATAGTGAAAATACATATTTACAATGAAAATGTATTTTTCTTTTAATTAATTTACAAGGTAAAATTCAATTTTTTATAATTTTTAATATTTAATTAGTTAATTTTTATTAACAATAATAAAATTATTTTTATTTAAAATAATTATATACATAAATTTATAATAAGTACATTTTATAATTAAAATGACATATTTTAGAAAAATTATTTTTCATAAAATTTTTATAGTGTTAAATTAATATTATATTCGACACTTATATGTTTTGAATTAGTAAAAATTAATTAAATATTTGAAATAATAAAGTTTAATTTTTGTAAATATATTGCTTTTATTTTTATTCATATGAATAGTTACCTTCGTAATTTTCTGTTACGAAAGGTAAGGATAAATATGGTAATTAAGGGCTAAAATAGTATCATAAGGACTATAAAATAAACCTAAAACATTATGAAATATTATTGGAAGAATTAAATTCCACCCTTAACACCTAAGGTCCAGATTTAATAATATTATGGATACCTTTCTTTGAAAATGACATAGATATTATTAAAATCAAAGAATGTGACAAAATCAAAAACTCGTATTTTTTAAGTTTATTATTTTTTAGAAAAGTTTATCTAGGATATATCTTCAGTCTTATATCTTATGTAGAAATATAAAATAATTATTAACATATAGGAAATTTATTTCTAATTTTTGGTGAAGAAATAAGAAGATTAAATTATTACATAATAATAGTAGAATTATTATTAAATTAATGAAAAAATAAAATAAATGATATTAAAAATATTAAAACAAATATTATTTTAGATATATAATATTATTCAAAATTATATAGATATCCATGATTTATTTGGATATAATAAAATATATTTTTTAATTTTAATTATTTTCTTGCGTATTTTATAGCCAAAGAAAAGAATAGTTTCTAATTTGACAATAATGATATTTTATAGGATTAATATTTTATTATGTTATTTAAAAAATCATTAAATATTGAAAATATAAATTAATTATGATATAATAAAAAATTTCATAAATTGTACAATTATTTTAATGAAACCATATAATTAAGTATTATATCTTTTTTATATTTAAAAAGATGTTACAACAATTAAAATTACAATTGGTTTATTAAAGATTAATCAAAATGATACGGTTTAAAATAAATCCAAAATAGGTATAAATTTTATTGTTTGATGATATTAAAAACTTATCTTATCTTTTATTATAATCTTTCTCCATTTGGTTGTATTTATATAGATATTGAATTTAATATAATTTAATCTTTTGAGAAATTTCCAAAAACACCCCTCTCATCCCTTATAAATACCACCCCTCGCAACCCATTCTCCTCACACGTAATATGAATTATATCTTATCAATATTGTGAAAAATTAAATTCGTAATCCTCTTCATCATTTCCATGCAGTTTTGAATTAAAAAAACCAATTTTGGTTCTTTAATGGTTCCTTTAAGGAGGTGATATTGAAGATTTACCTTTCTGAAACAACCACCTTTTAATTTCATTTATTCTTCTACCTTATCCTCACCTGCTTCACAAATGATAGCATAAAAACACCAATATCATGTATATAATTTATTTTTATATTTCTAATTTAATATATTTTATCCATATTTACTCTCATATCCTCTTATTCAAGGAAACAAAACAGTTTTCCAAATTATGGTGGTTTACCATCTATGTGGATAATGAGTTTTCTTTTTCTATAACCACCATCAATAATCATATTAAAACAATTATCATGGTTAATAATGATTTTAAAATGTATATTAAATGTTTTAAACATTATAGAAATAATATATTGACATAATATTAATTAAAAAACTAGTTCATGATGGATCAAAAACCCCTCAAAATAAATTGAACAATGAACATTAATGTTTTATCAAATGATTCATACTAATTTTAAAACAAAAAATGAAATATCGGAACATTTAAACCTATTAATTTTAATAATTAAAATTTTATTTCACTTTTGATGTTTTATTTTTATTCAAAAAAAACTTCCATAGTTATACACAAGTCAACCTGTCACCAAACTGTGAAATAAACAATAATAGAATGATGAAATTTTTATTTGTAACTCATAAAAATGGTACTAAATGAACTTAATAAAATTATAATAAATATAATAAAATTTTAATAGGGTCTTAATTAGTTAATTTATAAATATAATTTTATTATATAGGACATTAAGTACAATTGTAGAATGCTTTCAGACGCAAGCTAAGGGACCCATCCAAACCTCCATTTTTTTGTTTGGGTTATAATTTCTCTCTTTATTTCTAAATTTATTTATTAATTGTTATTATATAATTATTTTAAATTATTTTTATATGTTTTAAATATATTTATAATGTTTAATATATCATATTTTTATGGTTAAAAATTGGTTTCTATAGGTTCCCTTCTCAATTCCTCTTAATACGCTAGCCTGATTTAAGGGAACATCTTTGTATCTTTACCATATTCAAGTACACTACATAAATTATTTTAATCCTGCAATATTTCTCTAAAATAACCCATTTTATCATAGATTTTATCATGGAAGACTATAATATTTCATTTCTGATTTTTTTATTCCTGAAAATTACTCCTTTATCCACATTAAAGACTCCTTATTCTTTTCTACAAAAGTGCTCCTAAGTTGCATATTTCTAAAGCTTCCTAAACACTATTTCTAAGGTTTAAGTATAGTTAGACATAATTATTCATGATATATTATTGTATATCCTTTAATTAAAACCCATATTTAATGGATACCATTTTTATACATGCTGTCATTAATCATTGTGACATGATTATGATACCTATTTCATTCCATGGGAAACTCTTATGTTTGTTCCTAATGTTAGTTTCTTTATGTGAAAGAAATAAATGAACATGTTATGATGGGTGTTTCATGATATCCCTCTAATAAATTGGGTATTTTTTATTCTCATGAAACATCATTTTTATGATTAGGGAGTAAAAAAAATCCATTATGGGGCATTTTCCCCCATGTGATATAGTATTGGTAGTTATCCTTTTCTCGTGTTTATGTGATGTTGTATGTGGCGGCAACATTATAATATTCACATAATAAAAAGATTCAATATTCTATATAACTTCATGCTTGTACTAGTTTAGTTGGCTTTATCTATCACCAATAACTTTAATATTGTGGATCTAACTGCGTATCCTAAGAGAGATAATGTTTTATAAGAGTCCTATATATTTCAAAGGTCAGCTATATTTAGTTTATATTATGATTCCATTATCATATAATAATGGATTAAATCCATTTATAATATATTATATGTAATCCAATTCTCATAAGAAGAAAACGTGTTGTTGATGGTCTATCATTTTAATGGTGAAGACAATCATTGGTGGACACTAATAAAAAAAATTCAAATGAGGGAATTGATTCAATGCAATAAGAAGAAATTAGGAAAAATAGTTTCCAATAATTTTTTTTTCCAAAAATCTCTATCATAGTATGGGAATGGACTTATTTAGTCTAAAGAAAAATTAAGATGATTCTATTAGATCATATGAGGAAAACATCCCCAAGATTGCATGGTAAGCTTTTGACCTTTTCATTAGTATTGATAATAAAGTGCATCTATTATTTTTCTGGGTTGAAATATTATCTATCAAATACTTAGTAATTCAAGACATTGATTGTTATACATTGATTTTTTTTATTCCCTTAAATATGAGATGGAGATCGGTGATTCTTAGTGGTCTCATGGGACTTGAGAAATGAAATGTAAGATGAAAATATCATTAGGAAGGCCAAAATATTAATGTCATTAAAGAAAGAAAACTAACCTTCATACTTTTCAAATGTGCGGGAAGAAGCATCCATGAAACTAAATATGAGGCAAAAGAAGGTACATAAAGTGTGGAATCTTGACTCACCAATCTAATCAATGATTAAGTGAAATTATGAAAACCACTAATGAGGAAGTGGAAAAGATGGTTCAAATAAAAAATATGATTTTCTACAATGATTTAACAATAAGGAACATAGTCACTAAGTGATAAAATACCCTAAGCATAGGGTTGTGATCGAAAATCAATGGCAACATACTCTAAGGTAGTAAATAAGGGCCCATGCTATCCCTAATATTGAGGATAATCCCAAAAATGATGTGGTGTGAGTTAGATAGGTTATTCATTCAATAATATAAAACATAATTTTGGATTCTAGTTCTATTCAATATTACACATTTTTCATGTTTAGTAGAACTAATAAAACACCACATCAAATTAAATAAGTTGAATTATATTTGGGAAAAGAGAATGCGAAAATTATAACATATATGGTATATAAATCTTCCCTCATCATTGATTGTAGAATTAACCTCCTAGAAAATCTCATATTAATTCCATTGGTGGATTTTGATGATATATTGGTTATGGATTAGTTATCCACTTCAATTCTATCACCAGTTTTCAGTTGAGGGAGATAACCCTTCACACCTTAATCCATCCTCTAATTCTATACAAGTATAAAGAGGTGGATGTGTATCCATCATAATCATTATATAAATTATGGATATTATTACTTAATTTTTTGGTGTTTTTATGATATTATTAATTTTTAGAAATAAAAGCATTCTTAAATTATTGAGACAAACTATAGGATTGTGATCGAAGACATGCCCATTTTGAGGGACTACATTGATGTGTTCCCTAAATAATTTTCTGGTCTTCTTCCAAACTGAGAGGCTCAGTTCTTAATTGATCTTATACCTGGGTATATGCCTATATCAAAGACTTCATACAGTATGGCCACCATTGAGTTATAATAATTTAATAATTATTTACAATATAATCTAGACAAGGGTTTAATATAATCAAGTGCTTCACCATGGGGTTTGTTGGTCCTCTTTTTCAAGAAGAAAGAAATATCAATTGGATTGTACATTGATTATCATGAACCAAACAATATCATGATAAATAAAAAGTATGCCCTTTCATGAATATATTTATTTATTGATCAACTGTGTGAGGTTATGTATTTCTCTAATGTGGACCTTTTGTCAGGATATCACCAACTAAAGGTAAGGAGGGATGATATTCCCAAAAATTCCTTTCAAGAAAGTTATGGACAAAATGAGTTCTTAATAATTACCCTTTTACTCACCAATGATTTAGAAATTTCATTTAACATAATGAATATTTTCTTTTACATATAATGTTGAAAAAATTATTGTAGTCTTCATAGAGGATATTATGATATAATCCATGATCAATGTAGAGTACGGGGAGAATTCGAATATTGTGATAAAATCATTTTGAATTGAGAAACTATATGATTGTTATAGTAAATGTTAGTTTTGAATTGAAGAAGTATCATTATTGGGACATGTTGTCACTACAATATTAATATCTATGCACCCTTCTAAGACAAAAGAAATTGAGGTGTGTTCCAGACCAAAAATCTGTCATGGAGATCCTTAAATACATTATTCTAGTTGGGTATTACTGAAAATATTTGAAGAACTTCACACAATTTTCAAACCCCCTAACCTAGCTGACTCGAATGGGGGTAAGTTTGTATGGACCAGTGAATGTTAATACTGATTTATAGAGTTAGAAGAGGGGATTATCATTTCACCAACAATCACACTACCCACACGTAGAGAACTCTTTGTGGTATATAATGATTCATCAAAGAAGGACAAAGGATATTTAAAAATTAAAAATCATAAAGTAATAGACTATGCCTTAGGGAATATGAATGTTAATGAGAAAACATATACCAGACATGTTTTATAGTTGGAGGCTATGATATTTCCATTGAATATCTGGTGGCAGTATCTCTATGTGAATAAGGGTGAGATATATAATGATCAAAAGAGTCTAACATATATATTCACAAAAAAGGATATTAATATACACCAATGAAGATAGTTGGAGACCATCAACGCTTATTAATTTTCAATTAAATACCATCTTGGTAAAGATAATAAATTATAATAAGAACTATGTAGAAATGGTCCTGTGACTTTAACAATGATAATAATTGATAAGGATTTAGTTTTATTATAAATAAAGAGGATGACAAGTAAAAAAGAAGGGAAAAACATTATCATTCATTTCTCAACTGGTTTCTCAGCCATCCCCAGTAGAGATGATAAAGGGTAATAAAAGAGATGATGTGGAAATATAGCCGAAGGTGGAAGCTATAAAAAATGGGATATCCTAATAATTCAAAATTGACACGGAAGGGGTTTAAATATTTTGGTCATGAATCTATGTACCATTAATAATAAGATAATGAAATATATTTTGAATAATGTACATAGATCAATGTTTTTTATCCACCTAGGGATCAGAATGTTATATTGAGATCTACGAGAGAACATTTTTTGGGATAATATGAAGATGGAGATCATTGAATGTGCATCATAGTGATTGGTATGAGATCAAGTTAAGGCTAGAAATAATAAGTCCAATGATATAATGAAACCATTACCCATACCTAAATGAAAATGGGATAACATCACCATGTATTGTTTTTAAATATTTCCAAAGATATCCCACTGAAATAATGATATATGGATGTTATGGATCTTCTTACAGAGAAAACTCACATTATTACAATTTGATATGGTGTCTCACTTGATTAAAATTCTAGGATATATTTAAAAGATGTTGTGAGGTTTCATGTAGTACCATTATTGGTTGTATCCAATCGTTATCCGATATTTACCTCTAGGTTATGGAAAACTCACAAAAAATTCTATAGACATATAGTTGAACCTTCGTAAAAAAATTCACCCTCAAACTGATGGAAATTATAATTGGGCCATTCAAACATAGGAAGACATATTAAAATATTTTTCAATGTAATTAAAAAGGGGATAAGATCAATATCTTCCACTGGTCGAGTTCTATTAAAAAACAGTTTCAATTCATGAATCAAAATGGCCCCATATGAATCCCTTTTATGGGAAGATATATAGAACACCTGAATGATGGTATGAAGTTGGAGAATAGAAGATATTGGGACCCAAAATGATAAATTAAATGGTATAAAAGGTGAAATCCATCAATAATATATCTGAGATGACCAAAATAGATAGAAGAGCTATACTGAAAATCATCGACAGGACATACAGTTTGAGGTTGGTGACAAAGTATTACTCTACATAAACACATGGAAGAGATTCATGAGATTTAGGAAGAAAGGACAGCAAAGTCCTTGGTACATAGACCCCTTAATGATTTTTGATCATGAAGGATGTGTGGCCTATTGATAGACACTTCCACCAACTATGTATCAAATACATGATGTATTCTACAAATCCCTCCTGAAGAAGTGAATACTATATCCCACATATTTTCTGAATTCATATGTGGTATAGTAGGAAAATTTACTATATTTTTATGAGAATCCAGTGAATCTCTTGGAATGTATATATAAAATTATACGGAAAAAGACTATTCACATGGTTAAAGTACTAGGCAGAAACATCAATTATGAAGATGCGACATGAGAACCCTAGGAAATGATGAAGGAGAATTACCAAAACATATTTTCAATGTAGTGTAGAAAATAAATATGAGAATAAAATTAAATAAGGGGGTAATAATGTTACACTAAAATAATTTTGATCAAATATTTCTCTTTAAATAATTTAACTTTTCAGTATCTTATGTTACATGCAACACTGAGTATGAAAAACTAATATATAATATTAAAATATTAGCACGACTATTATAAAAAAATGACTAAATTTTTGTGTATTAACTGAAATAACCATATTAGTAAATATATTTATTAATATGAATTAAACAGAAATTTTTTAGTAAATAATTTTACTCTTCAAAAATATGGATTCTAAAAAAACGTTTTTATTGCTTTATTTGAGAAAATAATATGATACATTTTTTCACTTTTAAAAAATGTAATTAGAAAAATGAAATTAATTTTATTATTCAACATATAAAAATTATCTGAGGGTTAATTTTTTTTTGAATTTTATAATATTTTTTTTATTTTAGTGAATAATGAAAAATACTCATTTCCATTGCAAACTATATTATTCTCAAAACGACTTTAAAAAGTAAAATTATATTTTGGATTAGTTTTCAAAATTAATTAGTGAATTTTAATTATTAATAATCTATTATTGGTCATTGAAATGAATTTTTCACATGATTTTAGTATAAAACATTTTATACTTTAAAAAGGCATTTTTCAGAAATATTGTTTTTCATAGAATTTTTACTTGTTTTGTTTTAAATTAAATTATTCACTTATTTGTTTTAAATTTATAAAAATTAATTACATGTTTGAAATAATATGGTCCAAATGTATTTAATATTATCCTTTTATTTTTTTTAATATAAATAGTAATCTTGGTAAATTTTTGTTACCGCGGTTAAGGATAAATCAGTTAATTAAAGGTAAATATAATATGATAAGGACTACAAAATTATCCTAAATGTTTCCCAATATTATTGTTTGAATTAAATTCATAACTTAAAACCTATGGTTTTAAAATTTATCATTTAATGGATACTTTTCTATAAAAATAACTTAGATATTATAAAAAATAAAAGAAAGTTAAAAAATGGAACACTCTTATTTTTAAATGAAATATTTTTAATATATAGTTAACTATAATATATCTTTGATCATAAATAGTATTTTTAAATATCAACTACTTATATAAATATTTTTCTTTTATATATAATTTGTTGTGAAAATAGTTCTCTTAAATGTTTACACAACATTGATGTAATAATTATTAAATTAATTGGAAAATAATATAAATAATATTAAAAATATTAAAATAAATATAACATGAGATACTTAAGATCATTCATGAATTAGATAGATAAATATGGAATGTTTGGGATAAAATATTATAGTTTTTTCCAATTTTACTTGTTATATTTATTATTTTATAATGAAAGTAATGTATAGTTCAAAATTTGACAATAATGATATTTTTGAGATTAATATTACATTAAATTATATAAAAATAATAGAAAATGTTTAAAAAATAAAAAATAACTATGATTTGATGTAAAATTTTATTAATTGGATATTTATTATCTATTGACACTATATAATAAAAAATTAAAAACACTATATGCTGAAAACGTTATTACCAAAATTTAAATTAAAATAGGTTAATTAAGGATTAATCAAAATGATATGGATTAAAATTAAATAACAACATGGATAAATAAAATTGGTTTATGATATTACAACCATTTATTATATTACCTTCATATATATATTCATTTGGTGGTATTTGGAGAGAAACTGAAGTTATTATAATTTAATATTTTGAGAAATTCAAAAAAACCTTTATCCTCCCTTATAATAACACCCCTCACAACCCATTATCCTGAAATCTCATAATCCTTTTAGTTTTTCAATATTCTGATAAATTCACTTCCCAATAATTTTTCTCATGTCCAAGTGATTCTGGTCTAAATAAATTCAAAATTTACATTCCTTAAGGGTTCCTTTAAGGACGTGATATTCAAGAGGTACCTTTCTAAAATCATCTCTTTTAATAAAATATCTTCTTCTACCTTCTTTTCTCCTATTTAAGACCTAAATGAATAATAAATCCATTATCAGGTAGATAATTTAATTTTACATTTATAATGGAATATCTTATTTACACCTCCTCTCTCACCTCATCTTATTCAAGGAAAAAAACTATTGTCAAAATTATGGGAGCTTGCTGTCTCTGTGGATAATGTGTTTTCATTTTCCATTACCACCTCCAAGGCTGTGGATAAAACCATTTTTATGGTTAAATAATATTATAAGAGGTATAATATGTCATATTTCATGTTCTATAACTAATATATATACATAATATTTTGAAAAACAAAATGAGTTCTTGATGGATAGAGATCCCTCCAGAAATAAAATAAACATTTAACATTAATGCTTTATAAAATGAATAACCCTCATTATAGAATAAAAAAATGATATATTGGACCATTTTAAAATATATAAGTTCATTTATAAAATTTCATTTTACTTTTAGAGTTTTATTTCTATTCAAAATGAACATCAATAATTATACACAATTTAACCTATCACGGAACTGTGAAGCGAACACTCTCGAAATGATGAAATAGATCTTTTTAATTAATAAAAATAGAAAACAAACAAAAATAATGAATTTAAGATAAATTTAATAATTTTATAACAGGTTATGAATTAACTAATTAATTAATATAATTTTATTATCTATGGAATTATGTACAAGTGCAGAATGATTTCGTACAAAAGGTAAGCGATATCTCAGAGTCTGCATTTTTTAATTTAGGTCACACACACTCTCTCTTTACCCAAATTTATTTCATTTTTATTATTATATATCTATTTTAAATTATGATTATACATTCCAAAAATATTTCTCTAGTTCAATTCGTCCTTCATTTATGGTGTAATACATTTTTTGAAAGGTTCCCTTCTCAATTCTTCTCAACAAAAAATCCTGATTAAAGGGAAATTCTCTCTTTATTTTCCATCTTCAAGTACAATCCATAAAATGTTTTATGTGAAAAATATTTTTATAAAATCACCCATTTTATCCTGATAATCAATTTTTTTTATTTTTTGGTTTTTTTCTAACAAAATTTTCTTTATTCTCTATAAATACTAAGTATTATTTCTATAAGGCCCAAGACTTATACATTACATAAAACTAAGAGAAGTTAATAATTTTACATTCATTAGCATCTAGGATATTTTATGATTGGAGATTTATTTAATTACGTAATAACTCATACATAAAAACTTAAATATTATAAAGTATAGACTTCTACTCACTATCCATTTTTTTCCTAACGCACTAACTTTTAAAAAGAAAAATGGTTTTCTTTCTTGTTTAAACATATTAAATTTTCCTTGATCATATCCTTAACACTGTTATTGTTTAAATCATGTCAAAAAATTTCAAACTTGGGATGATCCTAAAAAGCTCAGTAATGGATACCGAAAGAAGGAAAATTATTAGTTTAGAAAAAACATGAAAACCATGAATCCTTTGTCATAAAGTAATATTTTTCACCATTATAAAGTAGTAAATACTCTTTAATGAATAAAATATCATTCCATATTCTATTTTTAATAAAATAATTATCATAAAAATAATATAAATCCCATATAACATATAATGGTAACATGGGACATAGTCACACTTAAATGGAATAACCAAACAGTTTACTTCCACACATATTACTCTTATAAATAGAATAACCATATAGCCGACTACCATACCCAATGCATTGGATGATATAATGCTACCAAAAATCCAAGGATTATGATGGAACCACCCATCTTTGGATTATCATGTAACCACCCATAAATTGTCAAAGTACCATTATATAATCATAACACATAAAATATTGTAATTATTAACATTTAACTCATAAAATTCGTTTTGTAATCCCAAGAAATAATATTAAGATTTTAAGATTGTAAATCCACTTTAAAAAACATTATCAATAACAAAACACCCCAAAAGGGAATAAGGTATTTTTTTCCTTTTAGAAACATTATGGCTTTTAGATGAATCCAAATATCAAATAATTTATAGGATGGAGGAGAAGTTTTTGTCACTTCATACGTTAAAAATCATTACATTTTTCATTTAGAGAAATAATTCATAGAAAAATATTCTTTTCAAAAACCATAAAATTAATTTGAAATTAATAGGGTATAATTATACACCATATAAAAGAATGTGGTGTATATTATTGAAATATTTATCAACAAAAAGAGATTGAGATGAAGTCCCTTGTGTTATGTTTGATTTGCCACATATGTTCCTTGTCCATACTGAATAATAAAAATTGAATATTTTCTAACTTCTTGATAAATTTTTTTAATTTCATTATTTATTATATATATATTATTATCAATATATAAAAATTACATAATTATTTAAGTTCATATCGGATGTTTTGTCGATATTTGGAACTTGAGTCATAAATGAAAACGGTTTGATGTAACTAGTCTATGTGGAAATATGTCCATCATATCTAGAATAATATTCATGAAATTATTATTATTTTATATATAGATTATACTTTTAAAACAAACCATGAAGTGTGGTTTTGAAATATGAAAAATGTTATATTCATCGAAACGGTAATCTGTACGTACGCATGAGTAACATCTTTATTTTTCACTGATCACTATGGAAGGTTATTAATATTTCATCTTTCTATAATCGTCATATAATAATTAATATTATATTAATTATTTAAATATACTTATATATATATATCATACAAGTGATATATTGAATAAAAACGAGTCACATCACTTCATAGAGGTGATCGTTCAGCAATACACACGAACACTGTTATCATTTTTATGTGAATGGAAGTAAGAACATAATTGATATATTGTTATATTATAATGATTTTTATTTAATAAATATCATATATGAACATTAAATCCATTATTATAACCCGTCATGAGAGACAGGTTTGTAAAACAAATTACATCAGTTTCTAGAGGTGATTGTTCATGTGTACGCATGAATAATTAATTATGTTACAATTTAATATAAGTGGAGATATATTTAGTTAATGTTATTAACAAAATAAAATTTCTTTTTATGTAGTATATAGATTTATTATATCATCATGGTTGGAGTATATTTTGTTGAAGTGGAATAATAAATAAATTGTAAATACTTAAAGAAAACAATACATTTTCTTAGGTTGATCACCCTTAAAGAAAACCATAACATCTCCAAATAGGGTGTTTTGACTAAAATAAGGCTTCATGAATGTGGGGAGGGATTATAGTAAGGGTTTGGATTGTATCTTTGCAGAACCCAAAGTATTTGGATGTGTGAGTAAGAAGGAGGTATGAGTGCCTTTTCATAGGTGAGGGGAGGGGCATCCTTGACATTATTAATAATATTAAATTAATATAAATTAAATTTCAATTCCAAATTCTCCAAAACACATTCATATATAACATAATATGAGGATATTTATAAATAATATGATAAAACAATTTTTATAGATGCATTTATATTTTAATCCCTATCTTTTCAGCTAATGCTTAATTATTTTATTTTAATTTTATTTGTAATAACAACATTTTAAATATTAAGAGCCTATAATGTTTACTTATATGGGGTAAATTTCACATAAATATATAATTTATTATCTTTTCGAACTAATAATAGTCACTTTATAATTTTTATGTATTTTTATTATTTTAAAATAATATAATAAAATATTATTTTTATAAAATATCAATAGTTCCAATTTTGAAACTATTCATTTCATGGAATTTAAATAAAAACAAAATTAAGAGAAAACATACCAAAAACACATTAAATGGACTTATAATATATAATATTCATCAATAAATGTTGTTTGTGGAATTCATTAGTTCAAATTATATTTATATTAAAATATTTAGTATCAATTATTTGATTCCTCCTTTAATTTATCTATTATGTCATTATCATTTTTTCATAATTTAATTTTATTATTTAACATCTAATAATTAAAAATAAAATACCATGATGTAGGTAATATATTTATAATTTTAATCACTATTTATAGTTGAATATATCACTTATAGAACCCCATATTAAAAAAAAATTTATTATGAAGAGACATGTTTATGATATTATTACATTTAATTTAAAGTAAATGTCATTAATGTCTTAATCACACCAAAGTGGGTTCCAAAGGCCAAAGGACTGAACCAAGAATTTTATTGGTAATAAATAACTCATAAAATATGGTTAGGAAATGTTTTTGTTTATTTTTATATTATTATAATTTTATTTTAATCCTTATTTACCCGATATACCATTTAAATGTGGTAAATAAAATAATAAGGTTATTATTCACCAAAAAATGTTTTGATCCTATTAGATCCGATTTTTCATACTGATTACCACCATGTATTTCAATTTTTTAAAATTCAATTCAACAAAGTGGGTAAAATGAATTAAAAGTTAATCCCATTGATGTGTTGAGGAAACATGTTCTAAAAAATTAAGAACAATTAAAATTTTGACATGTGTTTATATCAAATTTAAATGATAAATTAATTCCAATGGAAAAAATATAATTAAATGATTAAAAATTCAGGTAATTATACCATAAAAACATGTTAATTAATAATATGACAGTGTAAATAAATTATATAAAAAGTTAGTTTTGAATTTAAATGCTATTTTTTATATTCATTAAAAATTGAATATTATTCCAAAAATCTATGAATAGTAAAATTTTGATGTCCTAATTCAAAATAAGAAGTTCATATTATTACATAGAACATATAAAAGTGAAAAAAACTATATCTAAAATTTGTTTTCCATTAAAAGGCAGTAATACTACCTTTTAAATAAAATTAAAGTATTTATACTTAAAATTGGCTTTATTCTCACATAAGCTTCTAGAATTTATTAGAAGAAACTAAAAAAATTAATAAACATGTTTAATTATAATATAGTTAGTTCTATTCATTCCCCCCAATATAATGAAAAGGTGATTACTACCATTTAAAATAATAATATTACAACATATTATTTTTTCAGTATAACTCAGTATTTTTGTACAATGTAAGATTTCAGAGAAACCCATTGTTCTGTGTCAGTACACTATCAAATATAGCACAATTTTATGGATCAATTACTATCTAATTCAAAAATATTAATAAATTTAAAAATTTGTTAATCTTTAAATAAACAGGATGTTACATCCTTCCCCCTTTTGGAAATTGTCTGCCATTTTTTTTATTTACTTTTATGATAAGTGGGGTTATTTCTACCTTAAAACATTTTTAGATTCCGATATTTCCACTTAAAAAATTTGGTTTTTCCTGAAAACCTTATTCTAATGAATCAACTTATTCTGAAACACTTTCTATCTATGGTAAGGAATTCAGACTCGGTTTTCCTCATAAGAAAGATACTCTTCCAACTGAACTACCTGTGGACTCAAAACATGATATATATCTAACATATACATTATTAACACTAAAAAATGATAAAAATTGTTTTACTTGGATAAAATTAGAGGTAAATACACTATTTAAAAAATTGATCTAACTTTCTCTAGGATTTAATAGGGTATAATGATCCTTGAACTCAGATTCCCCTTCTTATGAAAATGAAGCACACTTTTCTATTGAGAAAGTTTGAGAAAGATATGACCACCTACCTCAATATAAAGATCCTTCCCCTGGTTATCTAGATAAAGTTTCTACCTATTATGAGTTTTCATTTGGTGTTTCATAAACAACCAAAAATTTTCCACAATCTCTTCTAAAAATTTTGGTCCCATCAACATCTTTTCAACACTTCATCTGAAAAAGCTATAGTTCGAAACCACATTCCATATAATTCCTAAAATGATTCCATCTATATACTGGAATGAAATATTTTATTATAAGAAAATTCAACCAAATAAATATACTGATCCCAACTTCACTAGTAATCCATTGCACATGCACATATCATATCATCTAATATAAAAATTGTTCATTCTGACCGTCTATCTGATTGAGGATGAAAAGTTGTTCTGAAATTTAATTCGATACCTAACAAATTCTAAAGTCCTTTTCAAAATTAATAAGTGAACCTTAGATGATGATTGGGTAAAATAACGAGGGGGACATAATGTAACATGACTAACTTTTTAATATATAACCATGAAAGTTGATGTAGTGATAGAGTATCTCTAATAGGAAGAAAATGAGAAGATTTAGTCAGTCGATCAACAATAATACAAATCATATTGTTACCTTGAAAAGTATATGGTAACCCCAATAAAAATCCATGGATATATTTTCTCATTTACAATATGGCACTAGGAAAGGCGAAAGCATCCCTTTCAGTAACTGCCTCTCTACTTTATCATATTGAAAAGTTAATCATATCTGGGAAAATTCACCAATATCTATTTTCATTGCACCCCACTTGTAATACTCCCGAAAGTCTCTCTACATCTTAGTGCTTCAAGGATGAAAATAAAAAAAAGAACTATACAATTGAAATAACAAATATTTCTTTTACTGTGAATCACAAGGCACACATATTCTCTTTCCAAACCATAAAACACATGTTTTATCGATGTTAAATTTAAGTAACTTACCCTTTTGAACCAATTCTACCTTTTTATATAAATCATGTTATTCCTTTTACATTTTCCTAATTATGTCTGATAGAGATGATTTCCCTTACACCTAAAACAAGACATCATAATTTACTTCTATAATAGTATCTATTCCAAAATTCATCAAATAATAAACCAATGGATCTCGTTCCAAACATAACATTATTTTTTCAACTCAAAGCATCAACCGCGTTATTTAATTTTACTGGATGGTAGTTAATAATTCAATCATAATACTTTATTAATTTCATGCATATCCTCTTTCTCATGTTCATTTGTTTTTGAGTTAATATATAATTCAAACATTTGGGATTAGTATATATGTCACAATTTATGTCATACAAATGATGGAAACAAAATTCTAATACAAAAAACAACATATGATAATTCCAAATCATGTGTATTTTAATTTATATTATGAGGTTTAAACTAACACAAAGCATAAAGAACTACCTGATAATTACATATTAGGACACAACCACATCTTTTGAATGAATAATAATTGTAGATAACAAATTCAACATTCCTTTAAGGGAGGATCAGAACTAGATCATATTCTAATCTTCTTTTCAGTTCCCAAAAACCTTCATCACATTTTTTGTCAAGATGAAGTTAACTCCCTTACGTGTTAACTTAGATAGTGGTCTAGATAACTGAGAAAAATTTTCAACAAACATTCATTAATAACCATCTAATCTAAAAACACTATGAATATCTGTAATATTGGTAGGTCATAAACACTCTCTAAGATATTTTGTTTTAGAAGGGCCCATAGTTATGACATCTTTAGATAACATATGACTAAGAAAATATTTTTTTTTTCAACTAAAATTTACTCTTACTAAACATTCCATAATGTTTATATTTTTAAGGTTTGAAAAAAAACCCTTAAGTGAATTTCATCTTCCTTTTGACTTTTATAATATACCAAAATATCATCTATGAACACAACCAAAAAATGGTCCAAAAAATGATAAAAGACTCCGTTCATGATACTTATATATACAGCAGGGGAATTAGATAATCGAAATAGAATAACTAAATACTCCTAATTCCCATAAATCATTCAGAATGTTGTCTTTGAAATTTCATCCTTCCTCAACATTAGCTCATGGTACCCAAACCTCAAATCAATCTTAAAAAAACTAAGCTCCCTAGAGCCGATCAAACAAATCATCAATATGACGAATAAGATAACTTCCCTTAAAATTAATTTTACTTAAGGATCTTAAATCAATACAATGTCTCCTAGAACCATATTTCTTTTTCACAAATCATACAGGAGCACCCCATGGTGAAGTGATAGTTTGAATGAATCCTTTATCATGAAATTCATGCAATTTTTTTTTTCAATTCCACCTATTCAAAATGATCCATTAGACAAGGTGGTTTTGAAATAGTCTTAACATTAAACACTAAATCAACAGTAAATTTAGCCTCCCATTTAGGAAAAATACCTAAACATTCATCATGAAAAACAATTATAAATTCATTCACTACGGGAATGCCAATATATAAAACCATTTATTTTTTTCAATAATGTGTTCTAGATAACATTAACCACCATATTTAAAAAACATCTATTCTTATTGGTATGTTATCAAAGGTATTATATCATTGAATAATTTTTTTTGGGTTTGAAATGTATTTTTTCCTGATAAACTGAAATATAATCCAAACCCCAAATGATATCAAATTATACTATGGGATGTTCAACAAGTTATATAGGAAAGACTATCCCACTAATGATAATATGAAAATTACTATAATTCTTGCTTCCACCTAATTTTTATTCCAAAATTTCTATATCACATTCATGATGTCTTATTTCCAATTTATGTTCATTGATCTTGGAAATGATTGAATGTGAAGATCTAGAGTCAAATAGATTATTAGAATATTTTGAAAAAACCTATAACATTCATGTCACCACTTCATTTGATGGTCCCACATAATCATTAATAGTAGAAAATTATTTTTCCATACTCTTATACATTTGATATTGCTCATTTCTACCCTAGGTAATCAAATTCGTTTATACATTGGCATAATTCCATAACTCAGTACAAGAAAAACATCTTACCGCCGAGTTTTCATTGATTTTCTAATTATGTAACTTATAGTCATGAAAAATATGATCACTATTACCTTATCCAAAACAATTATTAGACAATGAGGGATATTCTATACGATGATTTTTACCACACTTCTGAAAAGATTGAAATTTAGTTTTCTTACATCCAAACATCTTTAATGAATGATTTACTATTTCTTTCCAGTTGGTCACTTCTTTTTCATGCTCTTATGAAATAAATGATCATCAAAAACTCTATTTCTACCCACTCATCTAGTCATACGAGTTTCTAATATCTTTTGAACTAATGAAAAGCTAATTTTCTTCGATATATCAGCTTCAACACTGAGTAAAATAGATTTATCTTATTATCAATATAATAGATAAACTTTTCTATGTACCTTGAAAAATGGGTCAAATTTTCTTCATATGAACTAGTAGTCACACTACTGACAAGGGGAGAACTGTTTGTGGTATATAATTATGCATTAATGAAGGTCTTTGGCTAATTAAAAATTATAAATGATAAATTTATAGCTTATGCATTAAGGAATCTGAATGTTCATGAGAAAAAATGTACCACAAATGTTATAGAGTTAGAGGCTTTGATATTCCCAATGATGATCTGGTGGAAATATCTCTATGTAGAGAAGGGTGAGATATATACTGATCAAAATAGTCTAAAATATATATTCCCACAAAAGGATATTCATATGCACCAATGAAGACGGTTAGATCTTATCAAGGATTATGAATTTTCAATTTACTACCATCCTGGTAAAGAAAATAAATTGGAATAAGAACAAAGTAGAAAATATCCTTGAATTTATCAACGATAAGAATTGAGAACGATCAAATATTATTATAAATATAGAGGATGAACATGTATATAAAGAGTGAAAAAACAATATCATTCATTTCTCAAATGGTTTCTCAACCATACCATGGGGAGAAGATGATGGGTGCGGAAAGAGAGGATGTGGAAATCTAAAAGATGGTGGAAGCTATCAAAAATGAGAAATACTTAGAATTCAAAATTTCCATGGATGGAGTTGAAATATTTTGGTCATGAATCTTCATACCATTAATCTAGAGATAATGAAATATGTTTTGAATGAGGTTCATAGATTGACCTTTTTTATCTACCTAGGGATCATAAAAATATATCTAGATCTATGAGAGAACAATTTCAGGGATAATATGAAGCTGGAGATTATTGAATGTAAATCAAAGTGCTTGGTATGTGATCATGTGAAGACTATAAGGCATAAGTCTAAAGGTATAATGAAACCATTAACCATACCTAAATGAAGTTGGGATAACATCCCCATGTATTTTTTTCACTATATTTCCAAAGATATCCAAATAAAATAATTGTATATGGATGTTATAGATATTATTACAACTAAAAAACACTTTATTTCAATTTGATATGGATTCTCAGTTGCTTAAAATGCAAGGATATATTTAAATGAAGTTATGAGGTTTCATGAAGTACCATTGTTGGTTATATCCAATCGAGATCCAATATTTACCTTCAAGTTATAGAAATGTCACGAAAAGTGATATAAATATATAGAAGAAAATTATTAAAACATATCATCCTCACACTGATAGAATGTATAAGTGTTCCATTCAGACTCAAGAAGTTATGTTCATATATTTTTCAATGGAATTAATAAGGTGATAAGATCAATATCTTCCACTGGCCGAGTTCTATTACAATAACAGTTTCCACTCGAGAATCAAATTTGCCTCATATGAAGCCCTTTATGGGAAGATATGTATTACACCCGCATGATTGTATGATGTTGGAGAATAGAAGATATTGGGCCCTAAAATGGACAATTAAATGGTAGAAAAGGTGAAGGCTATTCAACAATATATCTGTGCTGACCAATGTCGATAGAAGAGATATACTAAAAATCTTCGATGAGACTTAGAGTTTGAGTATGGTGACAAAGTATTACTTTTTATATCTCAATGGAAGAGATACATGAGATTTAGGAATAAAATAAAGCTATATCCTTAGTACATAGACCCGTTAATGATTGTTGATCGTGATGGATGTGTGTCATATTGATAGAAACTTCCACTAACTATGTATCAAATACAAGATGTATTCAACATATCCCTCCTGATAATGTCAATACTATATCACACTCATTTTTGGAATTCATATGTGGTATAGTAGTAAAATGCACTCACTTTTTATGATAATCCAGTGAATCTCTTGGAATGTATATATAATGGTATATGCAAAAAGACTATTCACCTGGATAATTTACTACCATAAATACGAAGAGGCGACATTGGATCCCTTGGAAATGATGAAGAAGAAGTACCATAACTTATTTTCAATGTATGCTAGAAAATAAATATGAAAATTAAATTAAATAAGGGTGTAATAATGTAACACTAATATAATTTTGATCAAATATTTCTTTATAAATAATTTAATTTTTCATTATCTTATGTTACATGCAACACTGAGTTTGAAAAATCCACTATATAATATTAAAATATTAGCATGACTATTATAACAAAATGACTAAATTTGTGTTTATTAATTGAAATAACCATATCACGAAATATATTTATTAATAGGAATTAAACATAAATTTTTTAATAAATAGATTTATTCCTAAAAAAGATGGTTTATAAAAAAACGTTTTATTGTATTCTATGAGAAAATAAACATTAAAATGTTTTTATCCTTTAGAAAATATATTTAGAAAAATGAAATAAATTTTTTAATTCAACATATAAATATTATCTGGGTGATAATGTTTTATAATTTTACAATATTTTTTTATTTTAAGGAATAATGAAATCTACTCATTTACATTGCAAACATTTTTTTTCTCTAAACAACTTTACAAGGTGAAATTAAATTTTAAATTAGTTTTAAAAATTAATTAGTTTATATTTATTATTAATAATCTAATATTGGTCATTGAAACGAATTTTGTACATGATTTTAGTATAAATATATTTTATTCTTTAAAAAAGAATTTTTCAGAAATATTGTTTTTCCTAGAATTTTTACAGGATTAAATTTAAATTAAATTATTCACTTATTTATTTTAAAATTGTAAAAATTAATTTCATGTTTGAAATAAGCTAGTCCATATGTATTTAATATTCCCCTTTTATTTTTTTCCAATATAAATATTAATCATGGTAAATTTTTGTTACCGCGGTTAAGGGTAAATTAGTAAATTGATGGTAAATATAATAGGACAAGGACTATAAAATTAAACTAACTCTTTACAAATATTATTGTATGAATTAAATTCATCCCTTACAACCTTTGGTTTTAAAATTAATCATTTAATGTACACTTTTCTATAAAAATAACCTAGAAATTATAAAAAATAAAAGAACGTTAAAAAATGGAACACTGTTAATTTTTATGTATAATATTTTTAATATATTGTTTAGTAGGAGATATCTTTTATCATAAATAGTATTTTTAAATATCAACTAATTAAATAAATATTTTTAATTTATTTATAACTATTTTTGAATAATATTTATTTTTAAATACATACACAACAATGATGTAATAATTATTAAATTAATGGGAAAATAAAATAAATAATATTAAAAATATTAAAATAAATATAATATGAGATATTTAAGCTGATACATAAATTCGATAGATAAATATGGAATTTTTGGTATAAAATATTATAGTTTTTTCCAATTTTACTTGTTCTATTTATTATTTTATAGTCAATTTAATTTATAGTTTAAAATTTGACAATAATGTTATTTTTTGAGATTAATATTCAATTAAATTATTTAAAAATAATATAAATATTTTAAAAAATAAAATATAATTATAATTTCATATAAAATTTTATAAATTAGATATTTATTATCCAATGAAACTTTATAATAAAAAATTATAACCATTCAATATTGAAAAAGTTATTACCAAAATTTAAATTAAAATAGGTTAATTAATGTTTAATCAAAATGATAAGGATTAAAATTAACTCGAAACATGGATAAATATCATTAGTTTATGATATTACAACCTTATATTATATTACCATCACACATATATTCATTTGGTGGTATTTTTAAAGAAAATTAATTTATTATAATTTAATATTTGAGAAATTCAAAAAAACCCCTCTACTCCATTATAATACTGCCCCTCACAACCCAATATCCTCACATATCATAAGACTTTTAGTTTTTAAATATTCTAATAAATTCCCTTCCCAATAATTTTTCTCATGTAAAAAATATTCTGGTCTCAAAAAATTCAAATTTTGGGTTCCTTAAGGGTTCCTTCAAGGAAGTGATATTCAAGAGTAACTTTTCTCAAACCACCCCTTTTAATTACATATTTTCTTCTACCTTATACTCACCTACTTCATCTATAAATGAATTATAAATACATTATCATGTATATAATTTAATTTTATATTTATTATGTAATATCTTATGCACACCTCCTATATCACCTCATCTTATTCAAGGAAACAAACAATTGTCAATATTACAGGAGTTTATTGTCTTCGTGGATAATGGGTTTTCGTTATCCATTACCACCTCCAAGCTTGTGAATAAGCCAATAATATGGTTAAATAATATTTTAAGAGGTATATTATGTCTTATTTCATGTTTTTTACATTATATATATACATAATATTACATAAAACAAAACTAGTTCTTGATGGATAGAGAACCATCCAGAAATAAAATAAACATTTAACATTAATGCATTAAAAATGAATCATCATCCTGATAGAATAAAAAAATTAGGTACTGGATGATTTTAAATTCTATAAGTTCATAAATACTATTTAATTTCACTTTTGAAGTATTATTTCCATTAAAAAGGGCATCAATAATTATACACAATTTAACAAATCATAGAACTGTGAAGCGAACACTCTCAAAACGATGAAATAGATCTTTTTAACTCATAAAAATGGTAAAGAAACAAAAATAATAAATTTATAATAAATTTATTAGTTTTATAATAGGTTATGAGTTAATTAATTAATTAATATAATTTTATAATCTAGGGAATTATGCCCAAGTACAGAATGATTTCGTACATATGGTATGAGATCTCTCAGAACCTGCATTTGTTACTTTTGGTTACACAGACTCTCTCATTACCTAAATTTATTTCATCATTATTATTATATAACTATTTTAAATTATTATTATACATTATAAAAATTTGTATCTAGTTCAATTCATCCTTCATTTATGGGGTAATAGATTTTTTGAAAGGTTCCCATCTCAATTATTCTCAATAAGAATGACTGATTAAAGGGATCTTCTCTCTCTATTATCCATCTTCAAGTACAATCCATAAAATGTTTTATGTGAAACATATTTATATAAAATCCCCCAATTTACCATGATAAATAATGTTTGTTCATTTATTGTTATCTTCGAACTATTTTTCCTTTATCCTCTATAAATAATCTTGGTTATTATTATAAGACCCACACCTTATAGATTACATAATCATGAGATAAGTCAATAATTTGATTTTAATTCACATGTAGGATATTTTATTTTTTAATGATTTATATAATTAGGTAATAACCCATAGATAAAAACATAAATATTATAAAGTATACAGTTTCACTCACTATCAATTTTTTTCATAATGCACAACCTTTTAAAAAGAAACATGGTTTTGTTTCTTGTTTAAACATCATAAATTTTCCATGATCACACACTTGACTCTATTATACTTTAAATCATGAGAAAAACATTTCAAACATTGGATGATCATAAAAAAAAATTCTAATGGATACAAAAATAAGAAAAATTATTAGTCTATAAAAACATGTAAAGCATGAATCTGTTATAAAAAGAGCAATGATTTTCATGTTTATGAAGTAGTAATTACTCTTAAATGAATATAATCTCATTCAATATGCTATTTTTCATCCAATTATTACCTTGAAAATAATATAAATCCCATATAACATAAAATTCTAACTTGGGACATAATTATACTTAAATGGAATAACTATACAGTTGACTTCCACACATATCACTCTTAAAAATGAAATAACCATATCAATAACTTCCATACCCAATGTATTAGAGGTTATAATGGAACCAAACATCCTTGGTTTATAATGTAACCACCCATATTTGTTTGATCATGTAAACAACCATCAAATGTCAAAGTACCATTATATAATCATAACACATAAAATATTGCAATTATCAACATTTCACTCATAAAATTTCATTTGTAATCACAATAAATTGCATAAATACATTGAAATAGTAAATCCACTTTCAAAACCATTTTCAATAAGAAACACCAAAAAAGGGAATATGGGATTTATTCTCCTTTTTAAAAAAATTAAGGCTTATAGAGAAATCCAAATATCACATTACCGTTATGATGGAGGAGAAGTTGTTGTCACTTCATATGTTAAAAAAAATCACTTTTTTCATTTAGTAAAATGATTCATAGAAATATATTCTTTTCGAAAAACTTTTAATGAAATTAAAATTCAAGGGGGATAATTATAAACCATATAAAATAAGGTAATGTATATTATTGAAATATTTATCAATGAAATGAGATTGATAGAAAGTCCCTTACCTTAAGTTTGATTTTTCACTTATGTTTCTTGTCTATAATGAATAATAAAAATATTTAAATTTCTAATTTATTGATTGAAAAGTTCAATTTCATTATATATTTTATATTATTTATTAACAATTTATAAAACTTACATAATTATTTATGTTTATATCAGACGTTTTGTCGATATTTGTTACATGAGTCAAAAATGAACATGGATTAATGTCACAAGTCCATGTGGACATTAGACGATCATATGTTGAATAATAATCCTGAAATTTTTATCATTTATATATATAAATTATATCTTTAAAAGAAACCATGAAGTGTGGTTATGAAAAATGAACAATGTTATAAACATTGAGGTGGTTTGCAGTATTTACACATGAGTACCGTCTTCATTTTTCATTGATCATTATGGAAGGTTATTAATATTTCTTATTTATATAATCATCACATAATAATTAATATAATATTAATCATTTAAATATTCGAATATATATTATAATAGTGATATAATGAATAAAAATTTGTCACATCACTTCATGGAGGTGATAGTTCACCCATATGCACGAACAACATTATCAATTTTATGAAAATGGAAGTAAGAAATTAATTGGTATATTAGTATATTATAATGATATATATTTAATTAATATCACAGATGAATATTAAATCCATTATTTTAACCAGTCATGAGAGACAGTTATGAAAAATGAATTAGATCAGTTCGTGGAGGTGATAGTTCACACGTACTCATGAATAATTAATTATGTTCCCATTTAATATAAGTGGAGATATATTTAGGTTATGATAATAACAAAAAATTATCTTATTATATTTAGGATACATAGTTATTATATAATCATGGATGGAGGATATTTGAATGATGTGGAATAATAAATAAATTATAAATATATAAAGAAAAAAATACTTCTTCTTCGATTGATCACCCTTGAATAATACCAAAACATCTCTTAAGAGGGTGTTATGAATAAAATAAGGCTTCAAGAATGTGGATAGGTATTATAGTAAGGGTTTTGGGTATATATTTTCAGCACTAATGTTTTTGGATGTGTGAGTAATATGGAGGTGTGAGTGCCTTTTTATAGGAGAGTAGTGGGGCACTCTTGAAATTATTAAAAATATTAAATTAATATAAATTAAATTTCAATTCACAATGGTCCAAAACTCATTCTTATATAATATAATATGAGGATATTTAGAAATCCTATGATAAAATAATTTTTATAGATGTATTTTCATTTAAATTCATATCTTTTAAGTTAATGCTTAATTATTCTATTTTAATTTTAATCGTAGTAACAACATTTTAATTACTAAGAGGCTATGAATTTTACTTATATGGTGTCAATTTCACAAAAATAGATAATTTATTAACATTTAGACCTTATCAAAGTAACTTTTTAAATTTTATGTATTTTTATTATTTTTTAATAATTTAATAAAATATTTTTTTTATAAAAAATCAATAGTATCAATTTTGAAACTATATCTTTCATGGAATAAAAATAAAATTAAAACAGAGAGATAACCTAGAGATAACCCATTAAATGGACTTATAATATTTCACATTCACTTATAAATTTTTTGGATGGAATATATAAGTTCAAATTGTATTTATTTTAGTATTATTGGTATCATTTATTTGATTCTTCCTTTAATAAATCTATTATTTCATCATCATTGTGTCATAATTTAATTTAATTATTCAATATATAAAAATTAAAAATAAAATTCCATGATGTATGTAATATTTTTATAATTATAATGACTATTTGTAGTTGAATATATCACTTATATTACCCCATATTAATATTGTTAGTACTAAGTGAAATGTTTATTATATTATTTCATTTACTTTAAATTAAATGTTATTTATATCTTAATCACACCCAAGTGGATTACAAAGGCCAATAGATAAAACCATGGATTTTATTGGTAAGACATAACTCATACAATATGGTCAGGACAAGTGTTAGTTTATTTTTATGTAATTATAATATTATTTGAACCCCTATTTACCCAATATATATTTTAACTGTGGTAAATAAAATAATAAGGTTACTTTTAACCAAACAATTTATTGATCCTATTAAATCATATTTTTCATACTGATTACAACCATGTATTTACATTTTTTTGTAAATTCAAATCATAAAAGTAAGAAAAATTAATTTAAAGGTAATCATGTCGACGGATTGAAGAAACATGTTTTAAAAAATTAATAACCATAAAAATATTAACATGTGTTTATATCCAAATTAAATGATAAATTACTTCCAATGAACAAAATTGAATTAAATTATAAAAAATTAATTTAATTATACCCTAAAAATAAGTTAAAATATAATCTAACAATATAAATAAATTATAAGAAAAGGTTGTTTTGAATTTAAATGCAGTATTTTTCATAATTCATTAAAAATTGAATATTATACAAAAAATTAAAGAAAAGTAAATTTTGATGTCCTGCTTCAAAATAAGAAGTTTATATTGTCAAATAGAACATATAAACGTAACAAAAAAATTAGATTTAAAACAGGTTCTCCCTTAAAAGGTGGTAAAACTACCTTTTAAAAATATTAGTGTATTTATGCTTAAAATTGGATTAATGTTCATTTAAGACCCCAAAACATACTATAAGAAAGTAAAAACATTTAATAAACATGTGTAATCATAATATAGTTATTTTTGTTCATTCCCTCTTATATAATGACTAGGTGATTACTACCATTTAAAATAATAATATTACAACATATTATTTATCTGTATAACTTAGTATTTATGCATAATGTAAGATTTCAAATAAACCCATTGATGTGTGTTGATTAAACTATCAAATATATCACCATTTTAAGGATAAATTACTATCTAATTTGAAAATATTAACAAATTTGAAAAATTATTATTAAATAAATACCTAGGATATTACATCTTTCCCCATTATAGAAATTGTGTACAATAATTTTATTTACTTATAAAATAAGTGGGGGTATTTATCCCTTATAAAATTTTCATATTCCCATATTTCCTCTTAAACCATACAATTTTTACAAAAAAAACTATCCTATTGAATCACCTTATTATGAAACACTTCTATCTATATTAAAGAATTTGGACAGGTTGATCCTCATAAGAAATATTCTCTTCCAATGGAACTACCTATGGACTCAAAACATGATATGGATCCAACATATACTTTCTTAACACTAAAAGATGAAAAACACTATGTACCTGGGATAAAATTAGAGGTAAAACAACTATGTCGGAAACTGATCTAATGAACTCTAGGATTTCATATTTTACAATGAACATTGGACTTAGCTTCCCCTTCTTACGAAAATACTGCACATTTTTCTATTAAGAAACTTTGAGAAAGATATGATTACCTACCTCAAAATAATGTTCCATCCTCTAGTTATCTACCTAAATATTCTACCTATTCTGAGTTGTCTTTATGTGTTTCTAAATCAACTTAACTTTTTCTACAATATCTTCTACCAATTTTGGTCCCACCAACATCCTTTCACCACATCATCACAAAAAGCTGGAGTTCGACATCACTTTCCATATAATGCCTCAAATGATGCCATTTATATAC
The DNA here is from genome assembly GCA_963277665.1 of Viscum album. Classification (NCBI taxonomy): domain Eukaryota; kingdom Viridiplantae; phylum Streptophyta; class Magnoliopsida; order Santalales; family Viscaceae; genus Viscum; species Viscum album. The sequence continues at coordinate 1,740,201,721 of OY728125.1, read as the reverse complement.
TGTAATGGAGAACGTTATTATTATAAAACTCAGAAAATGAAAGATATTGATCACAACTTCACTGCTAATCCATTGAACACACACATAGCATATCCTCCAATGTCATAATTGTTTGTTCTGACTGTACATAGGATTGGGGATGAAAAGTTGTAAGGAAATTAAGTTCAGTACCAAATGAATTTTGATGGCCTTTTCAAAATATAGAAGTGAACAATAGATAATTATCCGGTACAATGGAGAGGAAAACCCCATTAAAACCAACTAAATCTTTAATATATATCTAAGAATGTTGATCTAGTGACCGAGTATCTCGAATAGGAAAAAAATGAGAGGATTTTGTCAGACGATCAACAATAACACAAATCATATTGTTACCTTGATATGTATTTGGTAACCCCACTAAAAATACAAGGATATATATTCTCATTTACAATATGGCACTAGGAAAGGATGAATCATACCTTTCAGTAACTATTGAAGCACTTTAACATGTTGAAAAATCAAACATATCAAGGTAAATTCACCAATCTCTTTTCATGGAATCCCACTTATAATACTCGTAAAGGTCTCTCTACATCTTAGTGATACCACGATGAACATAAAAAAGATAACTATATGATTCAGATAAAAAATCTATCTTCTACTCTGAATCACAAGGCATAGATAATCTCTTTGCAATCCTAAAAACAAAATTTTTTATCTATGTTAAATTTATGTAACTCACCCATCTGAACCAATTCAACCTTTTTATATAACTCATTTTCTTCCTTTTATGCTTGCTTAAATATGTCTGATAGAGATGATTTTACATCCACCTGAAACAAAAAATAAGAATTTCCTACTCTAACAATATCTAATCCAAAATTCATCAAATCAATAACCAATGGATCTCATCCCAAATAGAGTATTTTTTTGACTAAAAGCATCAACCAATATATTTTCTTTTCCAAGATGGTAATGAATCGTGGAATCAAAATCCTTTATTAATTCCATATATCCCCTATTTCTCATGTTTATTTATTTTTGGGTTAATATATACTTCAACAATTTTGGATCGCTATATATTTCACAATTTAAGCCATACAAATGATGGCTACAAAATTTTAATGAAAAAACAACATAAGATAATTCCAAATCATGTGTAGGGTAATTTAAATTATGAGGATTAATCTAACAGGAAGAATATGGAATTACATGATAAACCAATATTAGGACACACCCATATCTATCAATGAACATTCACTGTAGATAAAAAATTCACCATTCCTTTAAGGGATGATCAAAACTAGATCATTTTCTAAACTTCCTTCCAGTTCCTAAAAACCATCATCCCATTATTTTGTCAGGATGAACAAAAATTCCTTACGTGTTAACTTGGCTACTGGTCTAGATAACTAAGAAACGTTTTTAACAAACCTTTAGTAATAACCAACTGATCTAATAATAATATGATTTTTGGTAATATTGGTAGGTCTTGGACACTCTTTAACAACTTTTGTTTTAGAAGGGCCCATAGTTACGACATCGTTAGATACAATATGACCAAGGAACAAAATTTTCAATGAAAATTTACTCTTACTAAACATTCCATAAATTTTATTTTATTTTAAGGTTTGAAAAACAATCCTTAAGTGACTTTCATATTCCTATAGACTTTTAGAATATAAAAAATATCATCTATGAACACAATGACAAACTAATCCAAAAAATGATTAAAGACTCCATTCATGTGATTCATAAATATAGTAGGGGAATTAAATAACACAAATGGAATAACTAAAAACTCATAATTCCCATATCTCATTAATAATGTTGTCTTTGGATTCTCATCATTCCTCACCTTCATCTCATGGTACCTGAACCTCAAATAAATCTTAAAAAAAATTTGTGCTCCTTGGAGCTGATTAACCAAATCATCTATACTATGAATAGGATAAATTATCTTAATATTAATGTTATTCAAGGATCTTCAATCAATACAATGTCTTATATAACTATCTCACTTTTTCAAAAATAATACAGGAGCACCCCATGGTGAAGTTCTATTTGAATGAAACCTTTATCAAGAAATATTTGAAATTTTTTTAAACTCCACAATTTCTATATGAGCCATTTGTTAATGATGTTTTGAAATAGTCTTAAAATCAAGAACTAAATCAATAGTAAATTTAGCCTCACAATTAAGAACATCACCGGACAATTCATTATGAAAAACAACTGTAAATTCATTCACTACAGGAATGGAAATAATCCAAACTATCTTTTTCTTTTGAATAACGTGAGATAGATAACTTTCACCATTATATTTAATCAATATATAATCTTCTTGGTATGTTATCAATGATATTTAATCGTTGAGTAATTTTTTTGTCTTTGCAATGTATTTTAGAATGATAAATTGAAGCTAATCCATACCCAAAATGATATCATATTCTACAATGGGATGTTCAACAAGATATATAGGGAACATAATCCAAATAATGATAATAGTAAGATTATTATAAATCCCGGTTTCTTTAATACTTCCACTGGATTTTTTACCAAAATGTCAATATCACATTCACGAGGTGCTATTTCCAATTTATATTCAATGATTTTGGAAATGAATGAATGTGAATATCGAATGTCATATAGACCATTGGCTTATTTTGAAAAAACCCATGACATACATGCAATACTTTGTTTGATGTTCCCACATCGACCATAGTAGTAGAAAATGATATTTCCATACACTTATACTTTCAATCTTGTTGCATTCCACTATGGGAAATCAAATTTGGGTATACATTGGCATCATGACCTAACTCATTGCAAGAAAAACATCTTACCGCCGAGTTTCGTTTCATGTATGATCATGTCCTTTACAGCCATTAGAAATATGACCAGTCTTACCATATCTGAAACAATTCATAGACTGCGAGGGGCATTCTATAAGATTATTTTTCTAACCCTTCTCAGAATATGGAAATATAGTTTTCATGCCTCCAAACATCTTTAATGAATTCTTTCCCAATTCCTGCCAGCTAGTCTCTTATTTTCCTTACTTTCATGGAATCCATGATCATCCAAAACTCCATTTATACCCACTCATCTAGTTATAAATGTTTCTAATATCTTTTGAACTCACAAAATGCTCTTCGATATATCAGCTTCAATATTCAGTAAAACCGATTTATCTTCCTATCAATATACCAGATAAAATTTTGTACGTACTTTGAAAAACATGTCAAATTTTATTCATATGCAGTCACAAAATATGCCACCATTTGTCTCAATTACATGAATTTATCTTCAAACCTAATCTGAGTAACCTTAAGAAAATATTTCTGAAGGAGTATATTCATAAATTTATCCCATTACCTGGCATCAATATCGTCACTTCCTATGTTATTTTTAATCATTAACCACTATTAATTGTCTTCACCTTCAAAAATTTAAAAAATATGACTATCCTTTTTATTATATGAAAACCCCATTAAATCAAAAATATTTTATAGTTCTTTAATCCACCCTTCATCTTGTACAGGGTCAGATGATCCTCTAAATGGTCTGGGACGTTGCCTCATGAAATGATCAACTACCAACATATTCCTTTACGGTTGATCTAGTTGATATAATGCATGGAGGCGCCAATAGTTATCACATGATTCAAATGAACCATTATATCAAGAAAATATTCAGTTCTGTTTATGACCATCTAAAATTGCAAATTTGTAAGGTTGTTTTCCTCTATAGGTTGTCTCAACATAGCTACCCTGTTTTCTCTATGAAAAATCATTCTGAACAGAAAAATCATAGATGTAGAAAATGGTAATCTTCAAATACTATATTATTTCAATGGGAAATTAAACTAAAAAAATTATTTATATTCTGTTAAAAATATCCTTACCCCTAAAGTTATCTAAACCGACATATGATACCAACTATAAGGCCCTAGCCATTTATATTTCATAATATTGAGATAAGTCACTAATTTAACATTAATTAACCAAGAGGATATTTTTAATTTTATATATTTATAGAATTAGGTAAAAACTCATACATAACAAATAAAATATTACAATGTAGACATTTCTACTCACTATCCCATTTTCTAGAAAACAAAAAAAATTAATCAGAAACATGGTTTAATTTCACGTTTAAACATCATAACTTTTCCTTGATCCCATCCATGAATCTATTGTACTATAAATATTGGTAAAACACTTATAAACATTATAGGAGCATAAAAATATCATTAAGTGATACACAAATAAATAAAACTATTAGTCTTGTGAAAACATATAAACCTTGAATACTTTATCATAATGTAATTTTTTTGAAATTTATGAAGTAGAAAATACTCGTAACTGAATATAATCACATTTATTACTTTTTAAAAAAAATAAATTACCATAAAACTCATATAATAACATATAACATATGAAGGTTAATTAGGACATAATCATATTTAAATGAAATAACCATACAATCGACTTCCACACATACCACTCTTACAAATGGAATAGCCATATGGCTAACTTCCATACCCTATGAATTGGAGGTTATAACATAACCAGTAGACCTTGGTTTATAATAAAACAACCCATCTTTGGTTTATAACCTAACCAACCGTCAAATTTTTATGTACCATTATATAATCATAACACATAAAAGATTTCAATTATCATAATTTCACTCATAAAATTTCATTAGAAATCATAAGAAATCATTCCAAAATATTTAGGAAGTAAATCCAATTTCAAAAAAAATTTCAGGACCAAAACTCCCGAAAAGGAAATATAGAATTTCTTTTTTATATTAAAAACATTAAGGCTTATAGAGGAATCTAAATATCAAATATTAGTTACGTCAACGATGAAGTTGTTAGCGCTCCATATGTTAAATTTTTTTTCTTTTACTAAATCAATTCATAGAAAAAATTATTTTTTATAACCATAGAATGAAATTAAATTTCATAGAGGATAATTAGACTCCTAATAAAATAATGTGGCGGTGTATTATCAAAATATTCCTAAATAAAAGGAGATATAGATGAAGTCCCTTACCTTACGTTTGATTCCACATGTATGTTTCTTGTTATTGTTTAATAATAAACTTAGGTTAATTTATACTTTATTGAGAACATTTTTCATGTTTATTATTTCTATTATATCACTTATTACGAAGTTATAAAAACATCAAAATTATTTGTTTTCGTATTGGACATGTTGTCGATATTGGATACCTGATTTGAAAATGAACACGGTTTGATGTAACTAGTCCATGTGGTAATAATTCTTTAATTTCTATAATAATATTAATGAAATTGTTATTAATTTTATACATAAATTATACCTTTATATCAAACTATGATGTGTGGTTATGAAAAATGAATAATGTAATCTTGACGGAGACGGTATGTAGTACGTACGCATGAGTTACATCATTAATTTTCATATATCATTATGGAACTAAGTTAATTATTATTTTGTATTTCCTTAAAGATAATATAATAATTATTATCATATTAAACATTTTAATATATTTACATATGTAAAAAACATGATATACTGAATAAAAATGAATCACGTCGCTATGTGGAGACAATAGTCCACATGTACACACGAACGATGTTATCATTTTTATGTGAATGGAAGTATGAAAATAATTGATTTATTATTATCTTATAATAATTAATATATCTGTAATATCACTTATAAACATTAAATTCATTATTATAACCAGTCATTAGAGACTAATATGGAAAATGAATTAGATCAGTTTTTGGAGGTGATAGTTCACACGTATGCAGGAACGATTAGTTTCTTTCCCATTTAATAAAAGTGGAGATGGATTCATGTACTGATATTAACATACTAAAATTACAATATAATGAGGATATTAGAGTTATTATATCATCATGGTAGTATTATATTTGAATACAGTGGAAGAATAAATAAAATTGAAATACGTAAAGAAAATGATACATCTTCTTCAGTTGATCACCATTGAAGAACACGTTAAAACTCTTAAATAGGGTGTTCTATATCAAATAAGGATTCAATAATAAAGGGAAGTATTCTAGGATGTAATTTTTTATAGATATTGGCTGAACAAAAAATCATTGGATGTGTGAGTAATAGAGAGGTATGGGTTCCTTTTTACAGGAGTGGGGAGGGGAACCCTGGAAACTATTTAACATATTAATTAAATATAAATTCGATTTCAATTCAAAATTGGTAAAACCTTATTTATTTAGAATATAAGATGAGTATAGTTTTTAATTCTCTCTTACAATAATTTTTTTACATGTATTGATTTTATTTTAAACCTTATCTTTTCATTTTACCCTTAATTATTCTCTTTTAATTTTAATACTAATATCAAGATTTTAAATATTAAGAGGCTATAAGTTTTACTTATATGGTGTAAATTTCTAATAAATGTATAATTTATGAAAATTTAGACATTATCATACTAATTTTCTAAATTTTAAATATTAATATTTTTTTAAATAATTTAAAAAATAATATATTTTTAAAATATCAGTATTGTCAATTTTGACACTATTAATTACGAAAAATTTAAATAAAATCAAAAAAGACAGATAACATAGAAAAAATAAATTTATTTCACTTATAATATGTCATAATCACCTATAAAACCTATTTATGTCATACATTAGTCCAAATTATACTAAATTAAGTATTATTAGTATCATTTAATTGAATCTTTGTTTAACAAATCTATTATTGCATCATCATTGTGTCATAATTAAATTTAATTATTTAATGTAAAAATATTATAAATAAAATACGATAATTTAGGTAATCTATTTATATTTATAATTACTACTTATATTTTTATATATCACTAATAAAAACCCATTTTAAAATTATCTATGTAAGAAAAGACAAGTTTATGATATTTTTCTCTTTACTTTAAATTAAATGTTATTAATATCTTAATCACAACCAAGTGACATAAAGAAATCAATGGTTAGGAAAATATATTTTCATGGTCTGCCATAACCCATATAATCATGTTAGCACAAGTTTTATGGTAGTTTTATATTATTAGAATATTATTTTAACCCTTATTTACCTGATTTACCTTTTAGCCGTGGTAAATAAAATAACAAAGTAACTATAAAAGAAATTATTTTAATCCTATAATATAAAATTTTCATACTGATTAAAACATTTAATGTCCAATTTTTAAAATTAATATAAAATAGTGTCTACAATTAATATAATGATAATCTTGTTGACGGATTGAGAAAACATGTTTTTAAAAAGTAAAAACCAACCAAGGATTGACATGTTTTTATATCCAATATAATTGTGAAATTACATCCAATGAACTATGTTGGATTTAATTATAAAAAATTCAAATATTTATTGCTTAAGACCATGATATAGTATAATATAACAATATAAATAAATTAGTCTAAAATGGAGTTTTGAATTAAAATGCAGTATTATTTACTATTCATTAAAAAATGTATATTATCAAACAAATACAATAATTTCTTCCAAGGACAATTTTTTATGTCCTTATTCCAAATAAAAATTTTATTTTTTCAAATATAACATAAAAAAGTGATAAAAAACTATATTTAAAAAGGTTTCTCCATTAAAAGGTGGTTAAACTACCTTTTAAAAATATTAGAGTATTTATGATTTAAATTTAATTAATTCTCATTTTAATCCTATAAAATTTATTATAAAGTTGTAAAAAATTATTATAAACATGGGTAAACATAATATAGTTATTTATATATATTCTCAAAAAAACAACGAATCAACGATAACTACCATTTAAAATAATCATATTATAACATATTATTTTTTGTACATCTCAGTCTTGTGTACAAAGTATGATTTCTGAGTAACCCATTATTAACAATCGAGTACACTTTAAAAAATATCACCCCTTTAAAGAAACATTACTATATATTTCATAAATATTAATAAATATAAAATATTATTATTCTATACACAATTGGGATGCTACAATCTTCCTTTAAACCGCGCTTAAGTGTAACCGTTCTAATGTTACCCAAACATTATTTTCAATATTTTCACATCATTTGGACATAATTATTAATGCTATATTCTTATATTTACATTATGTAATCCATTATTTCATGTATACCATTTTTATATTCCCTTTGGTTATGCCTTATGATAATATTACGATGCCTATTTCTTTTGATTGGTAACTATTATGTTCATTGCTTTAAATAGATTTTTTTACATGGAACAAATACGCATAAACATTTTATGATAGGTGAGACTAGATAGTTTCCTGATGAATTTGGCAGTGTTTAGTCTCATGATACATCATGTTTTGGATATGTGAGTACACCTAATTAATTATAGGTCTTTTTACACAATGTGATATAGTCTTGGTAGTTTGACTTGACTCATGTTAATGTCATTTTTAAGGTTTCATCCACATTCCAACATAACAATGATCACATGATTCCATGTTGTATATGTAATTAGTATGTATTTTTTTACATGATCCATTATTTATATATATCATATTATGTGTTTCAAACTTATGTTCTATGTTTCATTCCCATATTTATTCCATTACTCGGATTTTTAGTTCATAACTTTTGCCTATGTATTACCTATGTTATCCAATAATGATACAAGATCTCAAATATTATTAAGGGATAATTATGAAGATTAAATAAAAGTTGTTCTTATTTTATTTTCATGTTTTTTAATTTTGAACTTAGTCATCCAATGATACTAGACTTTTTATCTTAAGGATAATTTGGCATAAAATCATGTAAAAATATGGGAAAAATGTATGTGTTGTTATATATGGTATAGTTATCCAATGTTATTCACATGTCAGCATTTCATTATATTAATGGTATGCTTACATATATCCCATGTCTACCCTTATTAAGAAACTAAGCACAACATTTTTAATGTTTCCTTCCCCCATGTTATTAAAAATGTTTTTTGGAGGGTATACCTATAAAGAGAACTTGAGGGGAAGTTATTTAGGGAGACATTAAAGATATTTCACAGGATTAGAAGATTTCATTACATGATTCCATAATCAATAAAGTATTTGATTCTTCAAGAATGATATTGTGTGATGTAATTAATACTCAATAAAAATCGAAGAAATATACTTCTATGAGAAACATGGGATTCTATAGTTAGTTTCAAAGGAATGGTTTTTTCAACCATTGGAAACTAGGATGATAAAAATTAGCGATATCCCAAGGAATATTTCTAAATATATGTTGAGGAATGTCTCAAAGGATAAGTTTATGGTTAGTTCAAAGTATAAAAACCTGTTCTGCAATATTGGTAATTGATTGAGTGAGAGGTTCCAAAAAAATTACATCTCTATCAAGATATAACAAGTAAATGTGGATTTAGAATAGATGTAGCAAGGAGTAAAAATCCCAAAAACAACCTATTGATCTAGACTTGATCAGGAACTAGTGCATGAAAATGGGCCTTATTGCACTCAATTTTTGACACTTCAATGGGATATTATTTGGAAATTCACCCTATTTAAGAAGCACCATAAATGATTTAAATAGACTATAACTATGAATGATATAATATAAACTAAAGGTTTCATAGATTAAAATGATAGGGTATTTATTGAGACATCCTAAATGATTTTTCAGACTATGTGATTCTCCTTTATGAATAAAATTTCTCACATTATTATTTATATCATTAGTCATTGGTAGAAACCAAAAATAACTATATTAACATTTAATGTTATTAATGATTTTATGATGAGAAGAAAAATGGGATAATGATAGGAGAAAAATATTTTTTCATTTTACCTAATCAGTTTTCAGAGAACATGATTAACAATACAAATAATTACCAAACCATAGAATAAAAAAATAATAGAATGAATGAGTTTTATGATAGTTCAAGTGATGTTAATGATGGAGGAAAGAAGATTTAGTTTCAAATATATCATGAATTTGGAATGAAGAACCCAAGTGAATGTCTTAGAAAAATGGGAAGTTGTTGTGATCATGGAAAATAAGGACACAAAGAAAGTAACTCCAATGGAAAATGAAAAGTCTAGTTAATGAAGTATATTGGAATATTGGTCTCCCAAATATATTAATATATTTTCAAGGAATTAAATGTGTAATGTATGGGAATTATGAAAATTCATTTCTTAAGGATAAATTTGACGAAGAAAATCTACAATGTTGTCTGAGAAATGGTTATATTTCTGATATTGAAGACACTAAAAATGAAACGTGAATGTAAATATGAATTAAGGAATAAGATTTTGAAACCCATACAATGTGTATATAATGAATTATTTATGTATTTTAATTCAAATATCGTATTATTTGAATCATGAAATATATATGTATTACTAAAAATAAATTTTTAATTAAGGTTTTGAATTTATATATTGAATTATGATGACATACTATAAAATTAATTAAATTGAGAGGTGGTAGATTGAAGATAACCCTTCATATGATAAAAATATTTAGATAATGATGACGGGATAAAGATATGTTGGATATGAATATGTAATTTGGATAGTACTGATTATATTGTAAAAGATTATTGATTTTTTTTATAATGTATTTTTTGATATCATTGTCGTAATTTACACAATTTTTGGATTCAGGGAATAGATCTAATAATACATGTTTTATTTAAGGAATGGGGAAGTTTTTATTTTTTCAATAAGGATTTATGCTAATTAAATTTCAAGAGAATACAAAATGAAGGTATTTAATTGTTTTGTTTGTGAAAATTAAGAGCTATTTCATGTTTTATGGGGGATTAATGATAATTTTATTTCGAAAATTTTGTGACATTAATTCAAATATTTTTTATTTTAATCTTTCATAAGGGTCAAAAGGTTAACCATTTGTGTAATAGATAATACTTAACTTAAAATTTGGTTTTAGATATTAAGGTATTATTTTACCATATTAATATTTATGGATAATGGATAACATATTAGAACCATTTTTTGGTGATAAATAAAGATAGATAGAATGAATTATCATTATATCTATGGATCTTCTGATCTATCAGTGATTTAGGAAAACAATTCATCATTATTTCGTAGAAAATTATTTTAGTTAAAAATTTATTAGGGCACGACCAAACGGGGAGATTGTACTTATGAAATATAATGAAATCGAGTAAGTGTATATTGTCAAGAAAATTATTTAAAATTAAAAAAATTAATTATGAAATAAAATGGTGTCCACTTATAACTATTTTTGATGATAGAAATGACATTTTTATATCCTATTTAGACTATAGTTTTATAGTTAATAACCTTTTATGGTCACCCAATTTCTTAGGATTTGTGGTCTTTATCACTCTCTATAATTATTTACGCTTTTATTCCATGTCCAAACCAATACATTCCAATTAATTTATTCTATGGGGAAACATAGTTACGAGATTATTTAGGTAAATTTTATGTCTCCAAATTTTTATTAGGAGGGATGATTTATTATTTATTTGTACAATGTGGGTTTCTATTATGTAATTGGTAAATGTAAATCATTTGATGACCAAGATGAATTTCTAGGGAAAAAATCATTTTAATGGGGGTAGAATTGTGCACCCTATGATTTTATAAAACATTATTTTCAGATTAATTTAATCCTTTTTATATATTTTATTTCACAAAAAAATGATTATATATTGAATTACATGAAATACCTAGTTTATCCTATGTTACATGGAAAACCGAGATTCTCTTGCTTTATGTGCAAAACTATGTTTAAACGAAACATGACATATTATTAAAATATTATAATATTATATGATTGTTTTTACCTAGCTGTTACAATGGATGTTATGAATAAGATTGAATAAATTATTAAAATATTGTTTACACATGTTTATAAATTAATTCTTTGGTGTTCAATTAATTATAAATTAAAATAAAACCCTTTTGAAAATGAAAGGATGTATTTTTCTAGAAAAACATAATTTTGTGAATAAGAGTGTTTTATATCAATAAATTAACCAAATTACTATTGTTTAATGATTTTAACTAAATTTATATATTATATATTCAATCACATATTTAACATTCATCTTATATGTTATCAATATGACAAATACAAATGAATAAATTTTTTTTCTTACGACTTATATTATTATTAAAAGTAGTTTTATTGTATTTTTCAGAAAATGTACTAAAATTAATTTTTAAATATTTTATAAAATTAAATGGATAAAATAAATTTTTTTGAAATTATAATTTAGAAATTATCTTTGGTTAAATTTTTGTGATTTTTCTAAGAAGGTTTATTTTTTGATGAATTCTGAAAAAATACAATATTTTCATTTAAAACTACCTTTTACTTTAAATTATTTATAACATTAAATTATTTTTTGAATTATTTTTTTACTAAATATAGTTTAATTTTATATACATTAATTTAATTTAGACCATTGGAATCAAATTTATTTTTAAATTTGATATAAAAACATTTCAATCTTTTGAACGACTATTCTTTAAAAATATAGTTTCTTATCACATCTAGTGAATAATTTTAAATTAAAATTTTCATTTATGTGAATCAAAATTATATAAATAGATTACATAATTTGAATAATAATAATTTATATTTTATAATAAGTTTTGCTAAATTTTTGATCAAAATTAATATTGATTTAAGTTAAAATTAATTTTCACGGTTTAGGTAAAAATGGGATTATCGGGGATAAACTAAAAATATAAGGGTAAAAATGACCTATAAACATAAATAAAATTTTTTATGGAATTATTCAAAAAATTAAACCTATATGGTTCTATATTGGATTAATTTGGACCCCTGTGAAGTTTGAAAGACATTAAAGTCTTATTTCTTTTAAAAAATACCAACTATCTCCTCTCCCCCACATATAAAAGGAAACCACCTATCATGTATTCCTCAAAACCTAAAAACTGTTTTTCATGGCCTATAACGTACCAAATAACTTCTCTATAAATCTCCTCTCATCCTAGTATCCTTATTTAGGACATATATACATCTTAGTAAGGATTTTAGTGCAAACCTAAGGACGAAACCCGAATAAGAGGTAACGTTCATCAACGACCAGTTTTGTATTATGTATTCCTCTACCTAATTCAATTCTAATTTTACCATGATGATATGATAAATTAATTATATTAAATATACCTATTTGTATTTTTGTTAATGTAAGGACCTAACACTATGTCCACTTCTATCAAATGGGTGACACAATTATCATTCGTGTGTCTGGAAGACTACAGCCTCACAAACCAATTCCATTCATTTTTCCATTACCACCTATAATATTTTGAAATTTGAATGAATATAATTTTTATATATGATATTTCTGATTTTATTATTCTTTCCATTATTTTAGAAGACAATATAGTTGCTTTTGTGTATTGTGGACTACCACCTCCCGAATCGATGTGATTCATTCACACTTTACATAGAATGTAATAAAGATGGGTTTAAGTATGATATGAAATATATTTTATATAAAAATTATTTTTTAATTATAATATTTGTTTTAAATTAATTTCTTTAAATACAAAAATAAAATGGAATCAATATTTATGTGTAGGTATGACCTACCGTCTCCACGATCGATGTATTTTAGTTCATATCACTAAATTTTATAGATCACTATAATTACATATATAATGAATATATATTATATTTATAGAAAAGATGTAATTATAGGGATAAGAAAATAATTATCAAATAAATATGAAAAAAATAAAACGTCAAAACATATTCAAAAACAAAAGAGTTATTGAAGGAAATGTGATTTTTACAATAAAATATTAATAAAAAGGTAATGAAATTTCATTAAATAAATAATATATTGTACGATATAAATAAATATGGTTATATAATACTTGTATAATAAATTTATATTTTATATATATTAATTTTTAATGAGAATGAAATAATTCCAGACATAAGGTGAAATAATTTCTCATCACACATTTATTTCTGAGAGACATATGCCATATTCACCACTCATCCATTTTATATGGTTTACATACTTCCTTAAGACCTGATATAACATGAATATAAACCATTTAATTATAATTAATATTTTTATTGATTGTGTTATTTCATGAGTTTTAAAATTTAATAGTTACCAATGAAGTAAGAAGTTTCTATCACAATTTTCCTTCTTTGAGGAATACGTTGAAGTGTGCAGATATATTCATTAATGTGGTGTACTTAAAACACCCTTGAAATTTAATATCATTAATATTTAATGCTCAATATATTTTATGTTCAATTAAATTTTATTTATTTTTGTGGATTAATATTTAATTTTTATTAATGTGGTCATGAGTTTATGTTACAATCTCATCATTTATGAAGATTATTTATTATTATGTTTCAAATGATAAAATATTTTGATAAATTTTTAATTTAACTGGTAAATTTTATTATAAATTAGATATCCATGATATATTAAAGTTATATTACCAATTTACACTCTTTTTTACTTAATATAATTGATAAAATGTTTTTAAGAAAACCCGATATTATTTCTATCTTCGGTCAGAAATCTATTTTCTTCCAAAACCAGGACTTTAAAAAATATTCTAAAAATATATTTTTATTTTCCCATGATTTTTAAAATACATGTTTAACCATGTTAGATTTTTATTTCATTTTTTTAATGAATCATCATGTCATTTTTAAAATCAATTCATGTTTTAATATTATTAAAAATATGAAAAGAGTCTTTGTTTTTAATATACATAACCTTAACATTATTACCCACTATCATGGATAATAAATGATTTGATGATTCCCTTATATGTTTTATAATATCATTTAAGCGAAAATGGTTTCCTTAATATTTTCAAAATTTTTCATATTTTTTAAAACATATTTCACAATGAAAATGATTTTTGAAAATGATATATATTTTAAAAAGTGTTTTCCAAAGTGGAAATTCTATTTTAAACAATAAATATTTTAAATGTTATTTATAGATTCCATTATAAGTTTTCATGTTTTTTTCAAGGAAAAGTATTTACAAAATATTTTATATTTTAAATAGTCATTCTCAATAAAAATTTATCTTCCTTAGGAAGAATTCCAAGTGAATTATTTTTCGAAATAATTCTTTATATATTATGACAACCATTGAGGTAAATTATAATTTAATAGGGATATAAACGAAGTATAACCTTATTATTTTTTCTCTAAATGGTTTATAATGACAGAAAGTTAATGAATACTATTTTTTCCTTGGGTTATATCAAGATAAAAAGGTTATGATACATGTTTCTTTATCTATGGGATGTGATTTAATGATGAAATTATTGTGAAACCAGTTTATTTTCTATAGATTAGGTTTTGATTAAATTTTTATGAAATAAAATTCATTTAAAAGGTTATGATGTGATGAATGTTTCATTATCCTTTGGAACAAAAATATATGATTTAAGTTTGTAACGATTATTATATTGTAACCATGATGGAGGTTATGTTATAATAAATAATGGTTGTTTTGTTATAACCAGCGGCCCAGGTCCCTAATGAGTATCGTTATACTCACCATTGCAAGGGCTATGCCCGCACCTCATTATGTTGGATGCAGACGACGAACAACGCTGACTAAGGCTGAGAGTACCAGTATTGGACGGTACCCGGAGGTGGATTATACGACGTGTCGGTAAATTAAAGAGACCGATAGACGTGTAATACTGATGAGGTTATCTATACCTACCATTCAAGTGTGATCCATGGTGGATGATCCAGGAGCTGATTTTTACCTTTTAGTTGTTTCTCCATTTTTAGTTGTACCTATACATTACAGTTGGGCTTGTATTTTTGGCCCTATTACAATTCATCACTCCCTTGTTATACAGTTTTAATTAGTTTTTTGTATCCATATGTTTTCTCTGTTGTCTGTGTTTAAAGGAAATACCTTCCCAATTTAGGGATTTATTCCTTTGGTTCTGGTCTCCAGCCCCTGGCCTATGGAAGGTGAGCATGGGGTAGTCACGGCCTGGGCCCCGTTGGACTGGTCATGACATACATGGTGCTGGAGTTGGAGTATTTATAGTGTATTGATAAGAAATTGATTATTTGAGAATAATATAATTATAATTGAAGTGAAAGTTAATTTTTTTTAGATTATTATAATGTTTTAAAACAGTTTTAATGATAATTTTATATAGAGTAAATGATATGATAGAAAACTATATATATAACATTTTTAGGGGAATTAGTCTACATGTACTCATGAGTGACACATTTGATTCAAAATAAATTGATAAATATAGAAATTAGATATATATTTAATAATAATAAGGTTAAAAAATATATATGTACAGATTAAATACTAATTTCAACTAGCCTTTTATGGAGGTTATGGAAAACATATCACTTAACATATGGAATAAGTAGTTTGTAAGTAAGAAAGATGGAATTTTAATTTTTATAAATTGTTGGAAGAAAAGTAGAAAATAATGATACCATAAAAATAATAATATTTAATTTTACTAATACTATTGATTTAATTATCTCAATATGGTCAAATTATATTTTTATGGGGTAGAAAATCTAAGTAAGGAAAATAAATGGAAAACATGTCACTAGGAATTTAATATTTTAGATGAAAAATATCATCTATAAATTGGATTAAAGAATTGAGGGGTGGGTTTTTAATAAGAAATGAACCTATTGTAGGTTTAGAGGAATGTTTGGGAGTTATTTATGTAGATGTTTGTTAAATCTATGTGGATTGGGGTGTGAGGAATTGTGGGGGTGGTGATGGTTCTTTTGATAACTAATGAATGAAATATTTGTATGAATACTCTTTCATTACAATAATGTAACGACACAATTCAATGTAAAAGGATAAAAAAATTTAATCATTAAATTTGTAATATGTTACGGACTATAATCCTATCAACTATTCATTTTGGGGACACATTTTGTTGGGATTTTATTTTTCATGTTTAGTATTTTACGCAAAATAGATTTTGAAAGGATAAATATTTTTTGAACACAGTAAGAAATTTTAACGACCAAAACTAAAATATAACATATTATCTATTTTGAAAATAATGATTTAAAATATGAGAATATTTGTACTAAATAATATTACCAATGTTGAGAAGAATTATTTCCAAAACTAGAGTATATAATTAAAAGATACAATTTTTAGTAAAACTATTTTTTATTCTTAAAAATATACGTGTAGGATACATTTTGAAATGTTTTCAATTTTAATACGATAAATTATTTTATTATATAAAAATAATTTAAATGAACATTATAAAATTTTTAAAAAATTAATTCAATAAAAATTATACTTAATTGAAATAAAATACCAAAAACATATTTATTTGAAATGTTTTACTTATGTCATAACCATGATAATCATAATTACCTTAAATTCTAGATATTATTTTTTATATATATAAATTTACTTATTAAATGAATATTTAAGATTTTATAAGGTTTTTATACATTAAATACTTGTTTATATAATAAAAATTTGATATAATTTAAAATTTTAGTAAAAACAATACTTTCACTATACACCAAAAAATATACTATATAAGAAAAATACAAAAAATACCTTTAAGATAATTATAAATTTATTAATCATAAAAATAATTTAATTTTATAAAATTCATGTTCTAAATTTTATAAAAAAATCTTTTATATTAAAATACAAGACATTTAGGAAAACAATAAAAAAAATAGATTTTTAAACATTAAGTTTTTATAATATTATTTCTTATGAATTTGTAATTTAAATAATTTTAATATTTACTTTTTATATTATAATAATATTATATAAGTGTTCAATTAAATTCTATATGTTATAATATAGAACAGAAACACATATATATGATAATGAATAATATTTTTAAATATTAAAAAATAGTAATTATTTATCTACCAAATGCACGAAATTTATAATTGAGTAATATATAAGTATTTACTTGATGATTAATTTGTCTCACAATTTTCATAATAATAATCATCTAATATGTAGGGGATTATTTTAGATATTTGTTTCATATTAATAAATCTATCAAAGAAGGTATTAATTTTTTAGAAATGTATAATCCAAAATTTATGGATGTTACATTTTCCCATCAAAAAAATTCTTTTCTCACTATTTAAATTATCACATATTTTTTAAAAAAATATTTGTATCTAAAATATTGATAAAACTAAAGATATAATTTATAATTTACATAATATAAC
Source organism: Viscum album (assembly GCA_963277665.1). Lineage (NCBI taxonomy): Eukaryota > Viridiplantae > Streptophyta > Magnoliopsida > Santalales > Viscaceae > Viscum > Viscum album. The sequence continues at coordinate 1,740,183,492 of OY728125.1, read as the reverse complement.
ATTTTATTCAAAATACTCATATCCATAATATTGAGTATTTTTACTTCCATAACCTTTGAATAAAGTCTATTATTATTTATTGTCACGACCCACAATATTTAATTTTAATAAAAAGTGTGCTTATAATCATCCATTTATTAATAAAACATCCTAGGTTCATATGAAATATTATTTCAATATTCCAATATATAATAAATCCTTTATGTAGAGAGAACCAACCCATTTCTCAAAATCCCATTAAATCAATCTAAAGGATTGATAATATGATTTCGACAAGTCATGTTATGTTAAATAATGACTTGGGATAAAAGAATCATTTAACTCTTTGTTATATTTGATAATTCAATATCAAATCATTAGGGTGGTGATTTTATGTTCATCAAAGACATTCTAGACACACTATAAAGGATAAACTAGAATACAATATTTTTTTGAAATGGGTTGGAGCATTAATGTACCTATCATTATCTAATTATCATTATCAATTTTATTTGTAGTAATTTCATAAAAATTCACTTATTCTATTGGATTAGGATGTTTCAGATATTCATAATTCATATGATACATTTCATTAAAGTGGTTATTATATTTATTCTAATACTCCATACATTTTATTTATTAGACATCTATTTTATTCATTTCATTTATTGGATTCAATTCCCTAGCTCAACAGTAATGATATGGAAATACAATCCTTCCATACATGAATCATTTTCTTCATAATTTGAGTCATTTATTTTGGTTCTTCTTCAAACATTATTGACACAAAGAAATTTGAATAATAATTCATCTCTAGAATTTATCCAAGAATCATCAATGAATATAAATCTTTGTCTTAATTTTTGATTATGGGATATTATAATAGATCCAATTGATATTAAAAACAAATAAAACCATAGCACCAATGAGCATGTACCCAAGTGGTAATGGATCCTGCTTGGAATCCAAAAGACCTAGGATCAAATCCGGGAAGAGACTCATTTCTGGGGTACTGTAGCTGCATTGTAGCAAGGCACTGAAGCAGTATTATAGCAGTGGTGGAACTATAGAAACGTAGACACTATAGTGGTGGAGGCATTGTTTCTAGAACTGTAGTGGCGGTGGTACTGTAGCAGGTATTGTAGTAGCCTGGGTACTATAGAATTATTATTCATCGAGGGGCTCTTTGTGCAAAAAATGGGCTTTCAAGCCAAGCCTTCAAGAAACTTTTTATTAGTCCTTCTCGCTATTTAATGGGTCTCCCTCTACCTAATATAATGATGTATTTTATTTAAATAATAAAATGAGGCTTCTACCCCAATCTTTAAAAAAAATAAAAAAAATCTTAGTGAAAAAGACAATGGAATCATTAATATCAGGATCTATATCATTTAGATGCTCATTGGGATAATCACCTCTCTATCTATTTATCGCATTGTTAAATGTTTTTCTCTAGGCTTCATAAATTAAATTACATAGAGTATTTTTAGGAATTAGAATAAGAAAAATATGAGTTGTTAATGGATAAGTGTAAAAATATAAGGAATAAATCATAAATGTCATTCATAAAAAATTTTAAGAATACATAGGATTAAATATTGGATATTCACAATATTTTTCATTTTAATTTCTCTAAACTTAATGTATTTTTATACTTCTAATTGTTGATAATGATAATGTGAATTATGATAGGTTAGAATAACAAAAAGATACATAAGAGGGGGTGAATTGTGTATTTTTGACAATCATGATAGATAAAGACCTTTGGATTTGACTTTTACATTATAAGATATTTATCCTTCTATTATGTAAGTGATTTGAGTAGATGATAAATTATAAATAAGAACACAATAATTTTTATAGTTGTTCTTGGAACAAAGATCCCCTAGTCCATTCCACCAATGTTCTCATTGAATGTTTGAATATTTTCAATTGAATTTTCCTCTTATAACAAGACCTACACAACTGAATGTTGGTAGTTTTAACCTAGAAAAAGAGATGAAATAACACCTTCTAGTTCATTTATAAGGAAAAATTTTTCTCAATAACTTATTCTAAGAAGCCGATACTCTTCAGTGACTGAGTCTGAGAAACTGAGACTATAATAAATTAAAGATCATTTTATTTTATTCAATTGAAAATATATAGATCATAGTTTTATAATAAACTGATAAAATACATATCTTTTTCATGAAAGATGAATGTCTTCATGTAAGTATATCTTTGAAGGGATCCTCATTGCAAATAATCTTCAATAATAGTAGCAAAAAACAAAAGCGATTATAAACTAGCACAAGATTAATGTATATATATCACTAAAGTGTAGCTTCTTTAAAAATAACATAGTTTATCTATATTTTTTTTTCATATTCATAGTTATGTATTAAAAAAGATATTAAAAAAATGAAGTCATATATATGTGTTTTCTTTTGAACAAAGAATACTTTTGGACATATATATAGAATAATTGGATGTCTCTCAATTCAGAAGATCCAAGAATTTATCTAGATAGATAAGAATTATTTAAATTTAAATCACTTAAGAGAGTTGTATTAGCCTTTTAATAGGTTGTAAAATATATTTTAAAATGATATTTACATCGATTGATACCATTTAAAAAATCATGTAGAATATATTTAAATAAAACTATTTCGTTGAATAGTCAAACGTAGGGTTCCTTAACATGAAAAAAAACATTAAACGTAGGGTTGAAAATGTACAATTGATCACAAAAGTAGCGTTTACGTACCATACATTTGTTAACTCAATTTAAGGGTTACTCACAAACATATGGTTGATTATATATACATTCCATTTTCTCAAACATAAGGGTCTATCCATACAAATGGTTGTTTATCCATATAATATGCTTACTAACACAGGGTATGAATAGTGTTTCTAGAATACATTTAAACATAAAATGAAAACATTAATGACAATTTCCCATGAATAAATGTATTGAATATATTTCTAGAATATATATTTTGAATAATATTAATTTCCTAAAACTCACTAAAATTAATTTCATTAGTAAAACAAATAAGTTTATTTTTCAACATTGAAATCAATATTTTTTATTAATTATTTTTGAGAAAATATGTTCCAAAAAACCTTCCATTTTTTATGATCACAAAACCCATAACATAATCAATATAAAATATAAGAATTGTGAAGATAAATGAAATAACATCTTTAAAAATATACAATGATTATTGTTACTAAAAATTAATTTTTTACAATATCATTACCTTGGATTGATAATAGAAAATTATAGTTAAGTTAAGAATAAGAATTTTGTGTTTATACAATTTTCTCCCCCTTTTTGTGAGATCAAAAATAAAGTAGATAAAAATGGATTAAAACACATTCAATGTTGAATATAACTATAAATGAATACTATAGTCTACATGAGAGAAAAAAATACATGTATTATGATAGTTTAAATGGATATAAATAATGAGAAACACACATATTTAAAAACAAAATAATTTTTAGTAAAAAACATTTATAATTAAAATAGTATTTTTGGATGAATTTTTTTAAAAAAATAAATGGTTTTGAGGTTTAAAGGATTAGTTCAGTAGTGGTGTTGGGTTTTGAAGAATCTTTTATTGCTTGAATAACTTAAATTAACTCTACCAGCTATCTTTTTAGACTTTCTATAAATTTTTCTGTGAACTACCTTATCAAAATTATTGAGTCCTGACCCACATTTAAATTTTCAATCAGATTGAATTTCAAAATTTCATTTAGATTTTTTTATATTGGAAGAAACATGGTAAGTTTTTCATATAAGCGATTGAGAAGAAGTTTGAAACTAGGCCCAGTTAATGTTAAATTTTCCAAAATACATATTTGATTATCTAACAAAACATACAGTGGTTAATTGTTTCACTAATATGACTTAAACCAATCAATCATATCAAACATCACTGGTGTAATTTATTTAAATATTATAATTAAGTATATAGATGTTGGTAGTGCATAATTTGAAGATCATTATTGAATAACAGTGAATTTAATTGATTCAAACTAACATCCCAAGTACTGGTTTAAATCTATGGAATCAGTCTTTAAGAAAAATACTAATTTTAGTTTCCCAAACTTATATAGCATTTCTCATTTAAAATAATCCAGATTTCATTTGGAAACATAATTTTACCTTTCCTTGAGTAGATAGGCCTATATAGATTCGAAATCATCTTTTAAAATAGTTGAATTCCTCAAATATTTCAAATATTTTCTTGTATATTCCATATCATACTAAAGACTAGAGTTCTCCTCCATAATTTTATTGAACATTATGACTATGTTATTTGGAATTCCATTTGATCATAGATTAAAATGATCATGTGGATGAATATTACAGATATAGTAAACCAGAAACATATTATTGAGTAGAACCTGAGGGAAGTTGTGGGCGTAGAGTAGGATATCTTAGTCTCTCAACCCAATTGTTCATTGAATTCTAGATGAGTTCCATTACAAGGCTTTTTTTGATGGAGAACCAACTAGGTTGTGAGTACTAGTAGTGTTTTTTTTGTCACTATTATAAGATATATCGACATGTGAGGAATCAGTGTAATAAATTCCCAATCGATAGTAACGTTTTTGGCTTGATGGGCCACATATTGCATTTCTATATGACATTCTCTCTAATAGTTAGTGAAAGGGAACTCACTCAGACTACAGGTTCATGAGTGGTATCTATAGATCTATGTGAGGATGGTATTTGGAGTAGTTCCAATTTTTAGGCTGAAGTGGTGGTTATGGACAAATAATCCATGCACTGGTTGTACATAGATATAAGAGTGGGTCAATTCCAACTAGTGAGGTTGTTTCAAAAGGCCGTGGTGCATGCCAATTATATTTCGTATTGCCTATACATAGATACTGGAGCGTTATGTCATCTAAAACGAAAAGAATCATCATAGAAGCTTCAATTCTAGTATCCACTATTTTAGTTATAAGTTATTCTCATAGATTTATATCTGTACATGTAATGTGGATCCTTGAGATAATTTTTTAGTTTTATGATAGTGTTATGAACTTTGATACAATGTTGGGGATTTGAATGGTGGGTTCACACTAGTGTAAGAGTTCCCCCTTGAGATTGGTGGGTTTAACTTCATATGAGATATTTTTTCCTCGATGTGATATGGTTTGATGTAATACTTTGTAAAGAAAGGAAATTTTATTATCATCCCTATGTTGATTTTTATCCCTGAAAGAGACCTTCACATCACTAAAGGGTGGATTTTTTATTCATAAGGTTGAATGAGATTTTCAGTGGAGATGAGATGGACCAGAGAATTATGGGTTGGAAAGAGTGACTCCCATGACTTCTAGATTATATTTGGATAATAAGTGGAGATGTCGAAAAATATTCCATCTATAGGTTGATCATTTAAGAGATTTCCCCCTTTATAACTATTCTGTTTTACCTTGTGAGAGATTGATAGAGTTGCCTATTGATATAGTTCCAGGAGTTGCACCTATATTGATTATTCCTTATAGTATTTCTACTACATTGTTACAGGAGATCAAGTGGAAGCTATTAGACATCAAGAAAAAGGGGGTTTTTCTTCTCAATAATTCTATATAGGGTTCCCTAGTCCTTTTTCAAAAATGGAAGATGATATCTTTATGATATGTTTATTATCAGAAATTAAACAAGTTCATGGTTAAGAACTAGTATCCCTTTCCATGGTTAGCAATTCACTTCAACCAGATATGAGGATCTCTTGTTTTCTCAATTATTTATTTGATATTTTGTTCTCAATATGTGTGTATTCGACCTACAAGGATTCCTCATCCAACCATTCATAGAATTTATGGTCTCTATGAGTTTTTAATTATGTCGTTGGGCTTGAAAAATGTTCCAGTTGTTTTAATAGAACTGATGAACATAGTTTTTAAACTTTTTCTGCACTCATTTGAGGTGGTATTCATGGAAGATATATTTGTGTATTCTCACAATCAACATGACCATAAAAAACCTGAGATCATTTGGGATACACTGAGAGAGTATTGTTTATATACTGAGATCAAATAGTACCACTTCTGGATGGGTATGATTCACTTCCTAGAATATATTTTCTTAGATAAAGGAATATATGTTGAATAAGAGAAGGGAGAGCTATAGTTTCCTATTAGATAAAAAAGAACATATAGGAAATGTGGTGTTTCATAGGGATAACTATATATTATAGGAGTTTTATAATGGGCTTATCAAGAATATCAACACCATTGATAAGATTGAATAATAAGGGTGTGAGGTTTTTATTGGTGGATACTTGTGAGACATCCTTTTAGGATCTCAAAGGGAGACTTACATTAGTATCAACCCTAATTCATAGAGATCCATACATGATCTATATTGTGTATTGTGATGCATCCGGTGTTTGTCTTTGAGTATTTATGATGCTTGATGAGTGTGTCTTGGTGTACGAGTCTCACTAGTCGAGGCAATATGAGAGGAACTAACAGACACATGAACTAGAGTTATCTAGTGATGGTCATGAATTGAACCATTAAAGGAATTATTTATTGGGAGAGTATTTTATGCTGTACAAAGACCAAAAAAGTATCAGGTATATATTTACACAGTGTAAAAAATATTTAGTCATTAAATATGGGTTGAGTACTTATAGTCTTTTCACATTCATCTTGCCTATAGGCCTAGAATGGGAAATGTAGTGGCTAACGAACTGAGTTGGAGGACTCATATAAAAGCAGATCAAGAAAATATTAGTGAGTAGAAGCTAATGGATTAGTTTTCTGAGATGAACGTAGAGGTGAATTATGGTTTGCGAAAGACTTTTATATGATCATTGGAAGTGAAATATACACTTCTAAATAAATTGAGAATGATATAGTTGTCTGATAATGAGGGCCTAGTCCCATGGGAGCGTGTGGAAGGTGGGGAACCGTTTCCTAGTTAGAATGTGGGTGATGATGAGATTCTATGAGTCCATGATCTTGTTTAGGTTTGAGAAAACATATGTGAGGAGATTATGTGATAATTTTGTTCCTCAGTTTGGGTAGTACATCCCGAAATTCCAAAGATGTATTGTGACTTCCATCATTTGTATTAATGGTTTTGAATGAAATGATATATAGTTTTTTTCACAAGGGATTCCATCTATCAATAGGTGAAGGCAGGACATCAGAATCCATCTAGTATTGTATAATGGTTATATATTCTTGAGTGGAAATGAGATTATATAACGATGGATTTCATGACCGGATTGCGAGGTCACCTCATGGTAGTGATTTAATATGGTTTTTTGTAGACATGATCATGAAGGTCACTCATTTATTGTCGACTAGGGAGATATTCTCAATAGATGAGTTTGAGTGGTTGTATATCTATGAGATACTATGAGTTCATGGGGTTCCTCAGACCATTGTATTAGATAGGGGTGCCTGATTTACATATATTTTTGAAAGATTATTGTAAGGGAATTGGGTATATAGGTGTTTCTAGGACTAAAACTCCAATATTAGATAGATGGCTAGTTAAAGCACAAGATTTAGATGCTTACAAACATGATTATATCATGTTTCTAAGATTTAGGGGGCTCTTGGGTGAGGCATATACCCCTAGATGAGTTTGAATATAATAACACATATTAGAAAACTATATATATGGAACCTTGAGGATTTTAAAGGTAGGTCATTTCGATCTCCCTTATTCTAGTTAGAGGATGTTCAGATTAATTTACTTGGACCTTGTCTCATACTAGAGATCTCAGAGCAGGTTTAATTGATGAGAAATGGATAGATACTGCAAAGTCTATAAAAAAATCTTATTCTGATCACTACTGATGACCATTAATGTTAAAGGTTTGAGATTGCGTATTTTTATGTGTATGACCAAGGTAGAGAAAACGATGAATTGCAAGAAAATGTAAGATTTCAGTGTGATATATTGGGCGATTATAGATTATAAAGAGAGATGGGATGGTATAATATCAGTTAAAATTTCCTTAGAGGTACAAAACCATAAACACAATCATCAATGTATCTCAGTTTCACTATTATCACTCGTACCCATCTCACTCTCTAGAATTGGATGAGGTGGATTACAGTTTGATGTATTCTTTGAGGAGAATCGTATATTTGTTTTTAATAGGAGCATAATGGCTCTCTGAGGATGGTCAGTTCATCTAGTATGGGTGACATAGAAGCATGACCGTTTATTGTATGAGACATGGGAGTTGGAGGATGACATACATGCTTAGTGTTTAGAGTTATTATTAGGTGATTCTTGACCACCATTTGAAGATAAATATAGGGATGAACTAAATTCGGGGGGGGGGGGGGGGGGGTAGATTTCACGATATTGGGTTTCCCAATGAGGTACATATATTTTTTTGGTTTAAATCGTTGTTTTTGAACTAATGTGATTAGATTTGGAGATAATGAGAGTTTGGTGGGTGTATAGGGATTTTTTGGATCATAGAACCCAACTTTCAGAGAAAAACAGAAGGGATACATGGTTATTAGAGACCATGTGACCCAAGCCACATAGTTGGAGAAAATTATTTTGGGTTGCATAGAGTGTGGTAGGAGGCCACACTATTTGAGGAAAATGCAAAACTGGAGGATCACACATATGTTAGGGATTTGTAGTTTTTGACCAAGTACACGTAGTCGACACACAATTTTTCTACCATGACACCTAAATGTTAGAGGTCCCCCTTGAGGTAGTTATGGGATCATGTTTGGAAAAAAGTTTGGCTAACATTTTCTCAAAACTGTGTGACCCAATTAAAATGTGGGTAATGTCCATTTTGACATTAATTTTTTTAAACATTAATAAAAATTTTCTTCTTTATTTATTATCCAATTGGAGGGACTCCTCTTTTATTTTTTCAGCTCTCTATTAAAGAATCATCTAGGATTTTCTCTTGATACTCCATCCAATGTATGATTATATAATTGATTATCTCATTGAATTACTACTAGTATGTACTTTATTCATTTTTTTCCATTTTCCATATGTCTTTGTATCGAAATATTTATTTAGGTGAAAGCTGATTTGGCCTATTTTCAATATTTTAACGCCTTCTTAATTTTTCTTCTAATCTGGACCAAATATATGATTGATACTATATGAGTGATATACCACGTGTATACATTTAGTGGTATATACCTTTTCCCTTATGGTTTGTTTTCATATAAGACATTATTTTTTTGCACATTTCGTACTTTCCATCTTTACGTAAAAACTAATTTAATGATTGAATTGAATAAATTGGAACCTATTAGGATTCCCCATAAGTACCATTCTATGTTTGGAGGTCATTTAGCATCAGCCTTGGATACCAATTAGGTGAAACATTGATTTTTCTCTATGTTATACAACACATTGGGTGTGTGGGAGCTCGCCTTTCTAGAGGGGGGATTTTTTAAACTATATTAAAATAGAAATGAATTACATGGATAATGTTAGGAATCCATTCCATGTGATTACTTTTTGTTTTTTTAATTTAATTGTTTAGATATATTTTATTACAACTATGGAAATGATTTGGATGAAATCATGGAATGTGAATGTTGCTGAAATGATGATTTAATTAAAGTAATGAATTGAAATGCTAGCGTATTAGTTGGATGAGATCCTTGGATAACGATTCAAATAAATTATAAGGATTTTACTAGCATATATATTGTTCATGATAGTGAATTCCATAGATCATTTTTTCCTTGAATTATAATTCCATTTGATTCCTTGGGCCTTTCTACCCCATGGATATAGCTTCCCTGGACTCCCATTGGAAATGCTCTATCGAAAAAATATGAAGAAACCAACCATGTATTTACTGAGTTTCCATCGATGTTTTCTTCATACTTGATGTGTATTCTATTTTTATATATACCATGGATCCAACCCTTCTTGGTTTGACACTTGATTACACAACATGTCCATTATTGATGTTTTACACTTGAATACATGGAAAAACTATTGTGGATGTTTTATATGTGCTTTCATGTTATGAGAATTTTAGATATTGAAATTGGTTATATGGTGGGGTCATGGTGGATATTATTCTTTGCTTTCAAATATACAAGGTATTAGTATTTGGCTCTAGTGGGTAGGCTGGAAAATATCTTTTATTTATTAATGTTTTGTAGTAACCCTAGTATAGAGTTGCCTGATATTTTTACAGGGAGTGATGTTTTCCTAGATAGGGTCACTCTAACTTTTATCTCTGTTATACCTGTGATATACATTTTATAAATCTTTTTTATATCAAAAATATTGTATTGGTTTTATACAACGATGGTGGTGGACTACTGAGTATTATCTTACACCCATTTTGGGTTATCAATGGCTACTAGGACAGAATTCATTGATATAGGTATGAATTAGGGTATGCACCCACAATATGATATGTGATTTTTCTATGCTTGGAGTAACGGATAACATGACCAAGATAGGCTCATGAATCTAGTTGAGATATTTCATTTTTATTGTTTTTCTACCTTATGATTAATGTATTATGCTGGATGTTGTATTCCGATTTTATACATTGTAGAGACATCACATGATCATAATATAGACATGATATTAACATTGTAATTGTTTAGTTTTTAATTTATTATTTGTTATCTTTTATTTAGTTGTTTTATTTATTCCTCTATGGATTGATATGTTTACTACCAATATTACACAAGCTGAAATGAGAGTATAGTCTCCCCAAGAAACACACGTGAGGCCTTAAAAGATACACTTCCACTAATAGTGTATATGGATTCACATTTTCGGGCATGTAACCCACCATCTCATGAAACCATTTAGGGTCATCTAGGTCGGGGAATTATATATTACCTAGAGAAGTGAATCCCTTAAAACATTTTAATATTTTAGTAAAATAATGATATTAAGGGTCACTTTCAAAATTTAATTTATAAAATTCCATATAAACACTTTAGAAAACTATTACATAAATAATAAGAAACATTAATAACAGTTAAATGAGAAAAAAAAAATTCTCATGAAAATGTGGCATTATTAAAAAACACATTTTAATGAAAGAAAAAAAAATTTAATGATCCAACACACCTTCGGTAAAACAAACATTTAAGAAGTGTCAAATCTCATTCATTTTAAAAGTGGAAAAGGGAAATGTTGTTTTATCAAACTAAATAACACATATTTTGTTTTTAATTTAATAAAATTAACCATTATCTAGAATATTGAACATTGATATGGATGGAAATGATCTTCTTTGTAGAGAATGAAAACTATTCATCACTTAATGAAATTTTATAAAAAAATAAATCCATCAATGAAATAAAAAAAATATGGAAATGTATTATTTTTTTATCATAAAATCTAATGAAACCATATTGTAAAATCATAGTCAAAGAGGAATCATTCGTAATAAAGAAAATATATCGACTCAAGAAAAATCCATTACTTTATTTGTTACATAAAAATAAAAATCCCTCAAAGGATTTGGTATAAAATTAATATCTGATTAAAATTAAGAATGATATATATTTATATAAATTTTGAAAAAGGGGGTATGAAAACAACATAAAATAATGTTGGTTAATAATATTAAACATTTATGAAATAATGCAAATTGATATGTAACACCCATTCCATAATACCGCATAGCAAAACATTCTCAAACCTCATATAGAAGAAATAAAACTCTTAATAACAAATTTTAAAACTTTATTATTAACTATAAACTTTTATAAAACCCATTTATAATATTTTTTTTATAAATATAAATGTTATTTATATTTTATTTTCATCATCAAATTTTATTAGATTCGAATTTTTGAGTTCTATATTCAAAGTGGAAGTACTGATTATTATTTATATATTCAATTTTAATCATTTTGTGATTATTATAGGTACATAAATAGTTTTTTATATTTATTTATAATATTTTAATGTTGTTTCATATTAATATTTGTTATGATTCACAATGAAGAATTTGGAAATGATCCTGATTTAGCGATTTTTAATAAAAAAAGTGTGTTATAATAATAATAGTTTAAATTTCAATGTTACGTTTCTAGAAATATAAAACAAACAATATTTTTCATTAATTTCTAGTAATACTATTATTTATTTTTCATTATTCCTCAATTATACAAATTTATTTCATTGTTCAAGTAGTTGGTTAAAATGACCCTAATAAGAACAAGAAATAATATATGTGTGAGTATGGTTAAGAAAGAGAATATTTTTTCATAATATCATTATTAGTGAATAATAATTATATTATTTATATTTTTTAGGTAGTGAATATGAATTTATATGATAGATTTAAATAATAAATGTTTATATGAAAAATTAAATAAGTCATTATTGTGGTGGCAGTATTCTATGTGTACGCTTATGTGATGCGTTAATTTCTAGAAAACTAGAAGATGATATAGAACTATTTTAAATTTTATAATTTTAAAATTTTTATTAATAATAATTACCCATTTTTAAGTTGAAGTTATAATAAATTATAAGATTATATTGCACCACTTATAAATGGAGTAGCCCGCACATAACACAATTTTAATTTTCATTTTTCGAATAGTTTGGGGTGGTAGAAACTGGTTATACCATGAATATAATAAAATTTAAATATAATGAACACATTATTATAATTATGATAATATTTTAAATGTTGTATTTAGAGGATTTAAAAAAACATTGAATGAAAAATAAATAGAAAAGTAGTGATTGAAAATTCTATCTTACCCCTTGGAAAAGATATTTTAGAATTTTTTTAAGGCATTGTGAGTTGGTATTTTTAGAAGAAAAGAACATATTGTAGGATTATATGTGTTTTAGGGAGTTATATTTGAATATATTGGTCCAATATAATGTTATTGGTGTGTATGGAGAAGTGGGTTTTAGATTAATCATTTTAAAATTAAATAAAATGAGAGTTTTGTTAGTAATATTATCTTTAGTATAATATTGTGACACTATACAAGGTAAAATGACCAAGAAGTATAAATTACTATAATTATGGAAATTTTAATGTCTATAATCTTCTCAATTATTCTTTATTAAAATACAATATGTTTTATTTTTGTCTTTTCTATTTTACTTATAACTTTATTTAAATTATATTTTAATAAATTACTAATTTTTAAACTATTTAACTAATTTAACAATAAAAAATAAAAGAAACCTTGTTATAGAATTTGTAAAAGTTGATTTCCAATATAAAAATTCTTGTAGAAAATAATAATTCTAATTTTTATAAAAATAAGAATTAAAAATAGTGAACATAGTACATTGAAATCATATTTTAGAAACCTTCTGATTTTATCATTAAAATTTATGTATTGGATAAATTATCATTGTTTTTTCTATTTAAATAAAAAATTGTTTTATAAAAATATAATTGTTATGTGTCTTTAAAATAAACCATGAATTAAATATTTCCTAAATAATATTTAAATAAAATAGAGGACCAAGAATAGATTTTATTTGAAAACTTTTCTTAAGTCCCTAAACTGATAATCAATCGTTTTCTAAATTAATTACACTATTTAAGAACTGTATAATTATATGGTAGAAATAAATATTTAATAAATTTAATCATTTTATACACTTTTAGGTATTTCTTATATTTGGTTAACATCATAAAATTTAAAATTTTGATGTAAACTATACTTTTCAATATTCACATAAAACTATATTATTTATGAAAAATTCAAAAAATTAACCTAATGTTAATTTTGACATGATTATTCCCAAAATGATAGTAAATTTTAATAAATAATTCTATAAAATTTATTAATATGTTATTTTAAAATGAAATTTAAAATTCAAAGAAAATCCTTTTTTATAAAAACATTATTTTAAAATATTAAGTATTTATAAAACAATTATATAAATTTCTACATTAATAAGTTATAATAAAAAATATATTATTTATTATAAATAAAATAAAATAAATTAATTTAATGTATTATAAAAAATATAATATAATTTAAAAAATAGTTATTTATTAGTGGAAAATCAATTTAAATTTTAGACAATATTAATTCTTTTTCCTCTATATGTATGAATATTTTATTTGAGTAATATCCTTTTATTTTGAAGAGGATTTATTATTCTTATAATTTTCTTAATAAATTTCATTCAATTTATCATGGAACATTTTAATTCTATTTTATGTGTACGGAAATAAATAAAAAATTATATTAATTTAGATAAGAATATTATAAATATTCTCAGGGTTTCACATTCCACTTCTTTCTTTCCCCTTCATCATTATTATGAAAACCACCATCCTTCGTATGAAACATCCATCCTTATGTACAAAAAAAATTATAATTGTCCCAATGATAAGAAAAAATCATGAGATTTATTTTCAACCCATCGAAAAATAGAACAACATTATATTCAATTATATAGTCACCAATCATAGCTCCTAAAATTCCTAAGATATTAAGTGATCAATCATCATTTAAATAAATATACCCCCCATCATAATTTTTTCCTTTTTCTATATTTTTTTTATTTTCTATAATATATGGTGAGTATCTGTTGTTGTGAATTAATTTATTCTATCTTTACTTATCTTTTTATTTTATTTGAATCACTATTCCAGTCTCTCATTTATTACTTGTATTAATATATTTTTAAATATTAATTAAGTTCAATTCATCTGGTCGCATGGTGATGTTCTATTTAGTGATGTGTCTGGGTTGATCAAACATACCTTAAGATTCGTAATGTAAATCATTTTTTTTATTTTCAACAACTCTATTTTATGTTTTTCATAGCATGAGTTTTGAAAAGAACTAGATAAATTCATGATGGGGATATTTTTTATCAATTCAAAATTAATATTTCAGCACCTTATGACTGTAGTATAATGGTTTCAATTCATACCTCTTAGGAAGGTTTTATTCTATGTTGAAACTATCAATTTTTTTGAAATATATAAGAAAATTTGGGGACATTTTTGTTTTATAGAAAATTAATGAAAACTAATTAAATTAAATCTTTGATAAAATTAGAGTTATTGGTTTGATAGGAAAAGAAAACAAGGATAAAAAAGAAGGTGAAATGAGATAAAAAACAGAACCAGTGGAAATTATTTGACCCTTTGGACATTCAATTCTTCATTATCTAAGAAATTACTGAATTAAAATTATATACAATCTCCCATATATGCACTTAAGAACACCCTATTTAAATTTAACATCACACTGAGTCCAAAATGTGGTGTTTGATCCTCATATAGTTTGATTCATGCACTAAAAGACCTCTACGAAGTTAAAACTAATTAAAATTTGCATACTCAATGGAAAGAACTCACCTATTTTTTTAAATAGTTAAATTATTTACTGAACTATATAGATTGTACCACCATTCATACTATCTTAGAATAATGTGTATTTATGATTGAAAAGGATGCTCTAAATGCGTTAATATAGTTTCCATGTAGAGTAAATAAGATGATATAAATGGAAAATAACTAATGAAATAACTTTTTTAGTTCTATAGTCACCATATCCAACAAGATGTTTTGGAACGCATGGATAAATTTTAACACCCTAAAATTATAATATAAGAACACTGTATTTGATAGCATGTATGACCAACAAAAAACATAGAAAGCATTATTACCCAATGAGGATTTATGGTATATTTAATATTTTAAATTATTTTAATATATTATATATCTTAAAATTAATGCAATACCGAATTATCTTTCATCACACAGAATAATGAGTATCTTTGATAGCTTCCGTTACACATAAGACCGAGTTTTACAAGAAAAAAATATATTATTAAAATATTATTATTTAATATATAAAGATATATACTAGCTACAAAATTATCATTTTGAATATTATTTCATAAAATATATATATATATATATATATATGATTCAATTAATAGGTTAAAAATAAATTATAAATGAAAATAAGTGTTAATTTAATATAAAGGGGATGTTTTTGTAAAAACTATTATAATGTGCCAAAGGACTTTAATCATAATAGATTAAATTAATTAAAATTAGGGAATGGTATTAATGATATATATATATATATATATATTATAGTTAATAAAATATTTTTGATATTCATATAATATATTTTGTGGGCATAAGATAAGAATAAATACAGTTTTATGCTTAAAATTTGTATTTTTATATAAGAAAACTTTTCTAATATTTAATGGTGCACCTATTTTAAAACTAATTTTATGAAAGTTTATCAAATTTTTATATAAAAATAAAATTATTATTTTTTAAATAGTAATATAAAAGGTTGAATTTGGTGAATTTTTGTTATTTTTCTCTAAAGTGTCATTTTTGATAAATAGTCAAAAATACGCAAATTTTATTGAAAAATGATTTTTCATAAAATTTATTAAAATATTTAAATTTTATTTTAATTTTATTTTAAATGATATTTAGTTAAATTATAAATAAATTATTCTAATTTAATTTATTTTAATGAATTTCAAACTAGAATTGAATATAAAATACTTTTAATCTTTTGGACATTTTTACAATAAGAACCCCCTTTGTCATCCCATCTATGTGATTAAATTTTAATTAATTTATTACACTTATATGATTTTAATTTCAAAAAATAGATTAAATATTTGGAATCACAATAATTTATAATTTATAACAATTTTGACTTTGTTTTTGACCAAAAATATTAGTAGAGGTGATTTAAAATAATTACAATGCATAAGGTAAAATTAGGCATAACAAGGTAGTAAACCATAAACACAAGGGAAAATATGAACTAAAAAGAAGTACAAAACCTAATTTATTTATATATTACTACCATATACTCAATTTTATTTAATGTGGTTCATTCATTGAGGAATATTATGTACAAGATACTTCTCAAATGTTTTTAAATTTTTCTATTTACAAGAATAACACTCCTCCTCTGTTTAAAAGAAACTCAACCCTCCCACTTATTAACAACTATAAAAACCATTATATGGTATAGAACCTAAAAAATTAAGCTCGAAAATTAACTTTGATAATCCTAGAAATCTTATGTTGGGAATATTTAAAATCAAAGATGTTTTTGGTATAATTCAAAAGGAATTACCTGAATTAGAGGCCATGTTCTTCAACGAAATATTTTATTCATTTACTTATCCACCCATTAAATTATTTTTATATCATTTTTATATAATAACATAAATATCTACAACATATTGATATATTTTATTATAATATTTCATCATATACCTCCATAAAAATCTATCAAATGGGATAATCAATCATCTTTCGTGTGTACAACATACTATAGCCTTGTGAACCTATGTAATTGTTCCTTCTCTTACTATATTTAAAGTTTGAAATAGTGGTGGATTTATAAAATTATATATTATATATCTGATAATTATTTTGTATTTATTATTTTTAAATGTTTATATAACATATACCTATAGGAATTCTTTTTTGTGGGAATACAAAAACATCATTTGTGGATGTGTGGACTACTGCCTCCTAAAAGTAGTTTGAGTAATTCACACTATATATGGAATGTATTCAGGATATTATTAATAAAAATATTTTACATAAAAAAATTATAATAATGTAATGATAATATAAATATATATCATTTACTTTTCATTCTTTTAAATACACCCAAGAAATGGAAGAGCATTTATGTGTATATACGACCTACTGTCTCTATAAACAATGCATTTCATTTCATGTTTCGAAATTTTCTGTATTATTATAAGTTCATATATATTGAGAATATATAAATTTTAAATAATGGTTTAAATTTTGGAGATGATAAAATTATTATGTAATTAATAGAAACAAAAAAGTAATAAGTGAAAACATACTCGAAAAAATAGGAAATTTACTCCCAAAATAGAGAAAATAATTAATGATTGTTAACAAATGGGAAATAAAATATTATAAGAAGTTATTATATGATGTTACAAATATTATTATGGTTATTTTGTAATTTAGTAACATGTTTTAATCCACTATAATATATTTTAATGAACATGAACTAAAAGGAACAATAAGGTGAGGGATTCTAATCTCACTTTTCTATCCACGATGCATACACCATCTAAACAACTTTTTTATTTTCTATGGTGTATATAATAAACCTATTTTATTTAGTATCATGAATAAATTTTTCTTCATGATCATTTTATTTTCATTTGAAATTATTTCATCAATGAGGCTTATAATTAAAAAGTTACTAAGTTGTAAGGGACTTCTCCTTAATTTCTATTTTTGATGCATACTTCATTTTTTATCAACCTAATTTCATATATATGGTGTAAATAGGTCCATTTATACATTTAATATAAGGAATAATTAATAATTTAGGTTATTTTAAGTCTCAATGTGAATTATTAAATAACATGGGGTTTTACTTGAATGTTATCATGTAGATAGGGATTCCTGTCTCTCTTTTCTTCCTTGAGGCATACACCATTTTCACCACTTGATTCTTTTGTGTGGTTTATATATTTCCAATATTATATTATATAATGAATTAATTTATCCTCAAGGTATTTAGAGTTTCATATTAAGTTTTTTATTTCATGGGTTTTACAGTTTCAATGTTTACAAAGTGGTAATTGATTTTTGTCACCATTTTCATTCTTTGAGATATTTGTTATGTTATAAACATGTATTACTTACTATGGTGTATATAATACTCATTTAACATATTATATCATGAATATAGTTATTACCATGATATTAAAAGGTTTATTTAGTTTTATTCCTTTACAGGGTTTACTATTAAAATGATTAAAAGTGGTGTGAGAGACTTTGGAATGTAAAAAGATTATTTTCTTCAAGAATTTTTTTTAATTTTATATTAAGGGAATTTAAATTCATAAATATAAAAATCCATTGTTGATATTAATCCTACATGTATAAAATGTTTTATTGATTCCATTATTGTTCTTATTATGAATGGTTTAGGATTCCATTTAATAAGGTTAGTATTGAAATTCAATTATTTAATTCCAATTAGTCCCCTTGAAATATTAAAGTTACAATGATCATTAGACATTAAATTTCCCCTAAATATACATTTTATTAATAATGGATTTGTTTCTTACCTACAACATATCCCATTTTTTCAGACGGTATTTACGTTGATAATTATTTGATTATCTTGGTAAATATGGATAAATTTGTATTCTTTACTCATTATAGATATTTTGTAAGGAATATCATATATTAATAAAAAAATTTACCAAAAATGAGGAATTACTTGGACTAGAAGTAATGGGTGGTCCCCAGATATTATATATCCCCTCGATATATCGATATGTTATCATGAGATAAATCAGCCTCATAAATTTAAAGGGGTTTTACCTGTAGTTTTAAAACTACCTTGTGAATGGTCTAGATGTTATAGGTTTTCATATGTCTTAGACATGGAGTTGAATAATTAAACATTTCATTCATTAATAATAAATTTATTATCATTATCTTTGTTACTATTATCAATATTATTTATCGATGATATTTTTATGTTGATATTATCGATGGATTTATTTAATACTCATATTACTGATTAAATTATATTTGTTTGAGTTATTTACATTTCCATATTCCATTTTCATTATACAGTTATTTTAAATGGCATGTGTTCTAAGGTGTTTACCTCTCCATATTATTTATTCACCCCTCTCAATTTATTAATTACATGTAATGCGAGTTCAATTATTTACCAATCCATATTTATTATGTTCATCGAGTCATTATCGTTTTTGTTGTATTTTACTCATAATGAGCATTTGATCTCACCCTTAGTTTTTATCATTTCCACACAAATTCAATAAGTGTATTATGAAATATATATAAGGATATACTTGATGTAAAAATGTTATTATCATTAAAATATGTTTTAATTTTTTTATTCATATGTAATACAATAATCATGTATGTATCTGGTTTACCAAGACTACTAAACTAATCACTCAATCAAGCTACATTTACTTATAATCACTCCAATGAAATTGTTGAAGACACTAACTCTAGGCTTCTAGGGTTGGGATGCTACATAAATTAACTCCCATCATCATCTCCCTGTCTATCACTCTCAATAACAAAAAACTACAGTAGTAAGTAAAAAACCCTAGTGAGAACTATTCCTATATCAACACATTTATTTAATTTATATTAATATTTTTTATACATCAATGATATAGGGAAATATTTTTTTAAATAATGATATCATTAATTCTTGATTTAGACAACATTCATGCATGTGACAAACTTTATGATCATCCTCTAGGTGGTTGAATGAGTGATTCTATGTTACAAGTGAATAAGCCATCCTTTCATTATAGATTAATATTGTTTTTGTCTTTAAATCTATTTAAATTCCCCCTTATCTATAACATATTCATCTACCATTTATTGAAGTTATATTGTTGATATGTAGATTTGGTAGAAATGTTTTAATTAAGAATGCATTTTTCTTAAAATTTGATAATGTAAACTAAACAACGTAAGATGTTCAGAAGAGAATAAATAATAATTATTAAGGATTATATATTATATAAATGTAAAAATAGTATATTTTGAATTTCATATAAGATCTTCGATGAATAATTATCAGATGAAAAAGTTGTATGGAACAACAAAAATTCATATGAGAACACTCCATAAGTCATAAATAACTCAAAGGCTTATTAGATCATGGTTATTGTCATATGATATTAAAATGAATATAATTTTCCATTCTTTATATGAGGGGGAAAAGTTATATGATCACGAAAAATAATACTTATGGTAAAAATTCTCCTAGTTTCATAGATTTTTGTAAGACATTATAATTATTTTTATAATTTGTAAAAGTCATACCAAAACTCCCAAATATATATGAAATCATTAAATATGTTATAACATCTTATGTTGTTTGAGTTTCCTATGGAATTATATTTCATATAATCTTGAAAATACATACATGATTTTTTGAAGTCATATAAACTCATAGAAGTCATTATTTTCTTAGGATAATTCTTAGATATTCTATTTTATTTTTAGCCTCTCGTGGTTGTCCATTTCATTCTTAATAAACAATGATACCCTTTTCAAACATATATGGAGACATAGAAAAGGATACCCAATATCTCAAAGAGTATTTATTTTGATACAGGGTAGACTAACCAGGTATATTAATAAGAAACTCCACGAAGAAATCATCACCCCATTTTGATGTAGACCCTAGTTCAATGACTTTTCTCATATCATATTTGTGGATGAAATGATCATTTTTTAAATGGAATAAAGTGATTAATCTATGGTATCAATAGGGTCCTGAATGATTATTGTAATTTTATGGACATATTTTGAACTGAGAAAAAATTAGAATCATTATCTTCATCTGGAGTATGGAATGGAGGGTGTGAACTCTAGAATCCTGCATTGGTATCCACAGGAGGTGATTCCCCATGGAGTATCCTAACAATCCAATCACCTAAAATAAGATTTTAATTATCTACGTTGATATGTTGGTTGATCATATTAATTGTCTCATATGAAATTTGGGGAATCAATTTTTATCATTTGGTGGAAGAATTACTCCAGTTGACAACATCCTTACATTTATTCCCATGTATGTGTTATCTGTTATTAAATCTCCAATGTCTATCATCTCAGGCATTGAAAGAATAATGTATTATTTTATTTGGGATATTAATTTCCTGTGTATTCATCATTGGGATTTATGGAAAATACTTTCTATGTTAGTAAGAGATTGAGGAATCAATGTGAGAAATATATCAAACAACCTTCACGACATTCTTGTTAATGTTTCTTGGGAGGTCATCGAGGGATGGTTTCTATGGGGAAGGTTTATCTTTTTTATGTATGGTTATCCACTGGGGAATTATAAAATGGATATGTATTACTTATGAAATTAGGCTTAGTATCATATCTATATCCATGAATCTCATTTGTGATGGATCATTGAATGATGATACATCAAATTCTTCCATTAAAATTGGCCATGTAAAAAGGTTGGTTTCCTAGGGTTCCTTAATCTGGATATTTCCATTAGTCAAGCAACTAGTTACCCAGATTTTAACTTATAAATCTTAAAACTATTCCACAATTCTATTTTAGATATCTTTGTTATTAAAACAAATTTTTATAAATGTGTATTTAATTGGTATCCTTAGGGTTCCTCCTAGATGAAATATTATCACAGAGTGTTGCAAGCATCGATTGACCTAGATAGTTGGGGAGAGATTATTTGATGTAAGGATATCCCATATGAGATCAATTTCCATTTTTTGAATTTCAGGAATCATGTACTTTCATTGTGTGATAACATCAAACATCTTGGTATTCATCTTATGTCCAACTACGACTTATTCAGTAAATTATACATCAAAACAACTATATGTCTATTACTTAAGGACACTGGATTAGAAGTGTGTGGAACTCCTTTTGTTTCTTCACCATTATTTCATAACAATACCAAGATGGTTGGAACTTTCTTAATCATTGGTTCTATGGTAAATGGATGATCAAAAGCGAGAAAAACTTGAATTTTCATATAATAGTAGATGGATGTTAGAATATATGGATGGTTAGAAAATAGATAAAGAGTTGCGGGTGTCCTGTGTTCAATATTAAAAACAATTTTTATAAGAATAACCAGGATGATCAAAATGGTTTATACTCTCAAGTCCAGGGCTGATTCCCCCTCTATTAGACTCCTCAATGTTCATGGGAATCTTTGACCTAACATCCTCAACCCCTCACCAAGACACTAGATTTTTTAGCACCCTCAAATAATCGGATCAATATATACATTGATGGTTTTTGTATTATTTGAGTCATGAAGGGTGGTGGTATCATGAAATAGAATACAAGATCAATTATCATCACATTCATGTCGTTATTTGGGAATGGAGAATATATCTAGGCCAATGTAAATGCAGTTTTAATTGTCTTAGAGTTATGTCTTATGAAAAAAATCAATGTCTATGACATTTAAATAGAATAAATTTTTTTATACAACTCGCTATGATGTATCTATCTGATACCATGTTATATCGCAGTAAAATTTGGTTAATACAAAAACCTTAATACATCATCATGGAAACCATTCACATGTGGCATGAGGGAAATAAAGTGGAATATTTCATTGCATCAATGGATCCCATGGATGAAATGATCATGTGTTTTTATAGATTGGGATCCCATACTTGGGAGGGTTTGGATATAGTCAAAAAGGGCGTTCTATGGATTTAATATTTCAAACCCCCATAACCTTTTTCATAGTTTAATCTTTTAAAGTATTTTATGTTTGGCCCCATCCTTTAATTAAATTCATATTATTTTGTGTCAAAATAATTCATTTTGATAATGTCAAAATGATGGGTATTAAATCATTTAAATTACATGAGAATATGAATCAAATATTAGATCATTTAATTCCCCAAAATATAATACATAGAATATATGACATGTTAGCATCAAAATAAACCCCAATTTATTTTAAAAACTACAACCCATTAAAATACACTAATCCCACACAAAGAACTAAAAATTTACATGTATCTTAATTAATATTTATTTCATTTTTCCAATTATGTTCATTCATTAAATTCAACTATTATTTATAATTTCATATACACAGAAAATTATTTCACTATAATTTATCTTTCATAGTAAATATTTATATTTTCAATAAATATTTACTCATTAAAATAAATGAATGAGTCGCCTTATTCTTGATGGGTTCCTAAATCTCAAACAAAGGATTTATTTACTTATGTTTATCCTTAGGGTTATTAGAGACATTCAATTTCAGATGGATTAAAGGTTTTCGATTTTAGATATAATGAGGAAAAATAAAGTTATTTATAATGTTTTGAAGAAAAAAATGCATGATTACAATTTTCAATAATGAATGGTCTCCTCCATTCCATTCGTGGGAATTAATAATTTCAAAAATCATAAAATCATCATGGAGATTTTACACATTTTAAAATTTTAGTTGTAAAAATGTTTATTTTCCCGCTTTCATCATTTTATTACGGTGATGTAAATTTTATTCAGAGAGAAATTTAGTATAGATTATATTTTATTAGTGAAAGGAGGCATATAAGACCATAAAAATGAAATTAACCCATTGGAAGATAATTTTAATGGTATTTAGGACCACCTAGAATCATTCAAGCATTATTTTTTTATTTTTTTAAAACACTACTTATATAAAATATATTTTTCATAACTTTATTTCATGAATTTTGTCATCTAGATATCTTTATTAGTAACACTAAAAAATATCTCTATAGATTTGTTTACCAAATTGTAGCCCCAAATAATTTGTCTAATAAAAATAAAAAATCATCCCACGTAAGAGTTTAATTAGATCATACAATGTTTAAATATTGAGAAGGATTGGATAATGAT
The DNA here is from genome assembly GCA_963277665.1 of Viscum album. NCBI lineage: Eukaryota > Viridiplantae > Streptophyta > Magnoliopsida > Santalales > Viscaceae > Viscum > Viscum album. The sequence continues at coordinate 1,740,159,115 of OY728125.1, read as the reverse complement.
TAAAAAATGTATTCTGGATTCATAATAGGTTACTGATAATCTTCTAAAAAATCACAATGATAAAATTACAAGGGAGGGAGTGATTAAAATGTTTTATTAAATATTGGTCATTTAAAATTGAAGAATCTGCTCAATCATATGATCATAGGATGCATAAATATTAATGATTTGAAAAAAAAAATCAAAATATAGTGAAGTGTATATATATTAGTTTAATCTAGAAATTATGTTATAGTAAAATTATGTCTAAAGGTATTATAATCATTATAGGTATACGATTGAATTTTTTTATAATGATTTATATCATGGGAATAAAAATTTCATAGGTCTATTCATGAATTTGAAAAAAAATATTGAATCTGAATCAATGTACATTTGAACATTAATTTGTGTTTAGTTCCATGGATGAATTTATCCAATCATTGAAATGGGTTTGAAAAATAAAAAATGTATTCCTTTTGAAAATAAAATCATAAAGATACAACAAAAATTTAAATGTAAACACAACTAGAATAAAAAAATTAAGCAATAAAAAACAAAAAATAGCATCAAAACATAATTAAAAGGTGAAATAAAAATAACAGTCACATAAATGAATTTTTTCCCCACACTTATTGTTTTTAATATAATATTTGTGAAATAGTTTACATGGGAACTTTTAATCTTAAATAAAAGACAAATAAAAATCATATAAAAAGTAAGGACACAAACTTATGGTTAGTTATACTTAGAATCATGATGGAAATGCTCTCCTAATGGCACTTGATAACTATCAATTAAAGGGTTTAAGTTTTTAACATTGATTTTATATGATTTATCCTTACCTGCATATTTAATCCTTGAAGCATCAAATTCAAAAACATGAGATTCAATATAAATTCCATATAACTTGAAACAATATTTAATTAGAAATACATTGATTATGAACTGAAATAGTAGTTATTTTACCCACTATAAAGTAACTATTGAGGAATATTATAAATAGAAATGAAATGGGTTTCCATTTTTTAATTTTTAATTATTCAAATTCATTGTTTCTATTTTCTTTCATCTCATACAAGATTTATTTCAACCCTTTTCTTATATCAAACTAATTACATTTAAGTATTTTAAGAGTCAAAAAATTAGTATGTTTAAAATAAATTCATAAGTGATAATATTTTCCATATAAATGTATGAAATTCAACATTTTAATTAATTTCTTATGGTTTTCTAATATTCACATAGTGTATCATCTTTTGAAAAACTATATTATTTTCTATTTTTTGGGAAATGTTTCTAAAATATTTTTGATATATGTATTTTAAAATTAAAAAATATATGTTGTATATGGATGGTAGGATTTAGAAACCCTATTATGAAATATATACTCAATTATTATGGATTAATAATTCCTACTAAAAAAACTGGTTCATTGATAAGTGGTGATAAAATCTATAAAACATATTCTATTTTATAATGTTTGAAATACCATTTACATCTTAATCTCCAGTGGTAACCGTTTCTTCCCATATGGACACATAATAAATAGAATTTATGATGAAAATAAATACCAAATAATTTTTAATTTTACCCATTAAATCAATACACAAAAATTCAATAAAATAAAGAAACAAAATAGGTTGTTGTGTTATTTCGTTCCTATTGGAAATAATTCCATAAAAATGAATGCTTTAATAGGTTTTATAGAATATAAAATTAAAATTGAAAATTATGTGTAATATAGATCAATGTTAATTATTTTTATACAGTATTTTGGGGTCTAATGTGACCAACACTAAGTTTGTAAATTGTTTAGCATTGATTAAAATCCATAAGAATGAATACCCTCGTAATTATCTAGTCACTAAAAATTGTCTATAAATAATAATCAACCCTCAAGTAGTCATTTATATCACCTATAATATTGAAATTTTTTTCTTATTAAATCAATGGGATATTTCATAACATGTTAATAATTCACTATTTTATAAAACCGTGGTCTCTCACAATTTAAAAAATTCAATGTTTCATTAAGAAATGTTTCCTTAATAGGTAGAAATATTTTAAGTTCCTCTTCCAAAAAAGAGTGGGTATTCTAATTAAATTTCTCACCAATATATTTTAAATAGCATTCATAACATTGAATTTTAAATAATTTTCTTGTAAAAACAAAATCCATATAAAAAATAATTAATTGGAATCACATAACATCATTAAAAATCATATTGAATAATAATTTTTTTAAAAAACAATAAATTATAAAATAATATAAGCATTTATCTCGAAAATATAACCAAATCATGAAAATTTGTTTGGTAGTAGTTTTGAGATTAATATAAGGTATAAGGTTCAGAAATTATCAATTGCAATATCATTTCCATATTTTGACCCAATATATCCATAATGGTAAAAATAGATTCTTCAGTCATTAATTTAGTGTGTTATCCCTATTTATTTGGTTGGATATTTGGTGTGGATATATGATTTTTCTTCATCAATCTGAAAACCATTTTATTACATTGATCAATGATATATTGTGGATATTATTTTAAGTAATATACAAAATAAAAAACATATCATTCTAAAAACAATCATGAACCTGATATAAAAACCAATATGTCTATGAAATGATCAAATATATATAACTTTTTCTTGGGTTTGGTATTGAATAAATTACCACAAATATAGATTTATACACATTAATTCCACCATTAAACACTATATGACCACGAATAATTACATTATCTACCATGGAATTTAATTTATTATTAATAGAGTAATTGATTTTTATGAAATTTCAATTTTGATTAAATTATCCAAAAAATGAAAAACTATATTCAAATAACCCCTTGACTGTAAATTCGTCCCAAAAACATCCATATAAAATTTAATGAATTTTGAAAAGATAATCATTTTACATTATATAATTTTTATTTAAGTATTACACAAACTGGGTTAATTCTTCTATAGAAAAAATTATCAAAAGTACATCTGAAAGTTACTATTTCTTTATAAGAATGTGTAATGTAAATTTGTTAAGATCCAAAAAATCCATTATGATGAAAATTAGGAGTTTCTATAGCTGTTCACTCAAGTACATAATGATGAAACAGAAGAGTAAAATAGTCTCTCCTAGTTAATAAATTAAATTTTCTATAATTCATGCATATTACACTTATGTTTAGAATCCTAATAGGTGTAATCCCATATAATTCATTCTTTGAAATTTGGAAAAAAAAATTTGGAATTTTTTTTATTGAAACCACCCATTGGATATTATAAATGGGGTAAATAATAATTTATATCCAATAACATGGTCACATCATTTTTAAAATTCCTTAAAATTATGGGTTTTATTTTTCATCGGAATTACCTAATGGGTTTTTAATTATCCACTAAAATAATCTTATTTAGTCATATCAAATAACAATTTCCTCTTAAATCATATAAAAAAATACAAATTCCTTATTACACGTTCTATGGACTCCTAAATGTAGATTCTATCATTATTTTGAAAACCATTTGAAACTGATGATAGAAAATTTCTTATTTTCATCTAACAATGAATATGTAATATTTTTATATAGTCGTTTCAGTTATAACATATTTGGGTATTGTTAATTTTGTAATGGTCTAATTGAAATATAAAATGTAATTTTTTTATTCTAATTCATTCCAAGAACAAGAATATTTTTAATTAATTTCAATAATAATACACTATTAAATTATTAGTTCGATGGTGTAATTTTAGCTAAAAATTATAGTTTCGAAATAACAAATAATATTTGAGTTTTTAGTATCATTTTTTAGATGGTATATACCAAAAAATTCTTTATTGGAAAAGTTTTCATTTTACTTAATAAAAAATTAATCATTTCCATCTCTTATTAATGTTTTAGCATTTTCAGTAAAAATAATAAAAGAGTCATAAATTCTTGATTATTTACAAGAAGCTGATTTACCAAAAAGACACTCCTTTGTTTCAATATTTTAACTTTCATGTGAGAAAATTTTATTATTAACCAAGTAATCAATTTTAGAAAACAAATATTTATTGTTTAATTACTTATAAATGTAAGAAATAACTTTATTTAGAAATAATAAATCATTTCTTCTTGAGGGGATGAATAATAATTAATTGAGTTTTTCAACGGATATTATAGTTAACTACTTATCCACTATGTTTAGGTGAAAATATTACAATGTGAAAAATTTATAGTTACATTATTTTTCTAAAAAATGGTCTCGTAATAATCAGTTTTTGACACATACTTGACCTATCAATTATAATTTTAATAATATATAATTTATCATGGAAAATGTCATCTCCTACCTAAACCAAAAACATCCTCAATGGTACTTGTAGGTTTGGTTGTATATTATTTTTGGAAAATTGAATTGTTTGTTTAAAAAAACTATACTACCCAAAATTAAAATATAAATAATCCAAATAATGTATTACATATATATAGAATCCCAAATTTGGCTTGAAATCTATGAATTCAAACCAATCAATGGATTAGTAAATTGAAAATATTTTTTAGTTTTTACATTTAAATGATATAACATGTAAAATCCTAAAAGAAATAATATTTTCAATATTCAATTTCTTTCCTATTATGAATTCCATTTTTTAAAAGTGTATTTCCTTTAAAAACATAGTATGAACATGAATCTTTTTAATTGTATCTAGAAAAAATATTGACTTGATCATTACTAAAAGACTCTAAAACTCCTTTGTCCAATTCATTTTTTGTACTTCTCTACACTGGTGGGATATTTATAGGGAAAAGAAGTTGTGGTTTGAGTCGACCATGATAATCCTGAGATTAGTTTTCAGATACATAAAGTCCATTTGTGTTTCTACAATATTAAATGGTTATTCTCTAATAACCCCCCTTTTTATTTATTTATCTTTAAAAATAGATCCAAAATATTCAATAAGTTCAACATTTGTTCCATATTTTAAAGGGGTTTTTTAATTATACGGGGTGTGGATATATCTTCAACATATTCAGGATCAAATAGTGATTTGGGATTCACATTTTATGTAATTTTTAACTTAATTCCACTCTAATGTTCTACAATACTAACATTTGATTTACCCTTTTCCATGTAATTCATTTGAGGGTTCAAAATAAATCCTCTATTAATATTATTTCATATGTTACCAATATTATTATCTAATTTCACCATTTCAATCATCAATATATTCAACACAAGCTAATATATTCTTGTTATTTTCTCAATGTAATTTTTTATTTTTGAATTTTCTATATCATTTAAATATTAAATCTAGAATAATCAATTTATTTCTCATTTATTTCTCATTTATTTATAATTTTTGAGAATTATTTTAATAACCATGAAGAAATATTCCTCATTTTTTAGATTTTCAAATTCTATTATTTGAATTATTATTACATTACTAGATGAAATTTAAGTCTAGTTGAAATGATATAACATCATGGATGAAAGAGTATTCTTGATTTAATGTTTAAGAGATATTTTCTTAGTATCAGTGTTAGTGGGATTAATTTTAGGTGTTTTTATAGAACTTGAGTTGGAAAATTCATGCAGGATAGTTTTTTGTAAAAAATTTATATTTTAAAATGTAAAAATGGTGTTATACAGAAGTCTTAGAAACAATTCAATGATTAAAACTATTTTATAGAGTAAATATGTGTTACACTATAAATGTGATACTTGATATAAAGTAACCCAATTTTATTCCTTTTCTGGAATAACAAGAAACATGGGGCATATACACCATAAATTTTGCATTTATGACATAAACATCTTGCGACTTATAGTTTTTATTCACCTATTTCATAAATCCCTATCTACTCTCATTGAGAAGAGTTATCTCAATATCCACATGTTTCTTATATGAAATTTTTAGTGATATTCACTCCTCAATGTTCTTCAGTTTAGTGATCAATCCCCCATATGGTTTATTTCTTCTACAATGGGTACATATACCCATTCTTTTAATTCATTGATCTTGGTTGTGATAACTAAATTAGGATGATTTTATTGAATCATTTGATCATATGATGATGATTTTTTGTTCTCATAAAGATTAATTTTGAGATCATAATTTAGGGTCCATCCTTTTTTATCTTTGTTGTTTTGAAAGTGAGTTACTCGAGGTATGTTTTGATCTATCCTCATTGATGAATTTTTTTATTATGTTATTAGATTATGAGATGTGATAATCAATAAAATAGCCTCCAATTATTGTTCTGCAAGATTCTTGGTGTGTGTGATTTCTACTATGGGTAGTTTTCAACATGAGATAGAGGCATATGGTTCTATATCTGAAATATATTGGACGATTTGTAAATAATATTTTTTTAATATTTTTTTGAATAATTATCATGACTCCAGATTGATTGATTTGTGATTGTGAAATGGTTTTATAGAAAATATATTTTTACACTTATTTTAGTAAAATTAATGTGATTTCAAAGAATTATGAAATGGATAGAGAAATAGTGGTTCGAATAATGCTTTTTAGAAAGTTTTGTTTTAATTTTATTATGAATTATTCTATGATCTATGAATTTTTTTTTCTAAAATGAATCACAAAGGATCCTTGGGTTATTAGGTATAATGTTTTGTAATGGGACTTATATTTTGATACTGTAAGAGAGTTCATTTAATGGGGTGTTATTAATTTCCATGATTTATATTTACGTTAATCAAGGAATTATTTTTAAAGTAGGATAGTTCAATTTAATTTTATCCTCTATTCCTTGATTTATTATTCATGGGTTATAAGGAATTATTGATCAAACTATCCATATAAATGTTTGAGTGAACTAGATATCATATACATGTGTGTTCTATAGAATATGGTTACCAATATGATTTATCTATGTATGGTTTTTCATTTATATTTCTATTATTTGATAAATGTCGAATGATGTGTGTAAAATAATCTTTGAATTTTTTTTCCAAACTTATTTTAGAATGGTGGAAAAGGGGAACGTTTTACCATTATTTTGATATAAAACAACTTTACTACTTATCATGCCACGTATTATTTAAATTTGATCATTTAAGATTATTTTACATAGATATTATATGGAAAAATAAATTGGGATCCCATTGACCCTATTTATATCACTCCCTACATAACCCTTTAGTTTCTTTTAGACCTTGTATTGTATTTTGATAGAGGAAGGGGATGGAACCATAGTGAGGTAGTGATGTTTTTGTCTACTAGGTTCGGTTATCTTCTGGTTAGATGTTGGTACGTTTCCCTCATACTATTCAGTGTATTGTTTTCATGGTTTGGTTTTAGTTATCCTTTATTTTTTTTGTTTGAAACATACCATTTGGTTTTTGTTTCGATATTTTCATGTTGGATCACTATCATTAGTTTCATTATTAGGAATATCTCAATATGTTTTTTCATTAAATATTCTTTACATTATGTGTATATATCATGTATCATGTTTCTGGTAGGGTAAATCTTTTCTTATAGTTTGTGTTTGATGTTAGGGTGCATGTCCCTAACCCATAGGGATTGGGAAGGCCCTTTATGTATGTGGCGAATCTGGATGGGTACCATTGTCAAAGTGTAACATAGGATTGTTCATTGAAAAATTGTTATCATAGCATGGATATGATCATTATTTTTTAGTTAGTAGATATGATATATTATTTTGTGGACATTAGAGGTCAGTTATAGTGATTACTTAGCCCTCTCATTCGATGAAGAGCCTCAAGTTACCATTGGATGTTGGGATGTGTGTTTCCTATAATGAGTTTTGATGTTAATATTAGTTTTTTTCTTATGGTATTATAGTTTGAACTGATATTATCTTATTTATGAGAATTATATTATTTTTATGTTTAAAAAAATTCTTTTAAGACATCTTTTTAGAGTCCCATAGGAGGGGGAACAGATAGTCCTCAAGGTAATCCTCATCTAGACCAGGATATTATCGGCACTATATTTTGTGTTATTCATTCTATGAACTAAAAGGTACATTCAGTTCCCAACCCACCTTTTGAGGTGTATTAAGAAGATATAGGATAAAATTATTGATCTCTAGAGTTTCTATGTTGGAATCCCCAATCCATTAGTTGTAAAAAATAACCTCATTAGGTAGAGGACAATATGGAAAAGATCTATTAGTTAATTGACTTCTGGGAGACAACTGCGGGTATAAATTAGAAATGTGGAGAATTCAGGATCAAGGGTTAGAGTATGTCATGGTGTATTTATATGTAATAGGTATATTGACATATGGGATTCTATTAGATGGATTTCATGACCCTGACCTTTTATATGTTCTACCTATATTCTATGAAGATGGAAATAGATATAGTGTTCCTCAATTTTCACTAAGGGGAGCGCTCAATGTTGGATTACACCAACCATTTTATGGATCATAGATGTTATTATCTATAAGTGGTGAGGAATGATCAACAAAAATCATAGAAATGTATACACTATTTGTGACCATATTTTAGTTTACAAGTTTTTATGTGAATTATTACCATCCATGATGATTTTGTAGATAGGAAAATAATGGAAGAGATGAATATAGATGGAAATATTTTCTCTTCTGGTAATTATCATCCTCCCAGTGGTAGTTTTGGAAACATGCATGGAAGGAAGAGAAAGCAGAAAAATAATCATAGGGTTAGTGTTCGTGTTTATATGAATCAGGCCTCCTTTGAGATGTTAACACAATCAAATAGTATTACTTTGACTTGCTACCAGTGTGGCATGAAAGGGAACACCTCAGGTGCTTATCCCACACCTAAAATTATATTCAGTTCTTACGGTCATCAACAAAATATATAGAGGTTATACTAGGCTATCTACACCCAGTATTGGGAAGGTATCTTTAGCTCAAAAGGCCACTGTGGTGAAGAAAGATGCTTTAATGAAAATAATTCTCTATCCACAAGCCTTAGGAATGAATCAACTTCATATAGTGGATGATCTTCTAATGGTGGTTGATGTTGGTCCAACAAATATACGATGTACCATTTTTTAGAAAATCTATATAAATTACATTATTTGACCCTAGTTCCATGCAATCATTTATATCAAATAATATTATTAATATTATCAAACATCTAACATGTCTCATGAATTTTGATTTAGAGTCATGTACACCTATTTGAAATATGATTGTATATGGTTTTCAAGCTTCATATTTTATTATATTGATAGATGAAACAGATTTGGCCTAGGATTTTATTTATCAATCTATATATGATTGATATTATAATTAGGATGTATTGTCTTGTTTCTTATCGTTATGTGATTTTTTAATAACATAGGAAAGTCTGGTTATTTTTTTTTCTGAAGGTACAATTAATGTGTTTGAGGGAGAGCGTAATATAATATATAGTCATATGGTACCTTCATACAATATGGTAAGGAGTTGTTTATCTTTTATTGCAGTAAAACCAAATGAAATTTCCTCTTGTGGAAATATTCTTGCAGTTGTTTGAACATTCCTAATATTTTCTTTGATTACATATCTAGTATTTCCCTATATATTTAGGTGAAGTACAAGATTAATTTAGTCTTAGATATGAATCAATTCTTGTTACCATTCTTCCATATGAAACATGCAAATCTAAAAGAGCTGATGATTCAATTTTAGGATTTCATGGAGATAGGTTTTTTTACCCTATAGTTTTATCATAGTCATTCCCAATGATCATTTCCATGAATAATGGGGGTTCACTTCATTTTATATTGGATTATTAAATGTTTAACCATGTGAATGTTACGAATATATACCATTTTCCTTGAGTATATGACTTGATTGAACTGCTAAATCGGGATAAGTGGTTTGTGAAAACATATATTAATATGGGTTATCATCAATTTAGGATTTGGATTCTAATATACTTAATACATCAGTTAGGAGAAGGCATATCTATTATGAATTTCTTATGATTCATTTTTGTCTGACTAAAAATCTTTTAGTTTTTATAGATTTTATTAATGGGAAGGTCCATTTGCATATCAATAGTTTTGTGGCTATATTCATGGATAATATAAAGGTTTATTGTAGATCCCTACATGAGAATAAAAAACATATTCAAAATTTATTTGAAATCTTGATTTCACACCAAATTTTTTAAAAATTCTAGAATTATTTCTCTTTATAGAAGAAGTGATGTTCTTAGTGAAAATGGATTCTGATCATGAACGTTCATTTGATCCTGAGAAGGTAAAAGTTGTATTTTCATTGGAATAAACTATTAATGTTTTTTATATTCAATTAATCATGGGTGTTTCTAGATACTTGAAAGAGCACTATCGTCGGCGCCCTTAAATGATTAGTGTGACATTGGGGTACATAGGTGCAGTAGAGTGGCAGACCAAGGTCGTCTCTCAATGGAGGAAGTAAATTAAAACAACTTCTTAAAGTTATTATAAAAGTAAAATATAATATAATTAAAACAATACTTGAATGGATGGGGGTGGTTTTTAATCATTTATAAAACATGAAAAATATTGTTGGAAGAAGATTGCATTTTTTGGTTTTAATTTTGAAATGACGAATGATTGAAAAGACTCAACAAGAAGATGTTTTTCTAGAAAATATTTTAAAAGGAATAATCAATCTAACTCTACATCATAATTTACTTATTAATCATTATCATTTAAATCAATATTCACTTAATTATGATCCGCTAATTTTTTTACCCTCGAACCCTACGAGGGTTAACTTAACCACAAAGATGAAATTTCTTAAACCATACGCTAGCTTCAGAACACGAAATCACAACACACTACATTGATTGTTGTTATAAGGTTAGCTTATGGTCAGTGGTAAATTATAGAACATATCAATTCTTTAAATGATGATGAATTATGTTTAGGGATTATATTTGAACTCTAAAAATTTATCCCGTGTGGTCTTGTATTACCGATTAAGATCGCCCACTCACAATTTCCAAAAAATCTCGACCTCTCGTGTTTTTGTGTTAATTATTCAATTTCTTGCTTAGTTTCTTATAATTTAAAAACAAAATTTATAGATCGTATTATGTTTATTACAGTACCTCAATGATTCAAAATAATTAAATGAAGAGTGTAGAATATAAATTGATCACTAAAAAAACTACTCTTCCATGGGTGGTGTGGTCATCGTGGAGAAGTTTTGCATGAGAAAAGGATTGAAAGAGTAGAAATCAATCTCATCTCCACTCTTGATTCCAACCCCATTAGGAAGATTAGGATATGAAAAAAAGGGATGAACACAGAAGATTATTTGATGAAAAATTCAAGCTACAAACATGAATGAAAAGAAATACCAAGAGAAGGTGGGAGAAGAGAGCCTTTTTGGAAGAGTGGTTTGCAAAAATCCATTCTTCTTCCATGTGTTGTGAGGGGCTTCCAAGATACCCAAACTTGGAGACATATTTCCGAATCCTCTACCAGCCCTCCCAAAGAGTGAAAACCCCCTTTTAATAGAGTTTGTGAGGGCTAGAGTTACATAACTTTTTATTTGTGAAATGAAAACTTAGTGAAATATTTTATTCCACGTTACACCACATAGTTTACCTCAAAAAATCGTTAATTGGCTGCCCTTAGAGAAGGATGTTTTGTTCCAAATCATGTCCCCAATATTTCTTCAACATTCAGGCTCAATCGAAGCACAGATGATAAAGATACAACTCAAATAGTGAAGTCATGTCCAATCTAGATGGTTCTGTCCACCGTTGTCTTTGTGGACCATTTACTCCCCTGAAATGCACGATCCATCTCCCATGTCCTAAATATAATTTGTATCCCATTATGTAAAGAACACAATTACAAATTTTTTAGTCAAAATAGTTTACATAACAATATTTATCCCCAAAATACTACAGCAAATCTTAAAAGGGTGAAACTGGATTTTTCATCAATTTTTCAAATGAATGATCTAATCCCAAATATTTTATAATTGATCATATGTAGCATAATGAGAGTAATTTGTATCATTAATTATCAATAAAATATTCATCAAACTAGTGTTTTATCATCTCCCATACACTTTGAAGGACCCCGGGACACACTGAGAGGGGAGGGGTGAATCAGTGTGACCACTTTTTTTTTAAAATGTGATGGATCTTGTTCCCACGTTGGTAGGAACTTGTTGAACCTATATGAAGATTATGATCAGAAAGAAAACATTCACAAGCACAGATAAGACGAAACCATTTTTACTTGGTTCACCACTAAGGGCTACGTCCAAGGAGCATACGCCGACAGGTTGTCGGTCGTACCAAAATCAACTATGCTTCACTAGCTGTAGATTACAAAAGTTCGGGTACAATCGCTCTGTCCTAGGCTCACTGCCTTTACAAAGGTTCAGGGATAGCTCACTGCTTCCCTCGGGTCACTCCCATTGACTCCCCCTGGCTCACTGCCGTTGGTGAAGTCCCACTCAGTTTATAGACGTGAAGGTATCTTCTTCATTTTCATAAGAGTGCATCCTTTGTTGTATGTAAGTGCTCTATTGAAGTCCAATTCTCACCAGAAGAAGAATATCACTTTTCCTCGAATGTACCGAGTAGTCTCTCGGCTTTCGTGCAGCTCCAAACACGCTGGTGGACTTCAACAAAACCAGGCGCGCTTCTCCAAGACAGTCGTGCAAGTCCCACTACGGCGCGCAAGTCCAAACTGGCGCGCAAGTCCAAACTGGCACGCAAGTGTCATCCACACACATGCGCGACTCTTCCTTCCCCAACTACAAACTTGCGCGGTACACTTACTTTCTCTTCCAAACCACCTTGGGCGCACATCCAAAAACCGGCGTGCAAGCTCTACTTGCGCGACAAAACTACCACCTGCGCGACTCAACCACCTGCGCGACGAGAGCTTGAACAATCTCTCGGCCTTAAACTCCGTGAGAAATGAGGAGGGGTGGTCCAGTATTTATAGGCAAACTGGACCCCCTGCGCGGCGGCGCGCAAGTCCCTCGACGGCGCGCAAGTCTTGTCTTCAATAAACTCTGTCGCGCAACTCACTTGCGCGACCCAAACAACACTTGCGCGACCTTCTTTCCTTAGCCAAATTTTGATGTTCTGATCCTCAAAAACATATGGCGCGCAAGTCTTTTATCCTCCAAGAGCACGGCGCGCAAGTACCTTTTCCAATGACACTTTACTTTATTGGCTGATTTTTAGGCCCAAAAATTTGGCAAACACTGGGAAACAGCGCCACCTTCACTACTGTCTGAACTTCCACTGAGAATTGACAACAAACACAAACCATACACCAAAACATGCTTTGAAGAACCTGGTTCCAACAATCTCCCCCTTTGGGTTTGTTGGCAATTAGAATAAATTCAATAGATCTCCAACCATGAGCAAATCCAAAACGCAAGAATCAACTCAGCCAACACTCTAAGTCTACGTGAGCAATGCTCGGTGTAGAAAACAAGAGAGGAAGCTTGAATTGGGTCTCAGTGTTTTGAAATTCTCCATGACACCCGATGTTATCCTTATTAAACTTCTCATCACAATCTTACACTTCTCATCACAGAAGAATTTCTTGCCTTGAATTTATTCCTTTCTCCCCCATTGACAATAAAACCAAAGACCGAAAAGTTTGTTCAACGTTCAGCTCAAGCCATACTCCCCCTGGATAGTATCTCCCCCATAAACCTGCATCACAGCCATAAGCAGATAAAAACAGTTAAAACAAACGGGGAGAGGGGACTTCTGGAGCCTCCTTATGCAGTAGGAGGTGGTCGAACACCGAGGTTCAACCGATGCTTCTCGAACACAGCCGCGGACAATGGCTTGGTTAGGATATCAGCCACTTGCTCATTAGTTCCAACATGATCCATTTTAATCATGCCTTTTTCAACCTTTTCTTTGATAAAATGATACCATATTTCAATATGTTTTGTACGAGAATGCTGAACCGGATTCTTAGAAAGATCAATTGCACTTTTGTTATCACAATAAATCACCATTGGTTGCTGCACCTTATCACCAATATCTGTTAGCAGCTGATTCATCCAAAGAAGTTGAGTGCATGCTTTTGTGGCGGAGATATATTCAGCTTCAGCAGTAATAAGAGAAGTACTTTCTTGTTTCTTGCTCAACCAGCCAACACATTTCTTCCCAATATAGAAAGCTCCACCACTAGTGGACTTTCTATCTACGACATCACCAGCCCAGTCAGCATCAGAAAATGCTGATAATTCACTGTCCCTGCCTGCAGCAAAAAATAACCCGAAGTTATGTGTACCTTGAATGTACCTCATGATTCTTTTTACTGCTGCCATATGTTCCTCCTTTGGATTACTCTGAAAGCGGGCCGCAAGGCATGTTGCAAAGACAATATCTGGCCTTGTCGCTGTCAGGTACAGTAGGCTTCCAATGACCCTCCTGTACATGGTGGGATCAATAGAGTTCCCATCCTCATGCTTTCCAAGTTTAGTTCCAACTGCAATTGGAGTTGACATTGGTTTGGAGTCTTGCATATTGAACTTCTTCAGCAGCTCTCTTGCATATGTTTCCTGATAAATGAATGTGTATTCCTTCTTTTGAATCACTTGTAGCCCCAAGAAATATGTGAGCTCCCCAATCATAAAAATTTCAAATTCTGATTTCATGTGGTTGGCAAATTCATCCACTGATTTCTTCCTACTGCCACCAAATATGATATCATCAATGTAGACAAGAACCATGAATTGATCTTTTGGAGAATTCTTCACATAGATATTGTGATCAACTCCTCCTCTTTTGAATTCCAACTTCTTGAGATATGAATCTAGTCGTGAGTACCACACCCGTGGTGCCTGCTTCAAACCATATAGAGCTTTCTTTAGTTTGTAGACCTTTGTTTCATCGGTACCCAAGACAAACCCCACCGGTTGTTCAATGTAGACTTCTTCTTCGAGTACATCATTCAAGAATTATGTCTTAACATCCATTTGATATACTTTATATCCTCTTTGGAGTGCCATGGCAAGGAAAAGCCTGATTGATTCCAGTCTAGCCACTGGAGCAAAGGTTTCTTCAACATCAATGCCTTCAATCTGAGAGTATCCTTTACATACCAGTCGTGCCTTGTTTATGATGACACTTCCATGATCATCAAACTTATTTTTGAAGATCCATTTGGTGCCAATCACATTGTGACCTTCGGGTCTCTGGACAAGATCCCATGTCTGATTCTTGTCAATCTGATCTAACTCTTCATTCATGGATTTCACCCAAGATATATCTTTTGCAGCTTCTTCGAATGAGGATGGCTCTACAACTGATAGAAATGCAGATTGCGTGCTATTCCTCATACTTATTGTTTGAGTGGGTGCCCTCCTATCCCCAATTATGTTGGATGGATCAATCTCAGCTCTTCGATTTCTCCTGCGAGGTTCAGTAGTATTCTCTTCAGCCATAGTTTCTACTTCAGATTCTTCTTCTGAGTCAACATCATGATGTGACTGCTGAGTGTTTTGAACAACTTCATCTATTTCTGCACTTGTATTTTCTTCACGTTCACATTCTTCGTGACTTTTTATCACATCAGAATATGACTTCCTTGAAGCATTTGTGGTTTTCTCTTCAATTATCTTAACATCACTGCTTTCCACAATTCTTCCCAAATGCTTGTTGGAACATTTGTAGGCTTTGCTGTTCATTAAGTAACCAAGGAAAATTCCTTCATCTGCATTGTCGCCATATTTCCCTTGATTTCCTTCTTTGTTCCTGATGAAGTATTTACTTCCAAAGACACGAAAGTATTTTAGAGGCGGCTTCCGTCCATGCCACAATTCATATGGTGTCTTCATCTCACCCATATAAAGTCCTGTTCGATTCTGAATGTACACTGCAGCTTAAACAGCCTCTTTCCAGTAATGTCATGGAATACGACTCTCAATCAGCATAGTTCGTGCCATGTTGTTCACCTGTCGATTCCTTCGTTCAACAACTCCATTTTGTTGTGGAGTTCTCACAGCAGCTACCTCATGCTGTATCCCATGTTTCTCCAGATAATTCTCAAATTCAATGGACGTATATTCTCCTCCATTGTCAGATCTCAACACTTTGATTGTTCGTCCAGTATCATTCTCGGTGAATCGCCAATATGTTTTCATGCAGTCAAGGACTTGCCGTTTCCTGTGAATGACCATCACACATGCCATTCTACTGTAATCATCAATGAAAAGTACAAAGTACCTTTCTCCATGAGTTCCGGCAACATTTATTGGCCCACAAACATCTGTATGAATTAGATCAAGAAGGTGAGACGCTCTTTTCTTCTTTGGCCGATATGAACTGCAGAACAGCTTCCCACGAATACAAGCATCACAAGATTTTTCACTCTCACGCTTCAGGTTGGGAATATCCATGACAATTCTCAATTTTGATATTTTCTCCATGTCTTGTTGATTGATGTGTCCCAATCTCCGATGCCACAAATTGTTTTCTTCTTCAACAGTCATGTAACATACATTTTCTTCACTATCAACCTAATACAAGTTGCCTTCTTTTCTGCATCCTTTCATAAGTGAATTGCCGGTTTTTTCCTTGATAGTGAAGCCTTTCTGATTAAAAGTAACTATAAGTCCTGAGTCACAGAGTTGACTCACGCTGAGGATATTATGACGTAGGCCATCTACGGAAAGGACTTCAGTCTTCTTTAGTTCTCCATTAGCCAATTGGTTACTTCCACTCCCTTTGATTTTCAGAGCCCCATCATTACCAAATCTTACTGTACCTTCAACATTAATTATGATATTCGTTAGGAGGCCGGCATTACCTGTCATATGAGATGAACAACCGCTATCCAGAATCCAGGTACTGTTGTTCTTTGTAGCTTTGAGGGCTACCTCTACAAGGTTCGATTTCTCAATCTTCTTCCTTTCCTTCCATGAGACATTAGATTGAGTATATAAAACTGATGGCCTTTCAACTATCTCTTCCGCATACCCAGGTTCTTCATAGTCAAAGTCTTCTGTGAGAGGTGAGAACCTGTTTGAAAGAGCAACACTGTCTTGCTGACGAGACTTGACTTGTCTTGAACTTCGGTATGAGGTGTCTATGTCTCTTCTCTGCCTGCAATTAACGGCCTTATGACCAAAGTTAGAACAACCAAAACAATATCCATAGAAATTATTTCTTCTATGAGAATTAGGATATGAGATTGATCTCCTTTGTTGAGCATCTATATCTTCTCCATTCAGATAGCTTCTTGCCTCTTCACAAGAAGACATGGTATGGCCCAGATAGCCACAGAACTGACACTTCATGAGAGGAAATGTCTTCTCACATGAATTTATCCTTATACCTTCTTCCTTGGGAGAATAGTAAGACTGTCTGCCATTTTTGAAAGTTTGAGGATAATTTTCGGGTCTCCTTTTAGTTTGGATTGAGGGTCCCTTTTTCAGCACTCTAGGTAACATTTCATCATGTTCAGCTTTCATCATGTCTTTATTTTGGATCTTTTCACTTCCAGCAGTTGATGACTCAGCCTCACAGCCAATTCCACTCTTTCCCATGAAAGCGGGTCTTTGATAACTCAAGATTTTTCCAACCCCATCTGAACCACACTTGGCTCTTGCAAGTAATTCTGCATCTGAGAATCTTCCGAACTGTATTTTCTTCCTCGATTCTTTTGGAACTGATTCAGTCTCCAGTTTACTTCTTAGAGTAACTACTTCCTCCTCAAGACACTCAGCAGTCTTGGATTTTTCATTCAGTCTGGATGTGAGGTCATTGATGACCTTTGCCTGCTCTTCAATTCATAGCTTCAGATCAACTGCATCATCATTGCTTTCAATTATTTTAGACTGTACCTTCACAAATTCTTCCAGTCGTTCAATTTCAGCTTCAAGTTGATCAACATATTCAGTTGATTCTTCTACAATTGATTTCCACTTATTGCAGCTCTTACATTTAATCTTAAGCTTACTTACCGCATCATTAAGTTGCATCTCAGGATCTACACAAGTTCTCAGTTGTTTTTCTCCTTCAGTATCTTCTGGATTTTCAACAGTGGCCATCATAGAAGCATGGTTCCCAGTTTTGAATTCTGGTTCTTCTTCATCACAGAATTCATTATCATCTTCTTCCTCTTCACAGACAAAACTCTTCCTTTGAATTTTCTTACCAGATTTGAAGTCTCCCTTTTTGAAGAACATTCTCTGAGGCTTCTTGAAGTTTTCATCCTCACTATCTTCATCATTGATCATTTTTAAACACTGAGAAGCAATGTGCCAAACTTTTCCACAGCGGAAACACGCGAGAGGTAACTTCCCTTTGAATTTCCCTTTCCCCTTCTGGAACTTCTTTGCAATGAGAGAAAGAATTTCTTTTTCTTCATCATCTTCACTGCTACTATCCTTTGATACTTTCAGTTTATCCATGGAATTGAATGCCATTTCCTTGCTCACCCGAGTCGTAGAATCTTCAGGTTTGACTCTCATTTCATATGCTACCAAAAAGATCAGTAGATCATCTAAAGAATGTTTGGAAAGATCTCTCTCCTCAAGGGATGACACCTTCGCATTATAAATAGGTGGAAGTCTTCTCAATATTTTCTATACAATATCAATGTCTTTGATTTCTTCACCTAGACCCTGAATAGCTCCAACCACTTCGGTAATTCGATTGAAGAAAGAGTCTGCATTCTCGTCTGGATGCATCTTCAGATCATCAAACCAATTGTGCAGCACTTGTAGTTTCACCTCCTTCACTTTGTTATCACCTTCATAAATATTCTCAAGTTTATCCCACATGGATTTTGCTGAGGTGCAATTCATCACCTTTAGGAATATCTGATCAGAAAGGGCTGCAGTGAGTGCATTCTGTGCTTTAGCATCTGCATCAAGAAGTTTCCTGTCTATTTCAATCATAGCAAGGCCTGTTGGATCGGTGACTTGTATTCCTTGCACAGTAGAAAAAAGAACTACCATTCCAAGAGATCTTAGATGAGATCTCATTCTGTTCTTCCAGATCTGGAAATTGCTTCCATCGAAGTGAGGGACTCCCCTAACATTGATCTTGTTTACCATGACAAAGAAGGTCAGATTCAACACCAGCAACCTCCCTCTGATACCACTTGATGGACCCTGGGACACCCTGATAGGGGAGGGGTGAATCAGGGTGACCACTTTTTTTTAAAATGTGATGGATCTTGTTCCCACGTTGCTAGGAACTTGTTGAACCTGTATGAAGATTATGATCAGAAAGAAAACATTCACAAGCACAGAGAAGACACAACCATTTTTACTTGGTTCACCACTAAGGGCTACGGCCAAGGAGCATACGCCGACAGGTTGTCGGTCGTACCAAAATCCACTATGCTTCACTAGCTGTAGATTATAAAAGTTCGGGTATAGTCACTCTGTCCCATGCTCACTGCCTTTACAAAGGTTCATGGATAGCTCACTGCTTCCCTCGGGTCACTCCCGTTGACTCCCCCTGGCTCACTGCCGTTGGTGAAGTCCCACTCAGTTTATAGACGTGAAGGTCTCTTCTTCATTTGCATAAGAGTGCATCCTTTGTTGTATGTAGATGCTCTATTGAAGTCCGATTCTCACCAGAAGAAGAATATCACTTTTCCTCGAATGTACCGAGTAGTCTCTCGGCTTTCGTGCAGCTCCAAACACGCCGGTGGGCTTCAGCAAAACCAGGTGCGCTTCTCCAAGACAGTCATGCAAGTCCCACTACGGCGCGCAAGTACAAACTGGCACTCAAGTTTCATCCACACACATGCGCGACTCTTCCTTCCCCAACTACAAACTTGCGCGGTCCACTTCCTTTCACTTCCAAACCACCTTGGGCGCACATCCAAAAACCGGCGCGAAAGCTCTACTTGCACGACAAAACTACCACCTGCGCGACTCAACCACCTGCGCGATGAGAGCTCGAACAATCTCTCGGCCTTGAACACCGTGAGAAATGAGGAGGGGTGGTCCAGTATTTATAGGCAAACTGGACCCCCTGCGCGGCGGCGCGCAAGTCCCTCGACGGCACGCAAGTCTTGTCTTCAATAAACTCTATCGCGCAACTCACTTGCGCGACCCAACCAACACTTGAGCGACCTTCTTTCCATAGCCAAATTTTGATGTTCTGGTCCTCAAAAACATATGGCGCGCAAGTCTTTTATCCTACAAGAGCACGACACGCAAGTACCTTTGCCAAAGACACTTTACATTATTGGCCGATTTTTAGGCCCAAAAATTTGGCAAACACTAGGAAACAGCGCCACCTTCACTACTGTCTGAACTTCCATTGTGGATTGACAACAAACACAAACCATACACCAAAACATGCTTGGAAGAACCTGGTTCCAACACACTTAACCTTTTTCACTCCTAGGAAAAACCTTATATCAAGTAAATATCAATATCAAATCAAAACAAATTTTAAAACACATATTATTGAGATCCATCAAGTCCACACCAAGAATAAAAAAATATCATGCCTCATAAAATACCTTATTTGAAGTTATCCATTTATATCAGTCAATATATTTCCACTTCATTTATCCTCCCATGCACAAAACACTTACCTCGCATGAATTTTCTCTCATCACACAAATATCATGATTTTTTTGCAATGTCTTTCTCATCCAAACTCATACAAGGGTCACCACATTCTTGATACATTCCTAAATCTCTACTATATTTGAGTCAAGGACATATGTTTATCATGAAGACTTTATAGGGTTGCTCTGTGGCTTTTAGTTGTTAGGATTTAGATGTTGAAAAATTTTGAGGCCGAATGAGGCGGGCTTGGCTCTTTTTGAAGTGAAATAACATTATTCTAGCCATCAATCAAGTATGGTATCCTCCTCACACACGAAAATAGTAATTCATCTCCATCAGTATGAAAATAAATAAAATTTAGCACCCATAATTATTTCAGCATCTAAAATTCAAATCATCCCAAATAATATTTTTCTTGAATGCTCTAGATAGCCACAGACTTCTACATCAATTAGAAGCACCAGAAAAGGCACAACATCTGTTATCATTAATGCTCTAGAAAAGGAACAACATTAATTATAATGATTTTATTCAGTAGCAAACACATCTCATCAGAATTTAATTTTCCACCCAATGTATCATAGAATGTGGTAGCACACTACAAGATAGATTCCCCCACACTTATGTTCAACTAGATTATGCAATTTCACTTCAAGAGTTGGTTGGATAGGGAAAATTATCTTGTAATGAGGCTAACCTAACAGGATGTTCATGGATTATAAGGGATTAAAGGATTAAATGTTCAAGGTAGGCCATTATGAAAAAGTATTCTTTGAAATAGGGGCTTTAATACCAAACAAATGACTCAATCATTTAAATATAAGTACCTCAAACCCTCAGGTTTAGAGAGGAATAAATCAAATTCTGGTTAAATCAAGCATGGTTTGGTTCTATTAAGAAGTAATGGGAATGTAAAGTATATGAAAATAATGGTTTAGAAGACTCACAGAGAATTGGTTTCAAATATAAAGACAGTGAGATGTGGCATGGTATTTAAAATTCAGTGTACTTTTCATGAAATTACTAAATATTTGAACTTGAAACAAAGTCATTTTTAGCATTCATTAAGCTCAGTTTCATGGAATAAATTGGTTTACTTATTGACACAAGTTTCAAAAATGGAACTGATAATTATTTCAGATTAATTTTTTTAAAGAAACAAAATAAAAAACAAAAAAATATGACAAAGAAAGACACATAATTTTTGAAAACAATTTTTTTAAAAAAAACAACAATTGAAAATCCTAAACTGTAATGGTTCCCACCTACACACTTAAAATATTTCATTTTACTCAATGTGAACCCATGAGATTATATATGCACATGAAATGAATAATTTTATTTAGGAAAAGTAATATAAAAGTGAAAGGGTTAGGAATAGATTTATATTCTCAACTGATGACAGGGTCATGCGGTTTGATGAAATCAACTGCATTAGTAGAAAGTACCTCGATGTATTTCTTCAAAATATTCCCATTGACTGTAAAGATCCTTCCGGTCTCCTATTTTGTGATCTCCACTGCACCATAAGGAAAAACATTAGACATAACATAAGGACCTAATCAACTGGAACGCAACTTACAAGGAATCAACTTCAGTTGGGAATTGTAGAGTAGGAATTTCTCTCCAACATGAAACTCCCTTTTCTGGAACATTTTATCATGAACTTATTTTGATCCTTCCTTATAGATCCTTGAGTTACCATATGACAACATTTGAATCTCCGCATGCTCTTGAATTTGCATCTTCCTTCGAATTCCATCTTGGGCCAAATCCATGTTGCATTTTATTATAGCCCAATATGACTGATGATCAACTTCCACTGGGTGATGACATGCTTTCCCCAAAACAATCCGAAATGGGGACATACCAATGGGGGTCTTGTATGCTATCCAATAATGTAACGCCCCGTCCCCAGTTACCCAAAGTCGGTGCATTATTACATAACATTGGCATGATAACAAGAAAGATCAAGTCTCGAAAGATCTATTAGTTTAGTAGCCTTTAAATAACTAGATACATTAATAAAGTTTACATTACATCATAAAATGAAAACTACAACAATATAGTCTCCATAGTCCACACTCTTATCCCCTCATACTATCACATCAGGTCATTCATAAATTACTTCTTCACATCCCAGGAAAAATAAAACATAGAAAAGGGGTGAGATCATACTCCCAGTAAGGATAACAATATAGCGGAAACTTTCATAAATAAGAATAAACATTCAAGGAAATTTGTAACTCAATCAAAAGCCTTGTAAACTTGAACTTAAACATAGTATGGAAAGAATAAAATGAAATAATTCCATTTACTTATTCACATGGATATTCTACTAATCGAATAATTACATGCAATATCAATAACCACTTTCATAATGATGGAACACATAATTCAGACTATCATAACCACATAGCCGAGGCCTCGTGCCAATAATACAAATAAGATTTTTCCAAGTCCTTGTTCCAAGACACCATCTTGTCTCAGGAGAACTACCGATGCATCAAGGAGCTATAGCGGGATCCACCCGTCACATATTAAGTCCAATGCATTCCCATATGAAAAGGTTTAAACATAACATAATCATTCGTATTAAAACTACCATACAAAATGTAAATATTTCATCCATAAACCACAAATGGTATAAAAATAACACATACACATTCAAATATATCAAAAAACCTTAAATAAAATATAGAATTTTTGTATCATAATAAATCAACTTCAAATAAGCGTAAAATCCATCAAAGGATATTGACATAGATGAAATCAATACTCTTTTTAGAGAAATATATCTTTCTATTTTGAAATCATTTAAGAGTCATATATTTATAAAATAAAACATTTTCTTTGAAAATATTCTTATAAACTTATAAGGGAAGCTTTGAATATTTTATAATGGCGGGAAATAGCCACAGTTGTCGTATAAGTTAAAAAACATTCTTACATTCATTCTGTCGAAAAAGGTTAAAAAGGACCTTGTTTGGAAAACGACGGAAGGATTCCTTTATAAACCACATATAAATGTCAATAATGGTATAAATGACTTTAACCATTATTCTAGTATATGGTAAAAAAATGTTTTGAAATACATTTTTAAGAAACATGGATGTGGATGATAAAGAAGTCCCAGTAGATTATTACGTATAAACAACCTCGGATAATGAAGAGATTGAGAAATAAACCCTTAACTTGTACTTTTCCTAGTTGAGGGTAGGTTAACATCCTGTATAATGGTTAAATAATTGTTATTAAAATATAAAATAATCAAATACATTAATATGATTTCATATAAGATCTTTAAACATTGATTTGTTAATAATATCTTAGTATTATCGTTGTTTCGGGTGTTAACTTAATCATTTTCTTTTATATGTTTTGTTAGGTAAGCCGTGTTTGTCATGGATATGTTGTATCTTAATCATATCCAGAATTATATCAAGTCCTTAGGTACTATTATTCATCATCAAATGAGAATTAGACTTGAATGGATACGATGGAGAATGAATCTCATCGCGTTCGTGGAGACGGTAGTCAGTACGTACGCACGAGGGACAATATCATTCTTTTGATATTAAAATAATATATAATTGGATGGTATATCATAAATAAAGAATCATTATTATGTTATATTTATTATTTAGATGAATTGCACATCATTATTATACCCATCCAAATAATAATTTAATGAATAACAATTACACCACGACGTGGAGATGGTAAGCCATACGTACGCACGTATGGTGACATGTTATTTAAAGGATGGATAGAATACTGAATATGGTTGTACCATATTTATAATAACATCACAGTATATATAAGATACTGGAGTTATTATTTTATAATAGTAATAACAATGAAAGAATAAGTGGAAGAATAAAGGAACTTGAAAAAGGGTGGTGAAATCATTACCTCTTCTTCGGGTTCTTCCTTTTGATTTGATCAAAAGGGATCCTTAGGTTGTCTTTCTGACTAAAGTAAGTCCTATAGGACGAATTGAGGGATTTTGAGAGAGTATTTGGGCAGATTTTGGCCGAGCCAAATGGATTTGATGGTGTAAAATAATGAGAAGGGGGAGTGCAATTTTATAAAAGGGTTGAGGGGACCTTTTGAAAAGCTAGAAATATTATTTTATAGTAAATTTATATTTGGTTTCTAATATCTCCAAAGTGGATTATTTAAAATTTAAGGTGGGTATGGGTCGCAAACCACCCAACCAATAGAATTTATATAGGTTTGGGTCATTATAGTAACCTTATCTTTTAGTTTTTACTCTTAGTTAATTAGTTTGACACTTACCATGTCACTTTGTATTTTTATATTATATAGTTAATAAAAATACTATATACCTCCAAGAAACCCCCAAGTGGTCCATTAATGATACACCTATCATGATATAATTCTCTTGGCCTATCCTTAGATTTTTAGGAATTGAATATCAATTAATAATTTAATATTTGTTTTAAAAACCCTTTTGTGTCAATTTTGACAATATTCAATAATTGATTTTTGTAAAAAAACAATAGAAGGATTACTTCGAAAAAAGTTACCTAAAGAATTCCTAACATGTCATATTAACCTAGAAAATTATTTCAATTCATAAAAAGTCTCAAATTATATTTATTTGGGTATTTATAATATCTATTATTTTATTTTTTCACTATTATGGTAATTTCTGCATCGTCATTGGGTCATAAATAAATTAAATTATTTAATGTCTAAAAATTATAAATAAACTACCATTACGTAGGAAATCATTTTATCTTTCTAATGAATATTTACAATCAAATTTATCATATGTATAACCCTATATTAAAAATGATTTAGTAAATAAACATTGATTTTAACTCTTTTAACTCCTCTTTAATTAAATAATAATAAATGTCCTTATCTAATCCATGTGTACCTAAATGATAATATTTTATTCCTAAGGTTGTTTTTGGTCGAATTAAGCTTATCCAATAGAATTAGGAAATGTGTCAGGGTAATATTAATATCATTTTTACCCTTAATTACCCTATTTACTTTTAACCATGATAAATAAAAGTAAAAAGTTACTCTTCACCAAAAATTATTTTCATCAAAATGAACCACATTTTAGTCCTTGATATTAACCATGCCTCTCGGATTTTTGAAATTTCACTCACAGAAGCGGTAAAATTATGTTTTATGAAAAATTCAGTTTTTTTTAACTACCACTTAGTGGTTTCACTATTCATCAAAAATGTAGTTTTTCAGAAAAATACCAAAAATTCAAACTAGGCTAATTTCGATATTCCAAATCCAAAAATGAAGTCCATTTTGAAAAATAATGTTTATAAATTTCAAAAAGTGGGTATTACAATTCATAACGGCTAGTTTGATTGGTTGTGGTGTGTTAGAACTCGATATTGTGTACAACACAAGCTATTGCATTATTCAAAGCGAAGCATACCGTAGAAGCTTGGGGTGTTACATTCTCCCCTCCTTCAAATAATTTCATTCTCGAAATATCTAGAATACTACCACATGAAAAGACTCGGGTGGTTCTTCATCATAAGTTCCTCAGGTTCCCATGTTGCCTCATCCATATTATGGTTTCTCCACAAGACTTTTACCAGACGAGTCATCCGGTTTCTCAGTAATTGTTCTCTCGTATCAAGAATCATGAGGGGATCTTCACAATAAGACAGATCAGGTTCCAGTTATAATTACTCATAGGTGAGTACATGCATTGCGTCAGGAATGTATTTCCTCCAAAGAGATACGTGGAACACATCATGATCTTTGGAGAGACTTGGCGGCATTGCCAATCGGTAAGCTACAACCCCAATTCGTTCTAGAATTTAGAAAGGTCTGATGTACTTGGGACTCAATTTACCTTTCTTACCAAAATGTATGACTCCCTTCCATGGAGATATTTTTCGGAAAACATGATCACTAACTTGAAATTCCAAATCCTTCCTTCAATTATCGGAATAGCTCTTCTGCCTACATTGAGCTGCTTTGATATGGTTTTGAATTACCTTCACATTTTCCATCATTTCCTCCGCCAATTATGGGCCTACAAGTTTTCTTTAACCAAATTCATCCCAACAGGTTGGTGTGCAACATCTCTTTCTGTATAATGCTTTATATGGTGCCATCTGAGTACTCGAATGGTAGCTATTGTTATAGGAAAATTTCACTAGAGGTTAATATTGATCCCACATACCATGAAAGTCAAATGAGCAAGATCTGAACATGTCTTCTAAGGTTTGAATAGATCTTTCTAATTGTCCATATGTTTGAGGGTGGAAGGTATTTCTCAAATGAAGTTCAGTATCCAAGGATTTCTGAAAACTTTTCCAGAATCTTGAAATAAAACGGGTATCACAATCAGAATCAATCGATAGGGGTACTCCATGAAGTCTTATAACTTCATTAATATATAGTCTTGCTATTCGTTCAAGTGGTAAATCTTCCCATATAGCAAGAAAATATGCTGACTTGGTAATAAGATCAACAATGAACCATATTGCATCGTTCCTTCTAGGGGTCTTTGGTAGCCCCATGACAACATCCATCGTAATATTGTCCCATTTCCACTCCGGTATGGGATGAGGTTGCATGAATCCTCCAGGCTGTTGCCTTCCATCTTTCACTTGTTGACAAACCATACATATTGACACAAAATCAGAAATCTCCCTCGTCATGTTGTCCCACCAAAAATTTTCCTTCAAATCTCTATACTTTTTGGTGCTTCCAGGGAGTATAGAGAAATTGGAACTATGAGAATCATCCAGCAATTCCCTTTTTAGATCAGGTATATCAGGAACACAAAGTCTCTTTCCGAATTTCAAAATTCCTTCTTCATACCCAATGTTTCCCAATCTCCCATCATTCATAGATTTAATCTTCTTTTGAAATTCATCATCATCGGTCTGAGAATTCATAATCTTTTATAGTAAATATGGTTTGGCAACCATTTGAAAAAGCATTGATGTTTCACCTTCCCTGGTTATTCCCATGTCCATTTTCACAAGGTCCATAAAAATTTGATCCCATTCAATTCTCATATTGTTCAAAACTCCATTATCTTTTCTGCTCAAAGCATCTTCAACCTTGTTTGCTTTCCCTGGGTGGTAGTGTATTGTACAATCATAATCCTTGAGTAATTCAAGCCATCTCCTTTGCCTCATGTTGAGTTCTTTTTGTGAGAAAATATACTACAAACTATTGTGATCAGTATAAATCTTACATTTTCACCATAGAGGTTGTGCCTCCAAATCATCAAAGCAATGATCACAGCTGCTAACTCGAGATCATGAGTATGGTAGTTATGTTCATGAATTTTCAAATGTCGTGATGCATATGCAATAACCCTATCATTCTGCATAAGGACACAACCAAGTCCTTTCTTCGATTCATCACTATAAATAACGAACCCATCATTCTCTGATGGTAGAGTCAATATAGGAGCATTGACTAATCTTCTCTTTAGTTCACAGAAAAAATCTTCACACTCTTTTTTCCAAACAAAATTAACCCCTTTACATGTGATCTTCGTTAATGGGTTTGCCAATCGGGCAAAATTCTGGATGAAACGTCGATAATAACCTTCCAAACCAATAAATCAATGTACCTCAGTTATACTCGTAGGTTCTGGCCATTCTTGGATTGACTTGGTCTTAAAAGGATCAACATAGATTCCATCTTTAGAGACAATATGGCCAAGAAACGAAATCTCATGATGCCAGAATTCACATTTGCTAAACTTCCCATATAATTCATGTCATCTCAGAGTCTTCAGGATAATGCACAAGTGATTTTCATGATCTTCGTAGATTTTGGAGTATACCAAGATATCATCAATAAATACCACCACAAATTCATCAAGATATTCCTTTAAAACTCTATTCATCAGATCCATGAATACAGAGGGTGCATTAGTTAATCCAATAGGCATTATTGTAAACTTGTAATGGTCGTACCTGGTTCGAAATGCTGTCTTCGTAATGTCTTCCATCATCACACACAATTGATGGTATCCTGATCGAAGGTCAATTTTTGAAAAGTATTCAGCTCCATGAAGTTGGTCAAATAAATCATAAATGCGAGGTAGGGGACACTTATTCTTTATTGTTATAGCATTGATCTCCCTGTAGTCGATTAATAACCTCATATATCCATCTTTCATTTTAACAAAATGAACAGGGGCTCCCCATGGAGAAACACTAGGGAGAATAAATCCTTTATTACTCAATTCCTCTAGTTGTTTCTTTAGTTAAACTAATTCTGCAGTGGCCATTCTATATGGGGTCTTCGATATAGGTATTGGTCCAGGAATTAATTCAATGGAAGACTCAACTTCTCGTTCTGGAGGATGTCCAGGTAAATCTTCCGGAAACACATCTACATATTCTTTAACAATAGGTACATCCTCTGTTTGAACATTCCTTTCCTCATCCGCTTTAATTTCATCCTTTTCCTCCCCAATAATTGAATTTAGTTGAGCTACTGGGGGTGGATCTAGATAAGAATTAGGTGGTGAATATTCTCTTCTAAAGATACGGTGTTCCTTATCAAAATCATCAAAATTCATAACCTCATTCTTCTTACAATAAATATTCACGTCATGGTCCGAAAGCCAGTCCATATCAAGGATTATATCAAATTCAATCATAGGTATGACGATGAGATTAGCAGATAAAGAAAATTTATGTGCTCTAATGGGGACTGATTCACAAAACGTTGTTGCAATAATACTTCCCTTAGGAGTTTTAACTGACAACTCCCTTATTAAATCTAATTGAAAATATCTAATATTCTTATCAAACTGGGAAGATATGAAACAATGAGATGATCCAAAATAAAATAATGAATTTTCTAAACTTGAGGAAACCATTAAATTACCTTCCACCACGTCTTTCGGAGCATCCACCTCAGCAGTAGTGATAGCATAAGCTTGGCCTTGATCCCTTGGACATCTCTGAGGTAAGTTCCCCTGACACTTAGGAAATTCATTTGCATAATATCCCATCTCCCTGCAATTTTAGAACTGAACATCGGTAGCTTCCTTCTTCCCTTTGCAATCACTAGCTTGGTGGCATTTTTCACCATAATTGTAACAAACAACCATTCTATTCAAGCAAGTACCAGGGTGTTTCTTCCCACATTTTCCATAGGATAGATATTCATCCTTTCCCATCTTCCCCTTATTTCCATTCCCAGATTTATCAGCAGATCTCTTCTTCTCTTTCTTTGCTTTAAAGTAATAAGACTTTGAGAATTCTTTCTCGGTCTTGATAGAACATGAGGCAATGTCTTCATACGACGAGAAGGATTGTGAGAATAATGCTCGATGGAGAAATGGTTTTAACACTTCAAATAAATGATCAATCTTACTTCTTGGGTTACATATATAATCTCCAGCATAGCTTTCTAACCTTGTAAAGTTAGGCTCATACTTTGCGACATTCTCATCCTCCTTTTGTCTCAGACTCAGAAATTGTCTTTCCATATCTGCTCGATGGTCATGAGGAAAGTATTTTTTCTAAAAATAGATCTTTTAACTCCCTCCATTCCATATTTGATACTTCATCATCTTCCTTCGTGTTTTGAATCAATGAACACCATTGATCAGCATCTCCAGTGAGGTAGTAAACTGCCATGATAACTTTTTCCCTTTCACTACTCCCAAAATACTGAAATATTTTCTCTAGGGAATTTATCCATTGCTCAGCAACTAAGGTATTTTTACTCCTATTGAACATTGGTGGTTTTTTCCTCATAAAGCGATCTAACATTGATCCTCCACGTTGCAGATCAGTGTGCTCCATACGGATAAGGTTATTATTCATAACCTGAGTGAGTTGTCCCAGTATGGTGATTAGCTGATCGGCCCCAATTTCATCACCATCTCCACTATAATTATCTTGAGCAGGAGGGCAATCCCTATATGGAGTGCGTGAATTGATACAGTTTTCATTTCTTCCACTAGGCGCCATTTCTAAACAATGGCAGAAACTAGATCAGTTTATGAAACATAATACATAATTCCATACTTATAAAACACATAACATAAATTGAACTATTTATGGATATAATCCATAATCATAAAAATATATTCTTTGAGGAAGTATATACTCATAAACCCTTCATAATGATTTGTAATGAAAATGAGAGTTATCCTAAGAATATCCCCCGGGAGTGTCATAACCAAGAGTGCAGCAAGACCCATTGTCGGGCACTAGTTCCCATTCGAATCTAGATCAAAGCGGTGTTTTTGGGTTTTACCCCTAGGTACATCCGTGCTAGAGCCGCCTCTACCCGCTCATATCCAGACACGAATGTATTGCTTGGAAAACTCACAAAATCTCTACAATACAAAAATTCAAGGAAGTTCTTCTATACTAATCATCAAAGTCCATCTTAAATCTATGTGATTTAATCATAGTTTATCTAAATATAGCTTCCAAGTTTTGTACTAAACTTCCTCTGATACCAAATGTAACGCCCCGACCCCAGTTACCCAGAGTCGGTGCATTATTACATAACATTGACATGATCACAAGAAATATCTAGTATCGAAAGACCGATTAGTTTAGTAGCCTTGGAATAACTAGATACAATAATAAAGATAACATTACATCATAAAATGAAAACTACCACAATATAGTCTCCATAGTCCACACTCTTATCCCAGCATACTATCCCTGCAGGTCATTCATAAATTACTTATTCACATCCTGTTGCAAAAAACATAGAAAAGGGGTGATCTCAGATTCCCAGAAAGGATAACAATATAGCAGAAACATTCATAAATAAGAATCAAAATTAAAGGCAATGGATAACTAAAACAAAATCCTTTTAAACTTGAAATTCAACATAGTATGGCAAAAATAAAAGGAAATAATTCCATTTAATTATTCACATGGATATTCTACTAATCGAATAATCACATGCAATATCAATAACCACTCTCATAATGATGGAACACAGAATGCCAGACTATCATAACCACATATCCAAGGCCTCATGACAAGACTACAAATACGATTTTGCCAAGGCCTTGTGCCAACAACACTAGTTTGTCTTATGATACCTACCGATGCATCGTGGAGCTATAGCCAGCTCCACCAGTCACATATTAAGTCTAATGCATCCCATATGAACTGGTTTAAACATAACATAAACATTCGTATTAAAACTAGCATACGAAATGTAAATACTTCATCCATAAACCATGAATGGTATAAAAATAACACATCCACAGTCAAACATATCACAAAACCTTAAATACAATATAGAAGTTTTGTATCATAATAAATCAACTTCAAATAAGCGCAAAATCCATCAAAGGATGTTTACATAGATGAAATCAAAACTCTTTTTAGAGAAATATCTATTACTATTTTGAAATAAATTAAGAGTCATATATTTATAAAATAAAACATTTTGTTTGAAGATATTCTTATAAACTTGTAAGGGAAGCTTCGATGATTTTATAATGGCGGAAAATAGCTACACCTGCCGTATAAGTTAAAAAAACATTCTTACCTTAATTCTGTCGAAAAAGGTTAAAAAGGACCTTGTTTGGAAAACGATGGAAAGATTCCTTTATAAACCACTTATAAAAGTCAACAATGGTATAAATGAATTTAACCCATATCCTAGTAAATATTAAAAAAAATGTTTTGAAATACATTTTAAAGAAACATGCATGTGGATGATAAATAAGTCCCATTATATTATTACGTATAAAAAACCTCAGATAATGAAGAGATTGCGAAATAAACCCTTACCTTGTACTTTTCCATGGTTGAGTGTAGGTTAACCTCATGTATGATGTTGAAATAATTTTTATTAAAATATAAAAGAATAATATACATTAATATGATATCATATATGATCTTTTAACATTGATTTGTAAATAATATCTTAGTATTATCGTTGTTTCGGGTGTTAACTTACTCGTTTTATTTTTTGTGTTTTGATACATAAGCCATGTTTTTCATGGATATGTTGTATCTTAAACATATCAATAATGATATCATGTCCTTAGATACTATTATTAATCATCAAATGAGAATTATACTTGAATGGATACAATGGAGAATGAATCTCATCGCGTTCGTTGAGACGGTAGTCCGTACGTACGCACGAGCGACAATATCATTATTTTGATAATAAAAAAATATATAATCGGATGGTATATAATATATACAGAATCATTAAGATGTTATTTTTATTTTTTACATGAATTAAACATCATTATTATACCCATCCAAATAATAATTTATTGAATAACAATTACACCATGACGCAGAGATGGTAAGCCGTACGTACGCACATATGGTGACATGTTATTCAATGGATGGATAGAATAATGAATATGGTTGTACCATATTTATTATAACATCACATTATATATAAGATACTGGAGTTATTATTTTAGAATGGTAATAACAAAGAACGAAGAAGTGGAAGATGAAAGGAACTTGAAAAAGGGTGGTGAAATCATTACCTCTTCTTCGGGCTCTTACTTTTGATTTGATCAAAAGGGCTCCTTAGGATGGCATTCTGACTAAAATAAGGCCTCTAGGATAAAGTTATGGAAGATAAGAGAGTATTTGGTCATAGTTTGGCCGAACCAAATTATGACAACCCTGCTTTTTATTACAACTTAAACATGCTTTATTACATAAAACTTCACTTGATACAACAAAGAAGATCGAGAGGTTTAGTGTCTTTGGGGCTTAGGATAATTACATAAAAACTTTAAACTTGAAATACAACATCCTTATTGAAAACTTCCTTTACATGACCACTACATTCCTTCGTACTTAGCATTGCATGGGATAACCTGAGGACATGAATAAGAAAATGGTGAGCTATAAAGCCCAGTAAGGGAGTACACAATGAATAACATGAGGAGTACAATACATGTTAGGCAATAGTCATATCAATAGAGCATAAGAGAGACATGAACATAAAGGCATGATAAAGCATGATAATCATAACATGGAAATGTGGCAACAACACTTAACATTGAATTAGCATGAGCCAAGGCTCATTGCACATGGAGCATGAGTAAACCCTCATTGCACCTGAAGCACGAGTAAACCCTCGTTGCACTTGAATTAGCATGAGTCAACACTCATTGCACATGACGTATAATGATACTATACTTTACCCAATGCATTGGAGCGCTATAAAGGGCGCACCCTTCTTAAACATTTCATTTCATGCATAAGTGTGCCACATGGATCATAAAACATGGATTCATAAAACATAATCATTTCTTCCACGATAAAGGAATGTGGAATTCATACATGAAACTTTACAATCAATATGTATATGTGCATAAAGGTGAATACCCTTGATGGAGAAATGGGCATGGTATTCACTACACAAAGACATTGGCTTAGAAAATCGGTGCGATTTCGGCAGCGTAACGGCGTGACATAAGAATTCATAAAAAAGGTTGATGAGAGAGAAAGGGGTTCCTCATCATATTTAAATGTAATGGACAGTAAGGAGATCATATATATACATGTACCAACAATAGAAATGGAATTTAGATTCATGATACAAAAGTATTGCTTGAATGTAAAAGAAGAGAGAGAAGTTCCTTTCGGAATTTCGGCATAGTAACGGGTGTACATGGGAGGAATTTAATGAGAGAGAAAGGGTTATACCATCATTAAAACAATAAGAGGGCAGTATGGGGGAGGTGAGAAACCATACCCCAACATTCTTAATTGAAATAAAAAGGGAAATACAACTTAAAGAAAATTGACAAAAAATGAGAAAGGAAGAAAACCCCTTACTTGGAAGTGTGCTTCCAAAGGCTAGAGAGAGGCTTGTGGGAGGCTTCGTGGGAGCTTGGGGCACCTTGGGAGGATTATAGAGAGAGTAGGGTAGAGGTTGGACGAACTTCAAGGGCTTTGAGTGAGGAGGAAGTGGGAGCTTGGGTGGGTTTATATAGGAAATGTGAGAGAATTCTTTATTATTTAGGTTTGGGACCCCTTATATTAAAATAATCCAAACCACAAACCATCCCATGGTATTTGCACATGGTTTCTGGAAAAGGATAGAGGAAAACAATATTTTACAAGGCCAAGGTCCGAACCTATTAAAAAATTAGGGTTGCTTATGTGGAGGTGAGTCACACTTGCATGGGAATTAATTTAAAAAGGCAAAGTGTTGAATAAGTTTTGAGAGCTCCATTAATGTTTTGAAAAGTGAGTCAAACAAACCCAAAACCTCATTATTTTAATGATAAAACATATATTGGCCGAACATAAGGATTATGGTATTTTATTACATCACCATTTGGTCATTATGATGTCATAAAACACATTATATATTTAAATGTTATCTAATTTTTACCCAAAAATTTTACTGTCTCAGAAAATTATGAAAAATTCACCGTTGGATAATTTCAACATCCGGATTCCAAAAATAATATTTATTTTATCTAAATAATTTTCTATATATGTGAATTTTCACTTTTAAAATAAAAACCGACATTTATAAAAAAATTCACGGGTTTTGACAGAAATGGCTTTCAAACCTTAATAAAAATTTTAATTGCATTCATAAAATTATAAGATCATTTATATTTAATAAAAATTAATTTAATATTAATAATAATATTTTCTTAAAATATTATTTAATTCAAAAATCCTTTAATTTAACAAAATATAATTCTTAATTAAATAATAACTAAAAACACCGTTTGTACTTTAAAAACTAATTACAATGTATCAAAAATGACTAGAAATTATATTCATTATTATATACAAAAATAATGTACATGAACATGGTGCTACTTATTTGTTACATAACCCCTTAAAATAACCGCATAAGACCTAAGGGTAAGGTGTGCGATGGTGACAGACTCTTGGGGTTGCTCGGATAACATTGCTCGAGTGGTAATCTCTATCAACTTCCATTTTTCCCGTAGACGATCATGTTCGAGCTTGACTTGATGAAGCTCAGATTGGGCTTGGTCAAGGGAAAAGCCCAAAGACGCCACCTCCTTTCCGAGCTCCGACAAATGGGCTTCATAAGGGGCAATTCTACTAGATGAGGCCATCGCTTCCTTTGTCTGAGTAGAAAATTGGTTCGTTAAAGCCTTATATTTAAACTACCCAGATGATCACTGTTCAACGGCTATAAAAGTAACGGTCACAAATCTTAACGTTAAACTAAAGAAGTTTACATCTTATAAAAACATTTTTTTTTCATAAAGAAACATTTAACTGGATCAAATGGTATTTTCCATTAATGAAATTTTTGGTCGTTACAACATTCCCCCCTTAAGAAAATTCGCCCTCGAAATTTTCCTTTTCCCACACTAAAACAAATGTGGGTAACTTAGCTTCATCATATCCTCCAACTCCCAAGTTGCTTTTTCAAACTTGTGGTTTCTCCACAACACCTTGACGAGGGGCATTGTCTTATTTCGTAGAACTTTTTCTCTACGATCTAAGATCTTCACTGGTTGCTCCTCATAAAAAAGATCGTCTTCTAATTGTACCACCTCAGAAGAGAGTACATGTGAAGGGTCTGGTATGTACTTCCTTAAGAGGGATACATGGAAGACATCATGCACCTTGGCCATAGTAGGTGGAAGTGCTAGTCGATAGGCCACTGCCCCAACACGATCAAGAATCTCGAAGGGGCCGATGTACCTTGGACTTAACTTCCCTTTCTTTCCAAACCTCATGACCTTCTTCCATGGAGATATGCGTAAAAACACCATGTCTCTGACTTTAAACTCAAGGTCTCGTCGACGATTATCTGCATAACTCTTCTGTCGACTTTGGGCTGCCTTGATATGTTGCTGAATGGTTTTCACCTTCTCCACCATTTCTTCGACCATTTCTGGTCCAAGCAGGTTACGTTCACCAACCACATCCCAACATGCCGGTGTTCTGCACCTTTTCCCATATAGGGCTTCATATGGTGCCATTTGGATGCTCGAGTGGAAGCTATTATTATAAGAGAACTCAACTAGAGGAAGATGTTGATCCCATCATCCTTTAAAGTCCATTGAGCACGCTCTCAACATATCCTCAAGTGTTTGGATAGTCCGCTCGGATTGGCCATCAGTTTGAGGATGATAGGCCGTACTGAAGTTCAGTTCAGTATTCAGAGCATGTTGAAGACTCTTCCAAAACTTAGAGGTAAATCTTGGATCTCGGTCAGACACAATAGATAGTGGTACTCCATGCAACCGTACCACTTCCCTGATATATATCTGTGCCAGTTGATCCAAAGAGAAATCCTCTCGAATAGCAATGAAGTGTGCAGTCTTTGTAAGACGATCCACAATAACCCAGATTGCATTGTTGCTTTTGGATGTCCTTGGAAGTCCAGTGACGAAGTCCATGGTGATGTTCTCCCATTTCCATTCTGGTATGGGCAATGGTTGCATCATCCCCTTAGACTTCTGCCTTTCTGCCTTCACTTGCTGACACACCAGGCACTTTGATGTATATTCAGCGATCTCCTTCTTCATATTATCCCACCAAAAGTTTTCTCGGAGATCTCGATACATCTTTGTGCTCCCTGGGTGAATAGAGAAATTTGAACTATGTGCATCATCCAAAAGTTCCTTCTTCAGCTCCGAACTTGATGGAACACATAGTCTTTTCCCAAACCGCACAATTCCTTCTTCATTAACATTAAACTCTGAGGATTTTCCCTTTTTGATAGCTTCCACTTTTTCTTGGATTCTCGCATCACCCTTCTGAGCATCCTTTAACATTTCCAAAAGATATGGTTGAGCAATAATTTGTGAAAGGATTGATGATGTTCCCTTCTTTATGATTCCCACGTCCATCTTCATCAAGTCTAAGAAGATTGGATCCTTCTTAATTCTCATCATTGATAGAATTGTTGGATCCTTTCCACTTAGGGCATCCGCCACCTTGTTCGCCTTCCCAGGGTGGTAATGTATTGAACAGTCATAATCCATTATGAGCTCTATCCATCTTCTCTGGTGCATATTAAGCTCTTTATGTGTGAATATATATTTAAGACTCTTGTGCTCAGTATATATCTCACATTTCTCTCCATAGAGATAATGCCGCCAGATTTTCAAGGCAAAGATCACCGCCACCAACTCCCGATCATGCGTTGGATAGTTTCGATCATGGATTTTCAACTGCCTTGAGGCATAGGATATCACTTTATCATTCTGCATCAGCACACATCCTAAGCCCTTCTTCAAAGCATCACTGAATACCACAAAAAGCTCCCCACTTGTGGGTAATGTGAGCACAGGTGCAGTGATAAGCCTCCTTTTCAACTCCTTGAAGATTTCTTTGCATTCATCACTCCAAGAAAACTTTACTCCATTTCGAGTTAGCTTGGTAAGAGGGTTGGACAATCGTGAGAAGTTTCTCACAAATCGTCGATAATATCCAGCTAACCCCAAGAAGCTACGGATATCAGTTACCGATGTTGGCCTCGGCCATCCCTCAATTGCATCTGTTTTGGAGGGGTCCACAGATATCCCATTGCTTGTGATGATATGGCCCAAGAATGAGACCTCCTTCAACCAGAACTCACACTTACTGTACTTGGCATAGAGCTTCTCCTTGCGCAATGTCTCCAGTATAGTTCTTAAATGCTCCTCATGGTCCTCCTTGGTTTTAGAGTATATTATAATATCATCTATAAAGACTACCACAAATTTATCTAGGTAATCTCTAAAGATTCTATTCATCAAGTCCATGAATATTTCTGGAGAATTGGTGAGTCCAAAAGGCATTACTATGAATTCATAGTGCCCGTACCTTGTACGAAAAGAAGTCTTGGGGATATCTTCCTTCTTCACCCTTACTTGATAATATCCCGACCGCAAGTCGACCTTGGAGAAGTATTGTGCTCCACGCAGCTGATCAAACAAGTCATCGATTCATGTGAGAGGATACTTGTTCTTTATCGTGATTTTGTTAAGTTCACGATAATCGATGCAAAGCCGCATTGACCCATCCTTCTTCTTGACGAAGAGGACTGGTGCACCCCATGGTGATGCACTTGGGCGTATAAACCCTTTATCCAGATTCTCCTGTAGTTGTTTCTTCAGTTCTTCAAGCTCAACCACAGCCATTCTATATGGAGTCTTGGATATTGGTAGCGCCCCAGGTATAAGTTCAATTGAGAACTCAACATCTCTTCTTGGAGGAAGACCAGGAAGTTCCTCGGGAAATACTTCAGCGAATTCCCTCACAATAGGCATTTCTTCAAGGGTGGTTTCTTCCTTGGACTCAATCATCTGAGCCAGATATGCGTGCTCATAAGGCAGTAATATCCACGCTTAAGATGATGGAGCTAAAGGAGATTCATCTTCCTCCTGACACATGTAAAGAATTGGGGGTCGATTCTCCATATGGAGTGTGATTTCCCTCTCCCGACAATTTATGTTGGCTCTATATAAGGAAAGCCAATCCATGCCAAGAATTGCATCAAATTCCACCAAAGGGAGTGTGATGAGGTTCGCCGGGAAATTCAATCCACAGATTATAACAGTGGAGGACTTATACTCATGGGATGCAATGATTGCCCCATTTGCCGTACTCACCGACATCTTTACTTCCATGATTTGTGGTGGTGCAGGGATTGTTCTACTAAAATTTTGAGATATAAAAGAATGTGTAGAACCTGAATCAAAAAGTACGTTCGCTATTCTTGAATGAATAACTAGCGTACCTGTCACCACTTCGTTGTCGGGGTTCACTTCGGCAGAAGTGATGGAAAAAGCTCTTCCTTGCTGTCTTGGAGGTTGTTGATTGCCTCCGATAACCCTTGGATTTGGGCACTGATTCGCAAAATGACCTGGTTCTTTGCATTTGAAGCATTGAACAACGCGTTGAGGTTCGAACGGAGCGTTCCTCCCCTCCGTCGCAGCCGCGGGTCCTTCTTGCTGACAGTTAACAGCTAGGTGCCCTTCTCTTCCACACTTAAAGCATTTTCTTGTCCCCCTAAGGCAATTTCCAAGGTGCTTCTTTCCACACTTTTGGCAAGTGGGGTGCTGGAATTTCTTAGCGCCGTTGGATTTATCCATCAGACCACCAGCATTGAAGTCCACCTTCCGCTTCTTGTCCCCATGATACCCCTGTGATTCTACGATCTCCATTTCAACCTTGAGGGCACATCGGACAATTTCCTCATAGCTGTCGAAGTCACGCATCGCTAATGCTTTCCGCAAGCTAGGCTTCAGCCCACCAAATAAGCGGTCAACCTTGCATTCGGGGGTAACGACAAAGCCGGAAGCGTATCGTGCAAGCCTTGTCAAGTTTTCCTCGTACGCTCCCACAGATTCCTCATCTTTCTGCTTGAGGGAAAGGAAGTCCCTTTCCATCTTAAGACGGAGGGTGCGTGGAAAATATTTATCGAAAAACATCTTCCGGAATACCTTCCATTCCAAAGCCTCGATCTCCTCCTCAGGCTTCGTATTTTTGATCAACGTCCACCATTGATCAGCTTCACCCTCCATACGATAAGCCGCCAGGAGAACCTTCTCTTTTTCAGAGCATTGGAGGATGGAGAATATCTTTTCAATGGAGTTGATCCATTGTTCAGCAATCGTGGGATCGGATGATCCACTAAAAGTAGGAGGCCTTTGTCTCATGAAGCTTTCAATAGTGACTTGTTCTTTCTTAGGGGGGGTTGAACGTTCCTCTTGACCAGTGTTTCTATTCAAAACTTGAGTTAGCTGAGAGAGATGTTGTACCTCTCAAACCCCTCGAGGTTTAATTTTCATGATCACAATCACCCTCTTATGTTTCTAACATTGTTTCAAGTGTTTTTGATTGATAGGAATCAAATCAGGTGGCCAAGGAATTGGGCCAAGATAGAAAGCTGGCAAATGGTCTGAAATCCAGACCACCGGCCAGCCGGTGGCACACCACCGGCCAGCCGGTGGCATCTGCTCTCAAGAAGGAGCCACTGCCTTACCACCGGCCAACCGGTGGCCTCAGCACCGGTCGACCGGTGGCACCCAGCCAGAACAGGATGAGCTACTGCCTCACCACCGGCCAGCCGGTGGCTCCTCCACCGGTCAGCCGGTGGAGCCTGGACCAAAGGCCTTCTCCTCTGCCAAGGCACCGGCCAGCCGGTGGCCCTGCACCGGCCAGCCGGTAGGCCAGTCAAACTAGCCGTTGGGGTTGACCAGTCAACCTCCTTTTGGCTCCCAACGGCTCCGAAGACCTCTCCAACGGCTCCGAGGCCTTTTCCAACGGCTCCAAAGCCCTCCAACGGATACTTGAAGGTTCCTAGCCTATAAATAAAGGCCTAGGAAGCCCCGGAACAACATACAAGCCACCGGACACATTTTTACATCTTTGGCGAAGCTCCGACGGATTGTTCCAAGGGAACCCAAAGTGCTCCAACAACTTCCACATCCAAG
Organism: Viscum album; assembly: GCA_963277665.1. NCBI lineage: Eukaryota > Viridiplantae > Streptophyta > Magnoliopsida > Santalales > Viscaceae > Viscum > Viscum album. Next base: position 1,740,118,255 of record OY728125.1, on the reverse strand, counting down.
AGCACCTCCATAGAAGCTTGGAAGCGGCCCTCAAACATCATCAATCAATCAAAGGCGCCCAAGGCTTCTCCATTACGGGTTTTATTGTTTATCTCTTTTTGAGCTTTAAAATTGGGTTTGTGCCTACAAACCCCAACTCTTTTCTCATCTCCCCTTCTTTGGGTTCTCACACCACCACTAAGGTGTGAAGAGGTTTTCTCAAGCTTTTCCTTTAAAAGGCTTGTGTCTCGGTGAGCTAGTCTTCACCCGTAAAAAAGACTAGTGGGTTCTTGCTAAACCATTAAAAGCAAGTGGGTTCTTGCTAAACCAATAAAAGCAAGCTGTAATAGGTCCTAGTGCTACCTTAAAGCCTAGTGGGTTTCTTGCTAAAACCATTGAAAAGCAAGCAGTAGGAATCTCTCAACGGTTGAGTTGGGAGCGGAGACGTAGGCCGGGTTTTGGCCGAACTCCGTTATCAAGTTTTGTGTTTTGCCTTCTTTATTTCCGCTGCATTTTTTACTTTGATTTTAATTTGTTTATCAATTTTTTTTTTAAAAGGCAATTCACCCCCCCTCTTGCCATCTTTCCCTCCTTGGGGTGTTCTTCCGACCCAACAATTGGTATCAGAGGGAAATTTGAGTAATACCCTAACCCGGTTTCAAATTTAAGATCCATTAAGATGGCATCAACCTCTTTCGCCCCCGAGGGCCTCTCATTGGGTCGGGCTCCATTTTTTGATGGGACCGACTATAATTATTGGAAAACCCGCATGACTACCTTTCTTAGAAGTATAGGGTATCCCATATATAAAATTGTCATGCAAGGTTACACCCTCTCCTCCCCCGACGAATCCAAATGGACCCCCGCCGACATTAGAAATTTCGAGCTTGATGGCAAAGCCATGAATGCTCTTCATTGCGGGTTAGATAGAAATGAATTTAATCGTGTATCCACTTGCACCTCCGCACATGAAATTTGGAAGCTTTTAGAAGTGACCCATGAAGGCACTAATAAAGTCAAGGATACTAGATTAGATATGTATAGACAGGATTTTGAATCTTTTTCCATGCATCCAAATGAGTCAATTTCTGAAATGTTTACTCGCTTTACTGACGTATGCAATGGAAGGAAATCTCTTGGTGATAATGTTTCAGCCGAGACGATGGTCAAGAAGATCTTATGGGTCCTTCCGAGCTCATGGGCACCAAAGGTGACGGCGATCCAAGAAGCTAAGGACGTCAAAAATATGCCGGTAGAGGAGCTCATCGGATCTCTCATGACTTATGAGATCACGATGAGAAGGCAAGCTCAAAAGGAGGGCACACCTATCAAGACACCAAAGAACATTGCCCTCAAGGTACAAAAAGAAGTAAGCTCCTCCTCCTCATCCTCTTCCTCCTCATCTTCATCATCTTCGAGCGGCGATTCGGAAATGGAGAATCTCGCCCGCCAAATGCATAAGTTCATGAAGAAGCACAAGAAGAAGAAGAAATCCCGCAAGCACCGAAAGCAAGAACCCACCGAAAAATCCGAGCCCAAGGTGAAATGCTACGGGTGCGGCGAAAAGGGCCATTACAAGCCCGATTGCCCACTCAACAAGAAACGGGCCAAGGAAAAAGGAAAGAAGAAGGTCCTCAAGGCCACATGGAGTGACACCTCATCCTCCTCCTCCTCCTCGAGCGACAACGGTAACAAATGCCTAATGGCATTCCATGAGGTAACTTCTTCCGATTCCTCCTCCTCTTGTTCTTCAAATTCAAATTCTTTAAATCATTTATCTTATGAAGAACTCTCACATGCTAGAGATCAACTAGAAAAAGGTTTTCATGAACTATCTTCAAAATTTGTTGCTTTGAAAAAGTCTTTCAAAAAACTTTCCTCCGAAAAAGACCAACTTCTCAAAGAGAACGAGGAACTCACCCTTAAAATCCAAAATTTTCCAAATGTTGATTCCATGGAATCAACCATCAAAGACCTTAGAAAGACCTTAGCCAAGTTCACCCAAGGGGAACAAAACTTGAACAATATACTTGGTTCCCAAAGGGTTTCTAGAACCACCAATGGACTTGGCTACACCAACCGAGCCTCCTCCTCCCATGCTCAAACCGTTTTTGTAAGGGGGAGCTCCGATTACAAATTTTGTAATTATTGCAAGAAAACCGGGCATCTCATTTATGAGTGTAATTGTAAAAACGCCCGGTACGGTCAACCCAAATCTATTTTCTATTCCGATGAGTTCTATAGGAGAAGACCCGCCATGAGACAAGTATGGATTGAAAAATCCCTTCTTGCGAGTCTCTCCGGGCCTAAAATTGTCTCTTTTCAAAATCCCTCTCCCCAATGACTTTTTGTTTTTATTTAGGGGGAGTTAGGATCTTTTAAGCCTTTTTGTGTATTCAAAATTTTTCCTTTCAATTTCAACACTTGGTTTCAAAACTCTCAATTTCAAAAATTTTCATTTGGTTTCAAATTTCAAAATTCAATTGGTTTTTGATTCAAAACTTTCAATTCAAACTGTTATTCAATTTTTCATTTCAATTTCAAAAATCTCAATTGATTTTCAAATCTCAAATCTTGTGTTTAAAATCTTGATTTTCAATTTATTCCCTCAATCAAGTTATATGCCCCACTCTATTTTGATAATCACAAAGGGGGAGAAATTTCTTGATTGATTGGGGGAGAATCCCTTTCATATTGCTTAGCATTTCCTTTCAATTTCAGTATTTTACATTAATTGTTTTGGTGATTGTGATCATCAAAATAGGGGGAGATTGTTGTACCTCTCAAACCCCTCGAGGTTTAATTTTCATGATCACAATCACCCTCTTATGTTTCTAACATTGTTTCAAGTGTTTTTGATTGATAGGAATCAAATCAGGTGGCCAAGGAATTGGGCCAAGATAGAAAGCTGGCAAATGGTCTGAAATCCAGACCACCGGCCAGCCGGTGGCACACCACCGGCCAGCCGGTGGCATCTGCTCTCAAGAAGGAGCCACTGCCTTACCACCGGCCAACCGGTGGCCTCAGCACCGGTCGACCGGTGGCACCCAGCCAGAACAGGATGAGCTACTGCCTCACCACCGGCCAGCCGGTGGCTCCTCCACCGGTCAGCCGGTGGAGCCTGGACCAAAGGCCTTCTCCTCTGCCAAGGCACCGGCCAGCCGGTGGCCCTGCACCGGCCAGCCGGTAGCCCAGTCAAACTAGCCGTTGGGGTTGACCAGTCAACCTCTTTTTGGCTCCCAACGGCTCCGAAGACCTCTCCAACGGCTCCGAGGCCTTTTCCAACGGCTCCAAAGCCCTCCAACGGATACTTGAAGGTTCCTAGCCTATAAATAAAGGCCTAGGAAGCCCCGGAACAACACACAAGCCACCAGACACATTTTTACATCTTTGGCGAAGCTCCGACGGATTGTTCCAAGGGAACCCAAAGTGCTCCAACAACTTCCACATCCAAGAGCACCTCCATAGAAGCTTGGAAGCGGCCCTCAAACATCATCAATCAATCAAAGGCGCCCAAGGCTTCTCCATTACGGGTTTTATTGTTTATCTCTTTTTGAGCTTTAAAATTGGGTTTGTGCCTACAAACCCCAACTCTTTTCTCATCTCCCCTTCTTTGGGTTCTCACACCACCACTAAGGTGTGAAGAGGTTTTCTCAAGCTTTTCCTTTAAAAGGCTTGTGTCTCGGTGAGCTAGTCTTCACCCGTAAAAAGACTAGTGGGTTCTTGCTAAACCATTAAAAGCAAGTGGGTTCTTGCTAAACCAATAAAAGCAAGCTGTAATAGGTCCTAGTGCTACCTTAAAGCCTAGAGGGTTTCTTGCTAAAACCATTGAAAAGCAAGCGGTAGGAATCTCTCAACGGTTGAGTTGGGAGCGGAGACGTAGGCCGGGTTTTGGCCGAACTCCGTTATCAAGTTTTGTGTTTTGCCTTCTTTATTTCCGCTGCATTTTTTACTTTGATTTTAATTTGTTTATCAATTTTTTTTTTAAAAGGCAATTCACCCCCCCTCTTGCCATCTTTCCCTCCTTGGGGTGTTCTTCCGACCCAACAAGAGAAGCGTGACAAAGTTCGCGATTCCCACTCCCATTGGATTGGGCATCTCATAAGTACAATCATCACACTGATCTTCACAATGGTTGTTGGCCCGAGTTCTCCTATTACCGGCCATTGGCTGGAATAAAAGGAAAGTTAGGGGTAACACATAAAGGGTAATCCAAAGACAAAAGTTGATGACTTATAAATAATCTTTAATCTCTTTAACTAATGAGTCTATAGGATTCAATCCAGGCTTTTCATGATCTTCCTTCTAACATATATCCTTAGGGGCATTTTTCCCTTAATAAGGGTTCATACTAAGATTGTGAATTTATCAAAACATATCCCCCGGGAGTGTCGTAACCAAGAGTGCAGCAAGGCCCGTTGTCGTGCACCAGTTCCCGTTCGAGTCTAGCTCAAAGCGGTGTTTTCGGGTTTTACCCCTATGATACATCTGTGCCAGAGCCGCCTCTACCTACTCGTATCCAGACAGGGATGTATTTGTTTGATAAACCACTTACTTATAATTTACCAAAACTTAGGGATGTTTTTATTATGCTTAATCTTGTATCTAAGGCTCTTCTAGGGTTTCCTAATCCCAAAAATAACTAAACCTATCCTCTGATACCAACTATGACAACCCTGCTTTTTATTACAACTTAAACATGCTTTATTACATAAAACTTCACTTGATACAACAAAGAAGATCGAGAGGTTTAGTGTCTTTGGGGCTTAGGATCATTACATAAAAACTTTAAACTTGAAATACAACATCCTTATTGAAAACTTCCTTTACATGACCACTACATTCCTTCGTACTTAGCATTGCATGGGATAACCTGAGGACATGCATAAGAAAAGGGTGAGCTATAAAGCCCAGTAAGGGAGTACACAATGAATAACATGAGGAGTACAATACATGTTAGGAAATAGTCATATCAATAGAGAATAAGAGAGACATGAACATAAAGGCATGATAAAGCATGATAATCATAACATGGAAATGTGGCAACAACACTTAACATTGAATTAGCATGAGCCAAGGCTCATTGCACATGGAGCATGAGTAAACCCTCATTGCACTTGAAGCACGAGTAAACCCTCGTTGCACTTGAATTATCATGAGTCAACACTCATTTCACATGACGTATCATGATACTATAATTTACCCAATGCATTGGAGCGCTATAAAGGGCGCACCCTTCTTAAACATTTCATTTCATGCGTAAGTGTGCCACATGGATCATAAAACATGGATTCATAAAACATAATCATTTCTTCCACGATAAAGGAATGTGGAATTCATACATGAAACTTTACAATCAGTATGTGTATGTGCATAAAGGTGAATACCCTTGATGGAGAAATGTGCATGGTATTCACTACACAAAGACATTGGCTTAGAAAATCGGTGCGATTTCGGCAGCGTAACGGCGTGACATAAGAATTCATAAAACAGGTTGATGAGAGAGAAAGGGGTTCCTCATCATATTTACATGTAATGTACAGTAAGGAGATCATATATATACATGTCCCAACAATAGAAATGGAATTTAGATTCATGATACAAAAGTATTGCTTGAATGTAAAAGAACAGAGAGAAGTTCCTTTCGGAATTTCGGCGTAGTAACGGGTGTACATGGGAGGCATTTAATGAGAGAGAAAGGGTTCTCCCATCATTCAAAAAATAAGAGGGCAGTATAGGGGAGGTGCGAAACCATACCCCAACATTCATAATTGAAATAAAAAGGGAAATACAACTTAAAGAAAATTGACAAAAAATGAGAAAGGAAGAAAACCCCTTACTTGGAAGTGTGCTTTGAAAGGCTAGAGAGAGGCTTGTGAGAGGCTTCTTGGGAGCTTGGGGAACCTTGGGAGGATTCTAGAGAGAGTAGGGCAGAGGTTGGACGAACTTCAAGGGCTTTGAGTGAGGAGGAAGTGGGAGCTTGGGTGGGTTTATATAGGAAAGGTGAGAGAATTCTTTATTATTTAGGTTTGGGACCCCTTATATTAAAATAATCCAAACCACAAACAATCCCATGGTATTTGCACATGGTTTCTGGAAAAGGAAAGAGGAAAACAATATTTTACAAGGCCAAGGTCCGAACTTATTAAAAAATTAGGGTTGCTTATGTGGAGGTGAGTCACACTCCCATGTGAATTAATTTAAAAAGGCAAAGTGTTGAATAAGTCTTGAGGGCTCCATTAATGTTTTGAAAAGTGAGTCAAACAAAACCAAAACCTCATTATTTTAATGATAAAACATATATTGGCCGAACATAAGGATTATGGTATTTTATTACATCACCATTTGGTTATTATGATGTCATAAAACACATTATATATTTAAATGGTATTTAATTTTTACCCAAAAATTTGACTGTCTCAGAAAATTATGAAAAATTCACCGTTGGATAATTTCGACGTCCGGATTCCAAAAATAATATTTATTTTATCTAAATAATTTTCTAAATATGTGAATTTTCACTTTTAAAATAAAAACCGACATTTATAAAAAAATTCACGGGTTTTGACAGAAATGGATTTCAAACCTTAATAAAAATTTTAATTGCATTCATAAAATTATAAGATCATTTATATTTAATAAAAATTAATTTAATATTAATAATAATATTTTATTAAAATATTATTTAATTCAAAAATCCTTTAATTTAACAAAATATAATTCTTAATTAAATAATAACTAAAAACACAGTTTGTACTTTAAAAACTAATTACAATGTATCAAAAATGACTAGAAATTATATTTATTATTATATACAAAAATAATGTACATGAACATGGTGCTACTTATTTGTTACATAACCCCTTAAAATAGCCGCATAAGACCTATGGGTAAGGTGTGCGATGGTGACAGACTCTTGGGGTTGCTCGGATAACATTGCTCGAGTGGTAATCTCTATCAACTTCCATTTTTCCCGTAGACGATCACGTTCGAGCTTGACTTGATGAAGCTCAGATTGGGCTTGGTCAAGGGAAAAGCCCAAAGACGCCACCTCCTTTCTGAGCTCCGACAAATGGGCTTCGTAAGGGGCAATTCTACTGGATGAGGCCATCGCTTCCTTTGTCTCAGTAGAAAATTGGTTCGTTAAAGCCTTATATTTAAACTACCCAGATGATCACTGTTCAACGGCTATAAAAGTAACGGTCACAAATCTTAACGTTAAACTAAAGAAGTTGACATCTTATAAAAACATTTTTTTTTCATAAAGAAACATTTAACTAGATCAAGAGGGATTTTACATTAATGAAATTTTGGGTCGTTACACAAATGGCTTTGAAGGTGTGAATTAATGAGAAGGGGGAGTTCCCTTTTATAAGAGGGGTGAGGGGCACCTTGGGAAAAGCTAGAAATATTATTTTATAATAAATTAATATTCGTTTTAATGGCTCCAAAGTGTATTATTTAATGGTTAAAGTGAGTATCAGTCGGAAAACACCCTATCAATATAATTTAGACAGGTTTGGGTCATTATATTAACCTTATCTTTTAATTTTAACTCTTAGTTAATTAGTTTGACACATACCATGTCACTTTGTATTTTTATATTATATAGTTAATAAACATACTATATACCTCCAAGTGACCCTCAAGTAGTTCATTAATGATACACCTATCATTATATAAGTCTCCTGAACGAACCTTAGATTTTTAGGAATTGAATATCAATTAATAATATAAAATTTGTTTTAAAAACTCTTTTATGTCAATTTTGACACTATTTAATAATTAATTTTTGTAAAAAAAACACAACAGAAGGATTACTTCAAAAAATGATACTTAAATCATTCATAAAATGTCATATTAACCTAAAAAATTAGTGTAATTCATTAAAAGTCTCAAATTATATTTATTTGGGTATTTATAATATCAATTATTTTACTTTTTCACTATTATGGTAATTACTGCGTCATCATTGGGTCATAAATAAAATAAATTATTTAATGTCTCAAAATTAAAAATAAAATAAAATTATGTAGGAAATAGTTTTAGATTTCTAATAAATATTTACAATAGAATTTATCTTATGCATAACCCTATATTAAAAATTATTTAGTAAAAAATCTTTGATTTTAACTCTTTTAACTCTTCTTTGAATTAAATAATAATAAATGTCCTAATCTAATCCATGTGGACCTAAATGATAATATTTTATTTCTAAGGTTGTTTTTGGTGGAATTAAACTTTTCCAGTACAATTAGGACATGTGTTAGGGTAATATTAATATCATTTTTACCCTTAATTACCCTATTTACTTTTAACCGGGGTAAATAAAAGAAAAAAGTGACTATTCACCAAAAATTATTTTCATCTCGATGAACCACATTTCAGTCCTTGATATTAACCGTGTCTCTCGGATTTTCTAAATTCCACTCACAGAAGCGGTAAAATTAGGTTTTATGAAAAATTCAGTTTTTTTAACTACCACTTAGTGGTTTCACTATTCATCAAAAAATGAAGTTTTTCAGAAAAATACCAAAAATTCACCCTAGGGTAATTGCGATATTCCGAATCCAAAAATGAAGCCCATTTTGAAAAATAATGTTTATAAATTTAAAAATGTGGGTATTACTATTCATAACGGCTAGTTTGATTGGTTGTGGTGTGTTAGAACTCGATGTTGCATACAACACACACTATTGCATTATTGAAAGAGAAGCGTACCGTAGAAGCTTGGGGTGTTACATATAAGCCCACAACGCATCATCTAAGCACTTCCTCCAATCCTTCCTATTTGGCAGCATAGTTTTTTCAAAAATCTGTTTTAACTCACGATTTGAAACCTCATCCTGGACATTTGTTTGAGGGTGGTACGATGTTGATGTTTTGTGTGTCACCCCATACTTCCAAAGGAGGTAAGCTAAATTACGATTGTAGAAGTGTGTCCCTTGGTCACTGATGATGTAATTAGGTACTCCAAACCTATAAAATATATGCGCTTTGACAATGTCCACAACAAAATGAGAATCATCAGTCCTGGTGGCCTTATCCTCAAACCATTTACTCACGTAATCAACATCAAAAAGAATTTACAAAAAACAAAAGGAACTAGGAAAAGGGCCCATAAAATCAATTCCCAAAACATCAAAAATCTCACAGAATAAAATGTGTTTTTGGGGCATCTTGTGTCTCCTTGAAATGTTTCAAGTGTGTTGGCAACATGAGCATGATATAAAAAACACATTGGAATCATGGAATAATATAGACCAATATAATCAAGATTCTATGACTTTTCTAGCAGTACGTTGGGGTCCAATGTGTCCACCACTAGCAAGTGTATGACAGAAATGAAAAAGAGACTCAAACTCATGATCGAGAACACACCTCCTAATGACTTGGTCACTACACTTGCACTAGAGGTAAGGATCATCCCCAATATAAAACCTAGACGCACTTTTTAATTTTTGGACGTGATGCTTCTTCAAATTTAATGGGATTTCAGAGGAAAAAATGTAATTAACTAAATCAGCATACCAAGGATGTGTACCTGAGATGGTATAGAGATACTCATCGGGACAAGTGTCCCGAAGTGGTACCTGGTCCGAGGTGTCACCATATGGTGTGTGAGTAAGCCTACTCATGTGGTCCATCACCAAATTCTCTAACAACTTTTTGTCCTTTATCTCAATGTCCAACTCTTGAAGAAGGGGAATCCAACGGATAAGTCATATCTTTGTATCTGGCTTCTTTAGAAGGTACCTCAAAGCTGCATGTTCAGAAAAAACAACTACATTAGATCCCAATAAATATGAATTAAATTTATCTAAAGAAAATATAACAGAAATAAACTCCTTTTATGTTGTGGTGTAGTTTGATTTGGTAGAATCCAACGTCCTCGATGCATAAAAAATCACACGTGAATGTCCCTCCACTCTCCTAGATAAGACAACTCCAACCGCGAAGATGGATGCATCACACATAATCTCCAATGGAAGGTCCTACTGTGGGGACTGTATGATCGGTGGAGTAGTTAGACACTTATTTAACTAATAAAATGATACCATGCAGGAATCATCAAAATTGAAGTCAATATGGTTTTGGAGTAATTGAGATAAAGGTAGAGTGATCATACTAAAATCTCTGATGAAGCGTCGATAGAATCCAGCATGTCCAAGGAATTATCGAACATCAGGCACACATTTAGGATATAGAAGGGATGAAATAATGACTACCTTAGATTTACCAACTTCAATACCATGTTGTGATACTATATGACCTAATAAAGTTCCCTTTTTGGCCATGAAATGACATTTTTCAAAATTCAAGACCAGAATTTTATCAATACAGTGATGCAACACATCCCCCAAACTAGAGAGACATTAACCAATTGAGGATCCATAAACTGTAAAATAATCTATAAATACCTCCATGAAGGACTCAATGAAATCTGATAAAATAATCACCATTAATCTCTGTAAGGTACCTGGGGCATTGGAAAGTCCAAATGGCATCCTTCGGTAAGCAAAGGTACTTAATGGGTAGGAGAATGTCGTCTTCTCCTGGTCCTCTACTACAACGGGAACTTGAAAATATCCATAGAAACCATCCAAGAGGCAATAATGATCCCTACTCGCATGTCTCTCAAGCATATGGCCAATGAATGGAACTGGGAAATTATCCTTACGTTTGGATTGATTTTGTTTCCTATAATCAATACACCCTAGCCAACTGTTTTGTACTATCACAGGAACTAAATCATCATTTTAATTTTTTATAACAGTGAAACAAGTTTTATTTGGTATAACCTGGACATGGATAACCCATTGTGAGTCAGAAATAGGGTAAATGATACCCACCTCAAGTAATTTTTCAATTTATTTCTTAACAACTTCCAAAAGCATTGGATTTAGTCTCCTTTGTGTATGCCTAATCAATTTAGCCCCATAATCCAAAAGAATATTATCCATGAAAATGGAGGGGCTAATACCTGATATGTCTGCCAATGTCCAACCAATTTCCCTAATGTTATTTTTCAAAATATTCAAAAGTTTTTCTTCATCTTCAAAAGAGATATTGTTAGCAATGATAACAGGTAATCTATCACCACTCAAAAAGCATTAAAATTAATGATTTGGCAGAAATGGATTGAGTTCCATTATAGGGGGGTGATGTATGGGTGGAAAAATTGATGCAACAGACATATATGAACAATGAACATCAGTATTAGAATAAAAAAATCAAAATTAGAAAATAACGCATCAAATCCATCAGCATACTCAACAACCATGTCATAATCAGAGTTTATAAGATCAGAATTTGAATCCACATAAAAATAAAATTCAATAGAGGGTTTTCCATCAAAAACAGGTGTAGAAATACTCTAAGACATCAAACTAGAACAAATACTCATAATCTCCCTAAACACAGGACAATCAAAATCTGTGGTGTTTTTACTTGGTGGTTCAAAATGGGAGACAGCATAAGCAGAATGGTCATTATAGGGGTACTTCATGTAGTCCATAACATTAAAAATTAAAACTTCATCTCCAAACTCCATGGAAAGTGTACCCTCATGACCATTTATGATAGTTTTGCAGTTTTGAGGAAGGTTCTACCAAATATAATCGGAGCATGTGAACATTCTTGATCATCCTCCATTTTGAGCACATAGAAGACTGATGGAAAGATCATGTCTCCTACCTAGACAAGTATGAGCTCATGGACTCCCACTGGATATGCCGTAGATCTATTCTCCAATTGCACCACTACTCTAATTAGCTTCAAATCACCAACCTGTAAAGAAGAGAAAACAGAGTGAGGCATCACATTTATTAAAGCTCCTAAATCATAAAGAGCATCAGGGAAGTGCAACTCCCCTATGGTACATGGGATGATGAATGTCCCAGGATCCTTGTACTTTGTTGTCATTTCGAGAGTTAGTGTAATGAGTGTTGAGACATTCCTGACAAGGTTTATCCTCTCATTTCCCTTGAGCCCTCTTCGATTGGTGCAGAGTTCTTTTAAGAATTTGGCATACCTTGGGGTTTGTTTGATGGATTCAATTAGAGGGATGTTGATCTCAATATGCTTGAATGTGTTCGAAACCTCTTTTTTTGCATCACCTATTCAGCCATCATCTTGGTTTGAACAACCCATTTTAGAAAGGGAAGAGGTTTTTGAGGAACATCATCAATCTTTTTCTTACCTTTATCATTCTACATGGGTTGCCCATCAGTTGGTATTGAATGCGTCTTCTCTGTAGTTGAGGTGAATCCTGATGGAATGATAGGTGAAGAGCATCAGTTGTTTGCTTCCCACTTTTCAATGTAATGGCATTGGAATTCCCCTTTGGAATGGGAGTAGGTTGGGAAGAAATTTTGTATGAATTCATAATTACCAGTTCATGGAGGGTAGTTGGAATCATTCTCATTTGAGTCTTCAACTCCCTCAACTTAGAACCTAGACTCTTCAACCCATTCTGTTGATTAAGAACAATTTGTTTCCAAAGATAATCAGTGTTAGAGTCTACCTTGTGTTGTAGATTCCCTTGTTGCTGTCTTGTTGATGTTTATGCTTCGAATCTCTTATGGGGTTGTTGGAAACCCTGTTTGTAAGGTGGAAGTTGCTGGAAGTTTGGTTAAAAAGGGGGGCCTTTGTTATTGCCCAGAGCCATACCTCATGTCTGATTGATCCTTCCACCCTTGGTTGAATGATGGTGCAAAGGAGTCATACCTATTTTGATTATGTGGTTGTTGTTGTTTCTAATATGGTCTCCCAGGGAATACTGCTTCACAATCCTCTATGTCTTATAGATTTGTGCAATAGTCAGTTGGGTGGATTGTCTTAGTGCAAATGCCACAAGGCCCTGAAAGAGGGGGTTGGGATGTCTTTTGAACCAAAGGAATCTGTCTCACCATAGTTGTCAATTATTTTAACTTTGTATCAATCAAAAGAATCTCAAGAGATTAAGGACTTACCTGATGTACTCCCCTGACATGTGGTTTAACTCAATAACCATATTGTTGGGAGTTTTGGGCCATTTTGTTGATCAACGCACGTGTAGATACTAGTGTCTTGTCCACCAATTCTCCTCTAGCCACATCATCCACCATGATTCTCTCCATAGGTGTGAGTCCTTCATAGAAGTACTGGATGAGTAGTTTCTCACTGATTTGGTGATGTGGGAAGCTCGCACAAAACTTCTTGAATCCCTCCCAGTAATCATACATTAACCCCCCTTGTGCTTGCTTGATCTCGAAGATATCTGTACAAATGGAAATGGTTCCGGATGCTGGAAAAAATCTTTTCAAGAAAAGACATTTCAAATCGTTCAAACATGTTACACCTTTAGGTTGTAAATAGTACACCTAATTGTTTTTCGCTTCATCAAGTGAAAATGGGAATGTTATTAATTTGATTTGATCTTCAGAGACATTTCTAGGATTTAGGTATGGGAAAACCACATTAAATTCATTCAAATTTTTATTGGGATCCTCACCAGAGAGGCCATGAAACATTGGATGTATGTGAATTAACATAGATTTTAGTTCAATGTCTGATTCGAGATTTGGGTATGTAATAAAATTTGGTTGATAATTAATATCAGTTGCAGCCATTTCTCGAATTGTTCTATTTAGATCATTTTTATTATTTCTAGACATTGTTTCTTCTTTTATGTTTTAATTTGAATTTCATCCAATTTCAATGTATACAGAAGAGGGGAATTCACCAACTAATTGAATATTGAAGCATCCCATAGAGTAAGACTGTCTGATTCGACCTTGAAGGCTATGTTCAATCTCAGGGTCATGATCTAAGAGAACCTCAAGATTAGTTCGTCTCATAAATCAAAAAATGAAAATAGGAAAAGTGGACCATAAGAAAAATGAGAATTTTGACTTGATGGTCCAAAAATAAAAGAAGAGGATGCAAAAATATATTAAAACATTAGAAAAGGGTAAGATAAAAGGGAGAGGTGAAGAATATAATAAAATGAAACATAAAAAGAAATACTTCTAAATGGTTTAATAAATTACATGACTCCCCAGAAACGGTGAAAATTTTAAAGAGCATTGTCATGGGTGCCCTCAAATGATTAGTGTGATTTTGGGGTACTTAGGTGTAGCAGAGTGGCTGAACGTGGTCGTCTCTCAAAGAAGGATGTAAATAAATACAACTTTTTAAAGGTATTATAAAAGTAAAATAGAATATAATTTAAACACTACTTTAATGGATGACGGTGGTTATTAATCATTTATAAAACTTGAAGACGTTTTTTGGAAGAAGACTTCATTTTTTTTGTTTTTAATTTTGAAATGAAGTTTTATTAAAAAGACATAACAAGTAGATGTTTTTTAGAAAATATTTTAAAAGGCGTAATTGATCTAAATATACCTCTTAATTTACTTATTAATCATTATCATTTAAATCAATATTCAATTTATTATTATCCCCTAATTTGTTAACCCTCAAACCCTACGATAGTTAACTTAACCACAAAGATGATATTACTTAAACCCTATGCATGGTTCGGAACATGCAATCGTAGTGCCCTGCATTGATTGTTGTTATAAGGCTACCTTTTACTCAATGGTTAATCAGAGCACATAACCATTATAGAAATGAGGAACAATTGTGTTTAGGTATTATATTTGAACTCTACAAATTTATCCCATGTGGTATTGTATTACTGATTATGATCTCGCTCTCACAATTTACACAAAATATCGACCTCGCGTGTTTTTGTGTTAATTGGTCAATTTCATGCATGGTTTATTATAATTTTAAAACACAATTCATGGATCATATTATGTTAATTATAGTATCTCAGTGATTCAAAACAATTAAATGAAGAGGGTAGAAGATAGATCGATCATTAAAAAAACTACTCATCCATGGGTGGTGTGGTCATCGTGGAGAGATTTTTCAAGAGAAAAGGATTGAAAGGGCAGAACCCAATCTAATCTACACTCTTTATTAAAACCAAATTAGCAAGATCAATAAATGAAGAATATGGATGAACACAGAAGATTATTTGAAGAAAAATTCAAGCTACAAACATGAATGAAAAGAAATACAAAGAGGATGTGGGAGAGGAGATCCTTTTTGGAAGAGTGGTTTTCTCAAATCCTAACATCTTCCAAGAGTTGTGAGGGGATTGTAGAGTCACCCTATCAGCCACACCTTCCCAACACCTCGACAAGCCCTCACAAATAGTGATTACCCCCTTTAAATATAGTTTGTGGGGACTAGGGTTACATAAATTTTTACGTGTGAAATGAAAACTCGGCCAAATATTTTATTCCATGTATCACTACATAGTTGACCTCCAAAACGCTTTCCTTGGATGCCCTTCTAGATGGAAGATTTAATCCAAATCATGTCCTATAGCTTTTTTTTGAAATTTGGGCTCAATCCAAGTGCGTATGAAAATGATACATCCTAAATGGTGATGTAATGTCCAATATGGATGGTTTTGTCCACCTTTATCTTCATGTCCCAATTACTCCCCTCAAATGCACGATCCAGCTCCCATGTCCTAAATTGGATTTGTATCCCAATAATTTAGGAACACATTTACAAAATAATATTTCAAAATATTTTACATAACAATATTTATTCCCGAAATACTACAATGAATTTTAAAAGGGTAAAACTGGATTTTTCATCGAATTTGAAAATGAATGATCTAATCCAAAATATTTCATAATTGATAATATTTATCATAATGTGAGGAATTTAAATAATTTATTATTAATAAAATATTCAACAAAATAGTGTTTTATCTATACTATTAATTTTTATTTAAGTATGTCTAAAATGTAATAATCAACCTTAACCACTCTAACTAAGAAAATGGTAAATTTCACATGGAATGATAATTATAAGACACTTTTGATGAGTTAAATTGGATTCTTACATCAGAACTTATATTGATATTTCCTAAACCCAATAATAGTTTGTGGTTTTCTATCAGGATTCTATTACTATTCTAGCTTGTGTACTTATACAAGATAACCATGTTGTGTCCTTTGATTCTCATTTAATTCGGAGACATGAGAAAAATTACACCACTCAGGATTTGGATATTTCTACAGTTATTAATCTTCTTAAATAATGGAAACACTATATTTTATGGGATAAGTTCATGTTCTTTTTTAATCATTAGTGTCATATCTACATCATCTCTTGTAAGGATATAAATCTCATATAATGATAGTCGGTGGAATGCCTTCAGATGATTGAATTAGACATCACCGATATCTATTTTAAGGGAGATGTTATCATAGATTCTCTCATTCATAATTTTATAAAACATGATATTTTAGAATTTAAATAGTGGTGGATGATTGTGGGACTCTTATCTTTTATTCACTTGGATTCTTAGGAGGGGGATTTAGGTATGGTTATGAATAGTGGGCAGTTACCTTAATCTCATATTATGACTATTCTATTGGGTAGTAAATATGATAATGTGTTTAGAGGAATCATGGAACCCTTATATATTGGGAAGAAAGTTCATATAAGATCACTCAATTGTATTGGTACCCTTCATTTTGGTGATTTTTTCTCATCCTAGAATCCATGATGATTTTATCATATTATTGTTTTCGTATTTCATTATAGTTTTTCCACCATATAACTATGAAGATGTTTTATGACATGGAATGATACTTCTTTTGGCTACATATGACAAGAGACAATACTGATTATGTGTACCAATGATACCCATTCCACTAGATAACGTTGGATAACTAGACACCTTCTAGTTTACTAAAACATCATTTACTGCTAGTGTATAAGTTTGATTATGGTTCTAGGGAATTCATTTTTGGATTAATATATATTTATTAATGTAATAATTATATTTGATACGTGATTTATCAATTAAAAAAATTAAATCAATTCATTCTGATAAGAGTTAATACTAATGATGAAGATTTTGGTATTTTGTATGTATAGGGAATCATGAGGTTACATGGGGATTAATCTACTATTATCTCAAATAGGAATCCCATGATTACATAAATATTCTATAAGGGTCTTTGTGAGCTGATAAGGAAGTTGTTCTAGTAGAGTATAGTTTATCATTCATAGATGGATGGTCAGAAGGAGCGCCCTATTAAGACATTGGTGGTCATTCTTTATGGAAATTTCTTGGCTTTTGGATGATAATGGGATAACAATCTAGTACTGGTCGAGTCTTCTAATAAAATAATTTACCAATCATAAACTATAATAGATCCCATAAAGGATTTGTATGGTCACTCAAGAAGGTCACATTTTTACTAGGGATAGGTGGGCGATTCCTGTATTGTGGGTCAAATCCACATCCAAGAGGCATTGATGAGTATTCGTGATACACATAGAAACTTGGTTAAAAATTATTTTCTTAAAAAACTTATGTTGATTATTAAATTTATCCATTAGAGTTTTCTATTGGTGATGTATTTTTCTTGAACGTACCTCCTCAATTGGGTCACATTTAGCTTGGGATTCAAGGAAAACTGGATCCAATTTATGATAAAAAATTAGATGACACAAAGCATCCTGGTAAGGGTTTTTATCATTTGAAAAATTAAGCTTACTTGATAGGTATCCATGAAGTATTACACACATCCCAGATTAGGAATCACCTTACAAATACCTACCATGATCAAATTTGAGAGTATATTTAGTTGGAGATAGATGATTATGTTGTGGATAAATTAGTTCATATCATTGATTCTGAAGTAAAAGTATTGTCTAGGTTGTCTATTATATGTATCATATTTTTAAATCATATTGAGTCAGATTCTCATGAGACATTGGTGCATGAATACTTGTTTAGTGACCAGTGGCCTCATATATTTTATACAACCCTCATTCACCATGACTTATATGGGAGATAAAGTCATATGGTTGAGGGATTTTAGCATCCCATATAAAAAAGTTAATTTTTTTTAATATTCAAGAGATATTTTGTTTTTTTTAATGGGTGTGGTAGTAATTTTGGGAGTTTTACAAAACCTAGGAAGGTAACAACCCACTTGGAATTTATATGTCATAAATGGGTAATTTATGGTGTAGATATTCCACTAGGAAAACGCCATAGAAACAATTCAGGGGGTAAAACTCTTTTATATCATAAATATTTTTAATGAAATAAAATTTCCAATCATGATAAACTAAAACAAGGTGACACATTTTGTGAAGAATACCCAACATGGGGAATTTTTATTGTCAGTCATTTATTTTTTACATTGAAAACTTCTTCCTTATAGGTTATTATCCATTTTTCAGATAACTCACATTCCTCTCATATTGTGCAGTCATATCTCTCGAACCCTAGGCATATTCTATGAGATTTTCTATGGATTTACCTCTTTTGAGTTCTTCAATCTTTTATGATAACAATCTTGGTTTCATTGATTCTATTAATATATGTTATAATTTTTTTTTCTAATTCATTTCTATTGGATATATCAGTTTCATTGGGATACAATTATGATATCGGTTGATCATACAATAATTCTTGTTTGATCCCTTAGAGTTCTATTTTGTGATCATATTCTAAGGGCCATCCCTTATGTTTTCTGTGGTTCGATGTCTGAGTTCCTTGAGGTATAGTTTGATATATCATCATCACCAATTTTTTTTCTTATGTAATTTTATTCTTAGATAAGGGAATATATTCTAGGGACTTCTTTTTTGTTTTTATTCCTCTTACTAGGTATGGAACCCGTTCAATATAGTTTGAAACTCTAGTTTTATGTTAGTGGTTCCATCTATATCATATTTCATATGAACTATAATTTCTATTAATTTTATTATTTTTTTATAAATAATTTTCATGACACTGGATTGTTTGATTTCTTTGTGTAAAAGGATTATTTTGAGAATATGAGTTTCCTATTGTATTCATAAACAGAAATTAATTTTCAATACATTGTGAAATGTATTAAAAAAATTAGTTTTCAATTATTTTATTTTGCGATAAATTGTTTAGATCATATTATGAAATTTACATGAAGAATTGAAATGATTTTATTAAATTTAAAATATGTAAGAATTCGGTATATAGTCGAAAGGTGTAATATTGGTCCTTGTATTTTGATACAATAATGAATTTCAGATTCTAGATTATTTTTTATTCCAAGATCAGGATGCATTTAGATCAAGGAAATATTTGGCATGTTATGAGGGTACACATTATATGGTATCCCTCTATTACCTAGACCTTGATTTTTATCTTCTAGATACATGTGGTGGAAACTAGTCATATTGTTTTATGTGTGATATTGATTTCCTAACATTGAGAGATCATTGGAATATGTTTTCTATAGTGAATTTTATTTTATTATTTAAATATTAAATACCTATTAAAAAATTATTAATGATATATTGAAAATATTCCTTGAAACTATTTTTCCTAGCTTGATTTGGAATAGTGGAGATAATGGGAACTATTTCTCATGGTTTTCAAATAAAATTAATTGACAGATTATCATCCAATTTTTATTAAAGTGATAATATTGTGATTATTTCACAGAGAAATTATATGGAGAAGTTGGGTGGGATCCTACTAGTTCTATTTATATCACACCATGAACACCCCTTCACCAATGTGTAGAACATGTTCTTTCCTTTGATGAAGGAGAGTAAAAGGTGTCATAATTATTTGGTGAGGTTTTTTTATCTTGGTTTAGATATCTGGAGGTGAGATATTTGAATTTTGACCACATATAACTTATATTAGTGGTATATTTTTTTGGTTTATATTTTTATTCATTAGGTTTTGTTGAGTATGCACCTTTGGGTTTTTTATTTCCTATTTATTTGTGAGTTGTATCGATATTGTTGACTTACATTTTTATGGAATGTTTCTTTATATTTGTTCTTCTCATTGTCTATATATATTATATATATTGTTTTCGGCTGTGAAAAATCATTCCCTCTGGGATTTTTAATGGCCACGTGCTAGTCACTAACCATAGGAGATCGGGTACGCACTTCGGGTGTGCAGTGAATCAGTTTAGGTACCTCTGTTAGAGGTTAACACGAGAGAGTTCCTTATAAAATATCATATCTATTTATGATGGATGGGTCTTCCAAGAAAAATAAAATTTCAATTATCACAAGGATATTTCATTTGAGATCATTTATCTATAAAATTACATTTTGTTGATTTTTTGGTGACAGATAACATAGCTGATCAGACCACTGTAGTAATATCACTTTGTTGAATCAATATAATATTGTCTTCAGAAGTGGAAGTGGGAAATTATAAAACATTTTTGACATATATAAGGCATATTTATATAAATTATTAATAATTTTATGCCATGATATCAATGAGAGATTGAGAATCTACAAGGTTTTTATCAATTATATCTTCTCCTGCAGCAAAATCTATCACGCTCCAATCATTACAAAAAAATCCATTATAGAAATATTATATAAGAATTTTATCAATAATATGATATTGTGGAAACTTAAAACACTCTATCTCTAATATCTAATAGTATTCAATAGAAATCTCACCATGAGTTTTTTAAAACCTATATATTAGTTTTAAAAGTAAAATATTCATATAAAAAAAGAATTATTTTTCAGAAATGGAATTTATAATTCATTCAGATCATTAATTAATGTGGATAATTAACAGAAACACATTTATGAAGGATATATTTTTAAATAAGTAAATAAACTATGTTTCATTTAGTCATTATTTAATCCATGTAGATTCATGTTAATATAATTATTACTAGGATCATGAAGATTTTTTTGTGAATCTACACTATGGATTTCATTGAGATTACAAAGTTGATGAATGAATCTAGATTTTTTTTCAGAACTAGAAATTGAATTATGGTATTTTGTAATATTTAATTAATTATACTCATAACATGATGAAAATCGATTAAGATCTCTATTATTACTAACTTTGAATTAATCGTTAAAATGGTATCTTATAGGAATGATAATATAATTAGTATAAAATTTAAGTTGGTTTTATGGATTGGTAAATGAGGTTTGTTATTTACAAAACCTAAAATATGTAGCTCTATATTGATAATACCTTTCCATTTCAGGTTCTAAAGACAATAAATAAATGTTTGAAAATTTTTACATACAATAACAACTTAGAACATCTCAGGAATCCTTAGAAAAAATTACTTAAATTGATGTTGAATTTTTTTCATGAAATACCAAAAATTATTGCATCCCATAAACAAAAATGTATTGTAGTCTCTATGGATATCTCTCAAGGAGGTTAAAGATAAAATTCAAACATTGAAATTAATTATTATTATTTTTTGAATTTTATATGGAATTATAGGGATTTTTTATTTTTATGTAAAAATTAAAGAAATATAAAGTAATTTCAATTAAGGTAAATGAGAGTGGTTGTTTTGAATGAAAAAAATCATATATTGAAGATGAATGAGAAATAAGATTTAATGTAAGAGTAGTTGAAATTTTTTGGCCCTTTGGACACTAAATTATCTATTATCGAAAAATATTACATAATTTAATATATCAATTCCTAAAAAAATAGATCTATGTTAATACCTAATTACTTAAGAACAATATACCAAGACCTCATTATGAATGTTTCTCCTCCAATAGTTATTATTATATAAAAAATTAAAACATCTAAGAAATTAAACCTAATTAAAATTATTTATCTCAAAATAAACACATAACCTCAGAAATTAAGAGTACAACCAATATTTTTTTTATGATTAATTGGAATAAAATTCAAAATAACATTAATGAAATTTTATTAAAGAAATAAAACAGACTACATAATTCATGAAAAATGTTTTTAGATATGATTAAAAAAGTTTAAATAAAAAATAAATGATATAGAAAATAAGTTTCCTCCATTCATAACTATCCACATATCTTATATGTCTATCAAAACAGAATTCTTTTTCTTCCAGCAAATTATTCCACTCTATCTCAAGTGAACACAAAACAATAGAAGCCATTTTGAAATCATTCATCTATCAAGATTCATTTATCACATCATTCTATTTATTTTGTTTGATCCTTATTATATATGAATTATGGAAGAAAACTTATTTTCCAATGATTTAATAAATCGATCATCTGATGGGGAACAACCATTCAGGAATAAGCCTTCATGATTATATAGTAAGTGTTAGTAGTAGTGGTCATTTATTGTATTTTTTGAAGGAATCCTGAAATGTTATGTTCTTTTAGGCATTTTCCTTAATATGTTTTATATTCCTACGTAATCTAAAATCCCTTCATAACATAATTATTGAATACATGTGGATATGTTGAAATTATGGAATCAAGAAAGACTTGGATCCAAAATGTTTTTTAATTAAAATGATATACATGAAGAGTCAATCAGATTATAAAAATTTATTCTTTATAAATTTAAAATGATAGGAAATGTTATTTCCAATGTCTTAAATATCATAAGGGATCATATAATACGTATTTCATGATTAATATGTATTAATTGATTCAAAAAATTTATAAAATATCTCAATAATTGTCATACTAGACAAAATGAGTTATGGGATGTAATTTAAATTCATATGATACTCACACAAATGTAATATTATAGATTTCATATGATGAGTAAATAATGAATGAGACCATTTTATAAAACTTTTGGTAAAAATTATTATGGTTTTAATGAATTACATCACTCATTACAAGCCTTATTAGAATATAGTTGATTCATATACAAACTTCCAATATATAACTGAAACAATTACTTTCTCATGGAATGGTAATTTTATAGAGTATTTTAGTTTCTTTTATAATTATAAGTCATTTAAGCTTTAAATCACTTATATCAAAATATAGAAGTCATATAAAATCTCATATATCATATAAAACATGTTTTAACGGAAAAATTTCCCAAATCATCTTCAAAAAAATTATTTTTACCAAAAAATAAAAGAATACATGGCTTGTTTAATTATTACAAAAGTGATTAAAAACATTAAAATCACGGTTTTCACTAATTTCTAAGTAATTTTTTAAAATATCAATAATTTTTAAATGGAAAATATTTTCTAAAAAATTTCATAATTCCAGTTAATAAATCCCTAAAATACAAATAAAAATGGATCAAAATATCATCACTATGATTTCCCCTAAATGCATTCAATTTATTAAATAGGGGAAGTGTCAGAATATGTTTGAACACATGAGATTTGTGGTTATGGACACTAAGATACCAAACAATTACATAAACAAGAATAATCATATGTTAATAGAGTGTTTTCATTGTTTTATCCCTATTATGACATTTGAAATCAAATTCAATACATTTTATAACTTCTCATTCTTTATTGAATTATTATTCCACCATCTTTTCATGATGCTTAGCCTTGGTATTCAACATTTCCCATAACTCCTTTATTTATGGATATTCAAAACCACCACTAAATTTAGTAATGGTTGTTTTCACAATCTCGTGTTGTGTAACTTATATATTCCCCCAGTTTTCACATTTTCCACGACTCATATTGTATTATTTATTATCTAATATGATAGTTCATGGAACTATATAAAAATATACATGAATCTAGTAGTAATTATAATGTTCATTAATTGTTTTAAATATCTTAATAATATCATTAAATGATTTTGGAAACACATGGGTAGTAAAATTCATTGGATTTATATATTATCCAAATTCACCGAAATATTCTTTATATATTCATTTATAGCATTGATTGTCATAGTGGTAATATCTAGCATAATTTCCTTAGCATGGCAGATTTCACTCAGATCTCCCATCTTTCATGAGAACACCAGTTTCATCATAGAAATGTATTTTTATTTTGATTCATCATGAGATTTATTAAATTAATAATTCTAAAATTATAATTTAGTTATATGTTATTTTTTTTCATTAAATAATATCAGAAAATATATCCTTAATTGGAACTCATTTGTTGTTTCCACAACACTATTATATTCTTCTTGTTCACAAAAAACATTTAAATATAAACTAAGTGGATCCTCATGAAGATTTTCATTGTCCATTAAAATTATTTTCCATCCATATTATAAGTATTAATTTTTACCACTATTCAATTCAAATGATGTGGAATCATGTTTTGAGTGAATGAATTTTTCATCAGTATATTGTTCTTTCTATTTTCCTATTCAAAACATTCCTTTAGTATGACCGTTAAACAACTTGTTTACCCATGATGTAATATGATTTTTGTAATCCACTTCATATTCATGTTCAATATCTAGTAAATAGGCTAAAAATTATCAAATCATACTATAAATAAAATAGAGTAAGGGAATAACACCCAAATTATTTCAGTCTATCAGATGAATTTGTATTTTGTTGTTGTAAATAAGAAATATTATCGATATATGTTGATAGTGGAATATTGGATGATGTAATATGTTTTAAAAAACAAGAATAAAATATATCTTAAATAATGATAGATGTATTCACTAAATTTATATATATTTGTGGAAAGCCGTTAGTATGGAGAAATGTTGATTTCATCTTGATTTAATGAGCATGATGTATATATTGGTTGATTTATAATGAAAGTGTTTTTTTGTAGATGTTATTGTTTTTATATTTTGAAAATGTTAAATTATTGTATATATTTTTTCGTAATGAATATTATTTATTTACAATATAATTTTTGGTGTTTTCTCTTTCTCTTTGGAGTAAACTACAGATATTCATTGAGTGGTGTGATGTGTTGAAAGATAATGAGTTAAAATGCTCAAATAATAACTAAATATTACTAGTATTGATTTCTGGACTAAAGAGTGAATATAATTTATATGGTATGTAGAGATTTAAAACTATTATATCTCTATAATGAAGATGAAAATATGGCTGTAAATTTAGAATAATAAAAATTATATTATAAATTATTAGAGATCAATCCTTATCTTATGACCTTTAAAGATTGAAATAATATCACCAGATAATCATGAATATTTAGTGTTATTTTTATCAATAACTTATCTATTAATTTATAGATATTGTAAGAATCATTAATAAGAATTTTTATAAATAATATTCAAAGAAATTTTGATAGTGAAAGACCACTGAAACACACTATGAATTTTGATTATTTTTCTAATGACTTACTTATCATTCTATTTTGGTTGTTGATGTTTTAAATAATTCATGGCAATTTACATGAATTAATCCTTAAGGAGGTGATTTGGAGAAGTTTTAATATGATAAATAGTATCCTAATATTAGCATGAAAAAGGAAAATTTAGTGATAATATCACAAAAGAATAAATCCACAATGTATTATGACTTGACACTAAAAAGAATAATTATAAGGATATAAAATATTCAATCATGTATTTTGATATGAAAAATCACTTTGTTGACGTAGTTGGGGTTTGACATAGTGGTAAGCACCCCGTAATATTTCATGAAAAATGGGGGTTCAAAACCCGTTGGGCGCAGGTACTGTAGCAGTACTGTAGCGGGTACTGTAGCAATGACAGTACTATTGATCGACGAGTACTGTAGCGGTGGCAGGGCACTGTAGTAGTGGAGGTACTGTGCGGGTACTTTAGCAGTCAGGTTACTATTCACAGAATTGGAATTTGGCCAAAAATATGGGCCTACGGGCTATGTAATGGGCTACAAGCCCACTGGGCCTTCGGGAAATGTAATGGGTCTCCCTCTACCTAGTTACAAGATATATTTTCGTTGGTTTATTAATAAAAATGAGGCTTTGGCCCCAACCTAAAAAAATCACTTTGTTGATTTGTTGTATCTTCTATAGAAAATTTAATAATTAATTAGAACATGAAAAATTCAATATGATTATAAATAATATGTATTTAGGTGTACCAATATCTAAGTTACTAATATTCATGTCTAATTAAAATGTTCCATAGTGTATATAAGTTTAATTTTTCTTCAAACATAATAGTAACTCTGATATTTTAGATAATATGTATTAAATTTTGTCATCTCATATAATATCGTTTCTAAGAATATAGATTTAAATTGATACATAAAATCCAACTATTGAAAATATATATAGTTGAATGGGTCTTCCCTAGAAAAAAGTTAGATTAATTTCAGTGATCTTGTGTTGTTATACAATATTTAAATAACATGATTTATAATGGATTATGTCACAAATGAAGTAATTATTGGCTTTTAGAGTTGAACAATTTGTGTGTGTGTGGTGATAAAAATATTTACACTACAACATTAGTATTACTTTTGAACACTAATACATATAATGAAAGGAGAAGGTTTTATGGATATTCAATTAAAGAAGATAGTGAGAAGAAGTAGATACAATAGGAGAATAAAATGTTAATATCTAAAAAATGAAAGACCACTATTTTGAGGGGAATTTTTATATAAGAAATTTTTCCACATATCAAAAATCATATTTTTATTAGTTTGGAAGAGTATTTGGTCAATTGAAAATAATAACGATTTTTAATGAGCATCACAGTGCCATTTATAATGTTTATTTCTTCATTCAATAATATAGATAGTAACCATGTAATATTTTAGGATTCTATAAAGAAAATTTTGATTCAAGATAAATACACAGTGGTGCATATTGAGGATATACTATTATTAAAAATCCAATATCATCGAAGGATGATGATAAATTAAGATAAAAAACACTTCTATGATAATTTTTTTGATAGTTGAGGAATATGGGGAATAAAATAATGAATTATTAACACACATTCAATCTGTTGAATAACATATTTACTCTTAAAAATCACTAAAAAGATGAATATATAAATAAATAAGGAGGTTACCGTATCTAAGGATATAAGATAAAATAATAATAGTCTGTTGGGATATTGTGAATATATAATAGATCATACTTTAAAAGGCCCCAACCAAATTTTTTTGTCAAAAAATGATTTTTATTGGTGCCAGTATCAATAAAGTACTTATAGAGGGGGATTAAAGATAAATTTACAACTATGAATAAGAATCTATTTAGGGAAAATTAGAATTTTTTAATGACATTCACTTTTAAATGGTAATTCATGACACAAAAACATTATTCGAGATGCGTGTGATGAAAATAACCATTAATCAGGGTCTTGGTAACTCATTTCAAGTGCAATTCATAAATATCTATGTGCAAAATTCATTACAATTTCTTGTATTTATTATATGAATCAAAGAATACTATAAGTTCATATTTTAGGTATAATAACATTAAGTGGTGAAGATGTAAAATAAAAAAATTATAATTGATAATTACTTGTCCATAATTATTCTACCCTACTCTAAATATACAGATATGAATCCTATGGAAAAATAATTGGTGTCAAAGAACATTATTCCATATTTTATTGGATTCTCTACACTTTGAATATCAATGTTTTTATTTTTCACTTATAAGGAAATAATCATGAAGAATATATTTTAATATGTTTTTTATTTCTCTATCAATTAAAATATAATGGAATTACGTTCGATGAAATTATGGAATATGAAAAATAGATATAGAGAAATTATATAAGGACACAAGATATTAATAAAAAAATGAGGATTTACCATTAAATAATGGTAGTTAAAGTGTATATTTCTTATATCTATTCATAACTACCTATTTAATAATATAATTCAACAAAATATGAGAAGACACCACTCTTATAAAGTACAGAAAAAATAAAACCCCTATATGTAATAGTTATAGAGAAAAAATCATGAATGGTTGGTGAATCTATTTTAGTTAATTCCACTAGTAATGAGATTGAAAATACATATGAAAAATTAGTCTATGTCTATATAAATTTAGATAAAGTAAAAAAATCAGTTTTTAGTAATTTCTATCTTATAAACCAACCACAAGTGAGGAAGATCACTTTCTAAGTAAGCAACATGAAAATGTATTTATTTTTTTTGAATATAACCATGAAAATTTTCAATGAAAATTGTTTACATTTATTTTTAGAATGTTTATGAATATTCATCTAGAGATCACCTAACATGAATAATAATATAAAATGATTTAGGAAGAAATATCACAATCGGTATTGGTCTGTCTAAATATCAATAAACTTATAGTGTCCAAAAGTACTTCAAATATATACCATAAATAAATGCACACTAAAACTGAAGTGGAATTTCATAGCGTCGTTTAATAGAAAGGAAAAATAAAGTAACGCACAAAACATATGATATATTCATTCATAGAGGAACATGTACTTATCATCGATTTCAAGGATGATTAGTTAGATATAAAATCAAACAAGATAAATAAAAATATAAATTCATTACAAGAGATTATAAAGATGAATTATTATGTTGAGAAAAAATTTGGGATTTTAATAAAATATTTTATTGAAATATCAATGTCAATAAATTATTACTAGAACACTCTTAATATTAATTGTTCTTTTTCTAGAAACATTAATGTTATATAAGATTAATCTTCACAAATTATTGATAGAATATTGGTTATCATGCATATTTTTTATGAGGATATTCCTACTAAAATACCACTATTATTTAGAAATAAGTGTGTATAATTTTATTAAGATAAAAAAATGTAGGATAAATTATAAATGTACCATTTTTATAAAATAAATTATTTTCATAATGAATTTTCTATACAATTTTCATGTCATAATGAAAACATTGGGATGATATTGGTTGGAACATATTTTTTGAGAAACCCACCATTAACAATTTGAATGTGAGAATAAGAAAAGACCCATTAATGTATATAAAATAAAGGATAAAATGGAATAAAATTCTATATGTGATAAAGATATCTAGATTGTTGATTGATGAAGGCAATAAAAATTTATTTTCTATAGTTTGTGGTGTAAACTTTTAGACATAATTTAGCTGAATCGTTGTGTTATTTTTTGAATTGTGGAATCTAAAAAAAGGAAAAAACATGGAGGAGAAGTTTTATATTGTAGAAAAATAATTAAAGTGTTTTAAAAAATTAGATAAATAAGAAATGGTTCATGGAAAAACCATAGGGAAATAAAAACATTATTGGGATTTGGGATACATTATTCTCGTCCTAATGAGGAAAGACTTTGATAAATCCATATGAATAAAGGGGATTAAAACATATATTGAAGAATCAATAAAATAATAAATATGAGTTTATATTATATATATTTTTTTTAAATACAATGATCTAAATAACTCATTCCCAATATAGTTGACAATAAGTCGTCACAATTGAGTATAAACTACATGAATTTTTTGAGAAAATGATATTCCATGCTCCTTTACGACCAATCCATGAGTATTTTCATTTATAATGAATAATAGAGCTATGATGAATATAATCAATCAATGAATGAAATAAAATTATTTATTTACTGAAATAAATCCATGAGAATTTGAAAATTGAAATATTTTATGAGAGGTTATCAATTTCGGGAGATCGAATAATTTTTTGAGATTCTATGTGAAATGTGTGGGAAAGAAAGAATTGTCTCAAAATATTTCATGATCATATAAAAATAATGATAAAATATTTTTAGAGAATGATGTAGTTATAATGGAATTAAATTTATATGATAGCGAAGTACACAAGATATTTCCACAAAAATAAGAATCTAAAAAATAATTGAAAACATACTACTTGCGGAATATTTAATCTTGATAATCCTAGGAGTACACAAGAAGATTTGTCTCAATATTATAAATAAAAATATGATAATTTCATAGTTGATATATCAAACGCATCCATATTTCTATCATGAGGGATAAATGGAGAAACCGTCACATTCTTATATCTGGTGAGTTTGTTTTTCACCTTTGTATGGGACTACTAGTGATCAATATTGTGGGAGAACATTAATGATGTGTTTTTTTGAAATATGTATGGATGATCCATTACAGAGTGATCCATATTAGGTTTCTTCAATTTATAGAGGGTTATTATCAAAATTATTCATAAATTTTATTTGAATTGAACAACCAAAATAAAGAGTACATTGAGCATATAGATTTATAGAGAGAATGTATGAGAATGATTATACTATAATGTCCTAGACCTAGATGCCACTTGGTAGGTTCCCTATGCTCGGTGGGCCACATGGCCTCAAATACACTTCCCCCAACACTAGAGGTTGCCGACTAGTAGTGATGACCTAAGGGGTTTCTATGGAGAGACTATGCCCTCATTACCAAAGTGTAGTGCAAGAGATAAATAATAATTCAGGTATGTAGCAAAATCAATACAAGTAAATGGAATTCACAATACAAAATAGTGATATCAATGATAGTAAATAAAAAAAATAGAATAACATTCAACAAAATATGATTATATTTCTTGTTCTATAAAACAAGATAACATGGATACACAATTGTGGAAATAACTTGTTCCCCAAAATTATTATGGAAATAAAAATATTATACCCAACATACTGAGATCATAGTCGGTCATATACTACCAATCTTCAACTTAAATATCATGAAAATAAGTGTTTAATGTTGTTTCCTTCCCTTTATCAACACCCATAGTTACATAATCTACTCCAAGTACCGAATGGTGCCCAAAGAGCTTCTGAGATAAATCTCAGTGGCCCCCAGCAATAGTATCTACAACATCTGTCTCGTGTAATGGAAATGTATTAGTGTTTAAGTATGCACATATATAATCTAAAGCAGTGAAATGTTACTAAATACCCGACAACCTGCATTAGCCCCCGTCTAGCATCTGAACATAACTAGTCCATTAATTTATTATTACTAGTTTATAAATTAGACCCATGTAAAAAGTAATGATTTTTCCATGTTATGACAAGAAACTAGTAATGAAATTTTATAATGAAGATCCAAGGTAATAACCAAGGAAATGTAGATATCAGGGGCTGCCAACTCAGTAATAAATTTAACTTGGATAAGGGTAAGAGTGTAATCCAAGGAACACATTCCATGTCATTACAGAATAATATGACTACCTAATACAAGGTGTTCGTCAAAGGTAAAATAGCAATAAGTAGAGATAGGGCCTTATGGGCTGTAAACATGGCACCTACTAGTAAATGTTGTATCTGAGGTTCGTATCCAAGGAATCCTTTAATAATATTTGAGGGATCCAACAGTGTCATATCGGGCATCCAATAAGAGAAATTTATTGGGATCTTGGGGTGTATCATCCTGAGCAAGCCATATCCTCAAATCGGAATGGGATTACCAAGTGATTATAAGATTTTCCAATAAGAACCCTACACAACCTCGAGTCAGGGCATTGCTATTTAATTATGAAGTCATGTAATATTTTTTTTGGTTCATACCTTGCCTTTCATTATTGAGACAAGTTCACGTAGCATGAAACCTATATTAATTATATTTAAAGAATATTCAATAATTAAGGTTCATTCCCATACCGCCCATTAATGTGGTAAGGGGTGCTATGGAAATGAAACCAATATTTCATTAAGATTTTATATCGCTAGGTCATATACATAATATGATTTCCATTTTCCCTTTCACATTTAATTATCAGTTTTAATCACATACCTTAGGTGGTTCAAGTGGATATCATACCTGGTACTTGACAATATGCAATTCACAAGACAAATAAATCCATTTAATATAGAAAAGCTTACCCTTAGAAGGGTCATTCCATGTCACAACCGAATGGTGGATCAAACATGTCAAATACTAAAAACCCAATTATAGAATAACATCCTACATTGTATGGATTGAGTTTTGGGTATAACCATAAATAATTAATCACATATATGTAAAGAGAATAAAAATATAGTCCTAATGATTATTATTATGGAATATAAATTCAATATACAATACATGATTAAATCAATGTGGCCCACACAACGATTTCAAAATCAATGAACTTGAGGGATGAGTCATAAAACATACACCTTAGGGTTTTATGATTCTCATCCTCCGGTATCGTCCCTTGATTTGAATTTTATTGGAGTAGATCATTGGGAAACCAACCTGATGATGAGATGCTCAATCTGATCCCAAACAAAGGAAGTAACTTTATTCATAGATTTTTCCTTCAAAAAGATGAAAAATGATATAAAAATAGGCTAATCCCATTAGATATTTGATTATGAAGAATGAGGGGAAATTATTAGATCATTATGGTTAAAATAGATAAATTACCCTGAAAATAGCTTGTGCACAGTTTGTCTATATGATTTGAAAAACCATGCATAAACCATGCATGGGTACCTGGGATGAAAGGGAAGCTCCATTTCCTATCCACACAGCTGAACACCAACCTTGCTCCAACCATGCGATATAGTTCTTCCCTAAAATAGACCATCTTCATGGTTAAACATATTGGATGCCAAAAAATCTCCAAATGTTCGATATGGACAGTTTCTCTGAAATATGGGTTCCATGGTTTGAATAATCTCCATACACCCCTAATGCATTTTTTAACCCATTAAGCATCCAAATTAGGCCCAAAATAATGAATTAGACCAAATTTTAAAGGATCCATAACTGAGTAAAAAAACCGGGTCCTTACATTATTCCCGCTTAAAATAACATGTACGCAAGTTCACCTTCTAAGGGTGGTGGAAAACATTATGAGAACAATTATGGCCCCTAAGAACATATGTCGCAACCCACAACTATGTCTCATTCGGCATGCAGCCATTCTACCATATCACTTTTACTAGAGTGGCAGACCAGCCTCGAGGAACCTTCGTGCTTTAGTTGACAATGCATACTAGATACTCCTAAAAGGTAACATTGGTGTCTAACTCAACTTCCTCGGAATCTAAGGTATAAGATGGGTTGACATGATACTAGCAATGCTATGAAAAATGGAAGAAGTCTTTCATGGAATGGAACCTCTTAGGTAATAGAAACCATACAGACTACTAGTCCAATTCATTCTACGATCTCAAATGGACCTTCATAATTTGGTGAAAACTTCACTTCCTTCAGTAACCTTCAATACCCTAGCTTTGTGATACTAAATGGAAAACACAATCACAATCTTGAAATCTTGAGGTCTTCAACAACGATCATCCTATGATTTTTGTTTTGACTGGGTAGTAGTAATACACTTTATGATCATCTAAACCTACTCTAAAGTCTACTAAATGAGATGAGGAAATAGTTGGGCTACCTCACCTACCTCTATCCAGAACAAGGGTGAAGGAAATGACGTACCATATAAGGCCTCAAATGGAGGAATCCAAACTGTCTCTTTAACCTATGTTATCATATCCTTCTGAAATCCCTACCAAAACCATGATGTGAAATCATCATCTCTATCTAAAAAAATAGTATGTGGAACCCCATGTTGTTTTATGATTTTACAGACAAACAGTCTTCCCAACTCATCAACTGAGAAAGTCTTCCAATTGGGTATGAAGTGTGCTGATTTCATTAGTCGTTCAATGACTACCCATGTTGCATCACTACCACTCGATAAACTTCGTAAGTGGAAAATGAAATCTATAACAACATATTACAATTTTCCTTCCAGGAATAGAATCAGCTGTAGAAATCCTATAGGCCTTGGGTGCTCTTCCATCACCTGCTAATAGGTGAAACACATAGTGATAAAGTCGTATATCTAACATTTCATCTGAGGCCACCAATTCTGGGGTCACATGTCTTGATACATATTCATGATTCTGGATGAACTGCTGACTAAGAGGTGCGGTAATCAGGCATCAACTCCCCTCTCATATATGTAGGGACCAGACACATCCATAAATATGAAGGATATCATCTCTGTCAATAGACCTTTCAGAATGTAGGTTATCTCATGATATACTATCACAAAGTACCAAGCCTTTAGGGTCTGAAAATTTTATACTCTTCACCATCATAAGGAGGGAATAGTTAACAGTTAATGATGAGAGGTAATACTAATATTGACTTTCATGAAACTCTAGATGTATTTCAGAAAAAAGGACATTTACTTTTATTCATTAGAAGCTAACTGTACTTCTTGTACCTTTGTTTTGTTGACTCTGTTCATCAGTAACCACATTGCCTATCCCAAGTATATAGGCATACTCCCCATCAAAGTATTATCGATATTTGACCAATATTCACTATCTTAGGTTCAATTCACACTGATTCAAGATATATTTGAGGTTCATGTGGTCCATGTACACCACAAGGGATCACCTAACATATAGTGTCTTCAGTAATTTAAGGAATGTACAACTTATTCTATATCAAGGTCATGCATCGACTAATTTTTTTCATGAGGCCTCAACATACAAGATCCATATGCAATGATTCTATCTTCCTATATCATCACAACTTCTGGGTTGTTTCCTAATGTTTCACATAAAACGACATAACATACACCTAGTTCAGGAAGAATTTTAATAGGTGATGACACAAGCCTCTCCTTACGCTCTTGAAAGGCTCTCTCAAATTCTTTCGACAAAATGAACATGATACCCTTCCATGTAAGGCTGGTAAGAGGTTAAGAAAGGCATGAAAAGTCTTATATAAAAGACCTGTATTATCTACCCAGCCCCAAGAAACCCCATATATGAAACTTGTTCTTATTTTTTTCCCATGAAACTACAACACTAACCTTTTTAGGGTCAATGAATACACTTGATTTTGATATTATATTACCAAATAAGTGAACCTTGTTAATCCAGAAGTGGAACATAAAAATATTTGTGTAATAGTGATGCTAATTCAGTGTACTCAAAATGATTTCAAGATGATTGAAGTGGTCTCTATTAGTGTTTGAATACACCAAGATGTCCTCCATAAAGACCACAAGAAAATAATCCAAATAGGGGTGGAAAACACTATTCATCAAATCCATGAAAAAAGTTGGTTATGTTTTTATGACCTGATCCGCATAGCTATGTACTTAAATAGACCATATATACTATGGAAGGTTGTTCGTGGTATGCCTAATGGTATGAATCACACCTCATGATTACTAGATCTTAGGTTGATCATATAAAAGTCATTTTCTCCACAAACTAGTCAAAGAGATCATCTATTTGAGGTAGTGGATACCAGTTATTGACATTAAGATGGTTCAAAGTTTTGTAATCAAGACATATACATAAGGTTCCATCCACCTTCAAAGAAAAAATCATAGGATAACCCCAAGAAGATGTAATGTGATATATAAAACCTTTGGCCTCTAAAGCGTATAATTATCTCTTGAGATCCTGAATCTATATAGGTGACATCTTATATGGAAGAATGGACACTGGTGCTGCTCCCTAATCATGCATGATTGTAAACAATACCTATCTCTCATGAGTTTAGAGAGAAAAATCATCAAAACATATATCCCTAAAAGGATCCATTATTTGAGGGAAATAATATTGTGGTAAACACTGATCCTCCACGAATTCATTTTCAATCGAGGAAGTCACTCCAGCTATCCCATGATGCTCGTGTGCATCTCTACAATCTTAGATATCCCAATCATCCTTATGTGGATAATAGCTGCCCTCTGGTTATGTAAACAATACATTGTACTCCTATCAATCTAAATAATCATGATACAGAACCAAAAAATATATCCTAATAATTACATTAAAGCCTAACATCTCGAGAATGAGCAGGTTCCATAAGAAGGGGTAACTGCCTAACTCAAGGTGTAGTTGCTACACAAGAGTATTCCCTCTATTCGTACCCAAAATGTTGTGTCAAGGGTCATTACAATGTATTAATACAATATAAATTTTATGAGACTTTCTATAAAATATACTGAGATAAAAGAGTCTAAAGCACCTACATCAATGAAATTAGATACTATTGTAGATTCCACAATAATAATACCACATACTGTAGATGGTCCTGTACTCTTATCATTGGGCATCAACTGTGGTGAATTCAACTGGAATGATCCATGACCATGTGCAAAAGATTGACTACCATGATCATAACTGCTATACTGGTGCTTCTGGTGATTAGGGGGTTAGATACCACAACCACAACCACCACCTCGGCCAGTCATGTCGATGTTATTCCAATTTTCCAATTTATGCAGTGTAAAAGAACCATATCCTAAAGGTGGAGTTGGATATAATCCTTTTCTACTCGAAGCTAGTGGAATGGTCCAACAGAAACTCTAAATATATCCTATATGGCCGCAAGCGTGGCACATCAATGGGTCTTTATCACATTTAGGCATAGAATTCCCCCATCATATACACTAATGAAATGACAAATATATTTTTAAATGGGTAATCTAGTTTTCACTTCCCTACTGAGAAACCTAAATAGAATTATTCATTCTAATGGATGAACTAATGTCCTGTGGAAACAATGGTCCTCTAAGACCAATATTATTTCCATCCCTTAAGATACGGTCATTGAAGATAGATAGATTGAATATTAAATAAAAGTAATGTAGAAGAAAGACACTCACTTGTGTACGAATATCATACTAGAGCCCATCCTAGAAACATCAAGCACATGAAATCTCACTATCATCTAGAGTATTGAAAAGTACTGCAACCCCCTAAAATGTGATTAATACTCCATAAATATCATAGAACCCTGATTGATTTTCACAAACACTCTTGATCATTAATCTATCATTATTTTTGGAATAATCTTATCATAGAAGGCAGTCTAGAAAACAATGAAAAACTTGCCTTAATGTTGACCATCTTGGCTAATCACATCCCACTGGTGCTTGGATGAATCCCAAAGTATGTATGTCAAAAGCCTGACCCTCCACTCTGGAGGCATATCAAGATGCTCAAAGATAGATAGGTAGGATTCTATCCATGTCTCAATAGCCTATGGACCACCATACACTAAAAAGATAGAGGTGTGAAGAAGTTGGAACTCATGAGTCAGATCATTCATCGTAGGTGAAAGCTTTTGGGTACCACTCATGGACTACATTAAATGTAGGAAACAATCGCGAACACGGTAACAAGTGCCCAGATTAGGTACAATATGTAGTTCCTTAAGTGAAACTCTTATAGATTAAAGTGGTTTCTTAGGGTCCACCATATTAAGAGAATCATCATTGCCACGATCCTAGCATATGATAAAATGTCGTCGTGAAGTCCTTGGACTAAAATTTCTAATCACACACATCATAAAAATATTTAGTAGAAATATAGCTTTAGTTGAAGAAGATAGACTTATGAAAATTTACTACCCAAGGAATACTACCAAAAATACCCTCTTTGACAGCCATGTATCGATAAGTGCTCATGAATATGTTTCATTTAATTTTACATTTAATCTTCTAGGTTCACTCCATCATCATTCATAAATGCGACTATGTGGGACAATAATGTGAAATTATTTCATTTTAGAAGTCATTATTCAATTTATAACAGATATTCATTTCTAATGACTTAGTTCTCAAAAACCTTATCACTGGAAATGACATCTATTTATTTAATGCATAAGGGATTAACTCAGTAAATTACTCATCCCAACCCATGAGATCCCATACACCTCATTAATTGAGACATGAAATCACTCAATCACAACCTAGAATAATACAATCATAGGGTAAGTATCACAACATCACTCAACAATCACAACCATATCAATCAATAAAAATAAGTGAAATAATCTATATGACATGGCAATATGCATGACATGTGAAATCTAGGTACCTATAATGATGCATGTGAAAATGATCATTACCCTTAAATCATCAATCAAAGGATGAAATGAAATCGTCAAATAGATTTATATTCAACAACACCACACAACATGTGTGTCACCCAAAGTTCAAATAATGTCAACTAAAAGAGGCATAATAGAAGAACTATTATAATTTTGGGTAACATGGTTTTTACCCCGAACAAGGGTTCATGATGCCAAAGAAAAGCTTATGATTTTGTTCCTAATGTTCTTAATTTCTGATATTATCTATCTAAATAGTAAATAATGAAAGGAATCTACTTTCATACAATTTTTCAAAGTCCCAGACCCAGATACCACTTAGTAAGCTCTCTGAGCCTAGTTGACCACATGGACTCAAGCACATCTCCCCAACACTAGAGGTTACCGACTAGTATTGAGAGCCCATGGTATCTGTGGGTATACTATGACCACATTACCAAAGTGTAACACATTGGATAAATATGAAATGAAGTAATTAGTTGAAGTAATTCAAGGAAATGGAATGCACATTAAAAAAATAAAGACAACAACAACAATAAATGAAGAAACTGAAATGAAATTCAACAACAGATGATTATATGTCATGTACTAGTAAACAATAAAGCATGGATACAAGACAGTAGGCATAACTTGTTTCAAAAAAAGTATAAAGGAAATCAAATTAATATCCAAAGAATCACTAGATCCATCTCTGTCCTCTTCTAACAGGCCCCAACCTAAACGGGAAGCTAACATGTTTCAAAGTAGCGTCCTTCCCTTTATCAACACCTACCATCATGTTGTATACTCTAGGTACCCAATGACACCTAGAGAGGGTGTGAGATAAATCTCAGTGGTCTTCCACCAATGGTGTATATAACATATTTTTCATGTAAAGGATATGTAACACTGTACACGAATGCATATATAATATAATTTAGTGAAATGAAAGTAAATACCCAAGTACTTATTTGTACCATCGACTAGAGTTTGGAAACAACCAATCCATTAATATATTATTACCTATTTATAAATAAGTCCATTTTTAACAATTTTTAAGGATCCATTTTTTGAAAAGGAAACCCAAAATGTAATTTTATATCGATGTTATAAGGGAATGACCTAGGAATCATAAACATGAAAGGATGCCAACATAGTAATTACTGTATCCTATCAAGGGGTAAAAGTGTAATCCAAGGAGCATATTCCAAGGAATTCTATAATAATATTCCTACTGATTCTTTGGTGATCATCCAATGTAAAATGTGGAATAGAAGAGATAGATCCCTATGGGCTATAACCATGAAACCTACTTGTCATTTCTAGATCCAAGGAGTGTATCCAGTGAATCCTTTAATACTTTGTGAGGGTTCCTATAGTGTCATACCAATCATCCAAGTATAGAAAAGGATCGAGATCTCGGTGGGTCTTATCTTAATAATGTTGTATCCTTGAATCGAAATGGGGTTCCCAAGTTGTAATGGAATTCCCCGATAAGAATCCAAGGTGAGCTCAAGTCAGGCAACTTCTTTTTTAATTATAATGATAAGTAATATTTCATTTGGGTCAAGCCTTTACTTTAATTAGTGTGATAAGGTCAATTAGCATGAAACCATTATTAATTCCAATTAAGGCATATTCAATAATTAATGTTCATTCTTCTACCGTCCATTAATGTGGTAAGGGGTGCTATAGATATAAAACATATATTTCATTCACATTTAATACAGTCAAGTCATTTACTTAATATACTATCCAATTTCCTATCCAAAATTAATTATCAATTTGAATCACTTACCTTAAGTGGGTCAAGTGTAGAGAATAGATGGTATTTTCCATTATGATATTCACAATAAAAATCAATCCATTTATTTTTGAAAATATTACCCTTAGATGGTTCAAACAAAGTCACACTCAAATGGTGGCTCAAACATTTCAAATACTAAAAACCGAATTATGGAATAACATCCTATATGGGATGGATAGAGTTGTTGGAATAACCACCTACAATTAATTATACATATAGAAAGATCATAATTATATAGTTCAAATGATTATATGTATTGTATGTAAATTCAATAAATGACACCTAAGGGAATATGTCATCCCAACATGACAATTCTAAAATCAATGAACATGAGGGATGAGTTATAGACCACCCACCATAGGGTTATTTGACTCTCCTCCTCCGTCATCGACCCTTGATTTGGCTCAGATTAGAGTTGATTGATACCCATCCAATGTGATGAACGGATGCCCGATCGGATCTCGAACGAACAAGATCTATTGATCTTTAGATTTAGCCTTCGAAAATCTCCAAAATGAGATATAAATAAGTTAATCCCACTAGATCTATGATTAATAAGTAAGATGGGACTTAATTATATTATTACAAAAAAATATAAATTTTACCCAGAAAATAACATGAGCACGGTTTATCTACATGATTTGAAAAACCATGCGCGGACCATACATGGGTACCTAGGAAGAAAGGGAACATTCATGGTTAGGCTGAACATCCATTCACCAACTATACAATATGGTTTTACCAAAAAATAGACTATCTTCATGGTTAGGAAAACCATGCACCAACCCTGCGTGATCTATGTAATTGGCCAGTTTTCCAAAAGATGGGTTTTATGCCACGAACAAGCCCCAGAAACCCAAAATAAATTTTCTAACTCATTATGAATCCATATTACTCCCAAAATATATAAATAGTCTTAAATTTAAATGATCTATACATCTGAAAAATGGTGTTCTTACACAACCTTCCATTATTTTATATAATGAAAATAATCATACAAGTGATTGGCATGGTCATATTAATGTTATTTTTATTAAATTATACAATAATTATTTTTTGGAATAAATTTTATTTTGAAGGGGAAAAAATTGGATAAATTAATGATAATAATAATAATTATCTACTATGATATTTTGTGGTATAATGAAAAGTGTTGGGTAGTTAATTAGTCACTCATGTCTTGTAAATGATGTACTTCTCAAGTAATCATAGAGATTATTAATTGATATCTCACCCTTAGTATCATTTGTTAATATTTTTATTAACTTCCCATAGGGATTAATAAAATAATTAAATACATATTGACATATAGTTTCATTATTGGTATAAAAAAATGTATCCAAATGGATGATTTTTAGCCAATTTTTTGATGAGGTTTCAGTTTTTTATAGGAAATAATTTTAATATTTGTCATACTGAGGATGTCTGGTGAAGTTTTTAGTTTCAATTAAATAATGAAATTATCTATAGATTAATGATTATGTTACCCATTATATGGATATATATTAATGGAAAACTGTCACAAAGGGGAAAAGATAAATTGGTAATGAATGAGTTGAGATGAATTACTCTTAATTGAACGTTATTTTATTCTAGATACTATGGTTTTCTAAATTTAAAAATTTTATATTCTACATACCCATATTTATATATGAATAATATTTACATGGTAATGATTGTTTAGATGTTTATTATGTTTTTTATTATAAAATATATAGATTCATAGATCAATTTAATTAGTTAGATGGTAATGAGTTGAGATGTTCTCAGACAGACCACTTATTATTGGTATGGTTTTTGTGAATGAATAACTGAGATGTGTTCCATGGAGTATGATTATTTATAAAAATTATACATCTATAAGTAATACGAGGGTATCAATATGAATATATATGGTGAAATTTATCTATAAATTTTAGTGATGATCCATCAACTTTTATTAATATTGAATAATTATGCATCATATAGAAATATATTGTAAAATATTTTTGATATTGAGAGATTATTTATAGATAAATTTGTTTTAACAAATGATAAATAATGTTATCAATATTAATAAACCATCAAATGTGGAATAATTGATGATATTATGACCATTTAAGACAATTAAAATACTATATTAAGTTCATATGTGATATAAGATATTTGGGAATCAATATGTTTCTCATGTAGATAAATTTAAGATTGATTAAAGTGAATTTTATATGATTGTAAATAATTTATAATGTTTAAATATTCTTAATATTTAATTGTAATATCCTAGAGTGAAATGAAAAATGGAAAATAATTTGAATAACTTATTATAGAATATAAATTATAAAAGTCCCTAATGTTTTAAATGAGATAAAATAGGGTAAATATAATAAAAATTGAACGATATAGTATGATATGTAATATCATATTTTTGATATATAATATCATTCCAAGAACAAGATCTAATTAAAAATATAAAATAGAAGATTTATATGATGATACCTAATATATTGTAGAGAGTATAAAAATTTAATAAAAGTATCACACCAATGTTGTTTTTTTATAATTGACATTAATTAATCACTAACTATAATCCTTATATTATTGTTCGTAAGTGATTTTAATTAAAATTTATATAAAAATTTGAATATGTGGGATAATTATGGTTAGGTAATGGTTATTGTATAGTTCACAATAATCATGTTACTCAACTAAATATAGGGTGACCCCATAGTATAAACATGTTCAAAAGTAGAATAGGGTTAAAAGTTAATATAAATTTTAATCATACATTCCAGAAGAAACATTTTCACCATGATGTTGATTCTAGAAAATTTTTATATTTTGGTTCATGGTCGAGCATACTATGCATCAAAACTATACAAACATCAATAAAAAATAAAAATTTTGAATTGAACATTCTACCTTCTTCTTGAATTACCACTCATTGATATATTTTATACCATATTAATACAATATAGTTCTATAAATAATTAATCTCAATACCCCTATTGTATCATTATTATTTATGGATTTCACATCAACAACCGCTATAATTCACTAATTAAGTGGTTCTTTTGATTATTTCTCATCTTTTACTCTATCTTTCCCTTGGTTTCCATCCCTCCTCATGGTTGTGATAACCTATGGTTTATGTTAGAAAAAATCATGGTGAGGGATTTACTTTTTTAGAGACTTTAATCATGTGGTAAGGGTGTTTTATCCTCTATATTTTTATTTACATAAATTTTCATTGTGTTAATCAATTAGGGGTATGATCCCTATTGTGTTAGAATTTTTTTGATGAAATACATGTTCTTGATATTATTAAATGAAGTTATTTTTTTAATGTGACAAATGAATTTATTGAAGATAAATATGTATATTATTATTGTTTCTAACAATCAATTTTCAATATAAATAATTTTACTATTCAGAAAAACATGTTTTACATATGGTAATTAGTGATATATATTATGTGTTTTATGAATCCCTTACATAGATTCCATGAATTGTTTTCATTTTGAATAGTTTTTCTTTATGAAATTTTTATTATATAAATATTATAAATAATAATTCTTGTAGTAGGATTCTAATTTAATAAATAAAATTTTAATAAAATTTCATTAATTTAATATTGGAAATGGATCATTGAAATACCAGGTATGTGGGGGGACATAGGAAAAGTACATAAATAATTGTTAAGGGAACCATATAGAGTTAATTCAATATGAAATTTCTAGTAAAGGATTTTACATTGAAAGGTGTTTCTTACCACTAGTCTAGTGTGACACTCTAACTTACGTACTAAGTGTACTTAATTATACATAATTTGGTTATGGTGGTTTTCAGTGGATTCCATGGATCATTATCCGTGTTCACCATTGTAAAATTCAATGAATTTAAGATAATAATGCATGCTTATCTATATTTTTTTATTAATTCAATTTAAATAATTTTCCTTTTTATTTCTCAATATTAGTTATTTGTAGATTCCAAATGAATAATTTCATATGTTTTCATTAAAACTATAATTATTTGATTAAC
The DNA here is from genome assembly GCA_963277665.1 of Viscum album. NCBI lineage: Eukaryota > Viridiplantae > Streptophyta > Magnoliopsida > Santalales > Viscaceae > Viscum > Viscum album. The sequence goes on along the minus strand of OY728125.1, from coordinate 1,740,074,927 downwards.
TAACAAATCTTATTGGTGGAACACATGGTAGAATCTTATTAATATAGTTATATTCATTCCAAATACACACCTTTCAAGTGTATATATAACTTTTTTTATTGATATAGGTAAATGAAAGAGACAATATAGATTTGTGGGATATTCATGTCAGATGGTTTATAGATTATTGGAGGTTACACTGTGGGAGTGATCTCTTGTTCCACATTGTGATTGAAAATAGATACTTTGGTTTACATTTTTCATTTGTTTTGTAGAATACATAATATCTTATTTCTCTATACCTACATATTATGTAGTTCCCATTTTAATTTCATCATATTATCATTATATAAATTTAATGTTTTTTTGTAATTATCCTTAAGGATTGTGAATCTTCATTCGGTCTTACATTAATTTTATGGTTTACTATATTATTTGTTTTATTTTATTACATTTTTTTGTTTCTTAGTTTTAATATAAATTATTTAGGTGTTTAAATAAAAAATATAAAAAAAATATTATTGGGTAATATGTAAAAATTCCAACATTCCATATGGTTTTATTGTATGAAACCGTTACTAAATTTTTATCCTTGAATCCCAAGCACTGATTTCTAGCCTATATAATTTGAGAACCACATTAATAAAATGTTGAGGTAATGATATAGAACTAGGTAATTTTTATTCCCAGTTTAATCCTTAAATTTTGATATAAGATATTGAGTATTTCATCATGGTAATTGGGGAATGAATGTGGAAAGAAGATATGATCTTTATGAATTTTGGTATGGGTTACAAGTGAGTGTATTGGAAATTATAATCATATCTATCCCTAACATGCCATTGTGTTTTAGGAAAATAGTTTTTAGAAAATATTTCAATTAATATTTTTATTATGAATAAATTTTGGCTGATTATTAGGTGATTAGAGGGCATTTTTAAAGTGCATGGTTAAGGAACCCGAGCTACATACTGTACTGAAAATGAGAATCCAATTTATCAAGATATATGACATGAATAAAATGGTTAGATTATGGTTTTTAATAATATATAAAAAAACATAAATCTAATTCCTAACCATAAAGTGAGTCCCACACAGTTAGTGAACTGTTTGGTAAACTGCATAATTTAAATGCACATATTATAATATTTAATGAATTTTACGTTTCCCTATTTTAAATGAATTTTCATTATTCATATTATAGTATTTTGAATGATTATGTTTTTAATTTTTATTATTTAATTTATTTTAATGGTTTCCTTATATATATTAAATATTTTATAATTCTATACCCTCTCTGAGAGATCTAAGAGATCCATCAGAGGATGTTATTGATAAATTTACACTAGCTAATACTGTAGATAATATAAATTTGATTGAAAACACGAATTAAATAATTATATATATATACTAAGGGAAATTTCATGACCTGCCTTCATTAAGATGAGGGAAGGGATAGTAGGTTTCCAGACCCTTCCTTCTTCATGTTGAAGGAGAGATAATGACCCCCGAGACCCTCCCTCAATAGGCCCCAGAGTGGTGACTAGCACCAAGGGTATATATTCACACACATGATGGAAGGCATTACCCTTTTTCTTTATTAGGATCAGGAAATAAGATTGTAAATCCCAAAAACACCAAAACTAATGGGTAAGAGAAAAGCTAAAAGAAAAAAATTCCCCTATGCATGTTACCAAAGTAAATATCACAAGCACAAGGAGAAAACAAAGGTAAATTACAGAAGAAAAGTAAAACAACAACAGAAACTGCCCCAACGTCTGAGCTAGTACGACCCTGCACAATCCCTAAAGTCCTCCTAGAAACCTGAAAGAAGTTTTATATATGTAGGGTGATCATACATGTATACTGAGTAGGGAAAACCAAATACTAACATTCACAAGTGGGGATGACCTATAATGCGCCGTGGAAAAAGATGTAACCAAAGCACCTAGCATGTAAAACTATCCACCCAAGCCTCACCAAGGCACACTCCCCAAATTACGCAAGTCAAGTAATGTATAGTAATAGCACATCAATATTTGTGTTCCCCGCACCACTTTCACACTGGTTATTGAAGACATCCTACACATCAAACCAATCCCTCCATTCTCACCACATTCCCACTGCCACTCCCCGCCACACATACCTAGGGCACAACCACGCATCCTACCTGCAAACACTTGGGCCACAACAACTACTACCACACCTGAAAACACCAAGGCCTCATCCCGAAGATTCTTGGGAACAACCTGCCCCACACACCTGGGCTAACCGCCAAAACTACCCCGCCCAAAGAATCTTGGGCTATAATGGTCCTCGGGCCATCACAGACTGCCCGAAGAGTCTTCATATGTTTGGGAAAGAGTGTAGAAAATGAGCTAATAACTAGCCACTCATAAGAGTGTTGGAAACAAACACCCTCCCCCATAAAATGGGGGTGTTTGGTACTAAGTTATCAATTTGGGTTGGGCGTGAATAAGAAACATAAAAACTACAAATATATTTATAGGTAACAAGAACTCATCCCAACCTAGTATTTCCAAAGCCAACTTAAGCACAACACCATTGTTACTATTCATTCATAGAGGCACAACACTCACGACCAAGTCCCAACTCATTCCCCAAACCAATTCCCCATTTAAATCGTTATTGTTTTCATGTTTAAGTAATCCCATTTAGGTGAATTATACACTACTGGGCAACTAACCATAATAACCACAAGCCAGAGAAAGAGAAACATCCAAACAACAATTTAAGCATTCACACCCGGTTCTCTTGTGAAGTCACAACAACAAAAGGATTAGTGAGATCACTAAATGTACTAGAACCAAAACAAGCCTCGAGATACATCCCCACATATCTTTAGATTCACAACCAACAAAAATTCCACAATAGATAATCCCATCCTCATCCATGTCACCACATATGCATTGAGCAGAATAAAGACACCTACAACCAAAATAGAGTAGGGAAACATCCTGGTTCAAGCACATCATTCATTAGGTTAGTCTTTCTGTTGGTTAACCTAGGTGACCACACAAGGATTGATGTTAATTTGGTGTCCATTTAACCAAATGGATTTAGGTGATTAACCAATTTCCTTGTTACAATTATTTAATCATCATAGAAGACAAGGGTTCATTAATGCACAATGAAAGACCACCAACGACCATGATTTTCAGTGGGCATAGGCCCGCACAATTCACAGCATAAATAATCAAGGGTAAAGAATGTAGAAGAACATCATCCATACCCCCTTCATTCTTTAAAGGTCTGTTTATTATCATTGTTATGGTTTGGTTTCATCCATTCCCACAGAAACAATAGCACACCCACCCCGCATGATACAGAGTAAAAAGAGATGATAGAAAATACCTACTTTTTTTTATAAAGGATTGATGTTCTTCTCCACGTGTTAAGTGTAACACCCCGATCTTTCAGAATACGCCTCTCTTTCAATAATGCAATAGTTTGCATTGTACGCATGTTCGAGATTCTAACACACCGCGACTAATCAAAATCGCCATTATGAATATTAATACCCACTTTTTGAAATTATATATATTTTATATTTTAAAATGGACTTCATTTTTGGATTCGGAATGTCGAAATTAGCCTATGTTGAATTTTATGTAATTTTATGAGAACTTCCAAATTTTTATGAATAGTGAAAAATACATAAAAACAACTTTTTTAATAAAAATAATTTATTGTGTTAATTTATAATATTGAGTTGTTTTAAAGAATAATTAGAATATATTTTTACCGTTATATCCAATGGTGGTCATTATAATTAATTTCACTTTGAAATTGGACATAAACAATTGTCAATATTTTGATATATATTGTTTCGTAAAAACATGCTATTTGTTGCGACCGCGTGAATTAATTATAAAATTAATTAAGGAAACTTATATGTTTGGAATTTTGTAAAATAGTCATCATTTTTGGATTCGGAATATCAATTATAGCTTAGGGTGAAATTTTTTCATTGTTCTGAAAAACGTCAATTTTTGATGAATAGTGAAACCACTAAGTGGTAGTTAAAAAACTGTTTTTTCGTTTAAATGAAACATTACCACTTCTGTGATTTGATTTTAAAAAATCTGACATACATGGTTGTGATTAGGAAGTAAAATGTGGTTCAATGGGATTAAATCAACTTTTTGGTGAATAGTAACTTTTAAGTTTAATTAATCGCGATTAAAGGTAATTAGTGAAATTTAAGGTAAAATGATATTATAAAAATATGAAAATACCTTTAAAATTGTCCTACCCCTATTGGATGTGTCATGGTCGACCACAAAAATCCATTTATCATCTTGGGGACCCCATAGAGCCATTTTGGTAGGAAAATGACATAAATAACTTTTATTTAAAGTTAAAATAAAAATGTCACAAACATAAGTTGTTTTATTAAAACCATTTTTAAATGGGGTTATACAAGTAATATTTTTTACTATAAATATTAATTAGAAATCTAAAAAGATTTCCTATATCATGATTGTTTTTTTTTATAATTTTTAGACATTAAATAAATTAAATTATTTATGACACCATGATGATGCAGCGACTACCTCATTAATTAAGGATTTAAATAAAATGAAAAGATAATGTAAAATCCAAGGCTTACACTTGTTAAAAACCTATTGGATGAGAATATTTAGAACCCTTATCACCTTATCCTCTAATTATATAAGTGTGGTACTTTTAGAATCCGAAAATCATTGTATAATAAAGTAACATTTTATTACTTTCCAAGAGTGCCCCTCCTCTCCACTTATAAAAGGCCCCCACCACTACCACCTTATTCACACTTTCAAGCCATTTGGCTCGGCCAAACTCTACCAAAATACTCTCCCAACTTCCCTCCCTTACTCCAAGAATCCTCACCTTGCGCAGAAGTCTTCCCAAGGAATCCTTTGGTTCAAATCAAAAGAGTTACCCGATTTTAAGGTAATGTCTTCTGTTATGTTGTTTTGTTTTATTTTGCTTCTCCAACCCCTTAAAATCATTTTATTCCTTTATTTTGTATCAAAAACAGTATCCTCAATATACTAGGATGTTCTTAAAATGAGTATTCGGGCTAAACATACACACACATACATCTAATGGTTAATGAACAACCGGTTTCAGTGGATGGAGAATTTCTGCCTCACGAAACGATGATTGTTCAACACTCATAAAACACTTTCAAAGGTGTCCATTAAGATGTCACACTATTTATAAATTAAATATAATATGTTTATGTTTCACTTAAGGTTATTTATTTTTCATTTATGGCATACCTTTATTGTTTCCATTATGGGAAAACACAATATTTTCATTTTAGGAAGTGCGGACTACCGCCCCCTGAAAGTGATTTGAATCGTTAATACCATATGTGGTATGTATAAAGGATGGAGTAAATGATATTATATATGATATTATACTGGAATTATAATATACCTTTATATCATTATGATTTCGTTAAATACGAAATAGAAATGAAAGTAGCATTAATGCGTACGTACGGCTTACCGTCTCCATAAACGGTGCATTTCATTTCTTACCTCTAAACGTCATGGAATATTATAAATGCATGTATATACGGGATATATATGATATATATGATATCTATATCATAAATATAATTCTGGATATAATGGATATATCACCACATGAACAACATGTAATTATAAGAATTTTATTTTTGACTCAAGTACCTAAGATAGACAAAATGACCGTTATTAACTTAAATAATTACATAATGTTCATAACATGGTAATAAGTGATATAAAAGGTATAATGAACTTTAAATATGTTCTTAAGCAATTATAAATTAACTCTAGTTTATTATTCAAGAGGTTAAAGAACGTTCGAGTCAAGACAGGACGCAAGGTAAGGGAATTTCTTAACCCAATTTGCATTCTTTGGGTTAATATCCTAATTTCAAATTATGTCATGATATTATTATGTCACATCTTGTATTTGTACATTATTTATATGTACTTATAGTGAATACACATAATATATCTATTTTATTTTAAAAATGATCCTTGTATGGGACTTCGCCTCAATCTCCTTTCATTGAGGCATATTCGGTTTTATATAAAACCTTCTTTTATACGTTGTATAAAACACTTTGACTTTTACGTTTATCCAATAAGAATTTTTTTATACGAAGTGTTTTACTAAATGTCAAAAGTGAATGTTTTTTTCGTACGTATGCGACGACAACGACTTCTCCGCCATCGTGACCATTATTTGAGTTGTGACTTCCTTTACAAGCCATAAATTTTTAAAATGAAAAATAAATACAAAGTATTAATTTTCTCTAATTTTGGTATTGAAAATGGTTTTCAAAGTTTTTTTATTACGTAAATGTGTTTTATTGATATCTTGTGATTGAACTGTGGGAATCTTATGTTTCCTTTATGCATGTTTTATGTGATATAATTATGTTATGGTTTATTATATGTTTAAACCTATTCATATGAGGAATGCATTGGACTTAATAAGTGACGGGTGGAGCCCATTATAGCTCTTCAATGCATCAGTAGGTATCATGAGACAAACTAGTGTCTTGGCATGAGGCCTTGGCAAAATCTTATTTGTGGTCTTGGCACGAGGCCTTGACTACGTGGTTATGATAGTCTGGCATTATGCATTCCATCATTATGAAAGTGGTTATTGATATTGCATGTGATTATTCGACCAGTAGAATATCCATGTGAATAAGTAAATGGAATTATATGATTGTACTTTTTCCATATTATGTTTAAGTTCAAGTTTAAAGGCTTTTGTTTTAGTTATACATTGCCTTAAATGTTTATGTTTATTTATGAAAGGTTTCACAATATTGTTATCCTTACTGAGCATCTGAGCTCACCTCTTTCAATGTTTTAATATTTTCCAGGATGTGAAGAAGTATTTTATGAATGACCTGGAGGGATAGTCAGAAAGGGATACGAGTGTGGACTATGAAGACCATTTTATTTTAGTTTTTTTACTTTATGATGTAATGAAAGACTTATGAATGTATCTAGTGTTTCCAAGGCTACTAAACTAATCAGTCTTTCGAGACTTGATCATTTGTGATCATGCCAATGTTATAAAGTAATGCATCGACTCTGGGTAACTGGGGTCAGGGCGTTACAGTTGGTATCAGAGGCAGTTTAGTACTAACCTTGGATGCTAGATTTAGTTAAACTCTGATTAGAGAACATAGCCCGAAGATAGACTTTGAGGATTAGTATAGAAGAACTTCCTAGAATTTTGGTATTGTAGAGATGTTGTGTGTTTTCCGAGAAATACATCCCTGTCTAGATACGAGTAGGTAGAGGTGGCTCTGGCACAGATTTACCTAGGGGTAAAACCCGAAAACACCGCTTTGAGCTAGACTTAAATGGGAACTGGTGCACGACCACGGGCCTTGCTGCACTCTTGGTTACGACACTCCCGGGGGATATGCTTTGGATAATTCTAATTTTCTTTACAAACCACTATGAAATGTTATGAGTATATACATCCTCAAAGAAAACATTTTTATGGATTATATCCATAAATAGTTCAATTTATGTTAAGTATCATACAAGTATGGAATTATGTATTTTGATTCATAAACTAATATAGTTTATGCCATTGTTTAGAAATGGAGCCTAGTGGAAGGAATGGAAACCGTATCAATGCACACACTCTGTGTAGGGATTTACCTCCGGCTCAAGATAATTATTGTGGAGCTGGAGATACAACTGCTGCTGATCAACTTATTACCATACTGGGACAACTCACTAAGGTTATGAATAATAACCTTACTCGTATGGAGCACCTTGATCCGCAACGTGGAGGATCAATGTTAGACCATTTAATGAGGCAACAACCACCAACATTTAATGGGGGTACAAATTCATTAGTAGCTAAGCAATGGATAGACTCCTTTGAGAAAATATTCCACGCCTTGGGGAGTAGTGAAAGGGAGAAGGTTATAATGGCAGTTTACCGCCTCACTGGAGATGTCGATCAATGGTGGTCATTGATTCAAAATACAAAGGAAGATGAAGAAGTATCAAGTATGGAATGGAGAGAGTTCAAAGATCATTTCTTAAAAAAATACCTTCCACATGACCATCGAGCAGAAATGGAAAGGCAATTTCTGAGTCTGAGACAAACGGAGGATGAGAATGTCGCAAAGTACGAGGCTAACTTTACATGGTTAGCGAGGCATGAAGCAGATTATATACGTAACAAAAGAAGTAAGATTGATCGTTTATTTTATGGGTTAAAACCATTTCTCTGTTGAGCTTTAGTATCACAATATTTCTCAACATACGAGGATATAGTCTCGTGTGCTATCAAGACATAAAAGGAATTCTCTAATTCTTATGACAACAAAGTAAAGCAAGAGAAGAAGAGAACGGTGGAACAAGATACAGATAAAGGGAAAAAAGGAAAGAATGATTTTCCATCATGTGATAATTGTGGGAAGAATCACCCTGGTACTTGCATAAAGGAATGGGTGTTTATTACAAATGTGGAGAAAAAGGTCACCATGCTCATGATTGTATGGGAAAGAAAGAGGCTATCAATGTTGAATGCTACAATTTTCAGGAAATGGGTCATTATGAAAATGAATGTCCTAAGCGTCAGGGAAAATTACCGCAGAAAAGGCCAAGGGATCAAGGACAATATTATACTGTTACTTCAATTGAAGCAGAATAAATAATGTATTGGTGATTTTGGACTCATGGATTATATTATGGTTATTATAATACTGTGATATATATATAATGATTGTACTGCAGTACTTGTTGAATTAATTAAGGTTTTAATATGATGAAGGTAATCATATTTTTGTATGTGACAATAACAGAAACTTTACCTTGTTTGAGGAATCTGATGATACAATTGATTTTGGAATTAAGAGCCCTTTTAGAGAAAGTTTGGACAGAGGTATTTTGGATAACTATAAAGGTTAGAATGGATTAAGTTGGTCTTTGGATAGTATTGTTTAAGGTTAAAACATTTATGAAGATTATTTTTGGAATATTATAATACTATAGTTTTAGGAAAAGGACAACCTTCCGGGTGGGGCATAACACGTCGTGTCGGACAAAGCTGCAGGAATCGAACCCACAACCATAGTGCGACAAGACTTTATTACCTACCACTAGCCTACAGGAAGTCCCTGGTTATTACAAAATAGTTTTACTAATCTAAATGGTATGTGTTAATATTTTGCACCTTATACAATTAGGATAAATAGAATATTTTTGAGTTGTATTACCTTTTAGAGTGAAAGATTGGTTTGTGGTATATTTTTTTATGAATGAAAGTCTACATGACAAGTATGTATATTCCCTTACATTCTTAGTAAATCTCCTAAATAAACTCCCCAAATTTATAAAAGGCAACTTAAAACAAAAACGTTATCGGTTAACTTTTCCAACTGGGGATTCAAAGACCGTTTAACCAATCACAAGTTTGTGATTTTCTTGTGGTTAACTTTCTCCTAATCCATTTTTATACAACTCTCCATCAGACCTTGATGGTTTGTTTTTCTTCCATATCCATATTTTCATAGAATCCTAGTATGGGCTATCTCGGTGACCTTTGTACTTATCTTTCTTTCTTTTAATGTTATATTTTTATTAACCTTATTTCCGATGTGGGTCTTACACAAAGGTATTTTCTATTTTAAACCATTTATTTTCAAAGAAAAATTTCAAATTGCGAGGACGCAATTTATTGAAGGAGGGGAGAATGTAACACCCCAAGCTTTCACGATACGCCTCTCTTTCAATAATGCAATAGCTTGCATTGTACGCAAGTTCGAGATTCTAACACACCACGACTAATCAAAATAGCCATTATGAATAGTAATACCCTATTTTTGAAATTATATATATTTTATTTTTTAAAATGGACTTCATTTTTGGATTCGTAATGTCGAAATTATCCTATGTTGAATTTTTTGTAATTTTCTGAAAACTTCCAAATTTTTATGAATAGTGAAAAAATACATAAAAACAACTTTTTTAATCAAAAGAATTTATAGTGATAAATTATACTATTCAGTTGTTTTAAAGTATAATTAGAATATATATTTACTGTTATATCCAATGGTGGTCATTAGAATTAATTTCACTTTGAAATTGGACATAAACAATTGTCAATCTTTTGATATATATTGTTTCTTAAAAACACGCTATTTGTTGTGACCATGGAAATTAATTATAAAATTAATTAATGAAACTTATATGTTTGGAATTTTGTAAAATAGAAATAATTTTTGGATTTGGAAATCAATTATAGCTTAGGGTTAAATTTTGGCATTGTTCTGAAAAACATCAATTTTTGATGAATAGTGAAACCATTATGTGGTAGTTAAAAAACTGATTTTTTGTTTAAATGAAAAATTACCAATTTTGTGATTTTATTTTAAAAAATCCAACATTCATGGTATTCATTAGGAATTAAAATTTGGTTCAATGGGATTAAAATAATTTTTTGGTGAATAGTAACTATTAAGTTTAATTAATCGCGATTAAAGGTAATTAGTGAAATTTAAGGTAAAAATAATATTATAAAAATATGAAAATACCTTTACACTTATCCTACACCTATTGGATGTGTCATGGCCAACCGATAAAATCCATGGGTCATCTTGGGGACCATATGGAGCCACATTGGTAGGAAAATGAAATAAATAACTTTTATTTAAAGTTAAAATAAAAATGTCACAAACATAAGTTGTTTTACTAAAACAATTTTTAAATGGGGTTATACAAGTCATATTTTTGACTATAAATATTAATTAGAAATATAAAAAGATTTCCTACATCATGATAGTATTTTTATAATTTTTGGACATTATATAAATTAAATTATATATGACACCATGATGATGCAGCGATTACCTCATTAATTAAGGATTTGAAAAAAATGAAAAGAGAATGTAAAATCCAAGGCTTACACTTGTCAAAAACCTATTGGTTGAGTATATTTCTAACCCTTATCACCGTAGACTAGAATTATATAAGTTTGGGTCCTTTAGAATCCGAAATTCATTGTATAATAAAGTAACATTTTATTACATTCCAAGAGTGGCCCTCCTCTCACCTTATAAAAGGCCCCCACCAATACCACCTTATTCACACTTTCAAGCCATTTGGCTCGGACAACCTCTACCAAAATACTCTCCCAACTTCCCTCCCTTACTCCTAGAAGCCTCACCTTGGGCAGAAGTCTTCCCAAGGAATTATTTGGTTCAAATCAAAAGAGTTACCCGATTTAAAGGTAATGTCTTCTCTTATATTGTTTTGTTTTATTTTGCTTCTCCAACCCCTTAAACTCTTTTTATTTCTTTCTTTTGTAACAACAACAGTTTCCTCAATATACTAGGATTTTGTTATAATGAGTATTCGATCTACACATACACACACCTACATCTAATGTTTAAAGAACATACAGTTTCTAGGATGGAGAATTTCTACCTCACGAAACGATGATTGTTCAACACTCATAAAACACCTTCAAAGGTGGACATTAAGATGTCAATATATTTATAAATGATATATAATTTGTTTATATTTTTCTTAAGGTTATTTATTTTTCATTTATGGCATACCTTTATTGTTTCAATTATGGGTAAACACGATATTTTCATTTTAGGAAATGCGGACTACCGCCCCCTCAAAGTGATTCGAATCGTTAATACCATATGTGGGATGTATAAAGGATGGAGTAAATGATAGTATATATGATATTATACTGGAATTATAATATACCTTTATATCATTATGATTTCATTAAATACGAAATAGAAATGAATGTAGCTTTCATGCGTACGTACGGCTTACCGTCTCCATGAACGGTGCATTTCATTTCTTACCTCTAAACGTTATGGAATATTATAAATACATGTATATACTGGATATATATGAGATATATGATATCTATATCATTAATATAATTCTGGATATAATGGATATATCACCACATGAACAACTTTTAATTATAAGAATTTTATTTTTTACTCAAGTACCTAAGATCGACAAAATGACCGTTATTAACTTAAATAATTACATAATGTTCATAACATGGTAATAAGTGCTATAAAAGGGATAATGAACTTGAAAAATGTTCTTAAGAAATTATAAATTAACTCTAGTTTATTATTCAGGAGGTTAAAGAACGGTCGAGTCAAGACAGGACGCAAGGTAAGGGAATTTCTTAACCCAATTTTCATTCTTTGGGTTAATATACTAATTTAAAATTATGTCATGATATTGTTATGTCACATCTTGTATTTGTACTTTCTTTATGTGTAATTATAGTGAATACACATAATATATCTATTTTATTTTAAAAATGATCTTTGTATGGGACTTCATCTCAATCTTCTTTTATTGAGGCATATTTTGTTTTATACAAAACCTTCTTTTATACGGTGTATAAAACCCTTTGACTTTTACGTTCATCCAAAAGGAATCTTTTTTATACGAAGCGTTTTACTAAACGACAAAAGGGAATGTTATTGTCGTACGTATGCGGCAACAACGACTTATCCGCTGTCGTGGCCATTATTTGAGTTTCGGCTTCCTTTACAAGCCATAACTTTTTAAAATGAAAAATAAATACAATGTTTTAATTTTCATTAATTTTGGTATTGAAAATGGTTTTGAAAGTGTTTTTATTACATCAATGTGTTGTATTGATATCTTGTGATTGAAGTGTGGGAATCTTATGTTTCCTTTATGCTTGTTTTATGTGATACAATTATGTTATGGTTTATGATATGTTTAAACCTGTTCATATGAGGAATGCATTGGACTTAATAAGTGACTAGTGGAGCCCGCTATAGCTCCTCGATGCATCGATAGGTCTCATGGGGAAAACTAGTGTCTTGGCATGAGGCCTTGACAAAATATTATTTTTGGTCTTGGAACGAGGCCTTGACTACTTGGTTATGATAGTCTGGCATTATGCATTCCATCATTATGAATGTGGTTATTGATATTGCATGTGATTATTCGACCAGTAGAATATCCATGTGAATAAGTAAATGGCATTATCTCATTTTACGTTTTCCATATTATGTTTAAGTTGAAGTTTAAAAGGATTTTGTTTTAGTTATACATTTCCTTAAATGTTTATGTTTATTTATGAAAGCTTCCGCAACATTGTTATCCTTACTGAGAATCTGAGCTCACCCCTTTTAATGTTTTAATATTTTCCAGGATGTGAAGAAGTATTTTATAAATGACCTGGAGGGATAGTCAGAAAGGGATATGAGTGTGGTTTATGAAGACCATGTTATTGTAGTTTTTTTACATTATGATGTAATGAACGACTTATGAATGTATGTAGTGTTTCCAAGGCTACTAAACTAATCGGTCTATCGAGACTTGATCATTTGTGATCATGCCAATGTTACAAAGTAATGCATCGACTCTGGGTAACTGGGGTCGGGGCGTTACATTAAGAACTGGGGATTCCTGACTTGTAGGGGAGAAACTCTGGGAACTCCAAGGACGAGTAGAAAAAATACATCATAGGCGCCCCACAATCCGTGGGAAGGGGGGACTCCAAGCACACCAAGGAGAAAAAAAGACTATCCAAGAGGAAGAAGAAGAATGAATTCCTATGCGATATAATGATGAGATACCGTTATTATGGGATATTGAAATTCAAATGGCTTTAATGTCAGATCATTATTCACCACATGATTGGGTAGTTACGCACGATGGAATTAATTGTCATTTGATAATTCTCCTAGAAGGGGTGGTCATTACGGCTATGCGTTAAACAATTTTCTTTAGTCACAAAGAAATATGTAATAGGGCTAGATCTGGAAGGTACGGGGAAGGGCGTGACACCGAGGAGAAACCACATGTTTTGGTAAGTTAAGGGTTGCACGACTCTTTGGGGATTTTATATATTATTTATGGGATTTAAATGGCTTTGAAATGGGTAATTAACTCATCTTTACGTCAATATATTTGTTTTGGGAGCGGAAAAAGTCAGAACTGGAAAAAAGGACGAAGACACGGTGAGGAAAGGGTGCCACCGTCATGGTGTCACCATTACAGTTCCACTATAACCGGTGCCACCATGACCGGTGTGCGACTGTCACGATGCCACCATAACCGGTGCCACCGTCACTATGCCATCTTGACCAGTTTCCCCATGACCGGTGCCACGATTTCATAGAGTCATGTTTTGGAAATGTAATGGATTGGGTGGGTCCGAGGAATTACATCAGATACCTCTCAAAATATTCTTGCCCTTGAGAATCAAAACTAGACCCGAAGAATATAGGATTTCTGAAAACCACCATGAAAGATACCTCTCTTGAGTGAACCCCATCGACATCTAGGAACATCACTTCCTCATGTAACTAAGAAATACTCGAGGGTCAAAGTGTCTAGTCATATGGGTTAGGGAGTTTCTTCCTCTACGTCAAGATACTATCTGCTGTAGGTGGAACTGACTCGCCCGCACAGGTTTAATCGCATCCACCTTAATGCCTCTTGATTAAGAATTGGGTCCTCCCCTCACCATAGACAGGACTCTTCACACACATCCACAGAATAAGGGAAACTGCACGTTCCATATTTAGAATTGTAAAGTGTCCATCACAACAAGCATAAACAAAACACAACAAAACTCAAAAGAGCTCTGGGTACTGGGCGTGCATTTACATCTCCCGTTCCTAGGTACGTTCCTCAAGCCCTCCATGCCTCCATAACACAGGAACCAAATGAATGGTCCATCCACGGAGCACTTTCTCCTTATAATCCTCGATTCTCACTGTCATTTCTGCAAACATCACATCGGAATCAAGGTATAGCTTTCCCCAGTCGAGGCCGTGTGAATTGTTGTGTAGATACTGTCGGACATGTGACACATGGAAGTTGTCACATATTCCCAATAGGATTGGTGGTAGTGCTAGCTTATAAGCCTCTTCTCCAACCATCTTCAACACATCGAAGGGTCCAATGAAACATAGAGAAAGATTACTCCACCTGCCGAACCTCTGTTGTCCACGTTGAGGGGAGACCATCAAGAATACGTGGTCCCTGACCTCGAACTCCAATGGTATCCTCCTATTTTTGGCATATGACTTCTGCTGGTCTTGAGCCACCTTCATCCTCTCCTGTATAAGTTGAATCTTCTTCGGCGTGCTCTACACCTCATCCGGGCCAAGAACACCTATTTCCCCAACCTCGATCCAGCACACGGGTGAGCGACATGGCCTTCCATACAAATATTCTAATGAAGCCATGCCAGTGGTAGATTGATAGCTATTATTGTAGGAAAACTCCACCAGAGGAAAGTGTCACACCCACAATCCCCCAAAATCCAGAATTCATTATCCTAGCATATCATCCAATGTTTGGATGGTACGCTCTGTCTATCCGTCTGTCTAGGGATGGAAAGGAGTGCTAAGACGTAGCTGGGTGCCAAAAGTATGCTTCAATCCTCTCCAGATTCAGGAGGTAAACTGTGGATCTCTATCCAAGTCTATGGACCTTGGAACTCCATGCATCCGCACCACCTCATCCACGTAAATATGTGCTAAGGAATCCATTGCTCCCGACTCCTTGATCACTAGAAAGTGAGCTGATTTCGTCAACTGGTCCATAAATACCCAGATAACATCATAGAATCCATGAACCATGGGTAGACCTATGACAAAATTCATTGAGATGTCATCCCAATTCCACTCGGGAAAATCTAAAGGCATTAACAAGCCACCTAGAACACGATGTTTAGCCTTCACCTACTAACACACTAGGAACCTGGCCACGAACTCTGCCATTTCCCATTTTACACCGGGCCACCCAAACATACCCCTCAAGCCACGGTACATATTTGAAACTCTCAGGTTCACTGCTAGGGGTGAGTTGTGGAACTCACAAAGAACCCTCTTGTGCATCACCTCTGGAATAAACAACTTCCCTTGGAAAATCATATGATTCTGACCATCCTCTGTCCACCCTTCTGGAGCATCGCCTTGGTCAACCCGGTCACACATCACTTCAATCTCTATGTCTCCCCACTGAGACTCCTCCACCTGTCACAGTAGAGAAGATTGCACTTTCATCCGATACAGGCAACCTCTACCACCATCCATCCTCACATCCAGGTGTCGAGCAGCCAACTCCTCCATTTCCTTCCAAGTATCTGCTTACTCTTGAACCACATCCTTCAGCGACATCCTCCTCACGGAATCTACCACCACATTCCCCTTTCCTGAGTTTTAGGAGATCATGAAGTTGTAGACCTGATGGAACTCCATCCACCTTCACTACTGTATGTTAAGGTCTCGCTGGAAGAAGATATATTTCAATATTTTGTGATCCGTGAAGACCATAAAGAACTCCCTGATGAGGTAATGTCGCCACAACTTTAGTGTGACCATGACTACCACAAGATCTAGATCGTGGGTGGCATAATTATGCTAATGGGAACGTAAATGTATCAACCCATAAGAGATCACCCCTTTTCATTGCATCAGAACACTCCTGAGGCCTTGTCCTGAAGCATCATAGAACACCTCATATGCCACCCCTTATTTTGGAAACCTTGGCACTGGGGAACATACCAATATATCCTTTCGATAGCTAAAGGATGCCTGGAACTACCCATTCCACACAAAGGCCTGGTCCTTCTTGGTCATAGCTATCAAAGGTGCTGAAACTCGGGAGAAGTTGGGTACGAGCCTCCGGTAGTAACCTGGTAGTCCAAGGAAACTACGAACCTCTGCCGCGTTCTTTGATGGTTCCCAAGAAACAACTTACTCGACCTTAGATGGGTCCCTTACTATTCTCTGTTGGGACACCACATTCCCATGGAAGTCAACTTCTCATGTCCAGAACTTGCACTTGGACAACATCCCATTGATTTAGTGGTGTCAGGGGACCACAAAAACCGTTCTCAGGTGCTCAGCATGAACCTCCTCTGATCTCGAGTAGATCAGGATGTCTTCAACAAACATGAATACGAACCGATCTAGATATTTCTAGAAGACGTAGTTCATGAGACCCATGAACACAGCTGGATCATTCGTAACACCGAATTTCAAGACCAGAAACTCAAAGTTCCCATATCTGCACCTGAAGACATTCTTCGAGATGTCACACTCCCTCACCGTCAGCTGGTGATATCCTGACCACAAGTCAATCTTGGAGAACCACCTCTCCCCTTTTCACTGGTCGAAAATGTCGTCTATCATCGGGAGAGGGTAATGGTTCTTGACCGTTACCTAGTTCAATCTCCGGTAGTCTATGCATAGTCTGAGACCACCCTTTGCCTTCCTTGCGAATAAGACTGATGCACACCATGGTGACACACTTGTTCGAACAGAACCCATATTCATCAAATCATCAATTTGAATTTGAAACTCCCGAAACTCAGAAGGTTCCATCTAGTTGGGATCCATCGAAATATGACAGGCACCAGGTTGCAAGTCTATCCCAAACACAAAATCATGTCGAGGGGGTAGAGTCGCCACCTCCTCAGTGAATACGTCTATAAATTCACTAAAAATCCCTAAAACATCCATCATTTCTACATCCACCTACTCCACTGATAGTTTAGCTAAAAAGGAAAGGATGGGATCCTCTCGCCTTTCTCTCATCTGGAAACCATGCTCACCGATGAAAGATACACGTCAGCCACCCAAATATGAAAACACGACTCTTCCTCGGAAGCAGTCATTGACGGTACATTAAGAGAACAACTATTCAATCCATAGGACGACATCATATGGATTTATCTACAAAAGTAGAAGATCCCTGATAGACTGATGCGAACCTATAATCAGTTTACACCCTCAGAAACTTAAGATAAGTCAGTAGGACCTCTGACTGGTGTGATCAGCCCTAGGAAAAATGGACGTCTCTCAGCATCTAAACCCAGAGCATGGGCCAGACTGGGTGCATCAAAGGAGTGAAAAGAACCTATATCGAACAAGGCATATGCAAGAGTACTAAACAATATGATTGTACCTCATATGACTTCTGGCTTGACTAGGACTGCTGCCTCTACGGCGTAAAATAGCCCACACCTAGTACCTATGCCTCTCGGCTATCATCCACCGTCCCGACCATGCCCCGGTCGTGGTCCATGAGGAGCGTCCTAAGGTCGACCTCCCCCTGCAATGCCTACTCTCAGAAGATGGGAGATTACTGCCCCTACTACTGCTACTGAAAGGGACTAGCTAGAAACTATTGCTACTGAGGTGGGAGATGAACCTTCCCACCCTCTCTGTTCTATACTATGTTCGGGCACTGATTACAATGGTGACCATGGCTTCCATAGATAAGGAATCTCGGCCCTGGGCATGAAATGAAAGGGCTAGGGCCCAGTGATTAGAACTGGAACTGATGAGGCATGCTTCCCGCTGGTCAAAACCTAGAGGGCCCTGACGCTGGAGGCATGCTACTGACGACTTTCCCCTTCGACGATCCCAAATGGATTCCCTCTCACGATACACCTCCCAGTGTGTGCATACTCTACACAACTTTATCCTTCTTCTGTACCTCCAAGTATTTTTGTAGGGTGAAGGGGGTAACAACATACTAGAGTGATGGTCGAAGTGCCTCCTCCAAATGTTTCTCCTGAGACTCCTCATCCTGAAAGAGGATGGGTGAAAAGCGAAGGATACCCTTGAACTCGATCCCCAACTCTCTCACTGACATACTCCCATGCTGGAGAGAGATTAGTTCCTAACTCTTCATAGCCTACATCGTGGAAGAGAGGAATTCCATCCGAAACACCTTCTCGAAATCAGCCCACGTAACCTTAGCCTCCCTCTTCTCCCCAAGATAAAGCGTCCACCACTGATGCGCTGCTCCACGAATCAGGATTATAACCATAGGAACCCAGTACTCCATCGGAGCCCAGATCAAGTTGAAAGCTATCACCAGCTCCTCTTGTTAGCTCTCGGTCTCCATGTCTGAGTTGCTACCCTCGTACATCTTGAGGGTCTCCCGCTAAAAGGCACAAAGCGTCCTCTGCCACTGATTGTCCTCCTCTTCACAGTCATCTCTCTTCCGATCAGCCAATTAACCTCATGGGCCTCGGTCGCCCACACTACTCGTGGGTGTCTCCCAGGTGCCATAGCTATAATTTAAACAAGTATTTCCTAATCCTGAGTATTATAGAATATTGTTTTTAAATTTCCTTAAACTTCTTATTCATTTTAAATCCTGGAACAGCCATGAAACACAAGAACAAAAATCATTATGATGCATATACCTTCCCTAAGGTCTGTACCCTGCAATCAGTGTAGAATTACATGGTTATTCGGTAGGCCCATAGTCCTTGCATCGGATCATGGGGGGTCCCAAAATCCCATGTCCTAGCCGGTCTTCCCTATCCTATTTCATGCACCAAGATCACCAAACACTGTTTCACTGCCATCCAATGCAATCCTTACTGTGCCTAACCCCAGACTCCACACTATCTCTCAACCTTGCTCTGATACCATTCTGTCACGACCCACCTTCACCAAGATGAGGGAAGGGACATCAGGTTGCCAGATCCTTCCTTCTTCATGATGAAGGAGAGATAATGACCCAAGAGACCCGCCTTCAATATGACCCGGAGTGGTGAATATCACCAAGGGTTTAGATTCACACTCAAGATGGAAGGCATTACCATTTTCCTTTATTAGGATCAGGAGATAAGATAGTAAATCCCAACAACACCAAAACTAAAGGGTATGAGTAAAGATAAAATAAAACCATTCCCATATGCATGTTACAAAAGTAAATACCACAAGTACAAGGAGACTACAAAAGTAAAGTACCAAAGAAAAGTAAAAAAGTAACTACAATAGTCACAACATCCGAGTTAGTACAGCACCGCATGATCCCTGATGTCCTCCGGGAAAACTGAAAGCAGTTTTATTTACGTAGGGTGAGCATACATGTATAATCAGTAGGGAAAACCAAAGACTCTCGTGTGCAAGTGGGGAGGCATTCTAATGCCCAATGGAAAAAGAGGTAACCAAAGAACCTAGCCAAGAAAACTATCCACCCAAGCCTCACCAAGGCACACTCCCCAAATGATGCAAGTCAAGTAATTTATAGTAATAACACATCGATATTTGGGCACCCCACGCCACTTTCAAAATAGTTATTGAATACATCCAGTGCATCAAACCAATCCTTCCATTCTCATCATAGTCCCACTACCACTCCATGCCGCACATACCTGGGCCACAACCGCACATCCCGCCCACAAACACCTAGTCCACATCTACAATCCCACCCGCAAAGACCTTGTCCACAACAACTACTACCACGCCTAAAAAACTTGGGCATGATCCCGACGATTCTTTGGAAACAACCTACATGCACACACCTGGGACAACCACCAAAACTACCCCGCCCGAAGAATCTAGGGCTATAATGGTTCTCAAGCCATTATAGCCTACCCAAAGAGTCTTGGGATATTTGGGAAAGGGAGAAGGAAAGAAGATAATAACCAACCACTCATAGAAGTGTTTGGAAAAACACCATCCCCTGGAAATGGGGGTGTTCGGCACTAAGTGCTCAACATGGGTGGGGCGCAAATAAGAAACATAAAAACTAAAAATATATGAATAGGTAACAAGCACTCATCCCAACCTAGGGTTTCCAAAGCCATAATAACCACAACACCCTTGTTACTATTTATTAATAAAAGCACAACACTCACGACCAAGCCACAACTCATTCCCAAAACCAATTCCACATTTAAACCATTCTTGTTTTCACGTTTATGTGATCCCATTCAGGTGAATTCTACTCTAATGGGAAACTAACTGGAATAACCACAAGCTAGTGAAAGAGAAACAAGCAAAAAAAATTTAAGCATTCACACTCGGTTCTCGTGTGAAGTCACAATAACAAAGGGATCAGTGAGATCCATCAAAGTACAGGAACCAAACCATACCTCGAGATACAACCCCACACAGCTTCATATTCACAACCAACAACCGTTCCACAATAGAGAATACCATCATCATCCATGTATCCCCATAAGAATTGAGAAAAACAAACACACCAACTCCCAAAATAGAGTAGGGAAACTTCCAGGTTCAATCACATCATTCATTAGGATCGTCTTTCAGTTGGTTAACCGCGGTGGCCACACAAGTATTGATGTTCACTGGGTATCCATTTAACCAACTGGGTTTAGGTGATTAACCAATTTCCATGTTACAGTTATTTAATCATCACTGAAGACAAGGGTTCATTAGTTCACAATGAAATACCACCAATGACCATGATTTTCAGTGGGAATAGGCCTTCAAAATTCACAACATAAATATTCAAGGGTAAAGAACGTAGCAGAACTTCGACCACACCCCCCCCCCTTCATTCATTAAAAGTTTGTTTATTATCATTATTAAGGTTTGGTTTCATCCCTTCCCATAGAAATAGTAGCAAACCCACCAAACATGATACACATTAATGAGAGACAAAGTAAAATACCTACTTGGTTGATCAAGGATCGAAGTTCTTCTCTATGCTCCAAGAATTGGGGATGCACGACTTGTTGGGGAGGAACTCTGGGAACACCAAGGATGAGAAAAAAAACTCCAGCACAGGTGTACCACAAGACTTGGGAAGGAGGGACTCCATGCACACCAAAGAGATAAAAATACTATCCAAGAGGAAGAAGAAGAAGGAATTCCCTTGTGATATAAGGATAAGGTTCCACTGTTATGGGATATAGAAATTTTAACGGTTCTAAAGTCGGATCGTAGTTCACCACGTGGTTGGGAAGTTACACATGATGGAATAATTATTCATTTAACAATTCTCCTAGGAGGGGTGGTTATTACGACTATGTGTTAAACAATTTCTTTAATCATATGGAAACGTGTAAAAGAGGATGATCTAGAAGGTATAGGGAAGGGCGTGACACTGAGGAGAAAGCACACATTTTGGTAAGTTAAGTGTTTCTCAACTATTGGGGGATTTTAGATATTATTTATGGGAATTAAATGAATTTGAAAGGGGGAATTAAATCATATTTACATCAAAAGATATGTTGGATGATATTTAATACTCTAAACTAGAAATAAAATAATTAAGACACGGTGAGGACACGGTGCCACCGTCACGGTGTCACCCTCACGGTGCTAGTGTCATGATGTCACCCTTACGATGCCACCGTCAAAGGTTCCACCATCACGGTGCCACTGTGAACTATGTGTGACCATCACGGTGCCAACATCAGTAGTGCCGGCGTCACGGAGCCACCGTGACCGGTGTGAGACCATCACAGTGCCACCGTAACCCGTTCCACCGTCCCGGTGCCACCGTGACAGGTGACACCTTTTTGTGGAGCCATGTTTTATCAAATTAATGGACCTGGTGGGTCCGGGAAATTATAGGAAAAGACATGGACTATATTAGTATAAATAATAAAACATTAATTATTTCAGGATATTTACTTTGATTAGTAATACCTTCTATATAATCCTCCATATTTTCGAAGAAGAAATGATCTACATGAGGTGGGGCGTTGGTGTGAGAAAATAGAAAGAATAATTAAATTACTTGAGATCCATGACATTGTTAAAGTGTAAAGTATCACATTTATTCTTTGAGGCCCCATCCAAAGATGTTGGGAGTCAATGTTTTAGGGAATTTTTCAGGAGAACATATAATGGAATAACATTAATATCATATTCACCTAATAGTTATATCAAAATACTGTGTAATTATTAATGTTTTTGGAGATTCTAATCCTCTATACAAGAAATTTAAAATTCAAGTACGATGATTAATATTATGTTTTTCATACATAATTTTAACCTGATATATTTTAAAATGATAATTTGAAATATGATAAGTTTAAAATGGGTGTGAAACCAGTTATACAATCCCAAGATTTTCTATTGAGAATTCTTTGCCTTCATGGAAGTTGTTGATTGGGTCTTAGTGGTGGAAATACATTAGGATAACAAATCAAGCATATATGAATCCTATCCCATGGATAGTGGGAGTTAATGGAAATTTTCTAAAAATAAGTGGATTTGTGATTTGTTCAAATAGTGCAGTAGTAGTGCGTAAAGGAATCAATAATTTTGTTGTTATTCTTCTCTAATGTAGAATATATGTATATATATTTTAAAAAAATTCTATGGATTGGGAATGTGAACACATATTTTTCAATATTCATAGGGAAATTTCAATTTTTTGGGAATATAATATATTATTATATTTTTTAATAACAAATCATCGCTCAAGAAGGGGTGCATGTTTTTCCCCAAATTTTACCATGTGAAATGAAATTATTTGAAATAAAAGTGGTCCAAACCCTATGAGAATTGTTTGAAATGTTTTTTATCCTATTTATAGTTGATGGTGGGGGATCAAAATAAATTTTTTGGGAGGAAACTGGCTCAATCATTTAAAAGATATGTGTATGAGGTGGAAAAAGAGCTTCTGAAATTCGACTCATGATTGAAAATTGTCTGAGGTAACATTTGTATTAAAATATATATGAGAAATATTAGAAAATTGATTGGGATAATCTAATCCATTCATAACTTACCGTAATTTTGATCTAGTAGTCTGCAATATATTTATATAAACATCTTGGGATGATGAAAGAGTGTGACTTTTGATGTTATTTGTGAATTATCTTCATCTCCCTGATGTAGATGTCATGTTATTTACTAATTATCATTATTGATCTCTTCCACCTTATTCTTAAGATGAATTTTTTTGATCATATTTTGGTTCATTATTTATTGTTATTGTAATATGTTAAACATTAATTCTCCCAATGGATGGTCCCACCTATTTTAATGAAAATGATACCCATGTTCTATTTGGGAAGGCCCTCATATCCCAATAGTGAAAAAAATATATTTTAAGTATTATCTAATTTTATAAAGGCCAGTGAATGAAATTTTTGGAGTGAGCTTCCTCCCAATGTTAGCAATTTTATATTGGTTTCCCATATAAAATCTCTTGGTTAAATTTAAATGAGAAGATGAGTTATCTATTAATCTAGTACCCTAAATGAATATGATTTTATTATCATGATATATAATTGTTCCTATTATCCTAAAATACACGAGGGTTAAAATGTATGATTTGGAAGAAAATGTATCTGTTCTCCATAGTATCCTTCTAATGGATACCCTTTTCATTTTTTTAGAAGGTGGATGTGATATTTTACCCATGTAGATTATTCCTACATAGTGAGGGGAAACGTTTCTTTAATATGGAAGGGATCCATAATGGCTTACATGGTTGACACATAATTTATTTAATCACATGTCAAAGATATGAAAAATAACTAGATTTAGAGTTTTTGAAAATACACTTCTTTCCAAAAATGACATTAATAGTCTTTGATCTCTATCCTTACCCATTATAAATTCATAGAATTTATAGTGTTTATGCCTTACTCCACTCCCTATATAATATTCATTTATGGTGAATTTATTAGGACAATCCTCTAATATTCAACATATATGTAGTTACATACCTTATCAATCTCATTTTATTCTATCTTTCCCATATAGTTTATCCTTCCCCATGGCCATAGTGGGATACAGTTTATTTTGGATGATTTTTAAGTTACTATATTCTAGGATTAGGTATTTTAAACACATTGAAAGGGATATTTATCCTAACATTTTTGAATTTATATTAACCACTATAAATATCATTGATTATTGTTTTGTGGTATTTTATGTAATTTTTTTGAAGAGTGATATTGTGTTTATTATTAATTTTTTTATTTTAAATGGTAAGTGTATTATTTTCCATCAATGATAATTTTTATATATTTTAATTATTTTTACCCACGTTTTTTATATTAATAAATAAATTGATATCAAAATCATATTGTCAATATCTAAATTAATTATTTTGATCATATTTTTTATGAAATATATAATATATTTTTATTGATTTTTTTAAGGAATAGTTATTCATTATGATACAGTTTTGTTGGAGGCTTTCTAGAAACTGATTTTTAGGGGGAATTCCTCATAAAATGAAAATATTTTTTGATGTGAATTTAAATCATTTAATATTTATAAGGATTTATGTGAATCCCAAGTGAATATGGGGGGAACTTAGGAAAAGTAAAAGTATAGATTTTGGTGAAACTTCTAATAGCTTACTCAAGATAATATCACTCGAAGTTTATTTTTTTTGGATATATATTTTTCTCATTTTTTTGGATTCCACATTACTTAACATCTTATGGGTAGTAAAATATTTTTAAATGGGATTTATATTTTTACTAGGATATTTTGGAGAATTGAACATGACATCCTAACGAACATCCAATTACGCTTTTATGAAAATAATGTATTTTTATACAATTTTATATTATTTATAAATCATTATAAATCATATTCCGTTTTCTTACTCCATGTCACATAATTGTTAATTATAAATATACATTTATTTAAATCAATCATTCTTGGATTATCTTACAATAGGGTTCCATGGAACACACAATATGTTCCTACTTGGATAGTTTTGATAGTACACACTATACATCCTTCTATTTTGTATGGACATTAATTTTAATGATATAGGTAAATGTAAGGCATCACATAATGGATATACATAATAGTTTGTTGTGGGTATAGAATATATGACATGGTTTTATGTATTTCTTATGTCATATAGTGATAGGTAGTAGGTTGTTTAGTTAATTTTTTCATTCCTTTTGTAGTAGGCTTGTTTTATTGCATCACCTTATTAAATTATTTTTATGTTTTTCTTTTTATTTTATAATTGGAACATTTTATATTTAAATGTTATGTTATATATATATATATATATATTTATTGTGAATATTGATTTTATTCTATGATCACGTTATGGTTTTTTATGAGCTATTTTTTTAGAAATATTTTGTTATTTTCTATTTTCAAAATATTTATTTGGAATCTTGGCCTGAAATATATGAATAGGTAATGTATGGTCTAGAGAAG
Organism: Viscum album; assembly: GCA_963277665.1. Taxonomy (NCBI): domain Eukaryota; kingdom Viridiplantae; phylum Streptophyta; class Magnoliopsida; order Santalales; family Viscaceae; genus Viscum; species Viscum album. The sequence continues at coordinate 1,740,048,988 of OY728125.1, read as the reverse complement.
AACCCAGTACAATTGATTTGGTTATTTTATGGGAGATTCTATTCCCAATGTTTTTTATCAGATTCCTATGCACAAATTTTAAATGCATGAGGATCCGAAACTCCCATAGAGACATATCGAGGACCGGTCCAGGTACTATTTTAGGGGTATAATGGATTGGTTCATGCAACTATTGTTATGTAAGATCAACTCCAATGATACGTAATATATGTAAAATCAATTTTTTGGATATTTATGTATAATTCAAACATTTCAATGAATATGTATTAATAATTTTCAATATAAAATTCTAAACAATGATTATGTTAAATTTAAAAGGCATGTTCATTTCAATTATTATTTACGAAAGATTATGTTTTTTCCATGTTGAAACAAATTATTAACTGTGACGATTTTATATTATTCATAAATATTTAAATATCTTGATTATTAATGGATTGAGGTATGATACATGTTGATATTCATTCTTATATTTTAATAAATTGTTTTGATAATGAGAAAAATATTTACACCACATAATTATCTTTTCTTGTGAGCCTGTGTATAAATAAAATATGATGTCGGATTTGTAGAAATTTAAATTTATAATATTTTTAGAATAAGAAAAGTATTGTATAGAATTAAATGAGATGAAATTGACTAACCTTTATAGATATTTGACAATTTTTGAAAAAGTTTATATATTTCAATATATTAAGGATTTTAGATGATTTATTTTAAGATAATATGACTTTGATTGAAAAGAAACAAATATTTTAATGATGGTAATTCATCCACATCTAATGAAGACCAACATATTCACATAAATGGGAAATGTACAGTTGATTTTTTAGGAGTCTATATCGAATAATATGTATCAAAAAATAAAAATATAGAAAAACCCTGAGTGTAGTATATTACAACATAAATTATCAATGATGTGAGAGAAACATAGATAAACAACACATCTATCAGGGAATATATCGGGGATTGATGAAAATGGTTAAGAGAAGAGTGACATAAATGAAATGATTCAATATGAAGATTGATATATTTACTTCCAGTGTTCGTAATTTAAAGTAAGAGAGGAAGACACAATAGAATTACTATGTTTGGGCAGACAGATCGAATCTAAATATTCTATTTTAGACATTATTTTTATTTTTATCTGAATTCAGGTATAATACATGAAATATAACTGTAATGAAAATAATTGGATAGTTATTATGATATTAAACATCATCAAGTACGTAGTTTTTAATAATATTTGTGTTTTGAATTATATAATGGTTTGTTATCAATATAAATGTTCAAAGAGTTTCTATCTCAACTATATTTTATTTAAAATAAATAAATTATATGTTTGTGGAATTTTAACTACCATACACCTGAGGACTAACTAACACATTGAAATTATTCCTGGTAAATATATGTGCGAAATGTTCTTTTATATTTTTTATCTATATTAAATAAATATATACTAAATATGAGGATAGGTTTTAATATCCATTTTCAATAATCTGTGTAGTAGTGAATGGATGGTTTTTTAATTATTAAATAGTTTACCTCAACTTATTTTTGGTACACCATTTATGTGGAATAATAATTAGTTATAGAAAATATAGGTGTACCACTAATTAGAATTTATTTCATTTATGAATTATTATTTTTGTATTATCTTGTTGATAAAGCATCATGGTTTTTAGATTTGAATATTTTTCTGAGTTACTAATCAATAAAAATAAGTAGGAAACATCCTTTATGAAATTAATGATTAGGACTAAAGGGGATGAAAAAATTTGGGAATATGTCATCAAAGAGAAATTAAAAAGAGGATTTACCAAAACATAAAGGTAATATATATATAAATATATGTTTATATCAATAGATAACAATCTTATTTTTTATTAATGTAATATAAATGTTGATAATACATCTACCTAATGAAAATTGGATAAAAATATGACCTCTACATACTATAATTATATAGAAATAATATCAATATTCTATGGTGAAATAGTGATACTTAAATCAACTCGTGATAAGTTGAATGACACTTATACCTAAATAGACTCAATGTTTCTACTTGAATATGTGATTATTTAAATATATTTGAAGGATTTTCTTAAGGATGATATAGGACTATGTGGTGAATATCACATTCTTATTGAATTACAAGATAAATCATATATAATATTAAAATGAATCCTTTGGATATTATCTAATGTGATTGTAACACCTATTTCTTGTTTTTTGAGAGTCATTTATGAAGATATAATCTAACATGAATTAGATTATCAATTTCAAGGGAAACCATAAACACAAAAGGTGTTGTTTTTTCTTAATATCACTAAACACGTTGACAAAACATTTGATAATATTATCAATCTTTAAGAACATTATTCCAAAATTTCAAAACAATTTATTAAATTACTTTATGAAAATTTTAAATCTATGAATGGGATATAAGATAAGATCCTTTAATACTATAAAAAAATTGGTATCATTTTTGAAAAGATTTTTCAGTTAGAAATAAAAAAACATGAAAATATAGAATGTATTTTTATTAAAATAAATGATTAATATTAATCAATATAACAAGAAAATGTTGAAATGATGAAAAAATATTTTTGTGAATGTTTAAATTAAATTTATGGCTATAAGAACAATTATAGTCTAAATCATCATTTGTTTGAGGTTAAATTATGTCACTAAGAAGTAAAATAAGTTTAATATTCAGAATATTTGGAGAGAAATGTTGTTACAATGCATATTTTTTAAGAGTATCATTATAGTGAACGTCCACTAAATTTTGAAAACATATTAAAATTATAAAATGGTAAAACAACTACATAAATACAAAAAATGTAAAATTTGTTCTAAAATTAATTTTTTTTTCAAATAATACTTACACACATATTATATTCCATAAATAATATTTATGAAAAATATTGGTTGATAAAAGTTAAGATAAAACCACATCCACACCGATGATGTATATTTGAATTTTCACATCCCATTATATATAATCATTTATATAGATGGTTTCCTTAATTTTTTAATTCATGAGTCATTAATTAATCAAAATAAGTGTTTTCTGTATTTTTCAAGATAGTAGGAAGCCACTGAATATCCATTGAGTGTGATTAGCTTGCTGGTGATAGCCACTAGCTAGAAAGTGCAGGTTACAGAGCTTCAGCATGTTTGTAGGAGCCACAATCTAGTCATTTGATTTTTTGTAAAAAACTGGAGGACGAATGTAGGCCCATTCTCTCCACATGAACCCACCTTCCTATATGTAGGCTATCACAGGCTGGCCATTGGATACCCACTATATTCTAGTTAAATCTGCCATTCATGTATATTAGTATGTTCTTATTTATCATTTTTGTATAAAATAATCATTTATGTCCTCTAATATAACTCCCTCATCACTAATATGATATCCTTTGGTTTAAATTCATACCATGGATGATTTTTTTTCTCCCCTCTTTTTTTGATAGATCTTTATTCCAGTTAGATTATTATATCTCAATTATGTCTAATATTATATGTTATATCATATCTAATTATCTTTCTTCTCTTATTGTGAATGTATTTTATGTCTTATGATACTATATAACTTGATCGAGCATGTAACTGATGAAATAATTTTGTTTCCATTAAATATTTATATTTTATAATATTCTATTTTCCTTTAACATCATTCATCTATAAGATTACATGATTTTCATATATGTTGAGGTTGGTTCCTATATCTAATGGTCTCAACCTTGGAATGTCTTATGTTCATATGAAAAAAAATTTATTTTGATTTATAAAATTGAATGAATGATCATTAGGTATGATAAAGATAATGTTTTCCCCACTCATCGTATGAAGTTTAGTTATTTAACCCATTATAATTAATCAATTTGAACTTATTTTCTTCATTTTAATATTTTTTTTTGTGAATTTTAGGTTTAATTGTGGAAATTTATTAGTTTTGTATATTTCACATTATTATGGATCTTCTATATTTTGGGAATATCATTTACAATTTAAATCCAAATTGAGTGATTATTTCTAGGTAGGATTACCATTTTCATGGTCTCCAACATTTCATTCTAATGGTAAATCAAATTCATAACATACTGGATATGAAAAATTAATCATGTAGGGAACTTTTTCTGGCTAAAAGGAAAGGCCACACCTTATTAATTGAATCATATCACGACCTAGATACCTACAAATGTTTTGATTTTAGTGGGATTGGAATGAGGATCCCAAGCGTTATTCTCAAATTAAATTTAATGAAGAAATTCGGTCATTTAGCAATCCATTTAATGAGCTAATGGAGAGGTATTTAATGAGTCTCCTTGAGTATAAAAATTCATAATCAGTAATTTGAGTATAATTTTTTTCCACATGTCCAAACAATAATCATTTTTTTTGATTACATGAAAAATATATAGGGGGAAAAACATTATGAATAAAATTTAATAATATTAGACGATTTAATATAAAATTGAACTCAAAATTTTTGTAGAATAAATCTGAATGGATATATTTCCACCTCTCAATCCTATAAATATGGGTTCCCGATTCCATTCAATTTTTTCGAAGAAGGAGACGTTGGGGTTATGTTGGTGTATTGGAATTTGGAATTTCTTTGTATTCAGTATTTCTCTTTTATTAGTTTCAAAATTCTCTCTACTCCCCCCTTAAACATTATTACTACATACATTGATGGGTATATCCTTTGAGTGATCGGGGATGGGGGAGTTTCCCTTTTGTAATTCCAGGGACTTGTGATTTGATATAAATATATATAATTTCAATTTATTTATTTTCATTTTTGGTGGTTTCAAATTCTTGTAATGTGATCGTATTTAGGTTTTTGGTGTGATTCATATCTTTGGATGAATATTTTTATACTCTCTCAACCTAATGCAGTTAGCCTCGATCGAGCAGATTTTGTTAGATGGGGATTTGTCTAGTGATCGTTGACATGTGTGTGGAATAAGTGAGTTCTTTATAAATGTATAAGGATAAAATTACCGATTGATACTTTGTTAGTTTTTTGGGAATTTGTTTTGAATTTTCATGCACACAAGAGTGGTTCCCATTACTTCCTTCAACCACAGGTTACTGACAACTCGATTGAGGAGTCATTCATTTATCATTCTATTGGAAGAGAAGGGGAATGATTTATTTGTCCATGATGAAATTAAAAATGGTTATCCTAACATAAGCCCATCAATCTCTTCATCAAATTTTTTTCATCATTTATTTTTATTTCTTTCTTTTTTCCTCGCTGCATGAGATTCTTTTTTAAATAAATGAATTTATAATAATGATCCCCTTATTTCTATAAATTTGTGGTTAATTCTTGAATTTTTTGTGATCTTATCTTGAGAAAACCTAGGTTAGCCATTATAATACATTTTTAAATTAGAAAAATGTCATTTTTGTAACACACCATAAAAGACACATGTCGAAAAATGGTGTCATTTTTGGGGAAGAGGCACAAAAAATGTTTTAATTCACTATTTTCGTTTCATATTTTCAAATTATAATTTCCTGACTAGAACAATAGAAATTGAACCTTTCCCCCTAAATCTTGAAATTAATATAAAATAATTTAATCCACTTAAAAACTTTAACATTTAATCTGAATTTGAGGAAATTTCCCTTACAAAATCGATAAAAACATCATGTGGTCACTCTGAGCATGTCATCATGGATGGAAATTAAAAGAAAATACTTAGATACCTCTATGTAGTAGAACTACTTAATCAAAAAATTCTTCTTTCCATTACAGTGTTAAAAAATTTCTTTGAGATAAAACCTAACATTATTAAATTGTTCCAAAAATTTCATGGCTTTGTGGGAGAATAGAAAACAAACATATTATAGAGTTTAAAAATTTAGGCTTAGATTTTAGAACATAAGGATTCGGTGAGTAGCTAGAAAAGTGGAAGGCGTTAAATATTTAAATGGAAGGAGCTTCCAAAGAATGGTTGTATATCATACATCTAGGAGATGTGAATGATAGGAATGAAATCGTGTGATACTTCCTGATAATATTATCCCCCACCTCTAGAAGCACAACCTTGGGGAAGAAAATCTAGGCTATCAGAAATTTATCTATAGAAACCCTTTATGAGTACAGGAAAAGCTTAGAAAAGTTATGTGCCAACTGCACAAATCATGAAATTGAGGACCATAACATTATTTTATTGCTTTATAAAATCTTTATAGGAAATTATATAAACATTTTTGACACATAAAAAAGAGTATTATTTATTTAAAAGTCTCTATAAGATGACAAGGGTCTAATATAGATGATTTCCCAGAACATGCAATAGTTCTGTAAAAGTGGTTATTGAAGAAGAGGAATTATTGAGGTAAGAAATTATTATATATATCCTTTATGGAAAACTAAGACTGGTGAGATTAATATAATGGTTAGACATTTTTACCTGATACAAGTGGTGACTAACAAACACCTGCGATGGTACATGGTTTATGCTCATCATATGATCATTTCCCTGACTATTGTTCTAAAATATAGGGAATGAAAATTTTTGTAGAAGCATTTCATCTAAGGATGATAAAAAAAAATTAATTTGGGGATATCTTAACGAAGGTCAATATTGTTTTTTTATATCAGCAATATCAAGCTACACCTCCATTCAAAAAATAGATTGAAAAACAACTCACATTGTAGAAACAATTCTAAAACCCACTACTATGTGAACAAATGAAATGTTACAACAATATTTCTTACCACCAACCACCCACAATAAAAATACCCTATGAGAATAAATCCACTACTTCATAACCTTCAATTCAAAACCAATAACAGATATCTACAATTGATGTGTTGAAATATATAGTTACAGATTTGTCCAACAAGTTTAACGGTCTCATGGAATTCCTATCCAAAAATCTAATAAAACTACCTTCCCATAAAATAACGAAACAATAATAGAATTTTAGTATTATTCAAAAAATATGTGGAAAAGAAATATCGACATTAATAACCTATGAACAACCAACATGACCACCTGATCAGTGGGATAATGATGTTGGAATTATGAAAATTTAATAAAATTTCATTAAGAATAAAAAAATAAAAGTTCTGGGGGATAAGGATAGGACAATGAGGGAAATAATGAAAAAAATTAATATCAAAAAAAAGTTATAAGAAATACTTACCCCCACCATTTTTATCATGGATTATTGAATCAAAGAGATTTTATGAAGAATCACTTCAAAAACAAATTATTGGAACATTCCATAAAGTGGATATTAATATCATTATACTTGAATAACTCAAAAAGATTATTAATTATTTTAATGTTTTAAAGGATCCTTAAAATAATAAAATGTATCATTAAGGGTATGACATGATTCACTTTTGAAGTAGTGTCTTAGCCTTTATCACACAATAATTTCCTACCAAATGTCAATATCTTGTGATGATTTCCATTCCATGAACAATTGGATATTTATATTTATATAATTATTTTTGTGTTATAGGTGTTTAAATTAATGTATTAACACATGTAGTATAGAATTATTTTTAGATGGTAGAATTGAATTCCATAAAAGTGGTTGTCTAACTAGTAAATAAATCCATAGTCTTCATGATAGGGGTTTTGGAGGATGCACTTGTGAAATTCAGATTTATTTTATTCCAAGTTGACTTATTTGTGGTAAATATGGAAGAAGATAAGAGAATGTCACACACACCAATAATTTTGTGGATACCATTCATTAATATGTCCAGAACCATCATTAATGTCCAAGAAGGGATGCTCGCCATGGAGTTTGGAAATAACATTATACTCATCAATATATTTGAATCCATGAGGCACCTATCTGATGATCACTCACTCTATACGCTCTCCATTGATGTTTCTAAGAATACAATTGAATAGTCAGGTATTTTTTCTGAATTATTAGCATTGAGAGATAATTTTTCCATTGAACCTATCACTGATCATGTGGATGACCAAAACATAGAAAATTATGATTTCATGTACCAAGAAGAGGTAAAACCTGATTTTGTTAATGAATTTTTAAATGAAGAGAAAGATGATATAATGTATGATGTGAGGGAAGTGAAAATTTTGGATGTAGGGAACGTTATATTAATTTCATCCCATGAGAATCCCCCTAATCTAGAACAAAATCAAATCCCCAAAGATTTGAAATATGTGTACCTTAGGGAGGGATTGAAATTACCATTTATATTTGAATATAATTTCTTTTAAACCCATGAAATATATTTGTGTTTTTTTAGATAAATAATGTCAAAGAAATAGGGTAGATCTTAGGTGATATACCAAAAATAATCCCATACATATGGTCACATAGAATTCTTCTTGAGGGAGATTCCAAAGCGATCAGATTTCCACAAATGAGGCTAAATCCCACCATGATGGAGGTTTATAAGAATAATATTAAGGTGATCATGGATGATATCATTTTATAACACTTCTCATATACAAAAATTGGTCACCCAATTCATGTAGTTCAATAGAAACTCACTTAGACACTACGATAAATGAAAAAATGAATTAATTCTTGTGGGATTTTAGAATACATGGGGATTGTGCCTTTATTTTATGATAATAAATCATGTCACTCAAAAAAGAATTTAGCGACCCCCTTCTTGAAAAATGATATAGTGATTAAAAGGGATATATCCATATTGATTTTTTGATGGATTTTAATATTATTTTCAAGTACCTATAACACCCATGGATCAACATAAGACAACCAGTACATGTCATATCAACACTTTTTCATCTAAAAGGATACCATTTGGATTATGTGATGCTCTAGGTAAATTTTTCAATAGAATTGTAAGTATTTTTTTTCACAATGATTATTTCTTGGAGTTTTTCTTGTTGATTCCATAATTTTTAAAAATTCATTTGACCATTGTTTGAAAAATAATGAAAAAGTTTTAAAAAATTATATTGAAAGTAATCTAGTTTTAAATTTTAAAATGTGTAATTTAATGGTTGTGAGAGGAACTTTTCTTTGTCATGTCATTTCAAAAAAATTGAATCGAAGCATATAAATTAAAATTGAAGTGATAAATTCATTTCATTACCCATTTTTTTGAATTATGTTATATTTTTTTAGGTCATGAAATATTCTATAGTAGTTTTATCCAAGATATCAGTAAGAAATCTCTTCATTTATATATATTTATTTTGAAATATGTGGATTTTGATTTCAATGGTGCATGTAGGGAATCCATTGATGAGCTGAAGAGAAGATTGATTACATCACCAGGGATGCATCCAACAAATTGGAAATAACCATTTGAGTTTCTATGTGATTATTCCCACCATGTTTTTGGATTGATCCTCTCATAGAGAATTGACGGAAGTCCACAAGTCATTTTCTATTCTTCGAGAGTCATATAGGTAGATCAATTTAATTACACAACAATAGAAAAAAGTGTTTTTAAGAAAAATTTTTCTTTTGAAAATTTTAGATCATATTTTCTTGGAAATAAAGTCACTGTGTTTAATAATAATGCAGCTCTTATAAACTTGATTAGGAAGGATGATGTAAAACTATGGGTTTTTAGATGGATGTTACTGTTGGAGTATTTCAACATAGAAATAATGGACCACAAGGGTTATGATAATAGAGTGTCTAATCCCTTAAGTAGACATCCCACCACTATTAAAGCTAAAATTCAAGAAAATAACAACTAAATGATCACCTTCCCAGAGAGAAGTTGTACTTGATTGAAGGAATAGTTACTCGGTAAGCTAACATGATCATTTATCTGGTAACATCTTAGGTACCATCTCATTAAAATTCCAAAAAAAAAACTAAAAGATGAATCTAGATATTATAATTGGGATGATCCATTTCATTGGAAGATTATCAATGACCAAGTTATTAGAAGATATTTTCTAGATAGTGAAATTGATTTTGTACTTGATTTTTGTCACACATTATCTTGTGGAGGCCACTGTAGACCTTTAAAGATAGCAAGGAAGGTTTTATAATCTAGAAATTATTTTCCCACCATTTTTAATGAATCTCATGAATTTTTAAAAAGGTTTAAAATGTATGTTTTATGGATGTATTTCAAAGGGACAACAATTTTTCCATAATACACTTCATTTTTTGTTATATTTTTGAAGTTTAAAGGAATTATTTTATGTGCCCTTTCACAATGTAATTTAAAAATACTTATATATTATTGTAGTTTATTATGTTTTCGTATGGGTGGTAGAAAAATCCACTAAGACATATGATGCTAAATTTGTTTGTTATTTGTTCAAGGATAACATATTTTGTTGGTTTGGAGTGCTCAAAGACACCATTACAGATCAAGGGATTGACTTTTCTGTAAAATAATGGATCTTTTACAAAATATGTATGGTTTTCTTCATAAAACATTAAATACCTTCATTTATAAAATAATGGTCAAGTTGAAGTTTCCAATAGGGAAATAAGAGGAATTTGGAAATGACTATAATCCCAAACATTAAGGATTAGACCCAAAGGATGTAGGACACATTTTGGACTAACATGATAGCCTACAAAACCAAGATTATAATAATTCCATACTTGTTTATTTATGGGAAACATTTTTATCTTTCTGTGGAATTAGATCATAAATAGGAGGATGTATTTGGATTTTTAAATCATTAGGAAAGAGATAAGATTGTATTTATAGGATGTTGGTGATCATTAAAGGGGTTATTTTAAAGACTAAAGGATTTAAAAATAGAGAAAAAGAGTGGATCATGATAATATTATCCAACTAAACTACTTCTATCTTAGTGGCAACGTGTTGTTATTCAATTGAAGTCTCAAGCTAATTCCTGGTAAAATTAATTCTAGATGGGAAGGTCCATTTATAGTTACTCATGTATATCTTATTGTTTTTGTGCAGATTGTAATGTATGGAGAGTAGGAGCCATTCAATATTATTAGAAATAGGATTAATAAATTTCATTATACCATTCCATCATATTTAGAAGAGGATATCATACTCATCCAAATTGTTTATTAATAAAATCTACCTTGTTGTACCTCTCCTTTACAGATTATTTCTTTCTGTGATTCATTTTAAAATTTTCTTATATGTTAAAATATCTTTTAAATAATTTATGACACTTCAACAATTAAATATAGTGGTGGTAACATTTTTATTTTAGAATTTTGTTTATTTATTTCTTTTTTTTAAAAAAACAATTGTGTGTTTTTAAAATTATTTTGTGTTTATTTTTCATTTTTATTGAAACTTATGTTATGAAATGATTATATTTCCACCTCTTGAACCCCATGTCAACGAGTGAACCAATTTATTTTATTAATATAATAATAATGTAATTATTATAATGATTTTTTTTTCATATAGAAATCATTGATAATTTCGTGAAAATTGCAATGATTTTTGAATCCAATGCCACATCTCATTGAGTTTATATTTGAAATAACTTTCTCATAAGACTTCATAACCCAATTTTCAGAATATTAACATAAACCCCAATTATTCATAGAACCAAAACATTATTTCTTGGATCATAATTTAATTTATTCTTATCAAAACATGAGGGTTTGAAGTCCTCTTTCATTTAAGATGTGTGAATTACATTTGTTTTAAACCCCTATTTTCATGAGAATCCATTTCATTCATTCCATCCATATAAATTTCATCCTTTTATCCCATAGAAGTCATAAAAAACCTATTAGGTTAGCCACATTACAAGCCAATTTTCCCTATCCAACATTCTATTGATGCAAAATTACAAGAACTATTTAAAATTAAGTATGTTGGACATTGTCTTTTGTTATTCTACCTCATTTGGTCATACTTTGGGTGGAAAATAAAATTCTTAAGAGATGTATTTATAATAAAAAAAATTAAATACATTCAATTGAAACCTATTAGTTTTCAAGATCATTCATGATAAAATAAGTTTTACCTTTCAACAGTTTCCAATATAGAAATAAATCGATGTATATCAGAAGATTTCAAGAAAAATATTATTCGAGAAGATTTAAATATTTTTATCCTAAAATGATGAATGATGAGAAAGTTCATTGAGCTTTCATAACAATTTAACTTATTTTATACCATCAGCTATGAGGAGGGGACCAAACTTCTGTGAATGTTAGAATCTTACAATTTTTCAGCAAAAAGAGCTAAACCCTCCTCATTTGGCCTGATAATTTTTGACCTCTAAATCATTACAACAAAAAGCTACAAAAAAGTTGAAAATAACTCATGATAAAAAAATTCCTTTAATCAGATCGGGTGGATATGTATGAATATATCAAGACTGTGTGGAATCCTTCCTGAGTTTGGATAAGAAAATCCTTGTTGAAAATTTACATTTGTGAGATGAGAAAAATTCAGGTAATGTATGTATTTTGTGTACATAAGATGAAAAATTATGTGGAAATATATTTAAGGATAAATATTTATAACATTAAATAATGATTCATTTTATGAGTCATCATTGATTTTTTTCTCTATGTGTAATTATTGGATCTCATGGACATGTGTTTTGAATTTTCTTTGATTTGAGTGTGATTCTTACTTGTCATGGAGTCCAATTAATAAGTGTGGGTGAATTGATATAACTAACATTTAAATAATTAATCATATGATTTTAAATGGTTTAACCCCTATGAGTTAATAAATTTGATATTCTTTTCATTAGTTTAATATTCTTGTTGAATTTTGGGTATAATTGTGGAAATTGATTAATTATAGAAATTTATAATTTTTTCTAAATCATTTATATTTTGGGAATATTTTTTACAATTTTGTTCTAAATTTATTGATTATTTTTTTATTTTGACCTTTTTTGTTGGATCTAACATTTTATTCTAAACCCATATAATATTCTAAATACACTATCCCACAAAAATAAATCAATTAAAGAAAATTTTCTTGCAGATACGATGGACCCCATAAATAATTAATATATGTATCAACATAAAGATGTCAAAATTTTGATATTATAGATTTATTAGAAATAGGAATCTATGAATAATTCGAACATTAAATTTCACGAAGACGTTTAGTCCTTAAGGAATCAATTTAATGCTCTACAATGGAGGGAGTTTAGTGGTATCCCTTGGTCAAAAATGATTTATTTAGTAATTTGAGTATAGCTTTTTTAAAATTTTCCACATATTCTAATATTTTGTGTGGTCATGAACCATAGATATGGTATGAAAATTTATGGAAACAACTACAAGATATTTTCCCATTTACAATTCCAATTGAAATCAAATTTTTGTTGAATGAATATGGAGGGAAACATTTCCACCTCTCAACCATATAAAAATGTGTGTCCAATTCCAGTCAAGGTTGTTCATGAAGGATAAGGAGGGCTAAACTGGATAATTGTAACCATAGATTTATTTTTATTTCCTCTTTTCTTTTATTAGTTTAATAATTCTATCATCTTCCCATTTCATCCATATTACTCTTCACATAGGGGGATCTTTTGAGTGGTTGGGGAATGTGAGTTTTCCTTTTGTAATGTTGGAGTCTTATGCTTTAATGTAGAACTATTTTTATATGTATTGATTTATATTATACTTGTTCAAAATTAACTTAATTAAATCATACTTATAGTTTTTCTATCATTCATTTTTATAGCTTTGTTTGATGATTTTTGAACCCCCTCTGCCTAGTGCAGTTTTTCCAGATGAAGTAGATTGTGTTTGGTGGTGAGTTTCTAGAGATAGTTGGAAAATATATTGAATAAGTTGATTATATATCTATTTATAAGAATATCAATTACTTAATGGGATTGTATGATTTTTTGGGAATGGTTTATGGATACTCATGCACATTGGATTGGTTACCATTGCTTCCTTCAACCATGGGTGATTGAAGAATTGATCAAGGATTATTTCTTTTATCATTCAATAGGAAGACTGGGTTGATGAGTTTTAAGACCATTATGATTTTTTTGAATGTGATCCTACCAAGACCCTATCACTCCATCCATTTTTGTTCAACCTTTTTTTATTTCTTTCTTATGTTTCACTTCATTAGGTTATTTTTAAAATAAAAAAATATCCAAAACAACCTATAATTATTTATATAATTTTAAGGTGAAATATTCATTGTTCACTATTCATATCTAAAGAAAAACTAGTTTACCCACTCTACTACATTTTAATATTATTAAATATTTGTTTTTGTCACACCCTATGAGAGTCATGTATTAGTGGAAATGGAAATCGATATCAAAATAGGGCTTCCATGGAATGTAGATTTTATTCACATGAAGTGTTTGATAAAGTAACTCAAGAATGGATTTGATGTAGAAATGTTTTTTAATCATGTAATTATCATTTTGAATTTATATAATATGTTTTATAATATTTGGGTAGTAAAATTAAATTTCTGTTCAATGAATAATTTTCATGAAACATGAATCTAGTTTCCTGAATGTAATAATGATGTAAGAGAACATTAGGAAGTCCTTGGGGTATTTGAAGAAATTAAACATATATTGGTCTTAGTGGAGTAAGATATCACTTTTGTATGTTTTCATTATTTCACAGGACTATTGGGTAACCTTTACTGGGGAACTGAGGATTATTGAGTTATTATTCAATTATTCTAGCTACTATTTATTTGGGTACCTTAGTTGTATAATCCCCACATCATGGATTTCCATTTTGTTAATTATAGATATATTACATAAATTTTTATATGATATTTTTATTTTCGCAATTGATATATAAATTTATGTTTGAAAATAGATTTATTATTCTATTTATTCCTCATATAAAATATTTGTTTCATATTTCATTTATTATTTTAATATTTGATGTTTTCTTAAAGAAAAAACATAATGATTTTACATAGGAAAGGGATTTGTTTTTAAATTATTTTGAAATATATTTTATACATGAACTAAATTATTTAAAATTAATTTCATTAAATTGATTCATTGGTGGTTTCATATTGAGATTTATTTCTCATAACCTATATTAACTTTGGGTGTCTATATACATTATTTTATAGGATATAGGTAAGTGGAATAGAAACATATAAAAGAAAACTACCCCATATAATGTTACCTTCAAATGGGTTTGGATGGAAATTGATATAGTAATAAGGATATATAACCATTGGTTAATTTAGGATCCATGTTGATGGAATTTATGTTTTATCATCAAGACACTGTTATCTGGTTATTATATGTTACCTTTTTGGTTTTTTTTGTTTTTATATATGATGTAATTTTGAAAATATACAACAATTATATAATTGTTTCTATATTATCATTTTATTTTTGATGGTGAAATCATTCCAAAAATCTATTTAATGATTCCATGATGTTTTTCACCAGCTCATAGTGATTAAAAACAGACACTAGGTCCGGTGAAAGGCCAAGTTCGGTAGCATTTTTTCTTGACCCGAGTTGTTCTATTGAAAATGGGAATCAAATTATGGTTAGGTTATCATTAATATTTGTACTAATTTTTTAATTACCCTCATATATCCGGGATGTTGATTGACTGAAGATAGGAATGTTTGAACTCGAGTATTAGTTTGGGAGTATTCATGGATACCTCACATTCCTGAAAATGTCAACTTACCATCAAAACTCAAGGGATTTTTTCGGATACCTGTTTATAGTATTATCCTTTTAGGAATAAATATTCTATATTTATTTTACAATGAAGATGTTTAATCTTATTATAAATGTCTTACTTCTTATTTTTTATAGATTATGTGTCTTCTAAGAAGATGATATCAAAATTATATAGATGAAGCTATGAAGTGATCCATATAGGATAATCCTTCAGTTTTCTTTGTTATAATGAAATGTGTAGTTTAAATGGTCTATTAATTGGTCAATGTAGCCAGTGTTTAATTAGAACAAAGAGTAGGCCATTATTTATAATTCATAAATCTGTATCCATCAACCTTTAATGGGGACAGGGGACATTATGAATAAGAAGAATGGATCAATAATATTGACTTGATTAACCACATCATGATTACACACGAAGACTCTGAGTTAGGTATTTCTATTTATATTCATAGAGGTCCATGATTAAAATGGTGGAAGTATATTATGAATGTTTAGTTTTAAAAATATCTACTTGGGTCCACTATTATGAAATCCTTTAGTAAACAATATCATCCTAGGACACTGAGTTGATTCACATATCACCATAAATTATTCCCAATGACATTCTAAAATAGTAGATGTTTAAAAGGGATTTTATGCCTAATATTCAATCTAGGATAATTCATATATAGCTACCCATCTTTATGAAAGTTAAAGACATTGAAGATATGCATTAGATATATATTTCTAGATTTTTGGTCTCTTTGAAGCATTGAGGATGTAAGGAAGATTCCATTTTTTTGGCCGGAAGAGGAAGGAAGGAAACTAATGCCATGTAATCGATAGGGTTCTATAACAGATGTTTGGTTAGAGTACTGTGGTCAATTACCAATATTGGTGACTGTTAGAAACCAAAAATAATATTACTAATTCCCCCAAAAACTATTAATCATGTAGGAAAATTATTCATATTCAACATTTTTGTAAGTGAGTATCCCATGTAGTTGAGAAGGATCCACCATCACCTTGGCTGTAGATTTTAGATCTGACACAAAAGGGGTAAGATCTCAATATCATGCAATAGGTGATGGTAAGGATAAAATAATGAGTATAATGAGGATATAAATATCAATGTTGTAGATTGTGAACCATTGATGTGCGACGTTAGACCAGCTACTATGAGATGTATAGTGTTTATTGCATCTCATATGTTTATGGAATTATTTGATTTTTTAGAAACTCATTTCTCTAACATGTCCAATAATATTTATTTATTGTCTTTGTATTTAGAGTTTATAGATTTATTAACAAAACATTATAATCATTTTGGAAATATATTGTAAGTGGGTTTAATATGATCTAATTGTTGAGTATAAATTTATGGCCGTTAAACCATTATATAAATTTTTTCTTTGATCATGACTTATTTAATATCACAAATGGTATAGATTAGATAATCATATATAATCGTTAGGTTAATTTATCACATCCTTTGGACCAATTCCTATATTCATATTGAGTCACTCATTCCTTCTTGGGTGTTTGCGATCCTAGATCTACAAGAGGAGGCCTAATTTCCCCTTGGGTTAAGATGATCTCATGCTAGTTATCAGAGATGTTTCATGATGCATTTCTTCCATGACTTAGGGAAACATTTATAGTAGTTGTTAGTGAGTATGCATGTTTTTCTATAGATACTTTATTAGGGATGATAAAATAAAGGTATTTCCTATTTTACATAATCATACATATGATGATGAGGAAGTTTTCCATGTATTTATATCACATTGAACTGGATGTAAAGAAATATTTAATGGCTAATATTAAAATATAGTGGCTAAAGTATTTATTCATTATTAGAGTTTCACCTTGGGAATCATTTATACTATTTTTCAAGAAGGTGGATTGCAGTCTTAGGATTTAAATTTATCACTGAAAACTAAAAAACTTAACAATTGAGAAAAAATATCCTTTCATAAAATAGATGAAAATTTTGATCATTTGAATGGGTCCTAGTGGTTTTCAATTACTGATATCAGATTATAGTACAATCAAATAATGGTCCAAGAGGATAATATTCCTAATATCGAATTCATGAGTATATTTGTTCATTACAAGAATACAGTCTTTTCATTTGGAATTATAAATAATCGTGTAGTGTTTATGGATCTAATAAATATAATATTCTATTGATTTGTGGTTTAATTAATTTGTGTATATACGAATGGTATCCATAATTATTCCATATTTGAGTAGGTTCATACTGTTCATTTGACTATCCTCCTTGGAATCATTAGAGAACTATATATATACAAGAATCTTTCCAAATTTCATTTCATCTTTTAGGATGTAAAAGTTATGTGCCATTTGGTTTCTAAGAATAGTTCCTTATTAGATACTAAATTGATTATGGTTTTGATGTATTCCTAGTATACTAGAAATGTGTTTTTAATATAGTGATTCATGGGGTTAGCTAGAAATTATGGGTCTGTTAATCAATGATTTTTTAAACATACATCTCTAATGAAAGAGTTTGTGCATAGGTGTGTGACGTTATATATATATATATATATTCTATATAACTTTTTAGGAGTATAAATAAATTTTAAAAATAGCCTTAGTCATGTTCATTCTTGGGAATAATTTTTCAAATGATGTTTACTATGATTCCTGAGGTATGTGTTTCGGTTGTGTACTAATATTCGGGAGATAATTAGTATCTTATGGATCTCTTTAGTTATTCCCCAATGAGAAGAACTATCATATTTAGGATATTCATTTGATGGTAGTGTTGCATGATCTTAAGACGTCAAATGACTATATCATTAGGGACATGGTTATAGTGTATTCAATCTATAAGATTGAGATGTATATCTTTACTCATAGGGATATGGAGATGTTAAGGAGATTCTGATTAAAATATATTCATACATTTGATATTGATATTTGATATTACCCTAGAAAATTAAATGTTGATGTAGATTATATGAGTATAAAATTATTTTCTCAGTGAGTAAGGGAGTTAGTGGAAGTGTATTTCTTGATTGGTTTATTTTCTAAGATGCAGTTGGATGATGGAAGAGATAATGTATAGGTATTCCATGATATTTCTCTAGATAGATCATTTATTGACCTTCATATTCATCTTGTAATGGATAAGGATTTATAATATCACAACTTCAGTAAGACTCTTTGTAGCGACCCGAAGCTTGACGTACATGGACATTACATTACTTTTGCGGAATACTTAGTACATAACAAAAACACACACACAAGGATCGTAATAGTTTAGTGTCTTTGGAAACTCGGAATAAAATCTTCTAATCGTGGTGAAAGATCTTCAACATCTCCCATAAAGATATTCTTTTTTTTTACCTAAAACCTTTCTTTATATCCTGGGGAAAAGAAAACATAAAAGGGTGAGCTCAAATGCTCAGTAAGGGTAAACAAAAGAAAAATCAATCACATCATATTCATAAGAACATAACTTTTGGAAATCTTAACCTGCAAAAGAGAGCATAATTTCATAACATGGGATAAATCATAGTAGTGAAATGAAATCCCAATAATCATAACTTAAAACATGAAACATTGTGGCATACACACATAATCATAGAGAATCATTTCTTGTTAGTCAAGACTCATTTCCAGGACTATCTTAGTGGACAAAGTCCCTTTCTGAATCGAGTAACCCTCGTTTCAGTCCTGTTTCACTGAACCGGTATAACCTACCGTTCCAGCCCTGTCTATCTCATGAGATATAAAATCTTTACCCAATGCATTGGAGGGAGATATAGGTCCCACCCATCTTATAATGAATCCTTTCTTATGTGTGCCACAAAATCATAAATCATACATCATCGTATAACACATGTAACTAAAATGGGATTCTTGAAACCTCATGACATCATAAATCAATTCATATAAGATAAAGGAATTCATAAAAATAATTCCATCACAACATGATCAAATCAATTTAATAATAGGGATAAAACAGAACCCTTTATTATCTTAGATGGAAAATAATTTTGATAAAACACTTGAACTCCATTCTTGAGGAAAATATCCTTTCTTCTTCAAAAACATTTTTCCTTTCATAACATGTCATACAACTTTAAAATAAAAGAAGTTGATTAAAAATAAACATGAAAACTTGTAAAGGAAGCTTCTTGGAAATAATGTTTTAAAAATCCATTCATGCAGTATATGTTAAAAAAAACATTCTTCGTACTATTGTCGGAAAAGTCAAAAAGTACCTCGTACGGAAAAACGACAAAAGATTCCTTTCATATTCTTTACTAAAAACTCACCTAAGGGTAAAATTGGATTTAAACTATTGCAAGTGGATGGAAACAATATTACATATTGAGGGAACATGGATGTGGATGATAAAATACACCCCAGTAAATACTTACGAATAAACAATCTCGGATAAAAATGAGATTGTGATATTTCCCTTACCTTAGGTCCGACTTGCTTTGTACGTGTCCGAACCTCCTGTATAATGATTTAAATCATGTTATTGACTTATTACAGAATCATATTCATTGTTATGATATCATATATGGTTCACTTATGACATTATATTACCGGTTCTTTTGTAAATTCTATGTTAAAGAAGCGTTTTGGGTAAAATCGTTTCATTTATCGTAGGTGTTCTGACTTGTTGTTCATGACATCATTATTACTTATATCATGATTTACTTACTTCCAGAATATAAAATATGATTTATATATCATATATATTCAGTATATATATATATATATATAATAGGTAGATAAATAAAATGAAAAACACCGTTCATGGAGACGGTAGTCCGTACGTACGCATGAACGCTGTTTTCCTTTCCTTATTGTCTTGAAATGGAAGTAAGTAGATGACATACATCTGTATATATATACATAAATCCAGTAGCTTTATAATGTCATATATTTCATTATTATTTCTTATATATACATTATAATCATTCTTAAATGGTTAACATGGAGAATGAATCTCATCGCGTCGTGGAGACGGTATTCCGTACGTACGCACGAGCGATGATATCATTTCTATAAATATTGAATTGAATTGGAGTGGATTATACAATATATCATAATCAATATGATGTTGTAATAACTATGTATAGTTATTCATTACACCATTATACCCATCCATGTAAGGTGGTGGTGGAAAATAGATTACACCACGGCGTGGAGACGGTATTCCGTACGTACGCACGCGCGGTGATTTCTTTTTCCGTAGGATGGATAGATGGTGAAATAGGGTTGTTTAATACTTATAATAACATATCAGTATATGAGTGATACTTATGTTATTACTTCATAATGAAACAACCTAATAAGAAGAAGTGGAAGAAGAAATAAAGATGAAAGAATTGGTAACGGTAATTACCACTTCTTTGAAGCGCCTCTTTGAGACCTCCTCTTAGGGCACTAGAATTGGTATTTGAGGAAGACCAGAACCTCTAGGATGTTTCTAGGGAAGTGGAGAAGGGATTTTGGCAGGGGTTGGCCGAGCTTGAGTGCTCAAATTGGTGTGAGGAGGAGGGGGAGGAGGTGCCCTTTTATAAGGGAGGAGAGGGGCACCTTAGGAATACCTCAAAATATTATTTTATATTAAAGTTAAAATCAGTTTATAATGGTTCCAAAGGGTCTTATTTCGAAGCTAAAGTGGGGATGGGTCGAAATCCTATCAACTAATAGGATTTAGACAAGTTTAGGGTATTATTTTAACCTTATCAATTAGATTTAACTCTAAGTTAAATAATTTAACTTTTACCGTGTCTTTTTGTTTTCTTTCACTATATGGTTAATAAACTTACTATAACATGCCAAACGAACCCCAAATTGTATATTATTAATACATATATCCTTATCTAAGTCATTTGGCCGAACCTTAGATTTTTAGGAATAAAATAACAATTAATAATATAATATTTGATTTAAAAACTATTTTGTGTCAATTTTGACACTATTTGATATATGATTTTTGTGAGAGTCATAACAGAATTATATGTTCGAACCAAGTTGATTAAATCAACACTAATATATCATAGTAACCTAGAAAATTAGTGGAATACATAAAAAGTCTCAAATTACATTTAGTTTGGTGTTTATAACATCAATTATGTCAATATTTCATTAATAAGATAATTACTGCATCATCTTTGTGTCATAAATAAATTAACTTATTTGATGTCTAAAAATATCAAATAAAATACCATCATGTAGTAAATATTTTTAGCTTTCTAATGAATATTTACAATCGAATTTATCTTATGTATTACCCCATATTAAAAATGATTTACTTATTAAACTTTGATTTTAACTATTTTAACCCTTCTTTAAATAAATTAATAATAAATGTCCAAATCTAATCCAAGTGGGCCTAAATGGTCATATATTATTCCTAAGTTTGTTTTTTGTCGAATTAAACTTGTCCAATAGAATTAGGACATGTTTTAGGGTAATATTAATATCATATTTACCCTTAGTTACCCTATTTACTATTAACCGTGGTAAAAAAAGTAAAAAGTTACTATTCACCAAAAAATTATTTTGATCTCATTGAACCACATTTTAGTCCTTGATATTAACCATGTCTCTCGGATTTTCGAAATTCCATTCACAAAAGCGGTAAAATTAAGTTTTATGCAAAATTCAGTTTTTAACCTACCACTTAGTAGTTTCACTATTCATCAAAAATTGATGTTTTTCAGAACAATGCCAAAATTTCATCACAAGCTATATTTCATATTCCGAATTCAAAAATGAAGTCTATTTTACCAAATTCATAACATAAAAGTTGCATTAATTAATTTTATAATTAAATCCCGCTGTTAAAACAAATAGCGTGTTTTTAAGAAACAATATCTATCAAAAGATTGACACTTGTTTATGTCTAGTTTAAATGTGAAATTACATCCAATGACCAACATTGTATTAAATTGTAAAAATATATTCTAAATATACTTTAAAACCACTCAAATTAATGATTTATCACTATTAATTATTTCGATTAAAAAAGTTGCTTTTAATTAAAATTTAGTAATTTTCACTATTCATCAGAATATGAAAGTTATCCGAAAAGTACCAAAATTTCACCTTAGGCTAAATTCGATACTCCGAATCTAAAAATGAATTCCATTTTGAAAAATAAAATTTACAAAATTTCAAAAAGAGGTTATTACTATTTATAATAGCTAGTTTTAATAATATCTTAATAGCATATCGTTGTTTAGCGAAACTTGGTGTTGCGTACAACACACACTATCGAGGAAGGTCGCGATTGCGTGTAATGCAAGGCAAGTCAAGGATGCATGTTGTGAAAGCTCCTTTTGGTGTAGCGTACAACACAAGACATTAATAAAATTAAAAAGAATATTTTTTTATAAAATCTTCGGCTGTTACATTCTACCCCCCTTAAAATGAATTTCGCCCTCGAAATTCGTCGGGGTTATAAATGGTTTACTATTCGAAAGTTTCTTTAATAGAAACCCACATCGTAAAAAGGAATATCAAAACCAATCTTTAAAAACAAAAGTATGAAACGTAACGGTTACCCAAATAAACTAATCATTGGGTTTCCACATAGGTGAAAATATGGATATGGAAGAGAAATCTAACCATCATGTTCTGATGGAGAGTGGTAGAGAACATGGCTATGGAAAATCCAGTAATCACAAATCCATAGATTTGTGATGATATAAGGTACCATCTAATTCATCAGGTATAAGATCACTAGGACAACATTTTTGGTTTTCAAGATCATTTCCCCTAAAGTTGAAAATTCGAATTAGAATAAATACTTACTTTATTTTGGTACAATCTCACTGTTGTTCGTGCCTTGAACAATTTCCACTTCATCTCTTAAATAAATGAAGTTGAATTTGTTCTTCGTGAAGTGTTAGCAGATCATGTGATAGAATGACGGGTCATTCCATCTGTCTCAAACAAAAGGTTAGCAAAAATTATATGCATAAATCGATCTATAGTGACATTAATCATATATGGTTCCTAAAATGGACTTATACTTCATATATCATACTGCTTAATATAATAAAACTAGTTTCTACTAAACAGGGACTTCCTGTAGGTCAGTGGTAGGCGATAAAGGCCAGTCGCACTTCGGTTGTGGGTTCGATTCCTACAGCCTTGTCCGAAGCGATGGGCTGTCGCCCGTCCTGCAGGTTGTCCTTTTTTCTAAAACTACATTACTATAACACCCCATCAATAATATCGAAAAAAAAACTTCTATCCTTAAACAATAATCACTTATGTCCAACATAATCCATTTCAATCTTTAGGCTTATCCATAATACTGCAGTACATTCTCATAACATAGTGAAAACGATTACCAGAGATTTAATACCATCGTTGATCCCCATATATCATAAGATATATCTTGTTGTTCACATTCCAAACATTCAAAGGCCTTAATCTTGTACTCTCTTGAATACCCATTGAACCTTAGTGAAAACTTGAATGCAGTTAAAAGTTAACACTTTTCACATACCGAAATCCTCAAAATTCTATATACTCAAACCATGATATCACTTAGTCCTTATATAAATCATGAGCTCATGAATACTGTCTAACATTTCATTTTCTCCTTATCCCTTCAATATGCGCATATCATCTACTTTCCAAAAATATCTGAATAACCTTTCATGGTTACTGGTACCATTAATCATAAACTTTCAAAACTTAAGGAATGACAACAGTGTAACAATCCTTAGATGTCTCTTTATTCCATAGTACCATGAGATTACTTATACAACATTACACATGATAAACATGTAATCATTCTACTACATTCTTAAACCATTGACCGAACTTCAACAATTCTTTCATCTCACATATCATTTGTGGTCTCTTCATCATCATCCACATAAATACTACCCATACGACCATACTGATTCTCTTCATGAGACTTTCCCTTAGGGCATTGGTTTGCATAATGCCCGTACATTCCACATTTAAAACATTTAACCATTGTTGATGTCGTAGCAATACCATTATCCTCATCCATGGTGTTAACTGAACCTTTTCCTTTTCACTTACATGCTTTGTGTCCTTCTTTTCCACACCCAAAGCATCTTCTAGTTCCTTTGAAACATTCTCCTTGATGCCTCTTCCCACATGATTTACATAGGGGAAATTGAACTTTCTTTCCTCTATGATCATCATGAAACTCCATCTTTCTCTTATTAGCTGAGTCAGGAAACTTACCAAATTTTACTTTATTAATCATATTATGAGATTGCTGATTCGGCATAATAATGATGTTTGGACTTCCAAATCCCATTTCATTTGGTTGCTCATGAAAAATATCATTCCATTGTCCAGCATATCCTCCATTATCGTGAGTCACCTTGTTTCCAGCCATTTTCTAAAACCCAAAAAGAATAGTGTGAGAGGCAAAAATCATGGTAGGGAAAACACCATAATAAAGGTGGAGTATCCTCAATATCTAACATCTTAGGTTAAATTCTATGATCGTTACCGTAGTTCTAGGACTGTATCCTATACGTATACTTATCCTTAGGGACATCCCTAGACAAACCTTATAAATATCTCTAGGGATCTCACTAAAGTTCTCGCATCCTAGTTTCCAAAGGTTGACTAAACCTTTCCTCTGATACCAACTGTAGCGACCCGAAGCTTGACGTACATGGACATTACATTACTTTTGCGGAATACTTAGTACATAACAAAAACACACAGACAAGGATCGTAATAGTTTAGTGTCTTTGGAAACTCGGAATAAAATCTTCTAATCGTGGTGAAAGATCTTCAACATCTCCCATAAAGATCTTCTTTTTTTTTACCTAAAACCTTTCTTTATATCCTGGGGAAAAGAAAACATAAAAGGGTGAGCTCAAATGCTCAGTAAGGGTAAACAAAAGAAAAATCAATCACATCATATTCATAAGAACATAACTTTTGAAATCTTAACCTGCAAAAGAGAGCATAATTTCATAACATGGGATAAATCATAGTAGTGAAATGAAATCCCAATAATCATAACTTAAAACATGAAACGTTGTGGCATACACACATAATCATAGAGAATCATTTCTTGTTAGTCAAGACTCATTGCCAAGACTATCTTAGTGGACAAAGTCCCTTTCTGAATCGAGTAACCCTCGTTTCAGTCCTGTTTCACTGAACCGGTATAACCTACCGTTCCAGCCCTGTCTATCTCATGAGATATAAAATCTTTACCCAATGAATTGGAGGGAGATATAGTTCCCACCCATCTTATAATGAATCCTTTCTTATGTGTGCCACAAAATCATAAATCATACATCATCGTATAACACATGTAACAAAAATGGGATTCTTGAAACCTCATGACATCATAAATCAATTCATATAAGATAAAGGAATTCATAAAAATAATTCCATCACAACATGATCAAATCAATTTAATAACAGGGATAAAACAGAACCCTTTATTATCTTAGATGGAAAATAATTTTGATAAAACACTTGAACTCCATTCTTGAGGAAAATATCCTTTCTTCTTCAAAAACATTTTTCCTTTCATAACATGTCATACAACATTAAAATAAAAGAAGTTGATTAAAAATAAACTTGAAAACTTGTAAAGGAAGATTCTTGGAAATAATGTTTTAAAAATCCATTCATGCCGTATAAGTTAAAAAAAACATTCTTCGTACTATTGTCGGAAAAGTCAAAAAGTACCTCGTACGGAAAAACGACAAAAGATTCCTTTCATATTATTTACTAAAAACTCACCTAAGGGTAAAATTGGATTTAAACTATTGCAAGTGGATGGAAACAATATTACATATTGAGGGAACATGGATGTGGATGATAAAATACACCCCAGTAAATACTTACGAATAAACAATCTCGGATAAAAATGAGATTGTGATATTTCCCTTACCTTAGGTCCGACTTGCTTTGTACGTGTCCGAACCTCCTATATAATGATTTAAATCATGTTATTGACTTATTACAGAATCATATTCATTGTTATGATGTCATATATGGTTCACTTATGACATTATATTACCCGTTCTTTTGTAAATTCTATGTTAAAGAAGCGTTTTGGGTAAAATCGTTTCATTTATCGTAGGTGTTCTGACTTGTTGTTCTTGACATCATTATTACTTATATCATGATTTAATTACTTCCAGAATATAAAATATGATTTATATATCATATATATTCAGTATATATATATATATATATAATAGGTAGATAAATAAAATGAAAAACACTGTTCATGGAGACGGTAGTCCGTACGTACGCATGAACGCTGTTTTCCTTTCCTTATTGTCTTGAAATGGAAGTAAGTAGATGACATACATCTGTATATATATACATAAATCCAGTAGCTTTATAATGTCATATATTTCATTATTATTTCTTATATATACATTATAATCATTCTTAAATGGTTAACATGGAGAATGAATCTCATCGCGTCGTGGAGACGGTATTCCGTACGTACGCACGAGCGATGATATCATTTCTATAAATATTGAATTGAATTGGAGTGGATTATACAATATATCAGAATCAATATGATGTTGTAATAACTATGTATAGTTATTCTTTACACCATTATACCCATCCATGTAAGGTGGTGGTGGAAAATAGATTACACCACGGCGTGGAGACGGTATTCCGTACGTACCCACGCGCGGTGATTTCTTTTTCCGTAGGATGGATAGATGGTGAAATAGGGTTGTTTCATACTTATAATAACATATCAGTATATGAGTGATACTGATGTTATTACTTCATAATGAAACAACCTAATAAGAAGAAGTGGAAGAAGAAATAAAGATGAAAGAATTGGTAACGGTAATTACCTCTTTTTTGAAGCGCCTCTTTGAGACCTCCTCTTAGGGCACTAGAATTGGTATTTGAGGAAGACCAGAACCTCTAGGATGTTGATAGGGAAGTGGAGAAGGGATTTTGGCAGGGGTTGGCCGAGCTTGAGTGCTCAAATTGGTGTGAGGAGGAGGGGGAGGAGGTGCCCTTTTATAAGGGAGGAGAGGGGCACCTTAGGAATACCTCAAAATATTATTTTATATTAAAGTTAAAATCAGTTTATAATGGTTCCAAAGGGTCTTATTTCGAAGCTAAAGTGGGGATGGGTCGAAATCCTATCAACCAATAGGATTTAGACAAGTTTAGGATATTATTTTAACCTTATCAATTAGATTTAACTCTAAGTTAAATAATTTAACTTTTACCGTGTCTTTTTGTTTTCTTTCACTATATGGTTAATAAACATACTATAACATGCCAAACGAACCCCAAATTGTATATTATTAATACATATATCCTTATCTAAGTCATTTGGCCGAACCTTAGATTTTTAGGAATAAAATAACAATTAATAAAATAATATTTGATTTAAAAACTATTTTGTGTCAATTTTGACACTATTTGATATATGATTTTTGTGAGAGTCATAACAGAATTATATGTTCGAACCAAGTTGATTAAATCAACAATAATATATCATAGTAACCTAGAAAATTAGTGGAATTCATAAAAAGTCTCAAATTACATTTATTTGGGTGTTTATAACATCAATTATGTCAATATTTCATTAATAAGATAATTACTGCATCATCTTTGTGTCGTAAATAAATTAAATTATTTGATGTCTAAAAATTACAAATAAAATACCATCATGTAGTAAATATTTTTAGCTTTCTAATGAATATTTACAATCGAATTTATCTTATGTATTACCCCATATTAAAAATGATTTACTTATTAAACTTTGATTTTAACTATTTTAACCCTTCTTTAAATAAATTAATAATAAATGTCCAAATCTAATCCAAGTGGGCCTAAATGGTCATATTTTATTCCTAAGTTTTTTTTGGTCGAATTACACTTGTCCAATAGAATTAGGACATGTGTTAGGGTAATATTAATATCATATTTACCCTTAGTTACCCTATTTACTATTAACCGTGGTAAAAAAAGTAAAAAGTTACTATTCACCAAAAAATTATTTTGATCTCATTGAACCACATTTTAGTCCTTGATATTAACCGTGTCTCTCGGATTTTCTAAATTCCATTCACAGAAGCGGTAAAATTAAGTTTTATGCAAAATTCAGTTTTTAACCTACCACTTAGTAGTTTCACTATTCATCAAAAATTGATGTTTTTCAGAACAATGCCAAAATTTCATCCCAAGCTATATTTCATATTCCGAATTCAAAAATGAAGTCTATTTTACCAAATTAATAACATAAAAGTTGCATTAATTAATTTTATAATTAAATCCCGCTGTTAAAACAAATAGCGTGTTTTTAAGAAACAATATCTATCAAAAGATTGACACTTGTTTATGTCTAGTTTAAATGTGAAATTACATCCAATGACCAACATTGTATTAAATTGTAAAAATATATTCTAAATATACTTTAAAACCACTCAAATTAATGATTTATCACTATTAATTATTTCGATTAAAAAAGTTGCTTTTAATTAAAATTTAGTAATTTTCACTATTCATCAGAATATGAAAGTTATCCGAAAAGTACCAAAATTTCACCTTAGGCTAAATTCGATACTCTGAATCTAAAAATGAATTCCATTTTGAAAAATAAAATTTACAAAATTTCAAAAAGTGGTTATTACTATTTATAACAGCTAGTTTTAATAATATCTTAATAGCATATCGTTGTTTAGCGAAACTTGGTGTTGCGTACAACACACGCTATCGAGGAAGGTCGCGATTGTGTGTAATGCAAGGCAAGTCAAGGATGCGTATTGTGCAAGCTCCTTTTGGTGTAGCGTACAACACAAGACATTAATAAAATTAAAAAGAATATTTTTTTATAAAATCTTGGGCTGTTACACTCTTAATGATAGGGAGTCCACGGGTGAGTTATCTGAATATTATGAAGTAGTGTTGTGCTTTAAAGGTAGGATGTTTGTTTTGATAAACCATATATAGATATTAATGAACTATAGAAACTTATCCAATAGGTTAGTATAAATGGAGGCATAATGATGTATCATAAAAGTGACATCATTTCTCATGGATGAGAATGAGATGATCAATTGTAGATTTTGTGTCTATATTCCTTATTAGAGAATAATCTTATAACAATAATGGATTACAAGTTTCCAGCATTGTTTCCCATTACAGTTTGGAAAAGATATGATATATACAAGTAATGTTTTATTAGGATACCTCAAACACCTATTGGTAATGATATAATATGGATTATTATTGATCAAATCATGGATTAATTTGATATCATGCCTATCAAAGAGTCAAACAATGTAGTGGATCTTGGGTACCTGTATGTTCTAGAGATTATTATTCATCACGGGGTGCCACATGATTCCATTTTTTATAGGGACTATCTGTTAAAATAATAGTTTTGTAGTGGATTATATGTAGTGATGTGTTTTTAGTTAATGCTATGTACAACCTATAATTCCTAGATGGATGAAAATACTGAGCGATCCTTCTTGATTTTCAAATTAATGCTTCAAGAATGCATGGATTAGTTTAATGGATCTTGGAATAATACTCACCACTTGGATTATTTTTCACATAAAAATAGTAATAATTACATAATTAGGATCACCCCATTTTAGGAGTTTTATGAGAGGACATTTAGATAACTTATTTGTTGGGTAGAGTTCAGAGAGTGGTTTTTAGATGGACCAATAACTATTTGGGAGATGATGGATATCATGAATTTTATTAGAATAAAATTAGAAATATCATGGAGTCACCAGAAATAATATGAATGACAACATTATTGTCGACTGGAATTTGATGATATAGATCATGTTTTCCTAATAATCTCACTATAGTTGGTATGTAGTCATTTCAAAAGGATGGTTATGTTATCACATAATTATTTCATCTCGTTTGAGATTTTGTAGTAACATATGATGGTGAATTTTCTATTTGACATACCTTCTCATTTTACTAATATCAATAATGCATACCATTTTTTCAAACTAAAAAATTATAATCTGTATTCATCCAACATGAATGAGTGGGAGGAAATTGAAATTTTTCTTGAAACCCCATTGATTGAATGTAATGTTCAAATAGTATACCAAAAATACATGGTGCTGAGTGGTAATATGATCACATTGGTTTGAGTGAGATAGAAGTGTGGTAGGAATAAAAATTATATATTGGAGTGAGATGCCTTTGTGATGTAGAAATGGACCAGTAATTTTTCATGTTATTGAACATGATCCTTTATTGGGAAAAATAGTTTAAACTAGGGAAAAGTTTCTCACCATGATATATGGAAACAAGTGTAGCCACTCATTTATTTTTCCTTTTTCGATTTATAGGTCATTTGTAGGTTTGGAGAATTTTTTTATATTTTTGAGGATAAAAGGAATCCACCAAATATATTTTGAGTGCCACTATATAGACATTATTGGCTGAAAAAACACCTTTATGTATTTGGGTTTGATCATATTCCAGGTCGAGGCCTTTATGTATATTCTCTATTCTTGTACCAGCTAGCAATTATGTTGGTCGTCACTGATGATCTTTTGATGATACTTGGCATATGATAATCTATATCTTTTATAATATTTATTTTATTATTTTAATATGAAGACACAAATAATCCATTTCTTGTAGATCGATATGACATGGGTAATTTGGAAATTAGATATATAGCACAATAAATGGGATACAACAACAATTACATCAAACTAGTTTACGTGATCTTAAAATTGAATTTTTTTTCTAAATGTGAAAGGGATAACCCAGGTAATTAAATATGATATATATGACCTGTAATGCCATGTACGTAAATTATCAATGAGAAACATGATTAACGTAATACACGTGAGTCAAGAGGCCTATCCAGGTGACATAAAAGGGTGATAATCATAAACATGAACATCATATCACGATATAACATGATAATATCAACGAAACACTAGAATGAGGAAGAAACTATATCATGAAATTATAATCATATTTCATGACAAACCACTAAGACATCTTAATGAATTTATCATATGTTTACCTACCATGAATGATATATGGAATCTTATGTGTTAAAAAATTACCAAATTCAATTGAAAGATATATAATTATGGCCCCACAATTCACATTCATATAATGTACATGAATTCATATTCCACGTATATCGTGAAATAGTAAAACTTATATCATCAAATTTAATCCAAAAATATAGTTGGGTGGATTACCTACATGAAATACCCTAATCATTAAAGGATATCTACATCTTAGTAAATACACTCGAGTAGAAACATGGCAGGGTATTCACTACAGAAATGTTTTGTATGAAAAATTACATGATATTTTATTTATTATAATAGGTGTACATAAGGATTAATGGAAGTGTTAATTGATAATTAATAAAGGTCTATAATTTAATAGAAAAAATATATAATGTAAAGGTGATGTGAAAAGACATATTCCAATATGAACAATTGGAAATCAAAAGGCATAATACAATAAAAAATTTCTTGAATAAACAGGAGGAAAAGATCTTGTACCTTGAGAGGGAAATTCTAAAATCAAAGGTGGATCATCTTAAGAGATTGAAAAAACATTGAGAAGTCTTTCTAGAGGTAGTAGAAGAGGAAATTCAAACTCAATGGGGTTTGAGTGAAGTGGAGTGTGAGGATGGTGGTATTTATCTATCAATAGAGTGGAATTTATTATTAATTTCCAAACATTGGTTTTGGACTCTATATAGTTAAATAATAAAATCCAGAAACATTATGATGGGGTTTAAAAATGTTTCTGTATAAAATAAGTTTATTTAAATATGTTTTAATTATATGAATAATTTTTTTTAAATAATACCCTTAGTGATGTGGAAGTGAGTCATATTCATAATGAATTGACTTTAAAAAATTAAAACACTATATTGGATATGAAGGATTGATTAAATGATTATAAAATGAATCAAACATCATTAAAAAAATATTTTCAAGGGGAAATATATATTTTTTAATGGATACATATTATAAAATTTAATATATTACTATTGTGTAATTATGATATCATAATAAAGACAATATTTTTATATAATATTATATTTTTTAGCAAAACATTCAACTCTATCATAAAATTTTGAAACATTCACCATTATAAAATATCAACTTGCTAATTTCAAAAAAAATATTTTTTAAAAAACTTAACTTTTAAATAAATATACTTATTAAATAGGAAATACTAGTTTTTATAATATTTAAAACTTTTTGACCCTTCTAAAAATAGAATTTGAATCCATTAAATTATATTATAATTTATAATTAGATAAATATTATATAAATAATTTATTTTATTAAAATAACATTAATTTCATAAATTCACGAATTTATCAAAAATTATTTCTTAGTTGAAAATACATAATTCCATAAAATAAAAGTTTAGTATCATTATATAAAAATATAGTATTTGTCAAACTCATTGCCTAATCATGGATAAAGTAATAAAAAAGAATAAATATAATAATTAATATTAGAAAATTAAAAATATATAGATTATTACTACTAGGGTCTATAAATATAATCCCTTAATACCCTAGAATATATCCTATGGTTATGGTGTGGAATGGATGTACATTATTGGGGTTATTAGAAAAACAAGGTTTTTATCATTATCTTAATAACCTTAAACTTCTTATATTACAATATTACCTTGTTCCTAATTTATTGAATGTCAGCTTGGTATAGGTAATGTTCAAATTCCAGTGATTTTATCTCCATTGAAATCTTGAATCAATGGGTTTCATAGGGTATGTTCATACTAGTTGAGGCCATTAAATCTTAAATCTATATTACATCAACTTAATCATGTAACTTAACATTTAATAATCTTAATGGTCATTTTAAAATGTCTATAATATCAATATTTATAAAATATAATGATATATTTAATTTGAAATGATATCTTTTAGAAATAGTCAATATAAATGAAAGAGTTAATGTGTTTTTTAATTACATTTCTTAATGGGGTATTAAAAATTGAATTTCATTTAAAAATTTTCACAGAGTTACATTCTTCTCAACTTTATAAATTTCACCCTCAAAATATCATATCATAGAATAAATTAAAAGTGGAAACATATATTTCATATTTTGATTTGGATCCCAATTTTCATCCACAAACCTATTCACCTGTTATATCACATTGATCAGGTGAGTTGTATTGTTTCATAGAACATTGTCTATGTGATGTAAAATATTAACAAATATCTCCTCATATGAAATATCATTCTATAAAGGTTCCACCTCTAGATTCACAAAATGTCAGGGTTTCAAAATGTACTTCCTTAAGAAGGATACATGGAATAATTCATGTAAATAAAATTAGATAGTTGGTAGTTTAAGTCGATAATCCAAAACTATTATGACATCATGTATGAAAAAGGGGATGATGTAACAAGGAATAATTTTTCACTTCTTCTCAAACCTCTTTATTTTCTTCCAATATGAAATATTAAGGAATAATTTACCTCTGATCTAAAACACAAGACCTAGTCAATGATTTTCTGAATATATTTTCTATAAAATTTGTATGGATTTCAAATGAAATTAAATTGTTTCATATAATTACATTAATAATTTGGCCACATTTTCTATATAGAGTTAAGTATGACATATATACTAATCATGAAATATGTTGAATTATATTATTAATCCTTGACTTGTTTCAACATTGTGCATCGAGATAAAAATACTGCTATCTCCCCCATCTTGTTATCAACCATAATTTTTAATTAAAATCTATATAAATCTTATTTTTTTATTGGATATAAATGGATGAATTATTTGTTTCATCCAATGTTCCCTTATCAACGATAGTTTCTATGGGACACATATTTGGGTTTTAAGCCTCATAATTCCATCTTTAGGAAAGATAAACTCTGGAATATTCAAAAAGATTCCTTGTAGGTCAACGTTATATTTTTGGGCCCCCGAATCATCTCAAGAATGTGTGATTGGGAAGTTATTTTAGAATGGTATATTAAAGATCTTTTTATTATTATCATGTATATCCATTACATTTCTAAGAAGACCAGAACCATTTTAATTCATGTCATGGATAGAGTTACAAGATCGTATATACTGAAATTATCAAAAAAATTTCATTCTAATGATGGTACTAAATTGAAAAATCATTATCCTTGAATATATCTAACCAAAATGATTGTAACATATTGAGTTACTTTTTTGTGAATATATTTTACCGATTTCATGATCGATATATGTGTAATAATTCTATATATATCGATAATGTGGGAAAATAAAGAATTTAAAAATCATTACAAGTGATTTTATATTAGGGGTTAGAAAGTTCCGTTTATGGATATTTAATTGGTGGGAGGCATATGAATTCTCCTTTTTATGTTGTGTTACTTCACAACCTAAACATATTTTGGTCATGTCACTTTAGATCATAAATTTCTCCCCACTGTAAAACAATGTGAGCATTGGTAGACCATTTAACATGTTAATTAACTCTTTAAATA
Source organism: Viscum album (assembly GCA_963277665.1). NCBI lineage: Eukaryota > Viridiplantae > Streptophyta > Magnoliopsida > Santalales > Viscaceae > Viscum > Viscum album. The sequence goes on along the minus strand of OY728125.1, from coordinate 1,740,013,903 downwards.
CACCCTATAATTTATTAGTCTATAAAATCTTCACTCAAATCCATGATAGCTTGAATTGATGGATTGATAGATTTCATAAGCTTTTCAAAAATCAATGATAATAAACAGCTAATCCAAGGAAAATAATTATCACCATTACAGATTATAGTATGTGTCATCCTTTAAATTCCTCTATTTTTTAGGATCCAAAGATATCCATGTTCTCAAGTAAACTGTAACATTGATGAACCCACATGCTAAGATCTGGTGATAATTTTTTTTTACATTTCTAGTTTTGATGTTGATAAATGTGACATGATTTTTTCTATCAAAATCATACAAAATAAAAAGAAAATATTGGATCAGTTACATACCTAAGGAACATTTAGGTTTATATTTTTATAGAATTTGGTAAAAACCATAACAAATAGGGTCCATAAACAACTGGTTTATAAATATATACATTATCACCCAATATATCTAGTTTCTCATATTCTATTTTAGTTCTTACATATATCCCATAATATTCTTCACATATGAGACTTTTATTAAAAAATAATTCATCATCTTTAGTTATATCATTGTAAAAGTAAACATAAGAAGGGTTACCTCAAACAATAATGAAAGGTAAAATCAACATTTATAATTTAATATCATTAGTTAGATTAATCTTAGAATAAGGGTATGATGATGTAATAAAAGTATATGATCATAACATAATGAAATTCATAACCATAAATATCTAGATCATAAATCATGGCATAATTCTTTTAAAAAAAAGTATAATTCATTTTAATTGATAATCCGGATTCATGTTATGACAATATTGATCAAATGAATTATTTAAAATTAATAGATAACCAAAAAACATATTGGTATCCTGAATCATTTTCATATCACTATTATATATGGAATTTAAATAACTAATTTAAATGTAATAACCTTCATGGTTCACATAGAATAAAAATCATGATTGTTCTTAGAATACCCATCACATTAAATTCTGATAATCTCTTGGGAGAGTCTTAGTCTCTTAACTTTTCCCACATTTAGATTAATTATCCAATCATATTCAAATAATCTATAAGAAGAAACATTATAGGTTAACTTATTCCATTTACCTAACTTATTTGAAAGTGAAAGGAACTATCATGGGTCCCCTCAAATGATTAATGGTTTTTTGGGGTACTTGGGTCAAATAGAGTGGCTGACCAAGGTCATCTCTCAAAGGAGAAAGTACATTTAAAAAACATCATAAATGTATTCTAAAAATAAAATAAAAGAGAATAAAAAAACTACATTAAAAAGTTGTGTGTTTTTATCATTTATAAAACTAAAAGAAGTTTTCTAGAAGAAGAATTTATTTTTTGAATTTAATTTTGAAATGAAATTTGATTAAAAAGGTGCAACAAAAAGATGGTTTTTTTAGAAAATATTTTAAAATGCGTAATAGATCTAACTATAACTATTCAATAAATGTTTTATAATTATTATAAAAATTAACATTCACATAATTATGATTACCTAACTTGTTATACCCCAAACCCTACGAGAATTAACATTACCACAAATATGAGGCGAATTAAACCCTAGGCTATCCTGAAAACATGTATCCCAACACCCTGGTTTGATTGATGATTTAAGGGTAGATTATGGTTAGTGGTAAATTAGGTCACATATCCATTATTCATTATGACTTTGAATTTTGTTTAGGGGTTATATTTAAACTCTACAAATTTATCGTGTGTGACCTTGTATTATCGATTAAGATCGCACTCTCACAATTCAAACAATTCATGACCTTTCATGTTTTGGTGTTAATTGTTAAATTTCTTGCTTAGTTTCTTCTAAATTAAAAACACAATTTATAGATCATATTATGTGAATTAAAGAAGCTTAATGATTCAAAATAAGTAAATGAAGAGGGTATAAAATAGATCTATCACTATGAAAACTACTCTTCAATGGGTTGTGTGGTCATCCGGGAGACATTTTTCATGATCAAAGGATTGAAAGGGTAGAACTAAATCTCTTCTCCAATCTTGATTCTATCCAAATAAGGAATATTAAGAGATGAATATTTTGAAAAAAAATTGTGGAAAACTGAAGAAATTAAAGAAAAACTAATGTGTTTATTACACAAACAGAAGTATTACAACACGAAGAAGTAGTAGTAGAAGAAGTCTTCATCGAAGGGATCCTTTTTTCAAAAGATACCCTTATTGAAATGGATGCGGAATTCGAGTGGATACACTTCTCCTCTCCCCTAAACATTCCAATTCACTTCCCAAACCTTCCAAAGAGATAAATACATATTTATTGATTATAGGGGAGGCTTGGTTAAAAGTGGTTTCAATTGTGAATGATGATATTCTCAAAAATATTTTAATCCTACTTGAACCTCCTTCTTGACCACCAAAATGTGTGAATGAGCTGTCTTTCCTGATGGCTAATATGTGAGAAATTGGGTTTTCAATCCCCTATCAATATTTGGGCTCAATCTATGCACGGATGTAGACGATATTTAAAAAACAATAAAGTGATGTCCAATCACACATTTCTAGCCCAAAATTGACTTAATTTCCCATATACTCCATCCCAATGCACTATTTGGCTCTAGTGTCATGAATGACAGTTCTATAAATTATGTGGGAAAACATGTTACAAAATTGTAAGTTAAAATAAGTCATATTAAAATATCTATGTTTGAAATACTATAGTGAATTTTAAAAAGGTAAAATTGGAATTATCACCATATTTTCAAATGAATGATCTGATCCCAAATTTTTTATAAATAAACATATTTAACACAATTTAAGGGAATTATATCATTTATTATAAATAATATATTAAATAAAAATAAGTTTTATTATATAGATATAATGGTCTCACCCATTTTTATTATATAAGAGAACCATCCATCCACATAAGTGATTCCCAGGAAATGAAACATGAATAAAGTACATTTATCCTGTATTTAATCATAAAACTCAAAGGGAAAACCAATAGTCCATTACTAAATTTATTAAACCATAAAAGAGAAATGGTTTTGATGATAATATGTTGGAAATTATCCATATAGATAATGAATTAGGATGGTAAAAATAAAAAATATCCCTAGTGGAGCATTAGAAACATACTGTGTTCTTTATTTTGATGAGTAGAAAGACCATTAAAGGATCATTAAAATAAATAATTTGATAAATATATTTTTCACATTTAAAATAATTTTAAATATAATAATAAAATAGTATAAAAAAATATATTGTTAGAAAATATCCATAGAAATTGATAAATGCTTATTTAAAGAAAATAAAAGTCATGATATTGGGAATATCTGTTTATTTTTTAAATGATAAAAAAAATTGTATTTAAACATTTCATAAAAGGTTAAAAAAGTGGCCCTTTTTGAAATAATTTAGAAATTTATATTATAAAACCTTCTAAATTAATATCAATGATTTTGTAAAATAATTTTTGTAAATATGTTTTCAAATAGAGAAGATTTTTTTTGATTTTTTAGAGAAAAAGGATATGTAAGAGAAATATTATTAATAAAAACAAATATATAATATTGTAAATACTTACAAACGAATTACTTTAAGTTTTTTAATCAATATAGGATGAAATTATAATTAAACATGTATGGAACTGACTCCAGTTACCCAGAGACGGTGCCTCATTTTATTGCATTGGCATAGAAAAAAGGAATATTCTTCCCAAATGACCGAGTTGTTTAGTGGTTTTGGAAATCCAAATACATACATATGTTCAACATTACAACAAGAAAAGCATATGAATTTAGAAACTCCTTTGAAAACCTCAATAAATCATAGGTTATTTCTGTATGTCATTCCTAATATACCTCTTCATGTCCTTGGAAAATGAAATATAAGAAAGGGGTGAGCTCAAATTCATAGTAAGGGTTAGAAATAATACATAATATATCATAAACATAAACATTAGGCATGTTGAATAACTACAATCACATGCCTTTATAAATGAACTTGAACAAATTCTAGATGGAATGATAGTTTAAAAAACAATTCCCTAATAATGCATAATCATGTGTATTATACTAGTTGAATAACCTCATGGGAATTCACGTAATAGTTTCATAATTAGAGAATTCATAATTTCGGACATCATAACCATAACTTCAAGGCCTCATTCCAATACCATAGATAATCATTTTTTCAAGGCCTTGTGCCAATATAGTAGTTTTCTCATTAGACCGACTGATGAATATAAGGGCTATAGAAAGACCCACCAATAAAATACTAATTCTAATTATTTATTGATAAAACTAGGTATAAACCTAATCAATATATATACTCATATTCAAACTAACATATGAAATTCAGATAACATTCCCCAAACATTAAGTATAAACAGTAAACATTCAAAGTAAATTGGTGAATGGTTTTTATATAGCACATACATAGTCAAAAAAATCATAAAAAATTAAATTAAATATGTAATATGATATCATAAAATATTATTCCCAATAATATATAATAATCAACATGTTTTTTGAAATAGATGAACACACTCTTATAAAATCATTGAGTAATTTTTGAGATAAATACTCTATTACTTTGAAAATTGTAGTTCTTTTAAAAATATCTTTATATAAAACTATAATTGATGTAAGATTGTATTTTTATAATAAAATTAGTTCTTTTATAAAGATAATTTTTGATAAAAATATATTATATTGTTCCCTTAAAAAATAGGTATAAATTATGAAAATTCCCTGGAAATAGTCTTGTTTATCAGGAAATATTTTTTAATGTTATTTCTAAAACATGTAGCTACCAATAAAAGAAACAAATATTATAGTTGGTATACATATATAAATCATTAAAAAATAATTTATCATGAGTACATAAGAATAAATAAGAACATAATTGGGGTTAATAGATACAAAGAGTAACCCGAATGAAAATTCTTATTTGGGTCGAATACACTTTAAGACTGAAGGTGTTTCTCACATGATATTAATGATATGAATAATAAAATTTAGTATAATTAATTAATGATTCCTGAACCTAATATCGATTATTTATATTTATTATAACCTTATTAGGTTCATTCATTTCATTTTGATGGTTTAAGAGATTCAATTTCATTGTTTGTGAGTGTTTTCTTCCTTGGTTTTCATTATCGATTTACTTATATTCATGAAAAAAAAACATAGAATGAGATTGGTTTTCTAGAATAAAATTTGTATTTTATTAGTGACAAACCAAGATATTAAATGGTCATATTTATTTTTGTTATTTGGAGTAAAGATGAATCATTATATAAAACTATAATGAAAACGGTTTTTTTAATTGGCGGTTCTTGATAATAAATAACTCATTTGGATTTAAAAATTAATATCATGTGAAAAAAGAATTATATAACATTAAATAAGTTGTAATACATATATTCTTGTATTTTAAAATCATAAATGTGGTTGCATGGCCATAATTGAAGATGATAATAGAAATTGAAAACCCGTCATCCTTGAATGTGATAAATTAACACATCTCGTATGGTGTTTTAATTTATTGTATAAAAGAAGAGGAAAAGAGAGATGATGAAGAATAAATACTTTATCAGAACAAAAATCCAAAAACTTTATGGTTCTTGTGTAATCACAATACATGGATGGAGGGTGTTGTGGAATGAAAAGAAAAGAAAGGAACTAGAAATAAAATAAATGAAAAGTGGAATTTACCTTTTGAAGATATATTACTTAAGAGCCTCTTTGGGGTGAGGTTTTGGTCTTTTATGAGATAAAAGGAGGATGTGTAACACCCCTAGCTTCCACGGTATTCTTATCTTTGAATAATATAGTAGCATGTGTTGTATGCAACTTCGAGTTCTAACACACACCACAACCAATCAAACTAGTCATTATGAATAGTAATACCCACTTCTTAAAATTTTATAAATTTTATCTTTCAATATGGACTTTATTTTTTGATTCAGGATATTGAAATTAACATTGGGTGAATATTTGGTATTTTTATAAAAACTTTCAATTTTTTATGAATAGTGAAAAACACTGAGTTATTGTTTTAAACCGAATTTTTATTTAAATAATTATTTATTTTATTTAAATTTATTTTAGATAAAAATAGACACATAATACCTATATAAGATCAATGTAATTCATTTGATTCAGTTAATACTAATATTAGATATATAAAATTTTTATTGAAATTGTCACCGTCTTTTACCCATCTTCTAGGAGAATTTGTAATTTTACATAATACTTAATTTTACCATTTCGGAAAGTGGAATTTAGAAAATACAAGAGACACGGTTAATATCAAGGAGAAAAATGTGGTTCAACAAGATAAATATAATTTTTTATGAATAGTAACTTTTTACTTTTATTTACCATAGTTAAAAGTAGATATGGTTATTAAAAGAAAAAATGATATTATTATTATCCTAAAACATGTCTGAATTCTATTTTCTAAGTATAAATCGACCAAAAACAACCTTAGGAATAAAATATGAGACTATTTGGTCCAATTGGATTAGATTATGACATTTATTATTATTTAATTCAACAAAGAGTTAAAAGAGTTAAAATCATGGTTTAATTACTAAATAATTTTTAATTTAGGGTTATAGATAAGATAAATTCAATTATAAATATTAATTATATAGCTAGAAATATTTCCCACATAATGGTATTTTACTTATAAATTTTAGAAATTAGATAATTTAATTTATTTATGACACAAATGTGATACAATAATTACCTATTTGAAGAAATATTAAAATAATTGATATTTTAAATATCCAAATAAATGCAATTTGATACATTATATGAATTACACTAATTTTCTAGGTTAATATGACATATTTGGGTTGGATATATGAATTATTTTCTATATAATATTTTTGTTATGAATTTAGAAAAAACAAAATAGAAATATTGTCAAAATTGACATAAAAGCCTTTTTAAAACAAATATTATATTATTAATTGATATTTTATTTCAAAAAATATAAGGTTCGGATAAGATACTTATATAATTATATTTGTATCATTAATGAACCAATTGGGATTCTCTTGGAAGTATATAGTATGTTTATTAACCATATAATATAAAAATACAAAGAGACATGGTAAATGTCAAACTACTTAACTAAGAGTTAAATCTAAAAGATAATGTTAATGTAGTTACCCAAACTTGTATAAAACTTATTGGTTTTGTGGTTTTGAGACCCATACCCATATTATTCTTTAACTAATACATTTTTGAGCCATTAGAAACCAAAAATGATTTTATTATAAATTAGTATTTCTAGCTTTTCCTACGGTTCCCCTCACCCCTCTTATAAAAGGGGACTCCCCCTTCTATCTAATTCACACCATCAAATCCATTTGTCACGGAAAACACCTACCCAAATATCCACTAAATATCCTTAAATTCAGTCTATAGGCCTTCGTTTAGTCAGAAAGACAACGTAAGGTTCCCTTTTGATCAAATCAAAAGGAAGAACCTGAAGAAGAGGTAATAATTTCACCACCCTCTTTCGCGTTCTTTTCTACTTCCACTACTTCGTTATTTTTTACTTCCATTATAAAATTATAACTCAAGTATCTTATATATACTATGATGTTATTATAAATATGGTACAACCATATTCATTATTGTATCCATCCTTTGAATGAAACGACACCATACGTGTGTATGTACGGATTACCGTCTCCACGTCGTGGTTTAATTGTTATTCAATACATTATTATTTGTATGTATATAATAATGATGTGTAATTTTAGTAAATACTAAATATAACTTGATAATGATTCTGTATATAGGATATACATTCCAATTATATAATATTTTAATATCAAAAGAATGATATTGTCACTTGTGAGTAAGTATAGATTACTGTCTCCACGAACGCGATGATATTCATTCCCCAGCGTATCAATTCAAGAATAATTTTCATTATATGATTAAAATTAATGATTAAAGACTTGAAATAATTCTGGATATGAATAATATACATTCCATCCATAAAAAATATGACTCACTTAACAATTAATGTAAAGGAAAACAAATCCGTTAACAACCAAAACGACAATAATATTAAGATATTATTATGAAAACAATGTTAAAAGATCATATATGATATCATATAAATTTATATTATTCTTGTATAATTAAATAACAATTATTTCACAATTATATATGAGGTTAACCTACCCTCTACCAAGGAAAAGTCCAAGGAAATTATTTATTTCCCAATCTCTTAATTATCCAAGGTTGTTTATACGTAATTATCTACTAGGACCTCTTTATCATCCACATCCCTGATTCTTAAAAATGTATTCCAAAACATTTTAACTATTTTATAGAATATGCTTTAAATTAATTTATACCCTTGTTTAACTTTTTGTAAGATGTTTATAATGGAATCTTTCCGTTATTTTCCAAACAATGTCCTTTATAACCTTTTCGTCAAAATTAAGGTAGGAATGTGTTTTTTTAACTTATACTAGAGGTGCGAATATTTTCCTCCATTCTAAAATCGTATAAGATTCCCATACAATATTATAAGAATATTTTCAAACTAAATGTTTTCTTTTATAATTGTGTGACTTTTAAATGATTTCAAAAAATAGATATTTCTCTCTAATAGTTTTGATTTCATCTATGTCAACATCCTTTGATGGATTTTAAGCCAATTAAAAGTTGATTTATTATGATAAAAAATATATATATAGAATTGAATATTTTGTGTAATGATTGACCATGGATGTGTTATTTTTATACCATTCGTGGTATATGGATAATGTATTGACATTTTGTATACTAGTTTTAATACGAATGATTATGTTATGTTTAAACCTATTCGTATGAAGAATGGATTGGACTTAGAAAGTGACGGGTGGATCCCGATATAGCTCCTTTATGCATTGATAAGTATCATGAGAAAAACTAGTGTCTTGGAACAAGGTCATGACGAAATCTTTTTGTAGTCATGGCACAAGTCCTTGACTATGTGGTTTTGATAGCCTAGCATTATGCATTCCATCATAATGGAAGTGGTTATTGATATTGAATGTGATTATTTGACTAGTAGAATATCCATGTGAATAAGTAAATGAAATTATTTCATTTTATTTTTTCCATATTATGCTGAAGTTCAAGTTTAAAAGTATTTTATTTTTTTTATACATTGCCATAAATGTTTATGGTTATTTATGAAAGTTCCTGCTATATTGCTATCCTTACTGAGCATCTGAGCTCAGCCCTTTCTATGTTTTATTTTTTCCAGGATGTGAAGAAGTATTTTATTACTAACCTACTGGGATATTATAAATGGATATGATTGTGGACTATGGAGACTATTTTGTTGTATTTTTCCATTTTATCATGTAATGAAAGACTTATGAGTGTATCTAGCGTTTCCAAGGCTACTAAACTAATCGGTCTTTCGAGACATGATCGATTGTGATCATGAAAATGTTATGTAATAATGCACAGACTCTGGGTATCTAGGGTCGGGGAGTTACATTTATTATCAGAGGAAGGTTAGTGTATACCTTGGAATCTAGATTTACATAAACTCTGATTAGATCATATAGACCTATGATGGACTTTGCGGATTTGTAATGAAGAACATACTATAATTTTGGTATTGTAAATATTTATGTGAGTTTTCCTAGAAATACATAAATGTCTAGATACGAGCAGGTAGAGGAGGTTTCGGCACATATGTACATAGGGGTAAACCCAGAAAACACCGCTTTAAGCTAGACTCGAACGAGAAACGGTGCATGAAAACGGGCTTTACTGGACTCCTGGTTATGACACTCCCGGGGGATATGATTAGGATAATTTTCATTTTCATTAAAAACTATTATGAAGGGTTTATGAGTATATAATTTCTCAAATAAAACATTTTTATGATTATGGATTATATCCATAATCTATTCAATCTATGTTTAGTGTTTTACAAGATTGGATTTATGTATTGTGATTCATAAACTAATCTAGTGTATATCATTATTTAGAAATGGCGCCTAGTATAAGGAATGGAAACCATATCAATGAACTCACTCCATGTAGGGAGTTCCCTTATTAATAAGATAATTATAGTGGAGCTAGTGATACAACTGGGGATGATCAACTTATCACCATTCTGGGACAACTCACTCAGGTTATGAAAAATAACCTTACATGTATGTACCACCACGATCCACAACAAGGAGGGTCAATGTTAGATCACATCATGAGGAAACAACCACCAATATTCAATGGGAGTAAAAATCCATTGGTAGCTTAGAAATGGATATGTTCTTTAGAGAACATATTACATGCATTGGGGAGTTACGGAAGGGAAAATGATGTCATGACAGTTTACCGCCTCACTGGAGATTCTGATCAATGGTGGTCATTGATTCAATACACAAAGGACGATGATAAAGTATCAAATATTGAATTGAGGGAGTTTAAAAATCTTTTATTAGAAAAATACTTTCCTCGTGACCATCGAGAAGATATGGAAAGAAAATTTCAGAGTCTGAGGCAAAAGGAGGATGAGAATGTCGCAAAGTATGAGAGTAACTTTACAATGTTAGTGAGGCATCTTGAAGATTATATTTGTAACCCAAGAATTAAGGTTGATCCTTTCTTTGATGGGTTAAAACCATTTCTCATCAATCATTAGCCTCACAATACTTCTCTTAGTCTGAAGATATTTTTTCATGTGCTATGAAGACAGAAAAAACATTATCTAAGTCTTGAGACATTAAAGAAAAGAAAGAGAATAAGAGATCTGTTGATCACTCTGGAAATGGAATTAAGGGAATGAAGGGAAAACTTGAATATCCATCCTGCAGTAAATGTGGAAGGAAACACACTGGTAATTTCTTGACGGGAATTTGAGTCTGTTACAAGTGTGGTGATAAAGGCCACCATGATCGTGATTTCAAGGGGAAGAAAGAAGCTACCGATGTTCAATAATACAATTTCAGGGAGATGGGACATTATGCAAATGAATTTCCTATGTTCCAGGGGAACTTACCCCCGAAAAGGCCCTAGTATCAAGGCCAAGCTTATGTTATAACTACTGCTAAGGTAGAATCTCCGAAAGACATGGTGGTGGGTAATTTAATGGTTTCTTCATGTTTAGAAAATGCTTTATTTGAATCTATATCATCACATTGTTTCAGATCTTCCAAGTTTGCTACGAAAATTAGATATTTTCAATTTGATTTAACAAGGGATTTATCAGTCAAAACTCCTAAGTGATGTATCATTGCAACAAAGTTTTGTGAATCTATTCCCATCATAGAATATAATAGTTCTTATTCCGCTGATCTCATCATCATACCTATTATTGAGTTTGATATAATCCTCGGTATGGATTGGCATTCAGACCATGCTGTGAACATTTATTGTAAGAATAAGGAGGTTACTATATTTGATAATGATGATAAAGAACACGTTATCTTTAGAGAAGAATAGTCACCACCTAATTCTTATCTAGATCCAGCTCCATTAGCTCAACTAAATTCAATTATTGGGGAGGAAGATAATGAAATAACTGTGTGTGAGGAAAGGAATGTTCAAATAGAGAATGTACCTATTGTGAATTAATATGTTGGTGTTTTTCCATAATATTTACCTAGACATCCTCCAGAATGAGAAATTGAGTTTTCTATAGACCTAATTCCTGGTTCAATGCGCATATCGAAGACCCCTTATATAATGGCCACTGTGGAATTAGTGGAACTAAAGAAACAACTAGAGGAATTGAGTAATAAGGGAGTTATTCATCCCATTTTTTCTCCATAGGGAGCCCCTTGTACTTTTTGTTATGAAGAAACATGGATCTATGAGGCTGTGAATTGACTACATGGAGATCAATGCTATAATAATAAATAACAAGTATCCCCTACCTCGCATTGATGATTTATTCGAGTATCTTCATGGAGCTCAATATTTCTCAAAGATTGACCTTCGATCTGGATATCATCAGTTGTGTGTGAAGAATAAAGGCATTCCAAAAATAGTATTTCGAACCAGGTACGGGCATTACGAGTTTATAGTAATGCCTTTTAGACTAAATAATGCACCCTCTGTTTTCATGGATCTAATGAATAGAGTTTTCAAAGAATATATTGATGACTTTGTAGTGGTATTTATTGATGATATCTTGGTATAATACAAAAGCTACGACGATCATCAAAATCACCTGTGTATTAACCTGAAGACTCTGAGAAGACATGAATTATATGGGAAGTTTATCAAGTGTTAATTCTGGATTTAGGAGATTTCTATACTTGACCATATTGTCTCTAAGGATGGAATATCTATTGATCCTTCTATGAAAAGAACAATCCAAGAATGTCCAGCACCAACGAATATAACTAAGGTATGCAGTTTTATTGGTTTAGCATGTTATTATCGATGTTTCGTCCAGAATTTTGCCCAGTTTGCTAACCCATTAACAAAGCACACATGAATAGGGGATAAATTTTTTTTGGAAAAAAGTGTCTAAATAATGTTTTGAAGAACTGAATAGAATATTAGTCAATGCTCCTATCTTGACTCTACCATTGGGGAATTATGGGTTTGTTATTTATATTGATTCTTCAAAGAAAGGACTTGGTTGTGTCCTTATGCAGAATGATAGGGGTATTTACTATGCATCAAGAAAGATAAAAATTCATGATAAGAAATATCCTACACATGATCTTTAGTTAGAAGCTATAATATTTTCTTTGAAGATGTGGAGACACTATCTACATGGTGAAAACATGTGAGATTTATACTGATCAGAAGAGTTTGAAATATATTTTTTCATAGAAAGAACTCAACATGAGGAAAAGGAGGTGGCTTCAACTACTCAAGGATTATGATTTCATGATACACTACCACCTGTGGAAGGAAAATAATGTGTAAGATGCTTTGAGAAGAAAAGAACATGGAGTTTTGAACAATATGAGTGTTTAAAAGGATCCTATATACATCGATATAGTAAATATGGATATGGGAATAACCATGGAAGGTGAAACATCAATGGTATTTCAAATGGTTGCAAAAACATATTTAATAAAAAGGATAAAGAGTTATCAGTCCGGTGATGAAGAGTTTCAAAATAAGATTAAAGCTGTGAATTATGGGAGATTGAGTGACTATGTGTATGAAGATGGAATTTTGAAATTTGGAAAAGTCTTTGTGTTCCCTATAAACCTAATCTAAAAAGGGAATTGTTGGATGATGCTCATAGTTTCAATTTCCATAAACACCCTATGGGTACCAAAATGTATAAATATTGAAAGGAACATTTTGGTGGGAAAAATTGAAGAGGTAGATTGCTGATTTTGTGTCAAGATGTATGATTTGTCATTAAGTTAAATTTGGAAGGTAATAGCCTGGAAGATTCATGCAACCTCTTCCCATACCTGACTGGAAATGGGATAATATTACGATGGACATTGTCATGGGACTACCAATGACTCCTTGAAAGAATGATGAAATATGGGTCATTATTTATCGTCTTACCATGTCATCACGTTATCTTTCTATAAGAGAAGACCTACCACTAGAACATATAAAAATAATATATATTAATGAAGTTATGAGACTTCATGGAGTACCCCTATCGATGTTTTCTGATCGTGATCCCCGTTTTACATCAAGATTCTGGAAAATTGTTGAGAAAGCCCTGGATAGTGAGCTTTGTTTGAGCACTGCCTACCAACCCTAAACTGATGAACAATCATAATGGACTATTAAAACCTTAGAAGTCATGTTGAGATCATGGTCACATGACTTTCAAGGTATGTTGGATCAATATTTACATCCTGTAGAATTATCATATAACCATAGCTTCCATTAAAGTATTCATATGTCACCATATGAATCATTATATGAAAAAGGAATCCACAAACCAACTTGTTGGGATGATGTTGGTGAAAGAAAACTTGTAGGCTAAGAACTTGTGGAGGAAACAATGGAAAAGGTGAAGGTAATCCAAAACCACATCAAAGTAGCTAAAACTACGCAGAATAGATTTTCCGATAACCGAAGGAAGGATTTGTAATTTCATGTAGGAGATCATGTTGTTCTGAAGGTATCTCCATGGAAGGGTGTTATACGGTTCAGTAAGAAGGTAAAACTAAGTCCTAGGCACATCAGACCTTTCGAAATTCTAGAACGAAATGGGGATTTTGCTTATCGTTTGGTAATGCTACCAAATCTCTCCAAAGTTCTCGATGTGTTCCATGTATCATTATTGAGAAAATACACGCCTGATCCAATGCATGTACACACCTATGGGGAAATTGAACTGGAAACCGATTTGTCTTATTTTGAAGATCCTATCAAGGTTCTTGATACAAGGGAACAAGTGCTGAGAAACCAGACGACTCGTCTGGTAAATGTTTTATGGAGAAACAATAAGATGGATGAGGCAACATGGGAAACAGAGAAAATCATGATGAAGAACCACCTGAGTCTTTTTACCCATTAATATTCTAGAAATTTCTAGGACGAAATTATTCGAAGGAGGAGAGATTGTTAAACCACAAGCTTCCATTGTTTGCTTCTCTTTGAATAATTCAGTAGCATGTGTTGTACGCAACTTCGAGTTCTAACACACACCACAACGAATCAAAATAGCTGTTATGAATAGTAATACAAACATTTTGAAATGTTATATATTTTATTTTACAAATGGACTTCATTTTTGGATTCGGAATATCGAAATTATCTTAGCGAGAATTTTTTGTATTTTTCTGAAAACATCAAATTTTTGATGAATAGTGAATAGGACTGAGTTATAGTTTAAAACTGAATTTTTATTTAAATAATTATTTATTTTATGTCAAAATAGATACAAAATACTTATATATGTTCAATTTAATTCATTGGAGTCAGTTTATAATAATTTTACATATATATTTTTTTTTTTGAACTTTTCACCCTCTTTTACACATCTTCTAGGTGAATTTTCAAATTCACATAAAACATAATTTTACCACTTCTGTGAGTGGAATTTCAAAAATCCGTGAAATATAGTTAATATCAAGGAGTAAAATTTTGTTCAATAAGATAAAAATAATTTTTGGTGAATAGTATCTTTTTACTTTATTTACCACAGTTAAAAGTAAATAGGTAATTAAGGGTAAAAATGATATTATTATTAAACTAAAAAATGAAAAAATTATATTGGATAAGTATAATTTGACCAAAAAACCATAGAAATAAAATATGAGCCTCTTTGGTCCACTTAGACTAGATTTAGGAATTTATTATTATTTAATTCAAAGAAGAGTTAAAAGAATTAAAATCAAAGATTAATAACTAATTTTTTTTAATATATGGTTATACATAAGATAAATTTGATTATAAATATTCATTAGAAATATAGAAACATTTCCTACATAATGGATTTTTATTTTTAATTCTGAGGCCTAAAATAATTTAATTTATTTATGACACAATGGTGATGCAGTAATTACCTAATTAATGAAATATTAAAATAATTGATATTATAAATATGAAAATAAATATAATTTGATACATTTTATGAATTACACTAATTTTCTAGGATAATATGACATATTATGGTTTTTTATATGAATTTAATTCAAAGTAATAATGTTGTTATAAATTTAGAAAAAACAAAAAAACCAAATACTTTCAAAATTAACACAAAAGTGTTTTTAAAACAAATATTATATTATTAATTGATATTATATTCCTAAAAATATAAGTCTTGGCCAATGTACTTATATAATGATATTTCTATCATTAATGAACCACTTGGGGTTCTCTTGGAAGTATATAGTAAGTTTATTAACCATATAATATAAAAATAAAAAGAGACATGGTAAATGTCAAACTAGTAAACTAAGAGTTAAATCTAAAAGATAAAGTTAATATTGTAACCCAAACGTGTCTAAAACCTATTGGTTGGGTGGTTTGGACCCATCCCCACCTTATAAATTAAATAATTTCTTTTGGATCCATTATAAACAGAAACTTATTTTATTATAAAATAATATTTCTAGCTTTTTCAAAGGTGCCCATCACCCCTATTATAAAAGGGCATTCACCCTTATCTCTAATTAACACCTTCAAAGCCTTTTGGCTCAGCCAAAACCTGTCCAAATATCCTCTAAACATCCCTCACACCATCCTAGATTTCTTCCATAAGTCAGAAAGCCAACTCAAGGAGCCCTTTTGATCAAATCAAAAGGAAGAACCCGAAGAAGAGGTAATAATTTCACCACTATCTTTCATGTTATTTTCTTCTTCCACTTCTTATTTCTTTGTTATTTCCATTATAAAATAATAACTCAAATATATTATATATAATGTGATGTTATTATAAATATGGTATAGACATATTCATTATTCTATACATCCTTTTAATGACATGTTACCATATGTGCCTACGTACGGATTACTCTCTCCGCGCTGTGCTGTAATTGTTATTCAATACATTATTATTTCGATGGGTATAATAATGATGTTTAATTCATTTAAATACTAAAAAAAACATGATAATGATTCTGTATATATGATATACCATCCAATTATATATTATTTTAATATCAAAAGAATGATATTGTCGCTCGTGCATATGTACGGATTACCGTCTCCACGAACGTGATGCGATTCATTGCCCATTGTATCCATTAAAGACTAATTTTCATTACATGATTAAAAATAATGTTTAATGAAATGATATAATTATGTATATCAATAATATAAATCCCATACATAACAAATATTACTCACACAATAGAGAATATAAAGGAAAATGAATCTGTTAACACCCGAAACGACGATAATACTGAGATATTATTAACAAAACAATGTTAAAAGATCATATGTGATATCATATTAATGTATATGATTCTAGTATAATTTAACAACAATTATTTCACCAATATATATGAGGTTAACCTACCCGTGACCAAGGAAAATTACAAGGTAAGGGTTTATTTCACATTGTCTTCATTATCAGAGGTGGTTTATACGTAATTATCTACTAGGACCTCTTTATCACCCACATCCATGATTCTTAAAAATTTATTCCAAAACATTTTTACAATTTTATCGAGTATTGGTTAATGTATTTTATACCCTTGTTTTACTTTTTATAATATGTTTATAAAGGAATCTTCCTGTCGATTTCCAAATAAGGTCCTTTATGACCTTTTCGACAAAATTAAGGAATGAATGTCTTTTTTTAACTTATACGGCGGGTGCGGCAATTTTACACCATTATAAAATCATCTAAGCTTCCCTTAAACCTTATAAGAATATTTTCAAAGTAAATTTTTTCTTTTATAATTTTTTCTTACTTTTAAATTATTTCAAAAAAGAGATATTTCTCTCAAATAGTTTTGATTTTTTCTATGTCAACATCCGTTGATGGATTATATGCTTATTTGAAGTTGATTTATTATGAAACCAAACTTCTATATAGTATTAAAGGTTTTTTTAAATGTTTGAATGTGGATGTATAATTTTTATACCATTCATCATTTATGGATAATGTATTGATATTTCATATGCTTGTTTCAATACGAATGTTTATGTTATTATTGAACCTGTTCATATGAGGAATGCATTGGACTTAGTAAGTGATGGGTGGATCCTGCTATAGCTCCTCGATGCATTAGTAGGAGTCATGAGACAAACTAGTTTCTTGGAACAAGTTTATGAAAAAAAATTAGACTTTGCATAAGGCCTTGACTATGTGGTAATGATAATCTGGAATTATGCATAACATCATTAAGAAAGTGGTTATTGATATTGGATGTGATTATTCGACTAGTAGAATATACATGTGAATAGGTAAATGGAATTATTTTATTAAATTTTATCTATATTATTATGAAGATCATGTTTAAAAGTATTTTGTTTTATTTATACATTTCCATAAATGTTTATGATTATTTATGAATGTTTCTGCTATATTTTTAACCTTAGTGAGCATCTGAGCTCCCCCCTTTCTAAGTTCTATTTTTTCAAGGAGGTGAAGAAGTATTTTATGAATGAACTATAGGGATTTTCTGAGGGGATATGAGTGTGGACTATGGAGACTTTGTTGTTGTAGTTTTCCATTTTATCATGTAATAAAAGAGTTATGAATGTATCTCGCATTTCTAAGTCTACTAAACTAATCAGTCTTTTGAGAATTTAACTTTTGTCATCATGCCAATGTTATGTAATAATGCACCAACTCTGGGTAACTGGGGTTAGGGTGTTACTTGATTGACTTGGGAGAGGATCCTAGGAGGAGATTTGAGTATAATTTAAACAAGGCACAAGGCTTGAGGCGACTGAAAGGAAGCAAGAGTGAGGGGGGGGGGGGGGGGTATAGTGGAGGAGAAGATTGATTTTTGAATCTCTTATTCATCATTTTTTTATTTCTCTCATGAAAATCAATAACGGTGATTCATGTGACCCATAAATAGTACTATGTTCATTTGAGTTCTAACCAAGTGTGCTTACATCATCCATGATTCTAGGAATAGTGAATTTAATTGATTATGTATATATATATATAAATATTAAATTACTACATTTGACTTTTCATATTAATTAATGTATTTCAGAAAAATCTAACAAATTCACCCTTATCATTTTTGGACATGTATAATTTAAAAATGTCCTCCATTTTTTGAATTTTTTTTCTAAATATTAATAATTTTATTTTTAAATAACCTTTTTTTTAATTCGAAAAATGAAAATTTTAAATCTATAATTCATTTTATATTACCTTGAAAATTTAATCATGATCTCATTATATAATAACCTTATGACAATAAAATAATAATATGATTTACTATTCATATAGGTCATATTAATATTCATATTACTATTTATAAGGGTATGATACTATTCACAAAAAATAAGTTTGTTTTATTAGACTCTAAATATCTTACTCAATGCAACCGTGTATGCCAGTTTTTTGAGATTCAAATCACAGAGGAGGAAAAATTATGTTTACCAGCTAGGTTATAACAATATTGTTTTTTGTGAAGGCTTAATGATTTATGAATTCAATTTTAATTTTTTTATAAATCATTGGGTTGTTATATTTTCCCCACATATCAAAAAATTTCTTACTTGAAATTATCAGAATGTTACCTCACAAAAGTATTTGGGCAGTTCTTCATCATAACCTCCTCAGGCTCCCATGTTGCCTCATCAAAATTTTGTTTTTTAAAATGTATCATTACTAGTTGATTAATTTGTTTCATCATTACATATTATTTAGTAACCATAATCCATATAGGATCATCACAATAAGATAATTTAGGTTCAAATTATAAACCATTAAAAGTGAGGACAAGTGTTGGGTTTGGCATGCACATTCTCAATAATGAGTCATGGAACAAATTTTGTACTTTAGATAGAATAGGCGGCATAGCCAAACGATATACAACAACTCCAATTCTCTGTAGGATTTCAAAATGTCAAATGGACCTAGAGCTCATTTTCTCTTTCTTCCAAAATCTTATAACACCCTTCCATGAAGATTCCTTGAACAAAAAATGATCTCCAACTTGAAATTCCAAATCCTTCATTCAATTATTATCATTGCTATTTTTCCTGATATATGTTTCTTTGATACATGTTTGAATAGTCTTTACCGTCTTTGATGATTCCTTTAAAATATCTTGACCCACAAGCTTCCTTTCAACAATATCATCCCAATGTGTTGGTGTACGACATCTCTTTCCATGTAATGATTCATATGGTGTCATTTGAATGCTTGAATTGAAACTATTATTTTTGGAAAACATTACCAAAGGTAAATAATGATCCCAAATACCTTGAAAATAAAGGGAAGATGATCTCAACATGTATTCTAATTATTAGATCACCCTTCCTGGTTTTTCATCAGTTTGAGGGTGATAAGAAGTACTCAATTGAGCCTTAGTTTCAACGGATTTTAGAAGAACATTCAATAATGTTGATGTAAATAATATTTCACAGTCAGAAAAAATTGACAGATGTTCTCTATGATGTATTACAACATCATTAATATAGGGTCTTGTAAGGCACTCGAGGGAAAAATCTTCCCATATAGAAAATAAATGTATAGATTTTGTTATTCGATCACCAATTACTCATATTGCATCATTGTTTCTAGGAGTTCTGGGTGATTTAGTGATAAAATACATGGTTATGACATCCAATTTCCATGTAGGAATAAGAAAAGGTTTCATGACACCTACAGGATGTTCTCTTTCAGACATCACTTGTTGACAGACTGAACATGTTGATACATAATCAGTAATTTCCCACACCATTTTGACCCACCATAAATTTTCCTTCAAATACCTATAGATCATAGTGCTACCAGGATGTATAGAAAAATTTGAACTATGGTCGTCATCCAATAAATCCTTTTTTATCTTGGATATACCTAGAACACAAATACTCTTCCCAAATTTCAAAATTCCATATTCACAAATGAAGTCAGCCAACATCCCATCATTCACACCTTTAACATTCTTTTCAAGATTCGCATCATTATACTGAGGAGTTTTTATCATTCCCAAAATAAATGGGTGGGGAAAAAATGGAAAAGTTTTTATATTTCACCTTTTATGATAATTGACATATTCATCTTTTCTAGATCTATAAACACAAGATCCCTTTATATCCAAATTTTGTTTTGGACTCCATGATCTTTCTTGTTTAATGTATAAGATACCTTATTTTCCTCTCATGGGTGGTAGATTATGGAACAATCATAATCTGTGAGCTGTTAAAGCTGTTTCCTTTGCTCATGTTGTGTTCTTTCTATGAGAAGATACATTTCAAGCTCTTATGATCTGTATATATCGCGCATATTTTTCAATTGAGATAATGTCTACATATCATAAAAGAAAAGATTATATATTTTAACTCAATATCATGAGTAATATAGTTTTGTTCAAGAACTTTTAACTACCATGATTCATATGAAATAACTCTATCATTCTGCATAAGGAAAAATCCAATTCCTTTCTTTGATGCATCACAATATATCACAAACCCATAATTCCCTGATGGTAGATTCATAATTAGAGAATTCACTAATCTCTGCATCAATTCCT
Source organism: Viscum album (assembly GCA_963277665.1). Taxonomy (NCBI): domain Eukaryota; kingdom Viridiplantae; phylum Streptophyta; class Magnoliopsida; order Santalales; family Viscaceae; genus Viscum; species Viscum album. The sequence goes on along the minus strand of OY728125.1, from coordinate 1,739,992,819 downwards.
CAAAACATTTCTCTCATTCTTTTTTTCATATGAACGTAACCCCTTTACATGTATATAAGGACAATGGGTTGGCTAAACATGCGATGTTTTGAATGAAACACCGATAATAACATGTTAAACCAATAAAACTATGTCCATAGGTTATGTTCATTAAACTACTCCATTTTTGTATATCCTTTGCCTTTAAAGAATCAGTAGATATTCTATCCATTGAGGTAATGTGGACATGAAAGGAATATGATTTAAGTCAAAATTCAATCATTCTAAACTTCCCATAAAATCCATTTATTTTAAGAGCATTCATAATAGTGCAAAAGTGATTTTCATGATCTTTGTCACTTATGGAGTATACCAAGATATCATCAGTAAATAGCTCCACAAATTTATCAACGTATTCCATGAAAACTATATTCATTAGATCCATGAAAATAGAGGGTGCTTTAGTCAGTCCAAAAGGAATTACTATAAAATAGAAATACCCATACATGGTTCGAAATGATGTATTTAGAAAATAATCCTTCCTTATTCACAGCTGATGATATCAACATCGAAGGTCGATCATAAAAAAATATTTTTGTCCAGGAAGTTGATCAAAAAAATCATCAATTTGAGGTAAGGGAAACTTGTTATTTATTGTTATAGAATTAAGCTCCTTTTAAAAAATACAAAACCTCATAGATCCATCATTCTTCTTAACCAAAAGGATAGGGGATCCCAATGGAGATACACCAGGGAAAATAAAATCCCCTACCACCTAATTACTCTATTTTTTTCATAAATTATACTATTTCTACAAAGGAAATTCTATATGGTTTCCTTGATATAGGCCATGAATATAGAATTAAGTAAATAGAAAACTCAATCTTCCACTCTGGAGTATGTCCAGGTAAATTCTTAGGAAACACATCAATATATTCGTGCACAATAAGAAAATACTATATTTGAAAATTCCTTTCCTCAACCATAGATATTGTGTTCTCTTCCTATACATCAATTGAATTCAGTAAAGCTACTAGGGGAGGACCTAGATGAGAATCTGATGGTGATGTTTCTTCTCTAAAGTTAATGTATTGCACAACATCCCCAAAAATTATAACCTCCATTTTATTGCAATAAATTTTCACATCACGGTTTGAAATCCAATCCATATAGAGAATTATATCAAATAAAACCAAGTGTATGATAATAAAATTAGTAAATAAAGCTTGATTATATGACTTAATGGGGTATTTTTGACACAACTTTGTTGTAATGATAATTCCCTTATGATTTTTGACTATGAACTCCCTTTTCAAATTAAATTGGTAATATCTGATTATCTTGGAAAAATATGGTGATATGAATGAATGATATGATGTATAATCAAATAAAACATTCTCTAAGACTGAGGAAATAATTAATGTACCTACCACCACATCATTAGTGACTTCCATATTAGCATTTTTGATTTTATAATCTTTCCCTTTCTCCCATGGCCTTTTTTGGTAACGTTTCTTTGACACATATGAAAATCATTTAAATAATATCCCACCTCATTTTAATTTTATCATTCAACATTGGTATATTATTTCTTCCCTATAAAATATTGGGATAGATGGTCTTTTTTCCACACTTGTAGGAAACACCCAACCCCTTTAGTAACGTACTTGGGAGTCTCTGTGCACAATTATCAAAGGGTGGAAGGTAAACTCTTCCCTTCTTCCCTATCTCCTTATTTTATTTCTTAGAATTTTCAACATCCCTCTTCTTCGCTTTAATTCCGTTAAAATCATAATATATATTGAATTCTTTTTTCATCTTGATATAACATGAGACTATATCTTCATATATTGATATTCTTTGGGAGACTAGACCCCTTTGAAGGTATGATTTTAAAACATCAAATAATCAGTAAACCATGTTCCCTAGATTACATATGTAGTCTGATGCATGGCTTCCTGACCTTGGGAAGTTAGATTCATACATTGCAACATTTCCATCCTCTTTTTTCCTCAGATTCAGAAAATTCATTTCCATATCATCTCAATATTCACTAGTGTGGTATTTTTCTAAGAATAATACCTTAAAATACCCCTATTTCATTTCATCTATTTAATCCACCACCTTTTTATTTTTAATTAATGAACAACACTGATCACCCTAACCCAGTAGATGATACAATGCCATAACAACCTTCTCTCCTATGTGACATCCCAAAGTGAGGAGTATCTTCTATAATGAATATATCAACTTCTCGGCTACAAATTGATTTGTAGTCCAATTAAATAATGGAGGTTATTGTCACATAAAGTGGTCTAACATAGCTCCTCCACATTGGGGATCTTGATGTTGCATATGGGTAAAGTTGTTATTAATAAATTGATCTAGCTATCCTAGTAATGTTATATGATTTTTATAAATATTTATAGAACCAGAGCCAACATCATTATCTTGAATTGGATGGAAATACTTACATGGGACAGACACGTTCATGTAGTTTCCATTCCTCCCACTAGGCACTATTTCTAAATAATGGCAGACACTAGTGATGATTATGAATCATAATGTATAATATCAATGTATAAAAAATATATCATAAATAAAAATCCTATACATAGATAATCTCATAATCATAAACTTGGGTTCTTTATGGAAAAATATACATTTAAATCCTTCATAATGGATTGTAAAGAAATCGTGAATTATCCTAAGAATATACCCTGAGAGTGTCAAACTAGGTGCACAGTAATACCTGTTGTTGTGTACTAGGATACCTCAGGTCATGACTGAAACTCTTTCTCAGAGTTTTTACTCTTAAGTACATATATTCTAGAACCAAATCCACTTGTAGTATCCCGATAGGGAATAATTTTCTAGAAATTTCCACATAATCTATTACTTACCAATATTCTAGTACATTATTGTATATTTTTCCTTAATATGTATCATAGTGTTCTATTCTCTAATTTACATTATCTAAATCTAGATTTAATATTTTTTTACTAAACTTATATTCATACCAACTTTAAGGACCCAACCCCAGTTTCCTGGAGCCAATAACTTATTTTATTATATAGGAATATGAAAATGGAATATGTATCACGACTAAATGAGTAGTTTAGTAGTTTTTTAATATGAGATGCATACATAAGTAAAAAACAATTAGAAAGGAAAAAAAAATTCAAAACTCATTTGACAACACCCACAACTCTTAAGTTATTCCTGCATGTCATTCATAATATACCCTTTTATGTCATTGGAAAATAGAGCATAAGAAAGGGGTGATCTCAAATACTCAATAAGGGTATGAAATTCCATGGATGATATCAAAATCAGAGACAGTAGTCATGGTGAATAACTAAAAACACATGCCTTTAAAAATGATATTGAAAACATTATGTCAAGAACAATAACTGAATACATAATTCTATAATAAGGAATAATCATGGGAATTATACAAGTAAAAAAACCTCATGAAAATTCAATTAATAGTTTCATATATTGTGAATTCATAATTTAGGACATCATAACCATACCTTCATTGCCTTGTTCCCATACAATAAATAATAATTTTGTCAAGACATCGGGCCAAGACGGTAGTTTTTCTCATCTGACCTACTGATGCATAGAGGGGATATAGAAGGCCCCACTAATCATTTAATAAGTCCAATGAATTTTTCATATTAATGGGGATAAACATAAACAAACTATACATTTATTTTGAAACTAACATATGAAATATAAATAACCTTCCCCAAACATTAAGTATAAACACTATCTATTCATAGTAAATTAGAGAGTGGTTTTAAGATAAAACATCCACGATTAAACTAATCATAAACAATTTAATTTAATTTGGGAGATAATATCATAAAAAAATTATTCCCAATAATAAATAATAAAAAAATTGTTTTGAAATATATCAATACTCCTTTATAAAATCCTTGGGTAATTATTGAGATAAATACTCTTTTACTTTGAATAATTGAGTTCTTCTGGAAAAATATTTGTATAAAAATATAAGTGAAGTAAAATATTATTTTATTAATAATATGATTTATTTCAGAGAGGTAATGGTTCCTAAAAACGTATTATATAGTTCCTTTTGAAAATTGGTAATAATTTGAGAAATTTCCATGAAACGGGCTTGGTTATAGGTAATGATTTTTGAAAGATCATTTTAAAACATGTAATTCCCCATAAATAGTAAGGATTATAGTTAGTATAAATATATAGAACATAAAAATATAATTCATGATGATTAAATAAGAATAAAAAAGAACATAATTTTTGTTAAGAGTGAAAAATACTAACCCAAAAGAAAATGGAGGTATGGGAAGAAAAGCCTTACCTTATGTCTGATGGTGTTCCCCATATGACCATAATGTAATGAATAATTAATATTTGGCTTGTAAATTAATGATACCAGAACCTCATCTAAATTTAATAGATTTATTATAAAGTTATTAGGTTTATTAATTCCCTTTTTATGGGTGAAGAGATTCTATTTAATAGTTTGGGAGTGTTTTCTTCCTGGGTTTTTAGGATCTGTTTTCTTATATTAATGACCGAATAAACATGTATAATGAGAATGGTTGACCAGAATATAAGTAGTATGTTATTAGTGGAAAACCATGATATTACAGGGATATAAAATTAATTTCGTTATTATGAGTGAAGATTAAACATTATATAAAACATTAATGACAATTGTTAGGATTGATTGGCAGTTCTTGATCACAATGAACTCCTTTTGATTTATAAATTTATATCATGTGAAAATAGGATTAATGATCCTTAAATAATTTATAATACATATATTATAGTCTGTTTCAACCATAAAAATGGTTTAATGACCATAATTGAAGACGTTAATAGAAATTTAAATCCTGTCATCCTTGAATGTGATAATTGAACACATCTCGGATGGTGTTTTAATTTCTAGTATAAAATGTGGAAGATGATGGATTGTGAAGACTTCTTCATTTATCATAACAATATTATAGTAAATTTAAGGTATTGGAGTCATCACCACATTTGGATGAAAGGAGGTCAGGAATGAAAAAGAAAGGAAAGGAACTTGAAATAAAGGAAATGAAAAGCAGAATTTACCTCTTGAAGTTTTTTTCCTTGAGAGCCTCTTTAGAAAGAAGGTTGTAGTCTTTTCATGATACCAAGGGCATATGGATGTGGTGAAGGATATTAAGAAAGGATTCGAGTATAATTTAGGCATTTTACATGGCTTGATAAGAGTTAATATAAGAGGGAGTGGGGGAGGGGGGGCTATAGTGGAGGGTAAGAGTTATTTATGAATACCTTATTAATTATATTATTATTTCCCTCATCAAAACTAAGAGTGTTGATTCATGTGACCCATAATAGTAATAAGATCACATGCATTTGAACCAAGTGTTATTGCATCTTACATTATTCTAGAAATAATGAATTTTACTGATAATGAATATATAATGTAAATTACTGCATTTTACAAATAATAAATAATTCGATTCATTCAGAAAAATCCCAACAATCCGGTCTAACAATTTTTCAACGTGTTATATTCAAAAATGAAATTTATTTTTTAAAAATAATTTTTTAAATATTAGTAAATTAATTTTTAAATAAAATAATATTTTATTAAATAAATAACAATTTTCAAACTATTATTCATTTTATATAACCATTATAAAATTAATCAAAATCTCATTATATTATAACATTAAGACAATAAAATAATGATATGATTTACTATTCATGAGGATAATATTACTTTTGTTAAGGGTATGCTACTATTCACCAATAATATTTATTATCTTATTAGACTCTAGATATTTTACTAAATTCAACTGTTTATGTATGTTTTTCAAAATTCAAATCCTAGAGGTGGAAAAATTATGTTCACTCTATAGGTTATAACAATGTGGTGTTTTGTGAAGACTTAGTGTTTTATGCATTCAATATTAAATTTACTTATAAATCATTGGGCTGTTATAAATCATGTAAACCACATTCAAAGTCAATTGATAATAAAATAAATATTGTTTAATAAAATATAAGGATATAGTTCCCCTGTCAATAAACATTTAACATAAACAATCCCATAAAGAAAGAATATTTCACCATAAACCCTTTACCGATTTGGTATCTTTTCAACCATAAGAACCATGATAGAATGACATTAAAAGAAAAATTAAATATTTTTAACATAAATATATTCAAGATATAAACCATAAAAAGGGATCTATATGAAACTCATAAAAAAAGATAAGTTAATTTCTTAAGATTATATACCAAAAAAGAAAATTTGTGATGAATAACACTTACAATGATCATATCATTGAATTGAGAATTAATAAATGAAGAGATTATATGTAACAAATTTAAATCCTCATAATACATGTGGATATAATGAATAATTAAATTTAAATATAAGTTCACACATAATAATTTTATAAAAAATTCAACAAATAATTGTTCTTACCCAATAAAAGGAAATTGAGTTAAGAATCCATTTTAGCACTTAGTAACCTTTAATTAAAATATACATGGATGAATTAATTCCAAATAAAACATGAATTAACATGATTTAGGAAGTATTCTTGATATATTACTTAAAAAATCTAGTATAAATAGAATATAAAATAAATTTTGTTCATAAAAATGAAATATACCTCAATAAAGGAAATTGGGAAAAAATCATTTCCATGAGACCAATAATTCAATGTCTATCCTTTAAATACTATATATTGATATTATATATATTATTTTCTTCATTATTGTCATTTTATTAGTTTAATATCTTATTCTTAAACAATTTATAGCATTTAATTTAATGACATAATTTGATTACTTAATTAGTTAAGCAGACATCAAGTGTTTTGAGAACGATTTTTAATATGTTTAAAATTACATCCTTAAGATGAATAAGGTAAAAAAGGTTGTGACACCCCAATTGTTTCTGAAATAGTTTTTTCTTCCATATCTTTCATTAATCAAAACAATGACATTAAACGAATACTGATATATTATTAAAATTATTTTTTAAACAGAAAATTTATAACATAGACATTAAACATGGAGGTAAGAGTAAGAAAAAACAAATTTTATTCATATTGGTTTTAGGAGAAGACAATATATTTATAAATAATAATTTCATTTTTAGTAAAGTATTTGTATTATTTGAAAATAAATTTTTCTCAAAAAATGGTTTTTATTGTTTTTGTGAAAAAATAATGAAATTTTTTAACACATTTAAAAAACATATTTTAATAAATAAATTAATTTTTATAATAATATGTTAAATATTTTTTAGGGTGAATTTAACATAATTTTTTAAAAAGTTTAAACTTTCAGTTAATTGTTAATATTATGTTTTTAATTAAAAACGTCATGTTCTTTTTAAGAATGAACAAATGAACATATTATTTTAAAAAAAAGATTAAATTAATTTGTAAAATAAATTATTAATTAATTAAATTTATTTCATTGGATTTATTTTTAATATTTAATTATTATTATGGAACTTTATATAGTTATGAAAATTATAAATTTAGAAAATCGATTTTTCATCACATCTATGGGTTTTATTTTAAATTAAATTTTGATAGTCCTATGAAATGAATTTGATAAAATGGATTAAATATTTTTAATTTTAATATTTTGTGTTATATAATATGGTAAAATTTATTATTTTTCAAAAATATTAGTAAATATAAATTAAATTAAATACTGTAGTTAATGCCAAAATAGGGCATTACACATTACATACACATGTGTTAAATTAATTTTCACCATACATATGATATTTATTTCATAGGCATGACTTAATATTTATAATATGCTGGTAAATATTAATTAATAAGTATAAATTTAATTTTATTATTGTATGATGAATTATCAGGGTAAATAAACAATGACTACTAACTATAGTGAAAAATAAAATGGTAAAAGTGGGTAAACGTAGTGGTCATGGAACATGAAGATTAAAACAAGGGTTTTTTTGAGGTGGAGGTATGAAATATCCATATCATATCTAAACCCATTTATTATGCAAATTTTTTGGCACATGGAATGATAGTGACTTCCCATTATTGAATAATATTGGGTCTTTATTAAAATACCACTCCCCCTCGATTAAAAAAAGAGACCTCCTACAGTCACTTAATCACACCTTCGAATTATATTAGATCGACCAAACCATACAAAAATCCATCAGAAAATAATTATCAATTTGCAAGAGATGTTATTCATCTTTAAATTACAATCTAATAGTCTTTAATAAGATATCAAAATGGGGTTTTCCTTAGATAAGGTAATTGTATTTAATAATATATTTCCTTTTTTAATTATTATTTTAACACCATAATTTATTTATTGATAATTAAAATATTAAAATATAATTATCTTCCATATAAAAAGATTGTAAAAGTTTTATGGCATAAACTATATCCATATCATTTTCCATAATGTGGGAAATTAAACCTTTAATCATGTGTATGACAGACTACCACCTTGTGATATGATTTAATTCATTTTCAATAAGCACCTATAACGACTATATATGATGATTATTTTAACATTTATACATAATATTTATGATATAATTATACTAATGAAATTTTAATAAATAATATACCATATTATATTTCATTTCATAGGAATACGATAACGTTTCTTAGATGTATGACGAACTACCACGTCGTGAAGAGATGTGATTCGTTTCTCACTTATGCTTTAATTAGAAAGTAATAAGGACAAATTTAATTAATATATGAGATTAATTATAAATAATGATGACTTAATAATAGTGATTTATTTTTCTACATACTTTCATTTCATCCATCGATAAAATGGAATCAATATTCATGCATACATATGACCTACCGTCATCATGAAAGATGTATTTAATTTTCTATCTCTATCTTTTATGAATTTATAAAAATTAAAAATACAGGGAATTTTATATAATGTTTAAAATTTTGAATATTATGTAACCATGGTAAAATTAATAGTATTAAAACAAAATCTATACATACCAAAAAGGTAATTTTTACCCAAAATAATAGTTAAAAAATGTTAATAAATGTGTAAAAAAATATCATAAAAAAATAATATATTGTATGATATATATAACTATGTTTACATAATAATTTTAAAATTAATTTTTTTATTATATAGGTTATTGAATATTTTAAGATGGTAGTCATGACATATGGTAGGGTAATTTCATATAAAAGTATATTTTTTTTGGTAAATATGTTATTTTATACACCTAACTTATTTTATGAGGTGTATATACAACCACATATTTAGGTTATATAATTAATTATAATTTTTCATTACATTTAATATTTCATTTTATTTTATTCTTCAATGGTGATTAGGATTATAAATTTTACCAAAGTAGTAAGGGATTTATAGCCTCTCTTTTGTTTCTAAGACACATATTTAATATTCACCACTTAATTATTTTTTGTGGGGTATATACTACAAAATAATGCATTTTATAAATATTATTATGAATTTTTTTTTGGATTTACAACCCAAACTAATATTTTCCTTCCATGGGGACTATAATTAAAAGAATTCAAAATTGTTAAAGGTTTTATTTTACAATGACATCATTTATCGGGATTATTTATAATTAAAAATCTAATAATGAAAATTTATTGAATATATCTCAATAAAAACAATAATTTTAATATACTACAGTAAATTTTAGAAAATTAATTTTTTCATATAATTTAAAACTTTTTATTTAATAAATATACCTAAATAAGTTTTTAAAAAATATTATTTACTCCTCTATCCTATCGAATCCCCTTTTTCTTTGATATCCATGTTTTATAAAAAAATCTGATGATTTTTTTCATTATTACATAATTATGGTTCAGAGAAACAATTGACAATGTCTAAATCTTTAAAAATGGGATTTAAAAAGAATATTGCTGTAATTTTTTGAATGAGGTGCTTTTGACATTTTTTGAAAATGTGAATGGAAAATTTTTTGTTAACTTATCCGAAATGAGTCGGTTTATCTACATTAATGAAAAATATTTTATTTTATTCTTATTTATATATTTAAGAGGGTGTTTTTAATAAAAAATATTTCCATAATATTTTATTAAATTATATTTTTAGAATGATCATTTTTAATAAAAGGATATTTTCCTCAGTAAAAGTTCCAAGTAACCTTTTAAAGTAATTTTATTTCTAAGATGAAATCCTTTTATTATTGTTGTTATTATTTCATTGGGATATGATCCAAAAATACTATTCATAGTCATTTTAAGTAAGGATTATGTTTATTGTGAAAAAAGATTATGAAACCTATTTCGTTTCAGGGTTTATAATATAATTAATTCTTCATAAAACCCATTTATTTTCATAGGATCTAATATGATGAATTATTTTTGATATTGTGGAAGGCATATGTATTATTTTAATCATGTTGTAGGTGGGACCAATATATCCCTCCAATTAATTAGATAAGGATGAAAAACACATCAGATAACTATGTTATGCATGAAAATGATTTCTTATTCACAATAATATGTAATTTCCAGGATTTCATATCAAAAAGAGTATGCGACGACCTGATTTTCATATCTATTTTATTATAAAAGTACCAATATTTCATCTCTTTAAGGTTTTGTGTGGACTTGGTTACAGGTACATAAATTTCCAAAAATAAATTATTACATGCCCTTAACTTAATCTGTGAAACTTTTTCTATTTAAACATTCACAATGTTATAATATTATATTTTCCCACATTCATATGATTATGTTATGATATTATAAAATTCCAAGAATTATTACCTGATTCAAGATTATGATCTATGTTATATATCGAATGGTTTAAAAATTTATATACCCATTCTATTATACACTAATTCTTGTGTTATGTTAATGTGATAAATGATATCTCTCTTATTTACCATTTCTGAGCATCTAAGCTCAACCATTATTATTTTTTATTTCCCTAGGACATGAAGAATGGTTTTTATTAGGGCATTTAAATGAAGAGTACTACGTAAGGAGATATTTTTTGGATATATTTGAGATTTTACATTAAATAAAATGGTTATTTATTTCATCATTAAACACATTAAACCTTTAATATCCATATTCATTTATTTGTGAAATGTATTGAATATTCATCTAATAAAATGTAAAATTTTTAAATGGAATAGAAATTTCATTATAGGTTTAATTATACCATTATCTCTATAATAATAATCATGAAATAATTAAAATTTTTATAAAAAAATATTCTTTTAAAACCAATCAAGAATGATGGTTATGAAAAATGATCCATGTGACAAAATTTTTCAAATATCCTTATGGAAAAAATGTTAAGTATTATTTTATATTTCCATAGTGATAATTATATCATAAATATCATATTATTTCTTTAAATAAAATTATATATATTATACACATTATTTGGTGATGAAAAAAGCATCACATCACTATGTGGATGTGGTAGTCTACTTGTATGCATCAATGACATTAAAATTTTTCAGTGATTGTAATGGAATGAAATAAAATGATATATTGAATTTTAATAATGATAAATATTTCATGAATATAAAACATAAACAAAAATTTCATCATAATAATTATTCTTAAGAGGTGTTGATGGAAAATGAATTACATTGATATGTGTGGCGGTAGTCCGTCATACACACAATCAACGAATTCCCTTCACATGAGATGGATATATATAATCCATTAAACTATTATATACTCAGAATATAAAATATATATTTTTATTATATCATAATGGTTAGGTAATATTTAGATGACATGTAATAAGAAACAAAAAATAATTTTCGGTTATGAATAACCCATCTTCTTAAAAAACCCTATTGCCTAACACCTTAAGACCACTAAATTTTTTTATTTAGAAATAAATAATACATATATAATTTTAAGTGATTTATATATTGTATTTAAGTAGATCATGGTTGATCTGAATCAGTTTTTAATTATTATGTAAAGAGTGTAACATATTCCCTTTTATATGATAGGGGATGGGAACCCATGGAAGATATATAAACATATTGATGTCAAAATGGATAAAATTGATATAATTGGAAGGCAAGAAGAGTGTGAGTCTAAATAATATTATATAATTAATTGTATTTCTTTTTTTTGACTATGTTTTGAACATTATCATTTGGTTTTAACCACTGATTAACCCTTTTCACATTTAACACATTAATAAGGTTTTTAACACTTTGAGGATCATTATAGTAACTATTAATGAAAAAATTCCCTTAACTTGACCTTATGTGACATTATAAACCACATCCTAATAACATGGATGAATCATAAATTTTTAGGAGTTTTATATCCTTTAATAAAATATTTTTTATTATAAAATACCACTAATTTCCATTTTTGAACTATTCATTACGTTGACTTTAATTACCAACAGAATCATTAAAATTAAAAAATATATATTTTATTTCAACATGACCTTTTTATTAATCTATAAAATTAACAGGTCAAATTTATTATCTCAACTCATATTTCTGATTATATTATTAATATCATTAATTTTATTTTTTTATTAATTGAAAAAATAATGTGTTACCTTCATGTAAGCATTTTAGGGACATATATTTTATATGTGATTTAAAATATATATAATTATTAAGATAAAAAATTCATATTAAAAAATAATACTAATAACCAGAAATACATTATGTTTAAAAATAATTTTAAAATTTAATATTTATTAAAAACTAGTGTGAAATTTTCACATTTCGTTACATAAAATATTATACAGATCATAATAAAATCAAAAGGGAAAAATTCCTTATAACCTAAAATTGAATGAGTATTGAAGAGAGGGATGCATAAATTTAAAATTTATCAAGTGTTTTGGCCATTGTATAATCCTTATCAAATTTGTTAAACCGTTAATTAAAATATTTACCCTTTATTCTGGTAAAACAATTACTTTTGATACTATTTATATTTTAAAAAATAAAAGATAAATAAATAAATAAAATTACATAATAAATCAAAATAAATAATACAGTTTTCAATAGTAAAAATATATTATTGGTGGGTTTTAATTTAATATTCAATTTTAAAAACATGATATCAAATGGGTTTTCAAAAAAAAAACATTTCTAAGTATATATTTTTCTAAATACTAAATTTGGGTATAAAATTAATTTCAAAATTCATAGTAGGATTATTTTATATTTAAATAAAAATTTAATGTTTAAAACTGATTTAAATTATAATTTTTCCTTTTATGTACTTTAAAATAAAATATTCAAAAAAATAAATATGTTTGACTCTTCATTAAAAATTCAAATTCTAATAAAAAATTAAAATTTTATCCCTTGGCTAATTTTTATATTATAATTTCATAAATCATATTTATTTCATCAAATATAATTTCTAAAAGATCAAAAACTTAATTATAAAATTCAGTCAAAAAATTCATTAAAATCATTTTTGAAGAATACTTATTTTTGAAAAATAAAATGACATTACAAAAAATTGAGTTCTTATTTAGTAATAACTACTAAATAATACTTTATTATTTGAATAATTATATATATTTCCCAATGTATTTTGTAATATTCATACCACCAATTTAATGACTATGTAATAACCAAAACATTTAGATAAAAATATTTTTTGGGTGGATTATACTTGGTGTTGCATATTATGTATGCTATCAAACATATTTGTTAATTTTAATATACGATGATATAAAAATAACATACCCCATTTAAAAAAATTCTACAAATTTTATCTCGATCTCAATAATCAAATGTTGACATTTTCAGATACATTTTTTGAAACTCCGCATCGTAAAAAGGGTTAATAAGACAACCTCTTGAAAAGAGGGAATGAGAAGTTAAATGTCAAATGAGATAACACATAATATGTCTAAAAATAAGAAAACATTAACGTGAATTGAAAATATAGATATATAAGTAATGAAAAATTTCTATATAATAATATGGATAAATACAGAACATTGATCATAGTATTGTGAATGATCTTAAAGATCGTAATGACCATAAAACCATAAACCAAAGTGGAATGAAAAGAGAATTGAATGATTGGAATAGAATGTAATTGGATAATTTTTTTTATAATATTCTTATGAGATATGAGTAATTCCTTACCATCAAAATATGAATATATGAAAATATATATACATTACATTTAGAATTTTATCCTTTCACAATCTTCATTCATAATAACAATTTTTTCTCCAACGGATGTGTATTCAATATTATTTTCTTATGAATGTAGCACTAAAATCATCTTCTAATGAATCACATAATAAATAATAGAATAATAATTTATTTCTCAAGTCTTTACACATTAAAAAGATATTTATCATAAAGTATGACAATTACCAAAATTTATAATCCTCTATATGACGAAATAATACCTTATTCTCCAAAATTCGAAACTAATACCCAATTTTCAAACAAAATAATTCAATTAAAAATATACTTAAAATTATTCAACAAATTCCTTACCAATAATAAAACCCAAAAACATGAAATATTTGATCACACATTATTCCAAAATAAATTAACATTTATATCAAAATATTATTAATCATTCATATAGTCATACAACCCAAAAGGTATATTACTAATTCATAATATCTCCAAAATATTCAATTAATTTATATAAATAGCATGAATCACCATATGAACTCATTATGATAATATTTTCTTACAAAAAATAAATCAACCATGACTCGACAAATTAAACTTCATGTTATACGTAATGGTTACATATACCTCTACCTAATAAAAAATCTCTGAAAATATTATTAGTGAACATAAAATTTGATCACTTAAAAATTCAAAAGGTGTGGCTAGAACATTATAATTATATTCAGAAATAAAAACATAAAACAATGATGGGATCTGTAACTCTTAAGATAACATCCCAATAAAAAATATTAATCTGCAATGTTATCTAAAAACCGATATTATACGAACAGTAATAGCCACAAACTCTAACTCTCGTATATGTTTATAAAAACATAAATTTTATATTTTTTATTATTCATACAAATAAGTTAGAGAGAATTTTTTAATTCCTAAACAAAATACATTAAAAGGAAATATTGGATCACTTACACACCCAAGGACCATTTATATTTATAGTTTTAAATAATTATGACAAACTCTTAACAACTAGGGTCCCTAAACAAATCGTTTACAAAGATCAAAATTAACATCCTCAATACCGATTTTCCATATCCCATTTTCTGTTATAACAATATAACATAATATAAATCACATATTAAAAGTTTCTACACACAATTAATTTAGAATCATTCATTATAAAGTTGGTAAAAGGAAACAAAAAAGGTTGAGCTAAAATACCAAGTAAGGGTAAATAGAAGCATTAAAGAATTGATGCCATTAAGAAGAGTAATATGAGAATAAGGTTATGATGACATGATAATTGTGCATGATCATATCATAATGGTATTAAAGACCATTAATTCATAGATCATTAGTCCTTACATAATCCTTTTACAAAGGGAAGAGTCATTGGAATCAATAATCACAAGTCACATGATAACAATCTTGAACAAATGAGTCATTGGAAACCCCTAGTTACCATAAGAAAACTATTTGGTATCTTGGGAAATTTTAATATAACTCTTACATATGAAATAACTATTATAGTTATATATAAAATAACTTTCATGGTTTATATGGAATAAAAATCATTTTCATACATGGAGAACACATCATAATATATTCTTCAAATCTCATAGGAGAAACATAATAATTTAACTCTATTCCATAAGTTAATAACTATCATAGAATATTCCCATAATATATACGTATAAACTTAATAGATTAACTCCATCCATTTACAGAATGAATTGAAGAGGTATATGGGGTTCACCCATTATCATATTATAATGGGACTACCAATCCACATAAATAATGTGTATGCACCATAACATGAATAAAGTATATTGAGCATTCATATCATCATAAAACATATAGGAATATCCATTATTACTTCCATAATTTGATTAACCCTTGGAAGAGAAAAGAATTTACTAAAAATGCCATCAAAATTATCAATTCATAGGGACAATAAGGATGATATCCAAAATAATATCCCTAGTGGAGAAATAATAAAACTAAAAGTTGTTGATGTTGATGAATCGAAATACCAATTAAATATTTTTAAAATCATTCATGAGTAAAACACCCTTTTCAATTTAAAAATAACTTATAAAAATTTAAAATGAATAAAAAATTATGAAAAACATTTTATATGAAAATAACATTGAAAAATAAAGAAGGAATTTTTAAATAAATTTATTTTAATATGGTACAGAAATATATTCATGTCCTAAATGATAAAAATAATAATATATTTTAAACATTTTAAAAATGGAGTAAGATGTGGTCAATTTTGGAAAAGTTATGAAATTTAATTTTTGAAAAATGTTAATAGATAGTAAGAGTTATTTTATAAAATTTATTATAAATAATTTATTCATATAAAAGAACATTTTCACAATTTTTTTAGAAAAAATTGTATGGAAGAGAAATTTTCATGATCTGAATAAAGATACAAGATCATAATCTTTTAAAATAGATTTTATTAACGTTTCATTAATCAAAATGAGATGAAATGGCAAATGAAAATAGAAACAAATTAATAAATAGTGGAGAAGAAAAGGGATGTTGATCATAAAATTAAGAGCACATGGTTCCTCCAATGTAACATTGAACATAAACCACCCCAGAAATAAAGGAGAATGCAATATAAATCAATTTCCACAATAGAATCTTTTCAATCATAATCAACATGAATTAATTAAATAAAATGAAACATTTAATATCATGAAAATAAGGATATTCATAGTATTAATTGTAAAATGGATAGAATATACACCTCATAAATGAATATAGTTTCATATCATTAATTTATGTCCCAAATACATAATTTGAGATGAATAACCCTTACAAAGATAATATCATTGAATTCTGAATTAATCAATGGATTGATTTTGAATAAAAAAATTAAATCTAAAAAATAATTTCTAAGTACAAAATAAATAAAATTGGATATTAATTCACACAAAATAATTTCATAATAAACTCAATAAATAATATTTATAACCCAGTAGAATGGATTTGAGTTATAAAACCCTTTCACCACTCAAGAAATTTCATGTAAAATCACCATGGATGAATTTATTCAAATTGAAAGTTAAAATACCACTAATTATGAATGATTCATGATATAATATATAAAATCGTTAGAATATTCAAAATATAAAATAAATTACGTGCGTAATAAAAAATATTCTTCAATGAAGGAAATTGAGAAGAAATCTCTTACTATGAGTTCAATCATTCGTTATATGTCCCTTAACTCCTATTTAATAAAATATTATAAATAATTTTATTTATTAAGAACATTTTCATGGTATAATTACATTTCTGTACAAAAGTTATCTCATTTATAATGATATTATTATTAATAAATTAATCAGTTAAGCCCACATCATGTGTTTTGAGGACGTTTCGTAAATTTTTTCAATATGGCTTTAATAGGTTGAGTGAGGTAAAAAAGATCATTATATCATCACCTCCAGATTAATAATCAAGAAATATTTATAATTTCTATATATACATTATACTTTAAAAAAAAATAATGAATTACGGTGATGTATAGTGAATAATGTTACAATCATAGATATTGTAAACTGTTTATACGCATTAGTAACATTTCCATTTTCAATGATCACTATTTAAAGAAGGATATTATTATTTTATCTTTTAATGATAATAATAATATACATATCATATTACTTCATTAATCATTAATATTATCCATGTTATATGGTAATAAAAAATAAATCAAATCAATTTGTGGAGGTGAGAGTCCACATGTACAATTGAACTATGTTATCATTTTCAATGATTATAATGGTAACAAATTAAATGATATAATGTAATGGCCTGTGTTTTTGAACCTAAAAAAATATAATTAAATTGTTTTACTGGATGGAACATTTTACAAACCATGATTTAGAGTGTAATTATGAGATTAATAACACTTGAATGTGTTGTTTTTTATCAAGGGTGAAACACCTAAGGGGTCTGTCAAGTGTCACTTTAAGTTTCAAAAGAATCCGGGTCTGGAAATTTACAACTTGGAGGGTCTTATAGAGGCACAATTATTTTCTAAAACCATGTTTCCCTCAGAAAAAAACCTTGTGGATTGTCTAAGATGAGAAAAACACTCTGCACGAGCTTGCCATCATTTACCCAAACAACGTACGTAGCCCAAATGGAAAGTGCTAAATGGGAATTGTTCTCGTACTGTTCATTGCACAGGTGGTCCGTTGTTTGGATAACCATGCGACGCAAATTTCAAAATTTTTAAATAAATAAAATTAATAAAATTAAAATTTAATATAAAATAAAACCTAAACTATATATCTCTTATCCTCATACAGACTCATGCGACACCCATCCCCCTGGACCCCTATAGTCGTGTGTGACTCCCCTACCCCTCTCGACCTCCTCTTCTCACACAGATTCCCTCATATTTCATATGGTTTTTTTAATCGGAAATGTTAAGGTCTCATCTCTATCTTCTCCCTCATTTTGGCCGATTTGGTTTCTCCCCATTGCCCGATTACATTTTTCCAAAATGATAGGTCAAGGGTTATTCCACTTTTGGTAGTATCTTCCTTGATTAAGGAATGGGATGGACCTATAGGGTTGTAATTTCCTAGGATTTGGGGTTCATTTCTAAAGGTTACGTGTTTTTATCCTTTTAGGTTTACTATAGTAGCTTGATGTATGTTTTTCTCTCACTTTATTGCCTTGCCCAATTTTATTGTGGACCTTTTAATGAATTTGGGTTCCTAGTAATTTTTTCAGTGCATTTTGATCATCCTTCTAGAGGGTTTCAGTCGCCAGAGTTAAATGTGACTTACCATGAATGCATAGGTAGAAATATATGTATGTATGGTTCCTTGTTATATTTATATTATCCTATGACAGTGAATATATATATGTATACATAGGAGTACGAGTGATTATGTATGTATTTTAAAAACGCATATGGGTGTAAGTGGAAATGGGTGTGTGCACATATATAACATATATATATGTATCCCCTTGTACATATTAATTTCCATGGGAATATTTACATAGGGGCTATGTGTCCTTGCATATATATGGAGGTGCATATGTTTGTAGCTGGGAAGTAGAAACTTCTATTGGTCCCTGATGAAAGCATCATGTTCCTACGTGTTTGGGATGGTACTCATCCCATTGGGAAAATATTACTTGTTTATGTTCTTTTTTATTCCCTTTTTTAAAATATAAATTATATCACATGCCATCCATCTTTTCCAAACTATTAATTTATTAATCCTATGTCACCTACCTTTGTGTCTTTTCGTTCACCCTTTCCTTGTACAATTTTTTATATTCCTTATAACCTGATATGAATTGAATTCTAAAAACATAATGTAATGAATTTTTGAACTAAAATATTCGGTTTCTAATAATCCCCTTTAAAGAGTTGTGTTGAATTTAATAAGAGATGTTCATATTTCATTCTGATTCTTATTATGTTTTCTAATTCCTATTTGTGGGTATTGAATTAAATGACATGCCAATTCCATGTGAAAATACATGAATTACATATGCCATAGATTTAAATTTTTAAGTGAAATTTCAACGAATACCTTTCGTATTTCTATATTATTTTTTACATTTATGTTCTATCATGATTCCTATGAACTATAGATTATTAAATTCTTATTATTTGAGCCATTTGTTTAGGGTGGATTTAATGGTAGGTATGTCCATGCTTAGTAGCATGGGACATTTTAATGTCTTTGTGACATGTGATTAGAGTCATGTTAATTCCGTGTACATATGTTTTTATTCCGTTATTTATTTTAAGGCATGATGCATAGTGATCAAATCTATTAGCCTAGAGCATAGGAATGTGGTCAATTCTTTATTAAATTGACGTTTGAATTGTAATACTGGGTTAAATTTTAGTTTTTTTGTACAGGAGATGTTTATTTAATGGATTGTAACTATAAATTCATTATATTGAAATATTCCATTCATGATATGGATCAATTGATATGATATGAAATAGAATGTGGGTTCCATATTAAGAATTCATGGATGGACTAACTATGCTTGTTTGGTTATGACTCATCTCATTGGGAGTGTTGCTATGGATTTTTAGAAAACTGATCCCATGTAGTTTCGTACACTCCTAACTAATACTAGTAACCAAGGGGGGAAACCATGGATGGACACATAGGAAATATGGATATGCAATTACTATTGGGTGATACAAAGGACATTGTATGTGCCTCTTTGGATGGACTTGATGGTATTGGATTATATTGGATGTTACTATAACGATGCTCGAGGTTCCTTTAGATCAACTTGGACAGGCTCGGGACTCCACCACTAGATTTTATGGATTTTAATGATTGATATATTTCTATTATGAGAGTTATCCTTTATTATGATTTTGATTCATTGTGTTATCTCATCTTTATTTTTTATCCTTGTGTATGCTTTTTCAATAAAATGTATGTGAGACCTCACACCAATGAACAATATTGGGGGTATGGTTTTTTTATTTCCCTTTATACACAATATGAATTTCATAGGTACCCTATTCAGACATCAAGATTATGTTGAAGTAGGTTATATGGGATGGGTGTATGTTTGGGATCCCAAACCAAGTGTTATCATTTAATTTTATTAATAATCATTATTGAAATATGTTGGTACACTACTTATTTGTTTATTTTATGAGATGGATTGGCCTAGAAATCATGGGTGTTGGCATACTATGATTTATATCTCACATAATACTCAAGGTTCCATTTCTCTATGGTACCTGAGGATTCCTACATACTTTCATGTCTTTGGGTTGATTACTTTTATTGTGCTACATACATGGGATCTAGGAAGAATTAAACTGAACCAGTACCCAAGATACTCATGGAGTTAGTCTTGTGTTGTTATTATTTTATTTCACTATATTTCTATTTGTAAATACCACTTCGTGTACCTATTGAATCAACAGTCCTACATGAATATTTGTAAATTAGAATTGGTAACTTTCATTTAGTTGTTAAATTATTCATGTGATAATATCCTCTTTTTATTTATTATACTTTTTCAACTATTGTCTATTCATTAATTTTGGTTATACCACTGTGATACTATAATATAAGGGTATTATCTCCCCCTATCACCTCCTAAGTCACTCGTTGCAAGTCGCCATCATCTGGCATTTGAGGAGATTCACTGGAGGCCTTTTCACCCACCAGTCCGACTACCATATTTGTGGTTAGTTATAACATGATGTTACAATGTGGTATTAGATGTACATTCCATTTTTCATTCTGTTATGGTAAGGTAGATAGGAAACTAGGAATTTATCGATTCTTGGTAAAAATCGTGTTTAGGACTGATCACCCCACCCACTGGGAATAGTCAAGGTGCCAAGGCTGGGAACCTTGTTCTTGCTGTTTTCTATTACAATTGATATGATTTCAACTTGGGTGCCTTGTGTACGTTCCACTTCATACAAATTTATGAGATTCATGGTATTATTTTTTGCCTGGTATGATAATGAATTATAATTACATGCATCATAATAGGTGCATAATAATTCACATTCCATGCATATGTCATTCCATGTAGTTTTCATTTCTTGGTTGTTTTAATATTTCATTGTTGCTCAGGTTCTATTTTCCTACCCGTTCTATTTTATTCTAGATGATGTTTGATTCAGTTGAGATGTATGATTGGATTCCATATTTAGGTTACTTATTTAGTTTTCTTTCTTAAATTTCCATTATTCTATTATTTTTATCATTGGAAGGAATTTTCCGGTTGTGAGTAAATGAGATTCAACTGTTAAATCAAATGGTTTTTGAGAGCCTGATATGTTGGAAAATAAGTAACCTTATAATTTGGAATTTATGATTTCACTTAATACCCTAAATGATCATTTTAACAATGGGTAATACTCTAAAAATTATATTATTTCCTAAAAATATGGTTTCAGTTTGATGGGAGTCACCTCCAACTCTTAAGGCGTACAGATCCTTTATAAATTGAAGTGGTAACCCATAAAACCAGACCACATAATGTAATAATTTTGAATAGAACTTAAATAAATATAAATGTTCAAAACTATTGACCACAAATTTTTGGTTACCTTTAAATGGTAAATATTCTCTTTTTTTGGGATTAGTGACCCCAATGGATACTTCCTAAATAAATAACTGGACACAAGTATGTCAGGTGGGGATTTGTTATAATAAATTGAAACTTATAAAGGTGTTTTCAAAATGTAAATGTCTAAATTTTTTTTATTCTTGTTGAACTCAAAATGGATAACAAGATCCTATTAGGTGACGTTTTTTTAACTCATAGTTTTAAACCACATTAGGTTATGTTATGCTATATGGAGGAGGTTAATTAAAGTTTCCACTTTTTGGTGGAAGATTCTTGAAATTACCGATTTAATTAATGAAAGACATCATAATCTTACTTTAGCCATTTTTATGGGAGGACTTATAATTAAATAATTGATGTTTAAAATTAGGTTTATGTGATAAAAATCCAAATTATGAGGTGATTACTTTGAACAATAATGGTTGAAAGGGTAGTTTAAAATAACATACCTAATTTTATTTTTCTTTTAACAGGTTCTTGTTTGATATAGTTGGTACTTGGTGTTATGGTTTAAATATATTAAATGATTAAATATTAAAAGTAAAACAATTACGGACTATAAAATTTAACCTTAAGTAGTGTTTTATCCTAGCCCTCATGTATGGGTAATTTAAATTCTTCATTCTTTCTTAAAACAAGTTAATGGCCTTTACCATAAGCATCTTTTCATATATAATGATCATAAAAAATGGTTCATATAATTCACTGTAACATTATCAAGAATGATCCCTTTGTTGGTTTGAGGCATTCTATTTTGTTTTGGGGCATTCTATTATAGGTGTCACCCTCCTATTCTTTAAATATCTAACTGTTTACTTGTAATCAATCCCACTTGTGTGGTGATGTTTGGCTACCATTTTCCAAAATAGGACTCCGAGTTTTTGAATGAAACCCTTTTTTCGATGTTTGGTCATATAAACTTTGATCCCTTTTTAGACTTCATGATTTTGTAATGATCATTTTTAATAGGTTAGACATTATTTGGGCATGATCTGTCACTTCATAGGTCATTTGACCCTTTATTTTCCCTAGTGATGGAAGAATTCGTACGTCATCACCCAGGTAATGTATCTCCTTCAGAACATTAGATACATGAATTCATAGGGTATAAATCCAATTAATATCATCCAGGTTGTTTCATTTTCATCTAAACCCTCACGGTAGTATGATATTTTATACACTATTCCCATCATGTGCTATGTGTTGCAACGAGCTGGTTGAGTTTTGTGTAATCCTTGATACCTGGGCTGTTGAGTACATTCTAGGGTCGTAACCATTGTAGAGTTACAAGAGAGTTATGGAATCAATTTTTAACAATTATTGGTATGGGATTACAATAATATAGGGTGTTTTATATGAAAATCATGTTGGTTTTGGCTTTAATGACTATGCTTTTTTCATATATATGGGTGGCTTAAACAAGTGTCACATGTGCCTTTGAGCAGAATCTGATCTAGTATTCTTATGAATGTCATCTTTTCCTCTTATTTCGTTTTGGACCATGTATGATGATGTTGTTTTAGGTTGAATTATGTATTGTATTTTTTTGTCAAATATTTTGGATAAAAAAGTAAATCACATCACTTTGTATAAGTGGGTGATGAAATATAGGAAAGTAACATTACATTCCATGGTAAATATAATGATGTGTTGTAGGTCTACATCTCACAAAGATCATAATTTGGTTGATGAAAATATGATGAAATAATTATTATGTAATGAGGGAGAAAAGAAAAATCCAATAATAATGGTTGGTCTTGCAGAAGTAAGTGTCTAGTGTGGTGTAGGTTTCTATTCTTTGCTAAAATTTGGGGGTCTAAAATTGGGAGTTGGGATAGCATGGTGAAATGTGGATTTCCTTGAGGATCACTTCTCAATATGGTAATGGAATGAATTTTGTGAAGATATTATTCATGAAGTATTTTTTTCAATGACATGATGAATGTTTGTGGAGTTCCTTGGGATTACGATGAGCTTCACGAATGGAATATGTGAAGAGATTTTCAAGTATGATTTGCAGTGCAAAGGAAGATGAAGAGTTGCGGTGGCAAAAAAGGAAGAAGGATAATTGAGATGGTGAAAAATAAGAAGGAGAGATATGGAGGCATAGTGTATTTGACAGAACACTTTGTGATTACAAAGAGCTTAACAAATCCATAAAATAGCCATTGTGCTTCACGAAACAGATTGAATTTAAATGGAAATTATGGTGCTCCATGATTTGGTGCTATCATGGTGCTGAGGTGGCTATAAGGATCTAGATTCAGTTGGAAAAACCTATAAATATTCTCCTACCCCCTCAAGAGAAGTAGATCAATTGAATGAGAATTTTGGAGCTCTCGGTTTGTGAAGAAGGTTTATGGAGAAAAACGAGCTCTGTGAATTCAATAATCTCCATAATGAAAAGAAGCTTCACCCCAAGCCATTTAGTTTTTTGATAGAATTGAAATTCACACAGACCCATATATGCTCTATAAAATATTGATCTCTTCAATCATGTGAGATTTGTGATCTTGATATCATTATGAACTAGAGTTCTTTGCGAAACATGGAGTTTTGCGAACGAGATCGACGAAGGAGCTCTGAAAGCTAAAGATTTCAGTACCCAATTTAAGTGACAAGTGATTTCAAGTGGATCAAAATAAGATTCGGGTATAGGTATAACTATTACTAAATTGTCTAGGTAGTTCCTATCATCTTCTGGGTAGTCTCCCAAGTGTTACATGAGGGTAAGGGAATATCCAAATAATTTTATTCCACATCAAAGAATTTTTTTTCATGATGATAATGTGGTATTATATTTTTTCTGTACCATACCAAGGACGTAGCTACTTTTGTTGAGTAGTGAAACTTGTA
The DNA here is from genome assembly GCA_963277665.1 of Viscum album. Taxonomy (NCBI): domain Eukaryota; kingdom Viridiplantae; phylum Streptophyta; class Magnoliopsida; order Santalales; family Viscaceae; genus Viscum; species Viscum album. The sequence continues at coordinate 1,739,967,693 of OY728125.1, read as the reverse complement.
AATCATGTTTTCCTGTGGCTGTGTGTGTTCAACAGAGAAATAACTCTTTAACAGGAGGTGAATTATGTTCCAAAATAAAGGAAACATAAATGAAAATGATATCACCTATTCATCCCCTCCCCCTCTCAATGATAGTTGGATCCTGAATGGGTAACTACACTTTTAATGGATATTATTCTCATAATGTAGGGAGTATCATGTAAAAAATAGGAAATGTTCCATTCTATGTAGAAGAAGCCTAACTAAGGAGGGCCATTTGGAAATCGTTGGATCTTGTGTAAAATCCCTTGAGGGTTTGATGTTTTGAATCGTATCAGTACATGCTCGACAACTCAACTATGATGTGACTGACTATGTTCAAACCCTTGAGAAAAAATGTTGGTCTCAGATGGAATTCAGTGTTAAAACTAGAATGTTGACAGGATTCCTCGGATGGTAAAGGGAATCAGGTTTGGTGAACAGTGGTGTGTTGGCAAGTGAATATGAGATTCTTCTAAAGGAAGTCGACCAGTAGTAGATCCACTATTCTCTATATTGGTAATCGTATCAACATAATAGTGTAATATATTTTAGAAATGAGTATGTCCCCTATCATAAAATCATCATTGATTCACTAAGAGAGTTTTGGTATTATGGTGTGCTAAATATTTAGAAGCTGTTAGACATTTTTGGTGGTTTTCTTATTGTTTCACATAGGTGCATGGTTCTTGTTGAGGCTTGGTTTGTCCTGATTGACCCTTCTATTCCCAAGTAGGAATGCCTTGCACAGACTATTGGACACTAGTTGTATTCCTCTAACTTTACTACTAGGGGAATGCAATTCTATACTATGTAAAATTTCTTAAGTGGTCATCATGCCCTTATAACAACAAATCACTTGTAAATGTGATGCATGGACTACCATTGGATAGTTCCTTGGATCTAGTTATCTGGATCTAAGGTTACCCCAAACTATTTTTTGGTCTTATAGGTGATGTTTAAAGGGTAATTATTCTAGTGAGAAGTATATGGGTTATGCCTATTGTTCAGGAGGATGTACAATAGTATGAATGGCCAGGTTATAATCGACCAAGTATGGTCACTATAATTTGGGTATGAGTTTCAATGAACATGTTTGCGCTAAACCTAGGATGTCGGGGAGGAAGGAATTTTAGTTATGTTATTAATACTCTAGTCATCGAATTCATCCTTCTATAATATGGTTAGTCTAAGCTAGATAGTGTATTTAACTCTCTTTGTCTTGATGGAACAGTTGGAATGAACCCTTTTAAGAACACCATCAACTTATGGAGTGTGTAGTTTAAAAAGGTCAGCTATATCATTCAAGGATAGATTGGGTGACCAATTTCAGTTAGGTCGTTCAAAATTTGAGTTTTTATTTAAAATGATTCCTCTTATATGGCCTCATACATAATCAGGTTTATCGAGTTAAGAACACACACAAGGATTGTCATTAAATACATAGTACATTCTTCATAATAAATTCTGATGGAGGAGGTACCAGGGTGCAGAACTAGCCACTTTATAATGTTAAGGCCTATAGTGGGGAGAAGCATCAGCTAGACGCTTAAGGAGATGACAACATGACTATGTCTCTATATTAATGGGCTTAGGTAAGCATTGTTTTGGTGTTTCATCTAAAAAACAAACATTGTCTTGTGATTTGAAAGCATAAGGGTCACATGTTTAAATGATGTTCTTAGAGGTGTGTTGGGAATGGAGAATGAAATGCAAGCATTTGAACATGACATCACAACCCTTGTATGTATGGTGATTTTATCATCATTTCCCAAGGCTTCTTAGGGATGATAATTTCTATGGTGGGGAGGTTCAAATGACCTATGATTTTGAACCAGATGAAAATCCAAAGGAATTTTCACTTTTTTACAAGATTGGGAGTTATAAAAATCGATCATTGGATAAATATTATGAGATTTATAACACATAAATGTTTTATTTTTTTAATTGGAAAGAGGATGTAATGGTCCCTTTTGTTTCTTGTTGATTTTAGGAAGCATCCGGGTCCTAAAATTACTGTTTTAGAGGGTCTTATAGAGGCACATGATTTGTCTAAAACTGTGTGGACATCAATATATATAGTATGGATTGTCTCAAAGGAGTAGAATACCCAGCAAGGGATGTGCACAATTTACCCAAACAATGAAACAATCCCACATGGTTAGTGCCAAATGAGAAGTTTGCATGCACTATTCATCACACGGTTAGCACACAGTTTGGATAACCATGCGACCCAACCCATTTGATGTTTTTTAATAAATAAAATTAATTAATTTAAAATTTAAAATAAAACAAAACATAAATGATATATCACTTCTCCACATCAAGACTCTCTCAACACCCCTCCCCATAGACCTCTCCAGACGTGTGTGATGACCCCCCTCTTGGACTCCACATTTCACGCTAATTACCCAAGATTCATTTTGTATTTGTGTTAGATCCATCAAGTAAATGTCTTTTGTCAATCATCTACCTCATTTTGTCTGATTTTATTCTCCCCTTCAATTGGTTCTATTTGACCAAATACATAGGTCAAATATTGATTCAATTTTGGTTTTTCCTTCCTTGTATATGGAATTTAATGGTCATCTTGTGTCAGTTTTGAATATGTTAAATTGTTCACTGGAAAAAACAAGGCTTTATAAATCCATTATGGGTTTTAATCACCTCTTGAGGGATGGGTTTATTATTTTTCTTTGTCTATAAAAATTTTATATGGGTCCTTTTTGTGATTTAGGGTTCCTAATTATTTTTGTAGTGTGTTTTGGTCATCATTCAGGAGGGTTTGGGTTTCCAGAGTTAATAAAAACTTACTGTGTTTTCATAGGTAGGAATATACCTATGTATGTATCTCTTTTATATGGATATTCAGACATCATAGTGAATATACATGGGTCTAGGAGTGATAAAACACACACACACACACATATTTATATATAAAATTTATATGGGTGTAAGTGGATACAAATATATGCACATATATAGATTATATGTAAGGATCCCCTTGTAAATATTCATTTCCATGTAAATATATACCTAGGGGATAAGTGTCCTTATGTATATCTGAAGGTGCATATTTTCAAAGGTGAGAAGCATCAACTTCATATAGTCATCGATGAAAGCATCAAGTGTTGATGTTTTCAGCCTGGTACTCTTCACATTGATGTAGGATTCCATGATTATTTTATTTTTATTCCGCTTTTTAAAATATTATTTACATCGTGTTCTATCCATATTTTGCAACTTATTAAATTATTAATCATGTGACACCTCATATTGTGTCTTTCCTTTCACCCTTTCCATGTACACTATGTTATATCCCTTAATCCTTGAGAAGAATTGAACTCTTAAAATTTAATGAAATGAATTGTTTAAATACAATGTAATACTTTTTTAATTAAAATTACCAATGATGTGTGTTTTTTTAAAATCGAAATGGACAAATGTTAATGCCTAATTCTTTTTGATTTTTATTATACATATTTGAGTGGCCTGATTTTTATTCTATGATAATGAATTGTGAATATCATTGAATTATATATTCATTACATTTAAATTATTAAATAAATGTTTTATGAATACCTTTCTTCATGTTGTATGATTTGTTATCATTTATTATATGGAAAATTTATTGCAGACATTTCCTTGTTAAATATGTGATGCTTGATCCATTTTATTAGATTGGATTGAATGGTGGGTATTTCTAATCAAGATAACTGGGTCCCTTATAATGTATTAGGGACACATAATAAAAAGGATATTAATTCCATGTGACAATGTTTTTATCTTATTTTGTATGATTTAGGTATGTTGAATAGAGATCCTATATTGTATCTAGAGCTTATGCAAGTCCTTAATTCCTTTTGTATTTATAGTTTGAATTGTTATTATTAGTTAGAGTTTAGATTTTGGGCATGATATGTTTATTTTGTGGCATGTAATTATAAATTATTTTCTTCGTGGTATGACATGATAGGTAAGGAACTGCTGTTACGGTTTGGGAGAAAACATGTGTTCTATACTAAGGATTCATAGATGTACTTACCTTTTTTTTGGATACTAATTAATGCATTAGGAGCAATTATTTTTCTATCCATATAAGGGATGCTCAAGCAGGTTCTAATAATCTTGAGAGATACTAGTTCCCTTGGGGAGAAACAATGGATAGTCCCATTAGATAGATGGATGCACAATTCCATGGGTGATACTTTTTCCCCTTTGTGTGATATAGAGGATAGAATTAGACTGACCATTCCTCGAGTGATACAAGGTAAACCATATGAGATTCCTTGGACATACATGGTAAAATTAGATTATATTTAATGTTCCCATAGAGAAAAATAGGATTCTTTTAGATCACCTTGGATGGGATTAGGCGTACACCATTGGATTTGACGAATTTGAATGAATGATTGAACTTATGAGATATGTCTATTATTATTATTATTATTATGATTTGTTCTGTTATCTCTTGATGATTATTGTTTATACTAGTTCATGATTCTTGGAGGACAGGGATATGAGACCCAAAGCTGGAGAACAAGACTGGGGGTAAGCTCTGTTGGTTTCATTGTATACACATTATGGATTGCACATGTACCCAATTCAAACATTCATCTAAGGCGAGAGAAGGTGATTAGGGACAAGTTTCTATTTGGGAACCTAGACCACGTGTTTTATTTAATTTGTTTACTGCCCTTCATTTTTGTGTATTGGCACACAAATTATTTGTTTATTGCATGATATGGACTATCCTAGACACCGTGGTTTCCAACATATGTAGATTTATCCAATTTTATTTGTATATACTATAATAGATGATTATGGTTAAATTTAATATCAAAGAAGATATTCTATAAGTACTGTTGACAAGAATTGAATTGCATTGGATAATCAGTTTATTGTCCCATATAATCCAATTTTACTATTTAGGTATCAGGAACATCACAATGTAGGAATTTTATACCAATCAACTTCTATAAAATACCTTTTAAATATATAATCAAGGGTCATTATTGTTTTTCATCAACACTATATTACACCAATAGAAGAAACATTTCAAAAAACAATGTAGAAGAGATTAAAATTTACTACAAATGTCGATACATCTCACCATGTGAAGCTTATTGAAGGATTTTCTATTATGATATCCATTATAAATATTTTCCAGTTAACAGGTTTAATTTTTATTTACAAGGACAAAGCACTGTCACCTACACAAGTGGTGAATATATAGAAGACATCTTGAATAAGATCAAAATTTATAATACTATGATTGTAGTTGTGTTTTAAGAAAATGTGATATACCCAAAATATATATGCCTAACATATGTAGGATTCTCAACAAGATATGTCTTCAACTCTCTTGATAAAAAATGGAATCCGTGGAAGAAGGGATTATATATTGGTTGGATATACTAGGTGTTGCCTACAACTCGCGAATTATATTACTTATTGATACTTCTTACAAAGTCTAGAGGTATGATATTAATATTAATCAATGAGAATAGTGAAAAACATAAATCATCTAACATTTATACAATCCTTTTTATCTTTGGGAAAATAAGATAATGACAATGAATTTATTGAAGCACTTAAATATGTGTCCCAATGGAGAATGGGACATGCATTGCGAAGACTATTCACCAATATATTATTTTCAAATACCATTTCTCGCCCCAAAATTTTCTAGAATAAAACATGGAACATGATAACCAATGATATTCTATATTCTTAATTACAATAGTTTCAAATACAAGGTGAGATATTTTACATTACCTTTGAATTTTTTATTTAGAAAATTAAAGCTTCCACTATTTCAATTTTGATACATGATAATTGTTAGTTTTTTAAAACATTCTACTGAAAAATAACTTCTAATGATAACAATAATTAAATGTATGATGTACAAAACAAATATGTTTTTAATAACTACAGATCCAATGCATTAAAAATGAAATTATTTTTCTTATGAATTATTTATATTATTAATATTATATTTTTGGACATGCTTTCACCTTACAGGAAAAGAGAATTCTATATTACTTATATCAGTTTTTTTCTCCAACTGAAGGTAAATCCTCTAATTATATAATCTAATGGAAATAAATGAAGAAATATATTATTATATTATTTAGTAACACTTCTACCCTATCTTGTATATTTCACACTCACAAACCATCAAATGAAAATGTATTCTTTGAATGAAATAGACAACATTCTCCACATGAATGGTATATATCATTCATGTTATACTCTAATTCTTATTCCAGATACGTCAATTGATACTCCACAAAATCAGTTGATTGTAAAAGAACATAATTACAAAATTAAAAAACATCATAATGAGTGAAAATCACCACAGAGTAGGCATAATATTGAAAAAAAACATGAAATCGGTTTCATTATGTTTGCATTATATTCTCTTATTGGGTTTGTTTTCATACATTATTTTGGAGGCACTGGTAACACTTTTATATGGAGAGTATAAACATGCGTACTAAGGTATGATGGTAAAAGTGTCCTCACTGTTGCATCCAGTGGAATAGAATCATTAATACTACCAAATGTGAGGAGCCAAGTCCAAGGTGATAATCACTAGAGGCCATATAAATCATCTTATGAATGGGAATCGGCCACTAAAGAGGAGGAATCATCTGTCGGGTGTGGTGATAAGTATGGTTATTATTATTATTAGTGGTTGTGCTGGTTGTTCTTGTTGTTTGTTTTAGTGATCTTTGTTGCTAGTTGTGTCAGCTGTGTTCTTTTGCAGTTGTGTTCCATGGTTTCTCACATTCCCTAACAGTGCTTGGAAATTAAAAAAAAATTTGTTTTAGTCAGGTGTGAGGACTACCCATTTTAAATTTTTTATTCCACTATCTATTAATGAGCTATATATTTGTAATATTCGGTAAGGGAGTGATGTTGTATTACTTCTTAAGTGAAAAAAGTGATTATCTAGGATGAGGTTCTAGTGATTCAAAAACATTTTTTTGAAGCCCTTGATCATACATTGAGATATATATTTTGAGTAAAAAATGGAAATTATTCAAATTTTACATTAGTTTATCTAGCATTTGTCTTACGTGGATATTTCAGAACAATACTTTCTGTAATCCATTGTGGTCAGTGAAGTGACATTGTGTTTGCATGTATAATTTCATAATATCTATGGAAATATTTTTAGGTTTATCCTTGACAAAAATACATGAATATTCATTAAACTGATACAAATGATGATTCAAATGATGTTCATGAGTTTTCTATGTGGACATTGGAGATTCACGATGGTCTAATTGGTGAACTCAACGATAGTGAATCAGTCATTCAAATTCCATTAATATAAATTATAACAATCGATTATTCCCTAATGAATGCAGTTGTTGAGTTTACATACCCAATTATAATTCATAATTATGGATATGTTACGTATTTGAATGGTCATTCTATATTATCCCCAACTCATGATGTTGTTCAAGAATTAAATTACTATATGTTAACACTTAGTACATCTAAAAGAAAAGAATACTTTAGTTATGATTTTTTTGTATTCATAGTTATGATATAGATAGGCCTGAGAATAAATATATAACTGATGTTTTAAATAGTATCAATGTCTTTGGGCTTCTTACACAAAAACATACTTTGAAGATCAGGGTTCCCATTATATTTCTTATAAATGTTGAACGATTAAAGGGACTATTTAATGGAAATCATATGAATATTAAACACATGAATGAACATCCCATTAGATAATAAAATATAGGTGGATATCATTTAGGGTATCGAACATTCATTCAAAGAATAAATATGACACGCTATGAAAATAGATGGACTTTCAAATTATGAAGAAGACAATATCAGTTAACTGTTTCATATGCAATGACTATTAATAAAATTAATGCCCAATATTTGCCTTTTGTTTCCTTTCAGATTCAAATGAATTTGTTCTATCATAGGAGAAATTATAATGTTGTATCTAGAGTCACGTCTTATAGGGGATTGAATATAGTTGTTAATGATAGAGATCAACTAGTAATTGATTTCACACAAAACATAGTCTATAAAGAGATTTTCGATAACATTTCATAGGATTAATTTAATTTATAATAAATAAATTTCATTGTGATTATCCACTATGGATACATAGATATACATGAATTCCATTACTACATACTAAGTTATAATTATTTTCTAATTTAAAACATACATAATTAAAAAAATGTCATGATCAATAACTCATTGGAACGAGATTATCATTGATGATAATGAAACTCTGAAGATACAAGTCTGTTTAATAAATATGTGGTGCAACTCATCAACAAATATTTACATAACTACTGATTATCTAGTTCATGGCGATGAACAAGTGATTTTACTATATAACAATTTTATAGTTTTATTATTATTTCCCTAACTTTGATATTATGTACTATTTATATTATAAATTAATATTCTATAGAAATGATATGTGATATCCATTTCTGAAAAGGTTTTGCAACCTGTGTAAACTAACTAACTTAGGGGACAAAGATATAGTGTAAAATTTCAAAACACTTTCTAATATACTAGTAAAAAATGATCATACATGTTGGATTCTACTAAATTATACAAAACATAAACGATTATACTAATCAAGGCATCTACATGGGGAAAATACATGATTGCAGACTATTTTTTATTTCAACAACGTATGTTCAACCAACTGATGTTCAAATGCTGATGTTTAGTCTTTAATTCACTACTATTGATGACATTATTCAGAAAAGGGGTCCATAAAAAAACATAATATATACATTTCTTTTCCAATTAATTTTTTAACATTCTATGATTTTTCAAGGCATGTTTACTCAATGTTTTAAATGAAAATATTGTGCCAAAATATATTTGGAATTGCATAGTCTTGAGTTTGATCATTTACTTTAACATATAATATTATTTAATTTGATAATGACTTTATAATGTTATAATGTTTTTCAAATGGTACATAAATTATTTTTAAATATTATAGAAATTATTGGACATCTACGACATTCATAAACTATACAGTCTATAGATACTACCAACCAAAAGATCCAAATTATATTAGAGGACAAGTGGTTAGAAACATTATCTTCTATCCACATTTTTCAAAAATATAACAATTTATAATAATGATTATGTATTTTATTACAATGGTTTATGAATTTAACACAACTTATGTAGAGAGTTTGTCAATATTGGGATAGAGTACATGGAAAACAAAAATTATTCCTCTATGGTACTTGTCTTGAAAATAGTCAGAGAAAATATATTGATCATTACACTTTCTAGATAAATATTAACTAATTCATATGACTATTTACTATTATATTTCATTATTTAGCCGTTAACAATATTCTAGTATTCTTGAGCTTCTTTCAACATCTATTTTTGTCACATATACAATTAATGACTTGAAAATAAAAATCAACCTAGACATTAAAATAGTAAAAAACCTAAACAATAGGTATCATGTTCCCTATTATTACTTCTAAAAATTTTATGTTTCAAAAATTTAACATCCTAGATGAATTCTCCACAAACCATTTTTTAATGTCAATTTTTCTACATATATATGGTATGGTTTGATCATTAAATCAAAATTTCAATTCCACCACCAACACATTATAATAGTTTTATTATGTTTCTTCTTTATTGGAATAACAAAAAAACAAAATTAGATGTTAAAAAATGTTTTGAGGTATGTAAGTTATCTTAAAATTGTAATTTCAGAATGTAGTCTTCATTATTGTACAACTAAGCCATACTGTAATATATATATATATTAAATTCACTTATTTTATTGTATCGAACATGGTGTTTTATTTCTTATACAATACAAAATGTTCAAAACACCCATAACTGGTATATTGAACTAGGAAACTCTTGCATGAGGAATGTAGAAACTACAGATGTCAACATTTGGTGTCAGAATTGCAAAATATCCCCAACCTTCACTACTCATAGGTTGTCATCTTTTGTTTTTCTTTAGTACTTGTTATTAAATCTCTCTTTATATGGTATAAAACTAAAAATATTAATGAAATAACTCAATGAATTGTGAAAAATTAAATCTTATAGATTTAGAGTACAACTACCGGTGAAAGATCATGAAGTCACATTTTCGGTTGTTCTCTTCGACAAGAAAGTCAAGAAATTTACAAGTATAACAACTTCTAAACTATGATATGCTTTGATACAAGTCATATTATTAAACTATTTTTTATTTAATAATTTATATCTTATTTAAACGAAATTTTTTATTTAATTACAAATTAAGATGATGATGATTTTTTTTATACATCAGAGCTTAAAATTTTAAAATCATATGGATTTTTGTTGTCAATAAATGTCACTGGTTACAACATTCAAAATCATAATCGTTCTTTAGAACATAACTCATAAAAATGTTTCTTTATCAATGATAATGAAAATTATATAAGATAATTTCATAAAATCTTTGAGAACATCCATATAACAAAATAGTTCAGTTTCGTAAATTGCATTAATAACCATATAAATTGAACATAAAACACTTCTTTTTATCATTATTATATTGGATCATCATTGTAGTAAATCTTCACAAGTATTACCATTGACCAACACCGGGTAATAAATTTAAATTTTTCCATTTCAATTTATTAGAAAACATATACAACATTATTATAGTATTCCTTTTTCACATGTGTTATAGGAACATGAATGAATGATATGTTTTTTAGTCAACTACAATAATGACACAGAATATTTTAAAACTAATATAATTATATCATATACTATGGTAGATGTTTTCTAATTCATTTTCTTTTTTTAATTACATCATTAGAGTAGATAATATTGAAATTTTTAGTTTCATTTAAATTTTTTCTTTGATTAAAACACATGGAATTAGTTCTTCTCATTTTCCTATTAATAAACTCTAGAATTCTGCTTCAATGATTACACTTGTCAGTATTTTTTGTTACATATTAATTGAAGTCAATTTTTTATGTTGATAGATATATTGAGTGATTTTGATGTTGATGATGCAGTCTACTAGAATGTTACAATTTCTCGTGACTCTGCAGTAACAACAAGCCATAAAGATAAACTACATCACCAATTAATTTAAAACACAAAAAAAGACTGAGAGAATTGACTTAAATTTGGTGATGAAAATTCAAGGTATTGTTAAAATATTATTGAATATATTATTTTAAAATTACCTTTTACAATTTTAAATCAATTTTGAACTCTAATTTAATTACACAAAACATTTAAGAACACGTTTAAGGATAAAATTTCCCTTTTCAGATTAGTATAGACTATACACTGAACAAATTTATCCGTATTTTTATAAAGTATTATTAACTACTACAGGGAATGAAATTACTATAAACTAACATCCAAAAGTGTATTTATACTATTGAAAAGATAAAAAAACAATAATAACTGGCTATTACTATCGTGAAATGAGGAAGAGAGTGTGAGACCAAAGGGTACTGTAACTAATTTTTATAGTTTTCAACTGTATATTATCTATTAAACGATGTTTCTAAACATATTTTTATGTGTCATTTGTATCAAAACAATATCTATTATGTTACATTCACAATTTCAAATTACACGTTTCAATGTCTTTTATTAGTTTTTATTATTTTAATTGTATAACACTTCATGTTTTTTATTTCTCCTTGTTGAAAATACATTTTCAATCGTTTTCATATATCATTATGCTTAATACTATTATCATGATGTCTATGAAAATTAAACTAATATTCTTATATAATTTACCACTAAAGCTGTAATTTTAAGATATTTTTAATTAATTTTCATTATAAATTCCCAAAATATTAATGTATTTTGAAACATAGATTTTATTTATAGTGTTTTGAGTATGAATGGGAGAGGTTCTAGTTCTAAATAAAATAAAACCTAAAATATATATCCCTTCTCCCCATCATGAATTGTGTAAAACCCCTCCCCCTAGGACATATCCTGCAATGTTTGACAAAACCCCTCTCTGCCTTCTCTTCTCAAGCTAATTCACCAAAATTCATTTTGGTTTTTTGTGAGATCCGTAATGGTAAGAAATTATCTCTATCATCTCCCTCATTATGGTAGTTTTTGCTTCTCCCCATCACCCATTTCGGTTCTTCCAAATCCCTATGTAAATGTTTAACTCTATTTTGGTTGTTTCTTTGTTGCTTAGGGTTCTTTAAGGGCCTCTCGAATAGGCTTTCATTATGTTTTTGTGTTCAATAATGAAGGCAAGGCATTTGGGATAGGTTTTTTTGTTTTCTATCGCCGTTTGAGGTAATGTTTTATCATGCTTCTTTTTTTGGACAAATTTTAATTGGGTCTTTTTGGTGATTTAGGGTTACTAATATTTTTTGTTGTGTGTTTTAGTCAACCTTGGGGAGGGTTCATGTTTCCAATGTTAACAAAAATGTACCTCGTATGAAGAAGTAGGAATATACATATGTTTTTTCCACTATTATATGAATATTTACCCCTGACATTGAATATATATGGATCTAAGTGTGAATATATATATATATATATATATATTAAAAATTCATGTGGGTGCATGCTGAAATGGTTATAATCACTTATATTATAAATCTATAAGGACCTCCCAGTAAATATTCATCGCCATGTGAATATGTTCCTAGGGGATACGTATCCTTATGTAAATATAATGGTGCATATGTTCAATGGAGAGAAGAAGCAACGTGAAGTGAATTTTGATGAAAGAATCATTTTATGATGTTTTTGTCTTGGTACTCTTCCTATCGAGGTGGGATTCATTGCATATACCAATTTTGATTCCCTTTTAAATTATATTCTTTATATCATGTTCTATCCAACATTGTCATGTTGTTCAATTATTAAGAAGGTTCTTCCTTGCATTGTGTATTTCATCACACCCTTTCCTTGTACTATATAATATATCCCTTAGACCTTAAGATGTATTGAACTCTTAAAATTAAATGAAATGAATTGCTGAAATACAATGTCATGTTTTCTAATTAAACAACTCAAAGATGTGTTATATAATTAAATGAAAACGTCCACATGTGAATTCAGGATTCTTAGTGATTTTTCTTATGAAAATTTGAGTGGCTAGAATTATATTATTTCCTAATGAGTTATTCATATCCTTGAATTCCATATTCCCAATATTTAAATTTTAGGTGCAATTTGGATGAATTCCTTGATTAATGTTTTATGAATTTTTCACTTATTTTTTTGTCATGTTTCATTTAAACTGTGCCTTATTAAATAATGTTTTATTGAACCATTTTTTTGGTTGTATTGAATGGTAGGTATGGACAATATTGATAACTTGGTCCATTGTAATGTCTTGGTGACATGTGATTAGAGGCATGTTTGTTACATGTTCCTTTTTTATTCTATTTTATAGGATTTTAGCATGCTACCTAGTGATAAAATATTGTTTACTATACCATATGAATGTTTTTTATTCTATATGGATTTATAATTTTAATTTTTATTCTTGGTATGGTTTTATATTTTGGGAATGATTTTTTTATTTTATGGATTTCAAATATAAATTCTTTTCCTTGTGGTATCCCTTTATAGATATAGAACACTTGATATGGCCTAGGATAGAACATTTGTTCCATATTACATATTCATATATTGAATCACCAATCCCAGTTGGTTATGCCCTAATGCACCAAGAGAAATGATTTTTATTTCAAGGTTAGGGATTCTTGGGTAGTTTCTTATATTCTTGAGTGATACTGGTTCCCTCGAGAGAAACCATGGATACACTGATTAAAAAGATGGCTACAAAATTCCATGGATAATATTCAGTCCCCAATGTTAGATACTTGGGGTAAAATTAGAGACACCATGCCTCGAGTGATACTAAAGACACCAGATGAGTCACCTTGGACGGAATCTGTGGTATTTGATTATATTAGTTTTTTCCGAATAGTGAAATGAGATTATTTTCGATCACCATTGATGGTATCAGGGTTCCACCACTAGATTTTACTGATATAAATGAATGATTGAATAATCTTATGAGATGCATCCATTATTATTATTAATATTATTATTTGTTGTGCTATCTCTTGATGATTCTTGTTTATATATCTACATGTTTCTATGATTACATGGATATGAGACCCTGAGCCAGAGAACAAGCTTGAGAATATGCATTGTTGGTTTCCATGTGTACATATTATAGATCACATCGGTACCCTATTCAATTTTTAATCTTAGGAAAAAGTATGTGATAATTGATGGGTATCCATTTGGGATCCCAGACCAAGTGTAATCATTTAATTTTTTTACTGCTCTCCATTGTTGTATATTGCCACACTTTTTATTTGTTTATTTCATGATATATATTATCCTAGACCCCATGGGTTTGAACCTACTGAGGTTTATATCTCATACCCTACCCAAGAAACTATTTCAATAGGCTACCCAATCAGTCCTACAACTTACTGATATTTAGATTGATTTTTTAAATTGTGTTGCGCACTTGGGAGAGAGGGAGCACGTGACTAATCTAGTAATCAAGATTACCATGGAGTTATTATTAGGTAGTTATTATATTATTTAATTTTTTTATATTTTTAAATCATACTTCCTTTAGTTGTAGCATCTTCTATCATATATTTATTTTTGTAAATTAGTGTTGTCCGATTTTATTTAGTTGTTTTATTATCTATTCACTGGAGTCTTTCATTCATTCATTATACCACTTACACAATGTTATAATATTTAATTTATGTTATTATAGTATGTTTTTATTATATGATCATATATTCTCCCCACTATCACCTAATGAGACCCTCGCTACTAGTTTGCAGCCTCTGGCGTATGAGGAGATGTCCTTGAGGCCTTGTTACCCAATGGTCCAACTACTATCTTAGTTGTTAATTGAGATGGGAAGTTTCATATAATAATTTTTTATAATTATATATATTTTATTAATATCGTATATAAACATTAAATATATCATTACAACCGGTTGGGAGGGGTGTTAATGGAAAAAAATTACATCAATCTGTGAGGTTGTAGTATATTGTACACATTGACAATGAATTTAATTCCCATTTTACGGGGGATAGAGATGGATATAAAATATAAATTAACATAATGATATATAATTATGTTTTATATACTTATTTTTTTTATAATCATGTTTATTTAATATTTTATGTAGGTGGAAGAATAAATAAAACATAAATGCTAGATTAAGATTGATACCTCTTATTCAAACAACCTTCTTTTCCTGACACCATAAGACAACAAAGGTTGGTATTTTGAAAACAATTAGTCCTATGGAACTTGGGCATGGATATAATTAAATTATTAATGTATATTGTGTAAAAAATGGTCTTTTATGTGTGATTTAAAAAGATAAAGAGAATCCATTTTATATGAGAGGGGAGGGGCACTCATGAAATTTCAAAACATATTAAATTAATATGAATTAATTTTGATTTAAAAATAGACCCAAATTAGTATGATTTATATATAATATTATCTTTTATAGAAATATTCTCTTATAATTAACTTTTTTATTTATTTTACTATGCTTTTACTGTAGAGACCCGTATCTTGACATACATGGACATTACATTACTTTTGCGGAATACTTGGTACATTACAAAAACACACACACAAGGATCGTAATAGTTTAGTGTCTTTGGAAACTCGGAACATAATCTTCTAATCGTGGTGAAAGATCTTCAATATCTCCCATAAAGATCTTCCCTTTTTTTTTTACCTAAAACCATTCTTTATTTCCTGGGGAAAAGAAAACATAAAAGGGTGAGCTCAAATGCTCAGCAAGGGCAAATAAAGGAAATAAAAATCATATCATATCTTTTTGAAAATCATAACCTGCAAAAGAGATCATAATATCTTAACATGGAATAAATCATAGAAGTGAAAATGAGATCCCCATAATCATAACATGAAACTTGAAACATTGTGGCATGCACACATAATCTTGGAAAATCATTTTTTGTTAGTCATGACTCATTGCCAAGACTATCTTAGTGGACAAAGTCCCTTTCTGAGTCGAGTAACCCTCGTTTCAGTCTTGTTTCACTGAACCGGTATAACCTACCGTTCCAGCCCTGTCTATCTCATGAGATATAAAATCATTACCCAATGCATTGTAGGGAGATATAGGTCCCACCCATCTTATAATGAATCCTTTCTTATGTGTGCCACATAATCATAAATCATACATCATCGCATAACCCATGTAATAAAAATGGGATTCTTGAAACATCATGACATCATAAAACAAATCTTATAAGGCAAATGACTTCATAAAAATAATTCCCTCATAACATAATCAAATCAATGTAATTAAAGGGATAAAAACAGAACCCTTTATTATCTTAGATGTAAAATAACTTTGATAAAACACTTGAACTCCATTCTTGAGGAAAATATCCTTTCTTATTCAAAAACACTTTTCTTTTCTTAACATGTCATACTAAAAGAAGTTGATCAAAAATAAACTTGAAAACTTATAAAGGAAGATTCTTGTAAATAATGTTTTAAAAATCCATTCTTGTCGTATAAGTTAAAGAAAAACATTCTTCGTACTTTTGTCGGAAAAGTCAAAAAGTACCTCGTATGAAAAAGGACAAAAAATTCCTTTCATATTCTTTACTAAAAACTCACCGAAGGGTAAAATTGGATTTAAACTATTGTAAGTGGATGGAAACAATATTACATATTGAGGGAACATGGATGTGGATGATAAAATACACCCCAGTAAATACTTACGAATAAACAATCTCAGATAAAAATGAGATTGTGATATTTCCCTTACCTTAGGTCCGAATTGCTTTGTACGTGTCCGAACCTCCTGTATAATGATTTACATAATGTTATTGACTTATTACAGAATCATATTCATTGTTATGATATCATATATGGTTCTCTTATGGCTTTATATTACCCGGTCTTTTGTAAATTCATGTTAAAGTAGCATTTTGGGTAAAATCGTCTTATTTGTTGTTCGTGTTTTTAACTTGTAATTATTAATATGATTACTTGGATCATGATTACTTATATCCAGAATGTAAAACATGATTTATATATAATATATATTCAGAATATACATATATATATTTTATATTGATAATGGAATGAAATACACCGTTCATGGAGACGGTAGTCCGTACGTACGCATGAACGCTGTTTTCGTTTCCTTATTGAATTGAATGGAATTAAGTAGATGACATACATATAAATATAAATAAATCCAGTATCATTATTATGTCATATATTTCATTATTACTTGTTATATATGCTTTATAATCATTCATGAATGGTTAATGTGGAGAATGAATCTCATCGCGTCGTGGAGACGGTAGTCCGTACGTACGCACGAGCGATGATATCGTTCCCATGGTCGTGGAATTGTGTTAAAGTGTATTCATATTATTTAAGTATCAATATCACTTTATAATAATCATATATAGTTACTCATTACACCATTATACCCATCCTATTAAGGTGATGGTGGAAAATAGATTACACCACGGCGTGGAGACGGTATTCCGTACGTACGCACGCGCGGTGATTTCATTTTTCCGCAGGATGGATAGAAGGTGAATTAGGGTTGTTTCATATTTATAATAACATATAAGTATGTAAGTAATACTGATGTTATTACTTTATCATGAAACAACTAAAGAAGAAGAATTTGAAGAAGAAAGAAATTGAAAAGATCGGTAATGGATATTACCTCTTCTTTGGAACGCTTCTTTGAATCCTCCACTTAGGGAACTATGATTGGTCTTTGAAGAAGACCAAGACCTCTAGGATTATTCTAGGGAAGTGGAGAGGAAAAAATGGCAGGGGTTGGCCGAGCTTGAGTGCTCAAATTGGTGTGAGGAGGAGGGGGAGGAGGTGCCCTTTTATAAGGGAGGAGAGGGGCACCTTAGGAATATCTCAAAATATTATTTTATATTAAAGTCAAAATCGGTTTATAATGGTTCAAAAGGGTCTTATTTCGAAGATAAAGTGGGGATGGGTCGAAATACTATCAACCAATAAGATTTAGACAAGTTTAGGGTATTATTTTAACCTTATCAATTAGATTTAACTCTAAGTTAAATAATTTAACTTTTACCATGTCTTTTGTTTTCTTTCACTATATGGTTAATAAACTTACTATAACATGCCAAACGAACCCCAAATTGTTTATTATTAATATATATATCCTTATCTAAGTCATTTGGCCGAACCTTAGATTTTTAGGAATAAAATAACAATTAGTAATATAATATTTGATTTAAAACCTATTTTTTGTCAATTTTGACACTATTTGATATATGATTTTTTGTGAAAGTCATAACAGAATTATATGTTCGAACCAAGTTGATTAAATCAACACTAATATATCATAGTAACCTAGAAAATTAGTGGAATTCATAAAAATTCTCAAATTACATTTATTTTGGTGTTTATAACATCAATTATGTCAATATTTCATTAATAAGATAATTACTGCATCATCATTGTGTCATAAATAAATTAAATTATTTAATGTCTAAAAATTACAAATAAAATACAATTATGTAGGAAATCTTTTTAGCTTTCTAATGAAGATTTATAGTCGAATTTATCTTATGTATAACCCCATATTAAAAATGATTTACTTATTAAACTTTGATTTTAACTATTTTAACCCTTCTTTAAATAAATTAATAATAAATGTCCTAATCTAATCCATGTGGGCCTAAATGGTCATATTTTATTCCTAAGTTTGTTTTGGGTCGAATTACACTTGTCCAATAGAATTAGGACATGTGTTAGGGTAATATTAAGATCATATTTACCCTTAGTTACCCTATTTACTATTAACCGCGGTAAAAAAAAAGTAAAAAGTTACTATTCACCAAAAAATTATTTTCATCTCATTGAACCACATTTTAGTCCTTGATATTAACCGTGTCTCTCGGATTTTTGAAATTTCATTCACAGAAGCGGTAAAATTATGTTTTATGCAAAATTCAGTTTTTTAACCTACCACTTAGTGGTTTTACTATTCATCAAAAATTGAAAGTTTTCAGAAAAATACCAAAATTTCACCCTAGGATAATTTCGATATTCTGAGTCCAAAAATGAAGTCCATTTTGAAAAATAATATTTATAAAATTTCAAAAAGTGGTTATTACTATTCATAACGGCTAGTTTTAATAGCATATTGTTGTTTAGTGAAACTCGGTATTGCGTACGACGCAAGCTATCGAGGAAGGTTGCGATTGCGTGTAATGCAAGGCAAGTCAAGGATACGTGTTGTGCAAGCTCCTTTTGGTGTAGCGTACAACACACGAAATTTATAAAATTAAAAAGAATAGTTTTCATAAAATCTCGGGCTGTTACATTCACCATTATCATTTGGTTAAAACCCACATTAACTCTTTTCACACATAGCATGAAAACGTTGTTTTTTACTCTTTTAGGGTCACTATAGAAAAAATAAATCAAATCAATCCCAATAAGTTGACCAATATTGATATTAAACAAAATATACCAATTAATAGGAAGAATATATTATTTTTATGAATTTTATATCATATTATAATATAATATTTTTTATTAATAATTATTAATCTCAATTATTAGAACTATTAATTACATTCATTTTAATATCATAATGAATAAAATTAAAATTGAGAAAAAAATATTTTATTAAATATTTTACCTAATATATTATTCTATTTAATTCATGGATCAAATTAATTAATTATTTTTATATTTATTTTCATATTTTTAATATCATTTATTTGAATTTTCCATTAGTTGAGTAATTACTACGTCAGCTTTCTATAATATTTTTAGTTAATTATATCATTTGTAAATAATAAAAAACCAATTATGAAAAAGAATCTAAGTCATATATACTTCATATGAATATTTATAAATAAAAATATATTCTCTTTATCCCCATGTAAAATATATTATATATTTTAGAAATAAAAGTGTGGCATTTTTTTCTTTTCTTTTCATAGATTATTATAAAAGTTATAATCACACAAAAATGATAAAAATGACAAATAACAGAATCTTGGATGAGTATGGAAGATATAGACTCAATAACTAAAATTAATGAAAGTGTTATGGATATTTTATAGTTCTTAATTTATTATTTTTAATACATAATTACCTGATTTAACCTTTATTGAGGTAACAAAAATTACTATGAATACTATTCACACCGAAAATATATAAAGGGTAAATATTTAAAAAATATGGAACTCATGGTTCGAAATATAAAATCCATTTTATGAAATTAAAAACCATAAAGTGAACAAATTTAATTAAAAATCAAAATGATGAAATGAGATGAAATTGTTTTTCCCAAAAAAATCCATTTTTAAATATAAAATGTTATTATACTAAATTAATTTATAAAATTCAATTAAAAACCATTATTTCACAAGTTTAAATAAATTGGTACTAATTAATTATTAAAACAAATCCAAATTTTAATTTAACATTTTAAAAACATTGAAATAAAATACAATTTTCAATAAAAAGTTTTATTTTTAACTGTTAACTAAAAAAACATTTCGAAGAAAATTAAAAATATTACCAGCGTAATTTTTATATGATAATTGAAAAAAATGATTTTTTGATAAAATAATATTTTTAATCATTTGAATATTAATAATAAATTTCAACCATATAAATTTATAAAAATCATTTTTGTTGCAAACATTATTTTGAATAATAAAATGAATTTACTAAAAACTATTTTCTTATTTCAAAATAATTATGAAATAGTTTTTTATTTATTAAAACCATTATATATAAATTGAATTTTATTTATTTATATTCATTCTTTCTATTTAGTGGTTTGGTTATAATAGTCACATTTAAACAATATTATATTGTCGTTTGATAATTCACAATGATGCATATTTTGTATCTTCTCAAACATAATTATTCATTTAATATCATGGGATATCATGATATCATGACCTAGGATTGTCAATTTATTCATCTAAAAATATCAATTTTTTTTAATTTTCATATAATATTTTTTATGGTCTTCACTACAGTATCCAATTGCTCATCATGTTCCTCCTTTCTTATGAAGTAGATAGAAATACCATCTATAAAAACTAAAATGCATTTTTAAGGTAATCCGATGAAAAATATATTCATTATACCCATGTAAATTGTTGTATCATTAGCGATTCTAAATGGAATCACTAGAAACTCAATGTTATTATAACTTTAATGAAAATAAGACACGAGGATATCTGCATTCTTCACCTTTACTAATAATATCCTGATTTAATATCTACCATATAAATGTTCTGGTCTCCATGCAGATGAATTAATATGTCATAAATCATTAGAAATGTATAATTTTTCTTTATCTGGTTTTTTGACCTCACATAAATAAATACATATGCCCCTTGACCCATCCTTCTTATCGAGGATGATTAATGACATAACCCATAGTGAGTCACTTGGGCATATAAGCCCTTTATCAATATTTTCTAGTACTTACTTCTTCAGTTCCTTAGGTTGAATAGTTTTCATTATATATAGAGTATTTGATATTGTAAAATAATTGGGTATGATTTTTGTTAAGAAGTCAACCTCTTAGTTTGTATGAATACTAGACTACTATTTGGAAAATATATTAGTATAACAAATTAAAATGGTAATATATTCAATTATGATATTTTCCTTAGTCTTAATAATTTTTTAAAGACATGACTTCTCATTTGGAATTAATATCTTTTATTCAGATGATGATTTCAAAGGATATTTATCCTCTTCTTGGAACATGTATAGAATTTGAAGTTGATTTATGGTAAAAAGTGTGATTTCATTTTTAGATAACCTATATTGGCTTTATTCATGGAAATCCAATCCATTCCAATTATTTCATTGTAAAATGATAAATGGAGTTTTAAATGATTTGATTGGATTTTCAACACAAAAATATTGATACGGGATAAGTAATAAAGTTGTTTTGTAGTAATTTCCAGGTATCCACGTTTCATAGATATCTCAACTTCCTTGTTTTGAGGTTTTGTTTATGTGGTAATTATATACTTGTGTTGTATGAATCAATGAGAAGTACTAGAATCAAATAAAATCTTCTATATAATTGAGTGAATAACAATAATACTATTCAATACATTATTATTAGGATCCCCCTTAGAAATTTTGATGTCATTAAATTTTCTATTCTCTCTGGTCCTTGATGGTTGTTATTACCGATTATCATCGACAACCCTTGGATTATTTCATTAATTTTTATAGTGTCCTTATTCCATGTAATAGAAATATTATAAAAAATGATTAGGGTCGAATTGATAATTCCTTTCCTCTATCAAATTTGTGGGTTTATCCCATCAACATTTAATACAACGACCCCCTTCCTTCCCAATATTAAAGAATTTCCCTATCCCCTTCAAGAAATTTAAAGGATACTTCTTCATACACTTTCAACTAGTGAGATATTGTGAATTCTTTCCCCCATAATATTTATTCATCACTTCACCAGAATTTTAATCCATTGTCTTCTTCATATCTCATAACCCATGAGACCCTTGAGATTCACTAATATCTATTTCAACATTGAGATCATATCAATCGATTTTCTCAAAGATAAAAAATTCTTGAATCACCAAATATTTTCATATATTCAGCAATATCCTAGTAAAAAACCATCAACTATACCTTCATTGACAATTAAAAAGATTATGGCATATCATGTAATTCTAGGGAAGCATCTCTTATATATCATTATTGATTCATTATCCATTTCTTATTGTAACAGCCCGAGATTTTATGAATAATATTCTTTTTAATTTTATTAATGTCTTGTGTTGTACGCTACATCAAACGGAGCTTGCACAACACGCATCCTTGACTTGCCTTGCATTACACGCAATCGCAACCTTCCTCGATAGCGTGTGTAGTATGCAATACTGAGTTTCACAAAACAACGATATACTATTAAAATATTATTAAAACTAGCCGTTATGAATAGTAATAACCACTTTTTAAAATTTAGAAATTTTAGCTCTCAAAATGGACATCATTTTTGGATTCGGAGTATCGAATTTAGCCTAAGGTGCAATTTTGGTACTTTTCGGATAACTTTCATATTCTGATTAATAGTGAAAATTACTATATTATAATTAAAAACAACTTTTTTAATCGAAATAATTAATAGTGATAAATCATTAATTTTAGTGGTTTAAAGTATATTTATAATATATTTTTACAATTTATTACAATTTTGGTCATTGGATGTAATTTCACATTTAAACCAGACATAATCATGTGTCAATCTTTTGATAGATATTGTTTCTTAAAAACACGCTATTTGTTTTACAGCAGGATTTAATTATAAAATTAATTAATGCAACTTCTATGTTATGAATTTGGTAAAATAGACTTCATTTTTTAATTCGGAATATGAAATATATCTTAGGATGAAATTTTGGTATTGTTCTGAAAAACATCAATTTTTTGATGAATAGTGAAACTACTAAGTGGTAGTTAAATGACTGAATTTTTCATAAAACGTAATTTTACCGCTTCTGTGAATGGAATTTCAAAAATCCTAGAGACACGGTTGATGTCAGTAAGTAAAATGTGGTTCAATGAGATGAAAATAATTTTTTGGTGAATAGTGACTTTTTACTTTTATTTACCATGATTAAAAGTAAATAGGGTAATTAAGGGTAAGAATGATATTAATATTACCCTAACACATGTCCTAATTCTATTGGACAAGTGTATCTCGACCAAAAACAACCTTAAGTGTAAAATATTATCATTTAGTCCCACTTGGATTAGATTAGGACATTTATTATTATTTAATTTAAAGAAAAGTTAAAAGAGTTAAAATCAAATTTTATTTACTAAAACATTTTTAATATAGGGTTGTACATAAGATAAATTCGATTGTAAATATTCATTAGAAATCTAAAATGATTTCTACATAATGGTATTTTATTTGTAATTTTTAGACATCAAATACGTTAATTTATTTATGACACAACATGATGCAGTAATTATCTTATTAATGAAATATTGACATAATTGATATTATAAATACCAAAATAAATGTAATTTAAGACTTTTTATGAATTACACTAATTTTCTAGGTCACTATGATATATTAGCGTTGATTTAATCAAATTTTTTCGAACATATAATTCTGTTATGACTTTCACAAAAATCATATATCAAATAGTGTCAAAATTGACACAAGATAGTTTTTAAATCTAATATTATATTATTAAATGTTATTTTATTACTAAAAATCTAAGGATCGGCCAAATAACTTAGATAAGGATATATATATTAATAATAAACAATTTGGGGTTCGTTTGGCATGTTATAGTAAGTGTATTAACCATATAGTGAAAGAAAACAAAAAGACACGGTAAAAGTTAAATTATTTAACTTAGAGTTAAATCTAATTGATAAGGTTAAAATAATACCCAAAACTTTTCTAAATCCTATTGGATGATAGGATTTAGACCCATCCCCACTTTATCTTCGAAATAAGACCCTTTTGAACCACTATAAACCGATTTTGACTTTAATATAAAATAAACTTTTGAAATATTCCTAAGGTGCCCCTCTCCTCCCTTATAAAAGGGCACCTCCTCCCCCTCCTCCTCACACCAATTTGAGCACTCAAGCTCGGCCAAACCCTGCCATTTTCTCCTCTCCACTCCCCAAGAATAATCCTAGAGGTCATGGCCTTCTTCAAAGACCAATCTTAGTTCCCTAAGTGGAGGATTCAAAGAGGCGTTCCAAAGAAGAGGTAATATCCATTACCGATCTTTTCAATTTCTTTCTTCTTCAACTTCTTCTTCTTTAGTTGCTTCATGATAAAGTAATAACATCAGTATTACTTACATACTGATATGTTATTATATATATGAAACAACTCTAATTCACCTTCTATCCATCCTACGAAAAAATGAAATCAATGCGCGTGCGTACATACGGCATACCGTCTCCACGCCGTGGTGTAATCTATTTTCCACCATCACCTTACAAGGATGGGTATAATGGTGTAATGAGTAAATATTTATGATTATTATAAATTAATATTGATACTGAAATAATATATATATACTCCAATACAATTCCACAATCATAGGAACGATATCATCACTCGTGCGTACGTACGGAATACCGTCTCCACGATGTGATGCGACTCATTCTACATGATCATCATTACATAGTAATTATATAAATGAATTGAATGAATAAATATGATATATGTTACACTAATACCATTATGGATATAAGGTATCTATAACCTTAAATGATGAATACGAATTTATTCAGAAAAACACGCATAAGAACAAAAAGCAATAAAGACCCGAGTAACAAGTAACAATGAAATATTACTAACAAGAAGCTAAGAGTATAACCATATATGATATCATATTAATATGTATGATTCTGGAATAAGTCAATAACGTTATTTAAACCATTATACAGGAGATTCGGACACGTACAAAGCAAATCCGACCTAAGGTAAGGGAAATATCACAATCTCATTTTTATCCGAGATTGTTTATACTTTGGTATTTACTGGGGTGTATTTTATCATCCACATCCATTTTTCCTCAATATGTAATATTGTTTTCATCCACCTACAAATGTTTAAATCCTATTTTACCCTTTGGTGAGTTTTTAGTAAAAGATATGAAAGGAATCTTTTGTCGTTTCTCGTACGAGGTACTTTTTGACTTTTCCGACAAAAGTAAGAAAAATGTTTTTTTAACTTATACGGCATGAATGTATTTTTAAAACATTATTTCCAAGAAGCTTCCTTTACATGTTTTCAAGTTTATTTTTAATCAACTTCTTTTAGTTTAAAGTTGTATGACATGTTAAGAATGGAAAAATGTTTTTGAAGAAGAAAGGATATTTTCCTCAAGAATGGAGTTCAAGTGTTTTATCAAAATTATTTTCCATCTAAGATAATAAAAGGGTTCTGTTTTTATCCCTATTATTACATGGATTTGATTATGTTGTGATGGAAATATTTTTATGAATTCCTTTATCTTATATGAATTGTTTTATGATGTCATGTTGTTTATGAATCCCATTATTATTACATGGGTTACGCTATGATGTATGGTTTATGATTATGTGTCAAACATAAGAAAGGATTCATTATAAGATGGGTGGGACCTATATCTCCCTCCAATGCATTGGGTGAAGATTTTATATCTCATGAGATAGACATGGCTGGAATGGTAGGTTATACCGGTTCAGTGAAACAGGACAGGAACGAGGGTGACTCGATTCAGAAAGGGACTTTGTCCACTAAGATAGTCTTGGAAATGAGTCATGACTAACAAGAAATGATTCTCTATGATTATGTGTGTATGCCTCAAAGTTTCATGTTTTAAGTTATGATTATTGGGATTTCATTTACCTACTATGATTTATCCCATGTTATGAAATTATGCTCTCTTTTGCAGGTTAAGATTTCCAAAAGTTATGTTCTTATGAATATGATGTGATTGATTTCTCTTTTGTTTACCCTTACTGAGAATTTGAGCTCACCCTTTTATGTTTTCTTTTCCCCAGGATATAAAGAAAGGTTTTAGGTATAAAAAAAGAAGATCTTTATGGGAGATATTGAAGATCATTCACTAGGATTAGAAGATTATATTCTGAGTTTCCAAAGACACTAAACTATTATGATCCTTGTGTGTGTGTTTTTGTTATGTACTATGTATTCCGCAAAAGTAATTTAATGTCCATGTATGTCAAGCTTCGGGTCTCTACAGTTGGTATCAGAGGAAAGGTTTAGTCAACCTTTGGAAACTAGGATGTGAAAGCATTAGTGAGATCCCTAGAGATATTTTTAAGGTATGTCTAGGGATGTCCCTAAGGATAAGTATACTTATAAGATACAGTCCTAAAACTATGGTAACGATCTTAGAATTTAACCTAAGATGTTAGATATTAAGGGTACTCCCCCTTTACTATGTTGTTTTCCCTAGCATGAATTTTACCTCTCACAAGATTATTTTTGTGTTTTAGTTAATGGAGGGAACCAGAAGGAATTCGGTTAACATTGAATCCAATGGAAAAATTGGTGACTATGAGCAAAAAAAATTGTGTCATTCCTAGAGAGAAAGATCTTGTGATTATGCCAAATCAGTCATCGTGATATATGATTAACAAGGTTAAATTTAGTGGTATACCTAATTCATCAAAGAAGAGGAAGATAAACTATTATGCATGTTCGCATGTTGAGGAGCATAAATAATGGAAGATTGAGATTTCTAAAGAAAGGAAGAAGAACCTTGAGGAATACCTCAAATGGAGGGACCGATGTTATCTGTGTGGAGAAAAGGGTCATAGAGTGACAGACTGTTATGGAGTTCAATGTCTTATTTGTGGAGAACATGGGAATTACCCAACTCAATGCCCTGACCTAAAAAGTTACTTCTAAATCAAGGAAGGACTTATTCCAGGACAATCATTGAAGTAAATGGACTGAAGTGTTTATGTATTGGTATTCAAGAATAATTTTGTTGAGGTACTGTTATGGTGTATTGGTCTATTGTGGTTTTCAATAATTTTAAGGTACCCTTAACCATAAAAAGTTATTCAAATATTTTGGAAAGTAGATGATATGCGCATAATGAAGGGATAAGGAGAAAATGAAATGTTTGAAAGTATTCATGAGCTCATGATTGATATAAGGACTAAGTGATATCATGGTTTGAGTATATAGAATTTTGAGGATTTTGGTATGTGGAAAGTGTTCACTTTTAACTGCATTATTGTTTTCACTAAGGTTCAATGGGTATTCAAGAGAATACATGATTAAGGCCTTTGAATGTTTGGAATGTGCCCAAAAAGACATATCTTATGATATATGGGGATCAAAGAGGGTATTAAATCCCTGGTAATCGTTTTCACTATATTATGAAAATGGACTGCAGTATTATGGATAAGCCTACTGATTAGAATGGATTATGTTGGACATAAATTAGTATTATTTAAGGATAGAAGTTATTTTCTCGATATTATTGATGGGATGTTATAGTAATATAGTTTTAGAAAAAGGACAACCTGCAGGACGGGCGACAGCCCATCGCGTCGGACAAGGTTGTGGGAATCGAACCCACAACCGAAGTGCGACTGGCCTTTATGGCCTACCACTGGCCTACAGGAAGCCCCTGTTTAGTAGAAACTAGTTTTATTATATTAAGCTGTATGATATATGATGTATAAGTCCATTTTAGGAACCATATATGATTAATCTCACTATAGATCGACTTATGTATAAAATATTTTGCTAACATTTTGTTTGAGACAGATGGAATGACCCGTCATTCTATCACATGATCTGCTAACACTTCACGAATAACAAATTCAACTTCATTTATTTAAGAGATGAAGTGGAAATTGTTAAAGGCACGAACAACAGTGAGATTGTACCAAAATAAAGTAAGTATTTATTCTAATTCAAATTCATTAACTTTAGGGAAACGATCTTGAAAACCAAAAATGTTGTCCTAGTGATCTTATATCTGATGAATCAGATGGTACCTTAGATCGTCACAAATGTATGGCTTTGTGATTACTGGATTTTCCATTGCCATGTTCTCTACCACTCTCCATCAGAACATGATGGTTAGATTTCTCTTCCATATCCATATTTTCACTTATGTGGAAACCCAGTGATTTGTTTATTTGGGTAACCGTTACGTTTCATACATTTGTTTTTAATGATTTTTTTTGATATTCCTTTTTACGATGTGGGTTTCTATTAAAGAAACTTTCGAATAGTAAACCATTTGTAACCTAGACGAATTTCGAGGGCGAAATTCATTTTAAGGGGGGTAGAATGTAACAGCCCGAGATTTTATGAAAAATATTCTTTTTAATTTTATTAATGTCTTGTGTTGTACGCTATGCCAAACGGAGCTTGCACAACACGAATCCTTGACTTGCCTTGCATTACACGCAATCACAACCTTCCTCGATAGCGTGTGTAGTACGCAATACTGAGTTTCACGAAACAACGATATGCTATTAAAATATTATTGAAACTAGCCGTTATGAATAGTAATAACCACATTTTAAATTTTAGAAATTTTAGCTCTCAAAATGGACATAATTTTTGGATTCGGAGTATCGAATTTAGCCTAAGGTGAAATTTTGGTACTTTTCGGATAACTTTCATATTCTGATGAATAGTGAAAATTACTATATTATAATTTAAAACAACTTTTTTAATCGAAATAATTAATAGTGATAAATAATTAATTTGAGTGGTTTTAAAGTATATTTATAATATATTTTTACAATTTAATACAATGTTTGTCATTGGATGTAATTTCACATTTAAACCAGACATAATCAAGTGTCAATCTTTTGATAGACATTGCTTCTTAAAAACACGCTATTTGTTTTAACAGCGGGATTTTATTATAAAATTAATTAATGCAACTTCTATGTTATGAATTTGGTAAAATAGAATTCATTTTTGAATTCGGAATATGAAATATAGCTTATGATGAAATTTTGGCATTGTTCTGAAAAAAATCAATTTTTGATGTATAGTGAAACTACTAAGTGGTTGTTAAAAAACTGAATTTGTCATAAAACTTAATTTTACCACTTCTGTGAATGGAATTTCAAAAATACGAGAGACACTGTTGATTTCAGTAAGTAAAATGTGGTTCAATGAGATGAAAATAATTTTTGGTGAATAGTAAATTTTTACTTTTATTTACCACTGTTAAAAGTAAATAGGGTAATTAAGGGTAAGAATGATATTAATATTACCCTAACACATGTCCTAATTCTATTGGACAAGTGTATGTCGACCAAAAACAACCTTAAGTGTAAAATATTATCATTTAGGCCCACTTGGATTAGATTAGGACATTTATTATTATTTAATTCAAAGAAGAGTTAAAAGAGTTAAAATCAAAGTTTATTTACTAAAACATTTTTAATATAGGGTTGAACATAAGATAAATTAGATTGTAAATATTCATTAGAAATATAAAGATATTTCCTACATAATGGTATTTTATTTGTAATTTTTAGACATCAAATAAGTTAATTTATTTATGACACAAAATGATGCAGTAATTATCTTATTAATGAAATATTGACATAATTGATATTATAAATACCAAAATAAATGTAATTTAAGACTTTTTATGAATTACACTAATTTTCTAGGTTACTATGATATATTAGTGTTGATTTAATCAACTTGGTTTGAACATATAATTCTGTTATGACTTTCACAAAAATCATATATCAAATAGTGTCAAAATTGACACAAAATAGTTTTTAAATCTAATATTATATTATTAATTGTTATTTTATTCCTAAAAATATAAGAATCGGCCAAATGACTTAGATATGGATATATATATATTAATAATAAACAATTTGGGGTTCGTTTGGCATGTTATAGTAAGTGTATTAACCATATAGTGAAAGAAAACAAAAAGACACGGTAAAAGTTAAATTATTTAACTTAGAGTTAAATCTAATTGATAAGGTTAAAATAATACCCTAAACTTGTCTAAATCCTATTGGATGATAGAATTACGACCCATCCCCACTTTATCTTCGAAATAAGACCCTTTGTAACCATTATAAACCGATTTTTACTTTAATATAAATTAATATTTTGAGATATTCCTAAGGTGCCCCTCTCCTCCCTTATAAAAGGGCACCTCCTCCCCCTCCTCCTCACACCAATTTGAGCACTCAAGCTCGGCCAAACCCTGCCATTTTCTCCTCTCCACTCCCCTAGAATAATCCTAGAGGTCCTGGCCTTCTTCAAAGACCAATATTAGTTCCCTAAGTGGAGGATTCAAAGAGGCGTTCCAAAGAAGAGGTAATATCCATTACCGATCTTTTCAATTTCGTTCATCTTCAACTTCTTCTTCATTAGTTGCTTCATGATAAAGTAATAACATAAGTATTAATTACATACTGATATGTTATTATAAATATGAAACAACCCTAATTCACCTTCTATCCATCCTACGGAAAAATCAAATCACCGTGCGTGCGTACGTACGGAATACCGTCTCCACGCCGTGGTGTAATCTATTTTCCACCATCACCTTAAAAGGATGGGTATAATGGTGTAATGAGTAACTATATATGAATATTATAAAGTAATATTGATACTGAAATAATATATATATACTCCAATACAATTCCACGATCATAGGAATGATATCATCACTCGTGCGTACGTACGGAATACCGTCTCCACGATGTGATGCGACTCATTCTACATGATCATCATTACATAATAATTATATAAATGAATTGAATGAATAAATATGATATATGTTACACTAATTCCATTCTGGATATATGGTATCTATATCCTTAAAAGAAGAATAAGAATTTATTCGGCAAAACACGCATAAGAACAAAAGGCAATAAAGACCCGAGTAACAAGTATCAATGAAATATTACAAACAAGAAGCTAAGAGTATAACCATATATGATATCATATCAATAAGTATGATTCTGTAATAAGTCAATAACATTATTTAAACCATTATACAGGATCTTCGGACACGTACAAAGCAAATCGGACCTAAGGTAAGGGAAATATCACAATCTCATTTTTATCCGAGATTGTTTATACTTTGGTATTTACTGGGGTGTATTTTATCATCCACATCCATGTTTCCTCAACATGTAATATTTTTTTCATCCACCTACAAATGTTTAAAACCTATTTTACCCTTTGGAGTGTTTTTAGTAAAAGATATGAAAGGAATCTTTTGTCATTTCTCGTACGAGGTACTTTTTGACTTTTCCGACAAAAGTACGAAGAATGATTTTTTTAACTTATACGACATGAATGTATTTTTAAAACATTATTTCCAAGAAGCTTCCTTTACAAGTTTTCAAGTTTATTTTTAATCAAATTCTTTTATTTTAAAGTTGTATGACATGTTAAGAAAGGAAAAAAAATTTTGAAGAAGAAAGGATATTTTCCTCAAGAATGGAGTTCAAGTGTTTTATCAAAATTATTTTCCATCTATGATAATAAAAGGGTTCTGTTTTTATCCCTATTATTACATGGATTTGATTATGTAGTGATGGAAATATTTTTATGAATTCCTTTATCTTATATGAATTGTTTTATGATGTCATGTTGTTTAAGAATCCCATTTTTATTACATGGGATACGCTATGATGTATGGTTTATGATTATGTGGAACACATAAGAAAGGATTCATTATAAGATGGGTGGGACCTATATATCCCTCCAATTCATTGGGTAATGATTTTATATCTCATGAGATAGACATGGATGGAACGGTATGTTATACCGGTTCAGTGAAACAGGACTGGAACGAGGGTGACTCGAATCAGGAAGGGACTTTGTCCACTAAGATAGTCTTGGCAATGAGTCTTGACTAACAAGAAAAGATTCTCTATGATTATGTGTGTATGCCACAATGTTTCATGTTTTATGTTATGATTATTGGGATTTCATTTCACTACTATGATTTATCCCATGTTATGAAATTATGCTCTCTTTTGCAGGTTAAGATTTCCAAAAGTTATGTTGTTATGAATATGATGTGATTGATTTCCCTTTTGTTTACCCTTAATGAGCATTTGAGATCACCCTTTTATGTTTTCTTTTCCTCAGGATATAAAGAAAGGTTTTAGGAATAAAAAAAAGAAGATCTTTATGGGAGATATTGAAGATCATTCACCAGGATTAGAAGATTATATTCCAAGTTTCCAAAGACACTAAACTATTACGATCCTTGTGTGTCTGTTTTTGTTATGTACTAACTATTCTGAAAAAGTAATGTAATGTCCATGTACGTCAAGCTTCGGGTCTCTACACTTATGGTCAAGGAAATACCTATCAATTTTATTTCAAAGAGTTTGAGGAAATTATTTATCAATTTTTTCCCAATTTTAGTTTCAGTCAATCTCTTTGATTTCCTCCCCATGATTAATATTATTGGTCAATGTCTACAATTTATTAGATTGTCCCTTCATACAGCAAACTGACCACAGAAAATTATCTTTCTTAGATAACTGAAGGATATATAAGAACTTTTCAATGGACTAGATCTATTTTTTCATGAATAAGAGATATGAAGATCCACTAACTATAGGTATCATTTTTCAAATAATTATATCAATTCAAACATTCATATTCTTAGGGTGATGTGTGTGATCATCATGATACATGAATATATTCAAAACATTAGTTAATTATTAAATTATTATCATAATGTTCTGAATTCCTTCTCTCATCGTGTTGGGAATCTCATTTGGGAATACTTCACATTTACCATTACATTGGTTGTTGACTAGGTTCCACATATTATAGAACATTTACTAAAATGGAGGGAAAATTAGTGATAATAATATTCAAACTATTAAACATATAAAAATTAAACTATGAACATTAATGTTTAACTAATAAAAAACATAAAATCTTAATCCTATGAATTTAATAGTTATAATATATTTTTTCCAGGTTTTATTAACATATTTTTTTTGTGATTTTTTGTAACATTTATAGTGGATCATAATGATCTTGTGAACTTACCAAATTATTACGATCTATAGTGACAATATAGGTTGAGAGAAAGGACACTTTTTTATTAATCAGGTGTCGATCGAGTCAATACACAGTGCACCCTTTTTTATGTATGTTACCCATGAATACAACTATTATTGAGCCACCCCCACTTTTAGTATTCTTATTGTGATTTAGTTACATGAAAACCATTCATTCTATATATTAACAAAATTTTATGACGTTTTTCAAAGTTTAGCCATATCCCTAAGTCTTTCACTATGGATTTTTAATCTCGATCCCCAAAAATAACTAGTCTTTCCTTTAATACCAACTATCATAACCTATATTTTTATAAATATTAATTACTGATTTATTTCATAAATACACTCAAAATACAATCCTATAATATCATGAGGTTGAGTGTATTTTGGAAATTAGGAAAATTGAATAATAATAGGGAGGACATGAAATTATTTTAAACTCCATTTCATGTTCTTGAATGTAGCACTCAAGCCTTACCTTAATAGAATTTGGAATATTTATTCATATATTTCCATACCTAGGCACTCAGACATCATGAAATTTAGTGTCCTGATTTTCTTGAAATAAATATACTAAAATTATCAAGTATTTTTATACTATGCACATAAAGGGAACGAGATATCTCTTAAATGGTATCTCGGATCTGTAATGTGAGTTTGTAATTGATTCCAGAGCAGTCCTTTTACTATATTTGTTGTATAAATTTTATGGGAGCATGCCTTTTAGGGAAAAAGTTATCGATGATGTACCCATAAATAATATAATAAAATTATTTTATTTTATTTTGATGTCATATTGAATAAATCTTAATTGGAGTTTCAGATCAAATTTCTAATATCATAGTTGAGTTCAGAACATTGTGTTTACCTTAGGTGTGACATAAACATTGTTAACATTAGGTGTCAGGTCAGAGGTGTATTAGGATTCAGGCTATTAAATAGAAATGATTTATTAAAATTAAATACCCTCCCCCTTCTCCCCTTGGTGGTCCATACACAGATGGAAGTAGCCCATTCCCTCCTCCTATTCACTGGAAAACAGCCTCATGTTTAGATCGACCAAATGAGGTACTACTAGACTCGGATCTTGATAGAGATTTCTCCCAGATCATACAACAATAGCTTCAAAGTGCCAATCTGACCCCAAAGCATCTACATCTCACCTCAAGGTAGGTAGTTTCACATTGTAACCTTGATCCTCTTGTTTATGCATCATTTTTGTTTGAATCATTAATGGATCTTGAATCTATTCTTGAGTATATAAAATTTTGGTCCCGAGGATCCGATATCCTATGTTGAGATAATTTTTGGAGCAGTGGAGTTGACCCGGTGGTATATAGAAGGGACCAGAGATGTGTGGTAGAGGCCATTGGGCTGCGCAGACTGCCGAAGGGTGGAGACGACAGGGCCAGTGGGGAAACCAAAGAGGGTAGCTACGGGTTGGGTCAGAGTACGGTAGGCCAGGCCACATGTCTGGGTTGCAGCCCGGTGCGATAGGTCGGGTCGGCCAGAGCGGGCCAGCCCAGGCAGAGCGGACTGGCTGGAGTGGGCTGGTCTAGCCATAATGGGCCAGGTCAGACCAAGGGGGCTTCAAACCATTGTATCATTTAAATTGGATTTATGTTTTATGTTCCATCTATGGAAACAATTCCCTTGCTTCAAGGAGTTACGTTCGATGACAGTTTTTGAACATTCTGTTTTGGGCTTGGGGCACGGTGGTATGAAACATCCCATAATAATATTATAATTATAATTATATTGTGATTCTTGTATAAGATGTATCTTCTTTATATGATGTCGAATTGGTGCACCATCAACAGAATTGTGACTAGAAATTTAATCTGGAAATTTTAAGCTTAATTTAAGGATCATAATCCAAAATCGAGGTGTGGGACCCCAAGGTTTGGATTGGGTGTTTGCGGTGAACTATGATTTTTTCACCGATTATACATTTTGGGTAAGTAAATGGCCTATCCGATAAGTTTTTAAACATATAACGTGATCGATACCATAGTTTTGGTCAAGGAGGAGCGGAGTATAGGTGATGTTGTGGGGGTCTCTTGGGTTAGCGATGCCTTAACTAGTAGGGTTGACTGAGTTCTCCTGGTCCTTACACTATGAGGGTTTTCGATATTACATCCTCTATAAAGGATTGAGATCATGTCAATATGATAAGCTCTAATAGAGTTAAATCATCCATCTGGTGAGGCCAGGGTGGGATCATGAAGCATTTTGTTTCCCTAGACCAGATTCTTGGAATCGTTGTGACCAACTCTACATAGGCGGCGATCCCCAATCTTGCAAGACAACTCTATATGGTTTTGTGGAAATGTTTTTTATATGATATCCAAGGAAGCATGAGATGATAGTAAGATTTTAGTATAATAATTTATACAATTCCATACTCAGTGTGTGCTTTCAATAGGGTTTGTTGTATTGTCAGTAAGATCCCCAACTTCTCGAGTTATATGAGATTTGGTTTTCCGCATCATTGTGACCACCTATACATGGGTGACGATCCACTATATTAGTGATATGATATGTAGAATGTTATATTGGGTTGTATTATCCCCCATAAGATCATTGGGGTGATCACCTATATGAGGGATCTTTGAGTAATTGGAATGTGTTCTAGTATCCACTATTGTTCCCTAGGAGTTATCCCCAATCCAAAGAGTTTTGTGACTCTGCTGAGATTTAGATTGGAATTCTTAGAGAAGATATCCGATGAGCATGATCCCTTGGATGAGATATCTAGGAAGGTGGTGTGATAACCAATCGAGTGTACCTCTCAAATGAGTGACATTTGGTTTGATAGAGATCATGGAGTGTGTTCCCCTGTTTATTTGTTATCTTAGAGCATTAAGAAGAATCTGTCACTCACAATGAGGTCAAAACCTTTTGAGGATTAGTTCCTCAAAAGAACATATATGGTGTTATTTCTGGGTTTTCCTGGTGGGGTTTTCACATAGTTTTTTTACAAACCCTATGTTTTGATATTGATAGTCTTTTTTTCCAAGGATGGTATCGAGATGGAGTTTCTATATCATTTGGATTCCCTATGGCTGAGTCGAGCGGACAGATAAATTTCACAATCCCCCTTTTCTTTTGGGGGTTTTAGTGAACCTACTGTGTATATTTATACCAACCCCTACATGGGATTAGAAAAAAACTCTTTGGACTTGTATAGACCACATGACTTTCGATGCATTCCTAAGAGGACCTAGAGTGGGAGGAGTTTGGTGAGACTGTCCGACTAGGGTGTCTACTAAAGCATGGTCGAGGAGCTTTCTATGGTTGATTTTGACATCGATCCCATCCATATGAGCATGTTGGATTCTTTTAATGTTTTCATTGTGTGGGCTCTATATTTTTTCCTTTTTACTTATTTTATACTCTAGTTTGGTATAGAAGTATGTCTGCATTTATTTTCAATTATTATATATATCTCTACGCTATTTCATGGTGGTTTATATGGACGTGTGTGTAGAGGTACCTTAGGATAATGCCTCCTTGTGTGTGATAGCCTTCTTGGTTCTGGTCTCTAGCCCATGGCCTATAAAAGTGAGCTTGGGGTGTAATGGCTGCAGCCCTGTTAGGTCTAGTTGTGACAGAGTGGTATCAAAGTGGGTTCCACATTGGGACCACAATCATGAGATAGGTTTTGGTTGAATAGTAATGGTGTTAGTGTGTTATGAGTTTGAATCTCAAGCTAGAGACTCTAATATTGTTATGACAGTTGACATATCCATTCACTAGGACTCTGATAACCTCACATTCAACTCGGGACATTAGGACACTGGTTGTAGGAAAATAAGGTACTTCCATCATATAGGACTAGGTTTTCGGTTTTTCTTTCCCTTTGTGGGTAATCCCCCTGGATATACTGTTTGACCATGGGGTGTCTTGATGTTATTTTACTATGACTCCATGAAGACAACCAGATAGGGTTCTATAGTGGGATTGTTTAAAAAATCCGCCCCATGGAGAGGCTTCAATTCAGGGAATTAGTTGTGAGGATGGACCTCCAGGTCATCAACCTGTTTAACCATAACCTATCAAGAGGCAGGATGTGATGACATTGTAGAACAAGGATGTGCACAAGGTGAGGGAACTGCAAGAGTTATAGAGGAATCAACCTCTGAGGTTTCATGGTGACCTATACCCCCATGTAACTGATGACTAGCTCACAACAGTCACGTGCATTTTCCTCCTTGTGAGGAAACCACCCAAACAGTTGGAAGTCCTAGAGGAGAACCTTTTTCAAGTATTTTCTAAGAACTGTTTGAGTTTTGTGATACTGACCCATGATAATGTGATAATCTCTTTGGTAGACCTTGATCAGTAATTCATGGAAGAGTTTTATTTGGACACACTAAGGATGGTGCGTATCCAGAAGCTTCAATAGCTTCGATAGGAGAGTAGGACCATGGTGGAGTACTCTATGAGGTTCATAGACCTGTCGCATTACTCTATTAATATGGTTTTCAATATATTCATCTGAGTAGGGACCTTTGAGCATCGCTAAATCTGAGATATTAGCGTTTAAGTGGTGTTGTTGTAAATTCCCACCTCTGATGGAGTGTTGGTGCAAGCCTTAGGGGTGGAGAGATTTCTGGGAGAGCAGACTCTAATTGTCAGTGCTTAGCACACGGGAGCTAAGACCTCAGAAAGAGGTTTGGTAGATGGTAGATGATGGGAGACTCAAGGGTCCTAGCTTGCATAGTCTATTAGGACATGACCACAGGATAGAGGATCTGAGGGTTAGGGCTCTCATGTCGGTTTTGGTCAGCCATTGGTGAGGAAACGATATGCTTGTGATAGGTTAGGATATCATGAGATATATTTTCTCACCATACATGCTGGTGAGAGAGAGAAAGTCGACTGACCTCCTTAGTTGAGGTAGCATTTTGAGAATGTTGGTCCATAGGGTGATGGACAAGGAAGAAGGTTTGGTGTAGTATCAAGAGGTTGTGTATGGTATGAGATTCTACAACCACCCCCAATTGGTCCACTCTAGGCTCAGTGAGATGGAGTATGGGGGTAGGGAAAACTATTGGCCATATAGGCAATTAACCTAGAGGTACTAAGGATGGATATAGGTGCCCTCTGTGTTCCTTCTACATTCTATTTTATTTTAGAGGCATTATTTTCTATCTACATTTTTCTTGTGGTTTGTTCAATGTGGCATGGGTTGATAGTAAGATTTTACGTAGGGGTTGTTCATTGTTGTTTCCAATTAAAGAGTAATAGGAATCCATCCCACATTCAGACACATTTTTGTGACATGACTAGAACTATGTGGGTGAGTCAATCATACCCAAAGAGGACAATGTCGAGTTGTCGTGGACAAGTCCCTATGACTTGTGTGTTCGAGGCAGGGTTGTGTGTTGGTATTTTTTCATGATGTTCTTGGTAAGACCAAGGGTGTGTCCTTCAGTAGCGCTATTTTTTTCATTTATACCCTTGTGTATTTAAAGTCATCCTTGTATGAAAGTCGCTTGAGGAGGTCGTGGGGTAGTAAATGTGGCTTCATACTCAATGGAATGAGATACGCTTTCCCCCACTATGAAAAATTCTTGAGATACCACAAAAAACTATATAGAAGAATCAGTTCTACCCAAAGCGGATAATATCGTGGTGTGGTGGATGAGTCGATTTGACATATATTATTGTAGTAGATTTTTTGGTCTTGGTTGTAGGTTAGCGAGGTTATGTACCACTAGACCCTATGAATATAGGAGACCTGGACATTGGTGTTTCCCACATGTCACAGATGAGAAGAAATGTGACATGTTTCATGATATTATCCTTGGATGAACTAGAGTTGTTTGTGGTAGACCTTGTAGTCCCCACTGAGTGTGTTCTTGTCTGGAGCACCAGTACAATTGTTAGACTTGTGGTGGTTTTTGGTGAACTCACTAGTTAGGGAGACCCTGATTAGAGTCCATTTTCATTCCCTCATTCCTATAATTTTTCTTTTTGGGGATGAAAATATTAAATGTTTTGAGGGTGTAGTGACTTGGTCTTTTCCATGTAAAACATTAGAATATTTTTGCATATGTTTCAAGATCGAGGTGATGAGATGGTGGGAAATTGCATGGCCCAGTGTTCCCAAGATAAATTTTATTAAAATATTAGGTATTTTTGTAGTATTCACGTGGAGGGAATATATTATATATTAAAAGGTAGGTCAAATTAGAAAAATGAGGGATATTTTGTGTCCGGAGCATGCTATTTAACCTAGATGGGGTATAAATTTTGTGGGTGGAGTTTGTCTATAGAAAATGTTATTGCGGACATAACTATAAAAATTTTTATTTTATTTTGACACAGGATTGAATATTTATTTCAAAAATTCTCAGATCTATTTTTTGAGTTCCTGGATAGTTTCATGACATCATGTTTACCCTAGGTGTGAAATAATCTTTATTGGCGTCTGGTGTCAGGTCAGAGATGTATCAGGAGCCAAGATGTTAATTGAAGGGGATTTAATTAAAATTAAATCCCCTCCCCCATCTCCCTTCAGTGGTGTTCACAGTGGAGGAATCAACCCATTCCAATCTTCCTCTTCATCGATGAATGACTCAAAGGACGAATCAACAAAATATGTCACCATGAGACTTAAATATTTTCGGTGATCACTCTCGGATCATGCATCAACAACTTCAGAGTTTGGATATAACCTCGAAGATATGTCTTATCACCCCAAATTATGTTTTTTTCATTTTAATCCATATACACATGATTATGAATCATTATTATTTGAATCTCCAAGAGATATTTATGTGACACTTAGGTCTTTGAAGATTTAGTCCCATTGTTTCTGGATTTTTTCTCTATATACTTTTTTGAGAACTAGAGTGGTCATGTTGGTTTATACAAGGGACAAATGTAGAACAATGGTCCGGTGGTTGTACAATGATGGAAGGAAAAAGCTTCCATGTGGAGGTGGAGGCACTGTAGATGCAGGTGGTGGAGGCTGCTGGGCAGCGCAGCGGCATAGAGCGTTTGGGGGAAGAGCTGGCCGGGACGGCAAGGCGTGATGGTGAGGTTGGTCATGGGCTGTGGCTGTGGGATGATCTGGGTCCATGGGATGAAATGACGTGTATGGATCCATGATTCACATCTGGGATGCAATCTTGTGAGATGGGTCAGGCTGGCCGAGGCGGACATGCTGGAGCCGACTTATTCATGCGGAAGGGGCGGGATAGGCTGAGGGGACTTCAAACCCCCCGTATCATACAAACCAAACATCCATTATACATGTTTTCTACAAACACATGACCCTTTTGTCAATGAAAAATTTTTAATGATAGTTTGAGAACATTATTTTTTGGGCTTGAGGATTAGTGGCACAAAACGTCTAATAATTACAATATAAGAATAATTATTTGGCAATTCTTATATCAGATGTATCTCCGACATCTGATATCCAATTTATTCTCCTTCAGCGGCATTGAAACCATGTATTTCATGCAAAATTTTCAAGACCAATTTTGGGTTCTTAAACTGAAATCTTGGTGTGGGCCCCAAAAGGTCCGGTTTGGGCGTTTGTGGTGAAATGTGAATCTTTCACCAGTTATCTGTTTTGGGTAATTAAATAGCCTATCATGCATGTTTTTCTATATAGAATGCGATGATAGACATGATTTTGTCTGAGGAGGTGTGGAGTGTAGGCGATATGGTGTGGGTTGTTTGGGTCATTGAGGCCTCAATCGAAGAGGCTGAGTGAGTTCCCCTAGTCATTACGCTATGAGGATTTTTCGAATTATGTTCTCAGTACAAGATTGAGATCCCATCGATTGGATGAGCTCGGATATAGTTGTAGAATCCCACTAGTGAGTCTTGGGTGGGATTCTTTAGCTCATCAATTTTCTTGACCAGGTTCTTGGTATTGTTATGACCAACTCTATGAGTGTGGAAATCCCCTATCTGGTAGGAAACTTTTGTAGGGTTTTGGGTCATCATTGGGTATATGACCCCGACACAGCGGGTGGTGATTTAATGGTTTCAGTATCATTGGTTATATGATCCTCTACTTAGTGCGTGGTTTCAGAAGGGTTTTTGGTATCTTTGGTACGTTCCCTTTCTTTGCGAGTTATACTAGATCAGGTTTTTTCATCATCATGGACACCTATACACAAGAGAAAATCCTCTATCTAAGTGATGTGATCTTTAGAATATCATATTGTGTTGTAGTATCCCACTGTGGATACTTAGAGTGATCCCCTATCTAAGAGATATTTGAGATAGCAGATTGTGTTTTAGTATACTCTAGTGATACCTATGAGTGATCCCATATCCGATGAGATTTGTGTTTCAGCTGAGTTTTAGAATGGCATTCATAGTGATGATATCTGACTAGCGTTTTCTATCATATGGACCAAATGTGATGGAAGTGCTAGACCCGATGGATTATTCCTATTATATGTGTGTCATCTGGCATGATAGAGCTCATGGAGTGGTTATCCTGGTTATGTGTTGCCTTAGAGCCCCATGTAGAATCTGTCATTGGTGTTGAGGTCAGAACCTCATGTAGATTGATTACTGAGACAAGTATATCTAGTGGTCTTTCTCAGGTTTCCTTGTAGTGTTTTCATGTCTTGGAAGACACACTCCATGGTTTGAGATTACTAGTCATGTGTAGCTGAGGATGGTCTTGATATAGTGTTTCTCTCTCATTTGTGTTCCCTCTGCCTTGGTCGAGAAAACATTTTCCGTTCAGCTTCTCCCATTTCGTTTTGGGTTTTTGGGGAGCATATTGAGTATCCTTATACTGACACCAGCATGGGATTTGATTGGACGTCTGGTGTCTAGTGAAAACCACTGAAATTTTGAATGATTTCTAAGAGGACATAGAGAATGAGGAGCTTAGTGAGCTTGTTCGACCAGGGTGTGTACTGGAGATTGGTCGAGGAGCTTTTCGGCAGTGCTTTTGACAAAAATCCCCTTCATATGAGAAAGATTGTTGGTTTTGATGTTTTCTTTTGGTGGGCCGAATATTTTCACTTCTTTTACCTCTATTGTACTCTAATTTGGGATACATGTATGCATAATTTTCTTTTTTAGTATATATATATATATATTAATTCATTATTGTATGGAGGTTTATGAGAGTGTGTGAATACATGTACCTTAGGCTAAGGCCTCTTTGTGTGTGATAACGTTCTCTATGTTGGTCTCCAGCCCTTGTCCCATGGATACGGGCTTGTGGAGTCATAGCTCAAGCCCTGTTGGGTTGGTTCTTGACATTAAAATTCCATCATACATCAAAAACGTCATGGGATATCCTAGAGATGCCTATATGAAATGGGTGAGCTATAAAGAAAATTAAAGGAATAATAAAATCATAACATGATGAAAGTAATAATTGTGAGTTAAGAGGAATATCAATTTTCAATAAAAGGGGTTATAATAATAAAAATGAGCATTGAAGAATTATATTAGATGATAACATTATGCATAGATAGGATTGTGGAATCAATATAAATCAAATTTTCATAAGAATAAGTTGAGGATAACCATTACGAAATTATTTCATTTTGTAGTTAGGATAAACTACCATGAACCATACAGGAAATCTCACGATATTAAACACTACCCAATTAATTGTAGGGAATTATAATTTGGGGCCACAAGTCATATACTTATAATGAACATTCATTTGTGACCCACATATATTATTCAATATAAGAAACTATTTCATAACATTTTATCCCTCAATTATAGAGTGTGGGTTACATACAATAGATTTACCTAATAAATTAAGGATAGATATATTTTTTTAATACCCTTGAGTAGAAATGTGGATGTGTATTCATTACACACATGTTCATTAGAAAATTTCAGGATAATTTCTGCAGCATAATAGATGCACATAATGAATCATGAAAGGGATTGATGAGAGATAAATGTGGTCTCTAATTAGTTGTAAATAACAACGAAAATAAATAGGATGCATAAAAATTGAAAATTCAAAATATAAAATAAAAATGAATAATAAAAATAATGTTCTTGAATAAAGAGGAGTAGGATATGATTGTATACCATAAGAGGGAAATTCTTAAATAATGGGAGGAGCATATTAAGTTATTTGGAACACCATGGGAGGTTATTATAAATGGGGATTTATAAGAACCTAATTATAAAAAATTTCATTGAAAAGAAGAGTGTTAGGTTGAGTTTCTATTTATAGAAAAATATAGGATAATTTTTTTTAATTCTTAAACATTTGTTTTTAATCTTATATGATAAAATAATCACAACCATGAATATTCACATTGTTTTTGAAAATAGATCTTCCTAATATTAATATTTTATAAAAAAAATATAATTACTTGATCTAAACATATTATTATATTAACATTGGTAAATTGGAATTGAGCATTATTCATAATTAAATAATTTAAATAATAAA
Source organism: Viscum album (assembly GCA_963277665.1). Taxonomy (NCBI): domain Eukaryota; kingdom Viridiplantae; phylum Streptophyta; class Magnoliopsida; order Santalales; family Viscaceae; genus Viscum; species Viscum album. Next base: position 1,739,923,607 of record OY728125.1, on the reverse strand, counting down.
AAATAAAAAATATGGTTCTTGGATTCATTAAAGGTTAATAAAATTAATAAATAACTAAAAACACATTATTTTAATGGTGAAATTAGTAATTGGGTTTTGATTACTTTTATATAATTTATTATATAATATTGTTCAATTATGATATAATTATATAAACAATATATTTAAATTATTTTAAAAGATTTATCCAAAAAATTATAGTGTCTCAGGAAATTATGAAAAATTAAGATTTGGAAAATATAGATGTTGTGACTTAAAAAAATATATTTGTTTTACTAAAAAATATTGTAAAAATAATAATTGTAACATTTAAACAATTATCAGTATTTATAAGAAAATATTATTTTTTATAATACCGAAAAATTCTACCCTTTACAAATACTACATTTAACATCATTAAATTATATTAACATTTATATTTAAATAAATATTATCCAATATGAAAATTTTTTAAAATAAAATTTATTAAGAATCCTGACTTCAAAAAAATATTTTATAATTTGAAGCTATATTTTTTCAAAAATAAAATTTGTTATATCAAAATATAATTTTTACCAAAGGAGTTATTTAATGAATTATAAATTAATATTAGTAAATAAAAATATAATAATTATTTTATTTTAATATTAAATATAAAAGTTATTAATATTAAGGTATTAACACATGACTTTTTATTACACTAGTGTATTGGAAATGATAAAGGATTTAAATGGTTGTACTTTCATTATGTTGTTTGATGAACATGAATTAGGTCATGATACCGATAATCATGAACATCTCCTGTAAATGGAATCTCTCTTGATTTAGTTCTCAGATAATAACTTCTTAAATTTCATTATAAAATCCAATTGATTTCGTTTCCCTTGGTAACTATGAGAAATGTGCTTCATAGGGTATGATCCAACAGGCCATGGTCATCAATTATTCAATCTATGCCAATTGGACTTTTTATATAACCGTTAATATATACTAATTTTAATAGTTAAGTTTTTATATCAATATTATGAATGGTTATGATTATTAATAATCATTTAAAAATGATAGTGCATATTTTATTATGGTTTAAAATAAATAATGTTATACATGAGCTTTCAATAATTACATTTATTATTAGGGAATTAAAAGAGAATTTCATTTTTCAATGATTGGGTTGTTATAGGGCATGCAATATAGTAATTATTAATGTGTCATATTAGCCATATATAGAATTTTTATCTCATATAATCATCCCCCCATAACCCTAATATAATTTATTTTAGTTTTTAGGCTCTGTGGGGATTATAATAGCTCCCTCCTCCAATGTTTGGTGGATTTTCATGTATGATTGAAGCTTGGACCTCTACTAGTGTAATTATGTATGTGAGATCCTATATAATGCCTTTTGTTCTCTTATTTTAATTTTTTTGATTACTTATTTTTAAATATCATAATATCTAGCTTGAACATATTTAATTTAATTTGTTCCAATCAGATCTATGTTCTCTAGGACCTGTCTCTTCCTCTTCCACCACTGGTCTAGAAGAAAATAAGGTTGTCCTCAATTTTCATGTAGGCTTCCTTATATTACAGTTTATTACATGGAATAGCATATGTTCTTCAATGATATCCTTTGGTTTTTAAATATTAAATTTAATGAAGATCCTTTTCGAAAGTGAAATGTTATTTCAAAATGGGATTTCTATGGAAACTATCTTTTATACAGATGATGTGTTTTGTAAAATATCTCAAAGATGGACATAAAATGGGAATAGTTTTAAAGCCTGAAATATATTTGGGATATCTATATATGATATTTAATGAAATTTAAAGAAAATAAGATGTGTTTTTCCTTGGTAAATGATTACAATGTATGAATTTTTTTTGTTGAACACCATGATGATGTAACGACACATTGGAATTCCATTAATATGAAAACAACAAGACAAATAAAATCCTTAGTAATATATGTTTTCACTAGGATAGTTGATCATGAATCTAGAAGTATAGACATATCCTCTATAGGTTATTTGAGCTTCATAATGGTTGGATTCATTTATATCGTATACTGTTTCATTGTGTATGTGAGTTGTTTAGTGCATTGGGATGTGAATTTACCTTCATTAATTTATAGATATATAAAATAAATGTTCATTAGATATTCATATTTTAGGAATTCATATAAATATTGAATCTTTAAACCTAGTTGATTTAACTTATTATTCCATATGGATAAATGTTTTGTAATATTTCATAAATTATTTCAATAAGAAATGTAATTTAAAATAAACCCAAATGTTGATTTTATGTGGAAAAATTATTTCTTTTGAAATTATTTTTATGTCTCCAATATTAAAAAACTAAAATTTCCAAATGGGTAAAATTTTTATAGATTATTTGGTTTTATGCTTATTATTTCTACCAGTCACACCATAATTTTCCTTTTATATGATTCTGTACATGATTTTTCCTTTCATAGATAAAGGGATGTTGTCATATAGAGGAAGACTCAATTAGACCCTACTTCATTTCAGTGGGTTTGGGTTTAGGTGACATAAATAAAAAAGGTGATGAACCCATTGATTACTTTGGGTTACAAGTATATAGTTTTTATATTGATCAAATATACAATGTTATCATGTTGTTAATTATTAGTTTTTTATTATGGTTTTCTTAACATTTGATGTATTTCTATATATCAACTATGATACTAAAATTATTTCTATCATTTATTATGATTTTTTATGGTAAAATAAATCCTTAATTTCATTTCTTGATACATAGGATCCCATTATCTATCCCTGGTGATTAGGAACGAGCATGAGTTCTTATGGAGGACCATGTTGAGTAAAATTATTTTATAACCCGGTTTGGTATATTACATGAATTTAAAATAAAATCATTCCCTTAAAACAATCCCAATTGAAGTTTTAAATGGAAAAAATTAACAAAATGTCAATCCAAGAATATTGGTTGATACATGATGGTATATAATATCCATTGGATTATATTGGTGTTATGAATAGTTTTTAAATAAGGATGTGGATTGTTGGTATAATATAGAAATTCATGGAAAAAATGAGGACTTTTATTAGGGAGTTTGAGTGAAAATATGAAGTAATATAAACACAAAAGAAAAATATATATATTTCAAATAGTATTGTAATATTGGAAAATATTTTTTAAAAAAATTATGAAAAAGTGGACACAATAATATATATTTTAAGTTAAAATTTAATTAACAAATGATAAATTCATGTTATAAATGAATGTGATAAGATATGAGAATGGATCATCAAAAGAGTAATGGTGAGGTCACATTATTCCAATTATAAAAATAATATTATTAATAATACTCACTAAATAATGTTGATAAAGATTATATACTAAATATATAAATTTGATTATATTATATAGAAAAAAACATTATAGAAAATATTTAGAAAAATATTGGTATTGATTTATGTAGATTAATTCTAGAGGTAAAAATAATAATATTTTACCATGAGTTAAATAATGGTTTTGGTTTTTCAATTACATCAATAAGATTCCTAAATAAAATTAAATTCCACTAGTGATATCTAGAAGAGTGTGGGAGAATTATTTCCTTAATGTTAGGTATAATGTTAAAGAATCATGGATATCTATTAAATGTTTTCATGATAATACTAAGAAAATAAGAGGAATCGTTTATTAGAATAAAGAGAGAATAAATAATTTCATGTTATTTTATGGTAGATGAAAATAATAAATCACTAAAAAAAATTAAAATTCACAATGACGAGAAACTATGAAAAACAAGTAATATACAATCTAATAAATTAATGGAAAAAAATGAAGAGTTATCTTAAAATTTATTTTTTTATATAAAGGACTTTCAGGGTTTAGAAGAAACACGTCGCATTGTTTCCATTATTAAGATAGAATAAAGAAACCAAATTATTGAAAATTTAATCATATTTTTTCGATGAATTGTATTGAGGTTGATTCATAAAGTGGTTAAACCACACTGATGAGTTTTGTGATAAAAGATAGGAAGATATATCATAAAGTGATATATTTTGATATTATTTAGTTTATAATGTCTTCTTATGAAATTTATGCCTAGATATTATTTATTGTGATCAAAAATTTTTATGATAATACAAAATATATACAATTAGTTAAGGAATTTTTATAATTATGCAAGGAATAATTATTTTTTGTGAATCAAGAAATTATTAAAAAATGGTTAGTCTATCATTGTTGAGGTATTTTTATCATGTTCTCCCTTAATATTTTTAAATGAATTAATTCAGTTGTTTTTAGGGGATAAGTCATATTAAACACGAAAAATAATTATGTGAATATGTTCAGATAAAAATTGTTATTAAGGAAAATATTTGTGGTTTATTAAGTACACATATTATCAATATGTATTGTTTCCCCAGTAGACTTCTATATTGATAACATAGAACATGAATTTGTTATTGGCCTATGTATTTATTAACCTTATGTGGGAAAGTATTTTTTTAAAGAATATTGATCTATATTTTCATTATCGGTATCAACAAAAAATATCAAGGGGGATTTTGTTTGTAAATTGTAACTTTATGTGAGGTAATATTTATCATTATAAAATGTTGTAAAAATTTGTTCATAAGTTGATGTGGGAAGAAAGATTAAGTCTCTCAGAATTATTTAAAACAATATATAAGAAAATGAAGACTCATCCAATGGATTATTAAATACTCTTGTAAGATACTCACAACGGAGAAAAGTTGAGTTGATTATGTTTAATTGAGGACAAAGTTCTTATTTTTTTAGTTTGAATGAAAAATATATTGTTGTAAATTCTATGTATTATAAATAATAATATTATAATTAATATGGAATGGAATATTTAGTTGCTGTTACTATTTTCTGGAGCACACTATATATATTGATATAGTAGTGTAATCAGTTAGATGGTGATAAGATGGACTACTCAAAGAATAAAAATATATTTTCCGAATTTATTTCTTAACTCAATAGATAAAATTATTTTTTGTGTGTAGATATTTCAATACATTATATTCCATTCAAGAATATGTGGAGTTGGCTAAAATGTGAATGAAAATGAAACCATCTCATTTTCTTGGAGATCTATCTTTGGGTTATCAATCTTGAATATTAATGAATTTTGTGGAAATATAACATGGATGTTAATGGTTATTTATATATGATTTTAATAGATATATGCTAAATTAAATAATTTATAATTTATTCATTTTTGTTAATGTGTTTGATGAAGAATAGTTAAAGAAATTGTGATTGTTTAAGTCCATTAAAATACACCTAGGTGTTTGTATGTTTTTTATTTTTTTCAAGAATCATTCTATTTTTATTACACAAGATTTGATAATCACATGAAGTTATCTGTGATTAGTTAATTTTGATGGAGATGACATGATGAAATTTATTATACATAAATTATATCGTGGTTTTAGTTGGAAGAAAGGTAAATGCATTTTTATAATATATCACATTGTAGAAATTATAAAAGTAAAATGGTTATACATTTATATTATATGAGTAAATCATTGATATTGTCTTGGATAATTGTGAAACATAATAAATCATTGGTGATATAACAGAACTACTACATTATAATTAATTATAACCTATAGAATATAAAATATTGATATGATGGAAGGTAATATATCAAATAGAATTAAGAAAACTAATTTGGTGATATGTATGATGTAATTGAATGTTCCATAACATTTAAATGATTAAATTGTAATGATACATATAAAAAATTAATAAATTTTATAGAAAATCTAATAATAAATTTCAATTGTTATGATTAATTTAGATTATTAGTATATTAATGTATATGTAAGATCCTTCTATTTGATACATTAAATTAAATAGATAATCCAAGTTTAGGGGTAATATTAATGTTGATTAATATATTCTTTCCAAATGTGTTTAAATATCATATGTGTTGATCTATTATGATATAATTCAATCTGAAATTAGTGCACATATTTGATGGATATTATTCCATGAGATAAATCTATACTATTCAAAATTACTTTATAACATGATCATGCATATATTAAAAAGAAGATTATTGTTTTTTGAATTTTGAAAAAGAAGACACATAGATGAGGATGTTTATTGAGGAGAACTAAATTATAATATTTTAACGATCCCCATCTAATATTGGTTTTGAATTTAATAATATGACATATTTTGATATCATGAGTATTTATTCAACATTAGTTTTATAGAATATTTCATTAATAGAAAACAATAATGAATTTTAAAGATGACTATAATGAATTATTTAATGTTTATGTCCATATTTTCATATATTCAAACAATACATGTGTTTATTTTGCAATCAATAATGACTATAATGAGTAAAACAAATATTGATGAAGATTCCCATAAATTTGTTTCAAACAACAATTATAATCAATGGTGTAGAGTTTGAGATAACCAACATTGTTATAGAAGAATATCATGATCATTGATGAAGGATGGGATGAGAATAATGTTCTAATAAAGTTAATTATATATGTTTATGAACATATAATTATCTAATTTATATAATGAAGATGATGATATACTACTATAATGAGACTATTGAATCTAACGTATATGATAAATCCTGAATAAATCTATAGAGACGTGTGATTATATTGTTTATATTAATGTTGATAAAGGGAAAAGGTTGTTTCTAGTGTCAATGTAAAACTTCAAGTAAGTATTTTTATGCCAGTTGGTATAGTGCATTGTAATATAGTGAATGAATTGTATATAGGTTCAACAACTATCCATTCCCAATGATTTTTCATTATAATAATGGTTTGTAATTTTTGTGTGGGATACCAAACAACATAGAAAAGTGACTAACTATCAAATTTATAGTGTCCTCATAAATATTTATGTGATGTATTTAATTCAACAGTTTATCATTAAATCATGAAAATAACATTAATTTGAGAAAATTATTTTTGATTTATTCACACTAATAGGGGAATAGGTAAAAGAAATTAGATTTATTTTGTAATTATTTATCAACACTAATCCACCCCACCCCTAAATATGGATACAATGATATTATGAAAAAATAATTTGTACCTTTATCATACTGGATAACTTTAAAATTAATTATATAGATTTCTAAAAATATATTATTGTGTCTTTTAAACAAGTTTTTTTCTTATTTTAATTATTTAACTCATTATTTTTAGAGCCCTCATATGAACTGTATATAGTATCATTAATTATTTTTTCTTTCCTAGTTAATGTTATACATCTTCTGAAATCATCATTTATAAAATAATTATGGATTTTCACAATGTTACACATATCTAGGTCTTTATCCTTGTGATTATCAATCATTTTTTCAAGCCTATATGAGTGGATTATCATTGATTTCTTTAGTAGGGTAGAATCATCAATAATATCCCCATATCATCAAATTGAGCTAATCATTTTTTTCAGAAAAAAGAATTAACTCATTGACCATTTATTTCTGTAATATTGGGATATCCAAAAATTGATTTTGAAATTTTTAAAACCTCCAATCCTTAAATTTATTATTTCACTCCCGGATATCATAATGTGTCCTATATATTCAAATAATTCTCATTTTTCACATGAATCATATAAACTTATTTTACTTAGGAGATTAACGTACTACATTGTGTGAACCCCCATCCACAATGATCTACTTATTATGAATAAATTTATAGGAAATCCAAAAATTGTGTATATTTACACTATTTTTATTAATTTATAGGATATAAAATTTAATATATCAATGGTATGGTATAATGATCTCAATCAAATGGTAGAATTTAATTACGCTAAAGATAATAATTATTTTCCTAATGGAATCCTTATATTATATAGGTCATGATGATCAAATATATTTTAAATAAAGAGAATCTCAAATCCCTGAAAATATAGTTCTTTAACTATATCAAGAATTCTCAGACACCAAATGGTATTCCATGAAGAGAGAATGCAACTATTGAGTAGGGGTTGCAGAATTAGTCGACTAAAAAAACTAACTCTCAAAAAATTTATTTCCATTACTAGATAGTAAAATAACATTGATATGAAAATGAAATGATACTGTATGATATAGTGAGAAAGAACAAACATGTTTATTTAATATCATATCCATTGAATCACTATTATGCAGATAATTTTCAATCAATAAAATTTTGTGTTACAATATGCACAGTTCTATTTTATTATGAATAAGAACATGGAATGGAGAAGGGATATTGTCCTAAAATCCAATCATAATAATAAATAATAAGAGCTTACATTTAAATCGATCTTTTCTATCCAAGACCTCATATACTTCCTGAATTCTGAACTATAGTCCACCCATATTCATCTCTTTGATCCTAGCTAAAATATCACTAGAATTAGACGATTGTTATCTCATATATTCATATATTATTCATTATTAAAATTAATATTCAAGGATAACTCATTTTTATAGGATATAAAAGAATTTAACCATGATTTTAATTATTTCATTATTATGAAAAAATTCAGTTGATAATTATATTATTCCCCACAAGTGTAATATATTATATGACCAGTGTTTTGGATTCATCTTATAGATCATTGTATCATGGATCCAAAATTATCTTGGAATGAAAACAACTAAATTCAAATATATAAAATATTTATTATGTGAACACCTGTAATATGTTTTGATTCATTTTTATTCCATGATCATGTGGATCGTAAAATTTTCATGTCCTAATGTTGATGCTTGGAACCACTAGATTTTGGACCAAGACACATCTCTATTGAGTATCTAAATTCATCTTCTAGGATGTATTGAACCAAAGTCTTTTGTGCTTCCCCTCATGAAATTATGAAATCCCAATATTTCATTATTTTCTATAGTAATGTTAGTAGATGTTATCAATATAAGAATATAGATGATGTCACAATTGATATTTACTCTCAACCCCCTAATAGTTCCCATCAATGGGGAATATTAAAAGATCAATAGTAATCAACACACCTAATCTAAGATCTAGTGAGTGACCTTTAATACTGTACTACTATTAATTTAATATATATAATCTATAATAATTATAAAAATAATACACAATATATAAAAGGAATATCCTCAAAGGAACACTTTTCATACACTTGTATTAGTTGATGTAATCCAAATATGAATATAAATAGAATTCAAGGAGGAAATTCAATGTATTTTCTCATTCAATATTTTTATAAAACAAACATGAATATACTTCATCATGTAATAAAGTTATTGATTTTAAATATTCTATTACCATACATGGATCACAACCAATTATGATTTAGTTAAAATTTTTATGGTTAAAATATCACTTTTCATTATTATGAACTTTCATCACAATAATATTAAATTAATGTTGGGATTATCATCAATTTTATTAAAAATGAATCATAATATTACTTATTAATGAACTAAAAAAATCCTTAATTATTAAATAAGAAAGATTATATATAGTATACAAGGATACACAAACTATAAGTAAATTATTTTTAAACATTTAAAATACATCAACATCAATAGTTATTCAGATAATCCAAAATCAATAATATGAATTTAAATAATAAAAACCTTTTTAATCATATTATATCTTATTATTTTCTAATTATTATCTTTTTTTTATATCAAGATGAACCATTTAATATTTAAAAAGAAAGAAATATATTCTAAAAAATATATATAATCAGAGAAAAGTATACATAATTCATTAATATAACCTGAAATAAATGTTTTATAATATGAGATTTATGAATAGAGCTCATTTGGAATGAAACATGAAAAATGACCTTATCAGCAAACAAATCAAATTTATTAACAATAAAAGTACCCTTAATGAATCTATTTCTAGAAATACACATCCCATGGGTAGATTATTCATTGATACCTCCTCAACCATCCAATGATCATTTAAAACAGATAAATAAATTCCAAAATAATTAATTTCATAATGAAATAATAGTTACATATTTTAGTCGTAAAATCTATCATGTAGATTCAAAAGAATCTTGTTCGAAAAATATAAAAAATTTCACTAATATTATGAATGATGTTAAATATATTTCCCCAACCAAAACTAATTGGACCAAAATAGTGTTCTAAAAGCCCTCATGCATGCCTCCTCATCTGAAAGAGGATTCTGACTATCAATTATTGTTTGAACTCCACTAGGGGTAAACTATACACTCGACATAATATCCTCCCTAAAAATTTATAATAAAATAAAATATAATTGAGTAATAAAAAAATAATAAATCGATATCAATTGAATACCTATAATATAAATAAATAAAGTTTCTCTCAATGTGGGTATCCAAATATGAGTAATAATGAAATAAAAATAATAAATAATATATGTAGAAACCTCTGGTCTCTACTAAGTCCTACCAAAATCTTGGTGCCCTACAACTCATCCATATAATAGAGGCCTCTTACCATTAATTAATAATACCTTGATGGGATCCCAAAATTATTCCATAATATATGGGATCTTGTATAACTGCTTTATTCCATGATAAAAAATTAATTTTAAAGGAAACATAAACAATCGCATAGGGAAAACATATGTTATAAACAAGTCAATATGTGCACATAACATACCTACATTGGATCCATATCAAATATATATTAATGATACCAAATGTAAATAGAAATATCCTCATGAGATTTAACATGATACTTAGTATCCTCATGGAATCAAGATTCTTGTCATGCCACAATGTAGACCAATGAACATATTCTTATTATCTATAGGGTTTTTTATTCTTACTTGTTCCATGGTATCATAAAAGAATCATGTTATTTATAAAAAAAGTATATCATACTCCTTAGAAATTCATGGGTCCTCTGTCATCAATATCATATTTCATGAATGCTCCACCTCTAAGGGATTAACATACCATGATAGTCCACTTATTAAAAATAATAAGTACAATTATACAACAAAATGGTAACTTATAAATCAACGGTGTATAAAAATACAAGAATATCATGTATTCATGAGAATATACAAGAAAACATATAAAAAAATGTTTTCAACATCAATAATTATATGTAGATATGATGACAATAGACAAAGAACATTATCATATATGAGTTTAAATGATACACACACCGACAATAAATTATCATCCATTATAACAAAAATCCATGATAACACCTCATCATTCCAAAGAATACTGAGCCTATAAGATCCCCAAATGTTTATGAACTTCCTATATCATTTTTTATGAATACATCCAATGCACATCTTGTAATGAATATAGAACCATATATCACACCTATAGAGAACGATCTCAAACATCCTAGAATCCTAACCAATGTTCTAGTTCATTTATAAAGTGTATTTTAATTCCATATCATGTGAAATACATGTCAAACATGTTACTCTAGAATCACATCCATTTATGTGTTCTTTAATAGGAGAATAATATGAGGTTTATCTAAGTAGGGTCATCCAATGCATCATATCCATTTTTGATTCAAGAATTGACCAAGAATTACTCACTAATTCTATAAGAGAAACTCAAAGATAGATAAAAATCATTGATCCATCAATATTAGTTCAACATAGAAGAGATTAAATATTATAATCAAGGAGTATATTGTAATTGAATGATTGATCTATGATGAAATTCCCATAAATATACATGATTCTTGGTAATTCTATCACTGTTCAAGGGGTTTTTATTGACAAGTTTGATCTTCCATCAATCTAGCAGGAAATCATTAATGGATTAAGGTTACATCATCAATATATTATATATAAGTGGTCTAGAATGATTATTCATCAACCCTTATCCATTTATCATTTATTGTTGATTGTAGATCACAATTAAATCATGAAATAATATGAACTTGTTATATCCTCCACCTATAATATAAGAGTGGATAGAAATTTAATCATATAATCAAGCTAAATATAGATCAAATGTAGATCTATTTATATATCATAAGGGAGAAGATGATTTAGAGTATATCAAATAACTCACTAATAATTATTTTCTAGATTAGCCAATGGTTAGAGATATAGAGAAGAATAAAAGATTATTGATTCAAGGCGATAAGTCAAAAACAATATTAGTTTAATGGGGGTTGGAATTAGATATAAAACTAGGTAAAAAATGTGTAAAATTGAAAATCATGGGGAGAATTTAATTAACCAAATGATTGGGAGCACTGGTGATCCATTCTGCATCACCAGCTATATGATAGCTTCCCACTAACTAGCTGGTGGATTCTTTACTTTATTATACCCCCTTTTAGAACCATTATCCATCTTATGGAAATTTCATAGCCTCCATGAATCATTTGATCTTGAATTTTATAAAAACTCATCCCAATACTCTTACATACTAAAGGACACCCTATTAACACAAAAAACAATGTTAAATATGTGAATTTAGAATTTAATATATTCAAACATCTCATTTTATGTATCAAGATATATTTTTAGATTAATCCTCTCTAGTATAATATCATACTAGGGAGGTAACTTAAAAGATTATTCATAATAAAAATTATGGAATCAATAATAATCCTTATTCTCTCACTTCCATGTCTCCTCCATGATTCTCTTATGATTCTATAGAAACCAAAATAGTGGTATTGTCATCCTTTTAAGGACATTCATAATTTTATCTCCAATATGCCATGAGTACTCCATGTATGATGCATTTGGATTCAACTCAAAATCCCCACAAACAATGAATTTCAAATGATCATGCATTTATCTCATCACATAAGACACAAGAAACACATTTTTCATTCCACAGTAGTGATAAGGATGATATAGACATTATGAAACTCTCTTAACCCACGTGATTATCTCAAAGGGTCTAACATAACATGGTGATAAATTCAATTGGTTCTTTAAATTCAGGGGTCTAACCAAGGGGTCACTCTCAGAAAATACCTATCACATACAATAAAGTACAGCTATATCCTCCTCATGTTATCTTCTGAAATCATCCTTTTATTAGCTATGATAAACAAATTATGAATTTTCTATATTTTATCTGAGTTATCCCATACCATTCTAGGCCCCATAACTAATACCACACCAGCCTCATCCTATGAAGTGTTTCATGAAATAGCCTACCATAAAGTTTATCATAATGTGGAATTTGAATCAAATAATATAATTTTTATTGCATGTTAACACAACGATGGTAAAGTTATCATATGAATATATAACAATATCTATAGAAGAAACTTGAAAAATATCCTCTATTATTCAAATTTTCTTCTCAAACAATCTATTTATCAGGGGATTGTAAAATGTTATCAATATATTTTGATTCATTAGGTACTTCTACAAGAACTCTAAAAACTACATGTAAAAAAATCTATCTCAGATGGAATACTCAATGTAGATTTATAAAGGCATACTATATCACAAACATACAACATTTCTACTTTGTCTATAGGATGAGTGTCACAAATCTGTTAGAGATAAGAATATGTTTTAGCTAATCTACAATAACATTAATGTAGACACAAATCTTCGTCATATTGGAAAACTCCATTACAATTTCCATTGCGAAATCTCACCAAATCAATAAGGTAACTAGATGTGTTTGTGAAAAACAACTAGGACGTTGTTTCATGATATTTAATATTTATCATATAATGTATTAGAAAACATATCAATTAGTATCCCTCATAAACCCAAAAGACAAGAACTACTGAAAAATTTGTCGGTACATATTTTACACACCATGATGTATATAACAGTTAGAGGTATGTATGTCTCTCATAATATGTTCCATGATAGAATCTGAGACAAAAGTGTCCCATGGAAAATGATCAAATCAGAGTATTCTAATAAAAACCCTGATAAAGGGTTGTCTCATGCTAATTTCTCCCACATAACATCACACTCTAGCATATACTCCTATCCGATAATAAACTACTCTAGTATTTAATAACTGACTACCAATGGATAATATGTCAACAATACTGAGTCCTCGAAATCATTAATCCTCTATCCATCCAACAAGCACATTAAAAAACCAAATTCATATAATTTCCATTGACTATGTCCCTAGGCAACCTATGTTTAGCAAATATGGGAATCTAAAATGATGTTAATATTAAATATTTTATTGGTAATCTGAATGTCAAACATAATTAGGTACTATACCGAGTTCCTCATACACTAGTTGATGTCCTACTATGTGAATTTCTAGTGAAGAATCTTGTTTTATGTAAAGAGATCAGGCATATCAAATGTCACGACCCATCCTCGGGGCCCGTGCCGTTACTACCCCAAGCCCGCCTTCCATAGGCCAAGGGTTGGCGACTAGCACCAAGGCGTAAATCCCGGTAAAAAGGGAAGGCATTGCCTTTGTAAAGTAATCTAGAACCACAGAGTAAGCAAGAGGAAGGGTAAACACTAAGTAAAAGCTGGTACAACAGTAAGTGCGGAAAAGTAAAGGGGTCCGGAAATACAAGCCCAAATGTAATGTACAACTGAAAGGGAAAAACAGCAACTGAAAATTAAAGACGCAACGTCGAGCCGTCCACTAGAATACCACCTGAAGGGTGGGTATAGAAAGCCTCCACTACTCCTCGGGTCCAGCCGACCACTCCGAGTACGTCCTGCCCAGTGGTCCACCTCCAGGTACCGTCCTGCTCCGCAAGCCTCCACCAAGATCAGTGCTGTCTGTCATCTGCAACCAACATAACGTAGTGCAGGCATAGCCCGTGCAAGGGTGAGTATAAGCTACTCAGTAGGGACCCCGAGACTCCCGAAGGTCTCCCAGAATCCACAAAGGATAGATACAATCACAAAGTAATATCCAACACTACTAAGGTTTATGCCCATACATATACCTAAGTCATCAATTCTCGCTCGGCTCCAACATCCGAGCTCAAGTACAACCCAGACCACACAGGAAAGAATAACGTAATATCCAGATAGGATAACTCAATGCTATCCACAAAGAAAATTAAAACATAAAATACACACAGGATAGCTCAACGTAATCCACAAAGGAAAGTAAAACGTAAATCCACACAGGATAGCTCCACACAATCCACAAAGGAAAGTAAAATGTAAATCCACACAGGATAGCTCAACACAATCCACAAAGGAAACTAAAACGTAAATCCAAACAGAATAGCTCAATACAATCCACAAAGGAAAGTAAAACGTAAATCCACACGGGATAGCTCAACATAATCCACAAATGAAAGTAAAACATAAATCCACACAGGATAGCTCAACACAATCCACAAAGGAAAGCAAAACGTAAATCCACACAGGATAGCTCAACACAATCCACAAAGGAAAGTAAAATGTAAATCCACACAGGATAGCTCAACACAAGTACACATCATTTGCAAAGCAAGAGAGATGATCAGATGTAGTCACTGATTCATCCTAGTGGGACCCACGTAGGATACAAGAACTTTTGACATCGTCGTCGAACCCACAGAGGATTCCGATACAATTTTCTTCATCGTCGAACCCACATAGGATTCTAGTATGATAGTCTTCATCGTCGAACCCACATAGGATTCCAGTACGATTGTCCTTATCGTCGAACCCACATAGGATTCCAGTACGATTTTCTTCATCGTCGAACCCACATAGGATTACAGTATGATTGTATTCATCGTCGAACCCACATAGGATTCCAGTAAGATTGTCTTCATTGTCGAACCCTCATAGGATTACAGTATGATTTTCCTCATCGTCGAACCCACATAAGATTCCAGTACGATTGTCTTCATCGTCGAAGTAGCAGTCGCAGTCAGCTCTAGGGTTCCCGCACACAGCAAGCTCATTCTGGAGGGTCCGCTCCACGAGCCAAGAAGCTGATACATCAACTGACTCATAGTCCAGAGTTGATGAATCCAAAATTTCTATATCATCAACAGGAACTCAACGTCGCAGACGGCACGTCAATCGGACGCCCGGTCTGAGAGTTATTGGCCATTTCGTCCTAGGGGCCCGGTTGGGTTTTAAGGAAAAACCAACCCGACCGTACTCCACCTATGTCCCAACCTCGGGCGGAATATGCCAAAAGATCCGTCTCACTTAGAGGAAATCAACAAAGTCAACAGCACGTAAATCAGACATCCGAAGCTCAAGGTAGGAGCGTTTCCGCTCCGAAGGCCCGGTTGGTTTTGTGTACGAACCAACCCGGATGAACACAAAGTAATCCGAAACCTTTATTGCGATATACCGTAACGGTTGTCTCGATCCAAGGATTGGATCGCCGCAGACGGCGCGTCTTTCGGTGGACTGTAGGTCATGTTATGAGCGAAAGACCGAAAACGTCCGAAGACGGGGGGTCTGGGCCCCGACCGACCCGGCCCAACCCCCCTGGGTCGGCCCGAACCGGTTCGACCTGACCCGGCCCGGCCAGGGCGTGACCCGGCCGGTCGGCTCGGCTCGGCCCGTCTCGGCTCGCCCGAGCCAGCGGAGCCCGGGGCGGGGGGCGCGCTGCCCCCGCGTGTCATCACCGCGGCCCCCGCGGGGGGTCGCCCTGCGGTCAGCGGACGCGGCAATGCCGCGTCCAGTGTGCGCCGGACCCGCGCGGCCGCGGGTCTGCTGGCACCGCCGCCATCGCGGCTTCAGCGGCGGCGGCCCTGTCCGGCGGTGCGCCGCCGCCTCCGGCCGCCGGCGCCACTGGTGGATTCCGCGGGCCACCGGAGTTGTTTCGGTTCTCCGATTTCCTTCCAGTCTGCGCCGAAGCACCTCCCGTGTCCCGTTCTTCACTGCAGAAACAACGGATCGACCCTGCGGCATGCTTTGTCATCGCCCGCCAATCTGCGCATCAACGAGGAACTGTGGAGGGTTGTCGGACCGTGTTTTTTTGGCCCGCACCCTCCGCGTTAGATGATAACGGTCCAGAGAAATAATCAATACATAGAAAACATAACAAATAACAATTTTAATAAATTAAAATTGTTCTTACGAAACTGGGTACATTGTTTTGAACAGAAACATCCACGGAGTAAAATCATTCCCAACAAAACCCCTACCTCGTCATGTCGTCGCATGCGCGTTCTTCGCGGAATTGATCGTCGTGGAAGGAGGGGATCGTCGCGTCGTCACAGTATCCGGCGTTGCGTCGACGAACTCCGAGGACCAAGAAAGAACAGATTTAATTATATCAATTAAATCCATGTGTTGTTATAAACCATAAAGAATATTTAAAAGAAATCTGAAATCTCTTACCTCAAGCAGTTGGTGATCGGAGATTGTGGAGGCGAAGAACGTCTCGGATGAAGCGTCATCAATCTCGGAGGGTGACGACATTCTTCGCGTTCTTCACGTTCA
This sequence comes from Viscum album, assembly GCA_963277665.1. Classification (NCBI taxonomy): domain Eukaryota; kingdom Viridiplantae; phylum Streptophyta; class Magnoliopsida; order Santalales; family Viscaceae; genus Viscum; species Viscum album. Next base: position 1,739,906,289 of record OY728125.1, on the reverse strand, counting down.
TCGCAAAGGAGGATAAAGGCACAAAATTTCTATCAAAAGCCTATCAATGAGCAATCCGCAAGAAGTCGTGCGTTGATCTTATTTTATTATTACTCCAACGGATTCTAAATAGGTTAAGAAACGATTAAATTAATTCATAGAATTAATTCAACGAAGTTAACCGCCCAATTAATTGGTGTGTTATGAATTTAAGAAAACGTGTCAGTTGACTTTCATAATGACGGGTTTTCACGGGTGCGTTACTTAGCGGAAAAGAAACAGTGGGGCTCGTGCAGGCCCAACCTCACAAATATCCTACCAAGAGGGTAGGATATTTTGAATTCCACCCTATCGGCTTCAACTCAGCTTAAGTGGCATTAAGTGGATTTTAAGCGGATTAAGTGAAATAAAAATAAAGTTTTCGCACCACTTTATTTTATTTATTAACTTAAAGACCAAAAATAAAAAACCACACCCGAGAAAACGCAACTCCTGAAGAGGCGTTTCTAAGAAAATATCAGCGCTGCGATTCCATCAGTGCCCTCAGAATTTAATTCCGAGCACCGGTTCAAAATTTAGAAAAACCCACTCGTTCTTTCACTGAACTTACATGAGCCAAACTTCGGAAAATGAATCTGGGCACACCGGGCCTCGGAATCAGGTGCCGTCAAATACTGCGTTCTTTTAAAATTCCAATGATAATTAAGAAAAAAAATTTCCTTGAAATTTAAGGGTCTTTACATTACTCCCACCACATGGCTTTATGTCCCCATAAAGATTTACTACAAACATAGGGATACAAGGCAGTACTGGGCACGCATCTGAGCCTCCCGCTCCCAAGTGCTCTCTTGGAGGTTCCCGTGCTCCCATTTGATGCGCACTAGAGGAATCGATCGTCCACGAAGGACCAGCTCCTGTCGATCCTCAATCTCCACCGGGTCCTCCGCAAAATTTATCCCCATCATCAACGTCCAGCTCCCCATGGTCAAAGATGTGTTTCAGGTCGTGAATGTATCTTCTCAAATGAGATACGTGGAAGACTTCGTGCACCCGGTGCAATTGAGGTGGTAGAACCAGGCGATAAGCCACCTCGCCAAACCTACTGAGGACCTGGAATGGTCCGATGAAGCATGGAGACAACTTGCCGCCTCGGCCAAATCTCCATAAACCATGTCAAAGTGAGACACGCAACTGACGTGGTCCCCATCCTCAAACTCTAGTGGCCTCCGCCTCCTATCAGCATAATAATTTTGCAGCTCTGAGCTGTCCTCATCCGCTCATGGATGATCTGGACCTTCTCTGGTCTTACAAGAGCTGTTGTGATTTCTTCTTTTCCGATAAGAGGAATCCGGTCTCATCCCTTGTATGAACCACGTTCTTTGCCTAATACAGTCAATCCCATCATGGATGATTCAAACCCATAGCAAGGATGACGTCGTAATGCCTCGACGCTACTACCAAGAGATCCAACTGTTACTCTCGCCTCCAAGGGTTGAGTCACACTGTCGGCATCAGTGTGTGGTAACTGGGTCTCCTCCAGTAGTTATCTCTCAAGTGAGGGTCAAGTCAACAGTCTAAACTGGAATCTCTTAGTAACAACACAAGAGTGGGCAGGAAAGTAAATGCCACAAAAAAGGTGTCTTTTATAACTGCAGCTCAAGTACAAAGACACAAAGAATCTACATTCATACAAAAAAAAAACTAAAGGAAACATGAACAAAAGTCTCCAGGTATGGAGCTAGTCCATCTCCTGTCCACCTGCTCCCGAAGCTCCATGATCATAGGCCTCAGCTGCCTGATGCTGAGCTCTCCCATGTCCTCCTGTCCCCTGCGGTCGGGGTGGACCTCCTGGTGGTGGTGGTGGCAACACCCCAAAGCGTCGTCCACCTCCAGCTGCACGGCCAGCTCGTCTGCCTCGCCCGCCTACTCCTTGCGGACCTTCATAGACGAACCTCATCCTGGGAGGTCCCTCTACCGCCTGTTGTTTATCAGCAGGATGAGTCAGGCAGTCTCGATCCATGTGACCTTGCCCGCCACATGCGTAGCATTGTCTGCTCCTCGAGTAGCTGGCTCTCCTTCATGTGCCCCGCACAACCGAACAATCACCCTGAGATTGCCCATCCGAAGGCCTGGCCCGCTTGGACCTCTGTTTCACCTGTCGACTGCCAGCTGCAGAAGACTCCACTACGAGTCGTCCTGTGGAGGGTCTTGCCGCTGGTGCCTGTTCGGCGAGGAAACTATCCACTAAAAGGGCTCTCTCCAACACCTCTGCCTATGTCGGAATGTTGAGGGAGATCATCGAGGCCTTGATCTCATGCCTCAGTCGCTGCTCGAAGGTCCGGGCCCGGAAGAACGGATCCCTTACCATATCGGTGGAGTAGAGTGAGAGATCAGTAAATCTCTCCGAGTACTGGGCAACCGTCATGATTCCCTACCGCAGCTGTAGTAGCTCCTGGATGCACACTGCACGGAGGGTGGCTGGGATGAACTCCAAGCGAAAGATTCTTTAAAAGTACATCCATAGGAGGGATGCCTCATCGTGCACCTGGAGCATCAAGCTATACCATCTGCCTGTTACCGCGTGCAGGAGGCGCGCTGCAAGGATCACCATGAGGTCTGCTGGTGTCCTCACTAACCCGAAAACTCGTACAACCGCCTACGACTAGTCCTCGGCTGCATGGGGGTCCGTCTCCCCACAGAACATGGGAGGTCACTGGCATTAGAACTCATACAGTGCACTAAGGAGACGTGCATCGTCAGCGGCTGGGGCTGGTAGCATCGGTGGCTCGGCGAGTATAGGTACCGCCGGTGCCTCAGCTGTCAAAGAGCCCTGTACCGAGTCCTTGTCGCTCGGTGGGCTCTCGCAACGCACAATGCTTGGAACCCTAGCTGGCTGCCGTCGTTGGGCCATCCTGAAAAGAAACAATTGTGCAACGGTCAGAACAATATACCTGGTAAGCTGATACAAGTAATCACAAAGAAAACTTGAAACACACATGCAATCAATGTTTTCGTGCATTAAGTCGGAAATCAGAAGTCAGGGTCCTGGTGTACGGATACGCCGGCCGCCAGACCAACACTAGGCTCCTTGGACTGATAACCACACTCATTATGCTAATCACTATTGCTTTACAGAGAATAAAGATCAGAGTCTGCGGTAGAACCGACCACCTCTGATACCAATTTGTCACGACCCGTCCTCGGGACCCGTGCCGTGACTACCCCAAGCCCGCCTTCCATAGGCCAGGGGTTGGCGACTAGAACCAAGGAGTAAATCCCGGTAAAAAGGGAAGGTACTGCCTTTGTAAAGAAAACAAGAACCACAGAGTAAGCAAGCGGAAAGGTAAACACTAAGTAAAAGCTGGTACAACAGTAAGTGCAGAAAAGTAATGGGGGCCGGAAATACATGCCGAACTATAAAGTACAACTGAAAGGGGAAAAAAGCAACTGAAATGTAAAGCCGCAATGTCGAGCCGTCCACTAGAAGTCCCACCTGAAGGGTGAGTACAGAAAGCCTCCACTTCTCCTTGGGTCTAGCCGACCACTCTGAGTACGTCCCGCCCAGTGGTCCACCTCCAGGTACCGTCTTGCTCCGCAAGCCTCCACCACGATCAGCGCTGTCCGTCGTCTGCAACCAACACAATGTACTGCGGGCATAGCCCATGCAGGGGTGAGTATAAGATACTCAGTAGGGACCCTGAGACCCCTGAAGGTCTCCCAGAATCCACAAAGGATAAACCACAATGGAAATATACAATCACGAAGTATCATCCGACACTGCTTAGGTATATGCCCATACATATACCTAAGTCATCAATTCTCGCACGACTCCATCATCCGAGCTCAAGTACAACCCAGACCACACAAGAAAGAAAAACATAAAATCCACACAGGATAGCTCAACGCAATCCACAAATGAAAGTAAAATGTAAAATCCACACAGGATAGCTCAACGCAATCCACAAAGGAAAGTAAAACATAAATCCACACAGGATATCTCAACACAATCCACAAAGGAACGTAAAACGTAAATCCATACAGGATAGCTCAGCACAATCCAAAAAGGAATGTAAAACATAAATCCACACAGGATAGTTCAACACAATCCACAAAGGAAAGTAAAACGTAAATCCACACAGGATAACTGAACACAATCCACAAAGGAAAGTAAAACGTAAATCCACACAGGATAGCTCAACACAATCCACAAAGGAAAGTAAAACGTAAATCCACATAGGATAGCTCAACACAATCCACAAATTAATGTAAAACGTAAATCCACACAGGATAGCTCAATACAAGTACACATCATTTGAAAAGCAAGAGAGATGATCAGATGTAGTCACTGATTCATCTTACTGGGACCCACGTAGGATACAAGCACTGTTGACATCGTCGTCGAAACCACAGAGGATTCTGATACAATTTTCTTCATCGTCGAACCCACATAGGATTCCAGTACGATAGTCTTCATCGTCGAACCCACATAGGATTCCAGTATGATTGTCTTCATCGTCGAACCCACATAGGATTCCAGTACGATTATCTTCATCGTCGAACCCACATAGGATTCCAGTATGATTTTCTTCATCTTCGATCCCACATAGGATTCTAGTACGATTGTCTTCATGGTCGAACCCACATAGGATTCCAGTACGATTGTCCTTATTGTCGAAGTAGCAGTCGCAGCCAGCTCTTGGGTTCCCGCACATAGCAAGCTCGTTCAGGAGGGTCCGCCCCACGAGCCGAGAGGCTGATACATCAACTGACACAAAGTCTAGAGTTGATGTATCCAAAAGTTCCATATCGTCAACCGGAACTCAACGTCGCAGACGGCGCGTCAATCGGACGCCCGGTATGAGAGTTATTGGCTTTTTCGTCCCAGGGGCCCGGTTGGTTTTTAAGGAAAAACCAACCCGACCATACTCCACCTGCATCCCAACCTCAGGCGGAGTATGCCAAAAGATCTGTCTCACTAAGAGGAAATCAACAAAGTCAACGGAAAGTCAATCGAACGTCTGAAGCTCAAGATATGAGCATTTCTGCTCCGAAGGCCCGGTTTGTTTCGTGTACGAACCAACCAGGACGAACCTAAGAAATCCGAAACCTTGAGTGCGATATACCGTAATGACTGTCTCAAAACAAGGATCACATCGTCGCTGACGGCGCGTCGTTCGGAGGCCCGTATGTCATGTTATGAGCGAATGACCGAAAACGTCTAGAGACGGGGGGTCTAAGCCCGGACCGACACAGTTGGCGCGACCCGGCCCGGACCGGCTCGGCTCGGCCGAGCAGGCGGAGCCCGGGGCGGGGGGGGGGGGGGGGAGCGCCGCCCCCACGTATCATCACCGCCGTCCCCGCGGGGGGCCGCCCTGCGGTCAGCGGACGTGGCAATGTCGCGTCCCGTGTGCGCCGGACTCGCGCGGCTGCGGGTCCGCTAGCGCCGCCGGTGGCTTCCACGACCACTGGAGTTGCTCCGGTGGTCCGATTTCCTTCATGTCTACGCCAAAGCTCCTCCAGGGTCCCATTCTTCACTGCAGAAACAATGGATCATCCCTGCGGCATGCTTTGTCGCCGCCCGCCAATCCTCGCATCAGCAAAGAACTATGGAGGGTTGTCGGGCCGTGTTTGTTTGGCCTGCACCCTCTGCCTTATATGATAACAGTCGAGAGAAATAATCAATACATAGAAAACATAACAAATAACATTTTTAATAAATTAAAATTGTTCTTATGAAATCGGGTTCTTTGTTTTGAACGGAAACATCCACGGTGTAAAATCATTCCCAACAAAACCCCTTCCTCGTCAACTCGTCGCACGCGCATTCTTCGCGGAATTGATCGTCGCGGAAGGAGGGGATCGTCGTGTCGTCGCGGTATCCGGTGTTGTGTCGATGAACTCCGAGGACCAAGAAACAACAGATTTAATTATATCGATTAAGTCCACGTGTTGTTATAAAACATAAAGAAGAAGAAACCCGAAATCTCCTTCCTCAAGTAGTTGGTGATCGGAGATTGTGGCGGGGAAGAACGTCTCGGATGAAGCGTCGTCAATCTCCGAGGGTGACGGCGTTCTTCGCATTCTTCGCGTTCTTCGTGTTCTTCGCGAAGGAGGATTAAGGCGCAAAATTTCTGTCAAAATCCTCTCAACGAGAAATCCTCAAGAAGTCATGCGTTGGTCTTATTTTATTATTACGCCAACGAATTGTAAACAGGTTATGAAACGATTAAATTAATTCATAGAATTAATTCAACGAAGTTAACCACCCAAGTAATTAGTGCGTCAAGAATTTAAGAAAACGCGTCTGTTGACTTTCATAATGACGGGTTTTCGCGAGTGCGTTACTTAGCGGAAAAGAAACATTGGGGCTCGAGCGGGCCCAACCTCACAAATATCCTACCAAGAGTGTAGGATATTTTGAATTCCACGCTATCTTCTACAACTTAGCTTAAGTGGCTTTAAGTGTATTTTAAGAGGATTAAGTGAAATAAAAATAAAGTTGTCGCACCACTTTATTTTATTTCTTAACTTAATGCCCAAAAATTAAAAACCACACCCGAGCAAACGAAACTCCGGAAGAGGCGTTTCTAAGAAAATACCGGCATTGCGATTCCATCAATGCCCTCATAATTTAATTCTGAGCACCGGTTCAAAAGTTAGAAATACCCGCTCGTTCGTTCACTGAACGTACCTGAGGCAAACTTCAGAAAATGATTTTGGGCACACCGGGCCTCGGAATCAGGTGCCGTCACAAACTGCGTTCTTTTAAAATTCCAAAGAAAATTAAGAGAAAAAATTTCCTTGAAATTTACAGGTCATTACATCAAAAATGACAGTCTCCCCAACAGTTCAAATCCTAGACCCAACTACTAGCTCAATGTCAGTTAAAGGATATTTTTTCTATAGAGGCTATGGAATACATAACCTATAGTCTATTAATCTATATTTATACATTATTAATGGTCAAAAACCAATTCCTAATGAATCAAAAAATATAATGTAATAAATCTCTTGATCAAGAAGTATTTGTTATGACCTGAACAATTATACATAAGACTCCCATTTTGATTTAATTAAATGTCTTATTATATATGGTTATAGAAAAAATGAAATTATTTTATTTTCTTATATATAATTGGATTTAAAATAACGTTATGTATCACTACTATTGATTATATAGTCATTGAATAGTGATCACATGATTATTATAAATAAAGGGTTTTAACAAATCCAATTGACATAGAAAATGGAAGTGATGGACTCAACCAGTCAGATCATACCCTATTAATCCCATTTATCAAAGATTCCAAGCTAGATATCATTTTTGGAATTTTCCCTTGACCAAGACCATGTCGATATCCAAACACTTAATAATGAGAGAAACCATTTAAGTGATAATTTCAAGCTCATTGAGATCACAGTCCAAACCCTGTTCACCAAACTGCCCCATAAAAGACCCACCAATGTGCACCTTACTCTTAGAGAGTTTTCTTTCGTATTAAATGGATGTTTATCAAGACCGTTGTAATAAACATATTTACATATTTTTATATATAATAAATATATTTTAATCCTATTATTTTTTACTTTGTAAATGTTTTTTTTATTATTGATATAATGAATAAATTTTTTTGTCTTGGTAAATATTCATATTAAATTAATTAATTTATAAATTAATTGTTTTTTAAAATAAAAAATATTTTTATAAAATAATATTATTAATTAATTTTTATGAAATATAAATTATTATATAATTTTTAGGAAGAGAAATGTATTATTTATAGGGGTTCGAAAACTCCTATAGTAAAAAACCCATCATTTGTTAATAAATGTCAATATTACTTCCAAAGATCAAATTCACATATTTATAAATTATTTAGATAAAATAAATATTTTTTTTCGGATTCATATGTATGAAATTATCCGATGGTTAATTTTTTATAATTTTCTGAGATAGTCAATTTTTTGTTTTAAAAGTAATACCTTATAAATATTCTTTATGTATTATTACACTATATTGGCCCAAAAGTGATGTATTAAATACTTTAAAAAATGAAATGACCGAATATATGTTTTAAATATAAAATAATGTGATTTTTGGTTTATTTTATTTATATTTTATATATATTATGAATCCTCAAAAACCTATAATATATTTCTAGGTATTAAAAAAATATTTAAGAGTATGACTCATATAGACTTAAAGAAGGGAATTATTTTAACAATTAGGTAATTGTCATAATAAAAAATTAAAAAACAAACCCATTTGATACTTAACCAAAGAAAAAACTCTGTTATGATTTGTGGTTTTGAATATTTTATTATGTAATATAAAAATCCTAAATAATAATGAAATTACACTCTTTTCCTATATAAACCCACCGATGCTACCATTTTTCTTCACTGAAGCTCCTTGGAGTATAACCCTACTATGATCTCCAATGTATAGATTTCTACCACGGCTAACCCATGATATCAATAATCCTCTCCTAACCTTTTTAAGTCAGACACTCAAGTAAGGGATTCTCACATTCCTCGCCTTTCAAATTCAAACTCATTCATTGAAAATTAGTTCTATTAATTTTAACTTATTATATTTTAATTAATTTATACTTATTACATTACCATAAAATTAATGTTAGTTTAATGATTGTTCATTTATCATCCATCATTTGGACCCTCATCTAAGCCATTACTATGCCGAACTTCTGTCAGTGATCCTCACCTTCCCCTCATACTCTCAAATTTATGCTCCTTATATCAAATTAGATATTTTAATTTCGGATGGTTACATTTTCATTCATTTTTAATCATAAAATTATTATCCAATTGATTTTATATTAATAATGAATCATTTATCCCCCGTAATTTGGACCCTTACCTAAGATGTAACAAAGTCGAAATTTTATAAGGGATCCTCACCTTCACTTATTCCTTTAAAATTCATGATCCTTCATTGAAATTAGTTCCTTTAATTTAATTTTTATATATTTTAATTCTTTTATAGTCATTAAATTAATGCAAAATTGGTGTTATTTTAATGAGGTTTCATTTATCCTCCTTCATTTACATCTTTACCTAATCTATTACTATGAACAAATTCCATAAGGGATCCTGACCTTCTCTTGTTTATTCATTTTTTTATGAAATTATGCATTATATATCCATTTAATAAAGTTGGAACATTTATTTACATATCCCTATTAATTAAAATTTCATTATAAAACGATTAAAAACCCATTTTTCTCTCATCAACAATTCTTATGAATTTTTAAGTAACACCGTTATGCTGCCGAAATTAAACCATGATATTTCATAACAAAATAATTGTGTAGTGAATAACATACCCATTTTTCTAACAATGGTATTAAAAATTAGGAAAATTTAAATTTTAACTGGAGTATTACATGTATTTATTACACATTCAATGATCATGGAATAAATTTTGATGTGGAATGAATCCATGATGTATGGTCTATACAACACATTTAAGCATGATAATGAAATGAAAATTATGGGTGCCCCCAAAATATTGCTCATATGAATTGGGTAATTTTTTTTATAAGGATACATCACATTTGAATAACGGTTGAACATGATTCCTTTATGGTAATTTCTTCCCCCATGGTTTCTTGGATTTTATTGCCTTGATCAATGGTTATGATTTAGTTTTTTAAGTTATTGTCTTATTTCCCATGCAATGATTATCATGTTATGTCATGAATTAATATCAACATTACTTTTATTATTCATTAATATTATTATTCTCTATCATTTATTACTTTTTAAAATCTTATTCCCTTAGTGGGATTTATATCTGAACCCTTTCTTATGTATGTCACCAGGTTATCCCATGGAGTCTGAAGTTCGAAGGCGTATTTTGAGCATTGTAACGATTTTTTCAATAATGTTACGGTAGTCCCTATATTATGTTGTAATTTAATTTTTCTATGTCCCAAAGAAACTAGGATTGTCGATCATCTGGGTTGTATTAAATTTATTCGTATTTATTAAATCAATTACTAATGTGAAATAAAGTGGATGGTTGTTATTTTTGGTATCAGAGGAAGGAATTAATTATTTTTGGGATTAATATTAGAAAAATTTAGAAAAATCCTTAGAGATAAGACAAAGTATAAGAATAATTCATTAAATTTTGGTTAGAATAGATTATGTGGTTTATCATGACAATACATCACTGTTTAGATACTATATATGGATGTCGTTCTAGAACAGATGTACCTAGGAGTAACAAACTCTGATAAGGCATTCTGGGCCTAACTCAGTGTAACATGGTACATGAAAATGGGTCTTATTGAGAACCTATTTTGACAATACTAGGGGATATGCCTTGGTACATTTATAATCTCATTATGAATACTTATTAAGTGAATATAAAAAATCCCATAGGAATATATGTTATGAAACACATCATGGAAAATATTTATTGAAGCCCAGAAATTCATAATTTATAGAAATTAATATAATTTATAAGTTATCCCTTTAATTTCATTGGATTATCATTTTTGTATTAAATTGTTTAAAATACTCATTCTTATTTTCCATTTAATTCTATCCAAAATCCGGAAATTAGAGAAATAAATTAAACATTTGATGTGTTGGGAAATATGTTGACTATCCCAACAAAATTCCAAACCAGATGGTAGTAGGAATCAAGAATCATATAATGATACTCTTGAAGCTGGATCAGTTTCAGAATAGAAAAATAGATCAACAAGACAATTCAAACCCTCATAAGAGAGAAAAAGCTGCGATTGAGAGATTTATGCAACATATTCATCATACTTTTAATGGATCATTTGATCCCTTAATCAAGGAAGAATGGATCCACTCCATTGAGAATATATTCTCTATCCCTCAATGTTCCAAATAATAGAAGGTCCTCCTATTTATTTAATTTATGGAGGGAGAAGTTGATCATTAGAGGCAATTCCAAAAAAAATAAGAAGCCAGAGGAAGAGATTGAAGAAATTTAATGGAAGGAATTCCAGTAATTTTTTTTGATATATATTTTTCTCGAACTATCTGACTCAAAATGGAAATGGGTTTCCTTTCTCTCAATAAAAAAGACGAATCTATCGAGGTGTATGAGTGATGCATTAAAATAATTAAAAAATATGAATACGGATTTTTCATTTCTCCTAAATGTAAGGATGACAACTTCATTGTTGGGATAAAACCTAGATTTCAAAAAATGCACATCGATTTGTGTCTTTGATAGTTATGAGTAAATTGCCTGATGTGCCCTGAAAGTCAACATGGAGATCACCAAATCCCAAGGGTAACACATGGATAATATGATGAAATTAGAGTTTAATCTGGGTGTTCAGATTGAGTAATATAATGGTGCTAAGAAATATCATTATCCCATATATCAAAGGTGTTGAAAGAATCACCGCATGAATTACATGAAGGGGATGAAAAAATTATTTGGGTGGGAGAAAGAAGGGAACCTGTCTAATGTTTTCGAATAGGAGAATCCCATTAATGTGAAAGAACACATGAATATTTTGATCAACCATAAACAAATTGATCATTTCTTTAACTATAATGAACTATGTAACTTTTCTATCCATTTTCCTAATATAAGTGTTTTTGGAGACAAAAAACAAGAACCAAGGAAGAAAGGGTTAGATTTTTCCATCACAACCACTAAGGTGGATCCCAAAAATGATGTGGTGATATGTACGCTAGTTATTCATTCATGAATAGAATACATCATTTTTATTTTGATTCTACGCCTTACTTCATATCATGAATGCTTAATAAAAATATTCAAACACCACAACAAATAATCGAAGTAGTGATATTAGAGAAAATTAAAAATGGGGAAATTATTAAATCCTAATTTTATTAATCCTCCTCTATAATAATTTGTGGTATGAACTTCTGAGAAAACCATGTCACACACCCTTCAGAGGTATTGGAATCAATTCTAGATCTATATTGGACTATCTTATATATATCCAGCCTAAATTTTCACTAGAAGGAAACAAATTTCAATATTGTGAATTGACCCCTGGTTTGGTACAAGTGAAAGGATGATGATAAATCTTATTTAACATTATAATATCAATCATGGATATTATTTCTCAATGAGTAATAGTATCTTGATCAAATAATTTATTATAAGGAAAACCCATCCTCGAAGACATGTCTCCTATGGGGGAATATGTTGATGTGTTTCCCAAGGAATTTCCTTGTTATCCTCAAAGCCTATATGTTGAATATTCAATTGAGCTTATACTTGGTGTGTTCTCATTATCCAAGAAATTATATATAATGGATTTTATGGAACATAAGGGGATGAATACAAAACTATAGTAGAATATCGATGAAGGGTTTATACACCCAAGTTCGTCACTATGGGATGCACAAGTCCTCTTCATCAATAAGAAGGATGGGTCAATGTGGCTTTTCATCGATTAACATGATCTCAATAAGATCAAAATAAATAATAAGTTTCCTTTTCCATATGTTGATGACTTGTTGGTTTAGATACATAGGGGAAAATACTTCTCTAAGGTGGATCATTGATTATGATATTATTAAATACGTATGAAGAAGGAAGATATCTATAATTCCTCTTTTCATAAAATGTATGTACACTATGAGTTCATAATTATTCCATTTAGACTAACAAATGGTCCAACAGTCTTCATGGACATGATGAATAGAGTCTACAAATATTACCTTGACAAAATTTTGGTAGTATTTAAAGATGATATTATAATATACTCCTAAATGTTGTAGGATAATTAGGAATTTATGAGAATTGTTCTAAATATCCTAAAAATTGAGAAGCCATACTATATGTATAGAAAACATGAGTTTTGGTTGAAAGAAACCACGTTTTTTGGGTCATATCATCACAAGAAATTGAATATTTACGGATGATTTGAAGAAAAAAGTAATTGAAGTATGGAATATGACAATATTTGTGATAGATATTCCTAGATTCCATGGGTTATCTTGGTATTATTTCCAATCTTTGAGGAATTTATCATTATTTTCAAACCCTCTTACCAATCTAACATGAATGGGAGTTAAGTATTCTTGGAAATTTGTATGTGAAGTGGGCTTGAAGGAGTTAAAAATTAAGATCTTCACTATTAATGTGCTCACACTAACCATAAGTGGATAACTTTTTATGGTGTCCACAAACACATTGATGATGGGATTGAGAAGTTTGTTAATGAAAAATTACAAAGTTGTTGCATATTCTTCCATACAGTTGAATTATCTTGAACAAAACAACCCCACACATGATCTATATTTGGTTGTATTTATAATGACCTAGAATTATGTGAATTAAATTTAGATTCTTATGTTTATTTTATAGAGTATAAATCACATAAAAACACATAGAGAATACAATACAATGTTTATAAATGAATAATGAATGAAATAAGAGGTATTTATAGATATTAAGGAACCTATACTGATAAGATAGTAACCTGGCCTAAGGAATAGTAACACGACCCTTAGGAATAGTAAATTGGTTGAGAGTATAGTTAGGCATCTTATAAATGAAATTATGATGTAATTATTTCATAGTATATCTAAGTGAATATTTGAAATTTTTTTTAAGTGTTGGTATTTTTGTAAGTCATAAATAGTTAATAATTATTTTACAATTAATAAAATGATTTTAAATGAATTCTATTTTCATAAAATATATTCATAAATTAAAACTTTTTTTCTTATGATTTTAGGATATTTTTATGAGACCAAAGTTAATTTTTTAGAGTGTTATAAAATCAATTATAAATCTAAAATCTATATTTTTCAAGTAAATGATTATTTTAATTTAAAATTAATTTTATCATATTTAGAAAATTATTTTTATAAAATTTAGTAATTTTTTAATTCTACACATTAAAAAATGTCAAGGATAATGTTTTTTTTCGGATTTTTAAAAATACATGAATTTTTTATGAAAAATAAAATATAATAATTTACCATAAATCCTAAATACTTGAATTAGTGAGTCTTAGGTGATATATGAATGATATAATAATATAATATATAAATTAAATTCATTTATTAATATATTTTATTATAATTATCAAACTATTCACAGTTTTGAGAAAAAATAATAAACAAAGTATTAAAGTATTGAAATAACACTCTTCTCCTCCACTATAAATACTTCCCCTAACAAACCCATATCCTCGCCCCATCAAAGATTTGAGCATTGTAAAATTTCATCCCAATAATATTCCCAATACCCCCAAGTCTATGATCTTCTGGTCTCATCAGAGCACCAAAACCATTTCCCTAAAGAGGTTCTCAATGAGGATAATTCTAGAGGCAATATCCTCTTCCTTTTCCTTTTAATTTGTTTTCAATTTCTTTTCTTTTATTATTATATCCTCACCTCCCCTCATATAAATATATACATAAATACAACACCATAAATATAATGGTGTTTTATTATTATAATTAAATAATCCACAATCAATCTCTTTCCCATATGCCTTTTATTCTAAAAATTGAAATGTTGTCTCTAAGGTGTTGTTTCATCGCCTTCAAGGATGAAAAGTTTTCAATTTCCTTCACCATCTTCAAGGATATTTGTGAAATTTTTTTAATGGATGAAATAGATTTTAAAATTGATATTATATAACTATTTTATGTTATGAATGTAAAATGTTAACATAATACTAAACGATACAATAAAATGAGTTCGTTATGATCAATAATGGCCATAATAATCTAAAAGATTACCACAAAATGTATTATCTAATGATTCATCCTTATAACATAAAAATAAATGATATATATAACCATTTAAACTTTTTTATGTTCTTCAAAAACATATATTTCCAACTTTGGGGAATTATATCAATTTTTCTTGAAATCCATTTCTTATAAATAAGCGAAGTGGTCATGAAAACCAAGTAAATGATAACTAATGAATGATATAATTATACATTATAAATCACCGAAATGACCATAAATGAATTTATTAAAAGTATAAAAAATAAATTAAATGTATAAAATGTTTTGAATTTATTAATTAATGGATATATTTTGATCATCAATGACATTAAGGTCATGTTCTGAACACATACAGACATAATGTATGGGTTTCTACATTATCCTTCATCTATTCTTAGTTTTATTCTTTCACAAACTTTACCCTAGTTTAATTATTATTTCCTTTTGTTTACTTCTTTTATATTCTATGTGTATGTTTCAAACTCATATATCTAGATCATTTCATCTTCATTTTACTCAAATTACATGTTTTACATGGTTCCCATCTTAAATAATCCCAGTACACAAGCCAGATTAAAGGGAACATCTCGATTTGTTACCCACTATCATGTACCATACATAATCTATTTTAATAGAAAATTATTATTCTAAAATCACTTATTTTGTAAATAAGAACTATATTTTTCCATTTCATGTTTTATACAATCATTTGTGACAAATTCAAATGATTTTTCTAAAATAACACTTCTTTGAAAATAAAATGGAGTATGTCTCTCAATAATTTCTTAATAATTTAATTAGATAATTTTCATTTAAAAACACCTATATTGAATTTTTTTTCCATATTGAGATTGGTATATTATCATTATCTTCAACCATTTTTTGTTAAATGGTTTAAAATCAGTTTAACATTTGATGTGCTATCTTGATATTGTTCACCATACTACTATAAATGATTAGTGATTATTTTTAAAGACTGGGGAATTTTATTTTA
The DNA here is from genome assembly GCA_963277665.1 of Viscum album. Classification (NCBI taxonomy): domain Eukaryota; kingdom Viridiplantae; phylum Streptophyta; class Magnoliopsida; order Santalales; family Viscaceae; genus Viscum; species Viscum album. The sequence continues at coordinate 1,739,890,571 of OY728125.1, read as the reverse complement.
ATATAATATATAAATGTTCATTAGGTTTAAACCCATTCACATGTATAATTAATTGGAATAAATATGTAATGGGTGGGACCTTTATATCCCCATGATGCATCGTTAGGTCTCATGAGAGAAAATAGATATGGACTTTGCTGAGGCCTTTCCCATTTTCAGATATGGTTTGTACTGAGGCCTTAATCATTTTTAGATGTCTTGGTAGAGGCCTCGATAATATGATTTAAATTTGCAATATATTAATTCCATCATAATGATATTAGTAATTGATTATCCATATGAATATTTGACTGGTATAATATTCATATCTAAACCTCTTTCTCAGGTGAAATCTTAAATGGAATTATTTATTCATCTTTTATCCATTCCATGTTAGGTTAAAGATTATATTCTAATTACTTGTGTTTTTATTTATAATTTTTTATATTATCTATTATTTTATTACATACCTTTAATGATAGTCATATCTCACCCCATTATTAAGTTTTATTTTTTCTCCAAGATATGAAGATGAATATTATGAATGACTTGCTAGATTAATCTAAGAGTTTTTGGGTGTTACAAATGGATATTATATATTTTTTTCATTTCAAGTTGTAATTTAATTTTCTCTTATGTAATCTAGATTCTATAACTACAAAACTAATTATTCCTTTGTGATTCAAGTCTTATATCTATTCAAATGAAATAAAATGAGGCACAAACTCTGGACTACTGTGGTTAAGGTTTTAAAAATTGGTATCAAATAATGTTTAGTGGAAACCATGGAAAATAGACTTAGACTAAATATATTATTGGAAATAACACTAAAATAAAATTTATGGATAATCATATAAGAACATCCTAGAATTTGGTTAACGTAGATATTATGTGGGTATTTCTAGAAATGCGTCCCTGTTAGGAAAGTTCAAGTGGATGTGGTTATAACATATATTTACCTTGGGGTATCAAGATAGACAATGTTTCCTTGTCCTGGATCGAGGTAAGTTGGTATGTGACAATAGATCAAACTACAAACAAGGTTTGTGTTTGTAACATACCCTGGTTTCCCGGATTCAGTGCCTTGTTTAATAAAATTTTCATAGAGACAAGGAATATGGAAACCTGAGGAATGAGTAGTTTAGTAGTATTGGAAAAAAGATACCTACTTATGTACATCATTATAACATGATACAAAAAACAACATTGAAATGTCATAAAAACATCCATAACTACTAGGTTATATCAGACATTTGTTCGTAAATAAATTCCTCATGTTTAAATAAAATGAATCATAGGAAATTGGTGATATTAAATGCTCAATTAGGGTTCTAAATACTGCAGAATATATCATAAGAAAAACATTTGGAATGATTAATGACTAAAAACATATTCCTTTATCAAAAACATGAAAACATTATAGTAGGAATAAGTGTAGAATAAATTATTCTAAAATAATTTGTATAATACTAGTCGAATAACAACCTGAACCATCAATACTATTTTAATAATTAGTGAATGCATAATGTGGGACATCATAACCATACCATCCAGGCATCGTACCAAGATAGTAAATAATCTTTTTGTAGAGACATTGTTCCAAGACTGTAGTTTGTCTCATGAGACCTACCGATGCAATGAGGGGATATAGTGGGCCCCACCAAAAAATTACTATGTCTAATTCCTTCTATATATTAATGGGCAAAATCATAAACTACGTATACATTAATATTGAACAAATCTATGAAATGTAAATAACGTTTTCCAAATATTAAGCATCAACACTAACCATTCAGAGTAACTTGGTGAATGGTATTAAGATAACACATCCATAGAAAAAATAATAATAATAAATTAAATTAAATATGTTATATTATACCATGAAATATTAATCCTAATAATATATAAGAATCAACAAGAGTGTTGAAATAGGTGAATATACTCTTATATAACTTTCAAGTAATTCTTGGGATAAATACTCTTTTACATTGAAAAGACGAGTTATTTTGGAAAATATTATTATGAAATAATAATTGAATTAATAGAGTATTTTCATAATAAAATTATTTATTTTATAAATATAATGGATTCTAAAAAACATATTATACAATTCTTTTAAAAATATGTAAGAATTTGTGAAATTCCCTCCAATCGTGATTGTATTTCGGAATCAATTTTGAAGGTTCCTTTTAAAATTTGTAACTATCCACAAAATATGGTTGGATTATTGTTTCTGAACAAATATATAACACTAAAGTGGAATTTAGTTGTATTACATAATAATACATAAGAATTTCACTAAGGTAATTTGATAATGAAATTAGCTCAGATGAAAATGGAGGTTTAGGTGGAAACCAATTAACTTAAGTCTAAATGTGTTCCGATCCTAAACATAAGGACATAGAATATGAAATTATACTTTTTGATAACTTATTTTAGAACCTATTATACAAGTATTTTTTTATCATAATTTTTTAGTTCATTAATTTCTTTATTGATATGTTATATAATTGAATTCTGTCGTTCAAGTGTGTTCATTTTCTTGATTTTCATAATCAGTTCACTTGTTTTTATGTAATCAAGTTCATGTGGAATGTATGTAAATATCCATATTTAAATTAAAAAATTATTAATGAAAATAAATAGGTTTTAAAGGTCATTTAAATCATTTGGTTACATGGATTTAGGATGAATCATTAGATGAAATATTAACGACAATGACATAGATTATTTTGGCTGTATTTTTTTATTAAGAACTAGTTTGGCCATATGATTTAATATTATGTAAATATACTAGTTAATGAATATCTATTATGTTATAATACATATATTATCGATTGGTTAAACCATAAAAATGGTTTCCTGGCTAGTAATGAAGGATAAATTGAATAATGAAACATCATCATCCATGAAGGTTGTAAATTGGAATCTCACAGACAACAATTTCATTTATAATATAAAAGAGAGAGTAAGGATAATTATTATGGTTCATCCATTCAGATGATATAATTCCATTATATAGATGATAAGGGATTTATCATGGTAATTTTGACAGAGGATGTGAGGATATGATAACAATAGAAAGGAACTTGAAACAAAAATGAATGGAAAAATATTTGAATTAACATATTGAATGTAGCTCCTTGAGAATCTCTTAAAGGGGATGAATTTTGGAATTTTGGAAAGAACGAGAGCTCATGTACGTCAGTAGTGACTATGGAAGGGTATTTTGGTAGATATTAAATGATTCAGAAGGCTTGATAGCGATGAAGAGATGAGGAAGTGAGGGGGTTTTATAGTGGATGAGAGGAGTGAATTTTGAATATTTTAGTCATTATTTTAGTAATTCCATCAAGAAAAAAATAGTGTTGTTTCATGTGACCTATAATAGTAATAAGTACATGTTAGTTAGAAACTAGTGGAATTAAGACATCCTTAAATCACTTATGACACAATAAATCATGTATTTTTCATTTATCGTAAATTATCATGTTTTACTATTCAACCAAAATCATGTATTTTAGAAAAACCCCAAAATTTCCCCATAATGATTTTTTGACCTATCAAATTCTAAAATGAAATATAAATATTGGAAAATAATTTTATAAATATATTTAATTGATATTTTCAATAAAACCATAATTTATTCAAAAAAACAACTTTAAAACAATAACTCGTTTTATAACACCTTGAGAAATTAATCAAGGTACCATAAAACTAACTTATAACCATGAGAAAATAAATTAACAATTTATGATAAAATTTTATTAAAATAAATTTCCATTTTAAATTATTAAATTAATTAAAAAATGGTATCAAAAATATTCAGGACAATTAAAAATGCCAATACATATACTATGATCATTTTTTCACTTTAAAGATGTCTAAATTGTATTTATACATTCATGGGTAAAGATTATATTTTTTTGGATGATTTACTGTTTATTAATATTCATAAGTGTACATTACTATTCATAAGGGTATGTTACAGTTCAAAAAAATTAATTTTGTCTTATTAGACTCTAAATATCTTACAGAACACAACTCTAGATGATCATTTTTCAAAATTCAAAACATAGTAAAGGAAATGTTATGTTTAACAGCTAGATTATAAAATGTTTTTTTGTAGGGACTTAGTGTTTCATGGCTGCAATATTTATTTTCAAAACCTTTGGTTGTTACATTCTCCCCTCACAGAAATTTCATCCTTGAAATTCACATAATGTTACCTCACAAAAAGATTTGGGTATGTCTTCATCATAAGATTATTAGGATCCCATAGTATCTCTCTGATTTTATGATTCTTCAAATGTATCTTTACTAGACCAGTCATTTGATTCTTTAATACATGTTCTTTAGTGAATAGAATCAGGATTGGCTCTTTACAGTAAGATAGGTGAGGTGAAAACTAAATACCTTCAGAAGTGAGGACATGTGTTGGGTATGGCATGTACTTTCTCAGCAATGAGACATGTAACACATTATGTTCATTGGATAGGCTAGGCGGCATAGCCAAATGATATGCAACAACTTTAATTCTCTCCAAAATTTCAAAAGGATCAATGTACCTAGGGATCAATTTCATTTATTCCCAAATCTCATAACACCCTTCATAGAGAAGACTTTTAGAAGCTGGAATAGACTTACCTTCTCTATTGTTTTATCCATATGCTCTGGGCCCACAAGCATGGTGTACGGCCTCACTTTCTGTACAATGCATCATATGGTTCCATATAAATACTTGAATGTAAAATATTATTATATAATAGATACATGAAAAGAAAATATTGATCCCACATACCTTGAAAGTCAAGTGGACATTTTCTCAACATGTCCTCTAAGGTTTGTACAGTCCTTTCTGATTGTGCATCAGTTGGAGGGTGATAAGCAGTTCTCTATCGAAACATAGTATCCAAATGATTCTGAATGATTTCCCAGAAATTTTATGTAAACCATGGGACATGATAAGAAACCATTGAGAGAGGTCCCACATGAAGTCTCACAACTTCATTGATATAGATTCATGCTAATAGCTCTAGTGGAAAATCCCCCTTATAGCGAGGAAATGTGAAAATTTTGTAAGTCGGTCCATAATTACCCATATCATATCATTAATCCATGGAGTTTTGGATAAAATAGGGAAAAAATACATGGTGATTTCATCCCATTCAATGTATTAATATTTAGAGGATTCATTAATCCTTTTGGTTGTAGCCTTTGGCCTTCACTTGTTGAAAGACTGAACATCTTGATATATAATCCGAAATGTTCCTCTTCATTTTATCCCACCAGAAATGTTCCTTCAAATATCTATAAATATTAGTGCTACCCAGATGTATAGAGATATTTTAACTATGGTAATCACCCAATAACTCCCTTTTTAGCTCAGGTATAGCTGGAACACAAATCCTCTTCCAAAATTTTATAATTTCATCTTCAAATATGAAGTCAGCCAACATACCCTCTTTCAAAACATTAATTTTATTTTGTAGGTTCTCATCATTATGTTGAGAAATTTTAATCCTTTCTAATATTTATTGTTAGGAAACCAAATGTAAATGTAGTGATGTTTCACCTACTTTGAGAACTTCCATATCCATCCTCAATAGATCGATGTAAAAAAATCTTTGAAAATATTCATTTTTTTAAAAACTCTATGATCATTCTTGCTCAATGCATTAACTAACTTGTTTTCCATTCCTAAGTGGAATTGTATACTAATATCATAATCCTTGAGTAGTTCAATCCATAATAGTTGCCTCATTTTGAGGTATTTCAATGAAAATATATACTTTAGGCAGTTATGATCAATATATATCTCACATTTTTTCCATAGTGATAATGTATCCATATATTCGGAGAAAATATTACTTCATCTAACTCAATATCATGAGTGGGACAGTTTTTTTCATGAATTATTAATAGGAAATTACTCTATCATTCTGCATGAGGACACAACCAAGTCATTTCTTTTAGGCATCACTATGGATCACAACCCCGTCATTTCCTGATGGTAGGGTAAGGGTCCAAGAATTCACTATTATCCATTGAAATTATTCAAAACAGTCCACACATTCTTTTTTCCATTCAAACATAACCCCTTTAAATATATTATTGGTCATTGGGTTGGTTAAACATTTCAAATTCTGAATGAAACACTGATAATGACATGTTATACCTATAAAACTATGTACCGTAGTTATGTTTATTGGCGTCTCCCATTCTTACAAAACCTTATTCTTCATAGGATCAATAAATATTATATCTTTAGAGACTATGTGGCCCAGAAAATAAACTAATTGAAAACAAAATTCACACTTTCTAAACATCCCATATAATTCATTTCTTCTAAGATTCATCATAATAGTGCACAAGTTATTTTCACGATCTTCATAGATTTTAGTGTATACCATGATATCGTCAAAAAGTACTACCAAAAAGTCATAAAGATATCCCTTAAAAACAATAATCATTACATCCATTAAAACATATCTTGCATTTTTTATCCCAAAAGGCATTAATATAAACTTGTATTGCACATTACTGGTTAAAAATACTGTTTTTGGAATGTCTTCCTTCCTCACAAGTAATGGATGATATCCAGATCGAAGGTCTATATTTGAAAAATATTGAGATTCATGAAGTTGATAAAATAAATCATCAATATGGTGTAGGGGATAATTGTTCTTTATTATTATAACATTGATCTCCTGGTAGTCAATAAACACCCTCGTAGATCAATATTTCTTTCTAACGAAAAGAACATTGACTCCCCATAGAGAAACATTAGGTTGAATAAATCCTTTAGCACTCAATTCTTCTAGCTATTTCTTCAGTTACACTAATTCCACAGTGTCCATTCTATAAGGGTAGTTTATATAGGCCTTGAACCAGAAATTAAGTCAATGGAAATCTCAATTTCTCGCTTTGGAGGTTGTCCAGGTAAATCATATGGAAAGAGGTCAACATATTATTTCACAGTAAGTACATAATATATTTGAACATCATTTCCCTCTCCTATTGTTATGGAATTCCATTCCTCTATTATAATTGAAATTAGTAGAGCTATTGGGGGTGGGTCTATATGAGAATTAGATGGTGATGTTTGAGCCCTATAGATAAGGGATTCCACATCATACTCAGAAATTGTAACCTCCTTCTTCTTGCAATAAATTTTCAAATCATGGTTTGAAATATAATCTATAACGCTGATTATATCACACTCATTCATGGTTAATAACAATAAAATCAAAATATAATGTATGTTTATATTCCAAAATGGGGACTACCTGACCCATCTATGTTGCAAGGATATTTTCCATATATTTTTAGACTAACAACTCCCTTATGAAATCAAATTGGAAATATCTAATTATCGTGGAAAATTGGGATGATATGAAAGACTTTGATGATCTAATATCAAATAAATCATTGACTATGTTCGAGGAAACAATTAAAGTAACTACAACCACTTCGTTAGGAACTTAAACCACCATGGTTGTGACCACATAAGCTTGGCCTTCCTCCCTTGGACTTCTTCGGAGAATGATTCCCTAACTCTTAGGAAATTAATGAGAATAATGTCTAATCTCCCAACAATTTTGAAATAAAAAATTGATAGGTTCTTTCTTCGCCTTACAATCCCGAGATAGGTGGTGTTTTTTCCACACTTGTAACAGACTTGAATTCCCTACAAGCAAGTGACAAGGTGTTTTTTTCAAAATTACTAAAGGACCAAAGGTCAACTCTTCCTTTTTTCCAAGTTTCATTTTCTCATTTTCTAGATTTATCAACAACCCTCTTCATATCTTTCCTTCCCTTGAAGTCAAAAGAATTATAAAATTTATTTTTCATCTTGATATCACATGAAACTATATCTTCATAAGATTAGAATATTTGGGAGACCAGTTCCCATTAGAGGAATGGATTTAGGCCATCAAATAAATAATAATTCTTGATCTTTGGATTTTCTATGTATTTCAAATCATATCTTGTTATCCTTGTAAAGTTAGATTCATACATTGCAACATTCTCTTCTACATTTTTCATCAAATTCAGAAGCATCCTTTCCATATTCGCTCATTGTTCATGAGGAATGTTTTTCTAAAGGATGATTTTCATAAAGTCCCTAAACTCCATCTCTTCTATCTGTTCCTCCACCTTTTTGTTTTGGATTTACAACCACAACTGGTCTGCCTCTACTGATAGAGGATAAACTGAAATGAAGACCTTCTCTATTTTGTTACTTCCTAATGCAATAAATATATTCTCTAGGGAACATATCCACTACTCAGGTACAAATAGGTTTGTAGTCCAATTGAATGATGGAATATTTTTTCACATAAAGTGATATACAAATGCTACTCCATGTGGTGGATCTAGATTCTCCATACAGGTAATATTATTGTTCATAACCTAAGTATGTTTTTCCTGTTTAGTTATATTTTACTCTGCACCAGTTGCAGCTCTAGCGCCAATATAATTTTCCTGCATCCGATGGAAATACCTATATGGGATATGTGTGTTCATGTAGTTTCCATTTCATTGACTAGGTGACATTTGTAGATAATGGTATGAACTAGATTAAGAGTGAATCGTAATGTATAATATTAACTTATAAAAATACTTACCATAAATTTAAATCATATGAATGTCTAATCGCATAATCACAAACCTGGTTTCATTGAAGAAAAAATTACATTTAAGTCGTTCATAATGGTTTGTAATGAAAATGTGAATTATCCTAAGAATACCCGAAAGATTATCAAACCAGGTGCGTAGTAAGACCCATTTTCATGTACTAGGATTCCCCAAGCCAAACCCAAAACTCTTTGTCAGAGTTTTCACTCCAAGGTACATATGTGCTAGAACAATGCCCACGTGTAGTATCTAGACAGGGATGAATTTCCTAGAAAGATCCACATAATCAATTTCTTACGAAAATAGCAGGATATTCTTTTATTACTATCCTCAAATACTATCTTAGGTATTTTTTTCCCTAATAGACGATTTCTAAATATAGTTTCCATATTTTATACTAAACATCCTTTGATACCAACCATATGGACCTGACCCCAGTTTCCTGGAGCTAGTCCCTTATTTAATAACATTAGAATATAACCATAGAATGTGCATCCCGAAGGACTGAGTAGTTTATTTGAATTGAAAACATGATACATACATAAGTACATCATTAATCTTTAAATGAAAAACATCATAGAAATTTATTCAATAACATTCATAACTCCTAGAATATTTCAGCAAGTCATTCACAACAAAATTCTACATGAATGGTGAAAATGAATCATAAAAAAGTTCTGAGATTAAATTCTTAGTAGTGGTAAGAAATAAAGTGGAATATATCATAACATAAACATTAGGCATGTTGAATAACTAAAAACATATTCCTTTAACAAAAATATGAACACATTATAATAGGAATAAGAGTTGAATAAATAATGCCAAATCATGGGTATTATACTAGTAAAATAACCACATAAACCATAAATACTATTTTCCTAATGAAGGAATTCATTATGCGGGGAATCATAACCATATCACCTTGGCCTCGTGCCTATACTATAAATAATCATTTTGTCAAGGCCTTGTTCCAAGACTATAGTTTGTCTTATTAGACCTCACGAAGCACTGATGGGCTATAACTGGCCTCAACCAAAACGTACTATGTCTAATGTATTACTCATGTGAATGTGGATTAAAATAAAAAACATATAAATTCATATTGAATTTAATAAATGAAATGTTGCTAAATTTCCCAGAACATTATTCATAAAACACAAACCATTCAGTGTAAATTGGTTAACAGTTTTATGATAGCACATCCAAAGAAAAATAATCATAAAACATTAAATTAAATATGGTAGATGAAACCATAAAATATTAATCACAATAATACATATTAAACAATAAGAGTGTTGAAATATATGAATATACTCTTTCAAAAACTTCAAGTTATTCATGAGGTAAATACTCTTTTACATTGGAAATAAGAGTTCTTTTAGAAAAATCATTGTATATAACTAGATGTCACGACCCGTCCTCGGGGCCCGTGCCGTGACTACCCCAAGCCCGCCATCCATAGGCCAGGGGCTGGCGACTAGCACCAAGGCGTGAAATCCCAGTAAACAGGGAAGGCATTGCCTTTATAAGTAACAACCACACAGAGTCAGCAAGCGGAAAGTAAAGTGCAGAAAAGTAAAGGGGGCCGGAAATACAAGCCCAACTGTAAAGTACAACTGAAAAGTAAAGTACAGCAACTGAAGGAAAGACGGCGGCCTCGTGTCGTCCACTGGCAAACCCACCTGAAGGGTGGGTACAGATAGCCTCCAGGCTCCACGGGTCCCACGTCCGCTCCGAGCACGTCCCGCCCAGTGGTCCACCTCCAGGTACCGTCCTGCTCCACGCCCCAACCGTGATCAGCGCTGTCCGTCGTCTGCAACCAACACAACAAGGTGCGGGCATAACCCGTGCAGGGGTGAGTACAAGCTACTCAGTAAGGACCCCGAGACCCCCGAAGGTCTCCCGAAATCCACAAAGGATATAGCACAAAAGAAAGATGCAATCACGAAGTAACATATGACTCGACTTAGGTATATGCCCATACATATACCTAAGTCCCCAATTCTAGCTCTGCTCACGAGCTCAAGAACAACTCAATCCACAAAGGAAAGCAAGACTCAAATCCACAAGGAGAGTAAACAGTAAATCCACATAGGATAGTTCAACACAATCCACAAAGGAGAGTAAACAGTAAAATCCACATAGGATAGTTCAACACAATCCACAAAGGAGAGTAACATACGATTCAGCTCAACCAGGTATACTTTTTCAGATGACGTCAAAGATGATCACTGATCCATCTAAGTCGTTGGACCCATGAAGGATCGATAGGTACTAACCCCCGCAAAAGACCCACGTAGGATCGGGCTCACACAGAACCTGTAGGCAGTGGCTCACACAGAACCGGTAGTAAGGACCCACATAGGATCGGGCTCACACAGAACCTGTAGCACTGATCCACGTAGGATCGCTGAGTGCAGTAGTCGACGCAGTCCACTGAGGATCTCTGCACAGTCGTCGCCACAGTCCACGAAGGATCACTGCTCTGCCGTCGTCGCAGTCCACGGAGGATCTCTGCTCTGCCGTCGTCGCAGTCCACGGAGGATTTCTGCTCTATCGTCGAAGTCACAGCCAGCGCTAGGGTTCCCGCACATAGCGAGCTCGTTTAGGAGGGTCCGCTCCACGAGCCGAGAGGCTGATACATCAACTGACACGTAGTCTGAAGTTGATGTATCCAAAAGTTACGTATCGACAACAGGATCTCAACGCAACAGACGGCGCGTCAATCGGACGCCCGGTCTGAGAGTTATTGGCTTTTTCGTCCCAGGGGCCCTGTTGGTTTTTAGGGAAAAACCAACCCGACCGTACTCCGCCTGTATCCGATACTCGGGCGGAGTATGCCAAAAGTTCTGTCTCACTTAGAGGAAACTACCACAGCTGACGGTACGTCGTTCGGACGTCCGTAGCTCAAGTTATGAGCGTTTCCGCTCCGAGGGCCCGGTTGGTTTCGTGTACGAACCAACCCGGCCGAACCCAAAGTCTTCCGAAACCTTGAGTATAATATACCGAAACGACCGTCTCGATCCAAGGATCGCGTAGCCGCTGACGGTTCGTCAATCGAAGGTCCCAGGCCCAAGATATCGGCGATAGACCGAAGAGGGCCCGAAACGGGGGTTCTGGGCCCGGGGCGACCCGGCCCGAACCCCCCTGGGTCGGCCAAACCGGGTCGGCCCGACCCGGACCGACCCGGCTAGGCCGGGTCCGGTCCGGCCAGGGCGCGGGCCGCGTGCTGTGTGGCCGGACCGCGGACGCGGTCCGGCGGTTCGCCGCCGCCGCGGCTCGGCCGCGGCGGACTCCTCCGGCGGCGCGCCGGGCGCCGCCGCCTCCGGTCGCCGGCGCCGCCGCGCCGGCGACCCGCGCCGCCGCCTCCTTCTGCGGGCCGCCGGAGTTGCTCCGGTGGCCCGTTTTGCCTCCCGTCTGCGCCATTGTTCCTCCCGGGACGCGTCCTTCACTGCAGAATCAACAAATGGCCCTTGCATCGTGCTTTTGCCGTCGCCCGCCAAATCCGCACAAAAAGGAAGATCGGCGGAGGGTTGTCGGGTCTTGTTCGTTAGACCCGCACCCTCCGCGTTAGTCATAAACAACGGGAGAAACAAGAAACGACCAATCAACAATTTTAAATAAATTTAAAATTTTTCCGTGATCGGTTCCTTATTTTAAAAGAAATAAAATCACGGGAAATGAAAATATTTCAAATCAACCCTTACCTTGTCGTCGTCGTCGGACGAGAGGTCGTCACGGAATCGCTCGTCGCGGAAGAAGGGGGATCGTTTCGTCGTCGCGGTATCCGGCGTCGCGTCGCCAATCTCTGGATCAAGAACAAACGGATTTAATTAATTAAATCCGTTGCCATGAAATTTTAAAAAAAGGAGAATTTAAACGATCCGATTCTCAACTTAGTTGCCGAACGAGGATCGGCCGCGGAAGAAGAGGCGTCGCCGAAGAACGTCGTGGGTAAAGCTTGTCGACGTCGCAGATCTCGGCGTGCGTCGTCAAATTCCGGTCGCCGGCGTTCTTCGCGTTCTTCGCGGGGAGATGAAGAAACAAGATTCTCTCAAATCCTTTCAAAGGATTTTTTTAGGTTGGTCTTATTTTATAAACATGCCAACACACGAAACCGGTTAAGAAAGGATCCATCAATTCGAAAGAAACGACCCATTTAATTCACGAAAGAAACAGCCCATTTAATTCACGAAATAAACCACCCAATTAAATGGTCTGTTAAGAATTAATGAAAACGCGTCGGTTGACTTTTCAGTTACTTTGACGGGTTTTCGCGGGTGCGTTACTTAGCGAAAGAAACGGCGGGGCTCGTGCGGGCCCCACCTCACAAATATCCTACCAAGGGGGTAGGATATTTCTGGATAGCATCCTATCCAGTTCAACTCAGTTCAAGCCGCCTTTAAGTGACTTCAAGTGGCTTCCAAGCAGCTTAAGTGAAATAAAATAAAGTTGTCGCACAAACTTTATTTTATTCTGACTTAAAGCCGCAAAATTTAAAAACCACGTCTGAGCAAACGCAACTCCGGAAGAGGCGTTTCTAAGCAAATACCGGTGCTGCGATTTCATCGGTGCCCTCAGAATTCGATTCCGGACACCGGTTCAAAAGATAGAAAAACCCGCTCGTCCGTTCACTGAACGTACCCGAGCCAAACTTCGGAAATTGATTCCGGGCACACCGGGCCTCGGAATCAAGTGCCGTCTGAAGCTGCGCTCTTGAAAAATTCCAAAGAAAATTAAGAAAAAAATTTCCTTGAAATTTGTGGGTCTTTACATTACTCCCACCTCAGGGCTTTACGTCCCCGTAAAGATACATCAAAAAGTAGGGGAACAAATGGGGGTACTGTGCACGCATCTGAGCCTCCCGCTCCCATGTGCTCTCCTGGAGGTTCCCGTGCTGCCATCTGACGCGCACAAGAGGAATCGACCGCCCACGTAGGACCCGCTCCTGTCGATCCTCGATCTCCACTGGGACCTCCGCAAAAGTCGCCCCATCGTCCACGTCCAGCTCCCCAAAGTCGATGATGTGCGTCGGGTCGTGCACGTATCTCCTCAGCTGAGACACGTGGAAGACGTCGTGCACCCGGTGCAACTGAGGTGGTAGAGCCAGGCGATAAGCCACCTCTCCTATCCTGCTGAGGACCTGGAAAGGCCCGATGAAGGGTGGAGACAACTTGCCGCCTCGGCCAAATCTCCGTAAACCACGTCGAGGTGAGACACGCAAAAAGACGTGGTCGCCATCCTCGAACTCCAGTGGTCTCCGCCTCCTGTCAGCATATGACTTCTGCCGGCTCTGAGCTGTCCTCATCCTCTCCTGGATGATCTGGACCTTCTCTGTCGTGGCTCGGACCATCTCTGGTCCCACGAGTGCTGACTCCCCAGGGTCTGTCCAGCACAACGGTGATCTGCAGGGTCTGCCGTACAACGCCTCGTATGGTGCCATCCCGATGGTGGAGTGGTAGCTGTTGTTGTACGCGAACTCCACCAAGGGTAGGTGGTCCTCCCAGCTGCGACCAAAGTCGAGAACACATGCACGGAGCATGTCCTCGAGTGTCTGTATGGTCCTCTCCGTCTGACCATCCGTCTGAGGGTGGAAGGCTGTGCTCAGATGGAGCCGCGACCCGAACGCCTCCTGCAACCCCTTACAAAGCCGGGAAGTGAAACGAGCATCTCGATCGGAGACGATAGACGATGGCACACCATGAAGCCGTACGATCTCCTGGACGTAAAGACGTCCCAAGCTCTCCACTGAGCCCTGCTCTCTGATGGGTAAGAAGTGTGCCGACTTGGTGAGTCGGTCGACAATCACCCAAATGGAGTCGTGACCTCTGGAAGTGCGTGGAAGTCCAGTCACGAAGTCCATAGATATGTCATCCCACTTCCACTCCGGGACCTCCAAGGTCTGTACCAAGCCTGCTGGTACCTGATGCTCTGCCTTCACCTGCTGGCAGGTGAGGCATCGTGAAACGAACTCTGCCACAGCTTTCTTCATGCCCGGCCACCAGTGCTGTCGCCTGAGATCCTGGTACATCTTCGCCACTCCGGGATGTACCGCCAAGGGAGAAGTGTGAAACTCTCTCAGCACCTCCTCTCGCAAAGCGACTGGTATGAAGGTACGTCCTCTGAAAAGGATGTCGTGCTCTTCTTCAAGGGAGAAGCCATCAGGCGCCTGACCTGAGGATATCAGTGCACGCCGGGTCTCACAGTCAGCGTCCCCACGCTGAGCCTCTCTGACCCGCTGTAGAAGTGGAGGAGAGACTGTGAGAGACTGAAGAAAGGCTGCTCCGTCTCTATCCACGAAGGATATCTGTAAGGAGGCTAGCTGCTCCGTCGCCTCCTCAAGTAGCTGAATGCCCGTCCTCCTGCTGAGGGCATCGGCTACCACGTTCCCCTTCCCAGGAGTATAGACTATCTCAAAGTCATAGTCCTGGAGGAACTCAAGCCATCTCCACTGTCTCAGGTTCAGGTCCTTCTGAGAGAAGATATACCTGAGACTCTGGTGGTCAGAAAAGACTGTGAAGCGCTCGCCCATCAGATAGTGCCGCCAAGTCTTCAGAGCGAAGACCACTGCTGCTAACTCCAGGTCATGAGTGGCGTAGTTCTGCTCATGCGGCCTCAACTGACGTGATCCGTAGGCGATCACGGCCCGCTCCTGCATCAGGACGCATCCGAGTCCAGTCCCTGATGCGTCGCAGTAAACTACCTATCCAACCCCCTCCTCAGGCAACCTCAAGATAGGTGCGCTGGTCAATCTCTGTCTCAGCTCCTGGAAGCTCTGCTGACATCTGTCTGACCACACGAAGGGTTTCCCCTTCTTTGTCAAAGCTGAGAGTGGTGCCGCAACTCTGGAGAAGTCTGGCACGAATCTCCGATAGTATCCGGCTAGGCCCAAGAAGCTCCACACCTCTGTCACGCTCTTGGGTGGCTCCTAAGCTAGCACTGCCTCGATCTTCGCGGGATCCACTGCAACTCCCGCCTCAGAGATGACGTGCCCCAAGAAATGGACCTCACGTAACCAGAACTGGCACTTTGAGAGCTTTCCATAAAGCTGGTGCTCTCGGAGTGTGTCTAGCACAACTCGCAGGTGGTAGGCATGCTCCTCCTCAGTCCTCGAGTATACCAAAATGTCGTCAATGAAGACTACGACAAATCGGTCGAGGTATGGCTGGAAGATCCTGTTCATGAGGCTCATGAACACTGCTGGAGCATTGGTTACGCCGAATGGCATATCCAAGAACTCATAATGGCCATACCGACACCTGAAGGCCGTCTTCTGCACGTCCTCGTCTCGAACTCTGAGCTGATGATAGCCTGACCGGAGGTCTATCTTCGAGAACCACCGCGCTCCCTTGAGCTGATCGAAGAGGTCATCAATCCGTGGCAGCGGATACTTGTTCCTCACTGTCACCTGGTTCAGGCGACGATAGTCGACACATAGTCGCAAGCTCCCGTCCGCCTTCTTGGCGAACAAAATCGGGGAAGCCCAGGGTGAAACACTGGTTCGGATAAACCCCTTGCTCTGCAAGTCCTCCAACTGTACCCGCAGCTCCCGAAGCTCGGCGGGGGCCATCCGATATGCTGGAGAAGATATCGGGGCTGTCCCGGGGTACAAGTCGATGTAAAAGTCTACCTCTCTACGAGGAGGTAGCCCTGGAACGTCGTCGGGAAAGTCGTCCACGTACTGGTCCACCACTGCAGGAAAAGCCGGACTCCGCACGTCCACTGCTCCTAGGATGAGGCTAGCCAACTAATGAGAGATGGGCTGTACTCTCCTCCGCGGAAGTCCATCCTGTGCTGCAAAGGTTCCCTTCTCGCCGGTGAAGGTAAACCTGCTCCCGTCGGTGCGAACACATCGCACCTTGCGCCTAAAACAGTCGATCTGGGCATGAACCGTGGATAGCCAATCCATGCCCAAGATGACTTCGTAAGGCCTCGACGCCGCTACAAGGAGATCCCAGCCGAAGCTCTCGCCTCCTAGAGTAAGCTCACACTGCCGGCACCAGTGCGTAATCGTCGAGTCTGCTCCCGTAGGAGTCTCTAGCCATAAGGATCGAGCCAACGGCTCAGTCGGAATCTCCGAGCTCCGAACAAGGGCAGAGGCTATGAAAGAGTGACTCGCTCCTGTGTCTATAAGTACTGCAGAAAGGGTGGAATAGACACAGATCGTACCTCGAATCATCTCTGGAAAGTCGGGGTCGTAGGCCTCCACTGCCTGGAGCTGGGCCTGTCCCTGCCCGCCAGCTCCATGTGGTCGAGGTGGCCCTCCTGGTGGTGGTGGGGGTAGAGCCTGGAAGCGTCTCCCACCACCCGCTGCTCGGCCAGCTCCTCTGCCTCGTCCGCCTCCTCCCTGCGGACCGCCACGGTCAACCCTCTGCCTCTGCCTGGGTGGCCCCTCCACCGTCTGCTGCTCCTCTGGTCGGCGAGTCGGGCAGTCACGAGCCGTGTGACCCTACCCGCCGCAGGAGTAGCACAGCCTACCTCTCGGAAGGCTGGCACTCCGCTGTGTGCCCCGCACCGCTGAGCCGGTGTCCTGAGGCCGTCTGCATGGGGGTCTGGTCTGCCTGGACCCGAGAGTCATCCGTCGGCTACCTGCTGCCGAAGACTCAGCTACCTGCCGCCCTGCGCTAGGTCTCGCCGCTGAAGAAGGCTCTGCCAGGAAGCTCTCGATCAGGAGGGCTCGCTCCAGCACTCCTGCCTGGGTCGGAATGCTGAGGGAGATCAGCGACGCCCGAATCTCCTGTCGCAAGCCCTGCTCGAAGGTCCGGGCCCGGAAGAAGGGGTCCCGTACCATGTCGGTCGAGTAGCGAGATAGGTCCGTGAACCTCGCCGCGTACTGAGCGACCGTCATGCTGCCCTGGCGCAGCTGGAGAAGCTCCTGGATGCGCACCGCTCGGAGGGTGGCCGGGACGAACTCAGAGCGGAAGAGGCTCTCGAAGTCCGCCCAGAGCAAGGATTCCTCATCGTGAACCTGGAGCATCAGGCTCCACCATCGTCCTGCCGCCGCCTGCAGGAGGCTCGCTGCGAGAATCACCATGAGATCCGCTGGTGTCCTCACTAGCCTAATGATCCGTACCACCGCCTCTAGCCAGTCCTCGGCGGCCTGGGGGTCCGCCTCACCACGAAACCTGGGCGGTCGCTGGCTCTGAAACTCATGCAGTGCCCTGAGGCGACGTGCATCGTCAGCGTCTGGTACTGGCAGCATCGGTGGCTCGGCGGGTAAAGCTACCGCCGGTGCCACTGCTGGCAAAGGGCCCTGCACCGAGGCCTCGTCGCTCGGTGGGCTGCCGTCGCGCCCTACACTCGGAACCCTAGCTGGCTGTCGTCGCGGGGCCATCCTGAAAAGGAGAACAAGAGCACCACAGTCAGAACAGTATACCTGGTGAGCTGGCACAAGTAATCACAAGGAAAACTTGAGACTTTCATAAGCAGATAAGTATACCCGGTGAGCTGACACAAGTAATCACAAAGAAGACTTGAAACACACACGCAATCAATGTTTTCATGCATTAAGTCAGAAATCAGGAGTCAGGGTCCTGGTGTACGGATACGTCGGCCGCCGCACCAACACTGGGTTCCCTGAACTGATAACCACACTCAATACACTAAACACTATTGCTTCATATAGAAAGAAAGGACGATCAGAGTCTGCGGTAGAACCGACCGCCTCTGATACCAATTTGTCACGACCCGTCCTCGGGGCCCGTGCCGTGACTACCCCAAGCCCGCCTTCCATAGGCCAGGGGCTGGCGACTAGCACCAAGGCGTGAAATCCCAGTAAACAGGGAAGGCATTGCCTTTATAAGTAACAACCACACAGAGTCAGCAAGCGGAAAGTAAAGTGCAGAAAAGTAAAGGGGGCCGGAAATACAAGCCCAACTGTAAAGTACAACTGAAAAGTAAAGTACAGCAACTGAAGGAAAGACGGCGGCCTCGTGTCGTCCACTGGCAAACCCACCTGAAGGGTGGGTACAGATAGCCTCCAGGCTCCACGGGTCCCACGTCCGCTCCGAGCACGTCCCGCCCAGTGGTCCACCTCCAGGTACCGTCCTGCTCCACGCCCCAACCGTGATCAGCGCTGTCCGTCGTCTGCAACCAACACAACAAGGTGCGGGCATAGCCCGTGCAGGGGTGAGTACAAGCTACTCAGTAAGGACCCCGAGACCCCCGAAGGTCTCCCGAAATCCACAAAGGATATAGCACAAAAGAAAGATGCAATCACGAAGTAACATATGACTCGACTTAGGTATATGCCCATACATATACCTAAGTCCCCAATTCTAGCTCTGCTCACGAGCTCAAGAACAACTCAATCCACAAAGGAAAGCAAGACTCAAATCCACAAGGAGAGTAAACAGTAAATCCACATAGGATAGTTCAACACAATCCACAAAGGAGAGTAAACAGTAAAATCCACATAGGATAGTTCAACACAATCCACAAAGGAGAGTAACATACGATTCAGCTCAACCAGGTATACTTTTTCAGATGACGTCAAAGATGATCACTGATCCATCTAAGTCGTCGGACCCACGAAGGATCGATAGGTACTAACCCCCGCAAAAGACCCACGTAGGATCGGGCTCACACAGAACCTGTAGGCAGTGGCTCACACAGAACCGGTAGTAAGGACCCACATAGGATCGGGCTCACACAGAACCTGTAGCACTGATCCACGTAGGATCGCTGAGTGCAGTAGTCGACGCAGTCCACTGAGGATCTCTGCACAGTCGTCGCCATAGTCCACGAAGGATCTCTGCTCTGCCGTCGTCGCAGTCCACGGAGGATCTCTGCTCTGCCGTCGTCGCAGTCCACGGAGGATTTCTGCTCTGTCGTCGAAGTCACAGCCAGCGCTAGGGTTCCCGCACATAGCGAGCTCGTTTAGGAGGGTTCGCTCCACGAGCCGAGAGGCTGATACATCAACTGACATGTAGTCCGAAGTTGATGTATCCAAAAGTTCCGTATCGACAACAGGATCTCAACGCAACAGACGGCGCGTCAATCGGACGCCCGGTCTGAGAGTTATTGGCTTTTTCGTCCCAGGGGCCCGGTTGGTTTTTAGGGAAAAACCAACCCGACCGTACTCCACCTGTATCCGATCCTCGGGCGGAGTATGCCAAAAGTTCCGTCTCACTTAGAGGAAACTACCACAGCTGACGGTACGTCGTTCGGACGTCCGTAGCTCAAGTTATGAGTGTTTCCGCTCCGAGGGCCCGATTGGTTTCGTGTACGAACCAACCCGTCCGAACCCAAAGTCTTCCGAAACCTTGAGTATAATATACCGAAACGACCGTCTCGATCCAAGTATCGCGTAGCCGCTGACGGTTCGTCAATCGGAGGTCCCAGGCCCAAGATATGGGCGATAGACCGAAGAGGGCCCGAAACGGGGGTTCTGGGCCCGGGGCGACCCGGCCGACCGGACCGGCCGGCTCGGCTTCGGCCGAGCGGTCGAGGGAGCCGCCGCGGGTCAAACCCGCGGCTTTGGAGAAACGCGGCCCGCGCGGGCCGCGTGCTGTGTGGCCGGACCGCGGACGCGGTCCGGCGGTTCGCCGCCGCCACCTTCCACGGGCCGCCGGAGTTGCTCCGGTGGCCCGTTTTGCCTCCCGTCTGCGCCATTGTTCCTCCCGGGACGCGTCCTTCACTGCGGAATCAAAAAATGGCCCTTGCGTCGTGGTTTTTCCGTCGCCCGCCAAATCCGCACAAAAAGGAAGATCGGCGGAGGGTTGCCGGGTCTTGTTCGTTAGACCCGCACCCTCCACGTTAGTCATAAACAACGGGAGAAACAAGAAACGACCAATCAACAATTTTAAATAAATTTAAAATTGTTCCGTGATCGATTCCTTATTTTAAAAGAAATAAAATCACGGGAAAGCAAAATATTTCAAATCAACCCTTACCTTGTCGTCGTCGTCGGACGAGAGGTCGTCGCGGAATCGCTCGTCGCGGAAGAAGGGGGATCGTTGCATCGTCGCGGTATCCGGCATCGCGTCGCCAATCTCCGGATCAAGAACAAACGGATTTAATTAATTAAATCCGTTGCCATGAAATTTTAAAAAAAGGAGAATTTAAACGATCCGATTCTCAACTTAGTTGCCGAACGAGGATCGGCCGCGGAAGAAGAGGCGTCACCGAAGAACGTCGTGGGTAAAGCTCGTCGACGTCGCAGATCTCGGCGTGCGTCGTCAAATTCCGGTCGCCGGCGTTCTTCGCGTTCTTCGCGTTCTTCTCTTTCTTCGAGTTCTTCGCGGGGAGATGAAGAAACAAGATTCTCTCAAATCCTTTCAAAGGATTTTTTTAGGTTGGTCTTATTTTATAAACATGCCAACACACGAAACCGGTTAAGAAAGGATCCATCAATTCGAAAGAAACGACCCATTTAATTCACGAAAGAAACAGCCCATTTAATTCACGAAATAAACCGCCCAATTAAATGGTCTGTTAAGAATTAAAGAAAATGCGTCGGTTGACTTTTCAGTTACTTTGACGGGTTTTCGCGGGTGCGTTACTTAGCGAAAGAAACGGCGGGGCTCGTGCGGGCCCCACCTCACAAAATATCCTACCAAGGGGGTAGGATATTTCTGGATAGCATCCTATCCAGTTCAACTCAGTTCAAGCCGCCTTTAAGTGACTTCAAGTGGCTTCCAAGCAGCTTAAGTGAAATAAAATAAAGTTGTCGCACAAACTTTATTTTATTCTGACTTAAAGCCGCAAAATTTAAAAACCACGTCTGAGCAAACGCAACTCCGGAAGAGGCGTTTCTAAGCAAATACCGGCGCTGCGATTTCATCGGTGCCCTCAGAATTCGATTCCGGGCACCGGTTCAAAAGATAGAAAAACCCGCTCATCCGTTCACTGAACGTACCCGAGCCAAACTTCGGAAATTGATTCCGGGCACACCGGGCCTCGGAATCAGGTGCCGTCTGAAGCTGCGCTCTTGAAAAATTCCAAAGCAAAATTAAGAAAAAAATTTCCTTGAAATTTGCGGGTCTTTACACTAGAAGTGAAGTAATATAGAACTTTAATAATAAAATGAAGGATTTTATAAATATAATTTTTTCCAAAAAACTTAATATAGAGTTCCATTTAAAATTAGTATGAATTACAGAAATTCCCTTGATTTAGGTTTGTATTTCAGAAACAACATTGACAGTTCCTTTTAAAATGTGTAACTATCCATAAAATAAGGAAGGATTATGGTTGGTGAACATATATAGAACACAAAAACATAATTTATATGGTGTAAATAATAATAAATAATAATTTAACTAAGGTAATTTGACAATGAAATTAACCCGGATGAAAATGGAGGTTCGAGTGGAAAACCCTTAGGTTATGTCTGAATCTGTTCTACTACTAAACATAGTATCATTGAAACTGAAATTTTTCTTATAAAAAACTTATTTCAGAACCTATTAGAAATTTATTTAGTTTATCATAACATTTTTTAGTTTATTTATTTACTTATTGTTAAATTATAAAATTTTGGTTTGTCGTTCCAAAAGTCTTTGTTTTCTTGATTTTCATAGTCAATTCACTTCTTTTTAAATAATTAATTAATTTTCAAATCGATGTAAATATCAATAATTGAATTTAAAAATCATTTATAAACCTAAATAGGTTTTAATTTTAATTTATATCATTTCGATACATAGAATGGGGATGAATATTTAGATTAAATATTAATGACAATCACTTAGATTATTTCGACGGTATTTTGATTATTATGAACTAGTTTGTCATATGATTTAATATTATGTACATATACTGGTTTCTAAAGATTAAGTACGTTATAATAAATAAATTATATTTTGGTTCAACCATAAAAATGGTTTCATGACCAGTAATTAAAGATAAATTGAATAATGAAACATCATCACCCATGAAGGTTGTAAATTGGAACCTCATAGATGTTGATTTCATTTCTAAAATAAAAGAGAGAGTAAAGATACTCATTATGGTTCTACAATTAACAAGAAAAAAATTCCAGTATATATATTATAATGGATTAATCATGGTCATTTGGATAGAGTAGTTGGGTATAGGATAACCGTAGAATGAAACATGAAAAAGAAATGGAATAAATAAAATGTGAATTTACCTCTTGAATCCACCTCCATGAGAATCCCTTTATGGGAATGGGTTTTTGTCTTTTTGAAAGACCATGATCTCTTGGATGTTGGGACAGAATAAGGATGGGTATTTGGGTAGATCTGTGATAAGGAACAAGTCTTGAGAGGAGTGAAGAGAAGAGGATGTGAGGGGGGGGGGTGTAGTGGAGGAGAGGAGTGAATTTTGAGTATTTTATTCATTATTTTATGAATTCCCTCAAGAAAACAAATAGTGTTATTTCATGTGACTCCTAATTTTATTTAGTGTGTGTGAGTTCGAACCTAGTGGGATTACATCATCCTTACACCACTTATGACCAAATAAGTAATGTATTTAGCAATTATCATGAATTATCATATTTTACTATTCACCCAAAAATCATGTATTTTAGAAAAATCCTAAAAAGTCAACCTAAAATTTTTTATGTATAAAATTAAAAAACGAAATTTTTTTTTGGAAAATAATTTTATAAATATTTTAAATTTATTTTTAATAGAAATCATAATTTATCCCCAAAAAACAATAATAAAACAATAACTTCTTTTATAACACCTTTAGAAATTAATCAAGGATCCATAGAATTTTCTAATAATTATAAAACAGTAATGTAAAAATTTATTATTAAATTTGATGAAAATAATTTTCCATTTTAAATTGTAAAATTAATCAGAAAATTGAAATTAAAATATTTATGACATACAAAAATACTAGAATTTATACTATAATCATTTTCCACTTTTAATATGTCTATATTGTAAATATACAATCATGGTTGAAGTTACTATTTCTTGTATGATTTAATATTCATTAATATTAATATATATCCATAAGGGTATATTACTATTCATAAGGGTATATTTATATTCACTAGAAATTATGTTTGTCTTATTGGACTCTAAATATCTTTCTAAACACAACTCTAGATGACCAGTTTTCGAAATTTAGAACATATTAGAGGAAAAGTTTTTTTAACGACTATATTATAAAATTTATTTTTTGTATGGACACATTGTTTCATATATTCTATATTTATTTACAAAATCTTGTGGTCTTACATTTTGAAACTCTCAAGGGATATGCTTATGATTAATCACATTTTCATTCTAAACCACTATAAATTATTTAAAAGTAAATTTTTCTTCAAAGAAAGAAATGTTATGACTATGACATTAGCTATGAATAAGATATCTATTTATGTTAAGTGTGTTTATAGTTAATGATTATACATTAGGATTTATATCTCAATTAAGTTAATTCAATTATTTATAAATAGTGCATTGTGGAAGGAATGAGAACTGCATCAACACAATAATCCCATCTATGGATTTCCATCAATTTTAGGATAATTATAGTGGTACTAGAGCTAAATCTAGTGATTAGAAACTTATAACTAAATTGGGGAGGCTAATTCAGGTTTTGATAAATAACCTTACCTGTATAGAGCATCCTGATCGAAAATGTGGATAATAAATATGAGATTTTTTTATGTGAAAACAACATATATCATTCAATTGGATTAAAAAACAATTTTTATCTGACCAGTTGATAAGTTACATATAGAATAAATTTCTCACTTTAGAATATGGAAAAAGAGAGAATTATATTATGGCAATTTATTTTATATCGGGAGATTCAGATCAATGGTGGTTACAAATTCAAAACACAATGGGGAGGAAGAAATTATCAACATGGAATTGAGGTAATTTATGGAATATTTACTAGAAAAATATTTTCCTCATGGAGAACAAGTATATAAGGATGGTTAACTCTTGAATATGATTGAAAAGGATGATGAGAATGTTGTCGAGTATGGATCCATATTAAAAAGAATAGCAAGGCATGTCATAGACATATACATAACCCAAGGATCATGATTGATTGATTCTTTGATGGGGGATAAAAATTCCACTGAAGGTCACCAGTCTCCAAAAAAGACCCATTATATGAATATATAGTCTCATGTGCTATCAAGACAAATAAATAATTATCTATGATTTAAGACATTAAGTGAAAAAAGATAATAATAGGGTGGAAAATGAAATAATGGATAAATGGAAGAATAAAAATGGTAATATTACAATGTCTGATACTTGGGGAATGAAACACCCTTATGCCTGCTTAAAAGGAATATGAGTTTTCTACCAGTGTGGTGGGAAATTCCATCATTCTCATGTATGAAATGTAAATAAAGAAGATACTAAATTTAAATGATAATATTATAGGGAGATGTGACACTAAATATGATTTCCCAAAGCATCAATGAATTATTCCTCAGAAAAGGAAATGAAAGAAAGGAAATGCTTATGAGATCCCAATAGTCATGTTTAAATTTCCCAATGACATGGTTGTTGGTGAATTAAATATCTCCTTAAATTTTGCTAAATATTTATTTTATCTAGGATCATCACATTCCATTATATACACGGAGTTTGATTTCAAAATTTGATATGTCCAATTAACCTTAACAATGTATCATTTAGTAAAACCCCCTAAGGGAAGTATCATTGGAATAAATATGTGTTATAAAGTTATCATTATGATATTTAAACATTATTTATCTACTAATTTAATCATCATACCTATGTTCCACTATTAAATAATACTCGATAGGGATTTTATTTAAAAATCTGATGAGAAACTCTTTCATAAGAAGAAGGAAATTACAATTTTTTAGGAAGGTGTAGAATCACATAGCTTTAGAGATGAAAAATCAGAATCTAATTCTCATATAGATCCCCCCCATTAGCACTACTAAATGGAATTCATGGGGAGGTAGAGGAAACAATATATATAGATAAGGATATAAAATACTAAATTGAGGATATACCTATTGTAAAAGAATACATTGATATATTTCTAGAGGAATTACCTGGACATCCTCTAGTGAGGAAAGATAAATTTTCTTTTGATTTAATTCATGGTGTAAGACCTATATAAAAGTCTCCTTATATAATGACCATGGTGAAATTAGTTTAACAAAAGAAAAAACTAGAGGAATTCATTGATAAAGGATTTATTCACCCTATTGTCTCTCCATGGGGAGTCCATATTCTTTTTTTTAATAAGAAATATGTATCCATTAGGTTGTTCATTAAATATAGAGAAATTCGTTACATTACAATAATGAACATGTATCCCTTTCTTCGCATTGATGATTTATTTAATAAAATTCATGGAGATCAATACTTTATGAAGATTGACCATTGATTTGGATATCATCAATTGTGTGTGAGGAAGGAAGATACTCTGAATATTTCATTTTGAACTTGGTATAGAAATTACATGTTTACAATAATTATAGTTGGACTCAGTAATGAACCCTTTATTTTCATCGATCATATGGAAAGTGATTTCAAGGAATATCTTTTAACTATTTGTGGTATTTATTGAAAATATCTTGATATACTCTAAAAGATAAAAAGTCTTTTATAATTAATTACAGTTTTTCTAGAAGAATATTAGAATAAATGAATTATATGGGATTCTTTGAATGTGTGAATTTTGGATTAAATTGGTTTTTTATTGTCCATTGTTTCATTAAGGATGGAATCTAAATTGAGTTTTAAATGGAAAAGGTTGTTTAGGAATGGCCTACCCCAATGAACATTGTCGTGGTATGTAGTTCTTTTGGTTTAGTAGGTGATTATAATTGTTTTGTTCATAAAGTCTCCTGATTAGATGAATTGTGAAACAATCTTACTCATAAAGGGGTTATGTTCATATAGACAGTAGAATGTCAATATTGTTTTGAATAATTGATTAATAGATTAGTGAATTCTCTGATCATGACACTACCGTTTGGTAATGGTGGATTTTTAATTTATAGTGATACATCAAAGAAGTTACTAAGTTGTTTCCTTATATAGAATGATAGAGTTATTTCTTGTGCATCGTGGTAGTTAAAAACTCATGAACAAAACTTTAAAATGCATGGAATTGTGTTATAATCTATAATATTTTCTCTAAAAATATGTAGACACAATCTCTCTGGTGAAATATGTCAAATATATACATATCAGAAGATGTTGTAATATATATTCTCATAGAAGGAACTCAAATCGAGGAAATAGATATAGATCAAGATACTTAATGATTATGATTGTTCAATACAGAGTCTCCCAGTAATGGAAAATAAGGTAGAATATGCATTGATATGGAAGGATCATATAGTAATGAATAAGTTGATGATTGAGAAGGATCATGTGTACTTGGATCTGACAATTATGTATATGGGAATTATCAAGGAAGGTGAAACATCATTTCTTTTTCAAATGGTTTAATAAAAAAAAATTGAAATAATTAAAAGATCTCATACTAGTGCTGAGAATATTCAAAATGAAATTAAATTTTTTAATAATGGGAAGGTAGAAGTCTTTATGTATGAGGACAAAATTTTGAAATTTGGGAATAGGCGTTGACCTCACTATATACCCGATCAATGAAGGGAGTTATTGGAATATGTCTATAGTTTAAATTTCTCTATACACCCTAGTTATACTAAGTTGTATATATATTTTATGGAATATTTTTAATGGGATAACATAAACTGGGAAATTGCTTATTATGTATCAAGATGTTTAGTCTTCCAAAAATTGAAGGCTCAAGTACAAAATACTTGAGGTGTCATGAAACCTATTCCTATTCCTAAATTGAAATTGCATGATATCACCATGTATTTTTTCACTAGATTACCAAAAAATAAAAGAAGGTATGATGTAATATGGGTGATTTTTGATCGTCTTACCAAATTTCACATTTCTTTTCTATAAGGGAGGATTTTCAACTAGAGTGCCTTGCATGGTACTATATTAATGATGTTTTGAGACATCATAGAGAACCTCTCTCATTTTTTTCTAATTGTGATCCATAGTATACATAAAAATTTTGGAAATGTCTCCATAAATATTTGGGTACTATGCTTTATTTGGGTATTGATTTTCACCCTCAAACTGACGGTCAGTCAAAAATGATGATCTAAACATTAGAATACATTTTGATATCATATTGACATTATTTTATAAGTATGTGGGATTAGTATTTACCACTAGTATAGTTTTACAATAATAATAAGTTCCATTAAAGTATTCAAATGACATCATATGAAGCATTGTATAGAAAGGGATGTCGTACACCAACATGCTGGGATGAAGTTGGTTAAAGGAATCTTGTGGCCCCATAGCTTGTGGAGGAAACAAAAATAAAGGTTAACACTATTAAAACCCATATAAATGTATATGAATGTAATGAAGTTAGATATATCTATAATTGAAGGAAGTATATAAAATTTCATGTTAGATATCATGTTTTCATGAATGTATCTGCATGGAAGGGTGTTATAATATTTGGCGGTAAATAGAAATTTAGCCCCATGTATATTGGTCCATTTGAAATTAGAGTGATAATCAGAGTAATGGATTATCATTTGGAAATTCTCATTTTATTTTATAAAGGAAAAACTGTGTTCCTCATCTATTTTTATGAACGTACATGCCAAACCTAGAACATTTCCTAACATGTGATGCAGTAGATTTGGAACTAGATTTATCTTAATGTGAAGAACCTATTTGGATTATGGACAACATAGAATGGGTGTTAAGGAATTCAACTACTCGAGTGGTATTGGTATGTTGGAAAAATAATAAAATTGAAGAGGCGACAATGGAATGGAAGGAAGTTATAATTAATAACTACACAAATCATTTCAAGAGGTGACATTCTAGAAATTTTGATGAAACATTTTTTATAGGAGGTGAGAATGTAACAATCCACGATTATATTAATCATATTTTCCTTCTTTATTTAATTTATATTTTATAAATAACATAAAACCACATAGATAACAAAATTCAAAATGTTTAAATGAATAATGGATGAAATAAGAAGTACTTCTAGAAGTTAAAGAACCCATACCGATGAAATAAAAACATTACATTTGGAATAATTATATAAACCTTATGAATATTAAATCAATTGAGTAAATAGTAAACTCACCCATGTTTTTATAAATAATATTTAGGAATCTTATAAATTAAACTATTGTATAATTATTTCACAGAATAATTAATTGAATATTTTAAAATTTTAATAATTAAGTGCTTGTATTTTTGAAAGTCATAAATATTTAATTACAATTTTATATTTAATAAAATGATTTAAAATAATGGTTATTTTCATAAAATTTATTCTTAAATTAATATTTTGTTGTCTTATGTTTTTAGGACAATTTTATTAGACCGTAGCTAATTTTTCAGTGTTATAAATTGTGTTATAAAATTAAAATTTGTATTCTTTAAGTTAATGATTATTTTAATTAAAAATTAATCATATAATATTTTAAAAATGATATTCATAAAATTCAGTTAATTTTTAAATTATACCCCTTGAAAAATGGGTAGGGTGTATTATAAGGATTTTTCTAAAAGAGTTGAATTTTTTGTCAATAGTAAAATACGATAATTTACAGTAATTGCTAAATACAAAAATATTTGAGTCATTGGTGATGTATGGATGATGTAAGCCCATAATATAAAAAATATGTTAAATAGTTTAATATATTTGATGAAAATTATGAATCTATTCAGTGTCTTGATCCAAAATAAAAAAAAATTAAAATATTCAAAAAAAACCATCGTTAACACCACTATAAATACCACCACTCACCACCTCTTATCCTCACACCTTCAAAGATTTGAGACTTTTAAAATATCATCCCAATAATCTTAAAAATATCCTCACCCACAATTAGGAGCTCATTGTCTCATCAAAATAACAAAACCCTTTCCCTATGGAGGTTCTCTAGGTGGTGGTTTCAAGAGGTAAACTCCTGTTCCACTTCCTTTTAATTTGTTTTATAGGTTTTTTCATTTTTTTAATCTATACTCAGTAAACCTAATCCAAATAGAATCATGTATCATTTAATATACATATAATAGATTTTTTTGTGATGATAGAATAATCAATCATTAAGTTCCATTTAATATCCCTTTTATTTGAAAAATGGAAATGTTGTCTGTGAGTTGTGTTTTCATCGCCTTCAAGGATGAAAAGATTTCATTTTCCTCACGATATTCCTGGATATTTATGAAAAAAATTTAATGGTTAAAATAGAAATTAAAATCTAAATTATAACCCTTTTTTATGTTCTAGATGTAATATATTTACATAACAATAAATGTTAAAACAAAAGGGTTCCGTAATGATCAATAACCGCAATAATAATCTAATGGATTATCCCATAGTGTCTAATATTAAAATTCATCATAGTACCACATAACCAAATGATATATATAACCTTTTAAAATTATTTATTTTCTACAATTACATATATTTCCGATTCAGGGAAATTATACTCATTTTACATGAACTCTTTTACTTTTAAAGTTAATTGATCATGAAAATAAAGGAAACAAACCCTCTTGAATGATAAAATTGTATCTAATAACTCATAAGAGGACCATAAATGAACATAATAAAATTATAAAAATTAAATAAATTTTATAATGGTTTTTTTATTATTTAATTTTTAGATTTAATTTTATTAACAATGACATTAAGGTCATGTTTAGAACATGTTCAGACATATGGGAAGTGTTTCTACCTAAACCACCATTTTTCCTTCGATTTATTATTTCAATACCTTTAACCCAATGCAATTACTGTTTTTTTATTTAAATCAATATTATATTTATATTTAACAATCTCATATATCCACATCATTTCATCTTTAATTTGTGAGAATTATCTTTTTTACAAGGTCCCATTTTTTATTATTCCTGATACTCAAGGTTGAATAAAGAGAACGTCTCAATTTCTTACCCATTTTCAAGTACAATCTACAATTTATTTTAATAAACCAATATTATTCTGTAATCCCTTAGTGTTTTAGGAAAAAATATATTAGGTCAATTTTGGTTTCATACAACCATTTATGATAAATAAAAATGATTTTTCCAAAAGAACTCTTCATTGCGAAGTAAAAGGAGCATTTCTCTCAGGAATTCCTTAATAATTTTATTAGAGTATTTTCATTTTTTAACACCTCTGATGAATTTTTTTCCTTATTGAGATTTTTTTCTTATGATTATAATATATCCTATTTTATTAAATGATTTATGATCATTTTGACTATGGATGTGCTATCTTGATACAATTCATTAAACTAGTCAATGTAGTTATTGATTAAGTTTATATATTGGGGAAAGTTATTTACATCTCATATGTATATGTTGATTATGTTTAACACCCATCATACTAGAATTGCATTGGAAATAGTAAGTGATGGGTGGGATATTATTTATTCCCTAGATGCATCGGTAGGTCTCATTAGAAAAAATTGATATGGACTTGGTTGAGGCCTTTCCCAATTTCAGATATGATTTTGGTCGAGGCCTTAATAATTTTCAGATGTCTTGGACAAGCCCTTAATAGTATGTTTCTGATGTTCAACATATTGATTCCCCCAAAATGATATTATTAATTGATTATACACGTGAATGATAGACTATTATAACATCAATGGTTATGATTCCTTCTCCTGTAAATTATTATATGGAATTATTTATTTATATTTTATCCTTTCAACATGATGTTCAATATTTTGTTCTAATTGTATATGTTTTCGTGCCTTATTATTAATTTTTTCAATCAGTATATTACTTAACCTTACCAATAATATGATCATGCTATTTTCTAATTTTCTATTTTTTCTCCTGGATATTAAGCTAAATATTACTAATGACTTCCAGGGTTAATCTAAGGGTTTTTGGGTGTTACAAATGATGTTTCTACATTGTTTTCCTTTTCTAGTTCTAGTATAATGTTCACGTTTGTAATATGGAATCCAAAACCACTAAACTGATCATTCATTTCGGATGAAATTCATGTATCTGTAAAAAATAATAAAATAAGACACTAGATGTAGGCTAATGGGGTCAGGGTATTTACCATTGCGATATTCACTATGAAAATATAGAGATATTGTATCTTTGGGGAGAAGTGTGAAATATATACGGAACATAAAATACTAATGTATATATTCCCATAGAAAGTTATGAATATATGCCAATGAAGATGATTAGAACTCACCAAGGACTATGACTAATTGATCTACTACAATCCTAGTAATGTGAATATAGTGGAATAATTTCTATGTTGAAAGTATTTAGTAATTTATCATAAATGATATTTGAGAGAGGTAATATCTTCTTAGATTAGAAAAGTATGGGTATGTTAATCATAAAATAAATATAACCATCAATCCTTTCACAACTGATTACTCAACCATCTCTTATAGAGAGGTTAAAGGATTATCAAATGAATTATGTGAGATTTCAAAAGAAAATGGAATCTATAAGGAATTGGAAATCAGCGTAGTTCAATGTTAATTAATTAGGAATTGTGATATTTGGGTCATGAATCTATTCTCCATCATATCTTGTGTTAAGGAATGAACTATTTCATATTTCACATAGTTCGACTTCCACCATTCACCTAGGAAGCACAAAGATGTATAATGATATCTAAAATCCCTATTTATGGGGAAATATAAAGAAGGAGATCACTGAATATACATCAATTTTATTGGTTTGTCTGAAAGTGATGTAAGTAATGAAAAAAGTGTAAGGGAATGATACAACCATTACCCATACCATCTTGGAATAGGGAGAACATTAAAATGGGTTAGTCACTGGACACATGATGACATATATAGGGAACCATTCTATATCGGTTGTTGTGGATTGTCTTATAATGATAGTTCACTTTATCACAATCATAGAAAAATTATTTCTTTATCAACATGCATTATTATATATAGGATAATTCATAAGGAAACTTGGAGTACCATTGTCGATTGTATCTGATCGATATATGAGATTCTCCTCCGTGTTCTAGAAAAGTCTCCAATATGATCCAAAAAGATGATATGATCTTCAACATATCCTATCATCCTCAAAATGATGGCCAATCTATGTGGAATATCAAGACACCAGAAGCAATTTTGAAAGAACCTTCTATTGACATCAACGAAGTATGGGAACAACATCTTCCTTTGGTTGAGTTCTCTTACAAAAATAGTTTCCACTCGAGAATCCAAATGGCTATATATAGATCTCTTTATGGGAATAGGTACATAACATCAGAATGTTGGGATGATATTGTGGAATGAAAACTGATAGGTCTTGAAATTGGGTAAATGTTTTTGCACATTCCCCAACACATCAAGGATACTCAGTTTTGAAAGAAGAACTATGTTTATAATCATTAATGAGACCTAGAGTTTGATGTTGGAGACATGGTATTTCATTTCATATCACCATGGAATAATGATATGTTATTTGGGAATAAGGGAAATCTTAGGCCATGATACTTCATCCCCATTGAGATCTTTAATCACATCTTAGTGGAGGATTTATTTATTAGAATTCCCACCAAACCTATCTCAAGTACATGATGTATTCCATGTATCCCAATTGAGTAAGTACATACAAGAAACTTCACATGTAATCAATCTAGATGTGGTACAATTGGAGAATGATCTTTCTTATGTAGAGTAGCTACTCAAGATCTTAAATTATAGAGAAAATGTTTTACGAAATAAGAAAATTCACCTTGTCAAATTGTTGTGTAGAATTAAAAAGTTTGAACAATTAATATGGGAACCAGAGGAGATGATGGATAATAGATACACTCATATATTAGTGTTGGAAATGAATAATTCTAGGGTGAAACTTCTAAGGGGTGGAATATTTTAAAGACCTAAACTATTATAAATCAAATTACCCTTTTGATTTAATTAAATGTATCATTATAAATGGTTATAGAAAAAACGATCTCTTATTTTATTTAATTGTATATAATTGGATTTAAAATACCATTATGTGTCTTTACCATTGATAATATTGTCATTGAACAATGATAATATGATAAGTATAAATATGGTGTTTTAAAAATCCAATTGACATAGAAAAATGATGTGATGGCATTTTCCAGCAGGATTGTACCCTACAAAGCCCATTTATCGATGCATCTCAGGGGTTATAATTTTTTAGATTTTCACTAGAAAAATACCTAGCTAAGATCAAATAAATTAATTACTATAAAAATCAATTATGGCATATGATAACGCTCATTAATATCAGGGAACAAATCATGTCAAACAAACCGACCCATTAATGTCCCACCATCGTACACCATACTCTTAGATAATTTTCCAGTTCATTAAAGGGATATGTCACAAGAGCCCAGAATATATGAACATGATCATTTTTATGGAATAATGATTGTATTTTCAACCTTTTATTGTTACATTGTAAATGAGTTTTGTTTTGGATACAATAAAGCATAAATTGAATTTTCGTTTAACATAAAATTTCAATTATTCAATTTATGAATTAGTGGATTTTTAAATAAATAACATTTTAATAAAAATTTATTATTAAATAATTATTAACAAATAAAAATGACAATATAATTTCTATGATATCTAATTTAATTTTTATAACGGTTCGGAAACCGTTATTGCCAAGAAACCCATCATTTCATAAAAAAAGTTTATTCTATTTTAAAAGTAAAAATTATCACATTTATAAAATTATATAAATAATATTTATATTATTTTTATAATCAAAATGTCTATATTATAAAATGGAAACTTTTTAAAAATTTTCTGAGGCAGCAAAAATTTTCTGTAAAAACTGAGCACCATTTAAATATATATTGAGTATTATGACATTGTAAAAACCCAAAAGTGATGTAATAACTACTATAAAAGGTATCACTGACCGAATAAATGTTTTACTATAAAAATATTGTGATTTTAAATTTATATTATTTGTTTTCTAAATTCATTATGAATATTCCAAAACCTATAATATATTTTAAGGGTTTAAAAAATTTTCTTTAAGATTGTGACTCACCTCCACATAAGAAAAGTTGTTATTTTAATAAATTTTGACCTTGGGGTTATATAATAATAAAAAATATAAAATTTAGAAGTAAAAATGAGAAAAATGAAAGGGGCGTATTGAGATTTTGGTTATTTTATTATGTAGAGTCCAAAACCTAAATAATAAATAAATATCGTTGTTTTTTTATATAAACCCACCCAAGATCAAATTCCACTTCACTGAAACTCCATAGAGTATAAAAATACAATTCTATAAACTCTATATAGTCATACCAATGATCCCCCAATGTCTCAATAATCCCATCCAACGCTTTTGGATTCACACACTCAAGTAAGGGATCCTCACGTTCCTCTCATCCTTTCGAATTCAAGTACCTTCATTGAAATTATCTATTTTAATTTTTATTGAATATTTTTTCATCCATTTATAATAATTACCATATAGTCAAATTGTTTTTATTTCAATTATGGATCATTTATCATCCCACATTTGTACCATTACCTATGTTGTTACTATGCTGAAATTCATAATGGATCCTCACCTTCCACTCATCCTTTAGAATTCAAACTCCTTTTTCAAAATTAGTTATTTTAATTTAAATTGGATACATTTGAATTTATTTATATCATTCCCTTACAATAAAATTGATTTTATTAGAATGAGGTATTATTTATCCTCTCTCATTTGGACCATTATCTAATCAGATACTATCCTAAAATTTTGGAAGGGGTCCTTACCATCCTCTCCTCCTTTAAAATTCAAGAGCCTTGTTTGAAATTAGTTCTTTTAATTTAAATTGGATACATTTTCATTCACTTATAGTAATTCCATTACATTCTAATTGAGGTTTTTATTATGAGTTATCATTTATCCTCCTTCATTTGAACATTTACCGAATCCGTTAATTTGCCAAACTTTTATATGGGATCATATCCTTACCATATAAATTCAGGTTTATGTATTAAATTATGCATTATATTTACATTTACCAAAGTATGGACATGTTTTTTCATGTCCATTTTACAACCAATTTTATTTTCAAATGATGATATACCCCATTTATCTCATCAAACATCTGTATGAATTATTAAGTAATGTTGTCAGGAAATTGAAATTTCCCCATGATTTTACATTCCAAAATACTTGTGTAGTAAATTACATAACAAATTTCTTATCAATGTTATTCAGGTTTATACACATATAATTATTGATTAGGGATACACATGTATGTATTCCACATTCCATGATTGTGGAATAAATTATTACGATGAATGAATTCATGTTGTATGATCAATATAGAAAACATAAGAATGTGAATCAAATGAATATTATGGGAATTCCCAAATAGCACTCCAATTCATTGGGTAATGTTTATTATCATGAAATTTCATGTTGGGATAAGGAGTGAGACTGATTCTTTTATGGGACATTATCACCCATGATGTCTTAGTGTGTTTATCCATGACCTATATTTGTGATTCATTTTTTTAAGTTGATTTAACATTTTTCATGTCATGATTATCATACTATATAATTAATTATTGTTCATGGTCCTTTTATTCTTCATTAATTTTCCTATTGTATAATGTGTATCACTTATTCCATGTTTATTCCCTTACTAGGAAATATAGATCACCCCATTCTTATGTATGTCCCCAAGTTATATTATGCAGTTTCAAGATTGATGGAGTTATTTGATAATGTTAAAGTAGTTTTAAATAAATATTTTTCATTTCATGTTTTTTGTTTTTATTTAATGTACCTAATTCCCTAAGACAATAGACTTATCGATCATACATGTTATATTAATTGTATTCTTATGTAATAAATCAAGTATAATTGTGAAGTAAATATCTGGGTTGGTATAGTATCCATAGTGGATCATTATTCAGACTTCCATTTATCTCATGAAATACTTATTCACATATCTCAAAACGCTATGAATTTGTTCCTATATTCATTAGTATAGGCATTGATTTTGATAATGGTCATACGTCCTAGATAAAAGTTTGTTCTTTTATTTTCATAGCTGGATTTATCCTAACCTTGAATGCATTCTAGGGATGTTTCTATGACATAAATAATTAAACATTAACGATGTACATGGATATACCTTTATCAGACACCATATAACCCATGAATTGCACCACTGGAATCAAAACGTTACACATTAATAACATAGAATATTTCATATGTTGTCAATATTTACTCTAGAATATCTCAAGATTCCTATGATTATTATTTTTTATTTATGAGTAGATAAAAATTTCATGATTTAACACCATTAATAATAATTCATAATATTGTTATATGATCATGTTCATAAGATACATGAACATTGTAAATGAATTCATTATTCAAAACTGTATCACTAAGTACTTATATAGGACTTACCTACTCTGAAATTCCACCTTCTTGGTATAAAAATATATAACCCACAATTAGTGATATCCTGATCTATGATCAATCATATGGAATCACCGGGGCCCAATAACTAATCAAAAATATCACCAATCTGTTGAGGATAATACTTTTTCTTCTCTATCACCACGATCATCTTTTGGAAATATATTTAGAATCCAAGACTAAAGTCCACATTCATGGACAACAAGATATGTCCACAACATAGTTATGTGCCCGGTATGATTATGTAATTCTAATCTATGTCTTAGTGATGTTACTTGAGATCCATCGAAATGGATAGACTCCTATGATAAGAGGGTATAAAAATGGATACACACCTGGAAGGAGCTCCATCTTGATGTTGACACCTATATCATGGAAGAATGCTTATAAAGTCACATAGAACGACATCATTACATAGATTCTTAACATAATGGAAATATGAAGTGAATGAATCTGATCCTTCCAAAATATACAAGTAATTAATTTCAATTTTGATCATATCAATCTTGTTCATGTCTGGACCAACTACACTTAATCAATGTTCCCACTCACCGGCCATCATAAAAATCTCTATCTTCAGTGTGGTAAATGATACCGATATTTGATAGCATTCAATCTGCACATGGAAACTGGTCATCCAATCTATTCAATGAAAGATATAAATTCATATCATCTCTAGAATTCTAATGTCCCACATATTTTCATAACTGGAAATGAATTTACGGTATTATGAGAGTAACTGATGATGTTCCACTTTTGGACCCAACGATGTATCATGGGATAGTAACATAAATGACAACCTGACTTATAAGTCAAATCCAATAACAAATTTCAAAGATATAATAGAATGAGTTACAACACTATAAAATAACAAGAGCAAAAACATTGAAGTGATATAGATATACAATGAAAAGTAGAAGTTCCATCACCACCATCTACTAAGGTATGATCCACAACTTAAACACAACATACCTCAACTCTATGACCTAGAACCCAAGACACATAACTACTATTATTTATCATGAATTGAGCCTAATTTTGATGACACCATCATAATACATAGTTCAATAGTCATGTATATCATCCACCCATATGATACACGATCCTTGAACCTCTGAATAAAAATTAGTTAAGATAATAACACATATTAAATTGTAGAAGTGATTTATGAAGTGTTTTACAGAACATATAATTATATCAAAAACCCCCATAATTGAAATATGTTGGATTTCCTTTGGTCAAGGAGAAAGAATCTATACTCTGATCCACGTTCATACTACTACCTTACTACAGGTCACAAGTATTCTTATTCCATCTATAAGAACTGTCACTCATCACAAGAAGTGTATATCATCCCAACCAAGGACTAAAGGGTGAATGAAAACCAAATTCTCCATCAACCTCTTGATTCTTATTGATATTCAAGTCCTTATATAATTCCTTAGGGAATTTCACTAGATTGAATGAGAAAAGCTATTGCTTGATGTCCAAATGAATACTGATCTCAAACATTAGGTCTTTATATGTATAATTTCTAACCAATATAGGTTTAAAATGATGTCACAACATAAAATGAGTATATAATGATAAAATAATAAAGGAAACCTAGTAAAGGTCCATGAAATCATGAACATTGTCTAGTATTAATGTATTGAAAATAATTACCCAAAATACAGGTTGTTCAAATTTTCTTATATGGCACCCTTGTGTCTAACAAGCTCACTCACGAGGGATCACTAATAAATTGGACAGGAAGTCATCATTTCTTAATAGAGAATTTTATGAAGCATTTTATATTTTGAAACCAAGTGGTTCTGAAATTTGGAATGATGGAATTTATTTTTAAATATTCAAGAAATCCATATATGGGAAAAATCAAGCTTCAAAGGAATTGTATTCCAAATTGGATACCATCTATTGAAATTTGAACATTAAGAAAATTTATTTCATAATAATCCCTATATAAAAAAAATTAGAATATTAACCTATGTTTTATTGTATATGATAATGATATTATCATTTCTGGGAATGATGGAAGAACTTGTGAAATATTCTCTAAAGAAATGAGAATTTGGTTTGAAATGAAAATTCATGGTGAAATGAAATACTTTCTTTGGATAAAAATATCACAAAAGAAGAAATAAATTTTTCATTCAGTAGAAAAGTATGGTAAGGAACATCTTTATAATTTTGGAATGGATTATTTGAAACATGAGTCTACACCAATCTAAGTGGGAACCGCGTTTACTAAATATGG
Organism: Viscum album; assembly: GCA_963277665.1. Lineage (NCBI taxonomy): Eukaryota > Viridiplantae > Streptophyta > Magnoliopsida > Santalales > Viscaceae > Viscum > Viscum album. The sequence continues at coordinate 1,739,851,277 of OY728125.1, read as the reverse complement.
GAAAGGTAAAGATGTTGACTCTAAAGAGTTTCAGAATCCAATTGGTTCTTATTTATATTTGACATCATAAAGAATAGATATTTTTTATTCTATTTCATTATGTACAATATTTCTAAGTGCTGGAGGGGAATCACATCTCTTAGTAGAAAAAATAATTATTAGTTATATCAAAGGCACACCAGATTTTAGAATTATGTATGATAGATCATGATGATTTAATTTTTTTTCTATATAGATACCGATTAGGAATGAAGTGTAGATGATAAAATATCCACATATGGTATAGTTTTATTTATGGGTAAAAGTTGATTATATGGGAATAATTTGATATTTAATTCAGTAACACGTAGTATTTATAATTATGAATATTTTTTGATGATGAGACACAAATTATATGCGTGAAGACCGATTTGGAAGACATACATGTTGAGGTGAAGTTACCTATGGTCTTATTTTTTGATAATCAGAGTGATATAAACCTTCAAATAAATACAATGAAACATTTGTGTTCAAACCATATTGATATCCAATATGACTTCATCAAAGAGAATTTGGGGAAGAATGAATTTAGCCTGATGTATGTTCCTATATCAGAACATGTTGATGACATTTTCAGGAAAACATTATCAAATGAGTCATTTTTCAAATCAAGGATGGACATGGGTATAAAACCACTATATCTCTATGATTGTGGTATTTCTTATGTCCCCTATATCTTCTAGTATTTTTATAGTTTTTTAATGGGGGATAAAAATGATATTTTATAAATAAATCCATTGGTATGTGCTAAAAGTTTTAATGAATCATGAATCTAGGTAGAGTTGGGGGTAAGATATTCACTCAGTATGTTTTTGTGTGAACTATTCAATTTTTTTTGAGGTGGTCGTAGGAAGATTGTTCCTCCATGAATAAAGAATTTTGTGAAGGGGAATAAATGTTTACAATAAAGGATGACTTTATTTCACTACGTAATGACAACATGGTTTTTTTGTAAATGTTTCTATTTTTCATATAATGAGTTAACTTGAACATGCTTATTATTGATGACTTGTGATCCATTTATTGAGTTATAATGTTTTAATGAGTGATTTATGAATCAATATTTGTAAAAAAATATAAATGAAGATATTTTTTGGACCATGTGGGATAGATGTTGGTTTTTAGATTCCATAAGAAGTTTTAGATTTATGTTTTTAATTTTTTATCATTTCTATCAATCATTTAACATTGTATGACTTGGTGATTATGTGAATGTGTATTGTACTCAAGTGATCAAAAACAATGTTTTTTTGAAATTCTATTATATTCAGCATTCTAATTGGAAAAGATTTTCTGTAAGATGTTTTCCTTGTGACTCACAATGTGTCTGAAATGATTTTTTTGATCATAGTGAGAAGTTTCATCTAATTATGAATGTATTTTAAGATGTTCGATAAAAATATATTAAAGATTTTTTGTTTTGTAATTTCCCCATATCCAATGTCGTCTAGAAAACATGTTATCCAATATTTGTGATTGAAATGAAGGTAAAATGTCTTTTAAGTTTGACAATGTTTTTCTGATCTTAATGATATGAACAACATGAAGAACCCATGTTACAAGTAGATTTTTTAGGGTAAATTAGAATTTAAATATTCTAATGATAACGGCTTTACAAAATTATTGATTGACAGATCTATCAGAATTTTCAATTCATCAAGCTACGATGTCCACCGAATGAACCTATCCATACGATCAATCATCAACTATAGAGAATCAAGAAGAAAGAAGTTATTGTTGTCACCGATCCATCGAAAATGGTGTTCCACCAATCTATAAAAGGAGTTTTGATATCGATCAATTAGACATATTGTTGGAATCAATATAACATTGGATGTAGAGTTTTATTAGAGTAAGATATTAATTTTTTTGATAGGATAAGAAGTGAAGTTATTTTCTCTCCTAAATAAGTTTGAGTTTTTGAAAAAAGTGAATGAGAAGATCCTCAATGATAGATACAAAAAATGATATCAGATACCGATGAATTATATGAAGATCAACAATATAATCCATAATTTTCATATATCAAAAGTATTTCATTTTTTATGTGGGTCAAGAGTCATTAATAAAATATTATAATCTAATCCATTGGATGGGATCAGATTCTTGGGAATATGAAGGAGTTAGAAAATATAGTCAACCACTTTTAAAAATATCTGAATTGCTAAATGTGGGTCAATATTCATCAGTAAAAAATGTGACACCAATACACTTGAGTTAATCTGAGAACGATTCATCAGACTTTGTCTGATAAAGATAAGTAATCAAATAATATACTTCATCAAAACCAATATTCCATCAGTATAAGGAATTTTTCAACAAATAAAGGAATGTTGAATCATTTTTAGGAAGTGGATGATGTATTTTTGAATAGGGTTTAAGAGTGTTTTATTGTTGTTTTTTTAAGAAAAAGTAAATTTAGAGCATCAAAATGGTATGTCATATGTTTTACATATTCTTTATTAGTTCAATCAAATCTCAATGAAAAACTACATCAGAATTTAATTTTACATAAGAATAAAAATATGTTTTTAAGTTTGTCAATGGATGAAGTTGTGAGATGTTTCATGAAAAATCCAATAGAGTTGAGAAATGATGATATGGTCCCACATTATGTTGAAATGAATGTTAAATTTGAGTTTCTGTAAATATGGATGATTAGTAAAATAAAATTGGTTTCCCATCATTTCAATTTCTAGCACACCCATAATTAGAGGTCAAAGTACAATTTACTCAAACACTCTTCATGTATAGGAGAGAGTGAGAGTATTGAACGTTTTTGGATAGAATTGGTCGAAGAAGGTTTTCCAGATTGAGTTTTCATGAGAAAAACATATAGAAAAATTATTTGATAGGAATAGGTTGTGATAAGGTTTTCTAGATTAGAACAAGAAATAAGAATAACACTTTTAGGGAATGAATGAATCCGTTCAATAAGTTTTCCCGAGTATATGTTTATACTTTTTTTGACACAAAATATTAATACTGAAGAATTGGACCGAGACATCATATTGATTTTTCATACAATGTCCAGGGAATTTGTTTCTACTTGTTACTGGGTAGGAATGTGATGAATTAATTTTTAAAGAAGTACAAAATTGAATTTTGTTGAAGAAACATAGTTACATGATTGTAACCAACTATAGAAAGTTTCTTATCTTGTTATAAATTTCATTCAATGTAATTCCGGCTATAAGAACCACAATCACGGTTGTATTGAACATAATGCTACAGAAGTGTAAGGTTATTTCATAATTTTTTATATCCACACAAAATGATCATTTTCTTATGGATTGTGTGTTATTGGATTATTTCCAATCCATTCCAAGGACTAACAACTCATATTGTGTGCCGAACCTTACAAATATATGTATTCTTGTGGATGCTGTAATGTTTCATTTTATACCATGTGATAAATCTTTAATAAGTTGACAAGGTTGTTATAAAAGATGGGTAATATAAATGTAATATATATAAATGAATCACCCACCCATTCTCAATGATATATTGATACTGGGTAGGCCTTTATAATTTCCATGACAATATATCTTCATAATCATAAGGAATAAACCATATCCAAATAAAAGGGGTCATGAATGGATTCAAGAAGTACCCAATGTTAGGTAAGAAAATTTTATAATTTCCCCACCATAAAAAATTTCTATCACCATAAATACTTCAAGATCCTAGAACCATAAAAAGGTAAAGACATTGTTACCTCATCAAAAATTCTCAGTCCAACATCCCATGCTTGTCCATTCGTCATGACTAGAGAATGTAAACCAAGGCAATTTTTTATGGTGTAGAACCTTCTATGAACAATACATAATATTGATTAGTTTCTTAACCACATTGGTATTGGTCTCAAGATCAACATCCTCTCATTCAATAACACTTGAAGGAGGTTGTTGATACATCCTTAGATGGGGAACATAAAATACATCATGAATTGATGTCAGAAAAGATAATAATTACAACTGATATGCCACATTTCTATAATGATGAAAATCTAAAAGGGGATAATTAAAATCAGGTCCAACATGACATGTCAACCCAACCAATGGTTTCCCATGAAAGGTGAAAATATAGAAAAAACATGATCATGTACCATAAACTCTACCAGCCAATGACGTCAATATTAATGAATTTTTAATGAATATATGCTATGATTAACCACTTTGGAATCAAATTCTCTTTTTCTATCATCATGTGAAAAATACGATGCCAAACTATAGAATTATATCCTAAATTATTTTACAATAATAGATATCTACATGTTCACACAAAAAATCCTCAAAGTGTTCCATCCTAATCAAGGCCAGATAACTATTGATATTCGAAAATATGACTCGAGAATGATAATTTCCCAATGAACCATCAAAATAAAGCATGCATTCATGGAGAAAATCATCAAGAACCATGATGGATCTATTGGTCCATCCATCCACCAATTGATGATATTCCGTTCTTAATTTAAATTAGGAACCCATCAAAACTTGATAAACATTCCAAAAAAATCATATGAACCTAGGTATTCATCAAGAATAAATTGAATTGGGAACCCCATAATGTCCTAAAACCTTAAACATAACTATTTCCTTGACCTAATCCACTTTCATCATCTCCCTGACATGGAGGAATGTACTGATGTCATTATTATATAAATGATCATCCAAATCACACCCTTACTTCTAGGATCCATGGTAAACCAACAATGAAGCATTTGAAAATCACATCCCACATATATACATGAATGGATAAGTGATATAACATAAAATATTGTCTATGAATCTACACCTTAATTATCTGACAAATGAGTCATCGTGACAACAAATCTATAATTGACCACCTCATCCATGGAAACAAATACCGACATCTCACATCATGATACTTCAGGTAGTCCCAAAGTGCATAAAACAATAATAATAGTGTCTAATATAATATAAATCCTTCATCAGGCAAAAAGGAACAACCAACCTACTTAAAAAAGGTCCCATAGGGAGAATGAGAATACTCTCCCTAGGTCTCCCTACGATTCTAGATTTTACAAAAGCAATGGTGATCAATGCCAGACACATCCTTGATATGAATCCCCTTATAATATTTTGAGAGATCCCTTTCAAAAAATGTAAACAAACCCACAATATTCTTCATCTAAAAATATCATATTGACAAAAAAACACATTTAAGAACACTATTACACTGATTTATTCACTACCTGTGTCGGTAATTTCTTGTTAAATGAACTGGGAAGCACATTTACTTTACAATTAGTATAATAAATATCAAAATTAAAATTCCAAAGATACTTATCCTAGATTCTCTATCACAAGATAAAATCCCTCTAAGTGAACATTCAATTTAGGCTCCTATTATCAGAATACACAGTAAATAACTATACAAAGAAATATTAATGCCACATTGTTTCTTACATAACTAGTCCCAACTCAAGATCATGGGTAGGGAAATTCCATATTAGTGGGAATAATTGTAATGATCCATAAGAAATTATATGTTTCCCTTGTATCATGATAAATTAAAAACTGGTTATAGAAGTATCATAGAAAACATCCAAAGTTGAACCTCATTAAAGAAGAACCAAAATGGTTGTTGAAGTAAACCTCACATTTAATTACCAAAATGAACTCATACATTGTACATTTCACTAAAACATTAAACCAAAAATAGTTACATATATCACTAGAAATGAAATCATGGTGACGTCTTGAACACACTATATATAATAATTAGTCATCCCCAAGAATCTATAGATCCCAGACTTATTTCTTGGAAGCTACAATAAAATAACATTGTATTTTTTTAGGATCAAATATGACATCCCTATTAGGTATAACATTACCAAAAATTATTAATTTAAAAATCTATAACATACACTTGGAAATCCTACGTTACAAATTACGTTTAATCCATGTTCTAAGAATTATATCCAAATGGTCCATGTGATTCTACTCTAACACGGAATATGCCAAAATATCATTCATAAACACAATAAAAAAAGAGAGAAGGAACATCAATGATCAATGTATCAGTGAGAGGTGGGGGGTTAATCAGTGAAATGTTTTCATTTTATGATATATTTTTTGAATAACAACCTTTAACTCATGTTAAAGAATTATTAATTTTCTAAAACATAAACATTAAAAAATCCAGAAGAACACAAGTATTTAAAAGGTTACTACTCAATAAGATTAGTTGGTCCTTTTCCTGTTTTTGATATAATCAATTACCATATTGTCCACTAGAAAAAAAACACTTTTTGAGGATAAAATATTATGATTTACCTTTACATTTGTGTAGAACTGTGATCAATACCATATTAATTGTACCTATTTTATAATTAAAGATGCAAAAATATTTTTTGTGACAACTTTAGAAAACCTCACCAATTTCATCTAAACATGTTAATATGATACTTCAAATACTTCAGCTTTTTTTAAATTTTACCAAATACAAATTTCAATTCCCCACCTATCAGTAGGTAAAAATCCACTTTTCTTATGTACTTCAAAAAAAAACACTATATGATGATCAGTCTGATTCATCAGTATGATTTTTTCATTAGGTTATTATATCTTGAAAATAATTAATAATATAATAAAAAATAATAATTATAAACCACTTATTTCATTCTTTGATCCATCAGTTTTACGGCTTGATCTGATTCTGAAAAATCTGATCACAAACTCTTTATTAAAATTTTTTCTGAAAATTTCCTCACCAAAAATATTTTTGGAAACCATTAATTAAATAAAATGAATTTAAATATTTATCTCACTCATAATATCTTATAAATTAACAGTGTTAGATTTCGTTTTACATTTCCCTCCATTTATAGGTGGACCATAAATGGATTGGGTGGGAAAAAATATCATTTTACTCCTTTACTAGAATTACAGAAACTGAAATTTCACATTCATTTTGACTTCATCATGGACCATTTTAGTTCTTATAAACTCGTATATATTCTTCTTTTAACATATCACAAATTCATAATTTGTATAAATTAATTTTTTTTTTAAATCTGTTGATAATTTCTATTCTAATAAAATTTTTCATCCTGATTTCCATAAACCACAAGTTAATTATGTAAAATTGAAGTATTGCATTTTTTATGCTCCAACTAAACCTGTTATACCATAAATATCATTTCAACTTATAAATAGAGTGAATATTCTATCTATTATAATTCATCAATAGCATTGGAACACCTCTCCTTTTATTTATGTGTTTAATAAATCCTCATACTGGTGGAATTCTATGTCTGATGAAGTCCATTATCTGATGAATTATTGATATAAAAATATATGTAATAAATCATTCTAATATTACCATTTAATAAACTATTTCTAAATATTTCATGACCACTCATTTACAAATTTGAAAATATCCAACACATTTTCTCTACGCAAGTGTTTGAAATCATTTTGGATCTTTTTCATATTGATTGGTCTCTGATCTAAGACACATCATCGGTCCCAATAACTCCACAAAATAATCGTATAAATAATTATAACATTACTATTATAATAATATGAATATTATGTTATATTGATACCGAAAATTTGTTTGATGAATTGATGTAATATTTCCTCTGACGTATCAGTGTCACACCATGTTTGAATGACCATTGTTAGCATCCACTTATTACCTTCCATATTATTTTCAATGATGATTGATCCTATGGGATAATTCATTTAGTATATCAAATAGTTCATTGAATTTCCCAGTTGAAAATATGGGTTGATCATTACTTATGTAAAACCTCTGATTTCAGTAACATCAAACTCTCATCATTTTGAAAAATTCAGCATCCATATATCCTTACACTAATGATCTACAACTAGATAACTTCATAATATCTCTTATTACACAATTTAATTATTGTATATTTATGTAATAATTATTTTAATGTCATTAGAATGAACATATCACCATCTAAATTAGAAATTTTTTATCCTCCTTTAATTTACAGATCATGGATCACATGTTTTCCAAACAATATATGATACTAAAAATTTACAAAACAAAAATGTATCATCATATTTCAATCGAACATCTTGAATGTTTCATAACCTATCCTATTAAACATATTATTACAAGTTCTGAAGCCTCATTAACCATAAAATACTACTGATCATACCATGATTCACTATTTTATTTCACCGTTACACCAATGTATTAAACTAGATTAATATTCATATTCAAAAATATAATCAAAACATTGAATTAATTTTTTTATGAATTTAAGATTTATCACTATTGAAAATTATAATTTCACATGTTTTTTGGTTTTCATTATAGGTGAAGGTGATTTGGAGGGACCAGGATGGTGTTGAAGGAAATGAGGCCAAACAGTGCAAGAATCCATTCATATTAGTGGAATTAATAGAACACAAAAACTTATACATGCTAAATATTTGGATGAATGTTTTGGATATGTTCAAAAAAATTATATAAATCTTCTGAAGGAACCTAAATCCAATTCTCCCATTAAGGGGATCAACCAAACTGATCTATATAAAAAAAGAATCTTCACAAAGTCAAAATATTGGTTCTGTATTTTGTAAATATCACCCATTTTATACATTATATGGCTTCCAAATATGTCATGTAGAAAGAGGGGTGGTCGTCGAACAAATTATTTCTTTTTTACAAGTCATGATAAGGTAGTATACTTTCCCAAAACCACTGTCCATGTGGTATCTAAAAAATAGGTCTGCCCAAAACCACATCCCATTTTGGTTATAAAAATGCACAATGGGAACTTAATTTGTTAGTAAGACCATAATGAAAATATATTCCATTTTGGACACACAAAAACTTCCATTACTCATTATTATATGTGTAATATGCTATGGTATGTTCTAATAAAACATATATGGCTTCCTCCCATTCCATTGAGTTATAAAATTTTTGTAATCAAATTAGGAGGAACATGATGCAATCTCGTGCTTGTTTTGGTAATATTTGAATAATATTTTTAATTCCAGGTCTTTATATTATTTTTACTCATATTCTATTATTATTTTGTTGATTTATGACCTATTATTCTAGACATGACTCATATGATCATGTTTGGGGTAACCCTTCATGGGATGTATCATACACCATTCACTGCTTTTTCATTACACATTCAATTACTATTGTTGTGTGGTTTATAGTGGCCAATTAAACTCTCATAAACACATCAATTGGTATTTAATTTAATTTCATGGTAAAAATTTTAAATAATGAAAAATCCTGGAAGGTTTATCATGTTATTTTTTTGTCTCTTTTGTGAGTTTTGGTTATGAAGTCAAACACAAATCATCCAACCATCGATGGTAACCGAGGATTAATTTTGTGTTCCTGAATGAAAAAAAGGATGTATCCTTTTATAAACATAGTATAATACTGGTTATTATTGTTTAAATCAAATGATCATAATATCAATACACTTTATCTTGTAGCGATGATGGTTGAGCATTATGAGAATTCCTTTTTTTGATCATGCTTAATCAAATATATCAATTTTTTATTTATTGTATCACATTATTTTAAATGATTAAGGTTAAATAAAATTCCCCAAGTTTTCTAAATTAACACTCCAAATTTATTTTCATAATCAAAATAATGTTATAAAATTAATCTTCTAAGGATCCTTTGAGAGACGACATAGGGTTCTCAATATACTTTAGAAGTTATATTAAAAAACTAAACAACTAACATGATATGAACAACATAACGATAAAAATTTAGTGTCATTTTTAAGATGTTCAGAACATTTTTTTAGTATATTTAATTTTATTTATTTATTATCACATTTATTTATTATTACTTTAAATATCCCCTTCCTTTGTGATTGGTTTTTTTGGACATGTCTTTCTCTCTATATATATCTCTCTATATAAATCCATAATATATAAATATATTTTATTTTATCAATTCATTAATATTAATTTAATTTAAATTTTTATTATTTCAATTATAAAAATATAAAAATCAAATAAAATAACATACAAAAGATAAATCAAATTGGATATCATTATAGCACAAAAATATCTGATAAAGAAATACTGCTTAAATTTCACCCATAAATAGAAAAGAAACATCACTGAAAAATTGGTTTATATTGAGTAAGATAGTATTGTAGCATTGAATAACCCCTGGTATACTTTGTAGTGGTCCCAAAAAGGAAAAATTTAACCAAATAAACCCTTATAAATAATGGATACAAATAATCAAACATTAAAATAAATGACCCCCAGATGTGATGTACCAACTTGCATACATTAAATATCAAGAGAAAGCATCCATACTTGAGTTGAGATCAATTCTCATCAACCTCCTTCAAAAATTACATGGTCTTACTTAGGAGGACCCCGACAAACATCTTAAGGAATTTCACATAGTTTTCTCCTCCAGGAGACCCTAAATGATCACTCAGTACCTCATATAGATTCAAGCCTTCTCTTTCTCCCTCAATAGTGTTTCCAAATATTGGATATACTATATTCTTAACACAATTGGTGGATGGAAGGACAATACATGACTCTTTCTATTGAATTTCCATCCAACCTCCCTAATTTCATTGATGAGATAATAAACCTATGGAATTAGGAAATCACAAGAAGAGACCTTTATATGTATTGGGAGATACTACCCGTTGTGTTGCTTCACCTCATGCTTTTTTCAGAGACACGCTAATGGTTAGTGATTTTTTGCATATCCACAATAACGTGGACCCCCTAATGGTTCGCTCCATAACACACCCAAGACACGATGTTTCATGTCCCATCTTTTCACCAAGGTGTAGAGGGTAATAGATATGTAAGTCATAGGTTTGTGTAGTGAACCACCCTCATCCGAGCCGCAGGACGTTAAACTACCAATCACCATTATCCTCAACACATGACACTAAACTATGACCTCAACCCATGCCTCTCATGCGGGGTTCCGCCACCATGGTAATTCTACCCGACCACTGATCTCCATGGGAGTGAGATCATTTCTCACATGGAATGAGATACTCATTATTGGAGTGGTGACTATCCATGGGGAATGGGAAGCCACCCTAGTGTAAGACCCTAGTTTTTTTGTAGGAGGCAGCATCCCTGCACCTCCTTTCATCTTCGGTCCCGAGGACCATGGAGACTGGACACTAGACCCCTCCTTTCATTGGAATCAAATCCGTCTCCCACTGGGCATTATCACCACTAGGCTTGCATCCTGGAGTAAGTATCCATATTTCTCTCCCTAGACTGTGAACCACGCATAAGCCCCTATTTCAACTATTGACCATGAACACGCGTAAGCCATTATTTCCTCTTTGGGATGTGAATATGTGTAATCCACACTCCACTTCCCACGGATGCAGCTTTCGCGATGTGATCACCAGGCCTTTTCTGCCTCTTGTTTCTCACACTGATCATGACTCACATGGGCTTAGATTAAGCATCGACCATTACATCCTCTCTAGGAATCCTAGACAGTAATACCCAAACATATATGAACAACGAGGTCTTTGATCCTTGCCATGGAAAGGTATGTAGGAAGCCTTCGTAAGGTTCAATCCCAACAACCATTGGTTTCGACCCCCTTCAAGTTAGGTCACCAACACTCTGGGCAGCCTAGAGTATAATCCCCACACCATCCAAACTATGAGGACTTTGATCTTTTCCACAGCAGCTTACGTAGGATGCCTCCCTGTGTTTCAAGCCCACCACTGTCTATTGGTCCCGACCATCTTCACGTTGGTTCCAATACCATCCAAACTACAAGGACATTGATCCTTTCTATGGAAAGGTATGTAGAAATCCTCCATGTGGTTCAATCCCACCACCCACTGGTCACTCCGACCCCATTCACGTCAGTTCACAAACACCATGGGCTTCCTCAGAGAATAACCCCCAAATGCCCCCATGAACTATGAGTTCTTTGATCCTTTCCAAGGCAAGGTGCATAGGAAGCCTCCCTGAGGTTCAAGCCCAACATCTTTTCATTCTGACCCACTTCACATCAGTTCAACCCTACCCTTCATGATGTTAAATTGTGGACCCCGATCAATAGTAATTCATTGTTTCCCTAGTAAGCGGTAAGCCGTTGCACAAAAATCTGACCCTCAACTATGTGGTCTTTGATCTTTTCCATGGAAAGGTACATAGGAATCCTCCATGAGGTTCAAGCCCAACATGAAATAGTCTCAGCCACATCACGTCGGTCCACCCCCATCATTTAGGGCGTCAAACGTTATTCTACTATTTTTTAGCCATTCAGCGGCAAACCATTGTGAGCCTCTTTCAGCGGTAAGTCGTTGTCACTCCATTCAGCAGAAAGTCGTTGGAACTCCAACCAGGGAAAAACCACTTTCAAGATGAACTACATTCATCAAACTATGATGACTTTTATTCCCTGCCACAGGGATACATAGGAAGTCTCTTCGAGGCTCATGCCCAACTTCAGCGTCGCCCTTGCAACGGTCCAATTTCATTCCCTCTCCACTTCAATCATCCATCATTCATCCTGATTCTTATCTGGGCCACTACATCCACATGAAGTCATTCCATCTCATTCCCCATTCCCCTCACTAGTGACTGGGAAGTTGACCATACATTTTCCCCGACATCAGTGTTCCCTTCAGAGGGTTGCACCCTTCTGATCCACTCTAGTCAGTGTTTTGATCAGTTCGATCCATCTTTGCTAGATGATAAACATGCGGCATACCATATGTTAAAAATGGGAAGATGAGGAAAACATTAGATACATTCCCATGGAATATTATTCCCCATATATGATGAGGGATACCATGGGCTTCCACACCCTCAAGAATCCCTATAATAAGGGACAGAAGATAGACGCTCCATTGTACCAGTTCCAAGACATGCTAGTGATGCCCAATGTGACTACTCCCCTAACCAATGTGTAAGAACCTGAGATTTTATAAGATATATTCGTTTTAAATTCTTTCATATATTCTGTTTTATTCTACACCATGATTATCTTGCGCTATACGCAACACCGTATTAGATTGCATTATACGCAACACTAATCTTGGATCGTGTTACACACAATTTCAAGTTCGTTTTATTATAGTCATTCTACGCAACATTGAGTGTATATATATATATATATTCAATGTAGAAAAGAAATATGGTTGGATTCTGTTATATGAAACAATGAAGGATTCTTGCACAACATGCAAACCTGACTTGGCATGCATTACTCACAATCGCGACCTTCCTCGATAGCGTGTGTTGTACGCAATACCGGGTTTCACTAAACAACAATATATAGTAATAATATTTTTATGAACTAGATGTTATCAATATTAATAACTAAATTTTAAATTCTATAACATTATTATTCATCTTACACATTTTCTAGAACATGGTATAGGAACAAAATAAATTTTTCGGGTAAAATAAGTATTTTTAAAAAAATGCAGTTTTGCCGCCTTTTGATGGCGAACCAACATTAAATCAAGTTTTTGACATGTTTATAAGTTCAATTTGACAAAATAAAATTCTTCTTTGGAATAAGGAAATAAAAATTTACTTTGTATAAATTTTTCATATTATTCTGATAACTTTCATATTTTAATGAATAGTAAAAACACACTATATTTTAATTAAAAACAACTTGTTTCATCATAATAACTTATGTGGTTAAATTATAATATTGAATGATTTTAAAGTATAAATATAATATATTTTTACCATTTAATATAATTTATATCATTATTATTGAGTTTACATTGAATTCGTAGGATAAATAAATTCAATATTTTGCAATGTTTTACACAAAAACCCTTTTTCTTTCGACAACGGGATTAATTTTAATTTAAATTCTGCAACTTTTGAGTATTGAATTAGGAAAAATGGATTCCATATTTGTAATCAGTGGGTCCAAATTATATTAATAGACTACTTTTTATTTTTGGGCTTTATGAATAGTAACAACGGTAAAATTTTTTTACCATAGTAAAAGGTAAATTGGGTAATTATGGGTAAATATAACATTATAAAATTATCCTAATACTTTTATTAATACAATTGGATGATTATATTTCATCCTAAGTCATATTTTGGTCGAAATGGAATCCATTAGAACCCACGTGGATGTGATTAAGACCTTTAGTTTATTTTATTTAAAGGAATGTGAAATATGTCTCACTCAACTTTAATAATTAAAGTATTTTTAATATATGTTTATACAGAATATTAATTCCGTTATAAATACTCATTTGAAGGATAAATTTTTTTTATTTAACATGGTAATTTATTTTTAATTTTTAAGTGTTTTTTAATTACCGTATTATATTATACCTTAATGATGCAGAAATTATTTATTTAGTGAAAAATCAATAATAAAGTTTTTATTGAAATAGTAATACATATAAAAAGGGCCAAAAATCTTCAAAAAACATATTATTATTGTATATATAAACCCTAATCATCCAATGACCAAATTGGTGTCCATTTGGATCCTTATTAAGGCTATTATGATTCTTATATTATTTTATTTTAAATGATTCCAAAGTTGTCACCTTCATAATTTAATAAATAAAACACTTTAAATATTGCGATTTTAAAATGATAAATTCGAGTAAAATTATTATTGTCAATGGTAATAGATTTATATTCATCATAGAATTTTATTTTTAATTTTTATGCAACAAATAAGTATATTAAATAATTATACAAAAACATTGTAGTAATTATTTGATTAAGTGATAAACCAAATAAATGGTTTTAAAAATAATAACATAATTATTATATGAACTATTTAATGGGATCCACTATTTTTCTAGATATATATGACCTTTTATAAATATATTAAAGCTTTTATTTTGACCATATCATCTATATATAATTTATTTAAATTCAAACAAATGAATAGTGTCAAAATTTACACTATTGTTATTTTATAAAAATATCATATTATAAAATTGTTTAAAAATCACAAAAATATTTAAAAATTATAAATTTAAATTTATGTGGTCTAAAATGTTATAAAGAATCCAATTATGGAAAATTCACAACAAATAAGTAAATATTTGTTATAATTTAAAATTTAGAATTTTATTACCACAAATAAAATTAAATTGATTAAATAAGGATAAATCTAGTTGATAATGTTTAAAATAAATTCCTAACATGTATATATTTTTTTTGATGATGATATTAAAACCCTATATCATCTAAGCTTCGGATATGGGTCATTCTGGAAGTTTTTAAGTGGGGCTGAGATTTAATATAAACTAATATTTCTTATATTTCCGAAGGTGCCCCTCTCCTCCCTTATAAAAGGGCACCTCCTCCCTCTCCTCCTTACACCAATTTGAGCCTCCAAGCTCGGCCAATACCTGCCCATTTCACTTCCCCAGTTCCCTAGAAACATCCTAGAGGTCTTGGTCTTCTTCAAAGTCCAAATGTAGTTCCCTAAGATGCAGTCTCAAACAGGCGCTTCAAAGAAGAGGTAATGTCTATTACCAATTGTTTCAACTTTATTTCTTCTTCCACTTATTCTTCATTTGTTGTTTCATTATGAATTAATAACATCGGTATCACTAATATACTGATATTTTATTATAAGTATGAAACAACCATATTTCACCATCTATTCATCCTACGTAAAACGAAATCACCACGCGTGCGTACGTACGGAATACCGTCTCCACGCTGTGGTGAAATCTGTTTTTGCACAAACACCTTTCATGGATGGGTATAATGGTGTAAAGAATAACTATATATGGTTATTATAACATAATAATTATTCTTATATATAATACCATCCACTCCAATTCTATTGAATAATTATGGGAACGATATCATCGTTCATGCGTACATATAGACTACCATATCCACGACGCGATGAGATTCATTCTCCATGTTAACCATACATGAATGATCATAAAGATTATATAATGAATAATAATGAAATATATGAAATAATAATTCTTCTTGATTTATGTATATATATATATGTATGTCAACTATTTAGTTTCATTCAATTCAATAAGGAAACGAAAATAGCATTCATGCGTACAAACGTCCTACCGTCTCCGTGAACGGTGTATTTCATTCTTTTTTTCGATCTATAATTTATATATGTATATGATGAATATATATTATATATAATTCATGTTTTACATTTTGTAATTTTGTAAATCAGTATATAAGTAATAATATCAAGAACGAAAAGTAGAAACACATAAGATAAATGAAGTGATTTTACCCAAAACGCTGCATTAACATGGAATTTACAAAAGAACGGGTAATATTAAGTAATAAGTGAAACATATATGATATAATAACAATGAATATTCTTATTTAATAAGTCAATGAAAATATTTAAATCATTATATAGGAGGTTCTAATACGTACGAATCATATCAGACCTAAGGTAAGGGATAATTGTGCAAATCTCATTTTTATCCGAGATTGCTTATTCATAAGTGTTTACTGGGGTTATTGCTATCATCCAAGTCCATGTTTTATAAAAGTGTTTTTATGTATTTTTAAAGTCCTTTTTACCCATTTTTGACTTTTACAACATGGTATGTATGGAATGTTTCTTTTACGAGGTACTTTTTGGCTTTTCTGACAAAAGTACGAGAGGAATGTTTTTTTAACTTATACGGCATGAATGGATTTTTATGGTTTCATAAAGCCTTATTTTCATGAAGATTACTCTAAAATATTTCATGAAAATTTTCAACCAAATCCTTTTCTTTTAAAATTGAATGGCATTTTGTGAAAATAAAATGATTTTTAAGAAGAAAGGATATTTTCCTCAAGAATTCATTTCAAGTGATTTATCAAAACCATTTTCCATCTAAGATGAAATTATTACATATGTGTATGTTTCAAGTATAATGTATCTATGATTTACATGGTTTCACTTTTATTATGATGAAATATTCATTTTTTATATGGATTATGTGATGATGATATGATGTTTATGAAACCCATTTTATTCTTTGTGTTATGATGAATGTTTTAAGTTTATTTTGTGGAACAAGTAAAATGATTTCATTATGAGATAGGTGGAACCTATATCTACCTTCAATGTATTGGGTAATGATTTATATCTCATGAGATAGACATGTCTGGAATTGTAAGTTATTCCGGTTTAGTATTACAGGACTGGAACGAGGAGTGAACTCGATTCAAAAAGGGACTTTGTCCACTAAGATGGTCTGGGCAGTAATGCCTTGGCTACTATGGAAATCATTACATGTGCTTAATGGATGCCAAAATTACATGGTTTATTCCCATACTATTTTATCATGATTTATGTTCCATTATGATCTTTGACTTATGTACTTCCATGTTTTATGTTTTTTCTCAAGATTTTGATGTTTAAACATTATGTTCATGTTTTTAAAGTTCAAATGTATATGGTATGTTTTATTTTATCCATTCTTACCCTTAATGAGAATTTGAGCTCAATATTATTATGTTTTATTTTACCCCAGGATTAAAAGAAAGGTTTTAGGTAAGGAAACAAAAAGTGTAAGATCTTTATGGTAGATTTTGAAGATCGTTCACCACAATTAGATGATTACGCTCCAAGTTTCCAAAGACACTAAACTATTACGATCCTCGTGGGTCTATTTTTGTTATGTATTACGTATTCCACAAAAGCAATGTATTGTCAATGTACATCATGTTCTGGTTCTCTACAGTTAGTATCATAGGAAAGGTTTAGTCAACCTTTGTTAACTGGGATGCGTGAACTTTAGTGAGATCCCTAGAGATATTTCTAAGGTATGTCTAGGGATGTCCCGAAGGTTATGTATAAGTATAGGTTATAGTGCTATAATTATGTTAACGATCTTAGAATTAAACTGAAGATGATAGATATTGAAGTTACTCCCCCTTTATTAGGTTTTTTTACCTAGTATGATTTTTGTCTCTCACACTATTATTTTTGGGTTTTAGACGATGGTTGGAACCCGAAGGAACCGTGCTGATCAATGCAATGGACCATGAAATGATTGTCCTCCTGAACAAACAAATGTTATGAGCGATGGGGTGAAAAATCTTATTGCTATACTTACACAAGTTATGGATCATTCTGGACATCCAAATGAGCAGATAAGGGAAGATTATACTATTGATTCCTTCGTGAGGCAACGTCCCCCTTCATTGAGTGGGTCTTCTGATCCACTTGTTACTGAACAATGGATCAGTACCATTGAAAAGATATTTTCAGTTATTCAATGTTCTGAACATGATAAAGTCATCTTAGTGGTATATCATTTGGAAGTTGAATCTGATCAATGGTGGAATCTTATCATGAATACGAGGCCAAGAGATGAAATTGAGTCCATGGAATGGGATGAGTTAAAGAACTTATTTTTCAATAAGTACTTCCCTCATATTCTTCGAACAAAATGGAGAAGGAGTTTCTTGAACTAAAGCAAAAGGATGATGAATCTGTTGGTGCATACGAAGCAAATTCTACAAGGCTTGCAAGGTATGCATCTGGCTTTATCATCCAACCTGAAAGTAAAGTTGATCGATTCTTCAGTGGCAGAATAACAAATCTTCGAAGGGAATTAGCTATAAGAAACTTCAGTAGCTATGAAGAAATAGTGTGTTGTCTTATCAAGGTAGAAATGTAAGTTGGTGTTACTTATCCATCTCATGGTTTTGACAAGAAATGAAAGATGGAGTTCAAGGACAAATCTCATAATAATGGTTAAAAAAAGATTAATGTTTCCTTATGCTCAATGTGTGGAAATAAGCATGGGGGAGATTGTCTTTAAGGGACTAGAAAATGTTTTAATTGTGGAAACGAAGGTCATAGAGCAGTTGAGTGTTGAAGTAATGGAAAAAGGTTTGCTAATGATGTGAATAAATAAAAGACTGTAGAGAACGCACCACCAACACTTCAATGCTTCAAGTGCAAGGAAATGGAGCATTATGCTAATAAATGCCCCAATCCAAGGGTTAGTGATGATCGACATGAGCAACCACATAACGCAACGGACAAAGGGAAGTCACATGCGATCACTATTGGTGATGTTGAATATGAAAACGATGTGGTGTAATGATTAAGTGTTTATGTAATGGGATTCCAAATTAATGTTTTATATAGTATCATAGAATATTGTAATATTTATGTATTGGTCTATTGTGGTTTTCATTATTTTTATGGTACAGGTAACTATGAAAGGTGATTGAGATATTTTTGGAAAAAAGATGATATGCGCATAATGAAGGGATAAGGCGTAAATTTAATGTTTGATAGTATTCATGAGCTCAAGATTGATATAAGGAGAATGTTATATCATTGTTTGAGTATATTGAATATTTGGATTTTGGTATGTGGAAAGAGTTAAATTTTAACAACATTCATGTTTTCACTAAGGTTTAATGGGTATTCATTTTTAAAGAGAATACATGAATAAGGTATTCACATGATTGGAATGTGACCAACAAGATATATGGGGGATAAATGATGGTATTCACATACTGGGTTGATGACATTTCAAGTAATCATTTTCATTATACTATGTGCATGGACTGAAGTATTTTAGATAATGATTGGAATGTATTATGTTGGACAAAAGATAGTATTGTTTAAGGATAGAACTTTTTTCGATATTATTGATGGGATGTTATATTAATGTAGTTTTAGAAAAGGACATCCTACAAGATGGTCGATAGACCCTCGCGTCGGACAATGATGTGGGAATCGAACCCACAACCGAAGTGCGACTGACCTTTATCGCCTACCAATGCCTACAAGAAGTCCTTGTTTAGTAGAAACTAGTTTTATTATATTAAGCAGTATGATATATGAAGTATAAGTCCATTTTAGGAACCCTATGTGATTAATCTCACTATAGATGGACTTATGTATCTTTGATAACTTTTATAACCTTTTGTTTGAGATAGATGGAATGACCCATCATTCTATAACATGATCTGCTAACACTTCACGAATGACAAATTCAACATCATTTCTTTAAGAGATGAAGTGGAAATTGTCCAAAGAATGACCAACGGTGATACTGTACCAAAATCCCAAAAGTATTTCTTCTATTTCCAATTTCATCAACATTAGGGAAATGATCTTGAAAACCAAAAATGTTTTCCTATTGCTCTTATATCTGATGAATCATATGGTACCTTAGATCATAAAAAATTTATGGCTTTGTGATTGTTGGATTTTTCATAGCCATGTCCTCTACCACTCACCATCGGAACTTGATGGTTAGATTTTTTTCAATATCCATATTTTCACCAATGTTCTCCAATGTGGAAACCCAGTGATTAGTTAATTTTGGTAACCGTTATGTTTCATACTTTAGTTTTTAAAGTTAATTTTTGGTATTTCATTTTACGATGTGTGTTGCAATTAAAGAAACATTCAATTAGAAAACCATGTATAACCCCGACGAATTTCGAGGGCGAAATTCATTTTAAGGGGGGTAGAATGTAAAAACCAAAGATTTTATAAATTATATTTGTTTTAATTTCATTCATATCTTCTGTTGTAAGCTACACCATGATTATCTCGTGCTGTATGCAACACCGTATTATCCTGCAGTATACGCAACACTAATCTTGGATCGTGTTACACACAATTTCAAGTTCATTTTATAATAGTCATTCTATGAAACATTGAGTGTGTGTGTATATATATATATATATATTAAACATATAAAAGAAAAATTGTTGGATTCTGTTAAATGAAACAATGAAGGATTCTTTCACAACAGGCAACCCTGACTTGTCTTGCATTACACGCAATCACGACCTTCCTCGATAGCGTGTGTTGTACGCAATATCGAGCTTCAATAAACAACAATATATGGTTATAATATTATTATGAACTAGCCGTTATGAATATTATTAACTAAATTTTGAATTTTATAACATTATTATTCATATTACACATTTTCTAGAACATGGTATAAGAACAAAATAAATTTTTTGGGTAAAATAAGTATTTTTAAAAAAAATGCAGTTTTGCCGCCTTTTGATGGCACACCAACTTTAAATCTAGTTTTGACATTTTTATAAGTTCAATTTGATAAAATAAAAATCTTCTTTGGAATCAAGAAATAAAAATTTACTTTGGATAAATTTTTCATATTATTCTGATAACTTTCATATTTTAATGAATAGTAAAAACACGCTATATTTTAATTAAAAACAACTTTTTTCATCGTAATAAATTATGTGGTTAAATTATAATATTTAATGGTTTTAAAGTATAAATAGAATATATTATTACCATTTAATATAATTTATGTCATTATCATTGATTTTACATTGAATTCGCAGGATAAATAAATTCAATCTTTTGCAATGTTTTAAACAAAAACCCATTTTCTTTCGACAACGAGATTAATTTTAATTTAATTTCTTCAACTTCTTTGGATTGAATTTGGGAAAATGGATTCCATATTTGGAATCAGTGGGTCCAAATTATATTAATAGACTAATTTATATTTTTGGGCTCTATGAATAGTAACAACGGTAAATTTTATTTACCATAGTAAAAGGTAAATTGGGTAATTAAGGGTAAATATAATATTATAAAATTATCATAATACTTGTATTAATACAATTGGATGATTATATTTCATCATAAGTAATATTGTGGTCGAAATAAAATCCATTAGAACCAATTTAGAGGTGATTAAGACCATTAGTTTTTTTATTTAAAGGAAAGTGAAATATGTCCCACTCAACTTTAATAATTAAAGTATTTTTAATATAAGTTTATACAGAGTATAAATTCAGTTATAAATACTCATTTTAAAGATAAAATATTTATCTTTATCATTTTAATTTATTTGTAATTTTTACGAGTTATTTAATTACCTTATTATCTTATACATTAATGATGCAGAAATTATTTATTTAGTGAAAAATCAATAATATAGTTTTTATTGAAATAGTAATACATATAAAAAGACCCAAAAAACTTCAAAAAAAATATTATTATTGTATATATAAACCCTAACCATCCAAGGATAATATTGGTGACCATTTTTATCCTTATTAAGGTGATTAGGACACTTATATTATTTTATTTTCAAAGATGCCAAAGTTGTCACCTTCATAATTTAATAAATATAACAATTTAAATATTGCGATTTTAAGATGATAAAATCGAGTAAAATTATTATTGTAAAATTTAATAGATTTATCTTCAACATAAGATTTTATTTTTAATATTTATGCAAAAAATAAGTATATTAAATAATTATACATATATATTGTAGTAATTATTTTATTAAGAGATAAACCAAATAAATTGTTTTAAAAATAATAAAATAAATATTATATGAACAATTTACTGTTCTCCACTAATTTTCTAGATACATATGACCTTTTATGAATCTATTAAATCTTTTATTTTGAACATAGATTCTATATATATTTTATTTAAATTCAAATAAATGAATAGTGTCAAAATTGACGCTATTGTAATTTTATAAAAATAACATATTATAAAATTGTTTAAAAATCACAAAAATATTTAAAAATTATAAATTTATATTTATATGGTATAAAATGTTATAAATTATCCAATTATGGACAATTAACAACAAATAATTAATTATTTGTTATAATTTAAAATTTATAATGTTATTACCACAAATAAAATTAAATTGATTAAATAAGGATAAATCCAGTTGAAAATGTTTAAAATAAATCCCTAAGTTGACTAAATTTTATTTTTTGAGGATATTACAACCCTATATCATCTAATATTTGGATATGGGTCATTTTGGATGTTTGTATGTGGGGTTGGGATTTAATATAAACTAATATTTCTTATCATTCCAAAGGTGCCTCTCTCCTCCCTTATAAAAGGGAACCTCCTCCCTCTCCTCCTCACACCAATTTGAGTCTTCAGGCTCGACCAATACCTTCACATTTAACTTTCCCACTTCCCTAGAATTATCCTAGAGGTCCTGGTTATCTTCAATGACCAATTTTAGTGCCCTAAGAGAAGGTCTCAAGGAGGCGCTTCAAGGAAGAGGTAATGTCTGTTACCGATTATTTCAACATTATTTATTCATCCACTTATTCTTCATTAGTTGTTTCATTATGAATTAATAACATCAGTATAAATAATATACTGATATGTTATTATAATTATTAAGCAACCCTATTTCAGCATCTATCCATCCTACAAAAAACGAAATCACCACGCGTGCGTACGTACGGAATACCGTCTCCACGCCGTGGTGAAATCTGTTTTTCCACCAACACATTACATGGATGGGTATAATGTTGTAAAGAATAACTATATATTATTATTATAACATCATACTGATTCTGATATATTATACCATCCACTCCAATTCTATTCAATAATTATGGGAACGATATCATCACTCGTGCGTACATACGGACGACCGTCTCCACAACGCAATGAGATTCATTCTCCATGTTAACCATACATGAATGATCATAAAGTTTATATAATGAATAATAATGAAATATAAGAAATAATAATTCTACTTTATTTATGTATATATATATATATATTTATGTCATCTATTTAGTTTCATTAAATTCAATAAGGAAACGAAAACAGCGTTCATGCGTACGTATGAATTACCGTCTCCATGAACGGTGTATTTCATTCCATTTATCAATCTATAATATATATATTTATATGATCAATATATATTTTTTATAAATCATTTTTTACATTCATGAATTAATTAAATCATGATATAAGTAATAATATCAACAATGACAAGTCGAAACACATATGATAAATGAAATGAGTTTACCCAAAACACTTCTTTAACATGGAATTTAAAAAAGAACGGGTAATATAAAGTCATAAGTGAAACATATATGATATCATAACAATAAATATTATTCTGTAATAAGTCAATGACATTATTTAAATCATTATACAATATTTCATGACTATTTTCAAAAAAAATTCTTTTCTTTTATAATTGAATGGAATTTTGTGAAAAGAAACTAATTTTCATGAAGAAAGGATATTTTCCTCAAGAATTCATTTCAAGTGTTTTACCAATACCATTTTCCATCTAAGATGACATTATTTCATATGTGTATGTTTCATGTATAATGTCTCTATGATTTACATGGTTTCAATTTTATTATGATGAAATATCCATTTTTATATGGATTATGTGATGATGGGATGATGTTTATGAACCCCATTTTATTCTCTGGGTTATGATGATTGTTTTAAGTTTATTTTGTGGCTTAAGTAAGAATGGTTTCCTTATGAGATGGGTGGGACCTATATCTCCCTCCAACGTATTGGGTAAATATTTATATATCACGAGATATACATGGATGAAACGATAAGTTAATCAGGATCAGTATTACAGGACTGGAATGAGGAGTGAACTCGATTCAGAAAGATACTTTGTCCACTAAGATGGTCTTGGTAGCAATGCCTTGGCTACTATGGAAATTATTACATGTGCTTAATGGATTCCAAAATTACATGTTTTATTCCCATGCTATTTTATCATGAATTATGTTCCATTATGATCTATGCCTTATGTAAATCCATGTTTTATGTCGTTGCTCAAGATTTTGATGTTTAAACATTATGTTCTTGTTTTTGAAGTTAGAATGTATATGGTATGTTTTATTTTATCTATTCTTACCATTACTGAGGATTTGAGCTCACCCTTTTTATGTTTTATTTTCCCCAGGATTAAAAGAAAGGTTTTAGGTAAGGAAACAGAAAGTGTAAGATATTTATGGGAGATGTTGAATATCTTTCACCATGATTATGAGATTACATTCCATGTTTCCGAAGATAGTAAACTATTATGATCCTCGTGTGTCTGTTTTTCTTATGTATTGATTATTCTGCAAAAGTAATGTATTTTCCATATATGTCAAGCTTAGGGTCTCTACACAAAGGTTGTTTCCCTGACCAGACCCCTTGAAATTTACCGATAGAAGCATTGTAATTAACTAGTTTCCATGATGATATGGAGCTAGGAAGAGTCTCATGAACAACATATTAGATCTCTAAGAGATACGCAGACTAGGTGACAAGTTATGAGGAGGAATCCATGGAAAGAAGAACCGACATCCCATCATCCCATTTCAATCAAGGAGAAAACATCATAGAAAATGTGACAGATCTCTCTTGCCTTTGGAAAGCGGGAATGCGGGAAAAAATCTGTGCATCCTCCATAGAAGGATGTGCGTGCCCCAGTGAAAGTTTTGAAAATGGGAATGGTGAAACCGATATGAATTTATTCTCCTCAACATGGATATTAGTAGTGTTTGAGGCATCATGGGATTGACACGTCACCAGATCTAGCTATCTGGTGTCGGGTCCCACTAAGAAAATTGTGGGCTTTATGTGAAACTCCCAAGAATTTGGGGCAGTAGAACACTGGACATCCCGTTATGTGACGTTGTCAGCATGGATCCCTCTTATCAGCCATGGAAGATGGTTTGGAGCTGGGGCATTGGTCGTGGATTCCATTTTCTTTCAGCACTGATGAATTAATCTCCCTACTCTCAGGAATCAAGTTGCTGCTCCAGGGACGCTATCACCACCTTCCCATCGACGCAGGGGCAGGGGCATTGCCCACATGGCCGTCACATGGCTTCACTTATTCTACGACGTTATCTACATCTATGATGATCCGGAGACCATGCCCCACCACCCCATCTGAGTACATCCAATGGAGGGTGATCAATGACCTCATGCACTGTTAAAAGGAGGATGGGGTTATCACTATGTAGGATATGGCCCACCAGGACATTGAGGCGTATGTGCCTCACCTTCAACACCACCCCGAGGGCCACACAAGGAGCCATTGCTCCCCACCCTAACAAAAAACCATTTCGGGAGCCTGTCCCCAGAGCGCTTTGATGACTCCATGCCTTATGCTGATGAGGTAGGTGACATCCAACCCAGCCCGGTCAGAGTCCCATTTCAAGGGCTTCCAATGAGGGCTCTCATGCGGCCGTGTCAGCACCGCCACCTGATCATTTTGGAGGAGGAGCAGGTATGCTATGTAACTTAACCACTGGCCCTAGTTCATCCGACCCAATGCTAGCATCAAATACAAGCTAAGGAGGACACCCGCCACGGGGCGTCACCGTCGGCAGCTATTGTGGCCCAAGCCACTACTAACGCATATCATCCGTATCATGCATACACTGAGAAGGGGAACTTATCCGCCCGACCGAGATCGAGGCCCCAACCACCCCACAGGAAGGCTGGGTCTACTCTCTAGGTCATTAGAACAAGTATTGGCCGTCACGTGCTGACCCGAAGCGATTCCACCTAATATGGAGGTCATCCCCATATCACTGCCATGGGTAGCGCGGGCGACCCCCGCATCGAGGCTTGACATGGAGGTTCACCCCATGCCACCCCTAATCTGAATGAAGGTCTCCCCCGCAATTATGATACTCGACATTGAATCCTCTCATGTGCCCATTACACTAGTTGTTGAGTCATTCTTCATGCCCCCGACCACTGGTGTAGGGACATTTCCCATCAGGTCTATCTTCAATGTGGGGATCCTCAACATGTCCTCTCAGAAGCTCGTGAAGGTCCTCCTCCCGACATCAACAAGAGGGGTGATGGGAAGCCTCACTCCACCTACAACCAGTATGGAGGTCCTACCCGTGTACAGCTAGTCTGGTACAAGGAATGTCCACATACATAGGTCTCTAGGGAAAACAAGCGTGGAGGTCCCCCAATGTTTCTACTAGTTTCAGTGGAGGTATTTCGCACTACATTGCTACCCATGGAGGTCCTCCCCATTCCCATTTGACATTTTTATTGGTGCTCCCCGCACCTCGAATTTCTTGGGTGGAATCCCTCTCCTCCCCAGCACGAGTGTAGCAGAAGGACCTCACGTCAGAAATCTGCCATGTCCCGAAGAGCCATCCAGGGGCAGGAAGTCATGTTTTCGCCGCCTTAATAAGAATTCTGGGAAGATCCAAATAAGGATAAAACTAGTCCGCTTCTCAGACTCTGATTTGGAGTACAACATAGTGATGGAACCCTCCCATCACTCATCCGATTAAAGGGATGGGGTAGGGGGAAAGAGAATCATTCTTTTACTCCCATAATGTGAGGTCCACAATACTCTTGACTCCATTCGTAGGTATAATCAGGAGGATGAAAATCTTGCAACCTCATAGGTTACGGTCATGCAATTTCCACATTGTCACCAGAAGTGATCTCTAAATCGACAAGAGATCACATAGAACTATTCTGGGGACTGATGGAGAGCGACCTTTATCACAACCTATCACTAGTATCCCTAGCCCCTGAGCCAGGAACTGCAGTCGTCAACCCATCATATCGCGATGTGGCAGCCTGGTTGTTACACTCTTTAGAGGAAAGCCTGAGATTCTGAGGCCAGTCACCCCGTTTGATTTACTCTCCACCAACCAACCTGTTATCCCAACAGTCTGCCTAAGTACCGCTACAAGTTCCTCAACCACCCTCGGTTGACGAATGAGGAAGTCAAGGGCCATACCTTGAATCTGATATGAGGAGCTTATGGAACATCCTCACAGAGGACCAGGTCCTTGAGAAGTTCTGGCCAGTGGCAGCACCGAATTTCTGCATACCGGAATCCCTCACCCTAGAGGAGGTTGAATGTTTCCGCCACACCCTCTGGGAGACACACATTCACCTTTTTTATCAACAAGTGGTTTATCCCAGGATCCAAGCACATTTCAATAAAATTGGAGAGAAATTCCCTCTAGTCGATCTTTTTATGCTCCCTGTGGCCCAGCGCCCCGAGTCACCAGGTCGTCGTAAGGTCCTCCAAGAGAAATGCATTCAGAGTTCCAAGATACTCTACATGATCATCAAGGAGGCTTCCCCCCATGAACTAGTTCGTGTGTAGGGGCAGTATTCTACCCTCCTCTTCAGTCTTATCTAGAGGAATCCTAAATCCCTTAACAATATCAAGGATTGCCCCCAGGAAGTGTCACGTGCAATATGGCTGACATAGGGGATGAGAAGGATGAGATGGAGCTTCTCGTTGGAGACATACCCCCCAAGGGTGTTCCATCAATAGTGGACCCATCATGATGGATTATGTATTAGTAGAGGAATGTACTTGGTCTCCCTCTGCCCAGTTAGGCAGTGGTACACATCCGGAATTCCAGAAAGAGAATAGAGCATGTCGGAGCTTCCAAACACTCTTACCCGTCCGCCTCAGTGCAGAAGACGGAGGAAGCCCCTGAGAAGGCCACGTTGTCCCAAAAACTTGATGAGTAGCATAGGTTGGTCGAAAAACTCTTGGATGAACGTGTTCCAGAGAGACAACCTGACTACAACAATCTTAGGCCAGTACAGAAGGGGCAGGAACAACTCCACCTCCCTGAGCTGCCTCCAAGAAACCCTGATCATGATGCTCTCACGGACAAGGTCGAAGCTGGAGCTCATGGATAGAGGTAATGTTATGTCTCTCTAAACCCTCCCAAATGGCATGACAATCTGAGGAACCCAACTCGGGCTCCCCCTGCTGCCCCAAGTGTCATGCCGCCATCCGCTCCATGAGCCGCTGAGCTTATTTACCATGTCGAAGCACCCGCCAATGTGCTCGTAGTTAGGGATCCCTATCAAGATAGGGACCACCGACCAGATGATCAAATGGTGGCACGCATTGCTCACTATGAGGCATTGGAAACATGGCAGGGGGAAATCCCACCTGATGTCAAGCCATATCCAGCATGGGTGGATGATATAATGACACCTATGGGTTTCGGGAATCCCACATTCTCCCCCTTTAATGGGACATTGGACCCACCACTACACCTAGCCCACATCAACTCAATGTGTGGGCCCATGTTACGGACTCAAGTACAGTAGGAGGCTTCCAAGCTTTGTAGTTTTTTTTAGACATTGGAGGTGTCGACATTCATCTGTACAACCAGCTCCCTATCATATCCGTAACCAGCTAGGACGACCTTAATAGGAAATTCCTCTACTAGTTCAGCTCTACCACAAAGAAAACCAACATTACAAACCTCTTCAAGTGAAAACAAAGTCTTGATGCGCGAGTCACAGAGTTTATCGCCCGGTGGAAGGGGATCACATACTCCCTTGACATTACACTAACTGAGGAGAAATAAATGACGATGTGTGTAGGGAGTGTCAAAACTAAACAGTTTCCCTCTTTGATCACTCAGAACTACCCTGGAGGGTTTTGATACTTTTTTGATAATGCCCAGCGCCCGGGGGAAGCTCTGCAACAGGCTGGCTAGGCACATCTGGTGCCTCCCGCAAATCCCGCTAGAAGGGATGTCAGAGCCGAGTCCATCGCAGTGGCCTTAATAGAGGTCCATAGATAGCTGGAGTTATTACCAGTGAAGCCACATATACAACCTCATAGAGGCCCGCCACCATAGGCGCAACCCTCATCCCTGCATCTTTCTACTCATAATCGGCAGGTGCCCCCGCGTAATGTTCCGCCACCGCCAAGGCGGGACAATCAGGGTCCACCTCCTCGACATGCTCATCCGGCTCCTCATCCGGCCTAGGCCCCAAGGCCCCCCTCCTGGAAAAAACAAACCAGACCATCTCGTTCAATGCAAATCAAGTTCCCTGCTGTTTCAGAAGTTCCTTGTTACAAGGGATTGTGTGTTTTCCTATGTTCAGAAGGCCATAGGAGGCGAACCTCAATGATCATACCAACTACTACCCCTATAATCAGATACCAGGGCACACAATCAAGCAGTGCTATGTGTTTAAACACTGGAATAATGACCAAGTCAATAAAAAGGTAGTCAGGCTAGGCCCGACCTCGACATACGTGGCAGGTGTCTTCGTAAGGCCAGATAGAGAAAGGGATGATGATGCCGAGTGGCAGCAAGTTTCTAATTTCGAGTCGTAGAAGTGTGACCAATGGATGGCTGCCAAAATTCATGCTCGTGTCCATTGTATCATTCGTGCATGCCTGAATTAGATGGAGCCTTCAGAATCCATAACCACAACTTTTTCATCATCATCTCAGCTAACTTCTTCCTAGAAGAGAATGAATCAGTGGTGCAAGAGAAAGCAGTGTGCCCCGCCAATGCAATCATCATCCCGCACTCTCGAGGACTTAATGACCCATGATATTGGCACTCCGCCTAGAATCTACCCAGTGATGGATGCCTCTTCACTTTATAGTCAAGGGTATGTATCAGTTAATACCATGGAGTTGGTAAACCCCTACCAGATTCCCAATGACGGGGAGCGCTTGACGAAAATCCCCAACATCCCCAGATGAGACCAACATCGGTGGATCAATGGCCGTATGTGTCGTCAAGGAACATTACTTGGAACCTCCATCCAGGACGTTCATACCACTGAAACCAGAAAACAGGCCCAACACAAAGCTCAGAGCACATAGCCTCTTCATCTGGTGCTGTCGAGCCCGCCTCCACCGCCATTTGTGCTATTTGATTAGGCAGACCTACCTCGACCATGTCGTGACCAGCCTCACCCTACTAGAGGCCAATCTCAGTCTTCTGGTGCTCATCAGGGAGCTACTCTATGGGCTTTGACTAGTGAACAGTGGGACATGCCTAGCACCAGCAAGCTGCCGGTCCAACCGGTAGGGCCCGCCATGCCTATTATCACAGAGCGGCCTCCTGTAAGAAGAAGTCCACTTCGGGCACAGAAATATGATGTCCCCATGCACATTGTCCATATCCTAGTGAGTCTTTAAATTCTCGAGGACCTTCGCCTGTCTTCAGAAATGTGTGAGGCCCTCGCTGAGGCTTTATGTTTCCCCCTCTAGTTTTAGACGGATGTAGCAGCTGCAGACGCTTTTCATGATGAAGCGTTTGAGAATACTAAATGTCAGGAAATCATTTCATTCTCTAGAGTGGATGAAGGATCTCTCATGTAGGGGAATATCCTCCCAATTTAAATAAAATTACAATTAAACTGCATGGACGTTCTTCGCTGTCTTGTTGACAACGACTCTGGGATTAACCTTATCCCAACACAAAAGCTACTAAAACTATGTTTATCCGAAGATGAATTAACTCCCTATGATTTATGAATCCAGGGATATGATAGGACAGAGCATACCCTAGTTTTTAACATCTGTTTGAAGACCCAGTTCGGCGGCCTAGTTTCCAACACCGATTTTATGGTTGTCTCACTATACACCTCATAAAATGCATTGATGGGAAGACCATGGTTCCACCTACATGTGGCGGTCCCCTAATCGTAGCACCCGTTCCTCATAAACTACCTTAATGGTTGTGTAGGAGTAATCCAAGGAGATGCATATCCTTTCTCCTCTTGTATATCACGCTACCTGGATGCCAACTATTACAAGATTAAGGATAAGCAGATTCGGGCTAGTGAGGTCAAACCCGTCACGGTTTCAACGGACCCCTGGGTAGGTCTGGATGACTTATACATCTTCCTGATCCATCGATTGGATTTCACTACCCCAGAAATGGGGAAATGTTGTTTTGTATCCAGTACAATAGCGAAACATATTCCCAATTCCAAGGGATGATGGAAGATCACCTCGTACTCTTACACAATTCAGGCTCTGGTGATCCCGGAGCATTCTACCCTTGTACGGTATCAGGATGTCCACCCCATGGCAACAACAGTACATCATACATGTCTTTTTAGCTGGGATGTAATTAACTGGATCAAGATGATGCACCAATATTGCTTTGATATCATCAAAGGTGGCCCCTTGGGCTGAAGACCAGATGAGATTAGATCGACTGCCTTCATTGTTATGGTTTCAGTAGCCCGTGAATCTCCTGATATGTTGTCCTCTAATGCCCAGGATGGTACCAGCCTCCTGTCAGGATCTGCCTACCCAGAGGAAGCTTCTCCCACTGGGTATCCCTCCTCTGCATGTGAAGAAGAGGATTTGGAGGATGATCCCCCCACCTTTGAAGAGGGCATCTCCGTGAAGGTCGATTAACTGGTACATGTGAACCTTGGTAGCGAGGTAGGCCCGAGACCCATATTGATTAGTACTAACATGTCCATTGAGGTGCAACATCGGTACATAGGGTTCCTATAGTAGTATCATGATATATTCTCCAGAATTTATGACCAGATGCCAGGACTAGATCTTAAGGTAGCCATCCACCATCTCAGTCTACCTGAAAATCATTGCGAGTTCATGAAACCTCCAAAAAAGGTTCACCCATCTCATGGTGCCATGGTCGAGGCCTCATTTGACAAGATCATCAGATCCAAATTCCTCATGGAGGTCTAGTACCCAAAGTGGATAGCTAACATTATTCTAGTCAGGAAGAAGAACAGATAGATTAGAGTCTGCATCGACTACTGAGATCCCAACTATCACTGTCCGAAAGACGATTTTCCCCTTCCCGTGACAGAATTGTCGATCGATGCTACAGCTGGGATCCAAGCCCTCTTATTCATTTATGGTTACTACGGACACAACCAGATCTGAATGTCCCCCGAGGATGAGGAGTCCACAACCTTCAGGGCACCCCAATGTACTTTTTGTTTCCAGTTTATGCCTTTCAGCTTAAATAATGTAGGTGCCACCAATTAGTGGCCCATGCACCGCACATTGAAGCCAATACTCAGAACATTGGTGGAATTATATTTGGATGATATGGTGGTCAAATCTTTCCAGTGCGAGGACCATCTCAAGTACCGTGAGAATGTGTTCGGCCTCCTCCGTTTCGGCCACCTGATGATGAACCCGTTGATGTGTGACTTTGGGGTCACCTCTGAGAAGTTTCATAGCTTTTTTGTCATGTACCAGGGCATCAAAATTAATGCAGAGAAGATTATTTCCATCATACAGATGCCCCCCATGTAATATCGGGAAGCATCGAGGATTCCAAGGCCACTTAGCCTATATACACTGATTCATTGTGAATCTGGCCGACAAGTGTAACCCCATTTCTCAGATCATGAAGAAAGGCTTTTCCTACGAATGGGACAATGAGTGATAGACCGCGTTCAAAGATATCAAGCCGTACCTGGTCCATCCCCTAGTCCAAATGACACCCATCTGTAGAAAGACACTGATCCTGTATGTGACTACATTGGAACGATCTCTCGACACCCTCCTCACCCAGAAGAACAATGAGGGGCCGGAAGAAAAAATCTCTACTACCTCAACTACATGCTCCTCGATACGGAGACCAGATACTCCTCCATCGAAAAGAGCTGCCTTGTGCTAGTATTCACAGTACAAAAAATGAGAAACTACTTGAAACAACACAAGGTACAACTGGTGTCTCGAGTAGACCCACTGAAGTACATTATGAACTACCCCATGTTGATCATCCCTCTAGCATGGTGTGTAGTAATCCTCCAAAAGATTGACCTCAAGTTCGTACCTCAAAAATATATTAAAGGGAATGCATTGGTGGAGTTCCTCGATTCCCATATGGCTCCTGCTGACTAGTCCCTAGAACTAGATTTTCCCGATGAGGTAATCCTCATGGTAGATCATTCCATCCCTTTTTGGAAAATGAACTTTGATTGTGCTTCACGAAGCCCCAATGACAGGAGACTAAATGATCCCAGTTTCAATAGGGTAGGCCTAGGTATTGACTTTATTACCCCAACCCAAGCCATCACACCATACTCATTCCTGTTGTCAGAAGCCTTCACCAACAATGACGCAGAGTATCAGTCTCTTACCACTGGCCTCGAGAAAGCCCAAGAGATCCAGGCGCCCCATTTTCATGTGAAAGGGGATTCCTAGCTAGTCATCAATAAAATCAATAGTAACAATGTTGTCAAACATCTAAAGACTATACCATTGTTGGAGTGCACCCTTTAGCTAATGGTCCAGTTTCCGTCATGACTGGAAGTTACTCATGTCCCTCGATCTCAGATAGGTCGAGCTGATTCCCTGGCTGGCCTAGCTGCATCACTTGCAGAACCCGAGTAGGATGATCTGATTATACACATGGTACATCAGAGAATCATTGCTCCCCTCACCCCAGATGACGAATATGGACTACGAGTAAGCCATATTACCACCAAGGCCTCCACATCAGGACCCCAGGGTTCCTCAGATGTAGTGGTTGAAGCGTCCACCGACTAGAGATCCCCTTCATCAAGTATCTCCAAAATGGTTAACTCCTGGCTGATCGGGCCGAGCGAAAGCATGTTCGACATCGCACATTGTAGTTTACACTCCAAAGTGGTCCCAGTCTTGAGTAGATCATCAACATGCACAGGTTTGATGGTTTTATCTTATATTTCATCTAAGGAGTCAAGATTTATCATGTCATGTAATAGGCTCATGCTGGTTCCTGTGGGGCTCAACAGACTGGGACGAAGCTGTCCCATTAGATCCGGAAAGTGGGGTACTTCAGGCCCTCCATGATCTATGATTTCATTGCGTTCGCCAAGATATGTCATGCATGCCAAATTCATGCTAATTTCATATATCGGCTGTCAAAACCTCTCCACTCCACCAATCACTCTTGGTCATTTGTGGGGTGGGGAGTCGATGTCGTGGGACCGTATCCACCAGTGAAAACTTGTTAGTGCAAGTTCATCCTGACCACCAGAGATTTCTTTTCTATGTGGGAAGAAGTAGTTCTGCTCTAGGAGGTCAAGGCCCGTTCTATCGTCAAATTCGTAAGCTCCAATATCATCTACCTGTTTGGAGTCCCTCACACCATCCTCACCGATAACGGCACCAACTTCTATTCAGTAGTTTTGAAGATGTTTTACGCCAAGTACAAAATCCATTATAACCATTCCTCCCTCTACCATACACAAGAAAATGGGTATATCGAGGCATTCATCATTACCCTCTCTAACATCTTTTAGAAAATGGTGGGTCAAAACAAGAAGAGTTGGCTGTAGAATCTCCCCAATGCTCTCTGGGCTTATCGGATGACGACTCATAATTCCACACAGGTGACCCCATATTCCCTTGTGTATAGAGCTGAGGCCGTCCTTCCCATTGAGATCCAACTTCCTTCATTAAGCACTGCGGTCTATGACCAAAATGTGCTAGATAAGGTAACCAAAATTCGTCAGGATGAATTGGAAGCAATCGACGAGAATAGGCTCCGTGCCCTGCACAATCTGGAAAGGCATCAGAATAAGATATCTATATCCTTCAGTAAGAAGTTTATCCTCCGCTCTTTCCTTCAAGGAGACTTGGTATTGGATGTCCAGACACCAATGATCCCTGGTATGAAACCACCCAAGATGGAGCCCAAATGGGAAGGACCTTACATAATTCGCAGGCTTTAACCCAATGGTGCAGACTCCCAGGTGACCATGGTTGGTGAGCATATAAATCCTCCCACCAATTCCATGTTCCTCAAGAAATACATTTCCTGAGCCAATTGGTCTTGCAAGACCATAAACTGGATGGTCCTGAATGACCCGAAACATCATGATGGTCGTCCATGACCCTAAACTACGAGGTTCGGCCTGACCGTAAACTACATGATGGTCCCACATGACCCTAAACTACTTCATCCCGCATGAAGATAAATTGTATGTCGTATAGCAAGGCATTAAAATCCACCATTAAAACTACGTGTGACTTGATTCCCATCTTCATGGGATACGTTGGAACGCTCAAGCATTTCATCTTGAGCCCACCCCCATAATCATCTCTTTTTCTATCCCCCCTAGCTATAGTTCTCTCGGATGATCCCTTCATGATATGTTGTAGGATTACTTATCCACACACATGCTATGATTATAATGGTCACACCATGTGCTCGCTCCCCGTTCGTCTATCCTCCCAAATCCTCACCTTATGATCTTAA
Source organism: Viscum album (assembly GCA_963277665.1). Classification (NCBI taxonomy): domain Eukaryota; kingdom Viridiplantae; phylum Streptophyta; class Magnoliopsida; order Santalales; family Viscaceae; genus Viscum; species Viscum album. The sequence goes on along the minus strand of OY728125.1, from coordinate 1,739,815,497 downwards.
AGTGCATGGCCTTCAAGAACATCATACGGCTCGATTCCCATCTACATGGGATATGTAAGAAATTTTGGAAATTTCATTTATTGGCCCAACCCAAATTCGAGAATATCCCTGCGGGTCAAGAAATATGGTGTGGTGTAGGTTTTTTCCTCAATAAACGTCGAGATCATCTCGATTCCTCCACGCCTCCCACTCCCCAGAGTTGTCCGCCACTTTCACCGCCCTACTTGAAATTAAAATGTATGGGTACATCTATGCTTCACCCACTCCTTTGATTGGGACTCCATCATCCTTACGATCTATAAGGGCCCCCGAATGGCATGGATACTATGCTCAAGGGCTCCCCTACAACTTCGGGCCAACACCCTCGATGATGTTGATCATAAAATTGATACTAGCCCCACATTGTGAAAATGGTCAGTGGTCTATCATCATTTTGTTGTTCCCATTCCAAGTAACTATAAGGATGTTGTGTATTGAACATGGTCAACAGATATCCTTTGTTGTCATGACCACCCCATGATGTCAGAAACATCGAGTGCAGTGGTTCATTCTTCCCCATTGTATATCAAAGAGACAAACTCCCCTGAGGTGATGCCAGCATGTAGACCCCTATATGGTAGGAAGAGCCATGTCCGGACCCTTGTTTCCCACACCGAGCACTTCTCACGTGTGCTTAGGAGCTGTGTTGAGTCGATAATCGCACAAGAGTTCAAATGGATACCATTGGTCGGGACACCCAGCCTCAGGCGCCTTGGCCTTTTCCAGCCCCTTGGCCCTTTGTGTCCCTTGGCCCATTTTCTCATTTAGGGTTGTGTAATGTGGAGCGAACATATGTCCTCATTCACGTCGTGATATTTATTCATGTCACAGATATACCCTTGAGACATCCATCCCGTCATTTTTCATCCACACTGGGAGCACAAGCCTTGCCGTGCTTCGCGTGCCCAGTTTCTGGCCTCAGTCCCAAGTCTTAACTCTTAATGTATTGTACGGTGTGGTATGGGGTTATGTCCTCGTTCAAATCATGTTACTCGCCATGCCATACACCTCCCTTGTTTGGGGAACCTTACCCCTTTGTGCGTCAATTCCAAAACTACATGTGGCTTGATTCCTATCCTCATGGGATATGTAGGACAGCCTGAGCATCTCGTCTTCATGTTCATCCCCATCATGGCCCCTTGGCCCTCATTCCCAAGATAGAGTAATGTATGGTGTGGTTTGGGATTATGTCCTCATTCACGTTGGGTTATTCTCTACATTGTATGCCTCCTGTATGTGGGGTATCTTACACATTTGAATCCTTACAGTATGAAGATAAACTGTACATTACCCACTTTAAAAACAATGTATGGCTTGATTCCCTTCCGCATGGGATACGTAGGACCACCCAAATGTTTACACTTCGGGTCCAGCCCTATCTCCCTGAATTCTACATTCCACATTGCCCCTGGCCTACACTTTCCCAGGGAGGGGATTATATGATGTGGTATGGGACTGTGTCCTCATTCACATCGGGTTTTTAATGACCACAGCACATACCTGTCCCTCCTCAGAGTTTTCTATACCCGTATTCTATACTCATCCCTTCATGTTGGTTACTCTCAAGTTGAGCACCCTCATCGACCCCCTTCGTTGATTCACCAATCTATCTCACAGTTCTCTAGTTCAGCGTTTGGAGTGTCAGATTTTATGTGGACATGCTTTCACCCATTTTTTAGGATTTTTGTTCCCCTTTATTTGGGATTCCATAATCTTCCACACCCGATGGGACCCCCAAATGGAATAGATTCTAGGCATAAGGGCTCTCCTATCATTCTTGTCCTACTTCCTCGAGGGTTTCAGACAAAAAATCAATACAAGTCATGAATTTTGAATATAGTCAGTGACTAATGATCATTTTTTTGTCCACATTACAGGCTAACACGATATGAATGCTATGTTTCGAGAATGGTCAATAGTCATCCTCCATCATCATGCCATCCCATTTAAGCCTTGAATGTTGTTTGCATGATCCATATCATTTTCCACCCCATCATGTCCAAGTGGAAATTTGACACTCCGGACACTATCCCTTAGAGCACATTTTCATGTCAAGAGGACAATGCTGTGATAAAGGCATCATTTGAGGCTCCCCACCGACTTCCGTTCTCCATGGTCTGAGCTCTAAGACCATAAACTGAGATCTCTTTTAGAACTAAGTGTGGCTTGATTCTCAACCTCATGGGATACGTAGGAACACCCAGACGTCTTACATTTGGGTCTAGCATAAGTGGGAGCTACTTTCTCCTGCCCCTTATTCTCTTACCTATATATTGGCCTTTTGGCATGAGGTTTATTTCTTGGAATCGCCTATGGTGTGTTATGGTATTATGTCCTCATTCACGTAGGGAATGGTTTATTTCACATTCAAATCCACCCTTTAGCCTCATATCTACTACATCTATGCCTCATGAAATTAAAATGCATGTCTGGTCCCATCACATGACCCTAAACGGTGAGATTATCATCATAGTCGCAGGATGAAAAATGGAACTGCATCGTGATGTGTTCACTCAATGATCAAACAAGACACATCAGATACCACTTATTTTGGTGTGAGGGCCACACACGCACACCCCTTTTATCCATAGCACTAAGACCTTACCGTTCATCCTCTTATAACAATGTATGGCTTGATTCCCATCCTTATGGGATACATAGAGACACCCTGGAATTTCTCCTCGGGTCCTGCCCTAGGGATCATCAATCCTATTCCTCCTCATTTCTAGCCCTCTAGTCTGACCCCTTATGTGGAACCATGTAACTGTAGTTCTACCCTGACCAAGTTCAGGATGCCCCATGATGACATTGGGATGTGATGGATCCCTCGCCATAGATGTCCTTTCTAAAAGAAGTAATGATCAATGGTTACACTAATGCGCCCTCTAATGTGCTTTCACCACGGTGGAATAATTTCAAGAGTGTTGGATTTTGTTCTAACAAACCATCACTCCACATTCCATGCTTTGCATGCCCCTTATTCGGACCCCGCCCCCTTTCACATCGAAATGGACCCTTAATAGTATGGTTTCTCGGACTAAGGATTTCCTACTTTCCTCAACCAACGTTTCGGAAGACTAATGGGTGACATTCTGAGTCAGGCGCCATGTTTCGAACACAGTCAGTGGCCGACCCTCGTTTTCATCCCCATTTTAGGCTAATACATTATGGATACTGCGTTTTGAACATGTTCAGAAGTTATCCTTTATTATCATGCCCCCTGCAGTGTTCCTAATCTGGGGTATTGTGATTTACATTTTCCAATCCACTACGTTTGGATTGATTCTAATGCCCTGGGCATTACCCTACTAGTACACTAGAGCACACAAGGAAGATGATATGTCGATTGTTTTGAGGCCCTCTTCCTTATTCAGACCACCCTCTTCTCTTCTCAGGAATCCGGATTGGCTATTAAAATCTCAAAAGCCCAAAGCTTGATTGATGGTTCCATGATCGATTGAAGTAATAGTATAAACATCCCTTGTTTCTCACATTAGGTGTGACCCACATGAGCATAGGAATGGATTGATATTATTTTAGTATTGTGGTTGAATGAATTAAAACAAATGAATAAGTAAATAAATTTATCCATACATGCAGTCCAGAATAAGAATTAGTAAGAAGAAATGAGTTTATGAGTTCGGCCAAAACAGGGCCCTTATGGGTCACCTTTATGGATGGATCATTCTAGTGGCACTACCTTTTGGATGGTGACCTACAGGATTATATCCCATGTCTCGGAGGACTCTCTCTTCATCAGCAACCACAGAGTGCAGTCCAATAACCCTAGCCCATGATCGTACCAGTTCAGTTTGATGTCTTGTTATTGAGTGACATGCTTCCACTAGTTGCTCTTGGGAATCTGCCAGCTGGGACCTCAACTTCTCCAGTAGTTTAAAAGAGTTATCAATGAATATATCATTTTCCTTCACCTGTTTTCAAGGCGTTGGGCCTCTACTTCTGACTTTATAAACACTTGGATACTCCCTGACCCCTCTTGACACAGGGCAACATTGGCTGCTATCGTGCAGCTTCTCGGCCGTGTAGTCACGGAACGTCTAATGAAGGCATTGAGAACCCACCACTCTAGCATAGAGAATGTGCAGCCATGTGTGGAGTGATCCCATCCTCTTTAGCCATTACGTATAAGGATGACTGCGAATTCGCTTGATGCACTTCCTTCCTTTGTGTTGCATCATCCAGCTCTCCACGGCTGCCTCCGAGTATAAATCATAAATCTCTTTGGGATCTATGGGCCGATAGTCAGGGAATGTATCCAACATGCTAGCAGCAAGGTCCTCTTCGAGTTATCCTACCAATGGGTGAGGCTCATCATTACTAGGGAGACCTTCCTCTCTTTCCTCAGTCTTAGTAGTTTCTTCGACAACTTTCGGCCAAACCCCAACATTTGTAATGCTGATGTCCACATCCTTTTCCCACCGAACGTCGAGGCCAGCACGTCTTGAAATGTTTGTTCGGAATGGGACGACACATTTGCAGTTGAATCTATTACTGATGAACATGGTTCGGCAGCCCGATGAGCCTCTAAGGCTGTGATTAATGCTGAAACAATGAACAACCTGATCGACTAAGCTCTCCGACCGTAAATACCAGAGTTGAAGTAATGAACATAAAAGAGCCAAAAGAATCAACCTTCAATGTTCTAGCCGCTACAGGAGGTGTCATTATAGGGTATCACTCTGAGCTTGTTAGCTCAATAATGGGTGTCGGCTCCCCGCCTAATTCTAACGGTGCCTCCTCCCCATCGAATTGAGACCCTCGGTCAGCATCCATATTCTCATGAACAGGATAAGGAGATCTAATTGAGGGCAAGAAAAAATCATTAGGGGAAAGGATAGACAAGGGATGAGACGTTCGTCAAGAAACTCAATTATATTTACATTAGAACCAACAGTCTCACCACACTTTCGGAGACACCCTTGGTCGGATGCCCTCTAAAACCCTCCACCTTCAGGCTCCTCTTCTTCGTCACCTGTTCATTCAGCTTCTCCTTCTTACTCCTCTTTCATCTTAGTGCCCTCTAGCTCATCGTCACTATCATCATCCTCTGACGGTATCTTTTATGGATCATGCTCCTGGCCGACAATTAATTTCACCACGAATGATGGCTCCGCACACCGATCCCATTGGAATGAGTACACGTCCATGACTCTTAGATACGTATGCCGACAATGATAGTTCACGCGGCCAACAACCCTAATGTGCCCTACCTCTGGAAGTTGGATTCCGTCTCGCAATATCTTTGTCCAAAGTGCATCAGTACACTACTATTGTCGTAGGGTCATCCAGGCTGACCACAGAGCCGGGAAGATTGCACCATTGGAATCTTGAAGCAGATACCTTATATACTTCTCTGGGAGTTCCCTGACTACTTCGTAATCCCCTCTCCCCTAGGTGATGATGGCATAGATGCACCACACGATGTCCCTTCTACAGAAGTCCCGACCTGTGCGGGCCCAGTTTCCCAACATGCTTCCAAAATTTCCCCTGCAATATCACCCTTTCTACTCTCTTGTCACCCAGGTTCATCACTGGCTACCTTGAGTTGCCTAACATGCATCCAAAAATCCCCTCGAGGTATGATATGGTCCAATGTTAGGCATATTTGGTTGAGAGGCAAGAATCAAATTCATTGGGAGGAAAAGTGATAACGTTTCCATAGCCTTGGGTCATGAACATCAGCCACATTTGGCAAAGAACATAGGAATTCCTTTCCACCTGAAAATCGTTGTGCACCTTCCTCGGCATCCACTGAAGTCATTTGAATTTCCTAGAGAACTTGGACGGCACATATGGCTCACAGAAGGTCTTCCCATCAATCTGGTCCATGAGCACCCCACCCATGATGCTTTGGAAGTATTCAATTTTCTCCAGTGAGCCTTTCCCATTTTCTATCATATGGACAGTCAAGGTGGGGAATGGGATGAATGTGAAGTTGGCATGATCTCTGATTCTGATCCTTACTCCATATTCTTTGAGCATCAATTACATGACCCTAACGATGTTCAGAAAAGAAGGTCACATGCCATTACCTGGAGGACGAATGGCGGTCAGAAAGGTATACCTTCCGCAATGTGCCACAGAATAGCCATAAAAGATCTGGAAGGGATCACATATCATCCTCGGTGACCCTCATCTCGAAATGTGTCCCAAAATGGTGTAAAAATGGGCCAACACGGGGACTCCCAGATTGAATCACTTATTGGTGGACATGATGTAATCCATCACCAACGTCGATGGATGAACGCCCATCCTTGCGTCCCTCACTGGTAAGAGACACCCACTCTGAAATGTGGAAAAAAAATGATGTACCAAACTTTAGGGTTCCGATCTTATTTATGCTGATGCCCCATGACTAATAATACCCCACCTCCCGGATCCTACAGTACGATCAACTTTTTCTTCTTTGTGCAGCGGTCAGACACCATCTCCCTCGCCCGAGCATCTTGACCTCTGGATCTATTTTCAAAAAAAGATAAACCATTTCATGTAAGCAATGTACTTCAAAAAGTCTCTGTCCCTCAGCCTCTCCTTATCCAGCTCCAACAGGTGCCATGTCTGCATTGGGCATTGTGATCCGTCTCCCTAGAAGTTCATTAGAAGAAAGAATTCATCGTATTGGTGACCATCCCACGGGATACACCCGATACAATGACTGTCCCAACAGCTGATACCAACATCCCCATGATAAAGAAGGAAGGTATTGGTATCGGGGGACCATCATGTCAATAGATCTGGCCTAAGCTCAAGCTAGTGATTGAAATGAAACTACGACATCCACACCACCTCAAACAAACTGATGTGTCACAGTTCGACCACAAACTGGTCACATGTCTAGGATACCCAATACGCTCAATGCCATTCAATGATGAAATTCCCTCAAAAATGCAGATCCCAATCCTATAGCTAGCCTTTGGTCTCTTCAGTAACCCTATGACAGATGGTTCTTGCGTAAAGGGGCAGAGAATTTCCCACAAAAGGGTCCCTCCTCGAAATGGTCCTCGTCCTGGGATTTAGGAAGTAAAGGTCCATATGTCTGGTTTTTGTAGAAGGATGGATATTATAGGTGATATTATACCTGGTAAGGTCATCCTCATGGGTCACCCATGACCGTGGTGTGTTCACCTCAAATCTTGGAAAAGGTAACTCCTCCAAGATACTAAAGTCCCATATCGGTTGGTTGGAAGAGAGTATATACTCCTTCTGCATTGGGGATAACATGTTGAAAAGAGTATGGTTCATGTATATGATCCTTTGGGTGCCATAATCCTTAGGGTGGGAGAACATCTCAGCCCTTCAGATAGTGAATGCGGCATCTCCCTTAACATCAGGTCGATTGGCATCCATCATCCACCAGCATTGTTTTAAAGAGGCCGACATGAAAAATAAGACGTTGGTGAAAAATATTAGAAGTCGGTGAAAACTATCAAAGGCCGACACGAAATATTAGAAGTGGCCACGGAAAATAATGGGTTGGATCATAAAACGATAGCTAAACTGATGAATTTCGCGCAACCGAAGAGTTTTTCACGCGGGGATTAATAAATTTTTCGTGCACGAGAGCTCATGGATTACCGCTTGAGAAAATCTGTATAGAATGAGGGACCCTAGAGGCTTTTATAAGCCGGGAGAGGGTTTTTTGCATGTGCATGAAAGGCATATTACACGCTCTATATCGGTTATACATGCCGCTCTGGTTTTAAACACATGCCGGTACTATGGAGTCTTGCATCTCTGTGGTTCCCTAGAAACCTAGCCTTTGTGGCCCATCGCTAATCCCATTCCGAGGGGGGGCATTTCTAGATGCCAAAAAATGCTCCAGGGCTGAAGAAGGTTCAAGAACGATAATGCGAAGCCATATTTGGAGCTGGCGAAACATTTTGTGGGGACCAGAGGGCCCGCGGGAAAGAAATTCTGTGTTGTGAAAAAAACAATCTTGTGTAAAAAACTCTATGTTGCGCGTTAGCTTTCCGCGCTTGCATAGAAATTTACATACGGCCTCCCCTCGTGCAGGTGAATTTACATGACGCTGGAACTAGTGAAAAATTCATTTCGTGCAGGCCTATTTTCCACAAGGATGCATGACCCCGAGAATCTATAAATAGAAGGGCACACCAACAACTTCTGATGGAAGAATCTGAACCATCTCTCCGGTGCGAAATACCTCTAGAGCACATAAAATATGGCTTTCAGGTACTGAATTTTTCAGGCCAGATCGCCTGATGGTCAGCCTTTGCGTGAGACCACTAGGGATGGATCCTCATCCAAATCCCCTCAAGCCCCTTCCCTTGGGTAAAATTCCTTCCAATTGTCTTCATTAAATACCTTGACGCACAATTCCTTTTACGTGTCGCGTTGTCCGTTTTTGCGTGCGCAATTAGTATTTTGCGGCGCCATGGCCTTTTTCGCACGCACGATTCCTTTTGTGCGCCACCATCTCCTTTTCATGCATTCCACTCAATTGCGCAAACACCCAGCCTATTCCACGTGCACACCATAATTGCACGCAGCAAAAGCCTATTTCACGCGCGCACTTCAATTGCTCGCCAACCCTTCCATTTTGTGCGCAACTATCCCTTTTGGGTGCAAGCCTCCCGCCTTCTGCGCCCATTAGGTCCCTCTTCCTGGCACCATTTTCAGGCACCTCTCACACCCAAAGAATCTTCTCCATGTAATCTTTTCACGTGGGACCTCTTAGGTTTTCACAAAATAACTTCAATCTCCCTTGGATGATATTGCCCATTGCGTTGCATCGCCTCATGTGTTTTCGCATAGGCATGCTAACAACTATTTCTACTTCGCATAGCCACACTAATGTGGACCCCCCAATGATTTGTTCCATAACTCCCCCTAGACATGACGTTACTTGACCCCTCTCTTCACCAAGGTGCAGAGGGTACCGGTTATGTATGTCCTAGTGGTGCGGAGTGAACCCACCTCATCCAAGCTGCAGGACTATAAACTGGAAAGCACCATCTTTCTCAGCACATGACATTAATATGTGACCTCGCCTCATGCCTTACACGTGGGGTGCCCCCACCTTGGACATTCTGAATGCCCACTGGTCTCTACGGGGGTGAGATGATTCATCACATGGAATGAGATCCTCTTTATTGAAGCGGTGTCTGTCCATGGGGAAAGGCAACCACCTAGGTGTAAGCCTCTATCATTCTTGTAGGAGGCATCATCACTGATCCAACTGTCTTCTTCGATCCAAAGGACCAGGGGGGAATAGACACCGGACCCCTCCTTTCTTCGATACAAAATCCCTCTTTAACTAGGCTTTGTCACCATTAGGCCTCCATCCTAGAGTAAGTCCAGATCTTATCTCCCTGGTCTACGAACCACGCATAAGCCCCTGTTTTCTTTCTGGGCCGCGATTACGCGTAAGCCCCTGTTTCCCCTTTGGGCTGCAATCACATGTAAGCTCCACTCCACTTCCCACAGATGCACCTTTTGCAACGTGATCGTCAAGCCTTTGCTGCCTTTTGTTTCTCACACCGAGCATGAATCGCGTGGGCTTAGAATAAGCATCAACCATGACATCCATTCTAGGAATCCTAGATTGTAATACCCAAACATATAGGAACTAAGAGGTATTGGATACATACTAAGGCAAGGTACGTAGATAACCTCCATGAGGTTCAGGCCCAACACCCATTGGTTCCGACCCCCTTCACATCGGTTATACAACACCCTGGGAATCCTAGAGTATAAGCCCCACACCATCCGAACTACGAGTACATTGATGATGGTCGAGGTAGGGAATGTTGGAATCCTCCCTGGGGTTCAAGAAAACCACCGTCCAATGGACCTGAAAATCTTTACATTGGTTCCAACACTATACGAACTATGAGATCATTGATACTTGCTAAGGAAAGGTATGTAGGAGGCCTCAATTAGGTTAATGACCCCCACCCAATGGTCACTTCGACCCCATTCATGTTGGTTCTCCAACACCTAGGGCTTCCTCAAAATGTAAGCCCCAAATTCCCCCATGAACTACGAGGAATTTGATCCTTGGAAAGGAAATGTACATCAGAAGCCACCCTGAGGTTCAAGCCCAACATATGGTCATTCTGATCCCCTTCACATCGGTCCACCCCCATCCGGCATGATGTTAAACTATGGACCCCGATCAGTGGTAAGTCGTTGCTACCCTAGTCACCAGTAAGCCATTGCACCCAAATTCTACCCTGAACAATGTGGTCTTTGATCTTTGTCAAGGCAAGTTACATAGGAAGCCTCCTGGAGGTTCAATCCTAATAAACAATGGTCTCAGCCACTTCACGTCGGTCCACCCCCATCGTGCATGACGTTAAACTATATTCCACTTTTTTCCCCTTCAGTAGTAAGCCGTTGTGAGACTCTTTCAGCAGTAAGACGTTTCCACTCCATTCAGTGGTAAGCCGTTGGAACACCAACCAGTGGTAAGCCGTTGTCAAGATGAACTACGTTCACTGAACTACGCAGACTTTGATTCCCTGCCACATGGATATGTAGGAAGTCTTTTCGAGGATCAATACCAAATTCACAATTTCCCTTGTGATGGTCATATTTCATTCCTCCTCTACTTCATTCATCCATCATCTATCCTGATTCTTATCTAGGACGCCACATCTCTGTGGAATCATGCCATCTCATTCCCCATTCACCTCAATAGTGGCTGGGAATTCAACCATATGTTGGCCCCAACATCAGTGTTCCCTCCAGGGGTTTCACCCATCTTATCAACTCTAGTCAATGTTCTGATCAGTCTGACCCATCTTCGTTGGACGTTAAACTTGCGGCATACCCTGTGTTAAACATTGGAAGATAAGGAAAACCTCATATACATGCCCATGGCATATGATTCCTCGTGTTCAATGTGGGACGCATCGGGCTTTAGCGCCCTAGAGATGCCATAAAATAAGTGAAATAAGACAGATGTGCTAGTATACTATCGCCCAGACACGCCAGTGATGTTCAACGTGACTACTCCACTGAATGGACCACTTGGAATGTCCCTACAAAAGCAGTGTAATTTATTGGTTTCCATGAAAATATGGCTCTAGGATGATTTTCAAGAACACATATTAAATTTATGAGGGACACCCGGACAAGTTGACGAGTTCCGAGGAGGAATACAAGGAATGAAGAACTGACATCCCATCATCCTGTTTCGATCAAGAGGAAAACATCCTTGAAAAAGTGACAGATGCCGCCCACCTTTGGAAAGCGGGAATGAGGGGCGACAGCTACGCGTTCTCCATAGAAGAATGCGTGCACCCTGGCAAAGGCGTCAGAAACACCTTCCCATTCCATCGAATCAATTTCCTCCATGTACATCATGTTCTTGATCCATGTCCACCATTAATAAGCTTCCCTATCAAACGATAGTCCACTTGTACAACATTATATTATTATGAGCACAGTTAGATATATAATATCATCTTAATAAAGTTAATATACTATTTTACAGGGATGTGATCATAAGATTCCCTAAACACAGGAGGCCTTCGTCACACATTGTATTCGACCACAACATTTCCTTACATATGGGAAGAAGGGTGTTGCACATAATTCATGTCATTATTCATAACAAGAGATATTTAAGCAGTTACATTCATCATGTTTTGACCACCCATTCTCATCAGATTTTGAATTTCATTTAGCAAGTTGTCACATTTCCTATAAAATCAATTGTTGGCATGATTCCTCTTATTTATATCCATTAACTAAGAAAAAAGTTATATTTTTGGTGGATTTAAAAATTATATAATAATAATATATAAAAATAAATCATTGAACATAGAAGTATAAAAATGTAAATGAAAATTATATTGTAATTTGTGATTCCCCAGGTCCTAATCTATGTTATTGATATTGATATAATTATCCCTAGGTTTCAAACTAATGTTTTTAGTCATAATTTCCAAAAATAACTAGTCCATCCTTTGATTCCAACAATAGTGGTCCAACCCTTTTACAAAAATTATTACATGATTTTAAGATTATCTAACTATCAAATACATCCACGGATCATAAAGTACTATCTCATTGGATTAGTAGGTAAATAATTAAATAACATGAAACCAAAGTAAAAAAAATAGTTTATTTAATATCCTAAATTATTTCCAAACAATCATTAAACTCATATATATGAATAGGATAACTTGGGGAACACATGAACAAAGGATGAGATAAAAATACCAGTAAGGGTATACACTTAGAAATAAGGAATAACATGAGGGTTAAAAATATTAACATGATGGCATAAAAAGTAATGGACCATGAATAAAAATTTAGAAACATATCATATATAACATGGGACCATGTAATAATGGTATCATGTTACAACAACATATAACATTACATAAGCATGAGCCTAGGCTAACTGCCACGATCATTGAAAATAGAGGACAAAGTCCCACTAAGGATTCTGGTATACTAAAAGTTCCAACACAAGGTTTCAGGAGAGAAAACATTACCCAATTAATCAGAGTGGTATATGGGTTCACCCATAATAATTTTTTTAATAATATGTTTTCCACATTAATAATCATACATAATGAATAAACATAAGGGTGACCCATGGTAGGGGATGGGTATTGTAAACATTTCATAAAGAATAACAAATGGGTGTATCATAATGGTTTTCGTGGAAGAAAGGATTAAATTAATACACAGATGTTAAAAAAGTAAAATAGATATAACACATGATAGTTTATGACAAACTAAAGATAAAACATTAAAAATGTGTGTTGAGGAAACTTATGAAATTTTCCACTTTAGTGTAGTATAAGAGAAATTCTTAATGATTTTTGAAACTAGAAAAAAAAATTGTATGTATAAAACATGAAGTTAATAAAGATATTTTTTAATTATAAAATTAGTTATTTTAGAAAAATAATGCTGGCTTGTAACATATTATGTATAATCCTTGAAAATTATTAAGAAATAGGGAAGTTCCCTTTAATTGGGCTTACTTATTGGGAATAATTGAGTATGGAACATTTTTTAAACATGTATTTCCCCATCAAAGAAGGTTGAAATGATCACGATACATGTGTATTGAAAATAATTTCATAATTTTTAATAATTATATAATAACAACTAATAATTACATTGGGTTAAATAAAAATAAATTAAAACCAATAGGAAAATGGAGTTTCAGAAAGAATCCATTTTTATGTGGACGAAAATGATCCACACCAGGATATAATTTCTTTGATAATCAAATTAAATCCATCTATTATTTAATTCAGAACATTTTTTAAAATTATTTTAGTTATTTTCATTTTATTAATTAGATTTATATCCTTTTGGTGGTTTATGATATTCAATTTCATCATTTGGGATCATTTGTCTCCTGGGTATTCATGATAAATTCACTTGTGTTCATATATGGATGATCATGAGAAATTAGAATGGTCATTTCGAACTAAAATTATATGATATTCATGAACATCCATAAAATAAAATAGACTTATATGTAATTTTTTTGTAGATTTGAGGATGATTCCTTTGATAAACTTTTTACCATAACTCTTAATATTATTTTGGTGTTTTTTAGATCATCTAGAACAATATTTATTTTATTAATTAACATTATGTACATATACTAGTTAAAAAACATTAAGTAATATATAACACATATATTATAATCTATTTTAACTATAAAAATATTATAATGAAGAACCATTAACGTGGAAATAGAAATTGAAAACACATCATCCATGAATGCTATAAACTGACACATCAAAGAAGACATTTTCATTAATAAAACAAAAGGGAGGGGGGGGAAGGAAATGATTATGGGTTATTACATTAAAATAATAAAATTATAGAAAATAAAATATTCTATAGTTATCATGTATCTTGGATTCTAGAATTTGAGGGGAAGAAACAAAAATTTTTTTTTTAAAGAAATTAAAATAAAAAGAAAGTTGTTTTTACCTCTTGAAATATTCTCCTTCAGAACCTCCAGGAGGAACTTGATTTTGGAATTCTACTGATACCAAAGAATCTTATATGTGTTATAGTTACATTGTATGTGGATTGGTTATAATTTATAAAATATTTATTGATTTTGAGGGGTTAATAGAGGAGGTGGTGATGGGTGGTATTTATATTTGTCGAATGTGGTGTTTTTTATTATTTAATTCAGCTGTTTAATATTTTGTATCTAGACTATCAATAGATTGGATTCATATGAATAATTTAAATAACTATTATATGTCTTCTCTAACCAATAGTTCATAAATTATCCATACATAAACCCTGACTCAATAATTCATGTATTTAGATTAAACCATAAATTACCATTTTTCGACATTTGTCAAAAATTGAGCTATTACAGAAAAATTAGAAAAAATCACCATAGCCAGTTTTTAAGGTGTATAAATAAAAAATGGAATCCATTTTATTAAAATAATTTTCCAAATATGAAAAATGTAACATTTAATTAAATTCATCATTTACTGAAAAATGCCAATTTTAAAATTTTAACTAATTTTACAACACATTGGAAAATTAATTTTTGTATTATAATATTCTCTTATAATCATAAGGAATACAAATTTTAATTTAAAAATATATTTTATTAAAATAAATTCTCTTTCAATTCATAAAATTGATTATATTATTCTAAAAAAACATTTATGATTCACAAAAATTTCCAAACCTATTTTATCATTTTAAAACATTTATTTACTTATTCCATGACATAAATATATCATATAATAATTTATAAGATTCCCAAATTTTAGGTGAGGTTACTATTTTATTGTACATGTTATTATTCTCAATTTTCACATTACTATTCCAATGTTATTATTTCTGTTCCATTTTTATCTTATTTAATTTTTATAAATAATTATTAATTTATTTATTCATCATTTAAAAAGAATATATTTGGGATATTGATGTTATATTATGTTATTTATACTATATGAAATACTTATAAGAAGGATAATTTCAAGGATATAATTCTGTATTATTACCGTGAAATACATTTAGACCCCACTAAAACTTCTCACTCCCATATAAAACATCATTATGGTCACAATATGACCTAGAATGAAAAATTCTTCTAGAAAATAATTTCAAAACAAAAAAAAACTAAATATAATGTAAATTCTTAATAACATTGAATCTCATTATATGAGTCTAGTACTTATTCTATCTAATAACAAACACATACAAAGTGAATTGATATTTCTTAATGAAAATAATATAGAAAACAAAAAACAAAAACTTCTTTCATCATCAAAAAAACAATTAGGTAATTTGGCCCCAATAATACACCCTTTTATATTTTTTCAATCATGGTTCATAAATCACTAAAATATTATAACATAATCCATGAATCACTAAAAAATTCCAATCTTAAATGACAGAAATTGATGTAGGAAACACCAATCATTGACTCCATAACCATGCTATCGAAAACTAGTGACTTGTTAAACTTCCTCAAAATTCAAATTTTCCACATATTTACAACATAATTCTCATTTCCTTAAAAACAAATTTCATATAAAAACTTCAAATAACTCTTAGAACCGTTCACACATGTAAATGTCCAGTTCCCAGCATACCCAAAACTCCACATAAATACATTATTCCTAAAAATGTTTAGCACATACCATGGGATATATTTATGAAAATTCATTTTTATCCCCCATGAAAACACTATAAAAATACTAGTAGAGATAGGGGACAACAAACATGAGAGAAACCTTTTGGCCTCAAATTTTCAACCGAATATTGAAAAATTATTCTATTAGTAAAGGCTCTGTGAAAATGTTAGCATCTTTATCTAATATAGGAACATACTCCATCTTGAGTTCATTCTTCTCTAAGTGCGCATTGATGAAGTGATATTTGATATCAATATATTTAAAATGATAATATTTGACTAGATTTATTATATGGAATATAGAACTCTGATTATCACGACCCTAGTGTAGAGGTAACTTCAATTCAATAAAATTTTCTTCTATCTGTGTTTTCATCCACATAAGTTGTCTCAAAACATGATAAGTGGAAAAAACATATATTTTCCAGGTTAAGGGTTACTCTATTTTGTTTCTTATAATTATAAATTACATAAAATTTCCACAAAAATAAATTTTCCCTAGATGTAAATCTTCTATCATTTAGATCACTTACACAATCAGCATCTATATATCCAACCATATCACTTATTTGGTTGAGATTGGGTGTACTAAAATCAGAAAACATACTATAGAGACACCAATTCTGAATATAAATTTCTATAATGATATATTTTCTCCTGATGTAATGGAAAAGTCCATGTTCAAGTAAGATATTAAACCCTATATAATCCAAAATTTTATTTTTCCATTCAGTAGGACCATTATGTTGTGGTGTGTATGGTACACAGAACTCATGGATTATTATACTTTTTTCAAGATAACATCTTAAATATTCATTCTTGTATTCACCTCCATTATTAGTTCTAAAAGTCTTCATAGATTACCCACATAGATTATAAAATAATCTTCTAAAAATCTTAAACATATTCAGAGCATATGATTTATGTTTTAAAATACATAACACAAGTAATGTGAGTAAAATCATCCACAAAAGAAATAAAGTTCATATGTCAAAACTTTTATGTTTTAATTATTATACCACAAATGTCACAATGAATCAAATCTACGTGTCATGTTGAAAACATTTAAACATTCTTATGCATTGAATCAGTAATATTTCTTTCCTATAAAATTTCAACACACTAATATCTTTTTCATTTCATATCATTAATATCATGAACACAATCTCATGTTAAAAACATTCTCATGTTTGTATAAAAAACATGTTTGTACATTTTATTCCATGAATAATTTTATTACATCAAGCTAACATAACTTGAATTTTATAATTCACAAACATCAATTAATTTTCATTTTGAATTTCCTCCTTTTGTAACAACTTTTCCATCCTCAACTTTTTTTTTTCAAAAAACCATATTTTCTTCAAATGAATTTATTTCCTTAATCAAATGGTTTTCAAACACTCAAATAGTTAGGCTTCATTCCATTAAAGAACAAATCCCTCTTGGAATTAAACTTTTAAACCACAATAATAGCATATCCAATACCTTTTTTTGATATATTCATCATTTTAAAATATTAGTATTCATATTTTTTATTATATCCCACTATTAATCAATTTAAAATGTCCTAATATATGTGAGAAGAAACTAATTTCTAATATATATGTCCATTTTCTATTATTATAATTAAAAGAAGTTTTAATAATTAGATTTTTTCATTCCCTTTATCTTTCTTCAGATAAGGATTTTTAGAATTTCTATAACCATGTTGTTGTGCTAGTAGAAAAACAAGACAACATTTTTTCAATATTTCATAGTTCTTCACACCTTTCCAAAATAGTTTCCCATGGTTGGAATTTATTTTTACCTTACAAAATATCTTTCTCAGTATCCCTTAATTGAGAATATTAACTCCCCCTAAAACATTGATTCATATTAATAATGTGACAATTTTAGTGTTTTTTTATTAAGCCAATGCATATTTATTTCATACCCAAATCCACCACAATAAAATTAGTAACAATAGATAGAATATTTACTTATGTAACTTCTATATTGTTGGAAATTGTGAACAAGTTTTTCAAGAATTCCATTATCCTTAACATCCAAACAATGTTATGTCAAAAATAGTTTTTTTCACATGTATAAGTTTTCTTAAATTTAGGTTACATTCCAAATTTATTAAAATAAAAACTATAATAAACTTTTCATTGGAATAAGAAATTTTATAAACTTATGAATTTCTAACATTGATGGTTTTGGACACATACATGAGTTTCTCAACCTTATTCCTCTTAGGAACATCTTCAATTTTTTTTCAAACCATTGAAGGTAAGTTTTTTATATCCTTATTTTATTCACCCATTCCATAACATTCAATAACATCATAGATAGTGTTCCTGAAACTTGTAACTCATTGTTCATCTTTGTTAATCATTTTTTTTGAAGAATATCTAACTCTTCCTCATTTGATTTGAACATTAAATAAATATGTTAATTCCAATTATTATAATTTTAAAGTGGATTCTTCAAAAAATCAAACTCTTCTAGTAACATATGTTTCTATTTAGTAATCCATTATTGATTTCTTTATATATGAAATTCTTTATCAGAATTCATTATTTTTATTTAATGTATTAAAATATTGGATATTAATTATTCGAAATAAATTTTTAGATGAAATTATAACTCAGTCTGTTCTACTTATTATTCAGAACAACTACTTACAAAATATTTATAATTAATATTTATCATAAACATATTCTCTCCATAAACATCAGAAACATTTCAGAATCATCTTTTTTATCTTTGATATCACTATATTTTAGAAAAAAATATTATCCTTTTGGATATGGATTTTTTTTTTCTATTTTCCCATTGAATAATATTTTTTAATCACAATACCAATTCTAAAATCTTATTAGCCTTTTATCATCTTCACCACTAACTTTTTCAATCATTTTTAAGAAAAATTAGTATCAAAGTTCCCAACATCTCCACAATTGAAAATTTTTGGGTGTATACTTCCTTTGTAATTTCATGTACCTCAATTCAAATATTTATAAAACAAGGATAAAAATTCATCAAGATTGTTAATAAAATCACTTTTGTATTCATAATCTCCTACTCCTTCATATTGAAGAATATTAGTAGATTTTCCTTTCATGAAAGCTTTGAAAGATAGTCCATGATAATTTTATTTCTATTCAAAACATTATCCCTTTTCATTTACTAATTAATGAGAGTACTATTAATGTCATTCAAATATAGAGTTTTAGGATCTCTATCTTACAAATATTAAACATTGGCGTAAAACATGTTAGAATAATTTTAATGTTTTTTAAACAATAGTCTAATCCTTTATATTCTCACCGATACATCTTATTGTGATAACAATATCATTCAACATTATAATTAAGTAAGAAAAATATTTATAGTCACCAATTTTCATATACTTATACATCATTCTCATGATTTGTAACTCTTCCTTTTCAAATTTCATATTTCCATAAAATTTTTTTTCATCTTCTCTTGAATACCATTTACAGTAGCAATTCCCTTCAATCTAATTAATTCAATTTTATTAATTGATAAGAGTAAACAATTTTTAGATATTCCTTAAATCTTTAGATTCTTCTTATTTACATATGTAAGTGGAATATTTACATCAATATGAGGAAATACAACTTCTGTAGCTTCAAAAACATCATACCCAAGAAATATAAGAAAATGAAACATCATATCCTTTTAGATATTATAATTATTTCCATTGAAATAAAAAATCCCATTACTATTAAAATAATTAAAATTTTCAATAACAACATCTCTTTAAAAAACACCATAAAAAGGGTAAATGAAGAGATCATTTTCTCTGATACCACATTAAAAGGATCAACTGGGATCCATGTTTCACTATGAGGGGTATGGGGTGAATAAGTGATATCTTTTCTGGGTATGTTATCTTTATTGAATAACAAACTTCACCTCTTGTTAAATAATTATGACTTTTTTTTAAAAAAAACATTCAATCAGCCATAGAAACTGAAGTATTTTCTAGGTTCACAACTATATAAGTGTAGCTAGTTCTTATAATGGGTTGGAAATAATAAAACACCGCACAATTCGCTAGAAAAAATATCCTTCGTGTGGATAAAAATGTAAGAAATACCATTAAACTTGTGTATCACTATGATCAATGAAATAGTGCACGTGCTTCTTCTAGAATGAATGATGTAAAATATGTTTGGTATAAATTATAGAAACCATCACCTATTGGGTCTGAACATGTCACTTCGATTCTTGGAAAACTTTCAATTTTTTAAACATCAATATAGAAATCATTCACTTTCCGACCCAAAAGCAGGTAGAAACTACTTCTTAACTAGACATCATACAAGTACATAGACTAATGATTATTCTGATTCATCAGTCCCATTAATCATTCTAGTTATTATGTTTAATAAATAAGTATGAAAATACACCCAAGAATCAATTATGAACCACATTTTTCTTTCTCAAAACTATTAGTTTGACAGCTTCTTCAAATCCGTAAAACATTGACCACCCACTCTTTGTTACACATCCTATTTCCCGAAACCATCGTAAAGAAAACCCTATACAGAAATGTTTACTCATACAAAACTATCACAAATAGTTCAACATTATCACTCTATCCCACATGTAAATATTATAAGAGTACACTATAGTATTAACACTATTTATAAATGTTTCAGAAATTGAATTGGCTGGAAAAGAATTTCATTTTATTGCTTAACCAAATTTATAGAAACATGAATTTTAATTTCCCTTCGACATCATCTTTGACAATTTCCGCACTTCTAAAATATATATATTATTCTCAAAAAGTCTAAAAACATCATATTTCATCTAACATACAATTTTTTCTAGTTTGATGAAATTTTTCATTCTAATAGATTTTCCATTCAAATTTCCTTAAACCACTTGAGAATTATGTAAGAATTATGTCTTCCCATTCCAATGATCAAACTCAACCATTTCTACCATAAATATTATTTTAAATTATATTGAAATTTAAACCCTTTTCATAAATTATTTAGTAATTCCTTCAGAACAAATCTCAATTTCATCATTGGTTCAAAAAATCATCACACCGGTGGAATACAATGTCTAATGAATTCTAATGTCTAATGAATTTCTAATGTTAGGATAAGTTTGATGAATAATTCTCATATTATTAAAAATGGAATTGTGATAAATAATTTGAAATTATTGTTGAACCAATTATAAATAGAAAAATCCATTTATATATGAAAATTATTGACAACATTGTTATTCTTTATCTGATTGATCAGTCTTTGATCTCATCTGGTTCATCATTCCATAATACTAAAATTTTTTGATAAACCTAAAAAAATAGTTTTTCTCTTAAAATAATTAAAATATTCATATGATGTTATATTGGGGGAAAATGAATCTAATTAATCAGTTTCAAAACTCCACGGATATATTAGTGGCACACTGTGTTCGACGGGTCAATGTTAATAGAAACCATTGTCTATCATGATTCTCCAAAATCAATGATTGATCCTATTAGTTATTTGTAATATCAAACATTTTTATTTATTATACATTCTAATTGATTAATCGATAACTTATTTATAAAAGAATCTAAATTCATATACTTCAAACACTCATCCTCTACAATAATTATGCATTCAGTGATCCACACACCGATGATGTGTGTCTGAAAAAACATTGTATTCACCATTCATCAAAAAAGAATGATTTTAATCATGATGTATTAATTTTTTTAAGTAAATTATTATCAAAATAACATTATTATCTCATAAAACCTTTTCTCTTCGTTTCATTCACAAATCATGGATCAATGGTTTTTCAAAAAACTTATGATATTGAAAGATTACAAAATAGTGAATCATCATAATATTTTTATTAAGTTGGAACCTAGATTTTTCATAGATGAAAATGGAGACTGGTTTCTATTTTTCTTCAATCCACACATGGGTATTCAAGTTGTTTTGAAGGAAAATGACCTTACATTACAATTTTTAAATAATGTTGAATGTTTAGTCATTTCCTAGGTGTTGCAAAAAAATTGGGTCAAAAATATAGAGAATGTATAATGCTATTTAAGGAAAAGGTAGTTGTATGAACGTTTTAGAGAGAATTTTAATGTTGTTAAAAATGGGTGATTTGGGATTGTATCATCAAAATATATAAAAAACAGATCGCAAATAAGATATGATTTTTATGGATTAATTTTATGCACCAAATGCGACGTCAAATTTGAGTAGAATGGAAGATGAGTATTGGGTTTATCACCTCAAATATTGAAAGGAATGTGATATGTGGAAGGAACTTACACGGTGAATATAATGTTAAATATAGGGCTATGCACAAGGGGGGTAACACACAAAGAACTTGTGCGTAGGGTCATATAGTGTTGTAAATATGCAACTACCCCTTCAAATACACTATATCCTTTTTAATGAAAATATGGTGTCTCTACCATGAAAAATACATATTCATAGAAGAATTAAAAACTATAAATATTACCCATAGCATGAAAAGTATGTCTACCTATACCAAGTGAATTTCATCGTGGCGTTTCACGAATGATAAAGGTTCTGTGAAAGATATCATTCATGGTAATCCAAAAATTTTCATGATAGAACATGTGTTATGTGTAATTACACAGTTGAGATACATTCATGTATTGAATGACCTTTTTTATTGATCAGTTCATTCAAGTAAATAAATCTAATAAATCTTTGAAAACAGAGTATCATTCTAATCAGAGACTAATACAGTAATTCTAATATAAGGAATAGAGCTTCATGTTGACAAAATGAGTATGGCTTCACCCATGGAAGTGAGCTAGGGGGGATCCAACAAAAGTTTTTTAAGGATATAGTATGATATCCCTAAAATCTTGTAAATCTTGTGTTCATGGAATAGAGCATATATTTCTAATCTATTTTATTCCACATCTAATAAAGATTAGTGGATTAAGGTATGACTGGAACATTGTCGGCCTATGCACCTTGGATTTTCCCTTAGTGGTAAAATATGTAAAGATGTGGTGTTTTCCCTCTTCATATGAATGATAATATTACTTCCCAATTCCATCAAGATGGTATAATGGGTTCCTACGAACATGGGAAAAAGATTATTCACTATAGAAGACAATGTTGACACCCTAATTCACCCCTCCCCTCCCAGGTCATTTTAGGGTTTTTCAAGTTGTATCATAGTGAAATGTTACTAATGTTACAAATATTATCATTGAGAATTTGGTTAATGTATTGGGATTCCACCTCTTTAATGGAAAAACATATGAATTTTGAAGAACAATAAAAGATATTATCTATGATCTCTTGGTATAGAAGTAATTTTTTCCATTTCACAAGGGTTACATGTCACTAATGAAACATGAGTATCTATGACTAAAATAGACTATAAAATGATTGATGTATATGTCAAATCATAAAATTCTTTTACTATAGAAAAATCTGATCAAATTTATCAATCTTTTATGAGTTTCACTTTATCTATGTCTATGTTGGATAAATAATAAACTCCTATGTAGGTAAAAACAATGTAAAATAGGTGAAACTCCATGTTTTGAGAAATATATTCAATCATATGAAAAGGATTTTTGACAAAAATTAAGATAGATTTTTAAAAAAATTATTGATGTTGTTGGATCTATATGATGACTTGGGGAAAATATCTATAAAATAGGAATTTTAAAGAAAAATATAAGAAGTATTTCACTACTACAATTCCTAAAAGTGCGATCCCTTGAATAATAATACCTTTCTAATATTTCTTTATATGATGTTCTATGAAGTATGGTGGAATACGAAATTATTTTCATGCTAGAAGATGAAAAAATTGACTAATAATGGAAACAGATTTCAAATCCATTGAAAAAATGATATTTATGGAGTTATTATTGATGAAAAACAATGAGGAATATAAAAATATTTCTCTTTTTATTGTGATGTTCAATAGAGGAAATGGGATATTTGAAGGAAATCTTCCACTGGCCTATTTTAGATATTGTAGAGTTAGACATATTACCTCTTGGTTTTAAATTTTTTTTGATGATGAAGAAAGAGAATCTAGAATGATTTATAATCCTTATAAAAGGATTCTCTAAAAGGGAGACTTCGCATATGAAATGAAATTATAGACAACGGATTTTTTCTGTAAAGATGAAGATGGTGATAATGATTTTTTTAGGATAGAGAACAAGAGTTAAATTATTAAACCCATGAATCTCTAATTACTACAGTTGAAAATTCGAAACCATAAACATATCTCGATATTATCATTTTATTACTAATTCTTATCTCAATAGGGATGTTCTATATACTCTTGGTAAGCTTGAAAAAAAATAAACATAACAAATATAGTGAATTTATTGAAGATTTATCTGAAAATATTTATCATTAAGAGGCTAATTTTTTTTTTCAAGAATAAGTAGTAAAATAACATTTTAAAAGTATTAAAATATTAGAATATGTAATAGAATTAACGCTCATGATTGAATAATAGGAAAATTTCATCAAAGAACATGCATCCAAACTGGAGGAGAAGTCCAAGATAGATTTTGGGATTGAATATGAAGTTATTACTCTAAGTATTAATATTGAAACTGTATACAATTAAACGGAAATAATGAAAAAATATTATTTAGAAGATTCTCAAATGCTGATTTGTTAAGGAGAGCGACGTGTTCTTCTAAAAGAGAATAGAATTCAATTAATGATCAATGATTCACATACCTAAGAGGAAGTGGAATTGGTTGTGATGCTGACACAGTTAAGGATGGAAATATGATGAACCAAAATATAAAGAACCTAAAAGTTTGACATATCACAAAAAATTTGTATTCCTAACAATGAAATCCCTAATTCAAAATGATAGAATAAATAAAAACCATCCAAATGTTTCCAAAATTGACCTCCAGTCAAGTAAATTTCTTAAGAGTGGGGATATGAGGACAAATAGAAGTGATAATACATTTCCTCTTTTTAAATGTTAATTGTGTAGCTATTTGGTCCATACCATGACAAACTATGAATAGACAAGGAGATATTTGTATAGGGAAAGAAATAGAAAGTCAAAAAAATGAGTTCATAATCATATCCGTCATTATATAGATGATACTTTTTATACGGATATGATTTTCACTACTCTAACTATGGTTTTAAATCCTTTTATTGAAGAAAGAGGAAAGGTGGTAATGTCACCTACAAAACATAGAGACAAGTCAATATCGGCCAACCATACTAAGTTATTCTTGTGAACATATTTTCCCCTCTAGAATAACAATTTGAGAATGATAATCCAATTTACATGGATAATATGTTGGAAATTCTATCACATTCCAGCAATCTACCAAACATTTCATGGATGGAATAGAAGAAAATTGATAAATCCAACCTTGAATAAATCTATCTCAAAGAACAAATGAATAGTCGTACCATGATTGTTGATAATGGACGATAATCCCATAACATGGTAAATGAATAATTTTTGAAGAATTTTTATAAATGGATTGACTGAATGATAAGGATCCCCAATGATGGTGCTTTCAAGATCAAAGTAATTAGAAGTACATAAATGAAAAATGAAGAGTTGAACAAAACTGAATATCTTTATATAGATGATTTCAATTATAATATCATGAGTGTGATTCAACTATGTGACTCAATAATTATTGTTCCATTCAATCAAAAGGGGTGCACTATAAAAGGAATGATAAGAAATTTTCTCAAGATAGAATATATAATATATTTGAACATATATCATGTTGATAGTAAAGAGAATATTTTCTACATGGTAGTTGAAAAATTAAAGCAATTTGTGGTCTGAAATATTGGTTCATATTAATATAGAAGATATGGAAATGATATCTAATATGAATATAGTCATGGATATCCAAAATCTTAAGAATGAATGGGGAAAGACTTGGGATTATTGCACACAAGGAATGTTGGTCTATAGTTTATATCATCAAAATAAGAAAAGGGAATCAAATCTTCCTGTTCTCATCCACACAGATGTATGTGGCATGATAAATGTTTCTAGAACAAATGGAGATAGGTATTTCATTATTTTTATCGATTGTTATAGTAGAATGGATTGTGTAATGATTATATTATAGAAAAAACAAGTGATTTATTTCTTGAGAATATATCATTGAATATATTAGAATGATATTGGCCACACAATCAATGTTCTAGGTTATGATAATGGATTGGAATACCTATCCATTGACTTTAAAAATTAACTATATAAACACAGAATAATGAATGAGGTGGTTTCTTTGAGAAATTCGTATAAAAATGGAATTTTTGATCATAGAAATTGATTGGCGAACAATGTGGCAAAAACAATGTTTTTTGAGAGTCCGATCTCTTGTAATTATAGGAAATAGGTTGTTCAAGTAGAAATGTAAACTCAAAATGAATCATAGAATTATATGGGAGAAACCAAGACATTATAAGAGTTGTGGGATTGAAGGAACCCATCTTTGATATATTTTTATATTTTTATAACTAAATGTTTCATCCAATAAAATATGGAAATCAAGGGATGTATGTTGATGTTATGGATTGGGAAATATTCCAAGGATATTCAATGAAGAGTAAATCCTAGAAATGTTTCTACCATAATCTTGGAATAATATTTTATAGAAGTGATGTAAACATCATTGATGATAAAAAAACAAATGCCTCGTTGATTTATTAAGATGATATAATAGAAGATGAGGGAAAAGTGGACATGGAAATGATGAAAATATAGAAGAAGATGAAGGTGTAAAATAAATTCTGAGGTAAAAAAACAATAATAATTCAGAAGAAGAATTAGTATAGGACACCATGGACGAATAAACATCTTCTAAACCTAATAGGAGAAAATATAAGAGATGAAATTGATCATTCCAAAGACATTTGGGATTGGGCCACACCCACACATATAATGTGAATAATGAATATTCTATAGTCATCATTCCTATTAGTTTTTATTGTAAACTAATTTTAGTAATATGTAATAGATGAATTAGGGTTTAAAGAAATGAATGAAGAGTTGGACCAGATTGACAAGAAAAAATCATGTCATTTTGTTAAGAGACCCCAAAATCACAATGTGGTTGAAATAAAGTGGATTTTTAAAAATAAATTAAATGTCTATATAAATGTGAAAAAAAATCTGATTGGTGTGTAAATACTATTCAAAAATTGAAGGCATTGAAGTTGGAGAAACATTTTCTCGGATGGATTAAATGGAGTCATTTAGATTTTTTACGTAATAATTCAAATAGGGTACTGTTTCTAACACTTTCGTCGGGGCGCGTGCATCCGTCTTATTTAAGGATGAGAGACGCGGATTTTTGGTTACCCCACATTCCGGTTTTCTAATGGCGGGCATTATCTGCTCCATATTCAAGGATGTCTCCTCCTTGATCGAAATGGGAGGATGGGATGTCAGTTCTATCTTTTGGGGATTCCTCCTCAGAAATCATCATCTAGTTAGGGTCTCCCTCATAGACTTAAGACGTTTTTCATGAAACTCTTCCTGTCGCCATATCATCATAGACACTAGTTAATTACACTGCTTCTGTCGGGGCATTCCAAGGGGTCCGGTAAGGGCAGCATTGTACGGTTAAGGGATTTGTCTTGCTGGGCATCCCTGACATGTGTAGACGCTGGGGATTAGTGTGTCTGTCTTCTATCCCTAATTATAGGGTATCTCGAGGGAGCGGAAGCCAGATGCATCCAACATCGAATGTGGAGAATCGTATGCCATGGGCTTGTATATGAGGTTTTCCTCAGCTTCTTATATTTAACACATGGTATGACATAAGTTTAACATCCAGTGGAGACGGATCAGGATGATCAGATCACTGACTAGAGTGGATCATATGGAGGAACCCCCTAGAGGGAACACTACTATTGGGGCCATCGTGTGGGTGGCCTCCCGAATGCTGTAATACAGAATGGGGAATAGGGTGGCAAGATCCAATCGGGATGTGGCGGCCCGGGTAAAGATCGAGATGGATAACGGAAGGTTTTTTGAAGGGGGTAGTGAATGGGATGAAACTATTATGAGGATGACGATGGTTTTGGGCTTGAGCATCGAAGAGGCTTCCTACGTATCCCTGTTGTAGGGAATCAAAGTCCACAGAGTTCATATGATGATGGATTACCACCGAATGAGGTTGGCAATGACATACCAATGAATCATGTCACAAAGGCTTTCCGTTGGATAAGTATGTCAATGGCTTACCACTTAATAGAGTCACAATGACTTATCATTGGATGGGGTCTTACCGACGTGAAAGGGGGGTCGACAACTGTTGGGTGCTTGGCTTGATCCTCATGGAGGCTTCCTATGTAACATGCCTTGACATGGATTAAAGTCTTCATAGTTCATGTGGAAAGTGACTTGTAACAATGACACGGAGATGGTAGGGGCCAATGGTAGTTTTGATTGAACCTCATGGCGGCATCCTAGGTACATTTCCTTGGAAAGGATCAAATACCTCGTAGTTCGGATGCAGTGGTGTAGGTCTTACACTCTAGGCTGCCAAAGGTGAGGCATGAGTCAGTTAACCAACAAGAATAAGGACCTAGGGTCCAGGTGGATGGTGGGATTGAACCTCGTGGAGGCTTCCTACATACCATGCCATGACTTGGATCAAAGTTCCCATAGTTCAGATTGAGTGGTGGGGCTTACACTCTAGGATGCCCAAGGTGTTGGGGAACCGACGTGAAGGGATCAAAGCAACCAATGGGTGTTGGTCTTGAACGTCGTGGAGGCTTCCTACATACCTTTCCATGGAAAAGATCAATGATCTCGTATTTTAGGGTGTGGTGTGGGGCTTACTCTATAGGCTGCCCAAGGTGTTGGTGAACAGACATCAATGGCGGTCGGAATGACCGGGTGGTGGGCTTGAACCTTAGGGAGGCTTCCTACATTTCATGTCTTGACATGGATCAGAGTCCTCGTACATTGGGAGACGGGTTTGGGTCTTACACTCTAGGTTGCCCAAGGTGAGGGTGTCAGGGTCGGTGCTTACCCTAATCCCATGCGAGTCGTGCTCGGTGTGAGAAACAAGAGGCAACAGAGACCTGGTGATCATGTCGCGAAAGGTGTGTCCTTGGGATGTGGAGTGGGGCTTACGACTGGAGTGGACCAAGGAGAGATAGATTGGCACTTACTCTAGGATAGAGGCCCATGGTGAAAAAGCACTACAGGAGAGGTATTTGGTACCAAAGAATGGAGAAGAACAGTTTCCCACCATTCCCTTCATTGGCACTGGGGACCGAAGATAAAAGGATGAGCAGAGATGCTTCCTCCTGCAAGGAAATCTAGGGGCTTATGCCAAGGTGGATGCCCATTCCCCGCAGAAAAAAGCCACTCAAATAAGGAGGATATCATTCCCGGTGAGGGGTGACCCCATCCTCGTGGAGACGAGTGGGCGTGGAGAATGTCCAAGGTGGGGGGCCCTGCGTGTGAGGAACGAGGCAAGGTCAGAGTTTAACATCATGTGCTGAGAAGGAGGGTTCTTTGAAGTTTAACTTCCTGTAGCTCGGACGAGGTGGGTTTTTTATGAACCCATTGGACTTACATAACCGGTTCCCTCTAGTCCTTGATGAAGAGAGGGGATAGACAAAGCCGTGGTGAGGGGGTGTCACGGAGTGAACCATCGAGGGGCCCGCGTTAGTGTGGCTCTGCGAAGAAGCAATAGTCATTTGTGTTCCTATGAGAAGATGCATGAGGCGAAGCAACGCAATATGTGGTGTCATCCAGGGGACTTTGAAATCACATCATGAAAAAACTGAGGGTCGAAAATAAAATGGATTTCCAAGCAGAGGAGTTCATAGGCAGGGGCCTTATAAAGCTCTATTTCTCTTCATGGAAGACGGAGCTTACGAAGGGGTGTGCTTCGTGAAGTGGGGTTCCTTAGACTAAGCGTAGGGCATGGGTGCTTATGGGAGGTGATTTGCGAAGCAGAAAGGAATTAACAGAGCACAACCTCACGACGAAAAGGTTCTTCTCAATGCAAGGTGTCATGAAGTAATGTTCTTCACGAAGTACAGTGACCTTTCCCTAGCATGGAGAAATTGTGTACATGAAGGATTTTTTTCATATCATAAACACTCCACGATGACTTGGGTCCCCTTGGAGAACCCCTTACTTCGAGAAGGCCCTTAGACTTCACTAAAGGCATCCCTCTCAGAAGAGGGGTTCCAAACAAGTCAAGGGTGAGGCACTCCGTGAAGTAGAATTACCTTGCACAGTTCATGGTTCGCAAAGAAAAAGGATGATTCGTGTTTCAGGAGCTGGGAAGTTGAATTTTCGGATTTTCCATCCTTTGGGATCAAGGGGAGGTATGTATTTATATAGAAGAGGTGCTGTGAAGTAGAGCATATATGCCACGAAGAGAGTTGTCGTTGTTTCTCGGTGGGTCGCGGACATCAAATGCGGTCGCGAAACGTCCTGCCTTCTTGCTTCGCGAAGGGCTCACGAACGACAAATGCGTTCGTAGAGCGGCCCAACTCCATTCTTTTCGGTGGTCTCGATAATGAAAAATGTGTTCATAGAGCGGCCTACCTCCTTACTTCGCGGCAGCTGTGGTGCTAGGGGCCTCCACAACGTGTCTTTGCGAGGATGTCAATAGGGCCTTCTTTTGGGTTTCTCCTATGTCCCGAATTTTGGCACCAACAAATACCCCCCTCAGACATGGAGCCATGGAGAGATAAGGGGTCAAATTCTCAGGGTAATCACCAAAATCTTCATCCGTTCACGATGATGGCCTGCGAAGAGGGCCCGCGAGGCGGGTATGGGATGCATGGGCTGAGCGCGCTGCGAAGATCAGCGTGAAATGGATGTGCCACGAAGCTCCAAAGGACGTCGCCTATAAATAGGGGGAGGCCATCTCTCTATTCATTTCCCTTATAAGTGAAATTTTCCTTTTGAACTCTCGATTAGAGAAGCTCCATGTAATCTGTGAGTGTTCTCTGTGAATCGAGCCTTCATGGCGAACAATGAGTCCTCAACTCCGCGATTGTGCTCCACAATCCGGTGCATGAACGGCTGGGTAGTGCTCTTCAAATAGTCTTTGTGAAGAGTCTCTGTGATCGCGCACTGCAGTCGATCTTCACAAACCTATTAGTAAATCATCCATGTTCCAGACCTGAATGAACCACCATGAAGCTGCCCAGGTGATGCTTGAGGATGCCGCCTGGAGGAATGAGATGTCGAACTGTATGGGGCTAGGAGAGTTGGTATGTAGCCACTCGGACCATAGTTCTTTGCTGGAGCTACTATCGGAGAGCCAAAAGAAATACCTTTTGGTTAAGAGGTTTTCCTTATATTTCTTCGGACTGAGGGAAGATGTCTTCATCCATAAAGCGAGTAGGGACGAGCCAGCTTACTGGATTAGGAGCATGTCGTGCCAGCTCCGATGGTTCATGGTGGCTGACGGTCATGCCCGAGAGGACTTTACGCCAATCACTACCGAATTCATATACAACCATCTAAACAACGTCGACAAGAAGGAATTGTAGCCGTAGAAGTCTCCTCCTTTGTACCGAACTATCCTCAGGGCGGCGTTTGGGAACCCGAAGAAGGGAGGGTCTAAGGAATGGGACCTGTGCCAGGGTGGAAACTACACAGATGATTGGCCCTGGGCTTACTGGGTAGGTGCCTCCTGTGAGGAGATCGAGGAGGAGTTGATAAGAGATGGCTGGTATGAGGCAGCTTGGGATTCCTAGTTCAACATCTACCAGGTGCAGCAACTACTACCGGAGCTATTGAGCTGGTGGTCACCATGGACCAATAACTTCCACCTACATCACTGGGAGGTTGACATCAGCTTATGGGACCTTCATCTAATCTCAGGAGTCCCGATATAGGGGGTGATGTATGATGAATTCCTCCCTCCTATGGGTGCATGGGAGGATCTGGAGAAGATGCCCCATTTGGCAATGGCATTGATGGAGCTCGTGCTAGGGGAGGATAAGAAGGTGGTGAGGGATGTCCACTGCAACCATTGGTTCAAAATGTTTTTAAAAATCCGGATAGACCGTCAGTTCCCGGAGAGGCCTCGAACATTCCCTAAAGGGCCGATAGTAAGGACCACTCATACTGGCGGATTTTGGAGAATAGACAGTAGAAGTCATGGGGGTTCAGTGTCAGCACTGACCAACAACCAATAGTCAGGCTGGCGGCCTTCATCACAGCTCTTATCTGTGGTTGGATCATTCCAGTGAGGGATACCAACATGGGAGTGCGACCAAGGTGCTTTGTAAATTAAAAAAAATAGTAAAAGGGTGTTTATTTAAATTAGATAGAATGAAAGGATTTTAGCACCATCATCAAAAAGATTTTATTTTATTCTTCCTTTATACACCTATATGGTTTTTTCTATGAAAATATTTTCCATTATAAATTCATAGAATTTTAGAAAAATTTATTTTAATATAAAAATGTAATTTTCTTCATGAATTTTCAATGTGATCATTCAATATAATTTTCAATATTATAGGACATCCATATATGTTACTTATCATATCATTCAATGATAACATCAATATTCTTTCATGGGATGGTTTATGTTTTTGATTATATGATATTTATGAAACCCATTTCATTTCAATGGGTTATTCTATGATGGATTGTTTAGGATACCCATTTCATTTTAGGTGTTGTGATACGATGAGTACATTTGGAACAGATGTGTATGATTTTCATTAAGAATGGTTAATAGGTTATAATAAATCATGTGGTTAATGTTATAACCAAGGATTGGTGGGACCTATTTTCCCATCCAATGAATTGGGTAATTATAGATATCTAATGAGATAAAGATTACTGGAATGGGAAGTGAACCTATCTTAGTATGGGACTATGTACACTAAGATTGTATTGGGAGTGAAACTTGAAATATTTTATGGTTTTTGGAGTGAACCCATTCCACTATGATAACCTTGGTAATCAACCATGAATACGATGGAAATAATATTAGATGCCTATGTTTATGCCAAAATCAAGGTCTTAGGCCTATTTTAGGCTTTCATATTTTATGTTCATTGATTACATTATGATTATTATCTTATGAAATTAAATAACTTCTTAAATGACTTATATTATGATATTTTATATGTAGTTAATGGTTTTAAAATGTTATGATCATGTTATTATACACTTAGGATCATGTTATGCTTACCTGGTCATCAATATCTCCCATGCTTACCCTTATCGAGCATATGCTCTCACCATTTTCATATATATCATTACCTCATTATATGAAGAATGAAATTATTAATTATATGAATAATAATGGAGCTACATTTCATGAAATAACTGGGATATTATATTGATAATTTATGAACCAATTTATAATGATTCAATGTTTCAAAAGTCACTAGAACAATTATATTCTAGAATGGATAATTATTTTATGTAATGAATACTATCATATTTAAATGAAATATATATATTTGAAAATTTTGGGTAACAATTTCTATTCATTATGCACCCATGGTGTCATAATGTGTTATGTCTTTACAAAATCATATTAAAAACAAAACCACACTTTAACGAACGTAATGAAATACATGGTATGTGAAATTTTTTTTTAAGTAAACCACATTAAAAATGTTTATATTTTCCATAAATTACATTCTAATTTAGAATAAATCAATTTCAATAAACCAGCTGAAGGAATTAACATGAAATTATGGATATTCAAGAATTAAAACAACTTGTATGAATACACCTACCTCAAGAATCAGGGAAACTCAGTTTCCTTTAACATAACAGATTGGTAAGTATAATACCTTCTTATATATGGAAATATTCAAGGGGAAACTGAAATGGATCTATATATAATAATGACCAATCAAAACTCGGTCCATAGACATAATAAATCATAACCACGGTGAATTTAGAGATAAAAATGGACAACTACTTTCTAGGGAGAAGCGATGAAACCACCATGAAGACCAAAATTCCTAATGGATTGATCCATAATTAGGGGTATCACACAAAATTTCTACAATAAAACTATTTATTGAGGGAAAACAATGCATGATGAATTGAATCAATGAGTTAAATGAGTGGTGAATAATATACATTGGGCATGAGGGGGTTTCATCATAAATCTAAGTCATATGCCATAAATTTCACATAACTCATATATGTTGAAAATAAAGTAACCACGATTCAAATTATCTTGAGAAATAGTTTTAATTCATAGGAATGTGTTTTAATATTTTAAACTATTTTATGTCGTGACAAGGTTTTATAGACCTGATGTGTTTCCAAATCTTGTAGCTAGTGTGGAAATTATGTCGAAATGTTGTCATTTATGGTGTAAATATATCTTAAAGGAAGTAACAAATTTGGACCCCTTTAGAAACACAACATAAATATCCAAATTCCCTTCGAATCTTTAGTCACATTTATACTCAAGCTCCATTAATTAAAACTAACACTCATCCCTCAACATAAGTCATTTCCCTTACAAATTAACTTTATCCATATAGGGCATGAAAGATACCCAATAAAAAATGGGGTAAATACTAGATTTAAGAATTAAATGATTGAATGTAACATAATTTTACCTGATTGATTGGTATTTTACCTGTAACACTGAGTGTAAATGAAATGTGAAATATTATTAAAATATTATTAATTAAAATTATAGTTTCCACTTAGCCATTAGACTAGAGATTATGAATAATACTAAAAAAATTAAGAAAAATTTATAGTTATATATGTATAAAACTAATTCATTTGGTATCAATTGAGTAAAAATGAATGTAAAACAATTTTAATAAAAAATAATTTTTTTTATAAATTTTTTTTATACAGGAAATGTGTTTTTATATTCATAAATTAAATTAATCATTAGTTGTGAATTATTTTAAATTAATGTATATAATATTATATAGGATAATTAATTTATAAATACTAAAAATGTTTTTAGGCATAATAAAACAATAAGTATAGTTTAATACTAAAAATTTTATATTCTCTAAAAAATAGTTTTTGTTACATTTTTATCACTTAATTTTGAAATTAATTTATTTAATTTATAGGTATTTTATTTGATAAATTAAGTTAAATATTTATATTCATATGGTAATGATTTAATAATAATGCCCCTTTTATTTTAGGTCAATATAAATAGTAACAATGGTAAAATGTATCACCTCAATAAAGGGTAAATTGGATTAATCTTGGTTAAAAATAAGTGATAAGGTCATAATGTTTCATCGAAATCATTATAGGATTAAAATAATAATACCCATAAAACATTAGGGTCGAAAATTAGTGGATTAATGGAAAACATTCAATGAATATGAATTATATATTATTTAAAAAAAAAGAATGTAACAAACTATCTCTCACGTTGATTTTAATATCCTAGATGTGTTACGTTGGAAAAAATTTGTAATGAAAGAATATTAATATCCATTTTTTCATAATTATATTATTAACATGATGTAAATTTATATCAAATATTTAGGTGTTCTATAGATACATGATTTTCTTACACAACACCAAAACAATATATATTTAATTAATGATGCAATAAAATAAATGATATTTAAAATATTAATTTTTTAATTTATGTAAGTTATAGTGTTCCTAAAATTTAATAGGATAATATGAAATATTATTTTTCTGTTAAAAATTATAATTTAATTCCAAAAAATATTATATTATTTTTAATTAAAATTAAATGAATAATGTCAAAAATTAAAAATAAGGATATTTTAATGAAATAAGATTTTATTAAATTATTTAAAATAATAAAAATATTAAAATAATAATGGTGTTTATTATATGGTCTAAAATGTCATACATTGGCCATTTATTGT
Organism: Viscum album; assembly: GCA_963277665.1. Classification (NCBI taxonomy): domain Eukaryota; kingdom Viridiplantae; phylum Streptophyta; class Magnoliopsida; order Santalales; family Viscaceae; genus Viscum; species Viscum album. The sequence continues at coordinate 1,739,779,959 of OY728125.1, read as the reverse complement.
CCAATTTTCACCTTATAATTAAAAATCACAAACTTCTAATATCAAAATTTGTTTCTGTAGTTAAAATTTAAATAGGAAACAAAGGGTTAATCATTATGATGAGGATTTGTATTACACCAAAATATTTAAAAAATTTATTTGTTTATTGAATATCATCCCTATAATACCTTATATTTTAATCCATTGACATTTTGAAACCTTTTCCTTGATAATGAATTTATAATAATTTAATATTTTGATAAATTCTAAAATTTCGCATCACCTCGATTATAAAAGTGAACATCCAACATCACTTATTTAATCCACATTGAGATTGAAATATTGATCAAAAACATACAATTTACCTTATAAACATACCTAGATACATCCATGTAATTTTTTTTCTTCTTAAAATACCAACCATAAAAACCTTTAGATCACATCTAAAAAATATTTTTAAAAGAAGAGATAATCATCTTCACTAATCACTTTAATTAGTACTTATCATAACATAAGATTTTTAGTATCCTAAATCTGATAAAATATTATTATAATTATAAAAACAACATTTCCCCCTCATTCCCCATGAAATAAGAAGTGATTGTATTTCCCATGCGTACGTATGACTTATCATCTCCACATAGTGATACATTTAATTTTTTACCAACATCTTTTATTGATAATAATTATTTTTGTGTTTAATATTTATATATTAAATTAATGCCTCAATTATACTTATTTAAATATATTATAACATCTACATACATACCATTTAACCCTTTGGGGATTGATAATGCCATTTGTGCATACGTGTCGAATACCACCACCATAAAGCATTGTGAATTTGTTTTATCATTTATATCATACTTAGATATTAATTAAGAACCATTTAATAAATATATATGATATTTTAATGATACAATAAATGATAATTAATATTTATATTTATTTTATATTATTAATTTAGAAATGAAAACATCATTCTTGTGTAAACCTGGCCTACCGTCTCTATGAACAGTTTAATTAATTAGTATATATTAAATATTTATGGATAAAATAAATATGTAGAAAAAATATATATATTATTCATGTCATTATAAATATTTTTTATAATTTGGAACTATGATAGATTTATAATTAACAGAACTACTGAAATTATATACTCATGAAAAATGAAAAGGATAATAGTTAGAAATAAATAATTTTAATCTGGAGTTATTTATTAAAGTGGGTGTGGAAATATCATACAGGTATCATATCTGATATTATTATTGAAAAATTTATTCTTTTTTATAATTATAATAATTTTATATTTATTATATAGGAGTTTATATTTCTTTTTATTAAATATGAGCTCATGGTAATGAATTTATTTCACAATCTCATCAATATTCAAGAATTTTCTTTTTCTACGTATCTACTAGGGAATAATTTTATTTCATATAAAAGTTTTATAAAAATATTCTAAAGATGTTTTTTAAAATTATCCAATTATTTTTCATGTCATTTTCATAATATTATAATTTTTACAAAATGCATTGAATGGTAAATATTTCTTATTTTCCAAACAATGTGCTCTGTAAATTTTGAAAAAACATACTAAATGAATGTTTATTTAAATTAGATGGAATGAAAGTATTTTACCACCATCATCCCAAAGATTTTATTTTATTCTTCCTTTATACATCTATAAGGTTTTTTCTATGAATATATTTTCCATTATAAATTCGTGGATTTTTTTAAAATTTGATTTTAAAATATAAATGTAATTTTCTTCATGAATTCTTCAATGTTATCATTCAATATAATTTTCAATATTATTAGACACCAGTTTATGTTACATATAATATCATTCAAAGATAACATCGACATTCTTTCATGGGATGGTTTATGTTTTAATTACATGATGTTTATGAAACCAATTTCATTTCAATGGGTTATTCTATGATGTATTGTTTATGATACCCATTTCATTTCTGGTGTTCTGATATGATGAGTACATTGGGATCAAATGTGTATGATTATCATTAATAATTGTTATTAGGTTATAATCAATGAAGTGGTTAATATTATAACAAAGGATGGGTGGGTCCTATTTCTCAATCCAATTAATAGGATAATTATTGATATCTCATGAGATAAAATGACAGGAATGTGAAGTGAACCTAGATTAGTATGGGACTATGTACACTATGATTGTATTAGGTGTGAATGTTGAAAACATTTATGGTTTCGGGAGTGAACCCATTCTATTATGATATCCAAGGTAATGGAACTTAGCTACAATGGAAATAATTTTATATGCCTATGTTTATGCCAAAATCTAGGTCTTATGCCTGTTTTAAGCTTTAATATTTGATGTTCATCGATTACATTATGATTATTATCTTATCAAATTACATGACTTATTCAGTGACTTATATTATAAAATTTTATATGTAATTCATGGTTTTAAAATGTTATGATCGTGTTATTATACCCTTATGATCATGTTATGCTTACGTGATCATCAATATCTCCTATAATTACCATTATCGAGCATATGTTCTCACCCTTTTCGTAAGTATCATTTCCTCAGGATCTGAATAATGAAATTATTAATGATATTTCTAATAAGGGATCTACATTTTTATAAATAATTTTTATATTATATTTATAATTTATGAATGAATTTATAATTATTCGATGTTTCTAAAGGCACTAGACCTATTCTATTCTAGAATGGATCACAATTCTATGCAATTAATACCCTCATATTTATATGTAATATCTATATTTGAAACATTTGTGTCACAATATCTATTCATTATGAACCCATGGTGTCAAAAAGTTTTATGTCTTTATAAAATCATACTAAATACCAAACCACCATTTAAAGCACTTAATGAAATACTTGGTGTGTGAAAAAATAATTTTTTAAGTAAAAAACATAAAAAATGATTATATTTTCCACAAAATTAATTCTAATTTAGAATAAATAAATTTCAAAAAACAAGCTGAAGGAATTAACATAAAATTATGGATATCCAAGAAATAATACAACTTGTATGAATACACATACCTCAAGAATCAGGGAAACCCAGTTTTCTTTTGACATTACAGATTGCTAAGTATAATACCTTCCTCTATTTGAAAATATTCAAGGGGAAACTGAAATGGAACTATATATAATAATAACCAATCACAACATGGTCCATAGATATAAAAAACCATAACCACGGTAAATTCCGCAAAGAAACTGAACAACTACTTTCTAGAGAGAAGCGATGAAACCACAATGAAGACCAAAATTTCTAATGGACTGATCCATAATGAGGGGTATCAACCAAAATTACTAAAATTACCCTATTTATTTAGGGAAACCATTGCATGAGAAATTGAAACAATGATTTAAATGAGTGGTGAATAAAATACATTGGGCCTGAGGGTGTTTCATCATAAATCTATGTCATATGCCCTAAATTTCCCATAACTCATATATGTTGAAATGAAAGTAACCATGATTCAAATTATCTTGAGAAATAGTTTTAATTCATAATAATGTGTTTTAATATGCTAAACCATTTTATGTCGTAACATGGTTTTATATCCCTGAAGTGTTTCCAAATCTTGTAGCTAGTGCGGAAATTATATCGAAATGTTGGCATTTATGGTGGAAATACATTTAAAATGAATTACCAAATTTGGACCCCTATAAAAAGACAACAGAAATATCCAAATTCTATTATAATCTTTAGTCACATTTATACTCAGGCTCCATTAATTCAAACTAACATTCATCCCTCGACATAGGTCATTTCCCTGACAAAATATCTTTATCCTTATAGGGCCTAAAAGATGCCCAATCAAAAGGGGGTACATACTAGAGTTAATAATTAAATGATGGAAGGTAACTTAATTTTACATGATTGTTTTTTATTTAAATACTTATATTTAACATGATTATCCCATAACAACCTTAAAAAAGGGAATAGTTGACGTGTACTCAGACACCCACGATTTTAAGCATTTTTCCGCTACAAATTACATATTGTTAATAATTGAATATATTTTTTTAGAAAATATATTCTAAATAAGTGATTCATTAGTTATTTATAGTGGAATATTATATCATTAAATGAAATAATTATTATTATAATAAAATATTTCAATAAACTATAATGGAAAATATTTATTAAAACTAAAGGTGTAAAATGAATACAACTAAATTTAAAGGTTTCAATATTTATGTATTCTTCCTAATGTTAAAACATGAAAATGATAGAACTCATTTTAAATTTGGAAATAATAAAAATAAGAAAATTATATAATTATTTTACAGTTTATAATTATTTATATCCAATGGGAGTTTATTTCTTTTTTTTGTATATTTCTATTGTATAAATAACTATTGAGAAAATAAAAAATATTAAAATTGACTAATGGAATAAAATATTTTATTATTAGATTTTTTGGAGTGATGGATACATAAATAAATCAACAGTGTGGTGTGACCATCATAATTTATCCATAAAATGGTGAGTATAAATTTTAGTAATCAAATAGTGAAATATATATAGAAATGATGAATCTTTGACATCAATTAGAATAATAATTCCATAGGAGGAGAATTTTTAAAATCTTTAAAAGGATGTAGAAACACATGGATTTTTACTATTCGAAGAGTAATAAGAGAACAAATATATGAGGATTATATGGAATCAACTATGAGAGTAGTTCGAGATCATGAATATCTCTAAGGCAATACTTCTAATATAATTACCACCTAAAAATCCTAGTATTTCTGGTATATCCCCTAGGTAATATGACACAATCATATTACTATCTTATTTAATATGATGTTGTTATGGGTTTTTTATTTTCATTTATTTGGTAAATAGATATGGATTTTTGAGGTATTTTATCTCTATAACATTGTTACAAAACTATTAAGAAAAAATGTATGAATAAACCCAACATAATGTTATAGTTTCTCATTAGGGGATATATGATTAGCCCTGAGTTTGGTAAACAATGCGAGGGTCAAGGATTAACTCTATTGTATGTCTCAATACTACCACACTATTTGGAAAACCATTATTTTAATCCATTTGGATTTATATATTCCATTATAATTTAAAATTTTACTTCTATCCTTATTATAATTAATCACTATATCCATTCTTCCTCCACTCATTTATATGAAAAAGTCATGCAAGATATCATGGAGCATCATAATTTCAACCAATTATCTTTTTAAACCATTCACTATTGGTTTCTATTTTATTAGCTCTGGTGAATCTCTATTTTCTATTTACTCTTGTAATCATTATCCCACTACACCCATCTATTATTCGGTATATTTTTTCCAATGAAGCCTACTAAAATTTTTGGGTGAAAATATGGATTTGATTTACTCAAATATTGGTCATTGGGTGTTTAGATTTTGTTTAATTTATATTCCTCGAAAAATATAACAGAATTATCCCAAAACAAACACACCCTATAACTCCCCAATCTTCCACAGTACGCATCTCTTTGAGTAATACAATATCGTGCAGTGTACGCATCTCTTTGAGTAATACAATACCGTGCAGTGTACGCATCTCTGAGTTCAAGTGCACCAAACCTATAAAACTAGACATTTATAATGAGATTATGAAAATTAATAACCACATTTTGAAATATATATATATATACCATATTAATTTAATGTTTATATTTTGTGTTTATTAGACATAATATAGGGATAAATTCCATTTTTCATATAAAAGAAGTATTTTAAAATAAATGTAGTTTTTTCCAACTTTTAATAGAGATCCCTTTCTAAATACAATATTTCCCACTTTTATAAATTAGATATGATGAAATTAAATTATTATTTAGAAGCGGACATAATAATTTAGTTTGGATAAATTTTTGGTGTTTTTCTGATAACATTCATATTTTGATGAATATCGAATGATACAAAATTTAAATTGAATAAAAAAATTTAATCAAAATAATTTATAGTGTTAAGTTATACATTTTAATGGTTTTTATGTATAATTAGATTATTTTTTTATCATTTAGTCCAATATTGGTCATTAGATGTAATTTCACTTTTAAACTGGATATAAACACATATCAATCATTTGAAAGTTCTTACTTATCAAAAATCCACTTTTTGGTTTTTTCAACGTGAATTAATAATATATAAATTAATGAAAATTATATGTTTTTAATTTGGTAAAATATATTTTATTTTTATATTCGTAATATCAAAATAAGCATCTGTTTAATATTTGGTATTTTTCTGAAAACATTAAATTTTTTAAGAATAGTGAAAAACACTACATTATTGTTTAAAAACCGAAATTTTATGTCAATAATTATTTACTTTATTTAAATTTATTTTATGTCAAAATAAATACATAATACCTATAGTAGTTCAATGTAATTAATTTTAATCAATTTTTTATAAAATTAGATGTATAAAATTTTATTGAATTTTTTAACATCTTTTACCAACATTTTTGGCACATTAGCAAATTTGCATAAAACATAACTATACTGGTTATAGGAATTGAATTTAAAATATGTGAGAGACATAGTTGAAATTAGTAAGTAAATTATGGTTTAAAATGATGAAAATAAATTTTGGTGATTAGTAACTTTTAATTTTATCTACCACGGTGAAAAGTAAATATTTCAATTAAAGGTCAAAATGATATTATAATTACCCTAACACATGTAATAAGTCTATTGGATACATTTATTTCGACTAAAATCATCATTAGGAGTAAAATATGATCCTTTTGGCCTACTTTTTATAGGTTAGGACATTAATCATTATTTTATTTAAAGAAGAGTTAAAAGTGTAAAATTCAAATTTAAATTGATAAAACATTTTTAATATTGAGTTCTACATAAAATAATTTATAATATAAATATTAAAAACAAATATAGGAAGATTTCTTACAACATGATATTTTTATTTGTAATTTTTAGACAATATATAATTAAATATAATTATGAAACAATGATGATGTTTTAACTACAATATTAAAGAAAGAATAAATTGATTGATATTATAAATCATAAAATAAATGTAAATTTTGAATTTTGATGAATTCCAAAAAATTTATAGGTTATAATTACTTGGTAGGATAGATTAAATTTTGTTTTTGAATAAATATCATTTTTATAACTTTCAAAAAAATCAAATACTAAATAATTCTAAAATTGACATAAACATGTTTTTAAAACAAATACAATATTATTGAATTATATATTAGTCTTAAAAATATAAGGGTAGGAATATGGACTTATATAATAATATATATGTCATTAATTAACCCCAATGGGTTTTATTGGAATTTTATTGAATTTTTATTAACCATATAATATTAAAATACTAGGAGACATGGTAAATGCTAAACAATTTTACAAAAAGTTAAATCTAAAAGATAAGGTTAATATAGTGACCTAAACCAGTCTAAAACCAATTAGTTGGGAGGATTTCAACCCAAACCCACCATTCCTCAAAATAAATCATTTTGGATCCATTATATACCAAATATTATTGTATAATAAAATAATATTTCAAGGTTTTCCTAAAGTGACCCTCACCTCTCTTATAAAAGGGTACGTCCCCTTCTCAAAAAATCACACCTCCACAACCATTTGTCATGGCCAAACCATGCTCAAATTTCCTCCCAAATACACTCAATTCAACCAAGAGTCCATTATTTGATCATAAAGACATCTTAAGGATCCATTTTGATATAATCAAAAGGATTCCCCTGAAGAAGAGAAATTATTTAATCACATCTTTCAATGTCCTTTTTTTATTCAAATTCCTCTTTATTTGTTGTTTCCATACCAAAATAATAAATAAATTACCTTCTATATAATATTATGGTATTGTGAATATGGTGCAACTATATTCCATATTAAATCCATCATATGAATGACGAAGTCACCAGACGTGCGTACGTACGACTTACCGTCTCCACGTCAAGGTGTAGTTTGTTTTTCAACACTTAATTATTTGAATGTGTATAATAATGAGTATAATTGATGTAAATAATAAATATAAAATGTTAGTTATTTTTTAAATGTGATATACCATCAAATTACATATGATTTCACCATTAGTAGAATGGAATTGTCGCTCGTGCGTATGTATAGATTACAGTCTCCTCGAACGTGATGAGATTCATTCCCTATCATAACCATTCAAGAATAAATATCATTTTATGATTAAAAAATAATTTTTAAGAACATAATATCATTTTGGATAGAAATAAAATACATAATATTCATAAACAACATGACTTACGATATAAATCATACAAAAAATGAATCATTTAACACTCAAAAAAATGATACTACTGAAATATTATTAACAAAAAATTATTAAAAACCATAAATGATATCAAATTTATGTATATTGGTCTTTTATAATTTCATAAAAATTATTTCACCATCGTACATGAGGTTATCATACCCTCAAATAAGGAAAATTACAAGGTAAGGGGTTTTCATCTCACTTTTTATTCCTGTGAGATTTATACTATATTGCCTCTATTTCCTTTTGTGTGGTGTTGGTACTACCCATGATTGTATTATTTGTGTAATATAAATTAATTTATAGGTATTTTCATCTTAATTAAATGATCCTTATTTCATGGGGTGTATATTTCATAAGTTTTGGAATTTGTAAGGGAATTTCTAATTTTGATTTACAATCATTGTGTTTTACAAAAACATCATTGATTATTTTACTCCAAGATTATTTGTGAAATCACTATTTTTTAATTATGTTTTAATTTCCACTTCCATTTTCATGGATATACTTTTTATAAACATAATCACTCCATTAATTAATTCTGAGGTCATCGATACGAACATGAGAAGAGTAATATTAACTCAATTTCCATTCATTGAGTTAAACAACCAAGTCATTGGTGTTGTTTTTACAAGAATATGAGTGAATATACTCTAACTGATCTACACTGAATATCCAATCATATTGAGTGTACTTATATTCTTCACACATAATTATGACATTAATTTATCCCTAACCTAATGATACTATCATTATATGGGATTTCATTTAAATTTATATTCTATTGAGACTTTTTTTTTGTTATGCTCCAATTCAGTTTTATTTGGCGTATATACTATACTTTGACATACTATATCATGAGTCCCTTTATTTTCATGATATTATAATTTTTTGATTTCCTCAAATATTTTTATTCATGCGTATCTCATTAGGTTATTAACTCTTACTAAAATACCATTTTAATTGTTTAATAGATTTGTTCTTCTAAATATTTATCATTAATGTCCATTTTTTGAAAATAGTTTCAATGATTTATTTATATAGACATGAATGTTTAAAATTTAAATTCATTTTAATAGATTCAATGTGATATTGGAAACTTTGATTCAAAAATCACTTTTAAACAACTTCTTGTTAAATAGTGATTCTTTTAAATGTTTTAAAAAGGGATATTTCACTCAAATAGTTTTAGTGATTATTTTCATTTATGTAAATATAATTCATTATTATTGATTGAGGTAGACATATTATAAAAAAATATTCTATATTTTATTTAATGAGTTATGTTTGACTGTGGATGTGATATTTTTATACCATCCATGGTTTGTGATTAAAATATAAGCATTTCATATTCTAGTTTCAATATGAATGTTTATGTTATTTTTCAACCTTTTCATATGAGGAATGCATCGGAAATTTTAAGTGATGGGTGGAACCCGCTATAGCTCATTGATGCATCAGTAGGTCTCATGATACCAACTAGTGTCTTGGAACGAGGCCTTGAGAAAATATTATTTTTAGTCTTGGCGTAAGGCATTGACTATGTGGTTATGACATCCGACATGATGCATTTCATCATTATGAAATTGGATATTAATATTACATGTGATTATTCGATTAGTAGAATATCAATGTGAATAATTAAATTTCATTATTCAATTTATTTTTTCTATATTATATTGAAGTTTATGTTTAAAAGGATTGTGTTTTTGTCTTATACATTTCCTTAAATGATTGTAATTATTTATGAATGTTTCCTCTATATTGGTATCCCTACTGAGCATCTAAGATCACCCATTTCTATGTTTTTTCCCAAGATGTGAAGAATTATATCATGATTAACCGTCTAGAATATGCTAAGTGATATGAGTGTGTTCAAAGGGGACCCGATGTTGTTTTTATTTAACTCATGAGGTAATTTAAAATTTATGTATGTATCTAATATTACCAAGGATAATAACTAATTGGTCTTTCGGGACATGATCTATTGTTATCATGATAATGATTTGTAATAATGCACCGACTCTTGATAACTAGGGTTAGGGCATTACAGAATGTATAAGAGGAGTTTTAGTACAAACCGTAAAATCTTGATTTAGAAAAACTCTGGTTAGAAATCATTACCCTAATATAGAATTTAAGGATTAGTATATAATAACTACCTATAATTTTCTTAATGTATAGATTTTTTTATTTTATAGGAAATACATCCATGTCTAAATACGAGACGGTAGTGGAGGCTCTGGAACAGATTTACATAGGATTGAAAACTCTGACAAAAAGTTTCGGTCATGAACCTGGGTATCCTGTTACACGACAATGTTTCTTGCTGCACTCTTGAAAATGACATTCCCGAGGGATATGATTAGAATAATTCACATTTTCATTACAAACTAATTTTAATGATTTAAATATAATTTGAGAATAGATAACAATGGTTAATACTATGGTGTTTTATATTGAATATATAGTATCATGATATTCATTAAATGATTTTATTACTATTGTTACTCACACAATGATTTTTGGTTATAATCAATGTTTGGATTCCAAGGAATTCATAGTATCATTGAACATAATGTAAAATGTGGGAACAGTACTGGAAAAGATAAATGAAATGTAATGATGATAAGGCTAAAAGATATCATGTTCATGTCAAATCAGTTTTTCAAAAATTTGATCAACAACATATATATTTTCCAACTGCCAGACTCAACAATGAAGTGAATGGTGATGAATGATAGGAGCTCCAGTAGTGGAGACTATAGAGAAATGAAGGCTTTATTTCTAACAAACAGGAAATGTGGAAGGAGACACCGAGGAAAGTGACTCAATAGAACACAGAAATGAATTATTTGTGGGAAATAAGGATATAAAGTAAATAATTTCCTAGAAATAATGAAGTGTAATATGGAAGAAAATAAAAATAATCCCAATAATACATTTAAAGTCATTTATAGTAAATTTAGGGGACATAGTCATTACCCCAGTCAATGACATACTGTATAGGATAACCTCTTGTTCAAGGAATAACCTAAGTAGAAATAAATGGTTGGTGAAATGTTTAAAATTATTAGTGATCTTTATTGATTAGATTACGTTGGAAGACTTTTCTATTTTATGTGAAACCCTGCAATTTGTTATGTTAAAATTATATTTGAGGAAGAATTATCTTTTCTTTTGGGAAATAGTTATAAATAACCTTTGGGTTTATATGATCATTGAATTAGAGGTAATTACATGTTATTTATTTTTGGGCTGAATATGTGAGGTATGAGATATAATTTTTGGTTAAATTATATAATGGTTATTTTGAGTAAATTATCTTATTTTGGGTATGTTATAAAATATAGTTTTTGAAAAGGGACAGCACGTTGATGGTGTGAAAACCCTTTTCATCGAACGAAGTTGTGCACATTTATCCCACAACCAATGTGCTGTTGTGATTTATCACCCAGCACAAGACTACGTTAAGTCCATGGTTAGTGTGACTAATTATTTTTAGTTAAATGATTTTATTGAAAAATAGTAAGACGACTTGGGATCTTATTTTATTTTCAAACTGATATCTTTATTGTCGGAAAACGATTTGGTGATTAATTGATAAATGTTTTTTTGGAAGATGTTTACTCTGTTGGGAAAACTATATACCTAAGGAATATAGAATACTATGTGATTTCATTTGAGAAGTAATGGTGTATTTTTATCAATGATTTTATTGTAGATTTATAGATATTTGGATTATTTTTGGAAATGATTAACCTATCATAAAAATTATGTGATTATGTTTCTTACATTTATGTATGTGACTTTAATAATAGTCGATGTTCTTAATAGATACAATTTTATGTGGAAGACTACATAATAAAATTATTCTGACTTTTGCGTTTTAATCATAGTTTGGATTATATTAATGATTTTTAATTAAAATTATTGAATGGTATTTATTAAACTTTGGCTATTGTTGGTTAAAATTTAGAAATTAAGATTAGTATTTCTTTAACTAGAAGATTATCCTTTTTGGGGATCATCTGATCTTGTACTAATCATCTAGGTTTTGATTAATCTCTAATGAAAAAGGAAATATATAGTTCATGCTTTGTAGATTATGTGATTCTATAAAAGTTGTTTCTGGCACATTAGGTGTAACCACGACATCTTGAATATTCTTCGTTTGATGTGAAAGGTGGGTTTGTGGAAGAAATTATTTAAAGGATGGATCTCTACTTATCATGTATTTTTTATTCTATGAATAAATTAATTCTCAAACCTTATGGAAAAGATCTTAAACCCAAAAAAGAGTAATCCTAATACCATACGTTATTCATTACATATTTATGGCTTTTAGGCCCTTAATTTTCCATTCACTTGTCCGTGATTGATCACCTCAATCAATCCTTATAAATATCTATTTTTCCTCCAATTATATTTTCCACAAATGTGCTCTAATTCGAAATCGCAATTTGGTGCTGACTTTTTCATTTCCCTTTCCCCTTAGTAAGACTAAATTTTATTAACCCTATTTATGATGTGGTTTTCCATAATTTTATTTCATATTTATTTAAGATTTTATTTCTGAAGAACAATTTAAAATTTTGAGTACTCAATTTATTGAAAGAGGGAAGAATGTAACACCCCATTCTTTCACAGTACGCTTCTCTTTGAATAATTCAATTGCATGTGATGTATGCAACACCGAGTTCAAGTGCACCATGACCTATCTAACTATCCATTTAGAAAATATTTCAGTATATTAATAATTTTTTTTTCAATTTTATATATATCCCATATATTTTTAACATTAATTTTTTCTGTTTCTTAGACATAATAAAAGGACAATGTCAATTTTTCAGATAAAAGAAGTATTTTTCATAAAATGTAGTTCTTTCCTCATTTAAATGGATAACCAATCTAAATAAAATATTTGACACTTTTATATATTCAATTTTATGAAATTAAATTCTTCATTATAATAGGGAAATAAAAATTTTGTTTGGATAAAGTTTTGGTGTTTTTCTGATAAAATTCATATTTTGATGAATAATGAATGATACTAAATTTTAATTGAAAAAAAATTAATCAAATTAATATATAGTGTTAAATAATAATTTTTAATGTTTTTAATGAATAATTAGATTATATTTTTTATCATTTAATCCAATTATGTTTATGGGATGTAATTTAAATTTAAAGCAGACATGAACACATATCAATCTTTTCATAGTTTTTACATTTCAAAAACCCAATTTTTGGTTTTGAAAACGGTAATTTATTTTAAATTCATTAGTTCAACTTTTATGTTTTTTATTAGGAATAATATACATCATTTTTGTATTTTTAATAACAAAATTATCTTAGGGTGAATTTTTTGTATTTTTCTGAAAATATTCAATTTTTGATAAATAGTGAAAAACACTGCGTTATTGTTTAAAAACCGACTATTATTTAAATAATTATTTATTTTATTTAAAAATATTTTATGTCAAAATTGATACATAATATCTATATTAGTTCAATGTAATTAATTGGTGTCATTTGATAATAAAATTAGATGTATAAAATTTTATTTATTTTTTACAACTTTTAAAGTCTTTCTAGGCACATTAGAAAATTTGCATAAAATGTATTTTTTCCTCTTCTATGAATTGAATTTAAAAAATATAAGAGAAACGAATGATATTAATAAGTAAAATTTTGTTCAATAAGATGAAAATATTTTTTTTTGAATAGTAACTTCTAATTTTTATTTACCATAATTAAAAGTAAGTAGGGTGATTAAAGGAAAAAATGATGATATAATTACAATAAGACATGTAATAATTCTATTATATAGGTTTATTTTGACCCAAATCAACCTTATTAATAACATATGATCCTTTTGGTCCACATGGTATTTATTAGGAATTTTATTATTAGATTATTCAAGGAAGAGTTAAAAGTGTTAAATTCAAATTTTAATAACTAAAACATTTCTTATATAGGGTTATAGATAAGATAATTTCAACTATAAATAATAATTAGAAAGATAATAATATTAACTACTTCATGGTATTTTATTTATAATTTTTAGACATTATATAATTAAATTTTATTATGAGACAATGATGAAGAAGTAACTACCTTATTAATTAATGATTAAAATAATTAATATTATAAATATTAAAATAAATGTAAATTGAGACTTTTTATTCTTTCCAAAAAAATTATAGGTTAATATTACATGTTAGGGTTGATTAAATCTATTATGTTTTGAAGAAATCTATTTTTTAAGAGTTTCAAAAAAACCAAATACTAAATAATGTGAAAATTGATATAAATGAGTTTTTAAAACAAATATAATATTATTAAATGATATAATAGTCGTAAAAATCTAAGGTTCTGCCAAATGATTTATATAATAATATATATTTCATTAAATAACCACTTAGTGTTTCCTTGTAAATTTATAGTATGTTTATTGTCCATATAATATAAAAATACTAGGAGATATGGTAAATGTTAAACAATTTAACCAAGAGTTAATTTTAAATGATATGTTTCATATGTTCACCATAACATGTATAAAACCAATTGGTTGAGAGTTTCTCGACAAATAACCAACTTAACATAAAAATAAAACACTTTGGAGCCATTATAAAACGAATACAATTCTATAATAAAATACTATTTCAAGGTTTTCCAAAAGGTACCCTAACCACTCATATAAAAGGGTACTCCCCCTTCTCTCGAAATAACACATCGAAAGACATTTGACTAGGCCAAACTCTACAAAAAAATCCTCCAAACTACACTTAATTTATCCTAGAGGTCATATTTTGATCATAAATACAACCTATGGATCCCTTTTCATCAAATCAAAAGGAAGCACCAGAAGAAGAGCAAATTATTTCATCGCCTCTTTCAATGTTCTTTTCTTCTTGAACTTCCAATTTCATTGTTTTTTCCATAAAAAATAATTAATCAACTGCCTTATAAATATTTTTATGTTATTATAAATATGGTACAATCATAATCATTATTCTATCCATCCTATGAATGACAAGGTCACCATACGTGCGTACGTACGACTTACAGTATCCACTTCATGGTGTAATTTTTTGTTCAACAATAAATTATTTATATGGGTATAATAATGATTATAATTGATGTAAATAATAGATATAAAATTTTAATGTTTCTGTATATATTATATAACATCCAATTACATATGATTTCACCATCAATATGTTGTTATTTTCACTCTTGCGTACGTACGGATTACCGTCTCCAAGAACGTGATGAGATTCATTCTCCATCATAACCATTCTAGAATAAATATCATTATATTATTAAAAAATAATTTTTATGAACATAATATAATTGTGGATACAAATCAAAAACATCATATCCGTAACAAACTTGACTTACATAACAAAACATGTAAATAAAAATGAATCAGTTAACACCCGGAACAAGGATACTACTGAAATATAATTAACAAATAAATATTAAAAGATCATATATGATATCAGATTTATTTATATGGTTTTGTTATAATTTAAAAACAATTATTTCACCATCATACAGTAGGTTAACTTAACTTCAACTATGGAAAAGGTCAAGGTATGGTGTTTGCATGTCACTTATTATTCCCGTGAGATTCATACTATATTGCCACTATTTCATTTTGTGTGGTGTTTGTACTACCCATTATTGTATTATTTTTGTAATATATTTTAATTTATGGGTATTTAAATTTCCATTTTATGATCATTATTTCATGGGGTATATCTTTTTCATGTTACCAAAATGGTAAGGGAATTCCTAATTTCGATGTACCCTCATTTGGATTTACGTAAAATTCATTGATTATTTTACTCCTATATTATGTGTGAAATCACTATTTATTTATTTATTTTGTAATTTGAACTTCCATTTGTGTGGATATACATTTGATACACATAGTCACTCCATTTATAAATTCTCAAGTCATCGATATGAACTTGATAAGAGTAATCTTAACTCAATTTTCATTCATTGAGTTAAAAACCCATGTCATTGGTGTTGTTTTTACAAGAATATGTGTGAATGTACTCTTATTTATTTACACTAAATATCGAATAATATTTTGTTTATTTTTGTTTTCTACACATAATTTTGTCATTGATTTATTATTAACATAAGTATATTGTCTTTATATGGGATTCAATCTGAATTTACAATCCACTGAGACTTCTTTGTTGTTATGCACCAATTAACTTTTTTATTGTGTATATATAGTACCTTGACATACTATATAATGAATCCCTTTATTCAAATGATATTATAATGTTCTGATTAACTTAAATATTTTTATTCATGCATCTCTCATAAGGTAAGGAACTCTAACAAAAATGTCATTTTAAATGTTTAAAAAATTTATTCGTCTAAATATTTGTTATCAATGTCAATGTTTTAAAAATGGTTTTAAGGATTTATTTATATAGACATTAATTATTAAAAAATAAAATTTATTTTAAAAGATTCAAATTTCCATGGGACACTTTTATTAAAAAAATCTCTTTTAAATGGCTTCTTGATAAATAGTGAGACAATTAATTGTTATCAAAAAAGGGATTTTTCTCTCAAATAGTATTAGTGATTATTTTCATCTATGTCAATATCCTTAATTATTCTTGATTGATGTTGATTTTTTATAAAAAATATTCCATATTGTATTGAATGAGTTATGTACGACTATGTATGTTCTATTTTTATACCATTCAGGGTTTGTGGTTAAAATATTAACATTTTGTATGATAGTTTCAATTTGAATGTTTATATTATGATTAAACCTTTTCATAAGAGGAATTCATTGGACTTAGTAAGTGACAGTTTGTTCCTGCTATAAATTTTTAATGTATCAGTAAGTCTCATGAGACAAACTGGTGTCTTAACACAAGGGCTTGACAAAATCTTATTGGTAGCCTTGGCACGAGGCCATTACTATGTCATTATGATGTCCTGAAATATTCATTATATCATTATGAAATTGGATTTTGATATTACATGTGATTATTAAACTAGTATAATATCCATGTGAATAATTAAATGGTATTATGCAATTTTTATTTTTCAACATTATACTAATGTTTATTTTTAAAAGGATTGTGTTTTAGTCTTATACATTTCCTTAAATTTTTATGCTTATTTATGAAATTTTCTACTATATTGTTATCCTAACTAAGCATCTGAGCTCACCCCTTTCTATGTTTTATTTTTTCCCATGATGTGAAGAATTATATCATGATTAACCTATAGGAAAATTCCAATGGATATGAGTGTGTTCAATGGGGACACAATGTGTTTTTTCATTATTTCATGACGTAATGTAAAACTCTAATATGCGTCTAGTACTTCCAAGGCAACTAAACTAATCTGTCTTTTGGGATTTGATCTCCTGTGAACATGCCAATGATATTTAATAATACATCGACTCTAGGTAACTAGGGTCGGTGTGTGACATACCCAATCTAAATTAGGACAAAATTTAATGATCATAAGAAATTATAAATGAATGCAATGAAGTAAAAAATATAGAACCATAATAATAAAATTAATTACATAATATAGATTAAAACCAAACTAAACTAAAATGAATTTTCCTTATGTTACTCGATACCAATAACACAAACTAAAAAATAGCTCTACATCAAAAAACATGTTAAACTAAAATATTATATAACTAAAAAAATTAAACAAATAAATTTAAATCATAATAGAATGAATGGAATATATCTGAACAAAAAAGAAAAAATCATAATTTAAAAAATCCAATCCAAATAAACCTAATAAATACAATGGTTATAAAATTTAATTGAATCAAACCGTTTCCAATTGGACTAAATATAACTGATCCATACTAAAACAAAATAAAATGAACTAATAATTTGAAAGTTGAAATGAATATATAATCAATAATAAAAATATTTAATTGATGTTAATGAACAGAAACAAAACATCCCTGATCATATATGGACAAAATGAAGAAAACCGAACCAAAATATATATAAGGGAACTAAATTGACCGAAATAAACAAAAAAATAAACCAATGAAAACTAAAAATACCCAAACCAATTGAAAATTGTATGAATTTTCATACCTAAAATATAACGTAACATAATATACCTGATATTAATTAAACTAATCCAAAAAAATCTAAACTATCCCAACCAAACACAAATGTGTTAATTCAATAATACCCAAAATAAAGCTAATAGAACTTATACAAAATAAATTTATTTGAATAGAATTGAACAAAACTCAATTTTACAACATGAGATCATAAATTAATAAACTAGGATAAAATTAATTAAATAGACATGATTAACATATATATTATTTTAATTAAATTAATAATTAATCAAATTAATTAAAATTTAAAAATGTTTTTAAAATTGTAAAGATTATATTTATTTTGAATATGAGGATACACTATTGAATAAACTTTGATTAATAAAATATAGAATATAAATTTTATTATATGATTATTATCAATCCTTAATCCCAAATCAATTGATCTATTTCATAAAAATACATCCTATTATACTTTGGGACACAATATTATTTATTCTCTCTAAAGATGGAACCAGTACAAACTATTCCTTAATAAGAGACTCATAATGTTTTTAATTATTATTAATTTTATAAATATTACACTATAAATTGGGATATTTAATATATGTAAGACCTAAACTATGAATGTTGATGATAAATATGTATGTGACCTTTAAAGGACCCTTGCAGTAGACGGTATATAAGGTATCCCACTCACACATCCTTAATAACATTATCCTATAACATGATATATAACTTCCTATGAGGATACTATAAATAAAAAACGAAGGCCTGGAATCCAATAATTATTTCATTTTATGATTCTTATTGAATAACATTATTATACGTTAATGCAATTTAATAATAGAAAATGGAAATTAAATTTTCATCCAATAGTGATTTTGATTTGTAAATTCTCATAACACATCATTTTTATTCCAGACATGAAAACACATCTCTATACGATAAAATCTATGACATATGTCATTCATTTTATAATGAAATAAATGAATAATATTTGAATAATATATATTACATGAAGTGGTATATATATAAATCGTAAAAAATTTAATGGTATTATTTCATTTTATATTCTAGGAAAACTCAATTACCAAATTATGTAGGTATTTACATTCTTCTCAAGACCAGACAAATTTCTCATAGAACACAAAATAAACTTAAATATAAATAAATATTTTAAATATTTATTACAATTTTAGTAATATTCGAAAAAATAATAATAAACATGATATACTTAGGTCCACTGGTCATTGATAAATTCCTCCTAATAGTCCCAAGGCATGTCTTCAAGAACATTGTGATACATCTCTGAAATTTATATTGACATGAAATTTATTTTATTCCATATTCTCAATATAAATTCTATTCGTATCTTTCCTCTGTTTCTTAAAATCCATAGATGTAAAATGCCATATAGGACATCAAAATATAACAAAATTTTAAAATAACAGACATTAAATTCATTAGTTTCTTAATAGTCTTCAACCCACTATTCAGTTTAATCATATACAAATATATAATTTATATAAAACCATTATATGAAAATAAAAAAATTAATTATTAGAAGATAATTTAATATACCTCTAATAATACTATTGAATGTGGATGGACAATAAATTGAAGGATACATCCCCAAACTCTTACCATGATCCTTCCATTTTCCCTAATTGTTACTCCATGACAATTATATAGGATGATAATATTTTCTCTTAAGAAATTTTAAAATATATTGTGTGATAATTTTTTTTCTTCTCAAAATATTATTAGTATTATTATTAATTTAAAAATATAATTTAGTAATTAATATAAATATATAAGAAATATTTTTATCACAATATAATTCATATAGATAATAGTAAAATGTTATTAACCTATCAATGATAACTTAATCATGGTATGAATGTACAATACACTGAAATCCTCAAAGGTATTCAAAAATATGTATGAATGTATAACAATATGAGGTTATATAGTAATAAAAACATGAATCTTCTAAGAAAATATGTACCCGATATAACATCACTATATAAATTATAATATACTCTATATATACTTTGGGTGAAAATAATAGAATGAATTACTTATGAAATCGATGGGCCCGAAATAGTTTATGTAGATCAACTCATGTATATTCCCAGTTTTCTTTTTGTAGAAGTAGTAAAATGGATGACCTATTATATAGGGTGGCTACCATTATGAATCAATTTTTTTATCCCAACATTACATCAATCAAATATATTTATATATATATATTTTTATATAATTATATAGTTATAATAACATTGTTTGTTTAAATTACAACACACACTTAAATAAAAAACCCATACATTATATCAATTAATGGATGAACATATTTAAGGGTAATAATTCAGATGACAAAAATTAATGTAGAAATAAAATAGAAAAAATATGACAATATTCCTTATTACTTTTTTAATAAGAGATGAAAAAATGTCTTATTATTTATATATAAGAAATCAAAATATACATTTAAAAACTAAATAAACATATATCGATAACACTATCCATATATTCATTTAAAACATGTGTTATATAATCACCTTAGTTACACAAAAAATAGAATTGTCAGTTCCTTTACTAACCCATAGATCTTATCCAAGATTCTAGTGATATCCATTTCAACCACATACAATTTCACATAAAATAACTTTTTATGTTACTTATATGAAACTAAAATTATCATCATTTGACCTATCATGATAGAATAAATTATTCATTTAAAATCCTATAGTAATTAACATAATATTTTATTTCCTAAAAATTGTCCATGTCCTTGACTAATATTACATAAGATGACATAACATAGATAATATTTTATATCAAGAGAACCAATAATTTATATTGGTTATCTGTTATCCAAAAATTCATAACAAGGACAAATAATTAACCAATACATGGGAAAAAATATTCATTGGTTTGATGGCAGGAACATCCAAACTCAAGGGGTAAAATATATCCATTATGTACTCCTTTATACACTTATTAATGAAATCATTAAATTTGATAACATAATAAAATATTAATTGATTTCTATTTTTCAAATATCCATATAAATACTTTTTATGAATCATTCTGTAATATAAATAGTGATTAATGACATACATTAGTCATTCCCTATCATCACAGAGTGAATGAACTTTAAAACACCGTGCATTAAATTTAATCTATCATGTTTTATAGATTCCTATTTCATAGGAGCTCACCCAAACGTATGATGAGGAATTAAAATTTTAAAATAGTTTCAAGCGTGGATTGTTCACAAGTGAAAGATGTCAATTCACTAATGGCAATGGACCATCCATTAATAATATATATGCATTTAATTATTCTCCCCTAAAGTCCCCTTAAATAAATATGAAATTCGTGTTCAAATAATGTAATAAATTTTTATGGGATTTTATACCCAAGGATGTCGACAAAGGGGATATTTATTTTTCAACGTTGATTCCATCAGATTGAAAGAAAATGGGTGGTCATCCATAAAGTAGGTGTTCATGTCTAGGGCTTGACTTAATGATTCCACCACAAAATAAATTATTTGATTTTTTTAAAAGATCTGTAATAAATAATATATCCTAATATTTAGTTGTTTATTAGGATGCATTTTAAATATATATTATATTATAGTGGGGGATATATAATTTTATGTATGCATGATATAAATATATAAATATTATTTTCATAAATATTATTATCTTAATATACACATTATTATATGTATTGGTATTAACAGAATAATTGTAAATATAATTAATTAGAATAATAAATTTTTTACTTATACAACGAAATAAATAATTTTCCAATTGTAATTAAGTAATTATACAAAATAAAATTATAATAATTTATGTATAGATAGTTGTTTTTTTAAAATAATTGTTGTTCTATATATTTTTTACTTTTATTTAGAAATGATATTTAACATATTTTGGGATTTGACATAACAAATTGGATTCAATTTTTTGAATATTGTATTGATAGTAGGTAATATATCTTTCCATGGTAAATTGTGTAAATACATTGGTAAGTTATATAAATAATATATAAAACGAAAAATATTTATATATTATTAATTTTTAAAACCAAATTATTTAGAATTTTAATGTTTGGAAATTTATAATTTATCATCCATTTACAAATGTATGTGAAATTTTTCATATATTTTTATATTTCATAACTATTAGAGAATAAGTATTTGTTGAATGGTTATTGAAATTTTATTTATAATTTTGGCCTTCCTCTACAAATTAAAAAACAATTTTTTTATTATAATATCATGATTCCCTCTAGAATAATATTAATACCATTCATAGTACACTTATTTAATACATGGTTAAAGAAAAAAATAAAGGTGAGCTGAAATACGCAATATGAGTTACATAATGTGAATGGTGTCATGAGTAAATGAATAATAATAAATATCTAATAATATATATGGAATGAAAAATATAGTAAAAACATTACTTTTAATTAATAACATCCCTATTGTGATTCAATAATTAATAACAGATATGGAAGGGTAAATAAATTAACACACATTCCATTTAATATCATGACAATCATGAATAGATTAGGATTAATCAATATAAAAAGGTAAATAAATGAACAAAAATTCCATTTAAATAACTTGACAATCATGAATTGATAATTAATAATCAATATGGAAACATAAATAAAAAATAACATGTAATTTAATCAATAACTAAGAATTAAATGCCACTAGAGATAATATAATTACCAAAATGTCATGGGTAAAAAGAACTAAATGAAAAATGAAGGAAATGATTAATTATTGGAAGAAATGATATCCTGACTCCTGATACCTATAATGTAATGATATTTTAAAATATTTTTATCACTATAGGTAGAAACTCCTTTAATGATTGCTAACCGAAATCCCCTAATGAGGCTACTAAGGCATCGAGGGGATATAAAATACCAGTCTCCAGCTGTAAATTCTTGTTTATCATATTTATCATTAATAAAATTATTGATTTAATTCATAAATAATATGACTTATAAAAAATATCCACATTAAGTAAAGAACACATATTTATAAATATGTACCTAGTTAATCAAATTATATTCAATGTAAACAATATATGTAATAATGGTATATGGTTTAAGAGTTATATATATCCATGATATAATGTATATTGGTAAACTATAATGGAAAAAGTAACCATTTTCTGTATATTGGTATTGATGTTAAATACATAAATATTATAGTATATACAACTCGTGAATGTGTATTGGTGTATATTATCAACTATGACTCAATGTAATATAAAATAGGGTAAAATGAAATACAATAATCATAAAATTGAAGTGACAATTTGTTAGTGGAATTATTATTAGAATCCATTTTAAATCCAAATACCAAAAATTTAAATATAAAATATTCTAATAAAATTTCAATATACACATGATCACGTAATATCAAACTTAAATTAAGAATTATTATAACATAATGAAACAATATTGAGTTTTAAAATTCTTTACCAATTGGTAACATTCATAATAAATCCACTTTGATGAAATAATAAAATTTAAGACATAAAATACCATTATGTAGGTTTCATTCATTATATGACATTGATAATGGGATGAATATAGTACATATAAACGAATTACACACAAAATAACAAAAAATTCCTAAATAAAAGGAAATTGGGATGATGTTCCTTACCCCATGATTTATTTGGGTTGAACACGCATTAAAATACTTTTTAATTGTTTCAGTAACAATTTTTATTTATAATAGAATCTTATTAAAATTTATAATATCATATATCATCGTCTTATAACATCTGATCACTCATTTGTTAACGAAATTTCATTATTTTTTATATTTTTGGTGTAAATTTCAAGTTTTCCAATGTGTTTTTTCCAATGAATGTTGAAATTAATGGGAATAGGATATAGAAACATAAATTTGATGATTATATTAACGATATAAATATAATTGTTGTTTAATAGATACATTTTTATAATCAATATTTTTATATTAAAATATATCACATCACTTCGTGAACAGAATAGGTTATACATATGCACACATGACATTATAATTCACAAATAAAGTGAAAAATTAATGAATTAAAAGATATATTAATATAATTTAATCAATAGAATGTCTTATTTATAGCATATATTCATTAAATATAGCCTCATTACCTTTGAAGTAATGCGTATGTGAAAAATGAATCACAATTCTTCATAAAGGGGTAGTACATCGTACATATGAGACAAACTATTATAATTTAAGGAACATATAAATTAAAAATGTATATGTAATATTAAAATCCAAAAATAAAACAATACCACAAATATAATATACATGAGTTAAAATCATCACTAAATCTATCTTAGAAAGGTGGCGATTGAAAATGGGTTACAAAAGATCGACATTATCATTTCCCATTTGATGGAAGGGGAGATGGAATAATGTAATTATGGTAAGATAATAATATATAATTATATGTAATATAAAAATATTTTTATATTATAATGTATTAATATTATTTCAATGTTGTGGAAGAAGAAAGAAAATAAAAACGCTTGTTTATGAACATTACCTCTCCTTGGGAAACTTTATTAGGTTTGCACCATACTCCTTCCTAGGATGTATTTCTGATAAAAAAGGAAATAGGTTGATTATGGGATTAATAATTATATTTAGGAAGTTATTGTATAATAAAAATGTTTTTTATTTTTTTAAGTGGGGAGGAGAGTGGGTGACCATTTATAAGTGGGGGAGAGGATACACATAGATTTTTTTAATAAATTCCAATATACCAACATTTTTATCCTAAAAAAGCCTCCATATTTTTGAATTACAGCCCCTTATAGGTGATAATGTCTATATTAATCAATAAAATAGGGTTTGGAAATGTTATAGGTCATTTTAATCTTTATATTTTTAGTAAAACCCCTAGTAATCATGTTTTTACCCTAACACTATCAATTAATTTTTACTACTTTTACAACATATAATGATCACAAATTTAATTGGAAAAATTATATAATATAAAGATTGATTATTCCAAACATTAAATTCATTTTTCATAATTAAATTTATATAATTTTCATAATATAAATTTAAATTATATCCACACACATAATAGAAAAACGTATTTCCAAAGAGAAAATATTCCAAAGTCTAGAAGGTTTTAATATCAAAAATAAATAAGAAATTTAGTAAACCAAAAAAAGTGGTTTAAATTTATTATAATTGAGAAAATTTTAATTTAAATTCTATTTAAAATATACGTTAACCATATACATTATTTAGACAAATAAACAAATTTAACTAAAAATTATAATTTGTCACTATTCATTCGATAAAACATTTCACGAAAACCCCATAAAACACCCTAAGTTAATTTTGATTTACTTTTATCAAAAATTAAAGTTATTTTTGTGAAATAAAATTTATAATAGTGTTAAATATTAATTTTAAATTGTTTTATAATAGGGCAGTTAAATTGTTTTTTTATGAAAAATACTTTTTTTCTGAAAACATTTCTTTTTCTATTAAATGATTAATATTTTATATATAATAAATATATAACAATAATTTTCATAGTTTAGTTAGTACAATTAATAAACTCATATTAAATATATATTTTATAATAGTATTCTATATTTCAATTTTTTTAGACTTGGGGTTCTATGTTCAACAAACTATTGAAGAGATTAAATATAAAGAAATATATTTCATGGGTTTCTTACGATCAATGTTGGGCGTAACATATGATATCAAATAAAATTAAATTCTTATAGAATTTTTGGAGGTCAAATTCCTTCCATCATAAATAAAGTTCATCAATTAAATTTAAACAAGATCTCAGTAATCATGTGTTTGAAATTTTGAAATACCATAATTGAAAAACCCACACTGTAAAAGGGTTGACAAAACATAATATTAGTAAGATAAAAAACAACATATTAATGTAATATAGAGTAACAGATAACTACATTACCAATTATGATAAAAAAATATATGAGATTATAAGTATATTGAATAAAGGAATAAATAATTATAAATTGTGATAGAGGTCATTGTTTAAACAAAATTTAATGATCAATGTAATGTTAAAGACTTCATTACTATAAATCCAGGATGATTTCAAAGACCATATAATTCATTAAATATGTTGGTTATTGGATAAATTATATGATAAAAGATCCTTTTTATAAAATTTTATTTATTCATTTACAATCTAGGAATATAGTGAAATATACTTAATTGATATCATTATATTTTATAAGAAAAATTTCATCCTTTGGTTTTTTCTTTAATCATTATATTATTCATTTCTTACTCTAACAAATGAATATCCAAAAATAATTTTTACAAAAGCAATAAAATTAACTTTTTTGAATCATAAGATCCATTAATGAGGGAAAATCATTCTTCATATCTTAAACTATTTTCTAAAACCAATATGGTTACAAAAAGTTACCCATTATAAAACATTAATCACTAAACCTCATCATTAACACCTACATTTCATAATTAATATTTATTGATCAAATTATTTATTCAACAACAATGATATATAATCTAGAATCTAATATAGTCATTTGGTAGGTGGTTAAACCTTATCATCCTCACATTGCGGGTTCTATCGCTATGACCTTTCCAGATGTGATGTGTTGTCACCTAACATATGGGATTTAAATTTAATAAAACCATATTAATAAAATTCCTAATATTTTAGGAATATAAATAACAAATAATTACTTCAACAAACATGATAAAATAAAAATTAGTGGTTATAAATACATTTATACTAATGACCAAAATATTATGGTCCTTTCTCATTAAATAACCTTTTCACAAAAATATACACTTACCCATGGGTTGTATTACCAAAAATTACACAATTATATACTTAATCATCTTAAATTACCTTCAACTATATCCTAAAAATGTATATTTATTTAATTAAGCTTATTATCAAATGTTTAATTATGAAAATAAGAAACATTTGGTTTGACTAAGATCATTAATGTTCACAGTCTATTTAAATTGTTAATAATTATTTGTAAAAAAATTTGAATTTTCCACATCATATCCCCTAGGTGGGTCAAACTTGGTGCATAGTAAGACTCATTTTAATGTACCTGGTGATGATTGAGTGAATATAGAGACAGGTTTTTCATATTTATTACCCCAAGGTACATCTATTACATAACAAAGTTTAATTGTAGGATCTAGAAATAGATGTATTTCCATAAGAAAATACATAATCCCTACCTTACCAAAACATTTTGATGTCATTCTATACTCATCAATGAAGCCTATTATAGGGATATTTTCTAGAATATATGTAATACTTAATCTAGATCCCATGGTTTCTACTAAAATCCGAATAATACCAACCGTAATGACCCTAACTCTAGAAACCCAGATCTGGTGTCTCAATTTTTACATTAACATAATATTCATGGGATCACATCCAAATGGAATGAATAGTTTAGTTTTATTGGTAAACCATATACATAAGTTATTCTAATATTACAGTTGAATATAATAATTAAATCATACTTTTTTGGTAAAATATTATTATTATCTCTAGAACATCCTTTAATATCATTCATAGTACCCTTCTGGACTCCTAGGAAAGGTAACAAATTAAGGGTGTAAGAAAATTCCCAGTAAGAGTTTCTTAAAGTATAAGATATCTAGATTAAATTAAGAATAATAAATATTAAATTATTAATATCACACGATATATATTTTAAAACATATTACATTTAATAAATTACCTAACCTTCAGGGTTTTATAAGAAATAATCATTATGTAAATCTAAATAAAAAAAGACACATTCCATTTCAATATATTTATAATAAAAAATATATATGTCCTAATAAATATTTAATGTTAAGTAAGATAAAATAAATCCCATTTATATAACTTGAATATCATGAATATATAATGCATAATCAATATGGATAGGTAAATAATGGAAAACTAATGTAATTTAATCTATTACTAAGAATAAATTGCATCTAAGGATAATATAATTATGAAAATGTAATGGATAATAATAACTAAATTTTTAATAAATGAAATAGTAATTATACATTCTTATATCAAGAATCATGATAATATTACCATCATGATCATTTAAAATAATTTTTAAAACTATAAGTAGAAACACATTTAATTATAGCTTACTCATTCCGATCATTAGATTACCAATGCAATGAGAGATATATAATTATGAACCCCACCCATTAGTATATGACCAACTCATTTCTCATTTATTGAATAACGAATTTAATCCATGAATAATATTCCACATCAACAATTATCTTCATTCAATAACGAACACTAATTTATCAATACTTCACAAGTTAATCAAATTCCTTTTAACATAATACCCATATGTAATAATTGTATATAGTTATGGAAATATTCAAATCTATGATACAAGTAATATAGATAAAATATAATTAAAACATTTAATATCATGAATAAATAGTTGTTAATGTCAAATACATTAATGTGGTAGTATGTACAACACAATATAGGGAATATGTTCATATTAAAAAACATGTCTCCTTGATATTAAAATTGATAAAAATTCAACTATAATGATTATACTATTGATATAAACATTAATCAATTAATATATTTTGAGTATCAAATATAATTCCACATAGAACAAGTGGAAATAAAATTTATGATAATAAAAATTCATTACACGCATAATAATATAATATCAAAGGAAAATGATTTTATAATATTACCCAATGAATAAAAATTGTGTAATGGAATTATGTACTACATGGTAACTTGACTGTCAAATCTCCTTACATGAATAAATTAATATTACTTCCTATAGACCATGAAGTATGAAATTTTCATGTAAGGGATCAGATCAATATTTTCTAACCATATGCATGTTTCTAAGGATGATGGGGCTTGGAGAGGGATTGGACGTTGTCTAGAGGGGTTTGGCTATGAAATGAAGGAAGTGGTGTAAATACAGTCCATGTAAAACATAAACACCATGTATGTTAATTTCATATCATGATATGCGATGATTTACGATGTGTTGAGTTTTATCGTTAATTAATAAAAAAGCAATGTTTTTTTCAAGGATTTATTTCCATGATATATGCATGAATTATAAATGGTATACATGCAATTAAAATATCATATGTAGTTATTTATAAATGTTTTCAGCCACATGGGTTTCACAAACACTATATCTTCTCCCGATTCCAAGAAAATAATATGTCCCTTCCAGTTTTTTAGAGGTTCCTTCAACGGGAATTAATACCTTTGATTTCATATTCAATCCATTGCGACCTCTATTGATCTAAAGTGTGTTCTTCCATCATTTTATACCCATTTATCATATTTTGATAATGTTTCCTTCTTGATTACATTTCCATGCAATGGTGGACTGTATACCATGTTTATAATGGGGTTGTCATGGTTGTTGTTATTAGTTATGTGGTGTTGAAACATCCTCGTATTGATACAGTTCATATAAGAGAGGTGATGAAGGATATTTTAGGTGGTCCATTACCATCTGAAGAACATTGACTTCTTTTTCTGTAGGTGATTTTTTTCTCCTATTTTATTTAAATTCAATTCTAAATTGACTGTGCTTTATCCCCTTGGATGGAAATAGGATTAGTCCAAAAAAAATTAATTGGATTAAATAATTTGAAATAGATTCCATGTTGATGAATTTTACATTATATAGTGATAATGGATTTTCTCATGTTTATATTGATAGTGTGATTTTTATGCCTTTCTTTTTATCACAATTTTTTATGCCTGGGGTAGCATGTTGAATTTGTCAAAAAAATAGCACAATTAATTGATAAATATTTGGAATGAGAATTTAAATCAGAGTCATGTTTATAATCCCATTGTTAAATTAATTTTAATGAAATAAAATTTATATATTGATAATGAATAGTTAAATGTGATCTTCCAATTAATTAATGGATTTCATAAATAAGTTGAATAATTTTTATTCTTTTTGAAAATTTAATAGGTACGTTAATTGAGAATGGTACTTCTCTAGTTTTGATGAAAATAAAATAAATACTAAGGGTATGGTTTTCATTTGATAGCTTGTTATAGCTTGATGCACTATGTTTCCTGAAGTTAAGACATTTTACAAAAATGATAACATTAATTCAATATAGAATAAAAACTATTTTTTTATAAAGATAACGTATTTTTCAAGGGAAAGAGAAGGTCATTTTCTTGAGGTTTAGTGCCCTCTTTTAGATTCATGAGATATTATTTTCATATGGTTCAGTGAATTATTTTGAGTTTCACATTTCCATGTTGCTTTAATGTTTATTATTTCTTCACTATAATGTGAACTGAATGTGATCCTTATGATATGAGCCTGGTATGGTTGATCCTGGGATGAATGTTATGGGGTATGAGGCCAAGATGTAACATGAACTTTGCTTGACTGATCCTAGGATGGACGATGTGATGTATGGGAAGGAAG
This sequence comes from Viscum album, assembly GCA_963277665.1. Lineage (NCBI taxonomy): Eukaryota > Viridiplantae > Streptophyta > Magnoliopsida > Santalales > Viscaceae > Viscum > Viscum album. The sequence goes on along the minus strand of OY728125.1, from coordinate 1,739,749,054 downwards.
GGCTAGATGATGTCACAATAATTAATCCATGTGATGGATATATTAATTATTATGTGAATTTGGGTGTTGGGGAAGGCACTGAAATAGATGCAACATTTTAAATATGGGATTACCCAATAATTAGATGATGAGATATGGTATGCTAGCTCATGGATCTGTTTAATGGTTGATGGCAGAGCTTCCTTTCTTATAAACATTCCATTCCCCAACGTATGAGATAGATGGATGTGCTTAGTTTCATGTTTCCTCTTTCTTTTACCATAGGAATGTTTTCTTAGAGTATATGGATATAGAATAATTCTAATAATGAATAAATAAATTTTTAACCCACTTTGTATGTTGATGGAGGAATGAAAATTCATAAAAAAAAGTTAATATTGATAAACAATGGACCTGATTAGGTTTATTATTAGAAGGAATGGAACTGACACTAATTATTAATGTAATGAAAAGTGGAAAATTTTTAATGGTCAATTAATGGATAATAAACAACTTAAGAGAAATAAATGGTTTAAATAGAAGGGAAGTAATTAATACTTCTCTATTATATTATTATGTGCTTATATAATATATGGTATTAGTTGTGGAAGTATAGAGTATGAGAATAGATTGCTTCAGTGTATTTTACTACATGGTGATTCACAAATCATGGTTTTGTGATATATTATATCATGTATATTCTATGATTTCATACGTTATGCCACCCATGTTGATTAGAGAAGCTAACATAAAATGGACTCTACGATGGTGTTTTACGCAACGTCTCGGTGGTAGGTTAGATGAAAGACTACCCCATATCATGATGTCTCTATATAGTATGATTCATTCATAGCTGTGAGATCTACGAGTATAGCCTGATGATTTTTTGTAGTGTGGTTTCATTCATCCATGTGTGCCGTCTTAAGGTTCAATTGTTTTTTTTGTGAAGAAGGCTACGGGGAGTTTATAGATTTTTAACAATTATTTTTTATTGAACCACGTGACAGTGAAGAACCAATATCCTCTTCCGTATATTTTTTATTTATATGATCAATTTAATTGATATAGATGATTCTCAATGATCTATATGGGATGTTGATATCATCAATCGTGGCTTAAGGAAGCGTATATTTAAAAGACTGAATTTTTGTTATTTCGTGGGATTTGTTTTTGTATTTTTGATGATATTTAGTGTATGAAATTCCCTATCTAAGTTAATAGAGTTCACGAACATAATTTTAAAAGATTTCATGGTTATGATTTGGTGGATTTCATCGATGAAATCATTATGTAGTCCATGTATAAGGAGGATCATAGAGAAAATGTGTGCTGTTTTTGGAGATTTTCATCATGAAAAGTAGTTCGAGAAGTTGTTGAAGTGAATTTTTAGGGCATGTGATTTATGTTACATAAGGAATATAGTATCCTATTAGGTATGAGGTATGGATACATAAAATATAATGGTCATTTTGTTTTCTGCATCCACAAAGAAATTAGATGAATTTTAGAGTTTCATTGGTTGTGCAGGATATTGTAGGAGGTTCATAGCTGATTTCTCATGTGTTGTGACTCCTATAATAGTCTTGACATGAAAGTATTAGGCCTTCTCATAGACTGACATGTGTCAGGAATCATTATATTCTATAAAAGAGAAACTGGTTAGTGCTCTAGTACATTATTTGATATCAAATGGAGTTTATTTTGAGGTTTTCTGTGAAACATTTTTATTTTATTGGGATTCATTCCAATTTCATAAATATGAGTGGATTTTTATGGGTCTTGATTGATATTCCCCCAAGAGTGTGAATATTCCACCCATGATCTAGATTTTGAATTTTTGGTTTCTTCTTTGGTGTTTTTGAAATAAAACATCATTAGTGTGAATTGTTGGGTTTTTCTAACCATAAGAGCCTAAAGCATGTCTTCTCCTAGAATGAATCAAACTTGTGTCTATAACAATGGATAGATTCTTTTAGGAATACGACATTGAATTTTTTGTATTGGAAATAAAAAGGAAATGTTTTCGCTACTACATTGATAAGAAAGTGATACAATGATATTTTATAAGAATCTAGTAATTTATGGGGAGTTATGGAAGAACTGTCAATGACATATCCTGATACTAGATAGGTTGGAGGAATGAGTTTCCATTTTCATATGCCAGTGCATTTTTCTTTGGTGTAGTGGGTAGAAGAGGTCTTGTAGTGAATCGACCCATGTTAACCTCAAACATGGAACCTGGACTATTCTTTCACATACCCAAAGGGAAGTCACAACCTACAGATGATAAAAACATGCACCATGCATCAAACAAAAAACTAGAGGGAATGATTTCATCCAACATGAATAAACACATGTCATATATATGCATGTGTCAATATAGTACAATGGAAAGATTATAAATATATTCCATAAAGTTAATAAAATTTAATAAACCAATGAAACTGAAATAGTAGAAAAATATCCAAGAGACAAATCTAATAGAAAAGAGCCCACAAAAATAAATACTCTATGTGATAGTGGGGATGACCTTGAACCATCTCACCACCAGCAACCCAACTCAACTGATACGAAACCTCACTACCTCAATACATCTCCTTTCCTTTCCATGTATTAGAATACATACATAGGACTACACAACACCAATGTGGTGCACAACGTGTGATATAAAAGTCTCCATATGATACCTCCCAAATTTTCATTAAGAACATTCATTATAACCATTCCTGGATTGTCATTTAAAATAAATCATGGCATGATAAGTAGTAAATCTGTTTTATAGATAACATGGAAAAAATTTACATTTTACTACAGTTATAACATAACAAGTATGTATATCAATTTCAAATAACACTATCCATATCATTTTTTCACAACCATAACCATACATATTATGGATAAACCAAAAAATCAAAGTAAAACAAAATATAAGAACATGTATCATCAACAATGAACACTATATTCTAGACTAGAAAACAACTCATACCACCATCCATCATGTGTACAATCTAGATCCTAGAACACAATCCTAGGAAGAAGTTGAATACCCCTTGAGTAAACCCCCTAACAAATCCAATATCACTCCCCGAGGACATCATTCCAGGCAATGAGAGGAAATACCCATGATAAAAGCACCTGATAATCAGAAATAATGGATTATTGACTCAAGATAATCCATCCACCTTAGTTACCAGAGTAACCCAAGTTATCATTTTTCACAATTCATGGAAATAAATTTAAAATCATTTAAAAACCATTTCACAATCCATATCAATGAATTGAAAATATCCCTTTTCTTTCAATTTATCAATAACAAAGGAAAAGAAATTTTTTATTTAAAAACAATTTTCAACACACACAAAACAATCATGACAATTCCTTTTTTGAATCAATTTTCAAAACAAGAACAATATTGTTCATCTACATACGCTAGATATGGAACCACAGACATAGAAACTTGGGTTGCACATACCCCAATAGGATCCACTAACAACTAAACCCAACAATGCCAAAAGAGACCCTAGAATCCAATCAACATATTTAGGATTGATCAAATTTATAAATAGGGATGAAGGAGAGTATGAAATACCATATACCTGAAGAATTAATGTCGTCCACACAGTGAAAAAAAATTCCTTTGGAATGATATCACATAATAAATCTTGGAAGAAGATAATAAGAAATACAATTTTAGATCTGCAGATCTGACGACACAACGAAAGGGTTCTACCATGATTAATGATAACAAATAAGAGGAAGGGTTACTTACCTGTACAGACACAACATAACAAGATAGAATATAAAACATAGATTGGATTTAAGTATAAGGAGAATAGTCTCCATCAATCACATATTAATTTATCTAGGTCATGGGAAATTATGTTTTGATAACAATCCTAAATAATAATAGTTGCATTCCTGTTAAAATCTATATGTGGGGTGTTACGTGACGTGTAATATAGTTACACTATGTATAAATTCAAAAACATCAAATATGAGAGAAAACCTATTGCATTTGATTAAAATTTAATCTTTTATTAATTCACTATGTCTAATAGATCTTAGAATCATGTAATCTTTCAAATCATGAAGCCTTTCACAACATTCATCCAATAAATCTTACACCTCATGTAGCCTAGTTACACAACGTGAAATCCTCCTACATCATATTAAAAAATCCTTTTAAATATTAGAGTCCAAAAAATATATGAATTCACCATTATAGGCGTCCTCCCAGTTCCTTCTTCACCCTACAAATTAAAAGAGAAAAACTAAAACAATGAAAAGGTAAAAGAGGTACCTGATATATCAGTATCATGATGATAAAAACTCCCCAGTATAAATTACTTCCATCACAAAAAATTCATATGGAGGATGTAAATCTTAAAAAAAATGGGTACAATGCACCCTCATTAATGAACCATGTTACCAAGTATCATGAGGATCTTATATGTGATTATGTAGTACTATAAATGACAGAATTAACATCCCATGAAATACATTAACTTGAGGGTCAATGATCTAAACCAGTTTCTCCAAAACAGAAACATCGTGATCCAACTAAATTTCATCCCAAATCATAATGTGAGAGGGATCAAGATGGTACATCCAAAACCGAGACATGTGGAAAACATCCTAAATACATATCAGCTATAATTGAAATGACAACAAATAAGAAAACATAATGAGTGGTTCAGTGACCTCAAAAGGTCAAAAATATCTCGGAGCCAACATTCCCTATTTTCCATGCCAATAGGGATCCAACTAAGGAGAAATTTTTTAAAAAAACCATTTTACCAACATAAAACTCACATGGACAATTACATCAATCAATATAAAAATTCTATAAACTTTGGGATATAACCAGATGTCGATGTACACATTGAATCTTTGTTGACATCTCCTGGACTAAACATGGTCTAACTAAAGATACTTCACCCACCTCTATCCAAAAAAGAGGTAATCTGCAGAAGCGGCCATACAATGTCGTAAAGGGAGCCATTATTATTTGATAATGATAACTATTGTTTTAAAAAAACTCAACCCATCCCATATGGATATCCCACAATCCACCAAATTCTAATACATAGGCACACAACATATCTTTCTTGATCTCAATTACACGATCCGTCAGACTGTCTACATGTTGATAGTTACATGCCCTCAACTTGACCTAATTTACTATTACTTCTTGGATACTCCTCTATGAAATTGTGGTAAAACTAGGATCCCTGTATGAAACAAAGGCCTAACTACTTCCATGTAACCTCACAATCTCATGCACAAACAAGTTACCCAAATCATCAACCATAGTGGAATCCTTGGTCAGAATGAATTAATATGACTTCATAAACTGATCAATACCTACCTAGATAGAGTTCCTTCCTCGAGGATTCCATGGTAACCCAACAAAAAAATTCATGGATAACTAGTCCCATTACTAGAATAGTGCCATAAAAGGATGACGAAAACCAGAGGTTTTCAACTGCAATGCTTTTAACCGTTTGTAGGTGTATCATCCAGACACATAATCATCGATGTTAGGCTCCATACCATGCCACCAAAACATTGTCTTGTTTCATAATAAATCTTTATATTTCTTAGATGAATGTACCACAATGTTTTCTGAAAATTAAACCAGAATAAACTCCTCACAGATATTGGGATGAAACCCATATCCCATTGTGGAGTATACCATCTGAAGAAAGAGACCAACCAGAAATGGTCTCCCCACCATAATTTTTTTCTAAAATTTTTCAAAACTCATAACCCTATTTTTTTGACTATATAAAGTAGAATTTAGTGTAGATGATAATAAATAAAACAGGTCAGAACCATACCTAAAACATCACACTAAGCATCCAAGTGAAACTGAGTGAAAATCCCCATAAGGTTCCACTCCGCCATTGATTCCATTATAGCCTACAAAGTTACGTTCCTTTTAAGAGCATTTTCAATGAAATTTACCATCCCTGATGTGTAGAAAATACCTATTCCAAACGCATAAAGGTATTATACCCATAAATTCTATATGAGAATGATGTCTTTCTATGAAATAATATAACTCAAATTCTTATGATCATAGATGACCGTAAACCTTTCCTCAAAAAGTTATTGTCACCAATAGTTAATTTCACGCATAACTACAGAAATCTATAAATCATTAGTGGTGTAATATTATCAAGAAAATAATGATGAAAACATCAATAAGATATGACATGGTCATCTCGAATAAGTACACATCCAAAAAAATCACCATAAGTGTGACTAAACCCCACATATCCCTTTCCATGTTCTGGCCAGATTAGAATAGATCTAATGTCAGAATTCATTTCAGTTCAGCAAAATAATACTGAAACTTGACATCCCATGTGAATTTCACCACATTCCTTGTAAGAGCAGTCAAAGGTGGCATAATCTTAGAGAAATCATTAACAGACTGTCTGTAGTATCTAGACAGATCATGTATGCTCTGTATCTCAATGAAATTATGTTGTCATTTTTTTGATAGGACATCCTTCATATAATCCTGATCAACTGATCATACAGGCTTAAAAATTTTGTGCCTTAATAACATCAATTCTTGAATCTAGACACTACATTTTGGAATCATTATGTTAAAGTTGTTACTTATCATAACTTCCATAGCCAAACTTATTTAGTGACTGTACTCACGATCAGATTTCAAATATACCAGAATATCGTCCTCAAACACTACCACAAAAGTTTCATGATATTTATGGAACATCAGATTCATCATAGCTAAAACAAATTGTATTATCATTAGTCAGACCATAAGGTTTCAAAACATAGTCATAATTGTAATAAATTCTCAAAAAATTTGCCTTCAGTATATTAGAATCCTAAAATATGAGATGATGAAAACTCAAACAAAGATTAATATTTTAAAAACACATTTCCCCATTTAATTCATAAAAAACTCTATATGAGGTGAAGTAAATTTTTTCTTAACTGTTTATGGGATCAAATTTTGATAATCCTCACACAATCAAAGGGAACCATATTCCGTTTTGGAAATAAGAATACAAGAATTTTCCAAGGAAAAATGCTAGGGTGGATGATACACTTTCCTAATTGGTCATCAACCTAGGTCTTGAGATATTTTATCTCCTCTAGTGCCATAAGATAATATGGTATTGATATGATCTATGTACCTAGAACTAGGTAAATAGTAAACTCTAACTCTCTCTAATGGAAGTCCGAAGAAGTCACCTTAGAAAACATCAGGAATATACGAAAAAAGGGATGTTCTAAAAAAGAAGAATAGTCATCAGTCTCAATCGCAACAGAAAATAAAAAACTGATTGGCTATAGGTGGTAAGGTCTTTTGAAAAATAGCTTGGGTCCCACTCCCCCTAAATCACATGAGAGTTCACATCAGTACTATGAAAAACACTCTGATGATAACAATCGACCTTAGATCGATGATCAATAAGAAAATACATACCAATGATGGTGAAAAATAGATCTTGATCAAGAATGATAAAATCCCAAACCAACACCGCATTAGATATAATTAATGAACAACAAGGACTTTTAAAACCATACTATTTACTCCTACCAAGATATGTCTCTAACTTCATTACAAAGTGAATATGTTCTATGTATGATTAAAAATATTAAAAAAATTCATATATAAATGTGTGGGAGGAAACACTATAAATTAAATAAATTTATATGGAATATGAAAGAAGGATAGTACTTATCACAATTTCTAAACTTGAATGGACTTACCCTAGAAACTCATCTACTGTGTCAATGTGCTTCACTAATGAGGCCTATCCCTGAAGCCCTATAGTCCGTAATGCTTTTGACTAAACTGCAATATCCTTTTGATATATCTATGATGGTAGTGATGGAAATGGTAGGAAAGGTATGTTTTCCCACCCTTTATCATCTATCTAGTGGTAGATTAATTGGTGTTCATGGGAAGAAAATGATGTCCTAGGGTCATTATAGAAGTGGTGGTGGTAGGTCTCAGAAAAAATCCTTTTATGCACATTATTCTATAACTAGTAGCATGCAGCTAAATTTCTAAAAGTCTGTAAACTTTGGACACACCAGATAGGTCAGCCTGTTGCTATAAAACGTTCTCAATAATATCCCACCCAGGTGTTTCATAATAAGCCTCTATATAAAAATTAATGTATTCTCATTTCCAATAAAATAAGGCCTGATAAGTAATAAATTAGTTTTATAGAAAACCAGGTAAACATGACTCTTTTATCACCGTTAATGAACAATAACATGAATATCAATTTCAATGATCATTTTCCGTATCATTTTTCCAAAATCATAAACATAAATATCAATGATCAAATAAAAATCCAATAAAAACAAAATATAATCACAGTATTTAGAACCCAATATCAATATAGTTTAGGCAAGTATAATACTCATTCAACAATAAATCATGTTCCCAATCTGGATCATAGATCACATGAGTTGAAAGTAGAGGAAAACTCTATGAGTGAACCCATCTAAAAAATTCAATATTAGTCCCCTAGAACAATGAGACTACGAAATAATTAAAATCCCCAAGAGAAAACATCATAATAATAAAAAACAATTGAGGATAATCTCAAGAAAAACCATGTACCTATGTTCCCTAGTAAAATCATGTAAACTTTTTTTTCACAATTCATAATAATTATTTGAGAACCATTTTAAAGATATTTCATAATCCATTTCAATGCTTTGAATACCCCCAATTTCATTACATTTACCAACATACAAAAAAAATATTTTTTTCACCAAATTTTTTTTCAACATTCACAAAAAAAATCATGCCAATTACTTTTATAAATAATTTTATATAAAAAGAAAAATAAGGTACATACACATAGGCTAGATACGAAACCACTTACTTTGAAACTCGGGTCACACATGCTCGCAATGGGATCCACCAATGATGAAACCCAAAAACACTATGGGCAACCCTAGAATCCAATTCAAACATCTTAAGAATGATCCAATTGAGAATGGGGGTCAGTAGAGAAGAGGATATACCACATGCCTCAATAACGAATGGCCACTACACCATGAAAAATAAAGGAATAGCCTACGGAATGAGATTGCATAATGGATATCAGAAGAATAAAATATTAAACCTAATTTTAGATCATGAGAATTGATAACAGAATCCAAGGGCATTACCACAATCAATGGAAATGAAGACAAAAAGGGTATTTTACTAGGAAAGTCTTTCCACAACTGAAATAGAGATCGAATGGTGAATGGGTAAATCTAGAAGGAGAAGTGTCTCCCAAAATCTCATGGAAGTTGTCCTATGTCGAGGGAAATGATGTACAGAGAAAGAAACAAATGAAAAATAGACACATTCCTATCAAAAAAATTATATGGTACGTACATAAAATTTAACAAACTTACATGATGTGTAACTCCAAAAGCCACATATACACCATAAATCACATTTCCAGAGACTTAAATATAACATTTAATTAAATTACGACATATACGAGATTTCATGTCATGTAACCTTACATAGAATTAATCATTTATTGGATAACATCAAGCAACACTTACACATCGTGTAACAAAGTTATATGGTCTGAAATCATCTTTCTACCTACCGAAAAAGTTGGTTAAAGCTGAGAGTCCAAAAAAATCTACAGGATTACAATTATAGTTACCCACACAATTCTATTTCATCCATATAGTGGTAATGAGAAAAAATAAAACCAAGATGTGGTTAAATACATACCTAATAGATCAGTAAGAAGTTGTTATAGTCTTAATTGGTGGATTCTAATGTAGAGGTATTGAGAGAATTGGTGGTTTTTAGAGATGCTCTTAATGGTCGTGTTGAGGATGGAAAACACCTAGTATTATTCCGGGGAAGTGTTTTTGTTTCTTTAGTAATACATGTGATGGTTATATGGGAGTTACATAGTTCTCCATTAGCAGTAATTATCGAAGTGAACATGATGTATCGAGCTTTGATATTTCTATTTTTTCCATGGTTAAATTTTCCAATTTTAGAGTTCGTTTCTTGATTTTTGGTCTTTTGTATGGTGAAGGTCAAGATCCATATTTTGAGTGGGTTAGAAAAGTCATTAGATGCTACCCAGTGGAAGTGGGAGGACATATCAAGGAAGTTTGTTAATAGTTTACCTCAAGATGATGGTTGAGTGGATTCTATATAGGAGATAGTGTATTAATTAAATTGATAATATATTTTCATAGAGATCTGGTAGATGAGGTTAGTGGAGTTTTTGTTGAGGTAGTATCTTGAGGTGGTGGTGCGACTCCAAAGAGTCCCAAGGAATATCATCGTTGATTTAGATCTTTTTTTACCTCTAGGTTGGATAGAGGTCTCCAACATTGTTTTGGTTCTAAAATATGATTTATAAATAATTTTCATTTAGAGAAGAATGGTCAGATAGATATGACCATATATACTCTTGAGGGCATGCTTCACTCGTGAGTCCTAGATTTTAGAGGCTCATGGTTGGGGTACCTTCCATTGGATGTTTTTTATTACAATAATGGTTTTCACTCATCCATTTGTACAGAACTGATTGATTATTTTATCTATGAACCATTCATTCTACATTGGTCTGGAATTGGATCAGATAAGATGAAAATCTCAAGATAGGACTGGTACAGAATACAATAGATATGGTTCTGGAAATTCATGAGAGGATGTAGGTAGGGTAAGATCATCATAAATCATATTCCAATAATAGTATAAGTCCTATAGAGATTGATGTCGCATATAATGTTTTTATAAGGTGACCTCTAATCATGGGAAGTGATTGTTTGGTCATGGGAGTAATCCTTCCCCCTGGTTTGTCCAACCGTTTTAGGAGTTAGCTCATGTTAGAGACATTTAGTATTAGATATCACTTTTCCCACTGATGAGATAGATACAACATGTTTTTCAGGTCACATAGATCCATTTTCATCATTATGAAGACTCTCATGTCATAGAATTGGGGGAAAGTAAAATTAAGAATGATGTAACCTTTGAGGATTTCTTTAGGAGATCCCGAAACATCAACAGAAGGTGTTTTGTGGGTATGATATCCCCCTAGTTCATGTCTTGAGATAGTTTCCTATTTATTGATTTTGTGGATATAGTCATGTTGCATACATACATAATTGGGTTAATCTGGTTCTATGTTTTTAATAGAACATGCTAAAAGTGATTTTTTAAACCCCCTTTCTCAATGCTAGAAAAGTGACATTAAACGGGGTCTTTAACAGTGCATTTTTTCGCACTATTAAAGAACCCCTTTAACAAAAAAATTAATAAGAATTTTCCAAGGAGGCCCTTTATTAGTTGTTGTAAAAACGAGATGATAAAATTGACAACTATAAGTGCTTCTAAAAAATCACTCATAAAAGGTATATTTAAAAAAATTATATTTCATTAAAAATAATATATTAATATATTAATATAATAAATTGATATTAATATAATATATATATTTTCAAATATTTTATCCATAATTATAAATATTAGTTTAAACATAATATATAAGATATTTAATATAAATGGGTTACCACTCTAGAAAATCCCTACAAACACAAACAAACCTATAAACCCGATAACAACTATAGAAACCCTTAAAACCCTTAGAAATGTTATGAAACCCTAAAACCCATAAATCACCATAAAATCTGATCTATGAACCATTTTTTGCACCAAAACCAGTAACAAAAGATTATGAAACAAGATAAAACAAAATAATATTCTAATTTTGGGATAATAAAAGGAATAAATTATATTATAGTTTCAGTAATGTAAGAAATAATACTCAAAAATCAAACGGTCATTACTTTTGATCTAGGTGTCTGTTTGATCTCTACAACATATAAAATCAAATCATGTGATGAGATAATTAATGTGTTGGGATAGTGATTAGATTAAAAAGATCAATTCACATTTTTTCACCCCAAAAAATTCTTAGAAGGCCTCCTAAATTGTGATTTTAGGCACCTACTCTAGTTTCATAAAATATAAAAAGATATAACACATGATCGTAGTTTCTCTTTGGAATGTAACAAAAATCATATCAAATATCTTTTCATGATCTTATATTTTAATCATTTTGGAGATGAAATAGACAGTTAGGGTCAGATATTAGGTTCATTTCAAGGTTTTTTTGGGTTGTAGTTTTTTCAGAGTTTCTTAACATTCTTATGTGTTTTAAGAATTTTTTGAGATAATATCCATTTTAAAATATATACATAAATAAATATTTGCTTAAATATATATTTAAACACACAAATATATATAAATATATGGATAACGATATAATTATATAATTATATATATATATATATCGTAAAGTGTAAAACCAAATAGTATAAAGGAGTGGAAAGGGTTCTTGTGTATATGCTGGAGGTCCCAGGTGAAGAACTCATAGCTGGCTGGGGTGCAGTCTTAGGCACTAATAAATGGGTAGGGGGAGAATTTATATATGAGGGGAGGGGGGAGCTAATAATGGTTGGGGGTGTGAAAAAAAATTATTCAAATTATTAGTGAGGCCATTATCAGCACTTATTTCCGACCTATTAATGCTGACATTTAAAATGCTAAAATATTACATATAATGGTTATATTAAATTATGCTCATAAAAGAACTGATCAAGGCCCCCATTATCAGTGAAATTATATAGCACTGTAAAATAGATCCTTTATCAACACTTTTTATGGGAACTATTAAAGCTTACCCTTTATCATTGCTTAAATTATCAGTGGATTTATAGCAATGAAAAATCTATTTTACTTCCACTGTTATATGACATAATTTTATTAGTGTTTGATAGGTTTCTCTCATAAGAGAATTTCTAGGAGATTATTTTTGTTTCTTCATGGTTTATTGCTTGTTCTTTTAAAGAGTTGTTTGAGAACCTATGGTGGAAGACCTTTGATAAGTATCTCACAGGATTCTTGTTCAAATAAACAATATAAATTTTTTTCTGGGTTAGTTTGGGATTATCGATCACATGAATTGTTTGATTGGTAACTAATATAAAGCCCGATATTAGTTTGGTCCATCCTTTTGTGTGTTTCTAAGGCCTGTGGATCATGGATAAGTCTTGGAAATGGTATGGAGGGGTTTTTTATATGATATAATAGAAGTATGGTGAATACAAACCGTATAAATATTACAAGCCATATAAGTGAATTTCACAACTTATGTAGGTAAGGTTCACAATGCCTAGAATTTTGGGGCTTAATAATAAAAAGGTGACATGTTTTTTATTTATTTAATCCCATACATTTTCACGTAGTGTAAATGGTTTACACATTGATTAAATCTCTTGAAAATTGATTTTTATAAATTTTATCATCTGGTCAGGTTTCACAAACCCAATTTTTATTTAGTATTCAATGTGTCCAACGGATCCCTTCCAAGAATTATTTATATTCCTTCGATAAGAATCAATCCTTGGGAATATGTCTTTGAAACGTGGTGATCCATGTTTATAAAAGTTACAATATTCCATAGTTTTCTAGTATTTTATCTGTATTTGATCTCTTATACTCTATTCTTCCATTTTATGAGACGAAGGTCAATCTGAAAAGATAATAATTGTGGGTTATTTGTTTTTGATTGTGAGTTGGTTACATGGAATCCTCACATGGATGATGTTCCTATTAGAGAGGTGACTAGAGACCTGTGGAGAGGATTGTTCTCATGAAAATAACTTGGAACACTTTTTATGTAAGGGATTCATTGCTTTTATTTTATTTATGTGATGTAATAAATTGATCATTCCTTACCCATTGGGATAGAAACACGATTAACCTAAAAAAATTACACTAGATTAAATAATGGGATAACGATCACCTATCAGCGTTGATTCATTATACATTGATTCTGGATTGCCTCATGTTTTTCCTGATAGTGTAATATATATTCCCTACATGAAACAAAATATTCTTTCAGAAAAATGATTAATTGGAAAATCGTGTATATATAGAATTAATTAATAATTAACTAGATTTAGAAATTAACTACGGGGTATGTTTCCACTATGGTGGTTAATATAATTTGATGAAAATAAAATTGATGTGATGTGCATGTTTAATTAAATGTGACATTCCTTATGATTAATGGAATTGATAGATACTATGAACCATGTATAATATTTTTTATAAATAAAAACGTATGATAATTTTGAATGGTATATTTATAGGTTATTTTGTAACCAATATAAATGCCAATTGCATGTTTTCCTCTAATAGATTATTATATATTCTAACCTTAGGTTCCATGTTGTTGAAACATATTAATAAATGATTTTGTTAATTAAATATGGAATATAAAATGGTTCTGTGTTAAATGTTAGGCCTTTTTCTAGGTCATATGTTTTTTATTTTCTTGAGGCAATGTTTTTTTGGAGCAACGAAGGATTTTTTTCATAAGGATGAATGCCTTATTTTGATGATCTTGTTTCCAATTGGCTTTAATGATTTCTCTTTATTTTTTGTGATGAACTATAAATGTGAGGATTGTGACATGAACATGGTATGTATGAGATTTTATAGACATTATGGGGATGGGAGGCCTGGATTTCATGTGATCCTGCTATAGATGATCCTGGGAAGGCTAATGTGATGTGTGGGTAGGGAGCCCCAAATATTGTTTCTCCAATTGATTCATGTGATGGTGATAAGAATAAATATATTTATTGAGTTTTGATGTTGGAACAAGACATTATAAAATAGGTTAAATTTGATCTTCCCAATTTATGAGATGTTAAGAGCGGTTATTCTCACTCATGAATCCGTTTATTGGAAGATTTCCATGTTTCTTGTTTTATTTTTCTCCATTTCCCCACTACATGAGGCATCTGGATGTTCTTGGTTGCATGTTTCCTCTTGGTGGTCTCTAATTATGGATTTCCTAGAGTAAATTGATATGGAATAATTATAATAAGGATTAAATAATTTTTTAACCTATCGGGTTGGTTAATGATAGAATTAATATGCATAAAAGATATTAATCTTGATAAACCATGGATTTGGTTTGGTTTCATCTGAGAAGGCATGGAAATTACTCTAATGATTAATTAAATACAATGTAATTAAGTGTAGACAACTTTTAATGGTTAATTAATGGGTAAATAAGGAATTAATATAAATAAATTTCTAAATAGGAAATAATGAATTAATTTTGCTCTTTTATATGCGTGTGTGTTTATATGATATCTCATCTTAGCAATGGTAGCTGGGAGTCCAATAGACATTGTTTTCAGTGGTGTATAATCATATTTGATTCCAATAGTGAAGTTGTGATATATTTTATATCATGTATATTCTATGATTTCATATTCATCCCCACCTATGTTAGTTTGGGAAACTAAAACCCAATAGACTCTAGGAGGGTGTTTTCCCAAACAACCCGGTGAGAGGATTGTTGGATGAATTTCCACTCTAGCCCCACTCTATTCTCTTGGCGGTTACTTATACTAGTATGCATGGTGGTTTGTTTAACATATATTTGTGTAGAGGGATGTAATGGATTTTTTTATCACACATGTATTACTATATATTGTAAGCATATAATTATAAAAGGTATGATGTGCATAGGCTATAATGGCTTGAGGTACTTACTTAGTGCATGGGCAATAATATCTATAGGTATAATACCTGATGCTTCATATATAGTATAAAAGAATTTTTTTCGCTTTCAGAAACAACTTTTTTACTATATCTGGATAGGTGATGGTGTAGTTATGTCGTGCATGAGGTACATGAGGTGATTCCATTCATGGGTATCTTCATGATGACATACTTTTGGAAAGAGATAAATCATGATGAGAAATGTTGGGGAAGAGTGGAAAACTAATGCCGAAGAGGGAGTGGGGTAACATTGGTGTTTTATTATTATATTATATTCCTTCTTGTATGCATTACATGGTGAGATATATCCACGATGAGGTTTGGAAATTACTATACAGGTTTAGGAAATGATTTAGCTTCACTATTGTTCACAATGATTTAGTATTCTTTCTTTAAATTTTGGAAATGAGGATCTAATGAGGATCTAGGTTACTATACTATTATTATGACCCTTTATATATATATATAAATATTATTTCAGTTGATGTAGGTAGGTTTTCGGATGGGATATTACTAGCTCAGGGTTTAATATGAGCTATTTGGGCATTGTGGTCGCTATTTTCTTTACCATTTTTGTATTTTTAGTTTCCTTTCAGTTGTTTTAGTATTTTATGAAATTATATGATTTTAATTAGGATATATATATATATATATTCTAAGGTAGGTTTTGGTTGTTGTATCATTCATATCTCTCTTCCACTTGTTTCTCTTAGAGGGTAATTCCTCTTATATGCATGTTTACTATACCATCGACGCTAGTCACCAAACTGGGGCCCATGGGAGGTAGGACTCAGTCAATCACCATATCTCTCCCCTCATTGTATAATATTTCAGGGTATGGGTTCATGAAAATTAATGATATTAAATGAAAAATGTGATGAATGTACACTAAATAAAATAAATGAGGTGGATAATAATAAAATATTCCTTAGTGAAGGTTAGTTGAGACGTAATCCCTTACATTATACATTCTATTGGTTAAATTTGATTTAACATCCTATAAAAAATTTTATTCATATTATTATTTTATACTAAATTCAAATTAATATTTTTAATATCATATATTATGATACTATATCATCATAACACTCAATTTTTAATTAGCTTTCATTATTTTCAATTTTTCGGATGTGAATTACTTTATTTCACATGGATTTTATTCCATGAATGTTATATTTAATGTTTATAGGTTAAATATCCATATTTACCATAATTATGTTAGTTTAATTATTATCTTTTTCCATTAGATATATTTTTGTAATCATTTTTTAAATTTTAACATGGAAAATGGATAACGTCGTCTCGTGGAGATTGTAGGTTATAAATATGAATGGGGAGTGTTATAATTCTATTAACGGGTGAATATGAAAGAAAGTTGATGATATATTAATCTTATATGATTATTATTTTTTTATATATCTCAAATATATTCATTAAATACATACTTATTACATTCCCAATAAATAATAACTTTAAAATGAATCACATTACTTTGTAAGGAGGTATTCCACCATACAAATGAGTGACATTACGTCAATTTAAACATAATGGAAATTAAGTATGTATATGTGATATAATAAAACAATAAGAATAATAATATAAAGAATATACTATATATGAGTTATATCCATCATTATTTACAGAATTGAATGGTTTCAAGAGAAGAAAAGTTAAATCTGTTCGCAAGGTGGTAGTCCCCCACACACACGATCAATGACTTTGTTTCCCAATTAATGGAAGATGAGATAAATATAGGTCATTACCTTAACATAATAAAATATAATTATATGTATGATACTAATATTATTATATTATCCAGTTTTTATAATATTTTAATGAGGTAGAATAAGAAACAAAATAAAAATTCTCTTTTAAGAACATTGCCTCTTTTTCAGAAAATTATTTTTGTTTTGGCTAATTGATTTCATATGATTTATTTATAACTGTATAATAAATCTTGGGTGTTAGTATGGAATAATGTTATTTGGGAAAATATTTTATAATAAAAGTTATTTTTATGTTTTAATAGGGGAGGAGAGAGGGTGGCCATTTTATATGGGGGAGGTAACACACATAAAATGTTTGAAGAGATTCATTTACAACGATGTTTTTATCATTCCCCAACACAACAAATTGGGTCATTATTCACCCTTATAGGTGTGGAGGTATATATATGTCTAGAAAAATGTGTCTTAAACATCTTTTTAGGTAATTTTATCTCTTTTATATTTAGTTTCTCCCTCGATTAATCAGTGTATTCCAAAAGACACAATTAAAAAACATGTTTCCAAATATTAAATTCTCATAAGTCTAAAATGTTTTAATATAAATATTTAATATTAAATTTATTCCATTGACCAAAATTAGTAGAATATTAATTTTTTATATATAATTTTAATTAAAAAATTTATAATATAATTTAACACAATAAATTAAATAAACATAAATGAAATTTTTAAAAAAAAATATCGGTATTTTCTCACTATTCATCGAATACAGAATCTTGTTTTAAAAAATTTCAAAATAATTGAAAATAATTTTTTTATATTTCTATTTGAAAAATTATTTTCATTTTTTCAAATAAATTTTCTAATATTAATAAAAATTAATTTAAATTAATTCGCAAAATGAGTGAATAAATTGTCTTTTAGAAATATACAGGTTTTTAGAAAATATGACTTTTTTATTTTAATTGATTGTTATTTTATTTCTAATAAATAGATAACCATAATTTTTATAATTTAGTTATTAATATTAACACCTATTAATTTATTATATAGCTTATAATGGAATACTATATTATGATTCTTTTAGGCTTGGGGGTGTGTGTTCTGTATTCTATCAAAGAGATTAACTTTAAAGAAATAAATTTCATATATAGTTTAATATTGTTGTTGTGTGTCCCATAAAATATCAAATAAAATTTCCTTATTTTAAAATTTTGGGTTATTACATCATTTACAAAACAATAACTACAATCAAAAAATTATACAGGGCAACTGTATGATGATTCAATCATTTTATCGAAGGAAATGACTTCCATATTAAAAAATTATTTTCACTTATCCCACTACATCCTATTAAAAATAAAGAAATAAATTATTAAAATATAAATCAAATCATTATATAATTATAATTATGTTACTATAATAAAATATTAAAAGATTTATAATCTATATTTTTTATTCTTGTACATATTTGGGTTGGTTTAAAATCATAAAAGAATGATTCTAATATATTTCCAAAATTATAATCATGTATAGTTAAAAATAAAATAATATTGATTATATATCTAACTAATTAATAATTAATATCTTTTAATGTATTATAATTTAAATACCCAATAAATAAGTACTATTAAACTATTTATGTTTAAAAATGTCAACTCAGACAAAAGGTTTTTCAATTTATTCATTGCAAATTGAACCTATAAATTAAATAAAATGAATATAAGATCCTATAAATGAATAAAAATATATTCCAAGAACCATGACTATCCCTGAGATTGTGAAATTATGAACACGAACTAATGTTCCAGATTACGATACTAAAATAGACGAAACATGATTTTAACTACAAACATTTACTAATAAATATTAAATTTTTTGGCTTACTAAAAAAGAAATTAATATGTATATGATACTAATAATAATGTTAATTAAAAAAATATTTATAACTGTTTAATTAATAAATATTTTTTATTTTATACTTTTTAATATTATGTTTGACAATGTCAAAAGTTTCATTATGTGGAACCATCCTATAAATCACCCTTTGGATTTTATTTGTCCCTTTCAAATCTATGTTGATTCTCATAACATTATCATAATGTTTTTAGATCAGTTTGTATCAATTTCTAAACCAAGGTAATACTTCCATTGTATTTTAATTAAAAAAATTGTTTTATTTTTATAAATTCCATATAATATAAAAAATCAATAGAATGATTTCCATTAAAATTTCACACAAATTTTCCCCTTCTATATTGGGATTACCTTTCAGTGAATTTATTCTTATTATATATTCATACCATTATTCAACTTTTAAAATGATTTTTCATTATATAAAAATTAATAGAATTATGTAATTTCATGAAAATGATGTTTAAAATAAACATTTATAGATTGATTCCTATTTGAATACTGTTACAAACAAATAAATTTCCCTAAAAAATGTTCTATACTTTATTTATTTCCACTCATAAACTATTCAACAACGTCTATCTGAAAATAAATTACACTATTTAAATAAATATTTTAATATATTTTTTATTCATAATATTATATACATTATTGGGATTGTGTACTCCTTTTCTATGAAATTCTTAAATATCAAATGAAATATATTTATAACTTCTTCCATTTTCATGGGTTAATCTTATTTATAATTATGGTTCATCTATGATTGACATAATTTAATTATCTCAAACATATTTATGTTTAAAGATTTTTTTACTACTGTACAATGAATTATATAACCCATTATTTAATTAGGGAAGGCTTATATCTCACGACACAATTTGGTATGGGATATGGTTACTAGTCAGAGAACATTTTGTTATGAATTTCTTAGTGAATAGTCCCATCATATGTTTGTGATATGTTATAAATAAATATATATATTTATATTTTATGCATATACAGTTTATAAACATTCAAATATTATTTATAATTTTTCTGGTCATATATATTTTTCATGTTTCTAGATCTACATGGTTATTTTTGGATCATTATGGTATGTTTCTATGATCACTCATGCATCTCATATTTATATGCATTATATTTTCCATCTACTTTTTTTAGATCACTCTTTAATTTGTTTATTGTTTTATATTGATTTCTTATGTAGTAATAGGTAATGTATGAATTTATATGAGAAGATTTTAAGGAAAAAATTAATATTGTTTTGTATATCATGGTAATATATTTAACTAATAATTGTATAATAACAACCTTTTATGTTTCGAGTGTGATTTTTACCCTTTTTATATAATTCATTAATGTTTATAATGATTAAAAATAAATTTTAGTGTTTATGTGGTATGATAGTATAGTAAATAGTAAATTCATATTTTTTAGAAAATGGTTTTCTAATGAAATTAATTTTTGACTGTGAAGATATATGATTTATTATGGTCTTATAGAATATCCATTTATATTTTTATAAAAAATAAATTACTAGTTCATTCTATAAATAACCATGTTTCATACTATTGGAGTTGGAGAAAAATAATTACTAAATCATAATGAAATTTCACATTGTTTATCAATATATTGGAAACAGGATATCAATATAATTGTATAATTTATTCGAAATTTAGTAGGATGTGTAAGAGGATACTATAATTTTTAATGTGAGACAATTTATTTGTCATTATTTAAATAATTGTTTGTGGGTATTTTATATTAGATACATGGAACTATTATTTAACACTTATTTTAATTTATTTCTATCAATGCTCTTGTTATTTGTTTTGTAATCTAGATATTTTTTTAGAGGGGAATCAATTATCCAACATAGTTTAATATATGAAACCATAAAACCTACTTATTTATAATTAATCCAATTATATGATTTGAGTAAAATACATGTAGAATTCATATAATTTTCTTTGACCATTCTATTTTGGGATCTCTTATACTTAGGATTGAGTAAGCTCTTTAAAAAGTATCCAACATAGTTCCTCCTTCATAGGTATCCCAAGGATGTTATGATCTCTCTACACTTAGTATGGATTTATTTCATGAATTTTCTAGCTAAATATTTATGTTATGAAATATATATAATGTGAAAGTGTTATTATAAATTCTCAATTAACCATTGAGAGGGGGTGAATTAGTTGTTTTCATTTTTAAAAATTCATTCTTTAGAATTCAACATAATAAAAAAATTAACATTGTTGATTTACTAAGTGATATCTCATAATATCATTTAGAATGAAAAAATAATAATAGAGACCAGAACACATTATATTTACAAGGATCAGTACAAATACCTACACATAGCCATTTTTGTTACTCTCCCAACATTAATTCCCCACCATAATATTATAATATATTATAATATTTAATATATTGTAACATCATATCTCCCCTAAATCCACATAGGATATTATTTATACTACTTCCGATAGTTTTACCATAATCCACACTGTCTTGCCCTTGAATCCACACGAGAGACATCTCCTCTTGATTCACACTAGAGACTTCTCCAGATCCCAAATCCACTAAGAGGATTCATCCAGAAATCATGAATTGATGCACTTCAGGATTACATTTTAATCTTTGTCTATGAAATTGATGGATCAAACATTATCATGTAAATTTTTGTGTACCTTTACAAGGCTTTCATGCCTTTCACAGAAATCTCTGATCGCATATATTTGATCAGTTTCCTTATGGAAACAATAATCAGGTAGATTCTTTCTTCTACTAATGTCTCAACCTCAATAATAATGTATAATATATAAACACAAATTATTCAATACTATTTTAGGAATTATTAGTACTTGAACAATGTATCTTACTTGCAATGGGGATATAAAATCTATTCATTATCTTCTAAGAGTCAATCTCATGTTAACTATACATTGTTCATGAAATGCATACCTCGTCTTCATTTTTCTATAATCGTATAATAATTTTATATAAATATTCACATAACTCTTCTTCCATTATTATTTTATGTGAAAAATAAACTTATACATCTTCTTTTCAATTATTTACTCAAATGAGTGGGTACTTATGTATGCATGCATTCACGTTCGAATGAATTCATTATTATTCATTCCAGTTATTGAAATTCAGATATTTCCAAAACTTTCTACTTCTTAAAACCCACTATTTTCTTCACATGATCTTGTAAGGATCACACGATTATCAATGGATATTCCCAAAATGGCTTCACTTAATCCAAGTAGGTCATACAGTTTTTCCTTCCTTTTTTGCATGAAGTGATCACATGACCTCCATATCCTCTTTCATGTGATATGGAAATGATCATAGGATCTTCTCCCATCAAACATAATGAATTTATTGTGTGTGAATTTAATGACTGGAGGTGAGTCATAGAGTCCCTTTTCACAGAAATAGTTTTCCTTTGGGATGTATATTGCATTAAATTATTTATGTTTATAGGTTCCTATCTCAAAGTCTTCACAGGAACTGGAAGTCTTGATGGTATCTTCTTCAAGTGAACGATTTACTCTATCATATACTCTTCATGACACAATACTATCTTAATGTTCCTCTCAAGCAACATCTCATAAAGGATTTATGTAACAAGAATAATTATCCATGGTGTCTCCTCTCATAATTTATGTAATCCAATGCGGTTTATGAGATACTCATTCACATGTTTGGATCATGCTATAATGACCCACCATTGTATGATGATATCTCATTGATATCTAATTAATTGACACCATAACTATATATATATTATTTTATCAATGTTGTATAAACATTTTATTCAATTCACATTTATTTGTTTTTATGGATGAGGATACACCACCTCTACTTTTCATTTCATTCAATACTAATAACCCATTAAATACTCTAGAGTATCTTGGTCATGAATTTATTTCACACTACTCAAAACTATATCTTCCTCATATTATGTTGAGGGGATCAGGAAATAACATGATAGCTTTGCTTAAGATTAAATAACCTCAATGGTTCTTGTGATCTTACTTTATTCATGTGATGCCTCACCAGAAAGTTGATGTAAAACCAATTTATAGTACCATATTATTCACAAGATATTATATGTAAAATATGGGATCTTCATTTGAATGAAGTTACATTTTTATTCATTTAATAAAATCTCATGATGACTTGATGGCTTTGAATAATCCAAATAAGATCATGTGATTCCATTGATGATTGGCATTCATTCATGTGATTAACTCTTGAGAATTCACTGGTTCTTATGATGAAAATATCTTTAAAATATATAGTATGCATTAAATTTTATATTCAACGCCTTTATTCAGTTCAATCAATATTGTCTTAAACCTTTTTTTTATGTGTATGGATGTCTGGTTCTCTCAAGATCCTCTAGACAGTTGACTTATTTTGAGTTTGAAGACAATAAGCATAATTGAATATACATGACATGAGAGATTAGACAATGAAGATCAATCCCATCTAGTGACACTAATTATTTTTAATCATTATATAATGAAGAAAAGATACATGGTCCACACATTCTTACGTTGTTCATGACCTCAGTCAAGAATTAATTTGTTAATCAATGTCTTCTCATTATCTGATCAATCATACTATGGGGTCTGACACCCACAATATGTTCAAATCTTTACACATGGATTTCCTGTCAAATATGCAAGCCTATTGAAGCCTCTAATCCTAATGAACCCTTTTCATTCATGCCATACAAAAGGGCATTCCCCCTTATGAGCCTTACATAGGGGAACACCCACTCACCTCTCCCGACATATGTGACCTCTGTAGTCTAATTTTCTTATGGGTTTGAGGTTCTCCGTCCACATGTGTTGGGTAGAGATGGACCACATGGCTATCATTGTTAGAAATTGTTTTATGATATGAAAGATCAAAATTCCTTGAATAATTCCATGTATATAATAGATAAAACCCATCCTTTCTCAAATAATATACCATTAAAAATATTTTACTTATTTATAAATAATGAAAATTCATGTTTCATGGATTCCTTCAAATCCTCATGAACATGAACATTTATATGGTCTTCATTATTTTTCAACAAAATTCATTATAATTTTCATCCTTGAAATAATTATTTGGAAATCAATATCAATGTAATAATCATCACATTTTAAAATGGGAAATTTCCAGATCAGGAAATCCAATTCCAATAAGTGAATCAATAAATATTTGACAAACCTCACAACATCATTCACCAACACATAGTGACATATTAACCACTAATTCAACCTAGAATCATCAATCACCCCCTTTTTATTTTTGTCATTATAAATACATACCAATCAAGTCAATATATGGTGAAACATTTATAACCCTTATTGAAACTAAATATGAATAGATTAAATGGTATTTTCTAAACATTTTTTTCTTTTAAAAATAATGATCATCTCTGTTATATTAAAATTTTAAATCACTTATAAGAGAGGAAAGATATCACATGGTTATCATAGAATATATCCTTTAGTTACATTACTCTATGTCTATGTGGGACAATCTAATGTAAAAAATATTATATGAACAAACAAGGTTCTATATGATATCCATAAAATTCCATTCATATGGGATCATGCTTTGAAATTCTGACATATCAACAATGGATTATCTAAAAACTAGATTTTCAATGTAATTAAAAATCATACACAATATAAAAAATTCATTAAAAACATAAATTGAAATGATATTTCCACTTTTTTTCTCATGTTATCATAAATAATATAATCCACATTAATTGATATTACTAATATTATTTAGCATGATGGATGCATGTTTGATTGACATATCTCAACTATCATTTTTAATAGACATTCAATAAGATTTTAGATTCATGTTTAAAATACTTCAATACACTCCTTTTTCAGTTAGATCCACATCAAAGGACAAAATCATCAACACTGTCGTAATGTTGAGTCTCATTAAGCATGTATTTTAATATATTAAAATTTGAGAACACATGAAAATGGAATTCATTCTGTGGTAGTCTGGATTTTAAAACATCCATGGCACCTTGTTATCGTGAATATGAAAGCAGTAATTGAATACAGGGTATCCCATTGAGACCATTCTAAAACATTAATTCCCAAAATTATAATAAAAAAATAAAAATATATATAAGGGAATAAGGTGGAGTTACACGTCCCTCAATATGAACCATTAGGTAATCATGGGTTTCTAAACAAGGTTTCTTAACATTATATACTCCTCATTCATACCTATAAAAATATTCAATATAATTTATCTTTATTTACATGAAACATATCAAACCTACCACTTTATTATGTGGGATAGTTGTTCCCCCTTTAACCATGAAATCATATTCATCTCTTGATTAATGGTTCATTATCTACATGGATTCATATTGTAATATAAATGTTGTTAAAAACTCATGCGTTGTGTCTTTCTTGATTTCACCTCTCAAACAGAACTTCTTCAGTAAAATAATATTTATATTTATATTAACAGCCATCAAAATTCATCTTTTTTAGGTGGAATCATCATTTTCCCTATACACTAGCTTTTTCTTGTGATAATTCTATCTTTGAAGCTTTCTTTAAATTAGCTAAAGAAATTCACATGGATGTTCTTCATAAATTAATATATTTTGTGGAGTCTCTTCATTTAATTAAATGAGTTCATTTATTCACATATATTTTCATATTTTAGAACCCTCTATTTGTATTCTTCTGAAATATCAATTTTTTTAATTTCAAAAGCAACATTTTTTAAAAAATTACACCAAATACAGTTTCTTAACTCTCTTGTGGAATTTTATACCCATTCATTATTGAAACATGTTGTAATGTACATGTACAAATTTTGTGACCATTCCAGTTATATATACAGAAAATGTATTTTAGTGTATAATTATGTATTATCTTAAAGAATTGGATAAATTTTTTGTCAAATCGTTCCTTCTCTAAGATTTAATTCTAATTTGGTTACCATGATTTCCCCAAGATTCGTGCTAGTTTTCTAGAAATGACATATTATTCTAGAAATAGTAGGAATTTTTCCCATATGTTTCATATCACAAGATAAACCACTAAAACTAGATCTTATACCTTGATATTAATTCTGTTCAAACACGAGTTGTTAAACTTCATAAAAATATGTCTTTTCCCCAGCAGTACTGATTTGTATTTCTTATTTGCTTATTAATATTTTATTTGAGAGTATATATCATTTATATTCTTAGTGATAATTGTCAAAATTGTTTTCTTGTTCTTCTCATATCTAAAGAATGACTTTTTACATTTTTTTATTACATACCTTCGATTTTATTGAAGTCATACCTTAACATTGTAAAATTTTATTTCATGATAAACATATAATATCAATCATCATATAAATTACCAAATTCGCTGAAGTAATCAATGAATTCAACAACACATTGAAATATATTTTTTTAGACAAATTAATTTTTTTATCCTTTTTATTCTCTAGTGAAAATCTTCTTTTTTTATATTTTTTTCACCCATAAATATAGAGAATTTTTTATTTTCATGAATTATCATTTTATGAAACCATTCAAAAGTATCATACAAAAACTTATAGAAACTACAAAATTATCCCAAGAGCCCTGTTATATTCTTTTGTAGTCTGATATTTTTTATTGTCATAGATTGTGAAACTTATTTCTTTTTAGTCACACCATCAATCTTTGGGACACTACGTGGGGAACAATTATTCATACTAATTTTCACATTCACCATTGTTGTGGTGGATTTGAATTAAATTAACCATCCATACATTCTTAAATGTTTGGTTTAAAACCTATACCATCATATGAAACATAATTTTAACATGAATCAATTTCATGGTTATGGGATCTTAGTTTTATAGGATGATTTTATTATTAGCGGATGATCTCATGTTCTTAATTGAATCATAATTCATAATAAAAACTTGTGTGAAAACATTTATTTAATAATTTATTTGGGATGTTATAGCTTGTAGGGATTCTTGATTATTTGTCTCACCACCATGTAGAAGCACTTCATGTTAAGGGAGTTCTTATCATACTTAAATGATCTTATCTTGGAATTCTAATCATTCTTTAGCTTCTACATTTGTTCTTCAGTCATGCTCCCTGATTCTGGAAAAGTATTTTCAAGATCATATAACATGTTTTCTATATCCTCCATCTGAGAAATATTTTCAAACATATAATTCATTTAATATTTATTGAATTCATTGAATTCTTATATAAATACAATGCCAAAGAATTATTTCTAAAATTTAGTTCCATATAATTATAAAATATTCTCAACATATACTTTTCTAAAATTTAAAATTGATTCATCCTTTTCTTTCACATGTTTTGCGAGAGTGTTGGATATCCTAAACCTTTTAGCCAAAGCCACTCTCATAGAATTTTCCCCATCTTCCCTTAGTAATTTTTAATATTCAATACCCATGAGACCATCAACAATATTCATAATAACGTATTTGTTACATTTTATAGACGTTCTATTAATTCAATGAACATATCACAAATTGATCCATAATAATCACAAATATAGAAGGATTTATTAGAAGAATAATTATAACAAGAATAACTAAAGCATATACCATATTAATTACTTTAATTTAGAGTTTTATCTATATATATTGCACAATTCTTCTTCATCTTTCTTTATTTTCCATTATTTTCACTCCTCTATGTCTTAGTAGAAATTTATAGATTAGTATGCTCAAGAGTAACCACATTTTTCACTATCTTAGGTAGTACACTCAATTCATAGAATATGTAATTCATAAAAACTCTCTTTTATTTTTAGTGATGTATATATCTATACTAAAAACTTTAGTTCCCCATGTTAGATTGACCACCAATATAGTGGAGAATTAGTTGTTTACATTCTTTTAAATTCATTATTTTGACTTAAACCTCTTGAACTTGTTATGGTTCTTAATCCACTCCTTCATATCTCATAGTGTCACATCATATATATACATTCTAAGAGAGAACAAAAAAACCAATATTTAAAAGGTTTGGTACAAATAACTACTCATTTCCAAGTCATTTATTCTCCCCAACATATATTATCCACTATAATCATATAATCAATTACAATGTACAATAAATGATATAACATATCTCCCTTGAATACAGATTGGATAAATCATCCCAAAGTGTTACTAGAATCAACTTTCATTTTCCCAAATCCACACTCGAGACTATTGGTCCAGAATCACACAAGATACTTCTCCTACTCTGATCCTCAAATATGTTTCTTCCTCATATAATAAAGTCTTGATCCACTAATGGATTATTTTATGATCATAATCCATGATCTCTATGAATAATACATTATTGTGTACCTATTTTTCTATATTTTCAAAGCATTATCCTCTTTGTCTCAAATCTATAATAACCTATATTAGATCATTTTCCTATGTGAATCATTTCTAGGGATGATATTTCATTCTGTATAAATCTAGAACTGAAAAAGTTGTGTGAAATAGAAACAAAAAAATTCATAAATAATATTTTATCAAATAATAATACATTCCCAATATAGGTCACTACACTATCAAATTGGTTATAAATCCATCTGATATTCTTCCTGAAATCAATCATGAGTTAGCTACATGTTTTATATTCAAATCATATCAAATGTGAAATTCTCAAAAATGAAATCCTCATTTTTAACCCTTTCACATATCTGTTCTTCATTTATTATTGTATGTGAAAAATCAACATTTACTTATTCTTTTGGTTAATTTACTCAAGTGAGTGTGTACTTATATATGCACATATTAATGTGTTCATAGATTCATTCTTATTATTTCCACTTAAAATCCATATGGTATTGAAAACACTTCGTACTTATTTAAACCCAATGTTTTCTTAAAATTAGTAGTAAAGGATCTTGTGATTATAACAGTTTCTTTGTTAAAGGGCTTTATATATGAAATTTAGAGTCTCTGATTTCTCTACCCCCAATCACATGAACTAATCATTAGATGTACTGCTACTCCATCAGAAGAATATGTTATGTTTACATTATGGTATCCCTTTAGGAATAGTACCATTCATTTTGGTCTTTCGTGTGATGGTATGTGTTTCCAAAAAGTTTTTTTCATGGAAAGGGTTTTTTCATGGGATGAATTTCATGTGACAATAGTTTTTTTTCACATTTTATTATATAAAACTCTTAGAAATACATAAATAGATCACAGGATTATTATTTATGAGATAATTTTTGTTATTGGTATTCTCCAAATGAAAAGAGTCTATCTGGGTGTTCATCTCGAGTGCCTTTTCTTAGAAGATTCACATAATAAGAGGCATTTTCGCTAGTTTTTCCTCATATCCATCATTTAACATCACTATAAACTATTGCAATGACATCCATTTTAATCACAATTGTTGATTAACTAACCAAGAGTTCAGCCATAAGAAAACCAATGTTACCCACACTGATCTCCAATAGTCATCTCCTCTAGTTGTCTTATTATCTTTGTCTACCATGAGAAGTTACAAATAACTTACTTATCATTCTCACCCTATCATAGGTATAATAAACCATACTCATCCCAATATTAGTTTCCATTACTACCTCTTTTCAATTTATTGGTATACTACATGGGCAACCACAGTGATCATTTAATGGTTACATAAGATTTGAACCATAGTTTTATTTTATTTGTTGTAATACAAATAATAGATAGATGATCATCCAATGCTCTGTCAAAACTAAGAAACACATTCATTAATCATTTCCTCTAAAATTGGGAAACTTCTACAAAAAATATTATCAATTTTTGCATGATACATTGCACTGAACCTCAATTAAATCCTCAAATCCTTCAATAATCCATTAAAAAACTATGGAATAAAATGTTGGTCTTTATAGAATACTATACTCAAAGGAACTCCATGAGGAGTTGAAATTTCTTTTTTAAGAATCAGTCCTAATTTATTTATTAAATGTGACTCTTTGAATGACCTAAAATTCACCACATTCATCACCCTGTCAACTACCACTCATACAATACCTTGACCTATGAGGATTTTAGGTGACCTCACCATGATATCCATCATCAAATCATATCACTCACTCACATTCAATGGAAGTGGATGGAGAAATACCCCAATACATTTCTAATTGTTATTAACTCTTTGATAGTTAAAAAATCATTACTCAAACATTTAATATCATTATTCATAAATAACCACCATTACTTTCATATAATTTCATCATATGGCTTCATAAACCATCGTTGAAACACTAACCATGAGACATGTGATACCCTAATTAGTTATTCAATCATAGATTTAGGAACTACAACACTGACATGGATATAGGATATGTCATCGCTGTCAATGGACTATCCATGAATTTTTTCAGTCCCCATAAACTTTTCCTACATCACTGCACAATAAGCCACCAAATCTTGAATATCCTTCACCTAGAATACTAATTCATGAGTTGTGTCCTATAAAATTGGGATACTTATACCATGAATATTATCAATTTTTTCATGATACGTTGTACTGAACCTAAATTGAATCCCCAAATCCTTCTATAATCCATTCAAAAACAATGAAATTAAATGTGGGACTTTATAGAATACTATAATAATATGAACCCCATGAGGTCTCAAAATTTCATTGTTATAAATCAGTCCTAATTCATTTATTGAATGTGGATCTCTTAATGACATGTAATTCACAACATTCATCAGCCTGTCAACTACCAATCATAGAATACCTTAACCTATGTCAGTTTTAGGTAACCTTTCCATAATGTTTTTCATCATATCATCCCACTTACTCACATACAAATGAAGTGTATGGAACAATATCCCAAGAAATTGATGATTGTTCTTTACTCTTTGATAGGTAATACAACATAAAACAAACCATTAATGCCATTATTCACGCATAACCACCATAACTTACATCTAATGAGATCACATGTCCTCATAAACCATGGTTTAAACACTCACCATGAGACTTTTGAGTCCCTAATTAGTTATTCTATCATATATTTAGGAACTACAACACTCACATAGATATTGGAAATGTCATCACTATCAAAGGACCATCCAAGAATTTGTTCAGTCCCCATTTACTTCTGTCACATCACTGCACAATTTCTACCCAAATCTTGGATATCATTCACCTAGAATACTAAGGGAGTCATGATATGAATGTTTCAAATGACATCACTTTTAGATTCTTAGATTCTTCTACCATCCACCCATCCATAAAAATCATCGAGTACTATTCCACCTATAAAGTCTTATCTCCAGGATCTTGTGTTTTCTACTGAGGGATTTTACAAAAAATCCCATTATTAGGATTATAATACATCATAATGTAAAACATTTTATAGTTAATCCAACCAATGCATCTATTTGAGATATAATTCTCACTATGTGAAGCAATATCACTATATCTAATTATTAATGTAATATAATACCCACATTCCAAGGAGAACATTTAAATAAAACTTCAAAAAATGGACCGCATATGTTAATTCAAAATAATTAATAGGGTTTTGTTTCTCATAGGATAATATTTAATGATACCTATAAGCTATACACTTGTTTTGTAACATCAACAATTGTCCCGAAATAGCATTTGATGAATCCAAATAGGTCACATATTAAATACTAATCCCAATAAGTTATTAATTTGATGTTAATTTCAATATTATATTCATCCCTATGAAGGCCTGTTCACACTATTATGTCCACAAAAATATTCACCCCATTATAGTGGGACCATTAATACTAAATGCCACATAATATATGTCTAGAATGAACATACAATAGTTACCTATAACCTATGTAATTTATATATCTTGAACAGTTTCATGGGTAGAGACCAAAATATCACCACCTATACCTTTTATAGTTAGCTAAAATTACAACTTTAAAACTAGAATTCCTAATGATGTAAATATATTTTATCTAGAAGTTATAATTCTAGAATTTGGCATAAATCCAAAGTGTTCGAAGCATAATCAACATGATCCCAAGGTGACTATAATTCATGTTTGATTTCCGTGATTATATTATGATATTGTCTATGAAATGTATGATGAAGGAGTACATATTTATATGGATTATATTGTTCTTGAGATTTTTGAACATTGATGGTGCATTTCTTCACTAAAAAGGAATATCCAAGTACTCATACAATACATATAGACTCTTGAACATTATCTTTGGTATATGACACTCTATAACATGATGATGACGACCGCTCGATCATATATATGTTTTTGAGAAACACATGGCACCTCAAAACTGACATAAAAAGTCACTGGTATTATGTGATTGGTAACAGTTATTCACCATGACCTGATTTAAATTCATGTAGTACACTCATTTATAAAAAATAAGAGTCACCTTATTTTCAAAAAACAATGGATTTACTACGTATATGTTCTTGGTATGATAAATCACTTCACCTATAAATCCTGAAGTTGTACATAATGTTCCTTCAGATCAATCAAAAAAACTGATTTGTGGAAATTTATATTTTTTTAACACCTAGAATACATTCTACATTGAACAACAATATTCATTCAAGGGGGAAACAATTAATTTCACCTAGAAAAAAACATCCTTAAAATGATCCATAATAAGGAGAAGAGTATAATATGATACTAATAGATTTTATTCAATATCCATGCCTAAAAAAGAGGTATTAATAGTACTATTTTTTATAGGCTTGGTATCATTCTTCTTACATCACATCCCATTTTTATCTCATCACAAACCTTTCTCCATTGTGTGTGGTAAAGTATAATCATATCTGATTGTAGTTGATTTATATAGTTAACTATTCAACCAATCTATACAAAAGATAAAATAAATTCATGTTATGTTTGAGATCTTAATGTCCCGTATATTTTTATAGGAGGAACCTAAAATATGAAATAATTTCCATCTAAAGAGATGATCAACTTTAATCCGTAAGGGGGTTTCATGAAATAGAAGTTTTGAAGATAGCATAGTCATAAAATTATGGCCTGCAATAACTTGAGATGATATTAATGTATGGTAGGATCCAATATAAAAATATGTCATTGAATGTGTATATATAAGAAAGGTGATACTTTAGAGACTACAAGTTCCCTCATTTTCCATAATTAAGAGTATAGTCTTGTCCAAAATTCTTCCAATCATTTTCTCATTGGTCATTCCCTTGAGTCCCCTTTCATTCTCATGTCATTAAATTCTGAGGTGTATGTTTCCTTAGATGATATCCTATACCCCCATTCAATCATGATCACCAAAACATGAAAACAATACCCTCAAAAAATAAAACTAAATATAAACACTTTTCCACATTAGGGACACTCAACATGTGTTTTTCATATATTAATATTTAGTTTTACTCCCTTCCTAATGTCAAATAGTTGAATGAAAACACATCCAATGGAGCGAGGAAAATAAATATCTCTCTACTCTATTTATAAACTATCACACATGTGTGACTCCACTATGTTCATCTTCCTACTACAAAATGAAACACCAATAGAAAAATTCCAGAGTCAAATAATAGGTCTACTAAATTCTATAAGAATACCCATATCTCTATCCTCAAACAAATCCTTCTCAAAATTTCGGTCATTATGAGACACTTCTGAGTATGTCCTTAGGTAAAATCCCCTATCATGTTAAATCAATTATTTTGAAAGGCCATTATCAAAAATTCATGTATATTTTTCATCATTACTAGCCAAAAGAGTAGTATGATAAAGTAAACACAATATTAGAGTGTAATAGGAATCTATTTTCATTTACCTATGTCATGGTTCTACGAACACATCATTATGGTCCAACTTCAGTGTTTCTAGAAATAACCCCTAAAATAAAAGGTCCTTGATGGTCTTCTAGGTATGTTATTTACTCCTACCAACCGATCACATAAATCCCTAATATCTCCTAGAGTATTCCAAAATAATGAATGCATCTAGATTTTTTAATCGATCCTATTATGTTTCAAATTGATAAAATATCACCTTAATGACATGAATCGTTTCTTAAGCCTCTTAAATACACTTATTACAATGTAAGAATTTTAGATGTTAAATTTGAATGTCTGATGAAAAATAAATAAATTTTTGTGTTTCCCAATAGATTTGAAATGGAAATAAGATGATGAATATATGCTATTATAGTTCTCCTACCATCACCAATGGAGATCACATGGGAGAATACTCATGTGTATCCTCCTACATAACTAGTGGAATAATAGTTGTTTCCTACATTATTGGATCATTCTATTTTACTTAACCAGGTGGTCTCTTAAATTGTCTATGAGGTAAAATTATCTAAAATTATAAAGTAATTATTATAATGCCTGTAATAACTCTTTTATAGTAACAACATGAGAAATTAAAAATAATAATAGGGAATTATATAGAAATAATATCAAATAATACTTTTAAAATGATTAGTCATTACCCTCATAGTTCATCTTATTGCATTTATAATTAATACAAAGCTTCACATTAGTCACAATTATATATTTAACAAACAAACATGTGAATGTTCAAGAATTCTAATATAAAAAAATGTATTCCATATAATAATATATCAAAGTTATATCAAAGAAGAAAATAACATGGATAATGAAATATAATTAACTAAATAAATATTCATACAATTAATTATTCTATATTAAATTTGTTATTCTGTTCATAGTCATGATAAATTGATGAATTTTTTTAAAAAACAATAACAAAGAATAATAATCATAATTATGATGATACCATAAGGCCAAAAATCTAATAATTTTCCAATCAATAGTAACTCTGATGTTTGTTACACATATACTATAAAGAACACATGTAAATCCCATACCATAGATACATTTATCCAAACATAATTTTAAAATGTTATTAAATATACGAATGAAAATAATAATAATAATAAATCCACTAATACCATTTTATAACATCTTGTCCCAAATCACCTTATCTGAGTTCGAATACAACATAACCACATGAAAACCTCCCCATATGTAAGAGGATTCCAAATAGTGGTGGGGATTTTTACAATGATATTGGGATACTATAACCTCATTAAAAGTCCAAAAAAACAAAATTATATAACAAATATAAGTACAAATCCAAACACTTGAACTAAAGGTAAAACAGAATCATAATTCCAAAACATATGGAATGTTATGTATACAAGTAAAATTTCAATAAAAATAAATGTGGAATGTCAAAAATAAATTATTAAAAAAAGGATAAATAAATAAATACATTTTAATATCCATTTAGAGTTTTTCCTAGTACTACCTCAATCTCACTAATCTATTTCCTCATTAACCTACTTTTGGGACCTTGAATTTTTTCTAGATCCATGACCATGAAGCCTCTACATTCACTGAGATTCCAATGCATGGTTTCTGTATATATCATTCCCAAAAACCACTAATTCTCCATTAACAAATGTTCATATATATTTATATTGGGTTAATTATAAAAAATAATTATATCATCGATATAAAAAATCAACCACTAAAGGGTTGGGTCATCGCACACTAATGTGGCTACCATAAACATGGACACAAATATATCATCACTATTATCATAAGGATGCTTATACTTGGAAGAACATGTCCCGAATCATTCCACAAATTACACACATTAATTTAACACCCTCCACCCATGTATCCTATGTGTATATTACTCCATTATATAATACCACATGCATCACTATATGGTGTCCATCTAATATTGTATAATTGTACAAACACTAGACATACTTGATAAATTGGTTTACAATAACCCATGTATGGTCTTTCTCTCATGTTGGAATTCCAACATAATAGATACATCTCTATAAAATTAGAATACATACATGTTGAGTTAACATTTATATGATATTTGATTAAAACCATCAAGCAATCCTAATTCCTTCACATTCATCACCAAAACCAACCACCCCCCCCCCCTCTAAGGGAATGTTTTAAAAATCACATGAAACACCAGAATCATGATTCTTTTTAGATATTCCAAACAGCTATGAAAATCTTACAAGTATGTCTTGTCATAGTATGAATAACAAGACATATCATACGTGCTTCTTATAAGGCCCCACATACAAAGAAAATTATCAGACATCAGTAAAGGGTCTCAAAGAATATAATCAAATACCATAAAATAATTATAAAAAACTATATCTAAGGTCATAATATATAAACGTGATCCAACATAAGAACATTGGAACTAATTTCCATGTTCCTCCATGGGGTCATCAACTATATCGTGTACATGCACCAACCAGAACAATCCCAGTCACAATAGAACCCTAGAACTAATTATAATCCATTATAAGATGTTTTATAGTGTTATATTAGAAAATGGAGTCATGTTAAAATGTTAAAACCAAATCTGATTACCCAAGGAGTATAAAAGTCAATTATACATCAAGATTCAGTCATTGGAAGTACCACATGCACTCTTGATATTATTTTCATATAATAATGTACAATGCATCCTCCATGAGATAATTAGAGGACAATAGATATGGGAAACATTACATATATAAATGGTCAATTAATAAATAATAAGACGACTCATGCATATATTTATGAAAACAAACCAATTTAGATAAAAATAATTGATAGCACTCTGAATCAAAAAACAGAAGAGGAAGAGAGAATATATAATTTCAAGTGATAGTTGTCCAATTAGTTTAGAATAGAAGATGTTATATAATTGAGATGATTTGTTTAAATAACACATAAGAGGAATGATGTGAGGGTAAACTCATTTAAAATCCCATATGTTCAAATGAGTTGAGCTTGTTCTGCCTAGTGGTGGGCCGGTGGCTCCACCAGTAGGACAATGTCATGATCAACGTGGATGTGTTGGTTGACCAACCAACTAGGTTGAATGTAAGAGGTTAAACAGAAACACCTCAACAAATATTTTGATGGTTACTTTTTATCGACTGTCTAGTTCGTATTGTATAATTTCTCGCCCTATTTAAGCACAAACTGTTAGTTGGTTTCCTCCACCAACATGTTAGTATCCTTGCTGTATCCACTAATGAACACAATAGAGTCTCATTTTTCAGGAATTTCACATATATATGAGCACCTTGACACACCAAAAAAATAAAAGGTAAATTTTTTCAATAAAATATAAATCAAAACTATACTTTTAAACAAATGATGTCAACATTATTATATGATATTCATTAATAATTTAGCATAAATTTTTTTCCCCAATCCATTATTTAAATTATCATCAATGAATACATTAATTATCAAATTATTTAATGTTTCTTTAAAAAATAGAACATAATTTTTTTTCAAACACAAGAAAAAAATGTTATTAGTGTCTCCCATATCATCAATGCATTCTAAATTAAAATATATTATTCATCAATATTTATATTTAGTTTAGATTAATTTATAACCAAAAACAGTAATTTTTTCCATAATGTGAATTTTATTACCTTGGATTTAGATTCCAAAAAATGATCTTATAAAATTTTTATTTGAAGGAAGATCTATATCATTTCCCAAACTCATGATCTTCCCTAATATTATAATATCATTAAAAAATGTGTTGAATTTTTTTTATGAAGTAATTCGATTAGTTTCTAGTGATAATTGTATATTTTTAAAAGGATAATGTTATGTATCGACATTAAATGTCATATAGAACGTTAAATCAAGTAAACATTATTTTGTATTATTCATTCCATTATGATGACCTAGATTATTTACTAGATATACTCTTATAATTGTTTACTATTTATACGTCATAAGTTTATCATGTACTGCCATCGTAATGTAAAATATCAATATAATCTAACATGATGAACTTATATATTATGGATGAAATGGGAGGACATAGTAGTAAAATAAAAAATGCCATTGTTACGGGATATAAGATGTAATTTTTATTTATTTTGATATTCAATTTATGTGACTTCTTTGTTTAATTTGGTTGTAAGGAGATACATGTTCTATCAATTAGTTATTTATTTGATTAATATTTGATTTTTTGATTTCTAAAGGAACACTCTGTATGAATTACAATTTAATATCTAAAAAATTATGAGGGTTCAATTTTCAATAGAGAAATAAATTATTCTCTAGAAGTTGAATAAATTTTATTAATTTTATTGGAAAGAGAATAACTATTGGATGTTATTTAAATTTAATTGTATTCTGTAGAGATGCTAATATATTATGAATTTATTAAATTAGTTACCCATATGATTCTGAGGTTCCTTGCTATTCAGTAAAAACTATCATTTTGATTTTATCATGGATAAACAGAAGACTGTTTTGTTAATTATATTATTGGTGAGATCCCAAATAATGGGATTAATTATTTATTTCTAGAAATTACAATGTTTCTTATCATTTATTATTCATTTTTGAAAATATGAGAGAATGATATTTTTTGTGACAGTAGTTCCTTGAGAACTAGTTTCATGTTATAACATTGTTCATAAATTATGTTTTGGAGGTGATGATGGGAACTAACTTGATTGTAAAGAATATATTTCATTAATAAATAGTTTTAAATAAATTGTATCTCAATACTATATAGAGTGGTAGAAATTTTTTTTCCTCTTATATAATAAAATTTTAATTATGACATATCCAAAAATCTTTTTAAATACTCTTGTGTTGATTTTATTGAGTTGAATTGCTTTACTATTTGTTGGGAAATTTCGTACAGTTGTTTACTCAATGTTTTATGACATTATAAATACTTCTTCATCACATTAGATCATCTATTATTGTATTTTCTGATATGTGAGATAGTTGTATTACCTCATTAGTTTTTGGCACCACCATTGATACCATTACATTCTTCACTATATCTATAAAAATATGATAAATAATTTTTGAATCAAAATATTCTTAGTTCTAGATGGGAATTAAAACAAAGGTGTGGTTCTCACAAAAAATAACCTTCAGCAACGTGAGGATGTGGTAGTGGTAGACATTTCCCTCAGTGATCTAGAGGAGTTAGATATGGAAAACATTATGTAAAAGAAATATATAACATAGATGGTCCAATGTATGTTTGTCATACTATCTATATTTCATTAAATATTGTTCCTATATTGATATTATTTTTTATTATTATCCCAAAATTATATTTTAATGGATTTTTGATTAGTAACTATGTTTGAGAGGGTGTGTTTCTTCTTTTAATTTACATCTATTCAAACTAGTATTTTGGATGTTTCAAATAAGATTGATCCTATGATGAGAAGAAATAATTTAAAATGGGATATGATAATTCATTATATTTAACAGTATAATTTCAATATTAGAATGGATTAGTATACATTACCTAGAGAATTATCACATATCAGGGGCATTGAGTTGGGGTAAAATCTTTGTAATGAGTGGAATCTTAGTAATTGAGAATACACTTTTGTACCATAGAAATGGTAAGTTCTTAGGTCATTCTACTATGAAGAAATGGATTATATAATAGTGATTTATTATTTAATATTTCATTGGGGAACACAGGTGAAAATTAATTATTGAATAATTTTCTAGGAATGATAAATATATTTAGAATTACAACAGATTTGAGAACATAATATAATTGAAATACACAACTACAAAAAATAGATAATGGATAATTTTCTAATGAATTTTTCATAATAAATATTAATGTTTTTGTATTGTGGATTAAAATAGTTTATTAATTTTAATATTAATTGTGTTAATTAGTTCCATATGGTCAAGAATGTCTATAATTACAATTTTTTATTCAAATAACATGGTTATTGTTTTCTAGTATGACCTAAATTCATTATAAACAATCTTAATGTTAAAACATGAATTATTTTTAAACCTCATGATTCCATCATCATCTATCACATTCTAGTTCATCCCAACATCATTTAAATTAAACCCACATCCAATAAAAAATGACTTAGTCATTATATAATTTCCAACCACAATGAATGAAATAGTGGTCTTGAAGGTTAGAAGAAAAAACACATATAAAATATGAAAACATATGTCATAGAGGGAATGCAATGATGAATTTCTAACATAAAACCACAAATCACTAATCCGCAACTGTCAAATTAGAAAATAATAAATCTGAAAATGTTTTTTAGTTTCTAAATTAATTTCTAACTCTAGCTGTGCCACTTATTTATCACACCCAGTCAACCCAATGTGAATAAAATAAAAATACCCTTTCACATATTTTAATACATTCATATTATATAATCCTAGATATCAACATTGAATAATCCTAGGTATTTCAACACAAAATATCAAAATTATATATTTTTGACATGTTTTGACTATCTTTAATATTAAATGGTATGGGTTGTGTCAATGTTTTAAATATCTCTATTGGAGAAATTGATTATCTCAAATATCCTGACATTATTCTTATATTTTGATTACATTGGGTCATCCATCATCAATGAACCTCAAACTATCTAGTTGAACATAATGAATGTTGTGGTAAAAGGTAATATATCACAAATAATGTTTTTATCTATATTAGAATATTCCTCTTTACATATTCCTTGTTTTTTAATCTCTACTCACCACCTTATTGATAATTAAACATAAATTCTTCATGGTATAGTTATCACAACCATATAGATAAAAAATAAAATCTTTATTCATAGTCATTTATATGGATGACCAAAAATAGTGTTGGTATTTGGGGTTATAATGTTAAAAAGATAAATTATAATGATTTGAGAATAATGGATTTTGAGTTAGTTTCATGTAAAAACATTTACATTATATGCATGGTGGTTTATATAATTTTCTTTCCTCATATTTTAGATGTTA
This sequence comes from Viscum album, assembly GCA_963277665.1. Lineage (NCBI taxonomy): Eukaryota > Viridiplantae > Streptophyta > Magnoliopsida > Santalales > Viscaceae > Viscum > Viscum album. The sequence continues at coordinate 1,739,707,956 of OY728125.1, read as the reverse complement.
TCTTATATAACTACATTCTTGTTAATCATCATCTTGGTTAGAACGTTAAATAACATACTTGAACAAATGACATTTTCCTAGATCATATCATACATAACCTCTGATTATTCAATTTAAATAATTTATAATGGTGGTTACTTCGTGTTTAATCTTTTCTCAACACAAAATGAATATAAAATTTTTATATTACTCTAACACACCTTCTAATTTAATCATTAATAATTCATACTATGGAATGGATCCTATAATTTATCATTGGGATTTGTTGGGTTTTCAAAATAAAATATTCTCTTAGGTAAACCATGTCATGATTTAAGGGATTGACTTTGTTACATTACTTTTTCTATTAATATATTTAAAGGACCTATGAATTCTAAGTAGTATAAAATACATAAAAAATTGTAGGAAAATACAGAAATTCTGAAATATTTAATCAATAAATGTAAAAAAAATATTTCTAAATTTTATTTGTGTTTTTTAATTTATATATTCCCTCAAACATAAAAAATTTATTTTCCCTCAAGAAAATTTCAAGATCAAATCAAATATGAGTTAAATATAATCCTTGGAAACACTCAATCTATTATATTCATAGAAATAGTCATAATTCATGTATTTCAATTTTACAAAACCCATATAATCAATATAATCTAGTCATGCCTCATCTATCGCTCTATTTGATGACCATTATACCTATACACATACATTAATCAATATTTCATAGTTATCAAATCCATTTATGATATACCTCATCTGAAAATAAATTCACCCATCACTAAATATATATTTAATACGTTTTATATTCAATATTATGTATAATCACACTTTCCATTGGATCATATGTCATTTTAATCATTACATTGATTTAAAATGTGAAAAAAATAATTTGAAATATCATTAATAACAATATTACTCTAAGACCATGTTTTTGTTAATAAAATGTAATAAAATTAAGAATCCTTCTCGAAAGATGAGGCTAATATCTATAAAAAATTGAATTATTTCAATTCACAATTATGAATAGTGGGACCTACCTACCTTCATCATGAATCATTTCCAACTCCTTTAATCCTACTATTGTTGATAGGGTCATAAGTTCAGCTTTCATGATTTAAAGTTTTTAATATTTTATAATTTTATACTAATTTTTTTCCAAATGATATTTACGCTAGAAGTATTCTCACTCCCTTGGATATTATACTATGTGAGTAAATCTATCCACACAATCAATATCCTATATGTATTTTATTATAGATATTGTCAAAATTGTAATGGAATCATATTACAACCTCATATTATCATAAAAAGATATTATATCTATTTAGATGAATATAAATTACATTACAAAAATTCCTTAATGATAATCATAATAGTTTAGTTACATTGTAATATTGGCAGAAAATACTCTCTAATAGTGAAATAACTTCATTATCTCCCATAAATATTGTCCCATTTAATTCTATTCCCAAACATACCCTATATAAACTGTTCTACATATCTAAGGGAAAGAATACATAAGAAGGATGAGATCATATGTTTAGAAAGGTTAAACAAATAAGATTGGTAAGCGTAACATGAGCATAAGGATATGAGAAAATTCACATAGAATTTGAAAAATGTACCATCTATATTAAGGATAATAATTGAGAGTCATGAAATAATGTTTTTCAATTCATTATAAATGTATCATAATTGAATCAAATAAAATTAGTAACGAGATAATAACATTATATTAAGATATTAGTGTCAAAGACCTCATCTTATAACCTTATATAAAAGTGTAAATAGATAGTGGTTCACTCACTAAGTTGAGTACATAATATATAACCCACATAGAAAGTTATGGACATTCAACTAGGTCCAAACATAACATTATGAACATGAAATATAGGTCCATGAATAACACTATGAACTGGTAATCATGTTCACATATAACATTGTGAATATTTAATTTGGATTACATATAACATTAAGAACATGTAATATGGTTCACACATTACATTTTGAACATGTAACCAGGTTCATAAATGACATATATAATTATTGGTTTTCCATAGTTACCCAATCGATTAGAGGGATATATTGGCCAACACATATCATAATTAAAGGAATACACAATTGTGTCATAAGATCCCAATAAATTTATCATATCATAACCTATTAATTGAAATGGGTTTCATAAACATTTCATTATAGCACAAATCCTAAAAAAGATATGGGTTATATAATCATTTATTATTTTCATCCACACATAACCCATGGAAAATGAAACAAATTGTAGAAGATTTTTTTTTCATGATATAACCTATGGAAATGAAATTGGATTCATAAAAATAAATTCATCATACACCATTAACCTAAATAATAATAATTTTATCCTTGGTATGCATCCCTCGAAAAATATAAGTTACATTGAGGAATGTAATCTTATATAGAAAATTATTTTGAAAGATAAATCAATTGTAATGTTTCTTGATGAAGATAATATTTCCTAGAAAATAGATTTTCCAAAAATAAACCTTTTAAATAATACATTATATTGAAAATGAAAATTAAAAATTATAATTAAATCCTTAAATAAAATAATATTCATGATGGTGTGAAATTAATTTTTTGTCATATAAAATGGTTCCATTCACAATTTAGAGAAAATCCATATATATATATATATTTTTAAATGACATGATGGTTTCATTTAATTTAAATTTATAAATGATTACATGGGTAAAAATTTATTGAAATTTTAAATAAAAAATATTACAAATATTTTTCAAAACATTTTTAGAAAGCAATAATTTTAAATGGTAAAGGGTTTTTATTCAAAAAGATGTTTTTCATAAACATTATTTTTGAAATAATGTGTATATAAAGAGAGTAAAATAAAGGAAAATATGTCTTCTTATAATATATCCATTGAAGAATAAAATTCATTAGTTTCTTGGTAGATAGATTGTAAGATTATATCAATGGAAACATAACCATAAACATTCACATTAAACAATGAGATTGTAACATAAAATAATTAACACTTTGGTAAATTGGAAAGATAATACATATTAAGAAATATAGTTAAATTAAAAATATAATATCATCAGGATAAATAAATTCATGATATTTCATATGCAATGGTCTTTATATACACCTCATACCAGAATTTAGTTGTATAACATACTCATATGTCTGAATGAATGAAACTTGTGAAAAAAATACATTAGTGATTTGGTAAATTTTGATATATAAAAACCATAAATTAGATATCCTAAAATAGATATGAAAATAAAAATATTGTTAGTTGTAATTATCATAAATTAAATTCATAAGAATTTTTTACACCAGATAAAAGAAACATGTGGTTAATATGGAATGTGTCTCATTGAAGTAAAAAGTTAGACTGAAATCCATTAATATTTCAATAATATTTTGAATAATAATACCCAAAAAATAATAACATTGGATGAAAATTGAAATATCATTAAATATAATATATTTATGATATAACATGTCAATGTGGAAGTATATGCACCACACAATATAATTGAGGGGCGAATTTGAACATGGCACCCTTTTATAAAAGGGAGACTAGAAATCCCTTATCTTATGTCTTGACTTCCATCGTACACAATCAATCATCATATATAATAAATTAATGTTTATTATAAATATATTACATAATATTATTTATATAAATCACACCATATAGTATTTTCTTAAGGAAATATATTATCTGTTTATAAATAATTCTATTTTAAAGTTACATTTCTCGAAATATCTTTTTTGTTTTTCATACATGTTTTGATTTACTATTTTTATTCCTCTTAAATTGATCATGATTTAATAATATCCATAATTGTATACATGATATAGATATCATATATATTCAGTAACTATGAATTAATAGTAATCTATAAATTTTAGGGATAGAAACATAAATACACCCTTCATGGAAATGGTAGGTCGTACATACAAATTAACACTATTTCCATTTTATAATCAAACTGAAAGAAGGAAATTTAAATTTTTTATTATATTTTTATAATCATTCTTTGTCTAATATATAACATATATATCAAATATATCCTTATTATCTTCAATGTAAAGTGTGAATGGATCACATCGCTTTGTGAGGAAATTATCCATCGTACACATGAGAGACATTATCCCATTCCAAAAAAGGGAAAAAAGATATGTGTGATATAACAATTCAGGAAGAATATTAATATCATAAATAAAAATATATTAAAAATAAAACCATTATTATTTTCAACTGTGGGATGGTAATGGAAAATAGTGAAATCAGTTCATGAGGTAGTAGTCTACCAGACACAGGAACGATTAATTCACAAACCATATGATGGAAGTGAATATGGTTATAGTTTGTGACCATAAAATAACAAAATATTATTATATGGAAGACATTTAGGGTATAATATCATCATGGTATACTAATTATTGTATTTGGTGGAGGAATAAATAAAACAAAAACACATGTTGTTGAATGTTAACTCGTCTGAGGGTATCCTCCTTCGGTTAGAAAAAAATACGTATTTGGATGAATTTCATTAGAAAAAAAGGGTTCTAGAATGAAATTAAGGAATTTTGGAAATTATTTGGTTATGTATTGGATGAAAAAATGGTTTAAATTTGTGAAAATCTGAGGATATAAGTTCACATTTATAAGTGAGGTGAGTTCTTCACTTGTAATTGTATCTTGGAAGGAATGAATTTCACTGATGTATTTTCATATCCATGGGGTCCAATAATGGAACACTATCATGGGAAGAAGGTATAAGGTCTTAATATGAATATAAAATTATTTTTGGACATGTTATGTGTCATTTTGGATAATTATCTTCTTTGTTTAACCCCCAGTAAACCCATTTTCACCTTAACAAAAATAATGTTTTTGTAATGTGTTTACTGTTAATTACTGTAAAAAATTATGTCTAACATATTAGATAATATAATATAGGGTGATTAAATATATGGAATCCAGTTTTCAATGTTATATTGACATAAGTGGAAATATTTAATTCAAAATTAATCCAACATTTATGATAAGAAATATAGTTTTAAAGATAAAACGATCAAAAGATTGAAGTTCTTTATATCAAAATTCAATATAAAATTGATTATAATGAAATAATTGGATTAATGGATGTATATTTAAACTATTTTTACCTTAAAATCAACTGAAAATATAATTTATATTTATAAATAACTTAAATGAAAGGGCGTTCCCAATTAATATTTAGTATTTTTCACTATTCATCCAAAACTAAAACATTTCAGAAAAATACCAAAAATTCAACCCAAGATAAATGTAAAATGTTGAATTAAAAAATGGAATTTTATATTATAAAATATATTTTATTAATATTTTAAAAATTCATTTTATTTTTCTTCACAAAAATAAATAAATAGAACAATTTTTTAGAAAATAGAATTTTTGAAACAAATAACCAAAATTTTGAAAAAATAAGTATGTTTTTATATATATGTATTATTTGTATAAAATAAATTAAATAATATTTAAATTTTATTTATTCTTATTTAGGATTGAAATTTAACATATATTTAACAAAAATCATGTTTAAATAAATATGTTTACAATATATCATTGTTTTCATAACAAAAAATATCTTATGTAACTTAAGATACCCAGCAATTGTGGGTAATACATGATTTACTTGGTATACACATAACATAATCCAAACATAGTTTTATTTGAAATGAAATCTAGAATCAATTTTCTATGTAACTCAATCTAAAATTTCCATTTTTTTAGCAAAAAATTTTGAAAGATTAAATTTATTTAAAAATTATATATATTCACAAAATATTGGGGTGTTACATTCTACCACAATAAAATTAAATTTTCTCTTGAAATTTATCTGTATGTTATAAATAACTATAGGTACTTCTACCACATTTCATCCTTAGTTTTACACATAGTTTCATAAATCTTGTTGTTTAATCAAAAAACACCGACCAGGCGATTGGTCTTGTTATGTAGAACATTCTCTATTTGACACAGAATCCATAATAGTTGTTACTCATAAAAATTTCAGTACGTAGTGGTATGACCTCTAATTTTCGTACATGTTATTGATTAGGTATGTACTTTATCAATATTGATACCGAGACCACATCATGAACCTAGTAAATTCTTTATGGAAGTTCCAAATGATAATATACTATCATGATATGATCAAGAATGTCAAAGGGACTGATATTCCAAGAGGTTAGTTTTTCCCTTTTTTCATCCATAGTAAAATCCATAGAAATAAAATCTCCACAAATTAATATTCTAGATCTCATTAATAATTAGAAGAATAATATTTATGTTAAATTGGAAATGATCATATATGTTTTTGAATGGATATTACATTTTCGTCCATTTCACCATCTTTAGCATGACCAAAGAACATTCGTTCAACAACTTCATTCAATGAAATTGAAATTATACACTTATTTCCATAAAGGGGTTAATAGGTATCAATCTAAATGCTCAATTAAAATATATTGTTGTTGGAAATTCAACATTAAATATTTTTTTATCCCAATAAGCTTTTAAATCAATAGATGAAGATGTTAGAATATTCTCTGGGGATTGGATTTTTCTCTCAGATTGAACATATGTATTACGATGATACACAATTCTAAAACTGAACTATAAAATAGACTATTTTTGAAAACCTTGCCAAAAAATTGATATATTGTTATGTTGTGATAATATAAAAATTAATTTGGTACTTTGTGCAACCTTAAAACATATTTATTATATATTTTAGGAAGTTCGTATAAAAGATAAATATTCTATGATATCAATGAAGTGTGATGACTTCGTATGGTGATCAAATATACCCCATAATTATATCTATGTCAATGATAATATAAACAATTATTGTTAATATTTCTTTTATTCATATGTTTTCAATGTTTAATGGTATTCCTCATCAAATAATGTAGTCAATATATAAAAAAATATTGGATTTTATTTCCAAAAATGAATCTCAAAATATTATTAATCTTGATAAACTCCCATAAAATTGAACCTCGGAAGGGGATGTTAATTAATCTGAACATATGATCAATATTAAACTCATGAACATGTGATGGTATCCATGACTCTTAATTTAATCTTACCTAGAGGCATAAATTCATCCCAAATATAATCCATCCACTATTCAATAAATAATAAATTCTCTTACACAAAATTATTTATTGAGGAATATTGTGTTCAACCATATATAGATAAATTATAATATGTGATTTAGTTATTTCATAATTCATTTAAATAAGGATAATAACTCGAAATTTTATTAATGTATGAATAATAATATTTACATAGGAATCATTCATTAAAAACTAAAAATGAAAATAATAACTAAGTAAGGGAGGATAATTGTTCCCTTAATTATCATGATTCACTTCATCCATTAGTATTTCATAAGATTTATTTTTATCCTTTTTATTTGAAGGTTACAGTAGAGTATAATCTATATTATCTCATGATTTTTATTATAAAATAACTTAATACAAAAATCTGTGAACCTGATACACTATAGTATAGGTTGTGCATTAAATTAATCTCTCTCTCAAATCCTTTCTTTGACAGACCTCTTAAAAATACTTCTACGTTAAATTTTTGGATGGATAAGAATCCCACTCTTGAAACACCTTCTTATTCCTTTTAGTTAATCACCTTTGTAATTGTTTCGAGAGTTTTGGATAGTTGGAGTTAAAATATTATTTTTGTTATGACTCATATCATTGGAGTATATATAGAACCCAATCCACAGTTTGTTATCACTATATCCAAGATGATTTCTAATCTCCATTTCCACTTTTATTTCACATCGAATGATTTCCATGTAGCATACAAAGTTCCTTATAGTTAATTCTCTTTGGAGAATTTTTTTAATTCCTAAAAGTAGAAATAAACCAAACATTCAGTCTGAATTATAAAAATAAATAATACCATAGATGTCTTATAAACGTTTTATCACTGACCACAACTGATTCAACATCTATATTCTTAATCTTGAGGAAATCCTTCGTGATTTGTTTTTAAGAATAAAATTATTTTACCTAAAAAAAATAATCATTTAATCTCATCCCACTTCATGGAGTAAATTTCATACTATTTCCTCATACTATTAATAACAATCTACCATTTATCCCCCATACATTCGTGATGGTAGAAATATAAATTGAATTTTTCATGCTCTAGACAATAGAGAAAAAAAATATCTTTTCAATGTTATTAGTCCACTGCTCCACAACTAATGGATCAACAGAACCACGAAATGAAGGTTGGAAATACCTCCTTAAGGACATTGAATAATGTTATTCCCTGTTTCAATGATTTGGATGTTCACCATGATTCATAGATTTAAAATGTTGTGTCAGCATAATTTTTTTTTACATTTCAAATACCATAAACATTGGTTTCTCTAAGAAAAAATCATTTCATTTACCATTTTATTTCACACTAACATGGTTTTATAAGGTTTCATCCCAAAAATTAAAAAAATATTGTATGAGAAAAACTAATCATAGTATAGAACCACATAATCATAAAAAACCACTTATAGGGTCTCTAAATCTTTATATCTTCTTAAAAATATAAGATATCATAGGCCTATTCTGGGTCATTCATAATCACTATATTATTAAATACTTACTGATGTTTTGTTAATAGTTTTTGGAGTTTCCGTAGGATATACCTTAGGAGTTTCAAACCAATATTATAGAAAGGCTTGTTTCATGCACCGAGTGATGATCAATTCATGATCAATACACAATTTTCATAGTTATTACCCCTCGGTACCTTTGTGAAACATCTACATACATTTGTTTCATACGAATAAATGGATTTAATCATTTAGAAACCACTCACTCTATAATTTTAATAAAATTCCATGAACTTTTCTATACTTTAATGCATACTTATACTTATACATGGATATCTCTGAATGGATCTCACCAACGTTTTCTCATCATAGTTTCTAAGGGATAACTAAAACCATCCTATGATTCCAAATATAACTACCCAATATTCTCATACATTTGTTACATATTTTTAGAGGATTATCAATTACATTAGACAAACACACACCTAAGGACCATAATAGTTTAGTTACTTTGGAAACATGGAACATATTATTCATAATTAATGAATGATATTCAATGTCTCACAAAAATATATTCCCCCCTCAATACTCTCCACAAAAATACACCACCAAAACCTTTATTTATAACTATGGTAATGGAAACATATTATAGGGTGAAATTAAATTCAAAATAAGGGTAAATAAGGGAGATATGTATTCATAACATGAGTATAAGGGTATAAGAACTTGAGAATAACATTTGAAAACCAAAACATTCATATTAATGATAATAATCATGAGTCATGGAATAAATATTGATAGTAAATAAGACATAAATAATAAGGAAATATAAGATCACAATACATGAGAGAATAATATTGGAATAATTCATATATTTTCGGGATACACATCATATTATAACATTGTAAACATGTGTAAATATAAATATGTTCATTCATAAAGATATGTACTTGAAATCAGACACTATCATAATATTATATACATGTGACTTGTTCAATGGATAACATTGTAAGCATGAAATAATAGTAAGTGCATAACACTATGAAAATGTAATCAGGTTCAAGAATCACATTTTGAACATGTGATCTGGTTCTTAAATAACATTTTGAACATGTCATCAATTTTATGCACAACATTTTGAATTTGAAATAAATTACACATGTATCATATTTATGGATGATTTATCCATATTTACCAAATTAATTATTGGGAAATATAGGTCTCATTAAATACATAATGAATATCATACAAACGTGTTCTATAAGATAATAATATATTATCATATCATAATCCATAAAATAAAATGGATGTCGTAAAAAATATACAAAACCTAACTCATATAAATTTTATTGGTTTTATAATAATTTGATTATTTCATAAAATAATATCCCATAGAAAAAGAAAAACGTTTCAATAGAAAATTTTCACGTTTTTACTTAGGGATGAGAAATGAATATCATAAACATATGGACATCAAAACCCATTCAAATAAGGAATAATCATTACATCCTTGGTTCATATCCCTAGAAAAACCTAAGTAACTATAACAACCCAATATTTTATTAATGAAAATTTTTCTTGATCTAATTAAATGTTTTTTATGTAAAATGGTTATATAATATAGATACATTTCATTGGTTTTATGTTTTTGGATTTTAAAATTCTTTTATTAATTTTAAACATTGGTAATATATCTGTTGAACAGAGATCACATGATTAATATAAATATAGGGATTTAAAAATCCAATTTAATTAGACAGTGGAAGCTTGGGCCTCATCAAATATAATTTCTCAACCCGAATCCCATTTATCGGATCTTGAAAAAGAGGTATAATCATTAGTATTTGATCTTTGACCAAGACCATGCTGAGATTCAACAAGTTAAGCTTTAGTGGAACCACCTACAGGAGAAGTGGAAGTTAATAGAGATTACCACCTGAGTGATGTTATTTGAGCCGCCTGAAGTGTATATCACCATCACACATAATAACCTTAGGTCCTATGCAGGTGTTAGAAGAGTTTATGTAACAATACCCTAGAACTATAATTATTTTCATTAATATTGTATAAATAATATTCATTCATTTTATTATTGTTACATTCTAACTAGTTTTTAAATCAAAACTAATATTTTTAGTTAATATTAAATTAAGAAATCTATTTTGATAAATTAACAGATATTTGAATTAAATAATAATTTAATAAAATATTATTACTAATGTTATTTTTCTTAAATATAAATTATTTTATAATTTTAATATACCATTTTAATTTTTATTAACGTTTTAAATGAGTTAAAAACTCTGTAGGCCACCACCAACGATGTCTACAAAACATACAGTCTAATAGATAGTGCATGAAAATAAAAAGTAAATGGTAAGTAAACAAGTGATAGTTCTAGTTCAATAAGTTAAAAAAGTTAATTTAATTTATTCCCATCATTTATCCCAATTACAATCCTTATACAATATTTATCACTTAATCCATTTAATCACTTTTTCAATAGGATAGGCATAAATAACATCTATATAGGGTCTAAGGCAATAAATCACAAATCATAGGGGGGGAAATCAAGTTCTTATCTCACTAGGTATCCGCATAACACGTCAACACATTACCCACACCTCGAAGCCTCGGTCTTGGTGGAAGGGAACTATTAGGTGAATTGAGCCTTTGTCTCCTTCTGTAACCCTTGCATTATGGGGTGACGTTTAGATCCTAAATCTAACTCGACCCATGGGCATAGAACCTAAAGTCATTACCCTAAACTACCTTGATAAGTGAACATGATTATTTATCAAATCAACAAAACCATACCAAAACACAAAAATGAATATTAAATTACATTGGTTATCACAATTCATAACAAGAACATGATAATTAATACTATTCCATAACCTATTAATACATTTACCATATACAATTCATAATTATTTAACCAAATTCCCATTCCCATTCCTTAACCCATTAGGCATATTCAACAACCCCTATGCCTTAACCCAATTCACTATTACCATACAATTACCAATTTAGCCCATTAATCATTACACAAGCATTCACCCACTTATGAATTTCATGTACATTCTCCATATCTCATAGCCCAACCACTTATTATATTCAATCATTAGGAGTGCCAAAATTCCCAGGTATTATCCCACCAAAAATATTCATCCAATTTCTTAGTTACAACCCATTAACACACTTACCTCATTTAGCATTATATAGCCATTTATCGCAATTCCCTTATATTACAATTATCTCACTATGAATTCATTAATGGTGCCTATCTCACATGGATTCGTTCATTATGCCTAACTTACTACGATCCATTACCAGGATCATAATCCATTCCATTATGGACTTTAATCATTTCCACATATTAATCCATTAATCTATTCATCATTCTTGAAACACCCCAAGAAAATAATGAATATGAAATTTTCATATTTATCCATATTTGTGAATAAATTAAAATTAATAATTTAAAGGGGATGCTATGCTCGATGGCGTAGCCAATACGCAACAACGCGTTTCATGGGAATCATACGTTGCACTCTAATAATAAAATAATATTATTTTAAATGGCAGTTCACTCCTAGCCGTTGTAATGACGGGAATTAACGGAACTAACTAAAAAATTATTATATATGTTTTTCAAATATTTTTAATTTTATCCATTCAATGATAGAGGCTTAAAATGTGAATGAATCCAATTTTAAGAATAAATTTTCTAATATTCTTTAAAAGGTAGATTAACCACCTTTTGATGGCGAATGCTTTGTAAATCCACTTTTTGAAAATTTCTTATGTTATATTGGACCAAATAATATTATTCTTTAGGATCAGGACATCAAAATTTACATTGTGTAAATTTTTTCTATTTTTCCGATAAAGTTCATTTTTTAATGAATAGTGAAAATGTTGTATTTTAATTCAAAACCTCTTTTAAAAATAATTTATTTATATGATTAGATTATTTTTTGAGTTGTTTTTAATGTCCAATTATAATATATTTTTACCATTTAATCCAATAGTGGTCATTAGAATTAATTTCACTTTGAAATTGGACTTAAACTAGTGTCAATATTTTAATAGATATTGTTTCTTAAAAAACGCTATTTGTTTTGACGGCGGGAATTGATTATTAAATTAATTAATGAAACTTATATGTTTTTAATTTTTTAAAATGGAAATCATTTTGGAATTCGGAATATCAAATAAAGCTTACGGTGAATTTTTTGTAATTTTCTGAAAACGTCAATTTTGATGAATAGTGAAACCACTAAGTGGTAGTTAATGAAATCGATTTTTCATTTAAATGAAACATTATCACTTCTGTGATTTAAATTTCAAAATTCCTACATACATGGTTTTCATTAATAAGTAAAATGTGGTTCAATGGGATTCAAATAATTTTTTGGTGAATAGTAACTTTTAAGTTTATTAATCGCGATTAAAGGTAATTAGTGTAGTTTAAGAGAAAAATAATGTTTTAATGATATGAAATGAACTTGACACATGTCCTACCATTATTGGATGTGTCATGGAAGGCCATGAAAATCTATGGGTCAACTTGGGGACCCCATTGAGCCACTTTAGTGGGAAAATGATATTAACAACCTTTTATTTAATGTTAAAATAAAAATGTCACAAACCTGAAATGTTTTACTAGAACAATTTTAAAATTGGGTTATACAAGGTATAATTTTGACTATAAATATTCATTGTAAATAAAAAAAGATTTCCTACATCATTATATTTTTTTTATAATTTTTAGACATTAAATTAATTAAATTATTTATGACACCATGATGATGTAGTGATTACCTCATTATTTAACAATTTAAATTAAATGAAACAGTAATGTACAATCTAAGACCTACACTTGTCAAAAACCTATTGGATGGGTGGATTTCTAGCCCTTATCAACTTATACTCTATATTTATAATTTTGGGACCTTTTTTATCTAGAAATCATTTTATAATAAATTATCTTTTCTTAACTTTTCAAGAGTGCCCCTCCTTTTCTCTTATAAAAGGCCCCCACCTATACCACCTTACCCACACCTCTCAAGCCTTTGGATCGGAAAAAACCTGCCCATTGCATCTCTCCACATCCATCTATTCAACTTTGAAGCCTCACCATTGGGCCGAATCATTCCCAAGGAAGCCTTTGAACTCAAATCAAGAAGAGTTACCCGATTTTAAGGTAATGTTTTCTCTTGTGTTATTTTGTTTTATTTTGGTTCTCCAACCATTTAAACTATTTTTATTCATTTATTTTGTAACAAAACCAGTATCTTAAATATACTAGGATGTTGTTATGTGAAGGATTAGAGCTACACTTACACACACCTTCGCCAAATGGTTAATGAACATACTGTTTCTGTGGTTGGCGAATTTCTGCCTAACGAAACGATGATTGTTCAATCTTCTTTTAAGACATTTAATAGTGTCCATTAAGATGTAAATATATTTTATATATGATATATAAGGTATTTATGTTTTCTATATGCTTCTGAATTTTATATTTAAAACATGCCTTTATGGTTTTCATGTTGTGCAAAGGCGATAATTCCATATGAGGAATTGTGGACTACCGCCCCCTCAAGTGATGTGACTCATTCATGCAATACATAGAATGTATAAAGAACAAAATTAATAAAATATGTGACCTATATAACATATATATTATAATGGAATTATAATATATATTTATATCTCAATTATTTTTACTTCCATTAATATGACAAAAAAATGAACGTAGCGTTCATGTGTACGTATGGCCTACCGTCTCCATGAATGGTGCATTTCATTTATTTTTATCACCAAATGTTATGGAGTAGTATAAAATGAAAATTTACTAGATATATATGAAATTTAAATCATTAATACTATTCTGGATATGATATACTTATAACTACATGGACAATCATTTTCAAACAAGTTCATATTTGACTCATGTACCAAACATCGACAAAAATGTCTGATATGAACTCACATTATTAACCAATTATTATAACATTATAATATATGATATAAACTGAATAATAATATTTAAAAGAGCTAAATATTCAATTATAAATTGACCATATTTTGTTATTCAGGAATAATAAGAAATGAACAAGACAAGTCAGAATTGGGGTAAGGGATCCTACCCCCCTCTTTCTTTTTAAGTACACTCTTTTATGTCATTCCTTTTAAGCTCATATTTCTTATGATTGGGATGTTATTATATATTAATGATACATTAATTTTTATTTTCATATGATGAAGAGACCCTATTTTCTCTCATTAATCCATTTTGGATGTTTTGAGTGGCGCTGTTAGGTGCCGAATATTTGTAAGGGATCTTACCCCTCCCTTTCTTTTTAAGTACTCTCCTTTATGTCACTTCTTTTAAGCTCCTATTTGTAATGTGAGGGGATGTTTTTTTATATTAATATTGATGTAAATTTTATTTTGATATTATTATATACCCTATTTTATCTCATCAATCAATTTTTGGAAGTTTTAATTGGCGCCGTTAAGCTGCTGAGTTTTCGTAAGGGATTTTTCATCTCACTTTTATTCCCAAGTGATTAAGGCTACATTTTCCACCATTTCCTTTGAGTGGTATATGTAATTCCCATTATTCTAATATTTGTGTAATATCATTTCATTTATGAGTATTTACACCAATGTTGTATTGTCTTTCATTCATGGGGTGTATGTTATGAAAGATACCCAAGTCGGTAAGGGAATGTTTCACCATCCTCTTTTTAAAAGACTTATTTTGTTGGGTAATTTAATTTACATATTGTAATGTTGGGATATGTTCTTATATATCCTTATTGATGTAAATTTTATTTCCAAGTGATGAGTTACCCTTTTTATCTCTCATCAACTCATTTTCTGAATTTTGAAGTGACGCCGTTAGGCTGTCGAATATTACCAAGGGAACTTTTTTACCTAATTTCGATTTCTTTGGGTTCAACATGTAGTTTTTGAATATGTCATCCTTTGAATATGTGTGAATGACCTTTTATTGGTTTAAACCTAATATCCACTTATATTGGGTGTATTTATATTTTTCACACATAATTTTGAGATTGATTTATCCTTATTTTAAGGATACCATTTTTATAAGTGATTTACTCACATTTTACATTTCTATTGAGACTTCATTGTTGTTATGCAACAATTCACTCATATATGGTCTATATATTTTCCTTTGGAATATTATATCATGAATCCATTTATTCTCATGATATTATAAAGTTCTGATTAAATGTTTTTCCTCAATTATTGTATTCAAGTGTCTCTAATTTTGGTAAAAACCCTTTAACCAAAATATCGCTTTAAATGTTTTAATTATTTGTTCTTATTAATATCCATGTTTTCAAAATGGTTTTAAGGATTTATTTATATGAAAAGTAAGTATGTTTCCTTTTGTTTTAGTTAAGCTCAAAAATAAATTCCTCAATGAAAATTAACTAAAAAAATGTTGTCCATTAACATTTCCTACTGGGAAATCCAATACCGTTTAACCCATCACAAGTTTGTGATTTTCCGGTGGTTAACATTCTCCTAAACATGTTTTCTATCAAACTCCCTCAAAACATGACCCTTTGTTTTTTCTTCCATATCCATGTTTTCATACATTGAATCCTTGTATGGGTTAACTCGGGTGACCTTTGTACTTTCCTTTCATTATTTTAATTTGATATTTTAATTTACTCATGTTTCGATGTGGGGATTTCATTGAAGTTTCCAATCCAAATTTTAAAATTGTGAGGATGTAATTCCCAAAAGGGGGGAAGGATGTAACACCCCAGGTAAATTATGAATATTACTTTTTCAAATTTATCCATATTTGTAAATAAAATATTAATATTAATTTAAAGGGGACTCTATGCTCGATGGCGTACCCAATATGCAACAACGAGTTTCTTGGAATCTTACGTTGCACTCTAATAATAAAATAATATTATTTTAAATGGCAGTTCACGCCTAGTCGTTGTAATGGCAGGATTGAACGGAACTAACTAAAAAATGATTATATATGTTTTTCAAATATTTTTCCTTTTATCCAATCAATGTTAGAGGCTTAAAATGTGAATGAATCCAATTTTAAGCGTAAATATTCAAATATTCTTTAAAATATAGATTAACCACCTTTCGAGGGAGGACTCTTTTTAAATCCACTTTTTGAAAATTTCAGATGTTATATTGGACAAAATAAAATTATTCATTAGAATTGGGACATAAAATTTTTCATTGTGTTTATTTTTGGTATTTTTCTAATAAAGATCCGTTTTTAATTAATAATGAAAAATGTTGTATTTTAATTCAAAACATCGTTTTAATCTAATTTATTTATATTATTATATTTTATTTTGAATTGGTTTTAAAGTCCAATTATAATATATTTTTACCATTTAATCCAATAGTGGTCATTTTAATTAATTTCACTCTGAAATTGGACTTAAACTAGTGTCAATCTTTTAATAGATATTGTTTCTTAAAAACACGCTATTTGTTTTGACGACGGGAATTGATTATTAAATTAATTAATGCAACTTATATGTTTTGAATTTTTTAAAATTGAAATCATTTTTGAATTCGGAATATCAAATATATCTTACGGTGAATTTTTGGTAATTTTCTGAAAAGCTTCAATTTTTGATGAATAGTGAAACCACTAAGTGGTAGTTAAAGAAACAGATTTATCGTTTAAATGAAACATTACCACTTCCGTGATTTTAATTTCAAAAATCCTACATACATGGTTTTCATTAAGAATTAAAATGTGGTTCAATGAGATTAAAATAATTTTTTTGGTGAATAGTAACTTTTAAGTTTATTAATCGTGATTAGAGGTAATTAGTGTAGTTCAAGGTAAAAAAATGCTTTAATTATATGAAATGAACTTGAAACATGTCCTACCCTTATTGGATGTGTCATGGATGTCCAGGAAAATCCATGGGTCAACTTGGGGACCCCATGGAGCTACATTGGTAGGAAAATGGCATTAATAACCTTTTATTTAATGTTAAAATAAAAATGTCACAAATATGAGATGTTTTACTAAAACTATTTTTAAATGGGGTTTTAGAAGTCATAATTTTGACTATAAATATTAATTTAAAGGATAACACGATTTAATACATCATGATAATTTTTTATAATTTTTAGACATTATATAAATTGAATTATTTATGACACCATGATGACGCAGTGATTACCTAATTATTTAACGATTTAAATAAAATGATAAAATAATGTAAAATCTAAGACCTAAACTTGTCAAAAACATATTGGATGGCTGGATTTCGAACCCTTATCACCTTATCCTCTATATTTATAATTTTGGGACCTTTTTTATGCGAAAATCATTTTATAATAAAGGATCCTTTCTTAACTTTCCAAGAGTGCCCCTCATTTTCTCTTATAAAAGGCCCCCACATCTACCACCTTATCCACATCTCTCAAGACTTTAGCTCGGCCAAAACCTTCCCATTTAATCTCTCCATATCCCTCTCTTCATCATTGAAGCTTCACCTTTGGGCATAATCCTTCCCAAGGAAGCCTTTGATCTCAAATCAAGAAGAGTTACCCGATTTTAAGGTAATGTTTTCACTTGTGTTCTTTTGTTTTATTTTGCTTCTCCAACCCTCTAAAATATTTTTATTACTTTATCTTGTAACAAAGCCAGTATATTAAATCTACTAGGATGTTTTTATGAGAATTATTTGAGCTACACTTACACACACCTTCGTCTAATTGTTAAAGAACATACTGTTTCTGTGGTTGGCTAATTTCTGCCTCAGGAAACGATGATTGTTCAATCTTTTTTTAACACATTTAATGGTGTCCATTATGATTTCACTATATTTTATATATGATATATATGGTATTTATGTTCTCTATATTCTTATTAATATTATATTTAAAACATTCCTTTATGATTTTCATGTTGTGAAAATGCGATAATTTCATACGCGGAAGTGTGGACTACCGCCCCCTCAAGTGACGTGACTCGTTCATGCAATACATGGAATGTATAAATGATGAAATTTATGTACATATGTGACCAATATAACATATATATTATACTGGAATTATAATATATAGTTATATCTAAATTATTTTTAATTCCATTAATAGGACAAAGAAATGAAAGTAGCGTTCATGCGTACGTACGGCCTACCATCTCCATGAACCGTGCATTTCATTTATTTTTATCTCCAAATGTTATGGATTAGTATAAAATGATAATTTACTGGATAAATATGATATTTAAATCATTAATACTATTCTGGAGATGATTTAATTATAACTACATGGACAATCATTTTCAAACAAGTTCATTTTTGACTCATGTACCAAACATCGAAAAAAACGTCTGATATGAACTCACATTATAAACCAATTATTAAAACATTATAATACATGATATGAAATTAATAATAATCTTTAAAATAGGTACTTAATAAATTATAAATTGACCAAATTTTATTATTCAGGAATATAAATAAATGAACAAGACAAGTCAGACTTGAGGTAAGGGATCATACCCCTCTCTTTCTTTTTATGTACACACTTTTATGTCAATTATTTTAATCTCATATTTATTATGATTGGGATGTTTTTTATATTAATAATACTGTAAATTTTATTTTCATATGATTAAGAGACCATATTTTCTCTCATCAATCCATTTTGGATGTTTGGAGTGGCTCCGTTAGGCTGCCGAATATTTGTAAGGGATCTTACCCCTCCCTATCTTTTTAAGTACTCTCCTTTATGTAACTTCCTTTAAGCTCTTATTTGATATGTTGGGGGATGTTATTTTATATTAATATTGCTATAAATTTTATGTTAATATTATGATATACCCTATTTGATCTCATCAATCCATTTTTTGGAATTTTTAATTGTCATCGTTAGGCTGCCGAGTTTTCATAAGGGATTATTCATCTCACTTTTGTTCCCCAGAGATTTATGCTACATTTTCCACCATTTCCATTGAGTGTTATATGTACTTACAATTATTATACACTTTTTTTAATATAATTTCGTTTATGAGTATTTACACCAATGTTGTATTATCCTTTTTTCATGGGTTGTATGTTTCGAAAGATACCCAAGTCGGTAAGGGAACCTTTCACCCTCCTCTTTTTAAAAGTCTTATTTTGTTGGGTATTTTAATTTACATATTTTAATGTTGGGATATGTTCTTATATATCCTAATCGATGTAAATTTTATGTCCATGTGACGAGTTACCCTTTTTATCTATCATCAACTCATTTTCAGAATTTTGAAGTGACGCCGTTAGGCTGTCGAATTTTACCAAGGGAACTTTTTTAACCCAATTTTGATTTCTTTGGGTTCAACATGTAGTTATTGAATATGTCATACTTTGAATATGTGTGAATGACCTTTTATTGTTTTAAACATAATATCCACTTATATTGGGTGTATTTATATTTGTCACACATAATTTTGAGATTGATTTATCCTTAATTTAAGGACACCTTCTTTATAAGGGATTTCATCACATTTTACATTTATATTGAAACTTTATTGTTGTTATGCACCAATTCACACTTATTTGGTGAATATACTGTCATTTTGAATATTATATCATGAATACATTTATTCTCATGATATTATAATGATCTGATTAAATGGTATTCCTCAATTATTGTATTAAAGTGTCTCTAATTTTGGTAAAAACCCTTTAACCAAAATATCTCTTTAATTGTTTTAATGATTTGTTCTTATTAATATCCATGTTTTCAAAATGGTTTTAACGATTTATTTATATGGATATTAATGGTTTAAAATGTAAAAAGCTTCAAGGTGGTATGGGACACTTTGATTCAAAAATATCTTTTAAATGGTTTTAGAAAATGTATTGATTAATTCAATATCATGGATTTAATTATTGTGATTGAAAATGAAATGTTGTCATTGAAATATTTATATTTTCAATATTTTATGTTTAATGATTGTACTTGGACATTTTACGGTTGGTTACGTGATAGATCATATGAAGGGTGGTGCCGTGAATACCAGGACGGTTGGTTACGTTATAACCTCCAATGCATTGGGTATGGAAGTCGATCGTATGGATATTCCATTAAGTATGTGTGGAAGTCGACCATATGGTTATTCCATTTAAATATGTTTATGTCTCAAGATAACTTTATATGTTATGTGTTCTTTATATGGGTTTTATGGTAATCTTTTGGTTACAAAAGGGTAAGTAATGATCTTTTATTCAGTGAAGAGTTTTTTACTACTTCATAAAGGTGAAAAGTATTACTTTGATAAAGTATACATGATTTACTTGTTGTTTTGAAAAAATAACAGTTTTCATTCATTGTGTATCCCTTACTGAGCTTTTTATGCTCACCCCATGTTTTTTTGAAATGTTTTTCACATGACTTAATGTGGAATAGGGTCAAGGATGGGATCAAGGGAAAGTCATGCTATCTAAAACATGGAAGTAGACATGTTTCTTTTTAAGAGTTTTTATTTTATGGAAACTTAGTAGAAGTGTATACTTTGTAATCTTTTAAGATGTAATATTTATGTCCTAATTCTCTAAAACTCTAAACCATGAAAAGATCCTCAATGGGAATTATTCATTTAATTCAATATTATGTAAGGTTTAAGGCTGGGGCCTTATAATTCTCAGGAGTCCACCCATTTACACATTCCAACATTAGTCACAACTCATCTAGCATAACCATGTTCTACACAAATAACCCACTTCCATGTTGAACCAACATCCATTAGGTTATTATTAATCCTAGGTACATCACCTAGATTCTTCCCAACACAATCAATCACATCAACATGTTTATCAAGGGATCCATATAAATACACAACAATCTCACTTGTTCTTCACAAATCCCTAGGATTGGGTATGTCCGCGCACCCCATGGATGGACCTAAAATGACCAAGTCATCCTCCGTATGTCCCATGGGAACTATGATGGGATCAAGTACTCATTTAGAAGCCCAAATTATCAAATCACTCTAATGGTACCCAATACACAACAAGAAATGGAAAAAACCAAACCCACATGCACAAATATATAACAAAACTATGGGATACAACTTACAGACCACCTACGTAGAATACCTTGATGAACACATTCTTAATCATAGGATTGGATTCAGATTCATACAACCCTTGATTCCCAAAGATATGTTCGATTGGAAAAAGTGTGTTTTAGGAATTCAAAAGAAGATGGAAGAAACTGCAATCCCTAACCCGAAAAAAGATGGGAGGAGAGGATTAGACATTCTCGGAGCTTCGATCCACAACCAACGACATCCAAAATGGCCTAGAATTGATGGATAATCACCTGTGAGAAGCTTGATTCGTCCAAGATTTTCACTAGAGTCACAGGGGGTGGAATGGAGTAGAAACCCAAGTTGGGTCTTAAAATCCTATGGTGGCATTTTTGTAATTTGTTTCCTGCTTTTGTTGGCCGCACAGTTTACCTGCACGGTTTTCCAAACCATGCGTAAACCATGCATCAGATACTATTCATGATAGGCTAGCACAGATGATTTCGTGGGGATCCCATACAGTTTTCCCTAACCGTGCGCAGACCATACGAATGCAACTATCCAAGGATGGCTGGTCTACATGCTTTACCCGCACAGTTTCCCCTAACTATGCACAGACCGTGAACCTTGCACTACTTGGCCAGGTTTCTCCTCTCTTTGTGACTGAGACCTCGGGGCACCTCTGATCCCCCACCTAAACTTGGGATTCACTTATCTAGCCACAAAAAAGATATCCAAGACAATACTTAATGAAACTATACTTTAAAAAATCTAGGACCTTACAACCTCTCCACCTTATGAAAACTCGTCCTCGAGCCGCTCTTCCAGGAATCACTAAGCTTCCATAACTAAAGGTCATTACCCTAGGACTTCCTATACAAAAACATTCAATGTTTTTGGTTTCACATCACAAGGCCACCAAACACGGTTCAAGGGCACAAACATTCCCCTCAAGACTTTCTCACCACAACCCACATCACGAACCAAAAAACTCCTCAAGCATGCATCCACTTCAACCATTCCCACCATGAGAACTTCATACGGGAAACTTATGTGGAAACAACTTACTCAGAAATCATGGAAACTTAACACACATCATCACACCATCATTGATGATTCAATTGGCACCACATCGGCCCGATCTACTGCACAACTCATGACCCAATTCACCTGGCACCATTTTCAAGTTCACCCATCTCTAATGGTGACAAACCCTTTGTCACCTGGAAGAAAACACACAATCCTTCCAACCACCTCTCCGTAATATTTCATTCCACAACCATAAATCCAAGAAAAAATAAAACCTCTTGGATAATAGACCAGTTAAACCATGCCCAAACTCTCTACCAGGGCCAAATCACCTAAACAGTAACCACTCAATACCTTCCAACCTAAAACCCTGATCGTGTCATCAACCAACCATATACCCGATATGGTTCTCTCCACCATTTCTGTTTAATTAGCACCTCCTCCATCAATGAAGCACCATTAGCAATCAACCCAAATTTCCCATCACCTAACATGTTCCAACTCACCGCGCCCAAGCATCAATATGGAATTACCCTAAATTGGCATCTAGCCACACCGTCACAACCACTGGGAAGACAACCTTACACTATAAATTCAAGGAAAAAGTTCATCTTGACCTCACTCAGGTACAAATTTATCATAAAAATGCACTTACCTCCATAATATAAACTCGGAGGTGGGTTACTCTCACCAAACCCATTCATGTTTACCATATCAGGTCGGTCTACACCCAACTGGCTTGCCCCAGAACACACACCTTCCACTGATCGTACACTTCCCTGTTCAAATTCCCAACGTGCATACTGACATGAAGCCTATCAATATCATCCCACACACCCACTGAGTTCGTTACCTGAATTCTAGTATAATTCATTCATCACGACATTACCGCCCTCAGACCGTCATCGGGAATCACTCTTGGACTGACACCACATTTCATGGCCAAGGATCCATCAACTTTAAGATGTCCTAAAACCATCCAGGAAAAAATTGCCCTATTCTATCCCCAATATTCATTGGAGTTAGAGTATTTAACCCCTCTTGTCCCAACATGTCTCCATATTCAACCACACCTTTTACGACTTCAAAACAGACATCACAAGCCTCACATGGGACACACCTGAGCCCGAATCCTACAGTTGTCTCATCATCCACAAAATCTACATCCCACATTTCCTCTCTAAGGAACCTAACATGCACCTCACAGGTTCCTTATTGGAATCCCGGTACCATTACATCAACTCAATATTGCCTTATATACATCTAGGATTGACTTATCACTCTTCATCTTAGGAGTGTTGTTACCACTGCTCTCAAGAGGGAGTCCAACCATCATTTCTTACACCCAATCATATGACGAACCCCAAAATAATAGACATGGATATCTAGATTTTTCTTAACATAAGGAAATGACCATCACCCAGTTCTCATTTTCGGCTTCTGTGAATGGAACCCACATCATTTGTTGACATTCAGTATATCCTAGGGACCTAACCCCAAGCCATAGATGGTGTGCATCCCATCATCAAGCTCCACACATGCCATTTCCATGATCGTAGACTCCATGATATCCCTCATCTAACCAAACACATCCATCTCTCTTGGCGTGAGTCAGAGCATCTCAGTGTACCTAGGATGATATCAAGATATTGGGCATGTACAATACTAGTGTAAGTACACTATGAAGTTGTTTAAGAACACCACCACCAACTTATTCATTCTTATGTCAAGCTATGGGACACCACGACCTGCCAGGGATATTGAGATTCCCTTCTGAACATGTCTCATCAACAATTAACCACCACCACTTGGGTGTGATTTCCAACAAGGTTCAACCATCCCCCCATAACCAAACCATTTATACAAATATGTTCAGCCACGTGACCACCCTCAACTAGGGTTCCACTATGAAGAAAAAGAATATAACCACATTTTATGCACCTTTGAATTTTATTCTCAAAATAAACTTCAAACCTCCATTACTCAACACCCAAGTAGGTGAGTCATCCATCCATACAATACAACCCTTCTAACCAAAAATTACCTCTTATTACAAAAACTAGGGTGCCCTTATGAAGGAACTGGTCCCAACTATACCATCATACCTCCCACTTATTCCTCAAGGACAATCCCACACCATGGAACAATCAATGTCCCACCATCTTGTCCAAACATTTACATGTGTGAGACACACCCAAAGGCACTGGTGACTCTGTCTGAACTCTCTTATAGGTCACCTTGAAGGTTGAATGACACCAACTCCCTAGACTATAGTCACAACCAAGAGAAGTCATTGGATCTCTCTCCCTCCAACAATACTTATCATGATATGAACAAGGTAGTGCTCGTGTACGGAACTCTCACCCCAGTTCTGATGAACCATGTGCCTAGTGCACCAAACCACCATTGACTCTATGTTTCATACCAAGGGTGTAAACACTCATCAGCACTATGGGCCAGACATCCCCTCTATGATTCAAAACATGACCCAAAAGGTCTGTACTCACAAGGTCACCAAAACCCATGCACCATCCTTAGGGTCCAGCATACACTCCGTATGGTTTCCCCTCAACCACATTACCGAAGAACCCCTTGAAACCAAAGGGCCAAAACCCCACCATGGGTTCACCACCACACCATCTATGGCACATTACAACTGGACAAGCCTCCCAATCAAATCCCAATATCTCAACTAGGTAACTCTCACTGTCACAACCTAGACATACAAGTGTTGAACTGACAACATAATGGATACCCACCTTTGAACACAACCATTCCCATTTTTATAACTTATCGCTCACCCAATGCTTTAAATAATGACCTACAAGATTTTACCATAGGTGGAATGAAAACACACTATCAACCTTAAACAACCCATAGTTTTTTCTCTAACACAATAGTCGTCATAACACTTAGAACTCTACCCCTTCCATACCTACCACTGTCATAGTCAACATGAGGTAACCAATTCACTTAATCACAAGACTTATGTCAACACCTCTTCGACCCAATTGTTTTTTCACAACATGATTCATCCCATATTCGGAACATTACCCATCTCACATCTTGTTAAAATATTTATTTAACTCATTTACAACTTTCATTATGAAAAAATAGTTAATAATTTTTCCATCATTGTGTAATATTTATCCCTTAGACAACAAGTCTGCCTTTTACAATTTACCACAACCCAGAATTTTAACCCCGATTGTAAAATTTACCTATACACCATTTTCATTGACTGTTCACTTGAATTATTTTCATTCACCCACTTGATTTTCCATTATTAAGAATAATTTTCGTCATATTTATCAAGGAAGTAAAATGAATTCAACTTTGTAAGCCCCAAAAACCCATCCTGTTTATGTGCCTATAATGATGCAAGCCACTTATACCCTTAGTTGAAAAAAATTGATGCAAGTATGCACAACATTATGCCATTTTATCCATGAGAAAAATATCATAAACCAATAAAATCAAACAATATGTGCATCACCAAATGGTGAAATATCATCCAAATGTAACAAAACATATTAAGAACAGTAATTCCCACCCGGGGTGACTTGGTTTTTCCCTTGTACATGGGTTAGCCACTCCCAAACACGATCTTATTACCAAGTCATGACACATCCTAATATCCAATATACCATCTCAAAATAGTAATAAGAGAAATGAACTCCTCTGATAACACTTTGTAACATCCCGGACCCGGGAGCAACTAAACTAGTGCTCTGAGCCGGGTAGTTACATGACCTCAAATCCACCTCCCCGTACAATAGAGGTTGCCGACTAGCATCAAGGGTCTAATAAGTCACATGGTGAGACTATTCCCTCTTTACCAGAGTAAGGTATGGTAGAACACAATATAAGCAGCGAAAAAAAACATAAACAACTAATAACCATGCATAACTAAATGTTTTCCCAAACGGGGTACAAACCAAAAATAAAATATAACGATGTCATTCCATGATAGTAGTGCAAGTGAATAAAACGGAAAATAAAACAAATGGAAAAAAATGAAAAATGCGTCCCAACTCTAAGTTCGGGTCCTTCTACATATACATCCTGATCCCAACTCAATATCTTAGTGTAGGGCCTCTACTCTTGTCATGTTCGGCATCCAAGAGATCTCCTCGGGTACCCAATGGTGGCCTGAGCAGGGCATGAGTACAAAACTCAGTAGGCCTCCTCCAACGGTGTCTAGAAAATATCCATTCTAATAGTTAGTGAATTAAAGTACAAAATAAATGGTAAGTAAAAAAGGGAAAATTCTTGTTCCATAAGCTATCAATTTTCATTTATTTTATTCCTATAATTTATCCAAATTATATTCCTTATACCACATTTATAAATTAATTTTTTTAATCACATGTTCCATGGGTTAGGCATAAATATCATCTACACATGGTCTAAGGAAATCAATCACAAAGCACAGGGAAAAAAATCATGTCTCTATCTCACTAGGGATCCACATATCACATCAAAACATTATCCTCACCTTGAAGCCTTAGTATGGTTGGAATTTAACCATTAAGGGAATATAGCCTCTGTCCCTTTCCCTAACCCGTGCATTTTGGGTTAGAGTTAAGAGCTTCTGTCTAACTCAATCCGTGGGAATAAAACATCATGTAAATATCCCACAATACCAATCATTGTGCACATGATTATTTATCAAATCACCACAACCATACCATAACATAACCAAACATATTCAATGCCATTTGTTATCACAATTCATAACAACAACATTAGAATTAATATTATTCCATAATCCATTAATACATTTACCATTTACAATTCATATTCATTTAAACAAATTCCCATTCATATGCTTTAAACCATTAGGAATATTCAACAACCCCTATTCCTTAGTCCAATTCATCAATTACCATACAATTATCCATTTATCCCATTAATGATTTAACAAGCATTCACCCAGTTAAGCATTTATACTACATTTTCCATATCTCGTAGCCCAAAATCGTAGTATATACAACCATTAGGGGTCCGAAAATTCCCAGGTATTAACCCACTCAACATATTCATCCATTTTCTAATTAAAATCCATTAACACACTTACCGGATTTCACATCATTTATCCATTTATCCCAAATACCTTTTATTACTCCTATCTCACTAAGCATTCATTCATTGTATCTATCTCATAAGGCTTCGTTCATTACACCTAACTTACTATGATATATTACAATGCTAATAATCCATTCTGTTATGGTCTTTAATCATTTACAAATATTAATCCATTTATCCATTCACCATTCTCACGAGTCTAACCATTTACACATTACAACACTATTCACAACTCATCTAGTATAACCATATTCATCAAATATTACCCACTTCCAGGTTGACCCAACATTCCTTAAGTTATTATTAATCCTAGGTGAATCACCTAGATTATACTAAACACAATCAATCATATATAATTTTTTATCATGGGATCTACATAAATACATATCAATCTCACTTGTTCTTCACAAATCCCTAGGTCTGGGCAAGTCGACACACCCCAGGGGTGGCTATAAAATGGTCAAGTCATCCTCCGTGCATCCCATGGGGACCATGAGGGGTTCATGTAATAATTTAGACTCCCATATTTCCATATAATACTCATGGTACCCAATAAAAAACAATAAATAGGAAAAATCCCAACCACATGCACAATTCTATAACAAAACTATGGGATACAACTTGTAGACCACATACCACAAATCCAATAAAGAACACACTCTTAATCGTAGGCTTGGTTTCGGATTAAAACATCCCTTGAAGCCCCAACCTATCTCCCACTAGAAAAAGAGGTTTTTAGGATTTCAAAATAATATGAAAGAAACCAAAAACCCTAATCCAAATAGGGAATAAATGAGAGGATTAGATTTACCTGTATCTTCAATCTACAACCATTGGTGTAAAAAACGGCCCCGAATCGAAGGAGAATCACCCTCAGGAAACTTGGTTTGTCCAAGCTCGTCACTAGGGCCACGAGGGGTGGAATGGATGAGAAGACCGATTTGGGTCTTAAAATCCTATGGTGTAATTTTTGTAAAATTTATCAAACATTTCTAGGCCGCATGGTTTCTCCTACGGTTTTCCAAACCATGCGCAAATCGTGCAACAACTAGTGTCAGTGAGAAGCTGGCTCACATGGTTTCCTAGGGGTATACCATAATTTTCCCTATCTCTGTGATAACCATGTGTTGACTACTATCTGTGGATGACTGGTACGCATGGTTTACCCGCACTAATTACCCGCACAGTTTCCCCTAACCATTTGTAGACCCTGCACCTTGCACTGCTTGGACTGATTGCTCCTCTCTTCGTACCCCGAGCCCATGGGGCACCCTCGATCTCCCAACTGAACATGGGAAACACTTATATGTCCACAAAGGAGATATCCAATATAATAAATAATGAAAATATACATAAAAAATCTGGTACCTCAAACTTACATTTACTATACATGTGATGAGGTGATGAAAAATGAATTACATCGCTTTATGGATGTGGTAGCCCACATATATGCACACACACTGATGGGTCCACATAGTTTCATTGGTTCTACATGGGTGTGGTCAAATTATAAATATATAATATCCCAAACTATACATTCTCTAATAGAATAACATAATGGTAGTAAAGGGTTGATTCCATAAAGAGAGGGAAATGCAATAATGACAACCCTCAAATAAAGGTGCGTTCATCCCAATTTGATTCACTTATTTTATTTAACTAACAAAATAATTTTATAGAAAAAAAAATACAGAGAAAAGAAGAAGAAAGGGGAACTAGTTTCCAAGGGAAGTTTTTCTAAATAAATTAATTCAACTTCACATCAAAAATAATCATATTCAATACCCAAGAAACCATTTAATTTTATTGATATGAGAAACTATCAATCCCAATCAATCTACCCTATCATATTAATTAATCATGGTCTAACAATTTAAACTAGCCGAAGAACATTAATATCGTATTACCAAATGCATAAGAATAATCTAATTAAATGGACATGATTAAATTATGTATGATTCAGTCATTATTTTAGGAACATGTTCAATGGATCAATGATGACTAAAATAAATGTGCAAGTGAAAACTGATACTACTGAGTAAATTATCTTATGAGTGAAGAGAAAATGGACATTGTTGGTATAAACCCCATTTAACTAATTTCTCTCTCCAATATGGTTTTTTCCAATCATCATTAAGTGATCACCAATGAAGAATAGAACCAAAACCACAAGAGATAAAGATAATCCTTGAAGTCATATTAGAGTTTCCCTGGACAAAATTAGTGTTTAATGTCCATTCTAGGACAAACCCATGGGTTCCCCTTTAAAAGGTATGTCAAAACATTTGTATTTGGGTCTTCCTATGAAGTTTCACTTTGTGATATTTGTGTCACATATTGAAAGTTGTGGGATATCCACTGATGTTATTTTTTTACTATTTTCTTTCATGTATTGTACATTATTCATGCACTCAAATAGATTTATTATGTGAATCCCTATTTTCCATCTCTGAAAACTTCGTTTTAGCTTGGTTATTTAATTTTAAGCCTCCAGAACATCCCGTGATCATCCTTCACAATAGTAAGACTTATTTTAATGGAAGCCTTAATCTATTTGTATTATTTTACTAATTTTTCATCAATCATTAAATCATTTGGCATTAATGATCAATCTCATCCTCATCTTCTTTTTCTGTGGTCATACCGCATCGCTTCACAACATAATGTGAATTGTCTTTATGTTCCCCAATTTCCATGATTCACTTCAATTTATTCATAATTTCATCATACTAATACCCTATTATAAAAACAAATAAAACATTGATATCATTCATGAATTTCATTTTCAATAAATCAATATCCTATTTAAACATATATAAAATTCCATCAAAATATTTATATAAAATAGAGATATCAAACGACATTATAATTTTTCAGTTAATATAAATGTAAGATAATATATGATATATTAAATTTCCAAAATGATAAATATTCCAGGAATATCATATATATATACATGAATCCATTATCATAAATATCTATGAGATGTGATGATGGAAAATTAATTGCATTCGATTGTGATACGGTAGTCTGTCGTACACACGAACAATGGTTTTGTTTCCCATTTGATGGAAGAAAAGATAGATGTATGTTATTGAATTAACATAATAAAATCATAATATATTGGATATAATTACTATATTATTTTTTCATATCTTAATAATCTTTTATTGGGTTTTAATAAGAAATAAAAGAAAATTCTTGGATAAGAATGCCATATCTTTTTCTGAAAACCACATTAAGTTTGCACCAAAATACTTTATAAGAGGGTTTTATAATAAATAAATGGGATCTAAGACATGGTAGGGGAAGTAAGGAATATATTATGGTAGGTATTTTCTTAACCAAAAGCTTTTTTACGTGTGAAAAAAGAGGATAAGAGGTTCCCATTTATAAGTCAGATGGAGTGACATTTTTGTAAATAACCAAAACTATTCAATAATGGGAACTCACTCTTAAGAAAAGAGCCTCAAAATTGATAAATGATTCAATTTAGGGAATATAAGGTTGATACACACCTACAAAATTAAAAACTAAACGTTTTTTAAACATATTATTCCATTTACCTTTATGCTGACTCACTTTTACCATTTTAGTTTTCACCACGATAACCATTCTTTTCATTGATATTGTATCCTTTATGAATAAAAACAAAATGAGCCTTATTATATAAAATGGATCAAATAATTATAAATATGAATAATAATTTACCTTATACAAATCATATGTCTGTAAAATTAATTTTAACACAAGTGGATACAATGTCCAAAACCATGTTTAAAATTTAACTCTAGTAATAAATTTTTATTATTAATTATGAAAAAAATTAAGATAGAATTATTACAAAATATTATTTAATATGATTAAAAAATGTTAATATATTTTATAAAATTTAATTCATAGAATTGGTAAAATTATATTTAAATATAAACTCATAAAACGCGACGAAAATCTGTTTTTTATGAAAATTCCATTTTCAAGATATAGACGATCTTATATTAACTCTCTCATTAGAGATTATCATTATATGAATTTAAATTAATATATATATATCCAATTTAAATTTAATTTAAATATTTCCCTACTTTTTTTAATTTTAATTAAAAAAATGGATAAACTGTATGGACTTAAAAACATTTTGTAGAAACCCTCCTTTTGAGCATCAAAATTAAATTTATACCAAAATCATGAAAATTAATAATTAACATTAAATTAATTACATTATTATAAATAAAATTATTAATATTTTACTTTAATTCAAAATTAAAAAAATATGGGACTTTTATATTACTTAATTTAATGAAAATAAATGAAAGTATTTGAAAAATCTCCAATTTTAACTATTCACTGAAAAATAAGTCATTATAGAAAAATCCCAAAATTTCACCCTAGGTTATTTTAATATGATGATTCGAAAAATTAAATTAATTATATATAATAAATTTTCTAAATTGTTTTTAAATTAATTATAATATTTTCTCACATAATAAAACTCATTTTTAAAGAAAACATATATTTTTTGAAGAGTGGAATGTCTTTATTAAAAATTGTATTCTTATTTCATAAGAATATATAGACAAAATTAAATTTAGTAGGATATTTAATTTAATTTTATAAATTAGTAAATCATATTCATACCATTCCATTTATCATCTAGGTTATAATGATTATATTTAAATAATAATATTTTATGGTTCATTTAGCCTTAGTGTATCTTGTCATATTTGATATAGAACATATTTTTGTTTTTAAAATATTGGGGTGTTAAATTATATCCCCTTTAATAAATTTAAGCCTACATATTTGAACTTGAGTTCTGTAATAAATGGTTTGAAATTTTAAAATCCCTCTGTTTAAATCCCACATTAAAAAAATGGTTAATAAAAGTTCCTCTTGAAATGAGGGAAAGGGAAATATGAAGGTTATATAAGATAACACATAACTATGTTTACAAATGGGATAACATTAGTGGGAAGTAAAAATATGGACATAGAAAAGAAATTTAATTTCAAAATCATTATGAAGATTTAAAAAGATCACTGGTCACAAGAAATTGAATTATTAATAGAAGGTTAACAAATATAAAACCATAAACCTATAAGGTTTGAAAAAGAACATACATCCATAATAAGTGAATATAATAAGATATCATATTTGTTTTAAGATCCTTTTCTTATAGTTAATAAATTCATTTAATATATATACATAGAATATAAATAAATATAATTAATATGTATAATTTCATCCGTTAGTCAATGTCCACCCCAATATCATCTTTTTCTCCAAAAGATGAGTATTCATGGTAATTTTTTTATGCTTTAAGCACAAAAATTAACTTTTAATAAATCATATAATCCACAAAATAAAAATTATATATTATAATGGTCTTTAATAAAACCAAAATTCTTCTCAAAATGTAACATAATGATTCAAATTAATAAACCTTCCTATGAACAAATAATACATTAATCTCCAAAATTCAATAGTAAAACCAAAGGTTTTACATAGATCATTCCATAAATAAATAAAACTACATCCCAATTTACCTCAACAAACTCAAAATTATAAAATTTTTTAACCTCAAAGGTTATATCATATCTTTCATCTTACAACTATAAATTCATAATAACATTCTTCCCAAATAATCCTTTACATTAAACCATATAGTTATAAATATTAACCTAATAAAACATCTTTTGAAATATCAATAACCACCTAAAAATCATTAAAATTTAAAAATATTTGATCCTATAATATGTTTTTAAAAATAAAATTTATATCTATCCTTCAAACAATTTTATTAAAAACTATTTCATATTAACCATTACATCACATAGGAAAGTGGTAGGTGTTATATCCTTATCACCCTTCATTTGTGGGTTTAAGACTCACTATGATTCTAGATGGTACGTGTTGTATCCCAACATACAGAATGGAATTTTTCTGAATCTATATTAATATAATTCCTATAAATTTCCCAATAATATGAAATACATACTAAAAAATAACATTAATCATAAAATCAAATTCTAACCTCTATGTATTTATATAAAACATATTTTTTTCCAAAAAAACAAATAATCATAATTGACTGTTATTACTTTAACATCATGGATTATATCAACCTTAAATGTTACAATAAATTTTAAACTTATATCCACAAAAAATAAATTAATTATTCCTAAAATATTTTTTATTCTAAAATAAATAATAAATCAAATTTTTATATTTGCCATAAATATATCCCAAAATACTCTTAATCATCTTAGTCTTCCACAAAAAAAACATCGAAAGGGGTATCTATGCTTTTAAAAAATTTATTAACCTTAAAAATATCAACCCAATACACTCTAGGTTTATACCATACCACTATGTCATATCATAAGTTTCCATAGGTTTTATTATTCAATTAATTATAATTACTCATAGGTAAAATGTGAATTAACTCATGCATATCCTCCAGGATTTTCATAACTAGTGCGTAGTAGGGGAACACTCACTGTGCATTAGAATAATGGTTGGGATATACTCAACTAACTTTTTTTAGTGTTATTACCCATAAATGCATTTGTTCTAAAACCAAATCCACTTCTAGTATTAAAACATAGATTTATTTCTAGTAAAACCACATATTTTCTTCCCTACCAAAAATTTAGGATGTTATCATATACTTAGACTTATCCACGTGTTTTTTACAAAAGTTATCTAATAAAAATCCCAAAAAATATCTAAAAATTTTTATAATACCAACGATATAGAAAAAATAATTTTACACAAATTATTATATAATTTTCAAAAGATATATTCATTAATTACAACCCAATGATCATGAGGCCTAGTGTCTTTAAAAGACATAGTATATAAAAAATCAATAGAAACTAAAAAATTTCATCTTTATTTTTATTTTGTATAGTGAGATCCAAAATCTATTTGAGCTCCTAAAACTTTATAGGATAACCCAGGGAATATATAAATTAATGTGGAGATATGAAAAGACTAGTAAGTGAATAAATATAATAAGGAAACATTATGTGTTACTCAAAGGTATAATAAGATATCATAAAAGAGGAGGCTTATGAGTAATCAAAAGGAATGATAAAATAAATAACATGGTATCATAAGATCATATAAACATAGAAAATGTAGTAGAAACAGATAACATGACATATAAAAAAGCCATGTATAGCTATCAAGACAACATCACATGGTGGAAAGAGTCTCATAGTGTATTAGGTTTACTCCCTAAATCCCATACATAACATCTTAGGATATCAAAAAAATACCCAATGAATTGGATTGTTATTTGGGAGAACCTATCAAAACAAGTACATTCTTATGTGTGCCACTTAATGGAAATCAATCATAATCTATAAACATAAGAATTACCCATGGAACGAAATGGTTTGCATAATCTTACTTTATGTCGTAATCAAAATATATTTTATAAAGAATGTGTTTAATAAATAAACATAAGGAATGTATTGAACCATCAAAGGAAGGGATTATATTCATGGTATATATTTAAGAGACATATATATAAAATTTCATAACATCAAATGTTTTCGTCAATGATGAAAACATCATTAAAAGGTCTCATGGAATATATCTTGATGAAAATACCCTTTTCACTTAGAAATCACTTCTTTAAAATATAAAAATATAAAAAATATTATATAAAACATTTTTTTTAAAAGAACCATATCAAATTGAAAATTAATATTAAAATAATTGATCAGTGATCATGTAAGGAAATTCCATTCATACCTTATAAGTTAGAAGAAAACACTACTTTTAAAACTTTTTAAAAAATTTCAAAAAGTACCATGTTAAAAAATGATAGAAATATACCATTTAAACCATTTGTAAAAAAAGTAAAAAAAAAGTGTAAAAATTTCTTTAATAAATCATTAAATGATAGTAAAAACCATTCTTTAAATATTTTTAAGGAAAATATAGACATTTTAGAGAAATATTCTAGATCTAAAAGAAGAAACATGATCAACATTGCTTAAAATCTACCTTCATGGTATTTATTTGTTAAATAAGAGAGGAAAGGGAAACCAAATGGTTAAAACAAATTAAATAACATAGAAGAATAAAAAAATTGCAGTTAAATAAAATAATTTTATATGATTTTTCCTAAATAAACCTAGAACATAAAAAATCTTAAAAATAAAAGAGATTGTAAGATAAAACCTTTAGCATTTTGGTAAATATTGAATAAAATCCTCTTGGATTAAGTAAAATGAAACATAATTTAAAATGAAATTAATTATAAAGTATTCATTATATATTATTTAAAAGTGGTAGTATGCACACTATATAAAAGAATTAGGTACATGACATTAAAATATGCATCAATGTATGGGAAATCGAGATGAAATCCCTTACCTTGGGTTAAAATCATCATGTAGTTACATTATATTAATAAAAAATAAACTCATGTTAATAATTTAATTTGTTATTAAAAATTTTCAAGTTTATTATTCATTTTATTTTATGTATTACCATGTTATATTTATTGACTTAATAAATTATGTTTACATGAGACATTTTGAAAATATTTAGTTCATATGTAGAAAATGACTTCGGTAGGTTGACTATGGTAAAATAAATCATTATTAAATAAAATTAATAATAATAATAATGAAATATTTATAAATTTTATGAATAAATTTTACTTTTAAAACCAACCATGAGAAATGGTATTAAAAAATGAACTATGACACAATCATGGAGATGGTAAGTCATACATACACATGAGTAACGTTTCCATTTTTCAATGACCATGATGGAAATAAGGTAAGTATTATTTTATATTTCAATAATTATAATTATTTCATAGATACCATATTATTTCATTAAATATTCTTATATATACAATCAATGTTTGTGGGGATGTAATATGAATCACATTTCTTTATGAAGGTGGAAGTCAACATAAATGCACGAATGGCTTATTAATATTTCTGTGGACTGGATGATAAGAAAATATATGATATAATAATTTTAAGAATTATAAAAATTTCATTAATATAATATATATAAATTAAATCCACCATTATTAATAGTCATGAGAGGCGATGATGGAAAATGAATTACATCGATTTGTGAGGCGGTAGTCCCCCATACACATGAACGATGGTTTTGTTTACCATTTTATGGGAAAAGAGATGTATCTAGGTTATTACATAAACATAAATAACTAAAATTATATTATATATAATGATTATGTTATATCATCGTGGTATAATAATATTTTAATATGTTTAGGAAGAAATAATAAAAAAATGCCTAGTTATGAATAATATCACTTCTTTAGATAACCTCTTTAGGTTTGCAAAAAAATCCTTCCTAGGAGGGTTTTATAATCAATAAAATGCATATATAACATGGTTTAGGATGATAGTAAGGTATTTGGGTAGGTATTGGATTAACTAAAAGGATTTTTAAGTGTGAATAAAAGAGGATAGAGGTGCCCTATTATAAGTGAGAAGGAATGACATTTTGGTAAATACCCAAAATTATTCAATAATGGGAAGTCTCTCTTAAGAGAAGTGCCTAAAAAATTTTAAATGATTTAGTGGATGGAATATAAGGTATCTAAACACATCTAAAATTAAAAAATAAATATGTTTTAAACATGTTATTCCCTTTATCATTGTGGTTAATGTAACGATTTTAGTTTTCACCTTGGTAACCTATTTGTTTACCTAGGTAATTTATACAATAAAATAAAAAATAAAATGAGACTTATTATATATATTTTATCCATTTATCCTAAATATAAAATCCAATTTATCAAATAAAAATTCTATTAGCGTGGAAAATAAATTTTAACACAAGCACACTTGATGCGGAAAACCCAATTTTAACCTTAACCATGAGAATTTATTTTTATTATTAATTGTGACAAAAAATATAGTTTAAATTATTACCTAATATTAATTATGATGATTAATAACATATAATAATTTTTTTCAAATTCAATCCATGTAATTTTAGAATTTTAATTGAAAATTAAACCAGAAAAACATGATGAAGAATGTTTTTTAAGAAAATAAGTTTTTCAAGAAATAGATGAACCTATATTAATAATATGGATAGAAATAATCATTATATTAATTTAAATTATTATATATATATAATATATATAAATTTAATTTAAATATTTCCTTACTAATGGTAATTTTGACTAATTATAAAGGATAAACTTTATGCACCTAAAAACAGTTTGTAGAAAATTACTTTTTTAAGCATAAAAATAAACTTATACCAAAACCATGAAAATTGTTGATTAAATTGGAATTAATTATATTATTATAAAAAATATGGGTTATATGTAACTTTAATATCAAATATAATTTATAATGGAACTTTTAAATTAATTTCATTAATAAATATATATGATATCATTTAAAAAATTATTAATTTTCACTATTCACTAAAAAATCTATAAATCTAGAAAAATAAAAAAATATCACACTAAGGTAATTTTTATAAAATGTTTAATAAATTAATATAATATTATCATATAATTTTTTTAAAATTTTTATAACTTAATTAATTTATTTTCTCAAAAAGAAACAATAAAAATAATTTCTGAAGAAGACATGTTTTTTTGAAGAATAAAATGTCTTTATTAAAAATTGAGTGCTTATTTCTTAATAATTTATAAATAAATTTATATTGAGAAGGATATAAATATATATATATTTCATAAATTAGTTAATCATATTCATAACCTCTAATTAAACTGCTATGTTATAATGATCATATTTAAATAAAAACATTTCATGGTTTGTTTAGGCTTGATGATGCGTGACGTAGATACAATCAAACATAATTTTATTTCTGAAATATTAGGGTGTTATAATTATGTTGGTGGTAGGTATGTTCATTTGTGGGTTTTTTAGTTTTCAAGTGACGTTGTGTCACATAGAGTTGGGACCTACCAGTTTTATAAGTTCATTGGTTGTTTTTGGTCTCCAATAACTTTTTTTTCCTGATGGCTGTGACTTTTCTCCCATTATATTATTTTTAGAATAATTAAATATTATGATTTTATATTACCTTATTTTAGGTTCTTTATTGTAAAATCATTCCTAAAGGTAGTTTTTGATTCTTAGGGACTATTCTCCAACTCCTGGGGATCGAGAACACACTTAAGGCCATGTCAGGACTAGTTTAGGTTATGGTTAGATGGGTGACACATGTTGGTTTGTGAAAGATTTGAATAAGAGTCAAATTTCCTATTTTTTTCATCAAT
The DNA here is from genome assembly GCA_963277665.1 of Viscum album. Lineage (NCBI taxonomy): Eukaryota > Viridiplantae > Streptophyta > Magnoliopsida > Santalales > Viscaceae > Viscum > Viscum album. The sequence continues at coordinate 1,739,668,862 of OY728125.1, read as the reverse complement.
GTTATTTCTGGTATGTCTTGTTAGACTGCAAATTGGATTATTGGAACTTAAGGGGCATGTTTTGAATGAGTGCTTGACCAACTCTCCTTATGATAAGACTTATGTTACCAGGGGTTACCGTAAATGTTTCTTTTGAGATTTAGAGAGTTTTAAATTAAATATTTTTTTTTCTCTTGGTAATTCTAGTTGACTTATTTTATATATATCTGGAACTTATTTTTAAATATCATGTTTTTGTTTCCCTTTTTCTATTGATGTATAGTACTATGCCTCTAGAAGACTTTTAAGGATTCTTCTAGAGGGTTCCACCGATAAAACATGGTAGGGAAACCCACTAGTTGATCATAATATGATTAAATTAGTGGTGTACATGGTATTATCTAGGGACCAAGGTCTAGAAACATTCCTTATTCGAGCTAGGGATGTGGAACATCTATGGGATGAGTATAGTAATCAAACCCCATAATTTACTCATTGAAAACCTCTATTCTTCATAGGGATGAATGATCCTCAGAAGTCAGTGGATCGGTTGGTAAATCCCAAGAGGATTTTCAAATTCTTGTATAATTATGACTCAGTCAAAGTGAAGTTCATTGAATTTAATCTTTATGGTCTGAGAATATTGTCAGGGGATTTAGTTGTCTTGGATAAGAAGCATGAGGGATTAGAGTGGAAAAATTTAAGGACATCATTACCCTGAATTTCTATTTGGAATCCATGACCACAAAAAAATAAATAGAGTTTATCACAATTTAGTAAGTTAATTAGTCTATGATAGAGTATGAAAATCGTTTCACTAAGCTCTTTGTGTTTTCATCTAAGGTTGAATCTAATGAGAAAATTAATGCATAGAGGTTTCAAATGGGTCTTCATGTTGAGATCTAGATAAAGGTATTTATATTAAACTGAACACCATTGTTGACGTAGTGGATAGTGAATTGATGGAAGAGCTTGACCTAGAGGCTAAGATAAAATTGACCAAAATTCTTTCTTCCTCTAGTGGTATCTCTAGTGGTTCTTATAATAGAAATAAGGAGGATAATGAGTTTTTAACAACCCAAAAATTTTAAATGAAATTACCTTTTCGACAAATAAATTCATATTAACTAATATAGTTATAGAAAACAAATTTGTTACTTTTGTTATTTTGGAACAATTATAAAATACATTCTATCAGATTTAAAATATTTTTAAGCATATTAACCTTCAATTATATATATGTTATGATATTATTTTTAATATTAGTATATAATAAGTGTTATGATTAAGTCTAATTGACACAGATAACGAAGCGATGACATTAACCAGTAGGATTGTACCCTATAAATCCCATTTATCAAGGATTTTTGGAGAGATGACTTCATTATTATTTTACATTAACCAATCCCAAGACAACATTAAATAACCAAAGCTCATGTGAAACTATAATGGGAGAATTTAAATCTTTTCCAGATCATGAACAAAACATTTTTTATCGAACCACCCCACGAATGCAACACCATCGCACAACTTACCCTTATGGTAAATGATGGTGTAATAAGGGGTTATGTATTATTACCGTAGTAATATGAATTTTTATATTATATTTTCAAATTAAATAATGATTAAATTTATACCTTTTTATTATCACTTTATAAATTATTATATAAAAAATTTGATAAAATTTATATTTTGATATGAAAAAATCAAAGTATAATGTTTGGAAATTATATACTCTCAATTAAGAAACACTTTTGATAATTTCATGAAATATTTAAATAAGTTTTATTTTAATTAAATATTATTATTAAATAATATTTATTTAAATATATGTTATAATATTATTTAATGTAGTCCAATGTAATTTTAATTACGGTCATAAAGTTGTTAGTATTGTAAAAACTATCATTTTTCAGTAAATGAGGATTTTTATTTTAAAGAAAATATTATCGTATTTTGGAAATTATAATAATAAAATAAATATTATTTTTTAAATCATCAAATAGAAATTATCCAATGGTTATTTTTTGGTAATTTTTTGAGACAATCAATGTTTTTGGTAAAACTTCAATATCGTATTAATATATAGTCTGTTTTATGAAATCTTAATACCCCAAAAGTGATGTAAAAAATTATATAAATGTATCCCATGACCAATTATATAATTAACTTTAAATTAATTTTATTTTAGAATTATTTTCTTAATTTTATAATCCTTTAATGAATCCTCTAGAACCTATATATTATTTTATGTTTATAAAATCAATTATTTATGAACATAACTCACTTCCAAATAAAAAATTATATTATATTATTATTTTATATTATATGAATTATAAAATAAATTAAAAAATCGTATTTGGTAGAAACAATCAGTAAATAACATGTGAAGGTTTTTTGTTTTGATTATTTTATCATATATAGTCCAAAACCTAAGCATAGAAATTTATAAAGAAACCCCCTCTGTTTTTCTATAAATAACCACCCAAAATCACACTCTTATTCAATAAGAAACCATTGATCATGAATTTACCCTACCTATCCCTCTATATATCCCTCCCAATGGTTTCCCAAACTCTTAATAAGCTCTTATCAAGCTTTTATAAGTACCCTATCAAAGTAAGGGATTCTCTCCTCCTCTATATTCAAACAATTTCATTGTATTATTCCATTATATATTCCATTATTTGTGTTTGAATTTGTTTTTATACATATCTTTTAATTTCATTATGATGTAAAATTAATTATATACAACCTTTAACTCTCACTAAACCCTTCTATGAATTCTTAAGTATAACCATTATACTCTAAAAATTATCTTACGATTTTTCCATGCCAAACATTTTTATAGTGAATACCCATCCCCATTAAGACCCAATAGTATGAACATATCTGTATCTATCATTAATTTTTATTATAACTCCATGCATGTTACCTAAACTCCATTATCCTAGGATTAAATTTGATAAAAATACATCTTATATTATATGGTCTATGTGGAACACTAACACATTTACATGATATGAATATGATGGGTGGGGCCACAATTACATAGCACTCAAATGCATTGGGTAGTATTTTTATTAGATACCATGTATATTGCATGTGATTTTATCCTAATCACCTTATATTATTATTTCTCTACATTTATCCTTGACTTATGCTTATGATGAATTATTTTATGTTGTTTCGACGTTAGTATATTACCTTGATATTATCATCTTATAACCTGATTTTATGTTCATATTTATGGTTCTCTCCAATTTTATGTCACCTTAATATGAATCTTGAAAAACATGTATTAATTTCATCATGTTATTCTTTGATTATTCCTTTATTAGGCTTTATTTCTCACCGCTTTCTTATATACGTCCCTAGGTTATCCTGTGAAATTTTAGAAGAATGATGGAATTTTAAGAGTATTATAATGAGTTTTAAATCTTTTTTGTTGTATCCATATTCTATTTAATGATGTTATGTATCTAATTAACCATATAAACTATACATTTCTATCATTTTTGGTTTCATTATGTGTGTATTTATATAATAAATCATGTGTTAATGTGTATTAAATATATTGGTATTCATAGTTGGTATCAGCACAAAGTCTTTTTATTTTTGTGGATTTGGATTATACAAATCCATTTAAAGACATAGGAATAATAATAAACATAGTAATATATCCCCAAAGTATGATAAAGTGTAGATTAAGTGGTTTCCAAGAAGAAAAATTCTTGTTTGGATACTACAAGTTGATGTGGCTCTAGAATAGTTATACATAGGTGTAATATCCCCAAAAGGGGTGCATTGGGAATTGAAACATTCATAAAATGGTTCATGAAAAATAATCCTTGATGCACACCTATTTTTAAACTCTAAAGGATAATCTTTGGTAAATTCCCTATCTCTTTATTAGCCATTATGAAGGGAACAAAAATATCCACAAAATTTTATATTTGGAAATAGACGACTGATAACTTAGATTAAAACCTATAAACTAGTAGGTTATTGAATTCATTTCATTTAAGAGTTATCTCTTAAATGATTATAGTTTACCTTTTATGTGTTTGATAGTTTAACAATTATCATCCCTAATTTTACCTTTATTTTAGTCAATGGATTGAAATATGAGGAACCAAGTCAACAACCAATTTGACAGGAAATATCCCAAATGACATGCCCATCCAAATGACTGAATAAGTTGAGAAATGTATGATAAAAAATTTTCAATTAATAGAAGTAGTAAATAGAAATATGGATTAGGGGAAAATCCACACCCCCTTAAGAAAGAATAAATTTTAATTGTGACCATTATGTAACAATGTCCTCCAACATTTAGTGACTTTTTTGATGCCTTATTCAAATAACAATGGATCAACTACATTGAAAAGATCATATCCTTCCTTATATGGTATGAAAAAATAATATTGTGTTTTCTATTTATTCTATGGTGGGAGAATCTATGCAATGTGGAAATTGATCAAAAATTCAAAGCCTGAGGAAGAGAATAAAGTTATATAGTGGAAATAATTCTAGAAATTTTTTTCGATAAATATTTTCCTTAGACTCTATAACTAAAAATAGAGATATATTTCTTTAGACTCAACAAAAATGACATCAAATCCATTTGAGCATATGAGGAATTTTTTTTAATAATTTCACGATACAGCTTCTACATTGTCATAGGTCTTGAAAGTAAATATTACCACTTATTTAGTGGGATAAATCTTAATATATGAAGAGTTTTGGAGATTCAATACTTCGAACGTTATGAGGAAATTTCCAGATGTACACTCAATGTCGAAATAGAGCTTGTGAATATCAAGGGTTGGGAGATAGAAAGTGAATAATGGATTTCAATAATGGAAAATTGATGGATAAATATCATGGGGTAATGAAATTACAACATCCCACTTTTCAAAAGTATAGGAAAAAGCATCCTTGAAATTTCCTTTAATGGGAAAAGGAAATGATTTATGTATTGGAAGAAAGGGGACATAGCCACTGAATGTTGATTGGAGAAACTCACCATTATGATTGAAGAAAAGAATGCTCTAGTCCACCCTCAACCCACAATCCAATGGTTATATTGTAAATAATAAATAAAATATGAAAATCAATGAACTAATCCAAGGGTTATTTATGATAGTTGATGATGACAACCTCCAAGGCCTAGATATAAATTGTTAACTTATTCCATCATAACCACTATTGTGTTTTTTTGAAATTACTTACTGATAGGTATACTAGTTATTCATTAATGAATATTAAACATACTATTTGATTATGGTTCTACATTTTCTTTAATATCACATGAGTTTATTTGAACTATTAAAACAACACCACCAAACATAGAAGTGTAGTTATCTATGAAAATGAAAAATGGAGAAAATAATTAATCCAATTTATGCAACTAATCCCATTTCATTATTTGGGGGATAACTTTCTCCTAGATCTTTGTGAAACTACCTTTATAATAATTTAATTCTATTCTGGGTATGGATTTGATTTCTATATATAGATAAAACATAATTTTTTTAAGAGAAAAAATTTCCATCCATATCATAAATCTCCCAAAAAATTTATACTAGTGTAAGTAGGAGGATAAATCTCCATTTTAATAATTATCTCATGTATAGATATTATTTCTTTTATAATTAAGTGTATGTAGATTAAATTATTTAGTTTAAGGAAAATATCATCCTTGAATACATATAAATTGAGTTTTAAATTGATCTGAAACAAGAATATTTTCCAATATCGAAGACTCTATATAGAATGGATACTATAGTACAATGTGGATAAATTGTTTATACAGCCAGGTCCATTGCCATTGGTTGTTTCGATCTTCATCATCAAGAAGAGGGTCAGGTCAATGTGCCATTGAATTGATTATTGTGAGATCTATAAGATCATGATAATGAAAAAATACTTTATGCCGTATATTGATGTATTATTTGATCATATATGTGAATCTCAGTACTTATCTAAAGTGGATCGTTGGTGATGATATTACCAAGTATAGGATAATTAAGAGGATATATCTAAGACTGATTTTAGTATAAGGTATGGTCACTAGGTTTTTATTATGATTCTATTTAGACTCACTAATTTTCTAGCTATCTTCATGGAAATAATAAATAGAGTATTTAAGAATTAACATGATAAATTTGAGGTAGTTTTTATAATATATATTATTATCTAGTCTAAAATCAAAGATGAACATGAGGAGAATCTGAACACTATATTAAAGACCTTGTGAAAGTAAAATTTATACAATAAGTATAGTTAATTCATGTATTGGACGAGTCATGTAACATTCCAAGGGTACGTTATCAACGATAAAGGGATATTTTTATATCCTTTAAAATAGTGGAAATTAAAGGATATCCCAGACCAATATATTTTATGAAGATCTATATTTTTCTAAGATTAGATGGGTACTATCATCAATTTTTACGAAAACTATCTTGATTATCATGACCACTAACCAATATAGCATGGAAGGGTGAAAATTTTTATATATAGATAAATGTATAGAGATATTTAAAGACTTAAAGAAGAGGCCAATCACTAAACCTATGCTCACATTACCTATAAATGGGGAAAAATTTGTGAACTACAATGATGCAACAAAAAAGGACTTGGGTTATGTACTCATTAAAGATGAAAAAGTGATAGCATATTCAACTGTCAAATTAAATTTCTAGGAGTATAATTACCCAACCCATGATCTAGAATTGGATCTAGTGATCTCTATGTTGAATATTTGGTGATATTATCTCTATGTGGAGAAGTGTGATATATATAAATATTATAATATCAAAATGTATATATTCAAAAAAAATATAAATATACAAAAATAAATGTGGTTATATCTAATCATGTATTATGATTGTTCAATCCATTACCATCCTTAAAAGGTGAAAAAAGTGGCAAATTCTCAGAGTAGAATGGATCCTACAACCTTATAGATGATGAGGATTTAATAGGATAAAAAATTATTTGACATGAAAAAGATGGAAATGTTAATAATAAAGGGATATTAATCCTAACTTTCTTAAATAACTACTAATCCATCCATTCTTGAAATAATCAAAGAGGACCAAAAACATAATGAGGATTTACAAAAAAATGTATTCAATATTCTAGAGTTAAAATTTTCTAATGTTTTCTTTATAAGGTTTGGAACATAGATATATATCCCATCAAAACCAAAACTGATGATGGAACGTTTAGATGATGTACATAAATAATCCATTTCTATTCATCCAGGAAGCATTATGATGTATAGAGATCTGAAGAAAAACATTTGGTGGGATAAAATAAAGAGGGAGATTGAAATATTTTTATCTTGATTTTTGGTATGCAAAAAATTCAAGGATGGATGACATAAGTATAAGGGTAGGATTTTAATATATCGCATACTAGTATATAAATGGGAAAACATTACCATATATTTTTTCACAGGACTACCCAAGATATCTAATGGTAATAAAATCATTTGGGTGGTAGTTGAATGCATTAAAAATTTGGTATATTTCATTACTATCATGGATGATTTTACCTTTGACAAAATCATTATGATATACATAAGGGAAGTGATAAGATTTCATGTTTTACCACTCTCCATTATATCTGATATAGATATGACGTTTACTTCTAGGTTACATAGAGCCTTCATCAAGCACTATATATAGAGATAAGTTTCAAACTATTTATACACCTTAGATATAAAGCCAATCTGATAGAAGCATTAAAACTCTATAGGATATTTTGAGGTCATGTTCAATGGATTTACAAGGATGTGGATCAACACCCTACCCATATTGAGTTCTCATATAAAAATAGTTACTATTCTATCATTCAAATAGAACCTTTAGAGGGTTTATATGGGAATAGAATTTAATATCCAACATGCTAGTATGAATTTGGATAGTGAAAACATATTGGACATGATATCATCCAAAAGACTATAAATATGGTTCAAACCATTCAAAATCTTATTAAACATGAACAAAGTCGATAGAATATCTATGTAGGATATTGTTTACAAGACATGGAGTTAGAGGTCGAAGATATAGAGTTCTTTTGTAGATCAGTATAGAGGAAATTCATAAGGTTTATGATGAATAGAAATCATATTCCTAGATACATATCCCCCTTTTATCCTTGACTGCATGAGAGTGATGACCTATCGACTAGCACTCCCACCGAACCAATATCGAGTAAAAGATATGTTCCATGTATCCATATAGAGGAAGAACATACCAAAAACCTCATATATACTAAATTAAAAGGTGGTACCCATAGAGAATAATCATTCAGATGAGGATATTCTGATAAAGATATCAGATCATAGAGAAAAAGTTATACAAAAATAGATAACTCACTAGATTAATGTAAAGTGGTTGAACAAAATGTTTGAGAAAGAGACATGGGAACTAGAATACGAGATGAAACAAAAGTACCCTCATCTATTTTAGTATATGAAATGAAATTTTTATGGTGACATTTTTGAATGGGGGAGAATGTGACGACCCAAACTTTTAAAAATTTAATTCCTTTTTGTATGAAGAGATGACTTATTAAGTAATATAGTTATAGAAAAAACATGAACTAATTTAGATATTTTAGACCAATTATAAAATATATCATGCTAGATTTTAAATTCCATTAATCATATTAACTATTGATAACAGATCCATTGTGTACTGACAGTTAAGAGGGGTATATAATAAGGATTATGATAAAGTCCAATTGAAAAAAATGAAATACGTGACGACCTTGATCAGTAGGATTGTACCTTATAAGCCCATTTATTGGAGATTTTATGGGAGCTTGAATAACTATACTTTGACCTTGACAAAGACCAAGAAATGATTCAACAATTGAATCTTAAGTGAAAATATATACAGTATAATTTCATCATATCAAGATCACATCCCAAACAATGTTCTTCGTACCACACTATGAAATCACCATCAGCACACACCTTACCCTTAGGGTGTAAATTGATGTAATAATATGTTATTTATCTTTAACCTAGTAATATGAATTGGTATATTTTACTTTTTTAATGAAATAATGATTATATTTATACATTTTTATTATTACATTATAAATTAATATATAAAGAGTTTGATAAAAATTAGACTTTGATATAAAGAAATCAATATTTTATTTTTTGGGAAATATATACCCTCAATCATGATTCTCATTCTATAATTTCAATATATTTTGAATTAAATGTTATTTTAATAAAATTTTCTTATTAAATATAAATGATAATATAATTTAATGAAGCCCAATATAATTTTTATAATGGTCAGAAAATTTATTGTATCGTAAAATCTATTATTTTTTAGAATTTAGAACTATCATATTTGATAACTTATTTTTATGAAATAAATATTATTTTTGATATCATCACATTGAAATTATCCTATGGTTTTTTTCATAATTTTTTGAGACAGTCGAATTTTTGGGTAAAAATTAAATACAGTATAAATACACGGCCTCTATCATGGCACAATAACAGCCTAATGGTGATTTAATAAATTATATAAATGGATTCCATGAACAAAATAGGGTTAATTTTAAAATAATTTGTTTTTTATGTTATTTGATTAATTTTATAATCTTTAACGCATCCTTTAAAACATATATTATATTTTAAGGTTTTAAAATAAATTACTTATGAACATGAATCACATACACATAACCAGTGCTATTATTTTAAAAATTTTGGTTATTGACCATATAAAATATTTAAATATACCAATATTTGGTAGATGTCATGGACAAAAACCATCGTACGATTTTTAGTATTTATTATTTTATCATAGAGATTCCAAAACTGATGTTTAGAAATTAATTAAGAGACCCCCTCTATTTTGCTACAAATGCCCACCCATCCTCCCAATAATATTAATTCAAAACCCATATAACTTGAATTACCTATCCCTATTACTCTTTAAATCCCTCTAATATTGTTCCAAGCTTTTAATAATACTTTATCAAGCTTTTAGAAGCATCCTCTCAAGCCAAGGGATTCTCTCCTCTTTATTTTAGCACTTTCTCTGTATTATGACATTTGATTTTATATTGTTTATGTTTTAATGTGTTTTTAAACAACACGTATATTATCTTTATAATTTAAAATTACTGATATACCATCTTTCACTCTCATTAAACCCTTCCATGATTCATTATATACACCTGTTATGCTGCCAAAATTATCCTACAATTTTTCCATACCAAAAATTTATTGAGTGCATGCCCATCCCCATTTCTACTTAAGAGTATTCAACTTGATTTAACCATTATTTATTTTTTGGGGACTTCTATTTCTGTAAATTACACTCCTTAATCATGGGATTAAAATAGATTAATGGAATTCTTATATTGTATGATGTATATGGCACATTGACACATGTATATGATATGAATGTGGGAGGTGAGACTAAAATTATATACCCCTCTAATGATTTGGTTAATGTTTTTAAAATATTCCATTTATGGTTCATGGGATTTTATCCTAGTCACACTATTTTATAATGTATTTTAGGTTATCCTTGACTTATGCTTATGATTTCATTTTTTATGTTGTTTCCACATTCCTATGTTAACTGTTATCATTTTATATCATGATTCAATGTTCATGTTTATGATTATCACCCCTTTTATGATACCTTTTAATTTCTATTGACTAACACATATTAATTTCATCATTTCATGATTTGATTATTCCCTTACAGTATTTATAGATCATTTCTTTCTTATGCACAGCCCTAGGTTATACCAAGTGGTTTTACAAGAAGGATTGAATTCAGAGAGCATTTTATGGGTTTTTAAATAAATTTTTTATATTCCTATTCCATGTAATGGTGTTATGTGTTGGGAAAAAATCCCTCAAGGTAACATTGCAGTATTTTTGGTTTGATTGTGTTTGTTGAAAAAGTAGGTTTCTATGGAGAATTATCGAGTTCCAGAGAATTTTTTTACAATCCATGTTGACAAAGAATGATGAAAAAGGAAAAGACGATCTGGAGGTGGTACAAAAGAATAGTACAAGGTGATTCCATTTCCCAGTGTTTGCCAAATTTTTGGGGTCCAAAATTTGGAGTTCGGTGAGCATCGCGAAAATAGGATTTCCATGAAGATCATATTTTTATATGGAAAAGGCATGAGTTTTGCGAAGATGGGATGCATGGATTGGATTTCGCAAAGGCTGGAAAAATGGAGGTGGTGATGCTTCGTGATTACGTCAAAGCATTGTGAACGGCAGAGTTGAAGCGCATCGCGACGATGAAGAGCTTTGCGAGGGAGCTTCACGGCGAAAGCGTGAAGGAATGTTGATGGTAATGCTCCGCGATTACGACGAGCTCCGTGATCCGAAAATTGCCGGGGAGCTTCGCGATTTAGACAGAATTCCAGCGAAAACTTCGGAGCTTCACGATTTGAGATGACGTGGCGTTGACTTCACACCGAAAGTTCAAGGTTCGTTAGAATGACCTATAAATAGGGGCCGACCCCCTCAAGAGAAGTAGAGATAATTTTCTGAGAAAATCATTTTCTCTCGGTTTGCGAAGGTAGTTCACGTAGCATGTGTGATTCATGAAAGAAGAGCTTCGCGGTGGCTATTGTAGCTCCGTGAAAGTTGCGAGCTCTGCGTAGGTTCAGTGAGCTTCACGAGGGATGTTCCTCTGCAAAGACATGAGCTTCACGGTAGTGCTTCATGTTAGTACTTCGCGAGACTGCATCCCGAAAAGGTAGGAGCATCACAAATGCTTGTTTGAGATTCGCGAAATTGGGAGCCTCACGAAGTAGGGTGCTATGCGAAGGTGTTTCAAATGTAAATTGCCCAGTGGTTAAGAGGAAAAGTGGGATTCATCTGTGGATGGATGTTGGACTATAACAAAGCATCCATCAACAGTCAAGGATGCATAATTTCATGCAAATGAAGAGACCTACAAGTCTATAAACTGTGAGTGGATTCCCTTCCAGAGCAGTGAGCTTAGGAAGAGAAAGAAGGTGATCCTCTCCACCGGCAGTGATCCAAATAGAGATAAATAGGGAGTTGTCCTTGGGAAAGCAGTGAGCTAACCCTAAACCTTGCAAAGGCAGTGATCTTGGGATAGAGTGACTGTACCCAAACATTGTAATCCATAGCTAGTGAAGTATAATGGAATTTGGTACGACCGGCAACCTGTCAGCGTATGCTCCATGGACGTAGCCCTTAGCGGTGAACCATGTAAAATTGCTCTGTCTTGTGCTTACTTTACGTTCTGTTTATATTGTGCAACAGGAAAGAGAGAGAAGGGTGTTTTTCTTAACAGCGAAACAAGATCAGAATGGGAATTAATTTTAAATTAGTCATACCCTGATTCACCCCCCCCCCTCTCAGGGTATTCAGCCTTGTGGACCTAACAATTGGTATTAGAGGGAAAGGTTGGGTTGATATTAGTTCTTCTCTCAATGGAGGTCACCAATCATAAAGATATTCCTATCATCGATGGGAACAACTTTCAGCTATGGAATAATCGGGTGCAACATTACTTCCAATCCTTGGGAATGGATGTATTCACAGCAGGAATGCATGGCATAAGAGCTGTTATTAATAGTGACGCATTATTAGAAGCTGACCATAGAGAGTTGGATGCAGATTCCAAACCAATTAATGCCTTAGGGGGAGCTCTATCCAATCCTATATATATAAATGTGATGTCATGCAAAACGTCACGTGCCATGTGGGAAAAGCTATTGAATATATATGAAGGAGATACAAAGGTCAGAGAGGCAAAGCTGCAAGTGTTGTAGAATTAGTATGAAGATCTGAAGATGAACTCGAATGTGTCTGTTGATTCATTTTTTGATAGTGTAAATATTTTTGTGGAAGATATGCGAGGTCTTGGTGAATTCATTGAAGACAAAAAGATCGTAAAGCTCATTTTGAGGAAGAATCCACCTTGGTTCAATCCAAAAGTTTCTGTACTAGAAGATAAAGATCCCAAAGAGATGACACTGGACAACTTACACAATACATTGGTTGCATATGAGATGAGGAATGATGACAACGAGATTGTGGAAAAGGGGAAATCTAATGAAGAGGCATTCAAGGCCATGAAGAAGCTCACGATTGAAGATTCTCAAGAAAAAGAAGAGACAGATGAGGTGATGTCATTCCTTTCTTCAAATCTGCAAAGTGGAAGAGGAAATTTTAAAGGGAAACTTCCACTAGCATGATTTCGATGTGTAAAGGTTGGTCATCTTGCGACAAGATTCCTGAAGACGTTTCAAGATAATGATAATGATGATGATAAAGTTGAAATTCCCAAGAAGAAGACGTCAGTGTTTGTGAAAGGGAAGAAACAATTCAAGAGAAATTTCTTCAAGAAGAAGAATCTTCTTTCACATGAATTTGATATTTCAGATGAGTCTGAGGATGAAGAGGTTGAGGAGAGAGAAAATTGTAGATATCATGGTGAAAATTCCTTGGTAGCGATTGTTGGTAGTTCTCAGAAAAAGGAAGAAGCTGACGCTGAAGAAGAAGAAGAAATTGAAGGGAGAGTTGATATGGAAGCCTAATTTGATGCATCTATTGAAGAGATAGATGTTTGGAGAGCCAGAACGATGAAATCCAAAAAAGTGGTTCGTGATGCCAAACTCTATATGCAACAACAAGATGAAGAAAAGTCTGAGCTATTAGAAGAAATTGAAAGACTAAAATCCTCAACACCAGAGAGCTCTAAAAATATTTTTGAGTATATGATTAAAATTGAGGAACAAAAGAATGAAATTGATTGTTTGACTAACACATGAAAGGAGCAGGTCATACATATCAATGATATTGAAGAAGAAGTGGTCAGTCTGCGACCAAAAAATGTAGGATCAAGAGAAACACTTGACCCCCAATGTGATATCCGAAAAGAAGGCCATTCAGAAGGCAAAGAAGATGAAAGAGGAGGCTCTTAGTTCAGCAGGAGTGAAGCAGCAAGAAAGCTCAAATGCTAAGGTTGATTCAAGGCTTCATAAGAAACAAAAATATGTGGTATTTGATGTCAGACCGCAAGCACCCGTCCCTAAATTGAAGGTTGATTTGGGCACCAAACAGAATCAGAATATTCAGAGATCCCAAAGTGAAAATCGCAGTGCTGAAGTAACACGAAGGAACGAACCTTATATCAGGTGTTATTGTTGTGGGAAGATGGGACATTCATAGTATGTGTGTTCCATAGCCAAGAGATATATAATGGAATAGGAAAAGAGGTGGCATCCAAACAGAGAATGGTTTTCCTGACCATATATTGAAGGACACTGTTTTTGGTATGGAGGATTTGGGCACATGGCTAGGTACTGCACTTCGATCATTCAGAGAAATGTGCCAAAGAAAAATCAAAACGTTTGAAATAAGCATATCAATAAACCGACAAGTGAGTTAAAAGACCAGAACAGATTTGCAGCTCTGCAAGATGAACCTGGTACATCGTACACAGAGAATGATCATTAGTCTCATTCTATACTGAGTATAGAGACAAAAATATGGATAAAGAAGAAGAGAGCAGAGAAGGCAGTAGTTTCTGAAATTGCCCTTAAATCATTAGATCATTCTGGTTTGTGGATTCTTGATAGTGGTTGTACGTCTCACATGAGAGGAAACAAGGATATGGTTATAGGCATAAAATATGAAAAATAATGAGTTTTGAAGTTTGGAAATGATGAAGGCATGATGATAATTGGATCAAGAAAGGATAGGTTTGGGGCAGAGAAATCAGACGTGTTGATGTCTTGGTTGTAGAAGGTCTCAGTCAAAATTTGCTCAGTGTCAGACAATTGTGTGACTCCAGACATTCTATATGGTTTACCAAGAAGACATGTACTGTCACGGGAAACAATGGGGCAGTTGTTCTGTAAGGAAAAATGAAAAAGGGAAATCTTAACCTTTTAGGTGGGGAAGAAGATATATGTCTTTTAACCAGAGATGAAGAAAACTAGTTGTGGCATAAACGACTTGGTCATCTATGCCAACCATCTATGGACGATCTGGTAATGTGTGATGCTGCTAGAGACCTTCCAAAACTATCACGTGATCATGCTCATACATGCGATACTTGTCAACAAGGGAAGATCATCAAAATAATATACAGGCCAAAGGAACAGAAATCATCCATAGTTCTCGAATTGGTACATACTAATGTATGTGGACCCATTTCACCACAAGCTATAGATGGGAAAAGGTAATATATTTTTTTCATTTATGACTATAGGAGAATGTCCTGGGTATTCATCATTACCCATAAAACAGAGGTGTTCAGTTGCATAAAGCAGTATAGGAGGGAATCAGAAAACATGCTTGGGAAGAAAATTCTGAAGTTTCGTACTAATAACGGTACAGAATTCACAAACAATCAAGTTGAAAACTATCTCGAGAAACATGGGATAAGGCATCAAGTTTCATCAGTAAGAACTCCCCAACAGAATGGAGTGTTTGAATGGAGAAATCAGATCATCAACAACATGGACAGAACGATGCTTATTGGTAATGACCTACCAGAGAAATTTTGGAAGGAAGCAGTTTTGTCATCGG
The DNA here is from genome assembly GCA_963277665.1 of Viscum album. Taxonomy (NCBI): domain Eukaryota; kingdom Viridiplantae; phylum Streptophyta; class Magnoliopsida; order Santalales; family Viscaceae; genus Viscum; species Viscum album. The sequence goes on along the minus strand of OY728125.1, from coordinate 1,739,653,294 downwards.
TCTATATTTCAAACAGGTCTTTGTTGTGTCCAAAGCAAGGGAAGACTCTGTATGAACTATGGTACAGAAAAAATCAAATGTTGAAATATTTTCGAATATTTGGAAGTATGTGTTTTATTCTCAACATAGAAAATCATAGGAAGTTTGAGGAATGAGGAAATGAGGGAATATTCCTTGGCTACTCAGGGAAAAGCAAAGCATATAAATGTTTCAACAAAAGGCTGGGAAAAATTGTTGAGAGCAATGATGTCACTATTGTTGAAAATGAACATAATACTCAAAAATAGAGTGAACAGTTCCTTGATGAAAGTGATGATGAGGTAATCAACACAGGGGGAGCATAAGCAGTAGAGGGTGACTCAGAAAAAGATACTGTTTATGAACATGAAAGTGTCAACTCTGTGTCTATAAGGAAGCCAAAGAGTCGAGCTGAAATTGATAGGCAGAATATCAATAGTGATCAGACAGCTCCAGTTCAAACTCGAAGAATGAAGTCATTACAGAAAACATCTTTTTTATCTCAGGTGGAGCCAAAATGTTTTTCTGATACATCTGAAGATGAAAACTGGGTTCAGGCAATGAATGAAGAGCTTTACCAGATTGAGAAGAACCAGACATGGGAGATTGTTTCGAGGCCAGCAGACAAGAATTTCATTGGGACTAAATGGGTTTATCGCAACAAGATGAATGAATATGGCACAATGATTCAGAACAAAGCACGACTAGTGTGCAAGGGATACTCTCAGATAGAGGGAATATATGTTGATGAGTCATTTTCACTGGTTTCAAGTCTGGAAATGATCAGACTATTGTTGGCCATTTTAGTGAAATGAAAGTTCAAAGTGTTTTAGATTGATGTCAAATCTGCATTCTTAAATGGAGTTCTGGAAGAGGAGGTGTATATTGAGTAGCCAGATGGTTTTCTCATTTATGAGGATGAGAAAAAAGTTTACAGGATGAAGAAGGCGTTGTATGGGATGAAACAAGCACCAAGGGCCTGGTACTCAAGGCTTGATCAGTACTTGAAGAAGCTTGGTTTCCTGCATGGATGAGTTGATTACAACCTCTATTTCAGCAATGAAAGAAATCAATGGATGATGGTGCTAGTGTATGTCGATGACATAATTTTTGGCGGATCAGATGTAGCTCAGTGCAGACAGTTTTCCAAATTCATGAAAAATGAGTTTGAAATGTCAATGATTGGAGAGCTAATGTTTTTCCTTGGTCTATAAGTCACACATGGAATGAATGGAACATTAATTTCTCAATATAAAGACTCTACGAAGGTTCTGAGAAGTTTTGCAATAGAGAATTCAAAGGAGATGAAGACTCTGGTTGCTACCCGAATAAAGTAATCAAAAGATGAGAATGGAAAGGTAGTTAATATCACAAAATATAGGCAAATTATTGGAAGTCTATTGTACTTAACTATAACAAGGCCTGATATTATTTTTTCCACATTCCAAGTAGTGGGATATCAGAGTAATCTCAAGGAAATCCACATGCTTACAGTGAAAAGAATACTTTGGTATATCTAGGGCATATTGGATTTCAGCTTGACATATACTAATAAATCTCAGATAGAGTTGTTGGGATATACTGATGCAGACTGGGCTGGTTCAGCGGATGATATAAAATAAACTTCAGGTGGTGCATTCTATCTTGGTGGATTTTGTATTTCTTGGCTAATAAAGAATCAAGATTGCATTTCGTTGAGCACCACACAAGCTAAGTATATTGCTGCCACTCAAGCATGCACACAGATATTGTGGATGAAGGATCAGCTTGAAGATATGAGAGTTGAAGTGAAGTCTCCGATCGAAATCCAGTGTGATAACTCAAGGGCTATAAATCTCAGCAAAAATATTGTACATCACTCAAGGACAAAGAACATTGAGATAAATTATCATTTAATCAAGGAGAAGGTTGAACAGGGAATGGTGAAATTGGAGTATGTGCCTATAGAGCTATAGGTTGCAGACATTCTGACAAAGGCCTTACCCAAGAAAGCATTTGAAAGGCATCGACTGGCTCTGGGAGTTCAGTCGACTCCCCGCACTGGAAATACTGTAGATGTGGAACCCCCCTCCCCTCTCCCCGAGGTATGATGTGTTTTTCCCTAATGTGATGATATGGGTTCTCTACTATGTTACAGACTACAAAAGAGTGACCTTTGGGTTCGTTGACAAAGGGGGAGAAAATAGTGATTGTTCAAGGGGGAGACAGTGTGGCTATTTAAGAATTCATGACAGATACGGGGAGAAGCGGACTAGTGGAGCAACCAGATAGGGGGAGAAATGAAAAAGGGGGAGAATTTTAAAATCTGACGATGCTAGTAGTGATTGATCAATGAATAGATATAACGACAGTTAAGGATCGTGATAAAAGAAGAACAATGGTGTTGGAATGGTGAGAGAAGGTATCCAGGTATCACCAATTGGGATCAATGTGGTTCAACAATTGGTATCAATTTAAGAATTGTTATCAGGTTGGAATCAACAATTGGTGTTTGACATGAAGTGATGCATTGATGAACTTTTCATACTACTCTTGTTTCTTACATCGAGCATTGCTCATGTGGGATTATAGTACGTGATAAGTGAATCCTTGAATGCTATCATAATCACAAGAGTCAAATGGTGGTAGCGGATAGAAGAAGACTCAGTGAGGTATCAACGTGCATGAAATCATTCTGAGAAGAGTTATGAAAAATTGTTAACAAACCCAAAGGGGGAGATTGTTGGGCAAAAATCCCTCAAGTTAACATTGCAGTATTTTTGGGTTGATTGTGTTTGTTGAAAAAGTAGGTTTCCATGGATAATTGTTGAGTTCTAGAGAATTTGTTGACAATCCAAGTTGACAAAGAATGATGACAAAGGAATGAAAGATCTGGAGGCGGTACAAAAGAGCAGTACAAAAGATCATATTTTTATATGGCAAAGGCATGAGTTTCGCGAAGATGGGATGCATGGATTGGATTTTGCAAAGGCCGGAAAAATGGAGGCGGTGATGCTTTGCGATTACGTCAAAGCTTTGCAAACCACAGAGTTAAAGAACATCACAGCGGTGAAGGGCTTTGTGAGGGAGCTTCGCGGCAAAGGCGAGAAGGAATGTTGACGGTAATGCTCCACGATTATGACAAGTTCCGCGATCTGAAAATTGCCGAGGTGCTTCGTTATTTAGACAGAATTTCGGAATAAACTTTGGAGCTTCACGATTTGAGATGACATGGCGTTGACTTCACGTGGAAAGTTCGAGGGTCGGTTGAATCTTCTATAAATATGGGTCAACCCCCTCGAGAGAAGTAGAGATAATTTTCAGAGAAAATCATTTGCTCTCGGTTCGTGAAGGTAGTTCGCGTAGCCTGTGTGCTTTGCGAAAGAAGAGCTTCGCTGTGGCAATTGTAGCTCCGTGAATTTTGCGAGCTCCGTGTAGGATTAGTGAGCTTCATGAGGGATGTTTCTCTGCAACGACTTGAGCTTTGCGCAAGTGCTTCGTGCTAGTGCTTCGCGAGAGTGCTTCACGAAAAGGTAGGAGCTTCGCAAAGGCTTGTTTGAGCCTCGCGAAATTTGGAGCCAAGCGAAGTAGGGTGCTTTGCGAAGGTGTTTCCAAAGTGAATTGCCCAGTGCTTAAGAGGCAATGTGGTATTCATCAGTGGATGAATGTTGCACTATAACAGAGCATCCATCAACAGTCAAGGATGCATGTATTCATGCAAATGAAGAGACCTATAGGTCTATAAACTGTGAGTGGATTCCCTTCCAGAGAAGTGAGCTTAGGAAGAGGAAGAAGGTGATCCTCTCCACCGGCAGTGAGCTAGAGAGAGAGAAATAGGGAGCAACCCTTGGAAAAGTAGTGAGATGACCCTAATCCTTGCAAAGGCAGTGAGCCTGGGACAGAGTGACTGTACCGGGAAATTTTAATCCATAGCTAGTGAAGTATATTGGAATTTGGTACGACCGGAAACCTATCGGCATATGCTCCTTGGAAGTATCCCTTAGAGGTGAACCGAGTAAAATTGTTGTGTCATGTGCTTTCATTACTTTCTATTTATATTGTGCAACAATAAAGAGAGAGAAGGGTGTTTTTCTTAATAGCGAAACCAGATCATAACCAGAATTAATTTTAAATTAGTCACACCCTGATTCACCCCCCCCCTCTTAAGGTATACAGCCTTGTGGACCTAACATTATGTATCTAATTAATCAAAGAATCCATGGCTTTCAATATTTTGGGATTGTATTATGTGTGTATTCATGTAATAAATCATGAGTTAAGTTGTATTACAGATATGGATTGTCATAGAATTTCACATAGGAAATTAGATTTTTTCTTCTCAAATGTATCATCATATACCATTATTAGTCTGTTCATAATGGTCACAAAAATCTTTTTTTCCTATTTCCATTGAATTTTTGCAACTCATTTTGGAACTATGTCCATTTACCAATGTTTTTGTGGGATCTATATTTACCTCACTCTAGTACAACCTCATCAACACATAAAAGATCTTGGGTATATCAGGATGCCTCATAGAATATAAGGTTATAGACATCTGTCACTAAAATTAAGTTTTTACATGTATTTTATGCGTTTCTAGAAGAAGTTGATGTCCAATATCTGACTTTTAGAGGTACTATTTCTATTTATTATATGTTAGTGACTTCTATTTTTTGATATAAGTTCCTCTCAGTCCTTTTTATCGACTCATATGGTGGATCTTCTAAATATTCAAACATAACTAATTATATTCTTTATGTAATTGGAAATGCCTCTAGGAAAGAATAGGTATTAAGGTTTTTATTGTCCCTCATGCTCTATATTTATGTACGACATAGATCTAGTTTGGTATTTTTTAGTTCTTGACTTGTACCTCTTTGATGTGATTATCAGAGATGAAAAGTTGTTCGATCATAAGGATCAGATTTATTGTTATCATCGATAGGTGTTATTTACCATTTATGATGACACCTACTATGTGTTTTAATGATAATGGGATCCAAGTTCCATTTGAGAGAGGTCATCTATTTTAGAGCTTAGAAATATGTTTTTTTGTTTTCAAATATGTTAGAACAAGAATATAACAGTGGTAACCATCCTTCGATAGCTCCCATTATTTTTTCTAAGAAGTCCAATGGAACTCTTCGATTATGCATCGATTATTAGAAGCTCAATCAATTAACAGTTAAGAAAATTTATTCTTTGCCTCACAGTGATGATTTTTTCAAAAATTTTAAAGTGAAAAATTGGTTTTATAAAGTTGATCTTCATGTTGGTTATCAACAACTTAGAATCATGAAGTTACACACTCTTAAGACCGCCATAAAAAGTAGGTATGGCCATACAAATTACATATTAATCCTATTTGACATTTCTAATTCTCTTACTACTGTTATGCAGTTGATGATCCGAATATTCCATTAGTATCTTGACAATTTTTTGTAGTGTTCATGGATGTAATCTTGGTGTACTTTATGACTGAATAAGATCACATGTGTTACTTAATGTAAGATTTGAGAAATTTGATTGATCATTATCTTTTTTTTCTAAATTATCTATGTTCCAATTCTATATAATGGATGTTAATTTCTAAAGACATTTAATTTCAGAACATAGATCTCAATTGACCAGAAAAGAAGGTAAAAAATGTCATGTCAAGGGAATAACCGGAAAATGTCTTCAAGATTAGTCGCTTCCAAGGTTTGGTAGGAGACTATCAGTTATTATAAATAATTTATTGAAGCACACATCACCTTTGAGCACTCTCACCAAGAAGGGCTGAAGTTTTTGTGGGATTCGAAATTTTAATAATATTTCAATGAGTTAAAGTGGGGTTTGACCTCAACACTGATTCTAACATTACTAGTCGATCTTTAGGGATATGCCGATTATTATGATGCTTCAATTTTTAGTTTAGAATATATATTTATAAAGTTAGAACATTTAGTGTCTTTTGGATGACATTATCTTCTAACACACAAGAGATTTTATCCCACTCGTGACTTGGAACTTACAACAGTTGTGAATTCCTTGAAAATTTAGCATCACTATATTTTTCATGAAAATGTTATTACATAATCGGACCATAATATATTAGGTTATATATTTTATCAAAAATATTTGAACCACCTGTAGAGGTGATGGGTGGAATACTTGTATTCTTTCAACTTTGACTTTTCCTATACACCATAAAAATGCAACATATTTATTGACACTCTTAAAATGAAGTTACCATCACGAGATACAAATGAGTAAATATATGAAAAAATCATAATGGTAATTTTTTCTTATATGTACTTGGGGATTAGGGAGGAGGAGTATGGTAATGTTTTGGATAGTGTTTGGGTGACATACTATGTCCTTGAAATGAATTTTTATGGTCAACAAAAATATGAAGTGTTTTAGAATATCAAGGATTATTTATATGGTGAAGAGACCATCAGTGAGTGGTATCTCAACATAGAGGGCATTTTTTGCTTCAGGAACTGAATTTTTTTCCCTTGATCTATATGAAGGGATATTTTGGTATATTTTTTTAAATATTTTTGGGTTACCTACTGTGGAACCAAAAATATGTTTTTTGTTATGATGCATCAATTTTGGTGTCCTCGTATTAAATTAGATAAAACTTACTTCATGTGTCAATGATATACATTCCAATAGAGAAAGGTTGAGCACCAAAATACATTTGGTTTTCATTATCATCTCCTAGTTCAAATATAGATGTGGAATAAAATTTCAATGTATTTCATTATTAGTTTACCTTGAACTCTATGAGGTAAGAATTCTATTTGGGTGGTGATCGATCAATTGAAAAAGTCAAACCATTTCATAAAAATCCATGACACCACTAAGGTGGAGGACCCGATAATGTTTTATATCCAATAAATTATAAGGATAAATGGGAATCTAATGGCCATTGTCTATGATAGGGACCCTCATTTTTTCTCACAGTTCTGGAAGGTCATCCAGGAGGCTATGAGCACTTGGGTTAGGTTGAGCACAACAAATTAATCTCATATGGATGGTAAATCAAAAAGGGTTAACCTGAATCTAGACAATATACTTTGTGATTAAGTCGTAGACATTTTATGTGCAAGGGATAGTCATTTAGGGATGGATGAATCTTATTATTACATGATTTTCTAGTTAACCATCAAAATAGATCATTTCAATGTTTTGTATGGTCATCCATGCAAATCTATTATTTATTGGTTTGAGGTTATAAAATATTATTTAGTTGGTTTGAGTTTGGTTCATGAGACAATAATTAATATCTAGTTTGTTTTTTGGTATTTGGTGATGTATTAGAATTTGCACTAGTTTAATGTGGATCAACATCATCTCTCTTTTGGAGTTTTTTCAAGGTGATAAAGTGTTTTTGAAATCATCTCCCCAATAATGTCACCCATGACTTGGAAGGAATGAGAATCCCAATTACTAGTTTGTGGGACTATTTGAGATACTGGAAAAACATATAATGGTTTTATATAACTTGTATTTACCATAAAAGATGTCTTCGATCCATGATGTCTTCAATATGTATCAACATAAAAAGTATTATCTGGATCTGTCTCATGTTCTAAACTAGGAAGACCTAAAAATAAAACCTGGCATGACTATGATTTAATGAACACTTCAGGTTTTTTTTTCTAATGTGAAGGTCATACATGGGAAGTCTATACCATTGGTTTGAGTGTTATGGTAGCATGGTTTGGACTCTCATGAGACTTGGGAGTCGGAGTCTTTCATGAGAGAGCAATGGCCTCAAATATTTGGAGACCAGCGTTCTTCTAATTAGATTTCCAGGGGTAGATACCAATATAGTGGGGAAAATGTAATATCCCTATATTTGTTTCAGGTAGTACTTCCATATTATTTTTATTTCTTTACTTACTTGGTATTTTATCGGTTTTCCCTCGTGTTATTAGTTGGTTTTGGATATAAATAATGGTTGGGGTGTGGTTTGGAATTTAGTTTATGTTGCAAAGAAGTCTCTTGGGTGGTCACATTAAATGTAAACATTGACCTATATTTCGAAGGGATACAATTAATTAATTGGATAGCTGGTGAGGGACACCAACCAGTAAGAGGGTTGATGTGATTAGGTGTTTTCCATATGATGTCCACTAACCATCCAACAAGGGTTACTGACTAGCCAATGACAAGTGGATATATTGGAGTTCCAATTGGAACTCCATTGGACAACTTAGGTAAGTCTAGTTGACAACCGGTGGGGTTTTCAGAGGTGCATACAATTTTCTTAAAATCATCATCTTACCAGTGGTATCCAGTTGATAGTTGGTGGTGCCTATCTATCTCATTATGTGTTGGGAAGTTTCATATTATCTCCACCCAATACACTTTTATTTCTCAATCCACCTTCTTTGATCATAATTCGAGTCATTTGAATATGAAGGCTCTCTTGAGGAATCATTGGCTCTTCTAACCAAATAACTTTGTGTATTAATGAACGGATCCATTTTCTGGTCCTCTCTTGGTATGTTGATCCCAATTTTGATCTTTGATATCCTTATTATTCTTCTAAATAATCTTTTTTATATCTTTGGATCAGATTTTTTAGTGCTGTGAATTGTCGGATTTGGGTTCCTATTGTATTCTTTTTAGATCTGTTGTGAAATTGAGGGGTGTTGGTCAGATCTTCATTTATCATGGTGCATAACTCAGATATTGTTGTGACAAGAATTAGTTCTTGGTTTTCTTTATTCTATAAAATTTCAATTTTGAGATTTTAGGATCGGGAAGTCTTGATCTAAGTCCACATATCAATTACTTAGGCCCTAAAATCATATTATCTTTTGGTTACTCATTGGAATTTTTATCTTGAGTTTTTTTAATGTAGGTGGTTTCATTATTTTTAATTGTTTTATGAATGATGTTTTCTTACTATTTGAATTGGGTTCTAAAATGGTTAGAATGAATTATTTATAGATTTATGTTGAAAATGGGTTTGAAATAGTTTTAAAAAATAACTTGTGAAATATGTTGATTTTGGTAATGTTTATGAAAATAGATTTATCCATTGTGATTGTTAAAAAAATGGTTTCAAATCACATTTTGTGTGGTTTTAAAGATGAAATTACCTTGAATGGATATCACTAGTAAACCTAAATGTGATTAGTGATAAGATAGGGATCCATCTTTATGGATCAATTCTTCCCCCCTATACTTTTTATACTAGGGTAATGTGTGCACCATGTTGCCTATGTTGTGACATGACTCCACTCTTGGGAGTGAACTATTACCCCATATACATGTTTTTCTAGGGTAATGTACACACTAGTGGACCTACATATCACAATAATGTAAGGAGGATTATCAATAACTAGGAACTGACAATTCAATGAGAGTTTTTATATAGGGATTATCTTTGAAATGTTTATTTGGTTTGTTTATAGAAGTACATTGAAAACTATTGTAACGCCCCAGGTAAATAAAAAATATGACATTTTCATATTTATCCATATTTTTGAATAAAAAAATAATACGACTTTAAAGGGGACGCTATTCTCGATGGTGTACCCAACACTCAACAACGAGTTTCTTTGGAATCTTACGTTGCACTCTAATAATAAAATAATAATATTTTAAATGGTAGTTAACATGTAAACGTTGTATTGGCGGGAATGGATAGTAATAACTAAAATATGATTATATATGTTTTTAAATGTTTTTAAATTTATCCAATAAAAGATAAAGGCTTAAAATACAGAAAGAATTCAATTTTAGGCGTATATGCCCTAGTTTTCACTAAAGGTTAACTTATCGCCTTTTGATGGCGAACCGTCATTAAATATAGTTTTGTTCACTATTATACATTCAATTGGACAAAATAAAACTCTTCTTAAGTATCGGGACATCAAAATTTACTTTGTGTAAATTTTTGGTATCTTTCCGATAAAGTTCAGTTTTTTAATGAATAGTGTAAAATGTTGTATTTTAATTCAAAACCTCTTTTTAATCTAATTTATTTATATGATTAGATTATATTTTGAATTTTTTTAAAGTGGAATTAGAATATATTTTTACCATTAAATCCAATAGTGGTTGTTGGAATTAATTTCACTTTGAAATCAGACTTAAACTAGTGTCAATCTTTTGATACTTATTGTTTTATAAACACACGTTATTTCCTCTGAAAGAGTGAATTAATTATTAAATTAATTAATGTGACTTATATTTTTATGAATTTTTTAAAATAGACTTCATTTTTGAATTCGGAATATCAAATATAGCTTAGGGTTAATTTTTGGGATTTTTCTGAAAAACCTCAATTTTTGATGAATAGTGAAACCACTAAGTGGTACTTATAAAAACCGATTTTTCCGTTTAAATGAAAATTTTCCATCTTTGTGTTTTTAATTTAAAAAATACGACATACATGATTGTCATTAAGAAGTAGAATGTGGTTCAATGGGATAAAAATTATTTTTTGGTGAGTAGTAACTTATTAAGTTTTTAATCGCGATTAGAGGCAATTAGTGTAGTTTTTGGTAAGAATAATGTTTTAATAAAATGAAATGAATTATACACATGTCCTACCCTCATTGGATGTGTCATGGCCGACCAAGAAAATCCATGGGTCATCTTGGGGACCCCATGGAGCCACATTTGTTGGAAAATGACATAAATATCTTTTTATTTAATGTTAAAGTAAAAATGAAACAAACATGAGATATTTTACTAAAACAATTTTTACATGGGGTTATACATGTTATAATTTTGACTATAAATATTAATTGTAAATATAAAAAGATTTCCTAAATCATAGTAGTTTTTTTATAATTTTTTGACATTAAATAAATTAAATTATTTATGACATCATGATGTTGCAGTGATGACCTCATTATTTAACGATTTAAATAACATGGAATGATAATGTAATATCTAAGACCTACACTTGTACAAAACCTATTGGATGAGTGGATTTAGAACCCTTATCACCTTATCCTAGAAATAAATCAATGTGGGACCTTTAAAATCATAAACTCTTTTGAAAATAAAGTAACATTTTGTAACATTACAAGAGTGCCCCTCCTCTCCTCTTATAAAAGGCCCCCACCTCTACCTCCTTACCCAAAGCCTTTATCTAGGCCAAACCCTGCCCATTTTGTCTCTACATTTCCCTCTCTTACTCCTTGAAGCCTCACTTTGGGCAGAAGTCTTCCCAAGGAAGCCTTTGAGCTCAAACCAATGGGAGTTACCCGATTTTAAGGTAATGTCTTCACTTGTGTCCTTTTGTTTTATTTTTCTTCTCAAACCCCCTAAACTCTTTTTATTAATTTGTTTTGTAAAAAATCCAGTATATTAGATATACTACGATATTTTTATAATATGGATTAAAGCTACACTTACACACACCTACATCTAATGGTTAAAGAACATATTGTTTCTATGGATGGTGAATTTCTGCCTCCCGAAACGACGATTGTTCCACATTCTTCTAACACCTTCAAAGGTGGCCATTAAGATGACACTATATTTATATATGATATCTAATATGTTTATGTTTTACTTAGGCTTCTTTATTTTTCATTTATGGCGTACCTTTATGGTTTTCATTATGGTTAAACGCGATATCTTCATTTAAGGAAGTGCGGACTACCGCCCCCTCAAAGTGATTTGATTCGTTAATACCAAATGTGGTACGTATAAAGGATATATTTAATGATATTATATATGATACCATAATGGAATTAAAATAATATTATGTATCATTATTTTTTAATACCATTAAATATGAAATAGAAATGGAAGTAGCGTTCATGCGTACGTACGACTTACCGTCTCCATGAACGGTACATTTCATTTATTATCTCAAAATGTTATGTAATATTATAAGTACATATATATAATGGATAGATATGTAATATATTACATATAAATTATGGATATCATTCTGGAATTATAACATATATATATATCTCCCATTTTGTTTTAATTAAATTAATATGACAAAAAAATGAAAGTAGCGTTCATGCGTACGTACGACCTACCGTCTCCATGAACGGTGCTTTTCGTTTTTTATCTCCAAATGACATGGAATAGTATAAAATGAATATTTAATAGATATATATGATATTTTAATACAATTATGGAAATTATTTACTTATAACTACATGGGCAATCTTTTTTCATACAAGTTCATTTTGGACTCATGTACCAAACATCGACAAAAACGTCTGATATGAACTAAAATTATTAAACAATTATTATAACATTATAATTTGTGATATGAACTGAATAATAATCTCTAAAGGAGGTACATAGGCAATTATTAATTGACCAATATTTATTATTCATGAATATAATGAAATAAACAAGACAAGTTGGACTTCAGGTAAGGGATCCTACTCCTCTCTTTCTTTTTAAGTACACTCTTTTATGTCATTCCTTTTAATGCTAATATTTCTTATTATTGGGATGTTATTTTATATTAATCATACTGTAATTTTTATGTTCATGTGATGAGAGACCCTATTCTATCACATCAATCCATTTTGGATGTTTTAAGTGGCGCTGTTAGGCTGCTGAGTTTTCGTAAGGGATTTTTCATCTCACTTTTATTCTCGTGAGATTTATGCTACATATGCCACAATTTCAGTTGGGTGGTGTATGTACTGCCCATTATTCTAATATTTTTGTAATATAATTTCTTTTATGAGTATTTACATAAATGATGTATTGTTCTTCTTTCATGGGGGTATGTTTTGAAAGATACCCAAGTCGGTAAGGGACCCTTTCACCCTTCTCTTTTTAAAAGACTTCTTTTGTAGGGACGTTTAATTTACATATTGTTATGTTGGGATATGTTCTCATATATCTTTATTGATGTAAATTTTATGTCCAAGTGATGAGATACACTTTTTATCTCTCATCAACTCATTTTTTTGTGACGTCGTTAGGCTGTCAAAGGAACATCTTAACCCAATTTCGATTTATTTGGGTTCAAAATGTAGTTATTGAATGTGCCATCCTTTGAATATGTGTGAATGAACTTTGATTGTTTTACAATTAATATCCCCTTATATTGGGTGTATTTATATTTGTCACACATAATTTTGAGATTGAATTATCCTTAATTTAAGGATACCTTTTTTATAAGGGAATTCATCACATTTGACATTTCTATTGAGACTTCATTGTGGTTATGCACCAATTAACTCTTATATGGTGTATATATTGTCCTTTGGAATCTTATATCATGAATCCATTTATTCTAATGATATTACAAAGTTTTGACTAAATTTTATTCCTCAATTATTGTATTCAAGTGTCTCTAATTTTGGTGGAACCCCTTTAACCAAAATACCGCTTTAAATGTTTTAATTATTTGTTCTTATTAATATCCATGTTTTAAAAATGGTTTTAAGGATTTATATATATAGATATTAATGGGTTAACATTTTAAAAGCTTCAAGGTAGTATGGGACACTTTGATTCAAAATTCACTTTATTAAATGTTTTAAATGATTTTGGAAGTGGTTTCTTTTTGAGTGGATTCATTATTTCAATATACTAAAATGTTATATTGTGATTGAAATGTGGATATGTTATGTTTACTTTATGCATGTTTTATGCGATACATTTATGTTATGGTTCAGGGGAATTGTTATGAAAACGGGTGGTTCCGTGATAAACTAAGGGCGGGTGAGCCCGATATAGCTCTCCAATGCATTAGGTAACACGAAGGAGTGAAACATTAAGGTTTCTCCAAAGAGATTTAGGGAATATACTGTGATGGGTATTTGAAAAGTAACCAAGAGGGTTACTCCCTACGTAATAATGTTATGAATATCTCAAGTTACCATTATGTATTATGATTTCTATGATTTATTCATGATTTGATGAGGTATGCTAAAGTGCCTATGTTTTATTGGTAAAGTATTATTTCATTCTTATGTATATATGAACTCATGTTTCCTTTCCATATTTTTATAACCCTTACTGAGGTTTTTATGCTCATCCCAAGTTTTTGAAATGTTTTTCACAGGTCAAGGGAAAGGTACATGATGTGATGATAGTGTCAAGGATGTGTCAAGAATGAATCCATGTTTTATTTTAAATATGTTTCCATTGATGGGAATAATGAATACTGTCTTTTATGTAACCACTTTGTTTAAATGTGGAATGTGATGCAAGTTTCATGATCTAATTGTCTATAACTCTAAACCTAAAAGATCCTCAATGTGTAATCTTGTAATAACTCAAGATTAAGTAAGGTTTATGGCTGGGGCCTTATAGTTGGTATCAAAGGTCGGTTTAGATAACATTAGAGGTTAGGGTATTCTTTCAGCATAAGTGGCATTACCATAATGGTTTGGATTTTAGAAAGAGTCCTAGTTTTAGATAAAGTGAATGAGTAAGTGTATCTTAGTGTTTACCTTCCTCATTAGTACATGATGGTTGTGTTGATATACTCACACTAACATTTCTGTTTTTAGTGAATGGATGGATCTAGCAGGCACCAAAGAGACAACAGGTTTGAAGGAAACTGTGGTGGTTCTATGATTAACATACTAGATAAAATGGGGGATTCAATGAGGAAACTCGTGGTTGTTCTAAACCAACTATCAAGGAGTCATGATCAACCATTTGAACATTGGTATGATCTTTAATGCATCATGTACGAGATGACCAATCGATGTGGAAGTTCAGGTAATAATTATAAAGGTAACCATTAGAGTTTATATGATCCTTACTTTTGAGGTAATTATGGGTTACTATATGTTATGATGGAAGTGAAAGGAATGAGATAAAATTGAGGTTAAATTACGATATGTTTATTTTTGATGATTTTATCTCTTTTTGGGGAATGATTTGAGAATTATATAGTTTTGAAAAAAGGACAACATGCAGACCGTGTGACTACCCGTCGCGTCGGACAAAGCTGCGAGAATCGAACCCACAACCAAAGTGCGACTGGTATTTATCGCCTACCACTGGACTACGTGAAGTCCCTAGTTAGTTTGACTGAGTCTTTTTAGTTATATGATTTTATGAATTAAGAGTAAGTTGATTTTGGGTTATTTATGAAAATGATTAACCTGTCATGGAGGATATGTGATTAGGTTAATTACTTTTCAATATGAGACTTTAGGAGCAACTGATGTTATTTGGAGAAAAATGTTAAGATTTAACTTCGAATACTACTTGACTAAATCCTTCAAATTTTGGGTTTCAATCTTATATTGGTTTAATTTGAAGAATTTTATGGACAAATTTTTTATCGGATGGTCCTCGTTGAACTTTGGGTTTTGTGGGAAAAATTTTGGAGATTAAGCATAGATTTTCTTTTTAAAGGGTTATCATTTTCTGGATTATCTGACCTTGTAATAACCTTTTTCGTTTTGGTTTTGGTTACTGTCTAATGATATGGGATGTATATAGTTCTCTTTAGTGGATTAGGTGATTCTCTAGAAGTTGATTATAGTACTCTTAATGCGAACAAGACTCCCTAAATACTCATCTTTTGGAAATAAATATGAGTTTGATTAAGGAATCTAGTAAAAGTTGAAATTCAACATGATAATTGATTATGTTTCCTTATGAATAAATTCCTCAATAAAAAGTAACTTAAAACAAAAATGTTTTCTATCAACTTTTCCTACTGGGGAATCAAATACCGTTTTACCCATCACAGTTTTGTGATTTTCTTATGGTTAACTTTCTCCTAGACATGTTTATTATCACTCTCCCTCAAGAACATGACCCTTTGCTTTTTATTCTATGTCCATGTTTTTATACATGGAATCCTAGTATGGGTTAACTCGGGTGACCTCTGTACTTATCTTCCTTTATTTTAATGTGATTTTTTTACCGACTCTTGTTCCGATTTTGGACATTCAAGGATGTTTCCAAGCTCAATTTTAAAAATTGCGAGGACGCAATTCCCAAAAGGGGGGAAGGATGTAACACCTTAGGTAAATAAAGAATATGACATTTTCATATTTATCCATATTTTTTAATAAAATATTAATATGTCTTTAAAGGGGACGCTATGCTCGATGGCGTACCCAACACGCAACAACGAGTTTCTTGAGAATCTTACGTTGCACTCTAATAATAAAATAATATTATTTTAAATGGTAGTTAACATGTAGCTGTTGTATTGGCCGGAATGGATAGTAATAACTGAAATATGATTATATATGTTTTTAAATGTTTTTACATTTATCCAATAAAAGATAACGGCTTAAAATAAGGAAAGAATTCAATTTTAGGCGTATATGCCCTAGTTTTCACTAAAGGTTCACTTATCGCCTTTTGATGGAGAACCGTCATTAAATATAGTTTTGTTCAATATTATACATTCTATTGGACCAAATAAAACTCTTCTTAAGAATTGGGACATCAAAATTTACTTTGTGTAAATTTTTGGTATCATTCCGATAAAGTTCATTTTTTTAATGAATAGTGTAAAATGTTGTATTTTAATTCAAAACCTCTTTTTAATCTAATTTATTTATATGATTAGATTATATTTTGAATTGGCTTTAAAGTGAAGTTATAATATATTTTTACCATTAAATCCAATAGTGGTTGTTGGAATTAATTTCACTTTGAAATCAGACTTAAACTAGTGTCAATCTTTTGATACTTATTGTTTCATAAAAACACGCTATTTTCTCTGACAGTGGGAATTAATTATTAAATTAATTAATGTGACTTACATGTTATGAATTTTGTAAAATAGACTTCATTTTTTGAATTCAGAATATCAAATATAGCTTAGGGTGAATTTTTGAGATTTTTCTGAACAACTTCAATTTTTGATGAATAGTGAAACCACTAAGTGGTACTTATAAAAACTAATTTTTCCGTTTAAATGAAAATTTTCCATCTTTGTGTTTTGAATTTCAAAAATCCGACATACATGTTTGTCATAAAGAAGTTAAATGTGGTTCAATGGGATAAAAATAATTTTTTGGTGATTAGTAACTTATTCAGTTTTTAATCGCGATTAGAGGTAATTAGTGTAGTTTATGGTAAGAATAATGTTTTAATAAAATGAAATGACCTATACACATGTCCTACACTTATTTTATGTGTCATGTCCGACCAAGTAAATCCATGGGACTACTTGGGGACCCCATGGAGCCACTTTTGTTGGAAAATGACATAAATATCATTTTATTTAATGTTAAAGTAAAAATGACACAAACATGAGATATTTTACTAAAACAATTTTTACATGAGGTTATACAAGTCATATTTTTTACTATAAATAGTCATTGAAAAGATAAAAATATTTACTAAATCATAGTAGTTTTTTTATAATTTTTAGACATTATATAAATTAAATTATTTATGACATCATGATGATTGAGTGATGACCTCATTATTTAACGATTTAAATAAAATGGAATGATAATGTAATATCTAAGACCTAAACATGTCCAAAACCTATTGGATGAGTTGATTTAGAACCCTTATCACCTTATCCTAGAAATAAATCAATGTGGGACATTTAAAATCAGAATCTATTTTTAAAATAAAGTATCATTTTGTAACTTTACAAGAGTGCCCCTCCTCTCCTCGTATAAAAGGTCCCCACCTCTACCTCCTTACCCAAACTCCCAAAGAATTTAGCTCGGCCAACCCCTACCCATTTTGTCTCTCCACTTCCCTACCTTACTCTTTGAAGCCTAACTTTGGGCAGAAGGCTTCCCATGGAAGCCTTTGATCTCAAAACAAAGGGAGTTACCCGATTTTAAGGTAATGTCTTCACTTGTGTCCTTTTGTTTTATTTTTCTTCTACATCCCCATAAACTATTTTTATTCATTTGTTTTGTAAAAAATACAATATATTAAATATACTAAGATGTTGTTATAAGAAGTATTCCAGCTACACTTACACACACCAACATCTAATGGTTAAAGAACATACTGTTTCCGTGGATGGTGAATTTCTGCCTCCCGAAACGATGATTGTTCCACATTCTTCTAACACCTTAAAAGGTGGCCATTAAGATGAAAATATATTTATATATGATATCTAATATGTTTATTTTTTTACTTAAGCTTCTATATTTTTCATTTATGGCGTACCTTTACAGTTTCCATTATGGGTAAATGCGATATCTTCATTTAAGGAAGTGCGGACTACCGCCCCCTCAAAGTGATTTGATTCGTTAATACCATATGTGGTACGTATAAAGGATATATTTAATGATATTATATATTATACCATAATGGAATTAAAATAATATTATGTATCGTTATTTTTTAATACCATTAAATATGAAATAGAAATGGAAGTAGCGTTCATGCGTACGTACGGCTTACCGTCTCCATGAACAGTACATTTCATTTCTTATCTCAAAATGTTATGTAATATTATAATTACATATATATAATGGATATATATGTAATATATTACATCTAAATTATGTATATCATTCTGGAATTATAAAATATATATATCTCTTTCATTTTGTTTTAATTCCATTAATATGACAAAAAAATGAAAATAGTGTTCATGCGTACGTACGGCCTACCGTCTCCATAAATGGTGCTTTTCGTTTTTTATCTCCAAATGATATGTAATAGTATAAAATGAATATTTAATGGATATATATGATATTTTAATACTATTATGGACATTATTTACTTATAACTACATGGGAAATCTTTTTTCAAACAAGTTCATTTTTGACTCATGTACCAAACATCGACAAAAACGTCTGATATGAACTAACATTATTAAACAATTATTATAACATTATAATACGTGATATGAACTGAATAATAATCTCTAAAGGAGTTACTTAGGCAATTATTAATTGACCAAAGTTTATTATTCAGGAATATAAAGAAATAAACAAGACAAGTTGGACTTCACGTAAGGGATCCTACTCCTCTCTTTCTTTTTAAGTACACTCTTTTATGTCATTCCTTTTAAAGATCATCTTTCTTGTTATTGGGATGTTATTTTATATTAATCTTACTGTAATTTTTATAATCATGTGATGAGAGACCCTATTATCTCCCGTCAATCCATTTTGGATGTTTTAAGTGGCGCCGTTAGGCTGCAGAGTTTTCGTAAGGGATTTTTCATCTCACTTTTATTCCCGTGAGATTTTTGCTACATTTGCCACAATTTCCTTTGAGTGGTGCATGTACTGCCCATTATTCTACTATTTTTGTAATATACTTTTTTTATGAGTATTTACATCAATGATGTATTGTCCTTCTTTCATGGGGTGTATGTTTTGAAAGATACCCATGTCGGTAAGGGAACCTTTCACCCTTCTCTTTTTAAAAGACTTCTTTTGTTGGGTCTTTTAATTTACATATTGTTATGTTGGGATATGATATCATATATCCTTATTGATGTAAATTTTATGTCCAAGTTATGAGATACACTTTTTATCTCTCATCAACTCATTTTGACGTGACGTCGTTAGGCTGTCAAGGGAACTTCTTAACCCAATTTCGATTTCTTTGGGTTCAACATGTAGTTATTGAATATGTCATCCTTTGAATATGTGTGAATGACCTTTGATTGTTTTACACTTAATATCCATTTATATTGGGTGTATTTATATTTGTCACACATAATTTTGAGATAGAATTATCCTTAATTTAAGGATACCTTCTTTATAAGGGAATTCATCACATTTGACATTTCTATTGAGACTTCATTGTTGTTATGCACCAATTAACTCTTATATGGTGTATATATTTTCCTTTGAAATATTATATCATGAATCCATTTATTCCCATGATATATAAAGTTTTGACTAAATGTTATTCTTCAATTATTGTATTCAAGTGTCTCTAATTTTGGTAGAACCCCTTTAACCAAAATATCGCTTTAAATGTTTTAATTATATGATCTTATTAATATCCATGTTATCAAAATGTTTTTAAGGAATTATTTATATGTATATTAATGGGTTATAATTTTAAAAGCTTCAAGGTGGTATGAGACACTTGGATTCAAAATTCTCTTTATTAAATGTTTTAAATGGTTTTAGAAATGGTTTCTTTTTGAATGGATTCATTATTTCAATATACTAAAATGGTATATTGTGATTGAAATGTGGAAATGTTATGTTTACTTTATGCATGTTTTATGTGATACGTTTATGTTATGGTTCTTGCGCATTGTTATGAAAACGGGTGGTTCCGTGATAAACTAAGGGCCGGTGAGCCTGATATAGTTCTCCAATGCATTGGGTAACGCGAAGGAGTGAAACGTTAAGGTTTATGCGAAGAGATTTAGGGAATATACTGTGATGGGTATTCCAAAAGTAACCAAGAGGGTTACTCCCTACGTAAGAATGTTATGAATGACTCAAGTTACCTTTATATCTTATTATTTCTATGATTTATTCATGATTTGATGAGGTATGTTAAAGTGCCTATGTTTTATGGGTAATGTATGATTTCATTCTTATGTATATATGAACCCATGTTTCATTTCCATATTTTTATAACCCTTACTGAGCTTTTTATGCTCATCCCATGTTTTTGAAATGTTTTTCACAGGTCAAGGGAAAGGTACATGATGTGATGATAGTGTCAAGGATGTGTCAAGAAAGAATCCATGTTTTATTTTAAATATGTTTCTGTTGGTGGGAAGAATGAATACTGGCTTTTATGTAACCACTTTGTTTAAATGTGGAATGTAATGCATGTTTCATGATCTAATTCTCTAAAACTCTAAACCTAAAAATATCCTCAATGTGTAATATTGAAATAACTCATGATTATGTAAGGTTTAAGGATGGGGCCTTATAACTGTCTTATTTGGAAATTTTTTACATGTTTATAAAATGGGTGAAATATATTTACTATACAGTAAACTATATCTAATTCCATTTCTTTATTTAGTTAATCATAATTGGTTTATTTGATAAATTATGCCTATGAAACACTTGCTGGGATCCTACTGGGCTCTTTTTCTAACACACTATATAAACCATTAGATGTGTGTAGACAATGTTTTATCTGATGAATCTAAGAGAAATGCGTTGCAGGGTTCTGGAGGGTTTGATCATTAGTTGGTTATTAGAGTCTGGAGGTGATGGTTTGTTACCTAGAGTTTGGACAAAGAGTTTTCTGAGTACTTTGGTTATTTTATGTATACTATGTAACGTCCTGACCCATGATCCACTATATCAGTTAACCGAGTTAGTTCTTAACATGGACTCAAGCATGCCTCCCTATACCAGAGGCTATCAACTAGTAGTGGGGGTCTAATGGTGGTATATTAGAGATACTTTACCTTTTGAATTAGTAATAATACCATAGATTCAATAATAAATAAGGATTAGAATAAGTAGAGAAATACACATGATAACTGATAATCAATAAATAATTTATAAAAAACCATGCACAACAAGAAAATTAGCTTATTTACATGGTTTGAAACTGTAGCCGAAGCCTATGACCACAATTTTCTAAATTGTGGCCTCTATAGCTATTTCAATAGGGTTTTACCTACTTCCAAAATTTAAACTGTGAAAATAGGTAGACATATCCACTATTTACATCATGGAAACAGGTTACTATATCCATAGTTTAAACCATAGTAATATGTGGATATAGCCATGTTTTACATCATAGAAATAAGTGACTATAGTCATGGTTTAAACTAGGGAAATGGGTTTCTATAAACATGGTCTAAAATGTGGAAATAGGTGACTATGGCCTTGGATTAAAAACATGAACATATGTGGCTATTTTTATTGTTTGAAACCATAAAAATAACCTTAAAAAATAAATGCTTTAGGTGATGTTTGATCCAATTACCGTTTCTATATTCTTCCCAAGTCATTACCACTACGATGATCACAACTATATATATATATAAATATATAAATAATTATATATAATTATAATTAGTAATCATTTAAAAAAATAAAAAAACCCAAGTTTCAATGATCAATCTGTGGCAATAGTGGGCATTAGCCATGGTTACAAATGGTGGAAATAGACTACTATAACCAGGGATTAAACCATGGAAATAGGTGTCTATGACCATGGTTTCTATCATGGAAATAGGTAACTATGGCCACAATTTGAACCATGTTAATATTCAGCTATGGATACATTTTAAACCATAGGAATATGTGTGTATGGAAATAGTTTACTAAACCATCGTAGTATCCCTTTCCTTCAGATTTTCTACCTTTTTTATTTTCCCATGAAACCAATCTCCACGGTTTTATAAAATTGTTGCTATAAATTTTCATATATCCATAATTTTTAGAAACCATGGCTATTGGCTACCTACAACCACTATTTTTCAAATTGTAGAAATAGATTGTGTGGTTGTAGCCAAATTTTCTAGTTGTGATGCCCAAAAGTTCTATAATGCACAATTAACAAACTGTATAGTAGAAGGTACATATATAATAGGACTATAATGGAGAAGATATAAATAAAAAGACTCCAACTTTGGAATGCATCCTGAGTATATGCTCAGCCGCTACTCCCAAGCTCCCATGTCAAGTCTGAGTCTATAATGAGATGGAACACATAGTAAGGTTTAAGTCTTATCTCGTAATAGGATGATGTATGTCTCACTACCAATCGGTGGCCCAATAGTATGTGAGTTAAACTCAGTAGGCCAATAACAATGAATTATAATACAATATGGTCTATGCGTATAAATTACAATACTTGTGAAGGTATATCAATAATATAGTAAATAAATAAATAATAACAAGTTGAAATCAGGTTCCCCAAGGGACACTCGATCGAAATTACGTACTTTGGCCTAAGCCAAAATATTTTTGGACAAGTTTCAATACATGTGAGTGTATATATATATGTATATACATATTAAATATATATTTATTAACACATATATATATATAGATAGGTAGTGCTAGTCAGGACCAGAGGCAGAAGTTATGCATCTATGTATAGTCACAAGATTTACATAAGATAGTGAGGGTCTCTATGTCTGAGTTTCATAAATAATAAGGGAATCCATTGTTGATTATCATAATAAGGGATTTCATGCTCTATTATCACTTATAATAAGGGTCACCATGCCTGAGCATCAATTTAAGGGACACCATGCCTGAGTATCATGAATAATAAGTTGAAGGTTCATACCTAATATCCTAATCATGGGGCTATAAAGCGTCATGTATAGCAAGCCAAGTGATGTGACATGTTATTTAAAACATCCATGAACAAGGGTCGTTTGAAACACAATTTCCAAAACCCTATCCAAGGTCCCTATATTATAATCTAATATAAGATATTTTCACTTTCCTTATGACCCCTTGTTCAAAGCATTTCGTAATGATGGACCCGACATCACTCACACTACATTGTACCTTTATTATTATAATCTATTTTACAATTAATTATAGGACTTGAGTTCATCCATTCCATTACATATGTCCCTAAAATAACATAATTCAAGTTCCTTCATAACTAGTAAAATGTTACATGTACATAATCATGCCAAAAAATAAAACAAGTACAAGGGATACAATTCATTTATAAACAAAGAGACCATAGGAAGCACCCATGCCATAGTACAAACAATCATCAATAATTTAATCATTCCTTTTCATTTTAAGATATCATACCTCAAAGGTGGTTTTATAATAAAATGGACCATTATTGAAATACCAACTCATTCATATTAGTTTAATCATCTCCTACATGAGGGATATTTCAACACACCTCAAAAGGTTATTTAAAGTGAAAGTAGAGCATTATATTCATAAGAAACCAAAAAATTAAAATATCCTTAAATTTAACTCACCCTTTAGGGTAGTTTGGGTTGGCGTTATCAACCAATAACCATACTAAGTGTCTATGGGTCAACATTCTCATAGTCCAAGTATTTAATTTAAGACATTTTGTATTTTAGAAGCAATGCTTGGAAATCCCAGTGTGTTGCATAAAAAATACATTATAACGACGCAACATTGAGGGAAAGCATATAAAATACATACATTATTATTTGGATGTTCCAAACATCTCTTATTGGTGTATAATTTGGCATAAAAGAAGAGAAAAATGAATATTTGATAAACAACATATTAATAGGGTAAAGGAGCTCACATGGATTTAGCAGCCAATATGACAAGGTAAATGTTGAAAGAAATTACAATGATTTGTAGAGTAACTGACACACTTACAACATGATGAACAATGATAAAATCAGTCTAATAATATAGGATAACCCTCCATGGGAATAGTTGAGGTGGGGGGATCATGCCAGAGGGCCTCCTGGATGAATGAGGGAGGGAAATGCGTGAAAACCTATTAAGTGTTAGAAGGTAAAAAATGAATTTTTCCTCTTTAAATCAGGCACATGGTTTGGCCAAATGGTTAAAATAAATATTCACTAATCATGTTTCTCGCCCTCACTTAGAGCCACACCCTGTATGGTTAATTGACACTAACCATTTGAGTTAGGTTCACAGTTGGGAAAACTGTGTGCATCCCATGCACCCACGTCATAAATTTATTATAGAACTATTATCTGACTATGTGACCCACCTTTAATGGTTTCTAAAATTTTCTCCTCTATTTAGGGGTCACACGATTGAGTTGCATGGTTGCTACTAAACATGCACCAATCGTGCCCCTCATATGGCTCCTTCCATAAAAGAGGCTTTAAATCATGATGCATTTTAAAATCAACTAAACACCCAAGACACCAGTCAAGCCTTAAAATACATCTAATGAAATCAATCTTAATTATTACAATGATCAGATTAATATTTTAAATTATGGTTTAAAATTAAGCATTTCCACCAAAAAAGAGTTCAAATTTCATTTGAATTTTCGATCTGGTCCAAAACATAGTATCTTATAATATCCCTACCTTAAAAATTATCATCCCTAAGAAGATTTTCAAACCAATTAAAACATTACCTGACCCACTTGCATTATGAAATGTTCCAATGAAATGACAATATTTTGTTCCCCGCACTCAACACACCATACAACACTACTATAAACACATGGTACTTACACCACTAAAACTCAAACCAACTCTCATATTTAATATTGAACATCAAGATGAAACTTAACTGATCTTGTCTAGCCTGAGACATAATCATGTCTTCATATCATTAACCCTTCAGCTTATGGTTCTTCCCATTATAATTTCTAGCATGCTCTGTCCAATTCTGAGTCATGAAGATCCCATCATTGGAATCTACTATTAAGAAATTCCCATAGTTTCCTAGAAACACCAGGACATGTTTAACAATTTATAAAAGTAGTTGCATCCTAATAAACCAAAATTATCCGGGTCATGGTGTCCATTCCATGAAAATCCCCAATCAAACCATTAAGCTTATCAATCTCCACCACATCAGTTTGAAAAACATGGTTCCTTACTAACCTCATTCAATTATTTAAGAAAAATACTGTTGAACCACATTCAACTGATCATTCTCAAAGATGCTTTAATTGAGTACATGAAACATCACCATAACTTGATTATGAAGATTTATCCCAAGGCATAGTGAGATCATTCCAAGAACACTCATCAAATCAAAATCCCAACTTTTGATGATGTCTCCCTCATAAATCATCTCTTGATTAAAAATGTCATCCAATAGGGCCAACACCACCACTACTCCGATCTAGCATCCATGGATCATCATAAGCTAGTCCATGCTTAATGACAGTATCTGGATTTAACCACAATCCATAATTGAACATGAACCTGTAATTTTCCAACGATTCCATCCATACCATTCTATATATTTTAAAGAGTATATGAGTTCAAAAATGACCATCCAACGATCAGATTCTAGTCCCCATGAAATTTATGACAAGAGGATCTCCTTCCAATAGATGACATCATACTACCCACCTTAGGAGCATCCTTTTCATCACTCCAATTAAAAGAGAACCAAATTATCACTTCCCATGCTATGAAATAATGGTTTGAATGGATAAGCTAATAAACCAGTCAAATTAATAACTAATGAAAACATCATCCATCACATGTTCCCACTTATGAGAATGGATCACACAACATTCATTAAAAGTAAAAGCATAATGAGGGTAACCCCTCTTAAATAACCATTTGTGTACTATGCAACATGTGGTTTTTCATTATACCAATCATTGAGGGAAACTACATAAGGGTCCCTTGTCAACCCATAAGAGTGTTTAGATTGTTATCACAACATGTATATAATGTTTTCTTAGCATACTTAAGATGATGTCAAGACAGTGGGTATGATCACCACTAAACTTGGAGCACACTGAAATTCTCTAAACAAATGTGCATTACTTCTCCTGATCTATTCTCGCAATAAACAAGGATAACCTTGCTCAATTTTCTCCCCTAAATCCATGTATTTCAACAATGTATTCTATGTTCTAGCTACGAGTCAAATTTCAAATGGAACTTTACTATTCACAATTTATACCTCAACATGGGAAAATATATAATTTCACACAAATATCCAGGTTACCATACCCTTAAGTGTCACTTATTTTAAAACATAAGTTCTTGGATCACACCCATATTCTCATTGACTCCCGAGTAAAATGGTTTCACATGAAATAGGCATGTTCCATGATTTCTATACAGAGCTGGTGTACATCTCATTCCACATTGTTTATAACCTGACTCATGCTACTATGATCTATCATCCAAAAAGGCTAAGCTATCAATGCTGCATGTCATGATAGTTTCTAACACATTGGTATTTACCTTGTAAATCCTCTTAAAATTTAGTTATCTGACATATTCCATGATATTTCAAATGACGTCCACCTCATGATGTCATTCCAGAGAAGAAAAATCATCAACCGTGTAACCAATAGTCAATATGGTCAAGCACCAAAATAGTCATACCCATTGCAGCTAGCATTGATATATAAACCCTGAGGATGATTTTCGAAAGAAAATTCATCACCATGACCTAATCTAAAGACTCAATCACCTATATTTCAGTGGTATAGAAAAGGGAATAAAACCATGATCATTTCTTTTATGGAAAACATACCTTCTAGGAAAACATCTCTCAAAGGTTTCCCTTAAAAAAACAAATGATGAACTACTAGGGTATGAGTCAATTTTAATTGTTTCTAGGTCTTCACATTAGATATAACATTTAAAATCTCAAAATATGGTCACTAGGTTTATCCTCCGATCACTATGGTAACTCACATGAGAACCCCATTCCACTAAAAAGAATAAATTACACGGTATCTAACATGCTTAAAAAACTCTCTATAAGAGTAAACCAAAGTTGGAAGCAAGGTGATCAAACTAAAAGGGTCATCATGTCAATATAAATATATAGAGAGTTTAAACTCACTAGGAATCCATATATGATAATATCCCCTCAAAGTACAACATACCAGATGACCACCTACTCACCTGGGGAATCATGTGAAATAACTAAGAGTCCCACTCAGGAATGTTGATACCCAAACAACACCTCACGTCTAAAAACTGAAAGCTATAATTTACTAATGCTAATTCACCTCATATAAAAATAACTAAATTTTGATAAACACTATTTAAATAATAATGTTTTAACTTAGAAAATTGGGTTAAGCTCAAGAAGTCACTAGGACATACCTCCTAACCATTAGGATTAAGAAAAAATAGGTCAGAATCCAAATGAGACCTATGTAAAATGATCATGTTCACTATCAAGGAATCACTGTAAAATACCCTTACTCAAGGGTTAAAAATAATAATTCCACAGAAAGGGTTCATGTTTACTGAATTTAATTGTATATTATTTATTAAATCATGTTAAATGGCTCATATATAAGGTATAGCAATTACTATTTATAAAATCATAGTTTACAAAGAACCTTATTTAGATAATTCTATATAACATAAGAGGAAAATTGTCTTCTTATTTACTTTTAGAATCTAATAGTTATTTATTTAATCATGAAATCATCTCAATATGATTAGTTAAATAAGTTTAAATTCCAAGATATAGAGGCAAACACATTTTAGGTTGTAATTTGAATTTTAATTAATGAAACCCTCATAGTAATAAAGATAAAAAGTATAATAAAAAATAATATATCATATTAATGGGAATAGGGTTAGTATTTTTCCACAATAAATTTATAAAAAACCTATATAAGTTGTTGATGATACTTTAAATAAACATTGCACATCGAATGAATATACCACCATGGTGTTAAGTATCAAGGCATATAAATAATAAAAGAGACCTATAAGGATCCGATGAATCAAATCAGGAATTAGTTAAGTGAAACCAATATCTATTTAATTTTTTAAATTTAAAACACACTTAATGGGTTTATTTTATAAGAAATATGCCCCAATTGACCTACTCGACCCCTTTTGTGTATTTAGAAATTTAGTCATATGGGGTTTCATTCCAAATTTATTGATGTAAATAACATTATTTATATATATATATATCATGGTACAATTATATATACTACCATTACCAATTTATAATGTTACCTACCTTTATAAGATATTATTAGCATACATGTATCTACAACTATGTTTTTATATTTGGTCTCCAAATATAGCAAGTCGTGTATGATGGTTCAATTATATGGGTCACCATTATCCAATTTATAAATTCCCATACACTTTAAAAATTGAAAATGTGGATCTCACTTAATTGCAACCATTTATAATTCATTCCATGTGACCAATGGAACATAGATCAAACATGTTATAATCAGTTAGTTAAATAAAATTCCACCACTAATCTATACAGAAAAACACCATTTTGGTTTATGAAAACACTTTATTTAACAGTCAATATGTCATAATTACTAAAATTAATTCCATCACAAATAGAGAATTTATTAAATCATGATAAATAATCCTGAAAACATAATATACAATCATCATGAATCTGTAAATCAATAATTAAATCTACATGGCATGGAATATGCATGACATTGGAATCCCTACACACCTATGATGATGCATGAATAAGTCATGTATATTTCTATATTGGGCCAAGAGTTAAAATCCATAAATCATTCTGTCAATAATCATAAAAGGTAAACAAATAACCCAAGGTGAAATAATAACAAACTATAATATAGAACATGGTCCCATATCAGGAAACATGATCTTTCCCTCATGCATGTGTTGTCCAGACACATAAAAAAACTATTTACCAAGTGCTAACACATTCCTAGTATCCTATTTAATATCCCAAAATAGTATGAAAAAAAAGGAAAAAAAAAATATCTAATACAACTTTGTAATATCTAGACTTGGGAGACACTATATCTGTTCTATGAGCTGGTTCACAACATGGCCTTAAGAACTCCTCCCTATATTCTACAGGCTACCATCTAGCTACATGGGTATAAATGTGGTATAATAAAGAGACTATACCCTCTGGATAAATAATAAATACAATATACGGAATAATACAATGGAAGATAAATGATAACTTGAAATCAATAAATAATAAATAAATAACCATGCATAAATGCTCTAAAATGTATAACAAAAACAATACAATAGGAGATACATATATAATATGACTACACTAGAGAGAAAATAAATAAAACTTTCCAACTCTAGAAGGCAACCAGTGTACATACACGACTGCTACTACCAAGATACCACATCCAGTCCAAGTTTATAACAGAAAAAAACACATAGCTAGATCCAATCCCTATCATGAAACATGATGATGTTTGTCTGGGTACCAATGGTGGCCTGAAAAAGGGATGAGATAAAATCATTAAGCCACCAGAAATGACATATAATGCAATCTAGTCTATGAGTATAAAGTACAGTAGTGTGATGGTTTTTCAATTAATAAACAAATAAAGAAATAATAATAAGTCTATCTCGAGTTCCCTAAGGGACACCTAACCGATAATACCTGCTTCAGCCTAAGACAGAATATCTGTAGACAAATATCACCATATATATATATATAATTATATAAATATGTATGTATATATATGAACTATATATTTAGTAACATATATAGCCATATATATAGATAAATAGTGCAATATAGGACTTGAGGTGTAACTCAGGCATCCATTCATAGTAACAGGAGTCTCATAAGATAGTGAGGGTCCCCATGTCTGCGTTTCACAATTAATAAGGGGCTCTATGTCTGAGTTTCATAAGTAATACATGATTCCATT
The DNA here is from genome assembly GCA_963277665.1 of Viscum album. Classification (NCBI taxonomy): domain Eukaryota; kingdom Viridiplantae; phylum Streptophyta; class Magnoliopsida; order Santalales; family Viscaceae; genus Viscum; species Viscum album. The sequence goes on along the minus strand of OY728125.1, from coordinate 1,739,623,183 downwards.
CTTGAGTATCATTGTAAGGTATTCCATGACCAGTTATCCTATGTAATAAGGGTTTCTATGCTTGAGTATCATAATAAGGGCCATCATTCTAAAGTATCATAAATAATAAGAATAAGGAACATGCCTAATAGCTTAATTGAGGGGGAATGGAACTTCATATACATTATCCTATGTGATGTGAAATGCTACATCGAACATCCTTGACCAATGTGGTTTTAAATTCCATATCCACGACCCTAACCAAGGTTCCTCTATAGTAAGGTAGTATAAGGTAGTCTAACTTTTCGTATGATCCCTTAGCCAAGGTGTTCTATAAATAGGAACCCTAAATTGTTAACAACAAAATGTAACATTATTATTATAATACATTTAACAATTAATTATAGGATATGAGGTCATTCATGAAATAATATATGACATATAGATCACACAATTCAAGTTCATGTATAACATATAAAATGGTTCATGTAAAAAATCATGACAAAATATAAAAAAAGGAAAAATTATACAATTAATTTATAAACAAAAACGGCCATGAGAATCAGTTGTTCCATAGCACATGAAATTGTCACTAATTTAATCATTCATTTTCATATTAACGTATAGCACATAAAATGTAGTTTTCTATAAAATGGAGTATGACTGACATACCACTTCATTTATTTTAATTCAATCATCTACCCCATGAGGGATAATTCAACACACCTCAAAATGTGTTTTAATGTTAACGTGAAACATTATAATTATAGGAAACCAACAATTTCTAATTAAATTTAATAGAACTCACCCTATATGGTGATTTGGGTTGGGTCATTTGACTTTTAACCATGATAAGGCTCTATGGATCATCATATTCATGGTATAAGAATTTAATTTAATAATTTTATAATTTTAGAATCAACACATAGAAATCTCGTTGTGTGATATAATAGAAATATGTAATAACAGAAAAAATTTGAGTGAAAAAATATAGACCATGTACCTCATGATTATTATGAACCAATAATGAATTATCTATATCTAAATCATCCTAGAATGAGAGAAATCATAATATTATTCTAATTCTCTAAAAATAGGGTAAAATCACTTATATAGAATAATCATTTGATACCACAAGGTAAACAAAGAGAGAAATCATATAGATTTATAGAGTCATTGATACAAATACGACGTGATGAAAGAAGATAAAATTAGTCCAAGAATGATGGATAACCCATCATGGGAAGAGGAGAGGAAGGAGGAGCATGTGGGAGGGCCACCTGGCCGAATGAGGGAGAAAAAGGGTGAAAACATTTTAAGGGTATGAGGAAAAAATGATCATTTTCCACTTTAAATGATACGTATAGTTATGATTCATGGTTTGGATAACCAATCACTGACCATGTAGCTCTCCTTGACAAAGATTCACCCTCACATGGTTTGACAGCATGGTTTGGTCTAACCGTACAACAACTATACATTGCTACTTGTTAAGTGGCACTTACCATGCATGATAGGTGCACAGTTTGGAAAAATGTCTGTAGCCTATGCGCCCACATATATAATTTATTATATTAATCATACATGGAAATGAACCCCACCTTTAATGGTTCTCTACCTATGCCCCTCCATTTAGGGTCCACACGGTTGAGCCATGCAGTTTCCACTAACTGTGCACCAACCATGCACCTCAGCCTTATCCTTACATGAAAGAAGCATTGAAGCACATCACTTCTAAAACATAACCAAACACATACGACACATATCATGACTTAAACTAAATATAAAAAAACTACTTTTAAGTGTTATAAAAATCAAATTTATATTTCAAATCTCATGTTAAAATTCATCATGTCCACCAAACAAATGTTTCAAATTCTCATGAAATTTTCAATCCGATCCAAAAAACAAGATATTACATATTTGAACTTGTTTTTTCTAATGGATGCATATTTTCTCCCAGTATCTTTTTTTGTAATATCAACATATTTTTTTATTTATTTTAACTTGTTTAACATTATTTTTTGCTAATTTTTTTTACAATGGTTGTTTGTGATTCCGATACACTGGTCACCAACACATAGAGATTATGAACACCATTCAGGCCATGTTAGGGCCAGTTCGGGTTATGGTTAGTTTGGTAATTTGGCTAGTTCATGACATATCCCCTATTGAATAGTTCCTCATATCCATTATAAACTAGTAATATATCCTTTATACACTTTATATACGTTGGTATAGTATTTACAACAACCCAATGTATCTCAACTTGGCCTTCTTGATATCTTATTACCATGGTCAAGGTGTAGGAAACATAAATCCTGGTTTCCATTAAATAAGGTTATCTTGACATCTATTTTATAATATCATAATTATGGTAAGATACTATGGAAATTAGATTCCAATATTTTTCAACATAGTGACTGGTGAAAAGTTATTGTTATATTTTATTCATTGACATTTATTATACCCTTTAGTTACCATTTAACCCCTATAGTTACAAACTTTTCCATCTATTTTTAGCTACTTCTTGAATACCCGATTTCTCCCAATATAATTTACACTAATTGGGGGATCTACCAAAACCTATCCCTTGTTTTGGTATATGGATACCATTTTATAATTGAGGTCAAGTTTCCACTTTGTATCTTTTGAGTTTCTTACTATTTATTTATAGGATAGAGGATCATTATTATCAACTAATAATTTGTCACCGTACACGGTGATATGAAAACTATATTACTCTAGTTCTCTAAGATCTCTAATGATCCTACATAGTACTTATGTCTCTATAAAAACTTCTTCTATGATACTTAAAATAATTTTTCATTTTCCAACTCTTGTGTATGTTGGTCATCAATTTTATTGAATTATATCATTCTCTTACTATCTATTTTGGAGATATTCTCCCTCTTAAGAAAGGCGGGACATCTTTCAACCTTGATATTTATATCTAAGGGATTTTATAAATAATATCCTTTAGATTAATTAGGATATCCTATAAAGATACACTTCATAACATGATATTCCAGTTTATTTATAAATTCTACATTAGCAAATAATTCACATCCCCATACATGATTATGTGAAAATAGGGTTCTCCCATACCAAAGCTCATGTAGAATAATATTCTCAAATTTATTTGGAACCCTATATTTTATGATTGTTTTAGTTTATAATGTATATATCCATAATGATAATGGAAGACACCTATGCACCATCATAGATCCCACCATGTAAAAAAGTGTGGTTCCTCCATTCACTGAAAACATTCCACAATGGTGTATAAGGAGGAGTGAGTTGTGACAATATCCTAATCTTCCTCAGATAATCGATGAAAAATTGTTTAGTATATTATTCTCCATAGTAAAAGATGAATTTTTTAATCTTATTACCAACATGATTATCCGCTTCATTCTTGTATTCCTTAAATTTATTAATGGAATCATACTTATTACTCATTATGTAAACACATCAATATCTACTAAAGTCACCAAAAATGACTATAAAGTAAGTGTATCCACCGTTAACTTCAATTGGAAACATTCCACACACATCTGTATGAACATAATCAAAAATATAAGTGTCCCTTTAAAAATTTCCACCAAAGGGATTTTTGATAATTTTTTCGTGAAAAAAAGTGTGACATATATTAAGTGGTTTTTTTAAAATAATATCAATATCCTTATTGATATTGATTTTTCAAATGAATATTTTTTAAATGTAAAAGACTATGATGCCAAAATTGGGTGGCATATGAGTCTTTTGAACTTCATTCATTATCAATTTTCAATAATTATTTTTTATATTCCAGAAATAGATATAATTATTCAAATATGTTCACCCATGACATTACTATCCTCGTAAAATTAGTAGATCTTATTTCTGAATTTTAAAATAAATCCATTATTATCTAAACTAGACACATATATTATTTTTCTGGTTATACCATGAACCTAATAACAATTATTTTAAACTAAGATTTATATTATTAGAAAATTAATAAGGAATTATGCAATAGGCAGTGCATCTAATGTTGGTCCACTGGTAGCTTAAGGGCCCACCTTACCATTGTAAACCATATATAATTTACCTGGTTCCTATATTTTGATATATATATATATATATATATATATATGGGGATCAGAAGCTATATCTAATGATCAATTATTATAAATAGAGATGTTACATTTTATAATGAGAACCCCTAAAGATTCTACTTTATTCTTTACTAAGGTAATTTGTTTTTCTAGTGGCCTTTCTTACCCGAATAAAAACAAACTGCATCCTACTCCATATCTCACCTCATCGTCCTCCTCCTCTTGGTAGGGTGGGGTGAATGTTAATTAGACCTAGAATTATTTTAATGGATTTTCCTTTCCTTTCCTCTTATTCAGCATAATGACATGAGGTTTTTAATGCTTTATGTCCATATCTATTTAGAAAATCATTTTCAGGAAATCAAAGTTATAATTTTTAATATTATTCATATTAAAAATTTTATAATAAAACATAAGATTCTCCAAAGAAATGTGGTGAGCCTGAGGTTAGTTAAAAATTCCTTACGCTTCTTGAAACTCAAAATTTTCATACAAACTCAATATAATAAATCATCTTGACTACATGAGGTCTGGCTAGAACAAAATCTCCAATCTTTCATGTAAATATTTCTTTAGATATCTCATACTTATCTTCTCTTATTTTTTCATGATAAAGATCATTGAGATGAGACAAAATGATGTATACATCTATGTCTTTATGAAGCTTCAAGAGATCATTAGACATGGATACTAGCATGAAAAATTAGAAATATAATGCATATTCAGTGTGTTAGTAGAAGATAGAATGATACTCTTTAACTGCCTCATTGGAAGGATCAGTAGGAATTGGTGACTCAAACACATAAAACATTCAATCTCTAGGTTGTACATTGTTCCATATCATGTACCACACCTAGAATTTTGATATGTTCAATATATGTTTTTTATCCAACATTAATTGTAGGAATAATTTGATGGTTGAATTAATTTACATTTTATATAACAAATAAAATCATATTTTAGTACCTTATCTTGATTACCATGTGAAATAAAAAATTATATTTTATTTGTCTCACACTATTTTATCAAATCCTAATATCCCTCACTATTGGATTAAGAATATCCTATCATATGGATATTCTAGTGGAACAGATCTATATTTTCCTTATCAATACCTATACTATGGAAATGAAAATTACTCAATGGTATTTAGGTTAGTGGTCTTTTTAATGGAATTAACTCATAGTTTTTTGATACATTGAGTGGAAATATTAAGAAAAAGATTCCCTAACACTCACCTCTAAATTAAATTGAAATGACTATAACCAGTATACTTAATAATGACTTTTTTTTTCAATTAAACCCACTATACTTGTTAAAACTCTCTGATAATGGAAACTGTCCCTGAATATGGTCTGACTGACACTTTAACTATAGTTTCATCGTAATATAGAATATGGAAGGCATTTATGAGTTAATATTTTCTTCAGGATTTTTTATATTTATTCATAAATATTATTTATTTTATTCTTTATATTATTGGAAATATTATGTGTTTTTTACATTAATAATTAATATACAGGTTTAAATAATTTTTTCATAAGTCATTTATTTTATTTCATCTTGCATTATTGTTAATTAATTTACTTTATGTGATCATGTTTAAACATCAAATCAATATTTCATAGCATAAATTAATAAATATCCATGAAATTGGAAAATAAAATAGACACATCATATTATCATGAGATATTAACTACTTATTGGTTTATTGAGAATAAGATAAACAAACCATTGACCCTAGGGGGATAATTCCTTGATATTGTACCTATATAAAGTTATAACATTCCACTATTAACCTATGTATCCCTTAGTCTATTTCTCCTCAACTTGGTCTTGAAATGCCTATTCTTGCTTGTTGATCCTTCATTTACATATTCTTACTCACACAGAGGTGAGGGGACCCAGAGGTTTAGGGGTACATAAAATTAACTATAGACATTTCGTCCCATACATAATCATGGTGGAATGAATGATACACAAATCATAATATTTAATTTAATAATATTCTTTTCACAAAATCACAAGATAAATAATTAAATTAAATAGTTACGTAACATATATGTTGATCAAAATCATGATCATCCACAACATCCAATGACTACACATTTAAATTGATAGATTTCATTTCAATTTATTGTCCTTTATGTTAAATTTATTGAATTAATGAAATAATTATATTATTATTTAGTTAATTTCATTATCTTAACATTCCATATGAATATTCCCTAAGATTCCCATCCTCTATAAGTTTAAATTAATTAATTTAATATATTATTATTTAAAATTAATTAATTACATATTGTGTACTTGAGGGGGTACAAACCCTTCTATATATGATTAAATTAATTTATGGAGAATAACAATTACATAAAATTTATTATTGAAAGATACATCATGTGAATAATGTTGTGTTTGGTCTTTTTTGTGCACTGTGTACTTAAACAACATCCATTATTACATAAAATGTCATGACATTACATGATGTGTTACTCTATGGGTTAATCCCTATAGTTTACAAAAAATGTATGACCACACGACATGCCATGAATATATGAGACATGAACTAATAGTGATACATTTTTTGTAAATAGTGTGTATGATAAAAATAAATTTCATGTATTTGAATAATAACATTATAAACAATTATTAAAGTATTTAAATCTTTATAACATGCTAAAAATCACTCAGTACGTACCTAGTGTGGAAAAAACCTGTCACACGATGTATACAACCAATGACACAACATGTAGTTCAATTTTTCATTAATTAATTAGTTATTCCTAGATTCCAACTCAGAAAGAATTATTATCTCTATGTTTACCTTGTACAAGTTATCAAAAATTACATGGCCTGTGCAACCAAATGCACATCGTTCAATTTGTTTCTACCCATATACACTACATGATTAGTGACTCAACATGTATATTTCATGGATTATCACATGTTATAGGACCTACACAACAAACTACATGTCATACACATTAAATTATACCATGTTTCTCCACTATAAGTAATTATGTGATGTATTTATTAATTAAAAATTGTGTACTTTGACTACACTACTATTGTGATTTATATGAGGTCAAACTTTGTGGAGTTACACAACATGTAAAACAACTACATGTTGTGTAATCCACATATAAACATATTGAAACTATCTATAAATACATTAAATATAATTATATATTGTGTTTAGGACCCCACATATAATTATGTGATTATATCGACCCATGATTTTGTAGTTGACCAAAGATACATGATGTGTAATTTTTAGTTACACATAATTTAACCTTGTCCTATAGCCAACATCCTCGAAATTTATGGATGGAATATTCTAAGGCTTTAATTTTTTTTATCTTATTCGTGGTCAAATGAATGTAAATGATCATGTTATGTTGACTTTTAGAATAAATAATAAAAACCTAGAAATTAATACTAACAAAAAAAGGGAAAATCAAGTGAAAAATAACAAAGAATTATAAATTAATATGTGATTACTCTGATACCACTTGATGGTTTTGGTTTTTAATGTAGTGGTCAAGACCATGCCAAAAAAAATTTCATTGTTTTCCATGGATAAAATCCTCAATACATGATGAAGCAAATCAAAATTATTTATAGAGAGGTAATTTTCACATATAATTTATAATTAATATAAAACAAGAATTACCATGGATTGGTAATTATTTATATTTTTTTTAATAAAATTGTTTCTCTTGTAGTCGAATCATCAATACATTAGATGAATATAAAATATAATTCATATAGTAGTATCGAAACATTCTCCATAAATTTTGTAAAATAACTGTTATTTTTTCACTTACAAATACAGAGTAACCAGGTGTCTTATATCATTCACTGTTGATGTCAGGAAGAAGTCTTTTAGTATCGATAGAAATCCTCTATTGTATTATCAGACTTATAAATGAGGATGATCATAATCACTTATTATTACAGTATTCATGATATGTTATATATTGGTCCATGAGAGAATTATCTAGTGGAATCTGTTGTGTGCATAATTCCCCATATCTGCTAAAATGATATAATATGAATTATATAATTAGGGTTAATAATTAGAAATTTCACAGATTCCTATTTCTAATTTTTTATCCTAAATAAACCCCAAATAAAATAATAATATTAATAATAATATTATTATTATTATTATATTCCCTGACATGAGCTAACACACATATAAATAATTATCATTTATTAAATAAATAAATCAATATATATTTGAAATTATATTAAATAAAATATATCATTTCCATCAAGACCATAACATTCACAATAATTCTTCCATGTCATTTATAGAACCATGAACAATAAATATTTTAAAAAAAATAAATATATTTATATTTTTCATTGAATAAATAAATAAATATTTTATTCACTAAATGATAGTTAAATATTTATTTAATATTTAACTCACCTATATTCTAAACTCAAATAACTGGTGATTGAATTTATACGGTAAATTCAAATATATTATTTATTAAACTACATGTTGAAAATAATATTAATTAAAAGAATTAAATTAAAATATAATTTAATAGAGATTCTAGATACACTTAGTATGTGATCTTCTAGGCAGGTTTTCCGGTGGCATTAAAAAAATAAGCATAAATCCTAAGATCAATATCTTCAAACCCATCAAGGTACCCATAATTTAAGAAGTTAATGTCTCAGTGATAAAAATATCATAATAATGCATACTATGTAATACAATCCCTTTGTATCAATATCTCATCAAGTAGGTTGCATATGTTTTTCATCAACCTATATGTTTGATTTATCTTTCTTTTAATACCTGAAATGAACTCCTCGATAAATCATCATGGCCATGAATATAATCAGAGAGTTCCATTTCAATCAAAGAGCCTATGATATATTCTTTAATTAACTCTTAAGGGATAAATCCTTTCTTGACTTATTCAATTTATGTCATTTCAATTATGACACACCCAATATATTCTACTTCTCTATGAGAATCATGGTTTTTAACAGTACATCAAAGATAAATTAATAATAATATCAAGTCTATGGACTAATAGACATGTCTATAGATAATAACATCCATAAAACAATTTTTAACACCCAAACATTTTATGAATAAATTTCTCTTTAAATAAATTTTATTCATTTGATAGCTTTTGATTAATGTGAAACCAAGCTTAAAAGAACCAAAATATAATATAGAAATATTCTATGACCAATATAACTAATGTTGGGGGTGGATTCTTAGTGATAAATCCCATAATCCTACAACTAAAATACCATGGTTCAAATATAAGAAATCTCCTTTGGGAGATTTATGATGCAGGCAGGCGGTGACATGGACATGACGTATATAGATAGTGATGTAGGCAACAGTGCATCTAGCATGATGCTGGAAGATGGTGATGCCAGCATGATGATACACTGGGCCTTTAGGAATGTATTATGGGCCTCTTATACTTGGGCCTATGAACTATATAATGTTTCTCCTTCTATCCAGATATAAATAAAACTTTTCTTTCATAATAAAAAAGATTCGACCATTATAACATAAACTTTGGATTAATGGGTATTAATGAGAGTAATCACATTATGAAATATTTTTCAATAGGATTCTTAATAAAAAATTATTTATTAGTACTTAGGAAATAGGAAAATGATTTCGAATGATATGATTGAAATCATATAAGGTAAAGAATAGTTAAAATCAATTTTACTGCATATTTGGTATTTTCATTTAAAAGATAAATTTCTAAATTATAATAATTTAATTCGATAAAACCATGTTTATTTTTTTATTTCATAATATTAATATTATATAGTTCTGAATTTTGTTATTTTTAAAAAATATTGGATTTTTGGATGAATAGTTAAAAATACCGATTTTACCGACAATGTCACTTTTATAAAATTATCATGATATAAGAATGGAATGAAATTTTATTAAAATAAATTTATAGACCAAATATAAATTTAATAAGTAATATAATTCATTTAAAAATATAATTTTGATCTTATGAATATATGATTCACATTTTGGAAATCTAAGTAATGTTTTATTCAAATTAAAAATATTTTCATAATTTCACTTTAAATAAAATTTTCACAAGGTTAATATAGATATTAAGTTGATTTTAATTTCAAATAACAATCATTTTATTTAAATTTACTCAATTAATTGAATAGTAATCAAAATTATACATGTTTTTTGGTATAAAATCATTTTTATGCTTAAAATGTTAATTTTTATAAAAAGGATGGTTCATTGTTTTTCATGAAATTATAATAAAATTGGTTTTTAACCCTTATAGAAATTGAACCTTTTAATATGTTATATAAATTTTTAATAATCATGCATTAAATTTTTTATATGGTGAATTTCATTTTTAGTCATAATGAATAGTAACAATGGTAAAAATTTATCACCAATGTAAATGGTGAAATGGGTTAAACGAGATTAAAATTATGGAATAAGGTCTCAAAATCTCTCAAAAACATTAATTTATTTCATTTCATGAGTTTATTTCCATAAAAAATAAAATAAAATGATAAATATAGAAATTTGGTTAAATTTTTCATAGATAATGACCTTTTATTATTTTAAGTAAAGGAAAATTATGAAATGTCACTCTCTTTCTTTTAATATCTATAATATGTTTTATAGGAATAAAAATAAGTTATAATGGTAATAAATTGTTATATTTAATATGAATAAATTGTATTTATGATATTAGTTTATTTTTAAATTATAGTGATGGTATAATTACCTTGAAAGCTAACCCAACCCTGACGTAGTGCTTTTCCATGTGGTAGAAAAATCAAGTAAATCAGTGGTATGTTTTGTATATATAAGGCATAATTTTTGTGGGTATTTTTTGAAACCAATAAAAGAAAATAAATTCATAATTTATGTAACCATTAAATATTGAGAATAATATAAGTTTTTGGCGATCGATACAAAGAATAAAAATACAGATCGATCAAAAATATAGTCAACCATTTCCATCAAGATGAATTGTTGGTTATATTTCACAACATTTTGATCAATATAATGAAGAATTATTGTTTGATTTCAAATATTTTTATTTATATATTGGAAAAGAATCAATGTATTAATGAATCTTCAGTCTTAATCATAATGAAAAAATCAAAATGGGAAGAATTTTTTTCCAATTAGTACAGAGCAATGAAATGGGATTTCTTCAATTATAATTTTTTTACAAGTGAGTCAAGAAAATTTTAGAGCCCAAATTTCATCACCATACTGAATACATAATAATTTAAAATAATAATCGGAATCAAACTAATGTCTAATTTGGAGATTGAGGTTGTCTTTTTCTTAATATAAGAAATTAGTACAGAGGATTATAATGAAGAAATCATATTGGGAAATTAGAATGGAGAATCATAATTGAACCAATTTTTGTTAAAGAATTTAAAAGTTATCTGAAGTTGTTATAGTATTCGATAAGGTTTGAGAATATTTGAGAAGTGTTAAATAAGTCATAAATACACCAGAAATTCAAAGAGAATTTATATTTTGGGAATATTTGGTTAACCAGGAAACATTTACAGAATCCCACCCAATCTTCTTTTGAGTCGACTATAAAAGGAGAACGTACTTTTTACTCTCTGACTATGATATAATATTTAGAAGAATAGGGTGATGCTATAAATTTCTAGAGAGAATAAATTTACATATTATTTTTTATTGAAAATTTTTATCAAACATAAGAAGAAAGGAGAAGAGACAAGATTGTATTCCCGGTTTTCATAATTTTACTGAGCAATCGGATTGGGTTTCTAGACAGAGAAAAAAGTATTTTAGAAATATCTTACCCATTTTAAGAAAAAATTATATTTCCATATTGAGAAATTGGACAGATAAATAAGACTGAGAATAATTATGAAGTCCAGAAGAATTTCGTACTAAATTATAGGTTAGAAACTAAATAATAGATTTATAATATTGTATTTAGGAATGTGGATCAAGAATCATAGTAACATGTTTGTTACAAAAATTATCTTATATCATTTCATGATACTTGAAGTACATGGACTGTTGTATTAATCTTAGTGATACATGAGTGTAAGGACATATCTTACTCATTATAATTGACATAAATGGATTTTTTTCTAGTGGATTGCGTGGTATTAAATTAATTCCAAACCATAAAAGTGACATATCTATTATTTTTAAGTATTCAAATTTGAAAATTCTTGTGTTGTTTTTTATGTTTGTTTCAATTGTTTTCAACTAGTAAATAAATCTGTAATAGGAGTCGAATTTTGTTTCTCAATTATGGAAACATAAAAGAAAAATATATCACTGGTTTACCCCTCTCTATCATAGTGATACAAAAACCATGACTAGAATATTAAAATTATTATTATATCAAAAGGTTGCATTCATTTATTATTTCATGTAGTTTTGATGAGAAGTTGATAGAGAATTTTTATTTGGTCAACAGTAAATGTATTTCGGTCTTTGATTGTAAGAACTATCATATCTAGAAAGAGATAATATTTCATTATCTTATATCTATTGGGTATGATGTTATTAAAGAAGAAATATATGGTTTTCATCTTATTGATGATAAATTTTCTTTTACATATGTTGAAAAGAAGAATATTCATAATTATTGATGGGATAAGAATCCATTACTCTCATCACATTCTGAAAGTGATTTTTTAAGAGCAAATGTGTTACAACTTCTAATGGAATCTGGGATAATCTGAAAAATATTTATGAAGGCAATACAAAAGTAAGAAGGAAATAGTTACAAATTTGGAGTTTGATGTTTGAATATATAGAGGGGTGAATATAAATCTCTTGGTGATTTATTTTGTAGGTTAAATCACATTGCCAACACTATCAAATGTCTTATTGTAATGTTATAATATTCTACAGTAACTGAAAAAATCATGAGAATCCTTCCTGAAGTTTTTGATGCTAATGTTTATTTTTTATGGGATAGATATCAAAAAACATTATCGCAAGGTGATTTTCAAGTACTCTCATTATACATTAAATGAGAAGTGAGAATGTTTTGAAGGAAAAAAAGTTGATAGATACAATTTCTTTCAAATCCACCGGAAAAGATAAGTCTAATAATGTTCTTGATAAATTTGAGGTCACTGAATCTGACTCAGAAAATGAGGTATTTAAAAATCTTAATGATATTTTATCCTTGTTTTCAAAAAATGTTAGAATATTTATAGGTAAATATAAAAGATAAGTTTCCATAAAATGCTTTAAATGTGGAGTTTTTTGGAACTTTACATCTAATATTCTTTGAAGAATGAATGAATATGATAGTGATTATGAAGAAATTTTTCCAAGAAGGTTGTGGAAGAAACATGGTGATAAGTGTAAGTATTTTTATATAGGTAAATGTAAACATTTTTAAAAATATAAACGGAGATGTTTTTCTATCTAAAGATGATGAAGAAGAAGGTAATGAGGTTAAATCTGAAAAATACATTGAGCATGTTAGTTAGAATACTTTTATTACAAATGTGAATAATGATGATTTTGGAATTAATAGATTTCAAGAATAAGAGGACCAATTAGAATTTCATCTTAAGGAAGAATTAAAAGAATCCCTGAGAAAGATTGTGAGGCTTGAAAAAGAAATAAAGAAGTAAAAAATTCAAAATTCTTCAGCAATCAATCAAGAAGGCTTTTCTAAAGATAAATTAATGATGATGTAAGTGATTTATAATTTGAAGAAATATCATGGAAAAGAAAAAAATCATAACGAACATCTCAATGTGAAGCTAAAGGAAAAAATTATAATAGTTGGAAGTTTTCCAAAAAACATTCTAAAGATGAAAAAAGGTATATAAATTTTGAAAACTATATCTTAGAAGTTAGTGAAAAATATGGAAGGGGTAAACTGAGGAGGGATATAAAGTTACTTTCAATGGTTAAGAAGAAATATGGGAAGGTTATGTATGTGGACAAAACCAAAATGTTGATAAGTGAGAAGTTTCTAAACACTATGGGTCTGAAAAAGTTTGTATTACTTCTAGTTTTGATATGTATGAAAAGGAAACCAAACTAAAAAATAATATTCTGTTTGAGATCAGAATGGTTGGTGGCCAAAAATTTCCTTACAAGAAATACCAGAAGGTTTTTGAGAAACCTGATCACAACTCTGGTTAGTATTGGAGTTTCAGAGGAAAATATTATTTATATGGATACTTCTTGTATTATGGTGAATTTAAACATTTGAAAATATTGTTTTGATTCCATTAAAAATGTCACCACAATTCTATAAATTACATAAGGTAAATTTTGAGTGGGGGTGGTCAATTTCATCAAAGAAATAAGTCCAAGAATGATGTTTGGATGAAAACTGAGAAGGTTGATGTGAAAATTTAAAATAGTTTCCAACCTTAGGATTTTTATTTTGAAATATGTGAACAAACATGACATCTTTCAAAAGGATTACTTGTTTTGTTATGAGAATAACAACATTTTTTTAATAATTCTCAGAAGCTGTAGACGAAGAAATAAAATGGAATGAAAAAGATATTATTATAGAAATCACTATAAAAGCTACAAAAGGAGAACTATAAGGCCCCAAACGTAAACATTACTTAATCTTGAGTTATATCAATAGTTTTACTTTAATTCACATCGAGGATTCTTTCAGCTTTATTGTTTTAGTAAATTTGGCCTTTATTATTACATATCATCCCATAATCATACAGGATTATAAAATGATAATACTATCCATTTTTAAACCAAAGTAAAAACATTTAAAAATAAAACATGATTTATTTTCATGATAAAAACATTCTGGACTTCTTCCTTTCTCTTACTCATCCTTATAAACTGTGATTTTAAAAAAAAACATGGTATGAGCATAAAAAAGCTCAGTAAGGGCTACACTAAGATGGAAAACTGTTATCCTTTCTAAAACATTTAAACCATGAATACATTATCATAAAGTAATAATTTTCACCTTTATGAAGTATTAATTATTATTCACTAAATATAAGTTCAATAATTATCCTTTATTACCACAATATTACCATAAATTACCTAGAAAACACACATAACATATAAATGGTCACATTAGACATTATCATACATAAATGCAATAACTGTACGGTCGACTTCCACACATATCATTATTACAAATGGAATAGACAAAAGGACAACTTCCATACCCAATTCCATGGAGGTTAACATAACCAACCATCCTTGGTTTATCACAGAACCACCCATATTTGGTTTATCATGTAACCACCCATCAAATGTCTAAGTACTATTGTATAATCATAACCTATAAATGATTTCAATTATTAAAATTTCACTCATAAAATATAATTTTAAATCATAATAAATTTCATTATATAGAAATAGTCAGTCCACTTTCAAATCCATTTTCAATAACAAAACTCACAATAAATTTATAAGTGGTAGTGTTTCCTTAAAAAATAATAAATCTTATAGAGGAATCCAATTATCAAATAAAAATTATGGCAGAAAATAATTCACTGTCACCATATTAATTAAAAACATTCCTTTTTTAGTTTAGTGGTTGGATTCATATAAAAAATGTTCCATTTCAAAACCATTGAATTAAATTAAAATTTTAAGGGTTTAGAATTCAATGTATAAAATAATGTGGTGTATATTATCAAAATTTTCTTTAGTGAAAGGAGATTGAGATGAAGTACATTAAAATGATAATATAATTAGATTAAGGATAAATAAATGACATAATTATGTGTGATAAATATAAATACACCCAAGATAGGATATCAAAAGTTATTTCTCACATAATCATAGCACGAAAAAATCAAGAAGTCGATGATTAACCCAAAGAATGAAAATTGGGTTAAGAAGTCCCCTTACCTTGAGTCTGACTCATCATGTACAATCGTTATGTTCCTGAATAATAAAATTAACATAATTAATACTTTATTTAGAACCTTTTTTATGTTTATTAATCCTATTATATTTCTTGTTACCATGTTATAAAAATTAAATATTTATTTCAGTTCATATATGACATTTTGTCGATATTTGATACTTGAGTAAAAAATGAACTTGTTTTGATGTAAATTTTATATGTGGTAATAAGTTCATCATTTTCAAATATATTCATGATTTAAATATAATATATATCCCCTATATATGTATTTACAATAATCTATAATATTTTGAGATAATAAATGAAATGCACCGTTCATGAAGACGGTGGGCCGTATGTACACATGAATGCTATTTTTATTTAATTATCATAATAAAAGAATAGAAATAAAATTATAATTACAGTATTATATTAATTGAATATATGTATCATATGTTTAATAAAACCACACTTTATACATTCTATGTATAATGGGAATGCGTCATATCTCTTTGAGGGGGAAGTAGTGCACACTTTCTCAAACAAAATAATCGTAGAAAAACAATATAGAAAGAATGATGGTATGTTTAATATAACACACCAAAAATAATAAATAGGTTATAGTGTACATATTAAAATATTATTTGACCAGAATAATGGTTTTTATACCATCTATGAAGGCATTAAATGAAAAATAACAAAAAAATTATTCACAGAGGTGATTAACTGGCACAACTTGGACAAGAATTTCATTTATTTCAATAAGAAGAGGTGAGAAATGAAATGGATATTAGATATTCAATTAGAAACATAAAAAAATATTATATAAATTATCTGAGATTATTCAACCATTTATTGATGAAGGATATGAGGATAATATATAAAAATAAATAAATTAAGAGTGGTACATTGAGAAAATTACCTCTTTAATATCTTATCCTTGAAAGACACTTGATGACCTCGGGTTTTGTTTTTTGGTGAGACCAGAAGCACTTGGAAAAGGTGGTAGTGATGAGGAGAGGTTTGGGAAGATATTTGAGAAGCTACAAGGCTTTTGGGTTGAAATAGGGTTTTGGAGAAGTGGTATTTATACTTGAGGAGAGGCAGGTTCCAATAATTAATTTATTGATTATTTTATATTAAAATCCAACCATATAGAGGTGTCATTAATTTTCCATGACATTGATTCCATACATCATAACGAATAAAGGTGGACACCTTGTAAACGTTGAGCATATAGGTGAAGATATAATTTTTCTTGTCTATAATCTAGAAGGAAGAGGATACAGATGACTCAACATAGAAACAAAAATAATTGATGACTCTATTGATTTAAAATATATTGAAAAGTATGAGTAAGATAAACATACATGGGAAGATAAGGATGTTGTATATGATAACAAATGTTTTGTTTACAATACTGATAAGGATACTGAAAGTGGTAATCCTATTCAAGAAGAAGAATCAGACTAAACTGTTTCATGTGATGATGATGAAACTCAAAAATATCATCTCAGGATGATGAAGAAATTGGATGTTCAAAATATTATTGGTGATCAGAATCATAAGTTTCAAACAATAAGAACATGAAAACCTATTACAAATACTTCATTGTATCCAAAAGTCATGTTTAATGATGCGAATGAAGCCTTTTATCATCTGAAATTAGTTCAGGCCATGAATGAAGAGATGGATAAAATAGAAAAGAATGATATATGGGAACTCGTACCTAATCCAGATAAAAAATGTTATTGTTAAAAACTGGGGTTTCTAGAGAAAGGTGAATGAATAAGGTGGAGTGATATGAAATCTGCCGATATTAGTATCAAAATGTTACTCACAAATTAAAGGTGTTGATTTGGAAGAAACCTTTGCTTTGGTGGAAAGGATACAAACATTCGGAGTCTTTTTTCCTATAAATGTACAATGATGTTACAAATTTATTCAAATGGATATGAAGTCTGCATTTTTGAATGGGGATATTAATGAGGAAGTTGACATTAAACAACCATGTGGAATTGTTGTTGGGAAAGATGCAAGATATGTGTGTATGATAATGAAATCCTTGTATGGGATAAAATAATCTCTGAGTGCATGGTATTCAAATTTGGATACATTTTTAATGAATCGTGACGTTTTAAAAGGAATAGTTGATAGAAATATTTATATCAAGGAAATTCATGAGTTTTCCTTCATCATAATTGTTTATGTAAATAACATTATCTATATTATGAATGATGAATGATCTTGTGATATATTTACTAAAGAGATTAAAATGTTTTCTAAGATGTCCACAATGAGAGAAATGAAATAATATATTGGGTTAAAAATATTACAGAAGAAGAAACACAATTTTCTTTTTAATGAAAATAATCTAAAAAACTTCTTAATATATTTTACATAGAAAAACAGAAACTAGTTTCCACACTAATTATAGTGGGAACCTTGTTGAGTATAGATAATGAAGGTAATGATGTTTTTCAGAAAGAGTTTCAGAATTTTATTGGAAGTTTTTTTTATATTTGACTTCCTCAAGAACCGACAGTTTTTATGTTGTTACCATATGGGAAATATTTTAGATTTCTCATAAAAAATAACATTTAATTTCTCAAAAAAGTATTATTAGATATATCAAAGTCCCTTTTTTTTGAAATCCTGTATGATATCATATAAAGTATTGACTTGTTTGGGTATTTAGATGCTGATTGGGTAGGAAATATTGATGATAAAAGATCTATATCAAGTGGAGTATTATTTATAGGAAAGAGATGTGCTAGTTGTCATATAATGAAACAAAATTTAGTATGGCCGATGTTGAGTATATTTATTCCACTCAAGTTTATACTTTACTTATGTAGATGAAGACTTGGTTAGAAGACTTACCTATTGATGTAAAATTACTCAGGCACTTAGGTTGTGATAATCAAAGATCAATCTTCCTTACCAATAATTCGATACAACATTCTTGTTTAAATTATAATGATTTCAAATATTATTTCGTCAAAGATAATGTGGAGAAAAATTAATTGAAGTTAGAGTGTGTTCCTACATCAAAATAAGTTGCTGTAATTTTCACAAAACCTTTACTGAATAAAATTTTTCACAAACTGGGGTTGAACACGGGTGTCCAAACTCTTTCTTATCAAGGCTTGGGTATTTTTTTTTTCAAATCTCATATTATATTTTGATAGTGTTTTCAAGTGGGAGAATTGCTTCATAAATCAATCCCTTATTATGTGATATACCTTTTATGGATGAATGTAAATAGTGGGAAGTTATGGGTATGCTGTGAATCCAGCATTATAAGTGTGAGAACTATTCTTACTATTTTTTGGAAAAAACATTATAGGAAAGTGGAAGAATAAATGAAATATTTTAAGAAACATATGATGAAAAGTTGAAGAGGATTTCATGATCAATACTTTTGGAAAACATTGTTTTTCTGTAAATAATTATTATTTCCTATAATGATTGCGTAGGAATTGAATTGTTGGTAAGTAATCCTTAGATTGAGGTTATGAAGATTACTGATTTATAAATCATGGTAGGAAATAAAATTCAATGGGGGATATTGTTGGGACAAAATTGGATGGACAGATTTTTAGAAGTAAGAATAAGATTGTAAGCACGTTGTATTATTTTCCATGATTTTTTTAAAAAAAATAAATCAATTCACTGTGTAAAAAAAAGAATATCATACTAAATATTGAATTTAGGACATTATAATCACAATGCTTAAAAATTCCCATCGGATTGATGAGAAGCATGCTGAAAGAAAAGGATCATCATACTCACCTTGAGTCTGGATTTAAAGACATGATCATAATGATGGAGGATCAAAGTCTGAATGACTATGATAAAAATATGACGATGATTTGTTGTTTTTTATTTCTCAAAAATCATTATAAATTTTTAAATCTCATGATTTAGTCTTGATGAAATAAAGGTGGAGAAAATGTCTTTCCAATCGTATTCAGGACAATTGTATTTCGGATAATCATTTTTCGACAGAGTGGGAAAGAAATATTTTTCTAGAAGATTTGGAAGTTCAAATAATTTCCATTATATGTTATTCAATGATAAAGTTGATCTTAAACATATTCAAAGTCATGAAGAAGTCATGATAGACGAATTTTTTTTGTGAATGATGGAAATTACTGAAGCTAAATATTTTTGTCTCGGTTCATCAGAATGAGATTACCGGATGTATATTTGTTTAAATTCTAGGAAGGTTGATCATAAGAAAGGTTCTAGTTTTCATTTATACCAATAATAAATATGATACAAATATCCAGAACTGAGAAAGTTCATTGGTATCATAATTAGAAAAGAAAATAATTTTCTGAAGTCAATGTTGTTGGAACCTGTACGTCAAATGCGGAGTTCCACTGAACCATTGTAATGGATTCTGAGACAAATTTATTTTATTGGTATCTTTTTTAATTTGAATTTCAATTTCTATAGGTTGAATAAATATTTATTGCGATTTTTTGATACTAATAAAAATAAAATAAATTGGGAGTTTTTGAAGCCAATAACTACAGGAAAAAAATATAAGTTTTTGGTGATAGATATAAAGAAGAAAAATAGATTGATCACAAATGAGGTCAAATACTTCCATCAAGAAGAATTTTTGGTTGTATTTATTAACATTTGGGTTAGGAAAAAGAGTAAATATGTTTTAATTTAATGTATTTTTATTTACATATGGGTCAAGATAAATTGTATAGAATAATCAACTATATTCATAATAATGAATAAATTAGAATGGGTAGAGTGGTTTTCTAATTGGTACAGAGTAACATAATGGGATGTCTTCAGTTATGATTTGTTTTCAAGTGGGTTAAAAAAATTAGTGTGACCAAATACCCTTATCATAATGAAGAAATCGTAATGGAAAATATGAATTGTAACCATAGTGAAGTTTTCCAAGAATATTGAGAATGTATATTTCTTCATATATGAAAGTGGTACAAAGGATCGTAATGAATAAATTTTATTGAAAAATAAAAATGAAGAATTATAATAAGACTAATGTTTTTTAATGAATTAATAAGTGAGTTGATGTTGTTATATGATTTGATAAGGTTCGTGAAGAGTTGATAATTGTTGAAAAAATCATAAATGCACCTGAAATTCAAGAAGAATTTATGTTTTGGTAAAATTTGTTTGACTGGAAAACATTTTCAGAATCCCACCCAAAACTATTTTTGGTCGACTATAAAAGGAAAAATTACTTTGTACTTTCTAGTATTTCTGTATTATAGAGAATTAGAGAGAGAAGAAAAAAATTTCTATGGCTAAGAAGTATCCATATTGGGTGTTGTTCAAAAGGTTTTTCAGACTGATTAAAACGGATAAGAGACAAGATTGTATTTAGGGTTCCTGTAATTAGAACATGAAATTAGATTGGTTATTCCATAATGAGATATAAGTGATTTAGAATTGTCTCAACCGTATTATGACAAAATTATATTTCCATATTGAGAAATCAGACTTGAGAATCAAACTGGGAAATCAGACCAAGTTTCATTACGAAGTCAAAAAGAAGTTCTTGTTAGCTTTTAGGTATGAATGTGGATAATTTATTTGAAAGATCATATTTGTGAAATTTATCAATAAGCATAATAAAATTTTTGTTACAAAAATTAGCTTATATCATTTCATGATACTTGAATAACAATCACTATTTTATTTATCATAGTGCTACACAAGTGTAAGAGCATATCATAATCATTGTAATTTAAAATAAATGATTGTTTTCTCGTCGATTTCGTGGTATTGGATCTTTTAAAAACTTTACTAAGGACATATATAATATTGTGATCCTACAGATGTGTGTTTGAATTGTTTTTATTGGGGAAATAAATCTTTAACATGAGGTGAAGGTTGTTTCAAAAGTAAGGAAACATAAACGAAAAATATATCACTAATTCACCACTCCCCCTCTCAGTGATACAACTATGTTGACTGGGAAAATATAGTCTTGATTATATAAGTGACTCAATATTGGTAATTGGTATTGTAATTATGGACAGAAAAAATTGTGTTTCTTCAATTGGTACTAAATCCAGTATACATGGAATATGTTTTTAGTAACAGATCCGGGTGTATGGGTTTGAGGCATTATAGTTGGTATCAATATTGGGTTTAGATAACAGAAGAGATTAGAAATTTACCATATGAGGGTAATTAAAGTGTTAAGGATAGAAATATAGGTTGATAATTTTAAGGATGGTCATAAATTTAAAGGCACATATACCCTTTTAATGCTTTCAATTGTGGGAATTTTAGGTGACTTATGATATATTTAGAGATATTTTAATAGATCATTGAGATATAGTGGCCCTTAAGATTAAAATGGAATTTAGTTTGATTTATTTAAGAATAATGTTTTTTGGTACATAAGATGAAAGTAACACATACTCTTTAAGGTTAATAAGTTATTTAATGATAAGGTGATTACTGTTTATTGGAATAAAGTGGTTATCATATTTTTGGAATTTACGTTTAGATAATCATGTGACTGAAAAATTATTTTATGACTAAGTAATTAATGTTATTTTTGAGGATGTTAACTATTTTGGGAAAATTATATGAATTTTGTAATTAAAATACTATTTTCTAGAATTTAATTTTATTTGGGAAAAAATATTGAGTTAACTTGTGGAATTATATATGTTTTTGTTGTGGTTTTATGGTGGTTTAGGTTATTTCACAATACATTTAGTATATTTTAATGAATATATGATTAGGGTAGATATTTTTTTGGTATGTGACTATAAGAGAGATTATTGTTATTTGGGTAGAAATATTAAGTTTATTTTTGAGGAATAGGTGATCAAACAATTCTAATTTTTGGGTTTTTATTTCAGGTCACACATATTTTGTAAGAGTTCTACAGTTAAATATTTATGAAATGATTTAAGTTAGAATTTGGGTGTTATTGTTGGGGTTTTGGATATTAATGTATTATTTTTCCAAATAAAATTCTATTCGCATTATCATAAAATTTAGTAACAATTTTGATTTTGGTAAATGCTTATAGATAAGAGGATTAAATTTTCATCCTTTTGTGGATCATATGGCTATTTAAAATTTAATCTTAATACATCAAGTATTAAAAATTAATCATGGTTATCAATCATATGACATAATTAAAAGACATAAAACTGATCAAACAATAACAAAAGGATGAAATTATGCTCATGGAATAGAAAAGAATAAAGTAAGTAAATTTTATTATATTCACTATCCTAATTGAAAAAACAATTCCTCGCAGTCAAGGAAGAAGAAAATAATTATATAAGATACTATATGGAATATATCACTAATCTATCACGGTATATATTTTTTGAAAACCCATTAATATGTCTATGTATAATAATGATACATATATGGTTTTAGAAATATTTATTACAATTTATAGTCTAAACTTTTACAGTATGGTTGATATCCCATTAGAAATTGTATATTGGGTATGAATTATCTTGTGGACAGCCTTAATTATTTTCTACAGTAAGTGATAATTAGAATTATGAATGAAAAGATAATTTAATTGGGGTAGAATTTAACACCCTCAGTTTTTAAGAATATATTTTTCATTAAATAAACTCTATGTGTTTTGTAGATTTTGATGCATGCAACACTGAGCTTAAACGAACTAAGATATATTATATAAGTATTTTATAACCACTATAACCTATATGTTATATTTTTTGGTATGAATGAGAGTAAAAACGTTATGAAATAAATGTGGAAATGTTTTCCTACTAATAATTTATTGATTTTTTCATAGAAACAGGTACTCAATTTTGAATGATAAGAATGAAATCATATAATCTTAAGAATAGTTAAAATCATTTTTGTTTTTAATTTTTTATTTTCATTAATTTGATAATTTATAAAATTTACAAATTAAATTAGATAAAAATGAATTACATTTTTGCTTCATCATATCAATATTATCTAAGTGTGAATTTTTTGGTTTTTTCAAAAATAGTTGATTTTTGGATGAATACTATAAAATACTGATTTTACAAATAATGTTACTTCTATGAAATTATCATGATATAAGAATGACTTGAGAGTTTTTAAACCTTTCTTAAAGTCAAAAAATATATATTTAATGTTTAATATAATTAATTTAATAATATAATCTTGAAATTAGAAATCTATGTTTGACATTTTGGAAATCTAAGTAATGTTTTTATTCAAATAAAATCTATTTTTATTACTTATTTTTTAATAACGTTTTCACAAGGTTCCTTCTAGTTTTGGATTGGTTTTAAAATAAAAATGTGTCCTTTTATTTATAATAATCTAATTAAATAAATGGATGTCAACATTATGCAATATTATGGTATAAAATCATTTTTTTCTTAAAAAATATTTATTCTAAAAATGGATTATCATTGCATTTGAAGAAATTTTATTAAAATTATTTTTTACAAATTATATTAGTTTAATAATATAAAATGGTATCTATATTTGGAATTATTATTTTTAAATTTTGTTATATGTTCAGTTTCATTTTTTTCATAATGAATACTAACCACATTATAAGTTTATCACTGAGGTAAAGGTAAAATTGGTTAAACAAATGTAAAAATATGGGATAAGGTCTCAAAATCTCTCAAATAATTGAATTTATTTCATTGAAAGAGTTTATTTAAAAAATAATCTTATATTAAAAAACATGGAAATTTGTTACCAATTTCCTTTGACAATGTCCTTTATATTATTTTAAGTAAAGGATAATAAAAAAATAGCATTGTTTTTAATTTAATATAACTAATACGTTTTAATATAGATAAAAACAAGTCATGAATGTTTATAATTAATTCATTAGAATATAAATAAATTATTCATATGATATTAATTTATTTTTCATTCTTAGTGATGTTATAATTTTCTTAAACTCTTACACAACATCTACATAATGTTTGTGCAATCGGTAAAAAAATAAAGTAAATTATTTTAAAATCATTAAATGTAATATGTTTTGGATGATTTATATAATTAAGTGAATTTAATGGATATTTAAAAAAATAAGTGATGGTTAATGAATTTGTATTTTTATTCTATAGTTTTCTTGATGCCCTTAAAGTCAAAACAAGTGAATAGTCATGAATTTGACTATAAATTATATTTAATGTTAAAAATTATGTCTTATTCATTAGAAAATCATAAAAATGTTATATTTTTTCAAGTGAATGTTAAATATCCAAAAATATAAATAACCCAATATTTTATAATATATCTATATTTAATAGATTCTATGTGTTTTATATCTTCTAATACATGCAAAACTGAGTTCAAACAAACAATAATATACTATATAAATATTATCATTTAAATTCAACCATTGTATCCTACCTGTTGGTTTGATGAGTATAAATAACAATAAACATATTGTCAAATATATTCAGAATTTTTTTCTTCAATAAAATTAATAATTAATAACATATTTATTATCAATAGGTTGTAAATGATGATATCATCTTTTGAAGGTAAAAGAGATATTTTCCATAATTATTTTATGTGTGCTATACACTTTGATTTTAATAAATTAAATATATAACTATTTATTAATTATTATTTTAAAATAAGTAGATTATATATCAAATTTTATTATTTAAAAATCTTTTAATTATGTTTATTAAACATGTAAAGTGAATAAAGTCTTTTTATGCTTTAAAAATACTTTCAAAAAGATTTTTATTTCATTTTTTGCGCGGTTATTATAATTAATTTCCGAAAATTTAATAATTTTTATTCCAAATAATGGATATCATTTTCTAAACCATCCAGTCATAATAATATTATATTGATTTTTTGGGTTTCTTTTGAAAAGATTAATTTTTTATTAATTAGAGAAAAATACTGATTTTTGTAAAACTGTCATTACATTTTTCTAAATCAAGTAATTCTAAAGTACCATTTAGATTCAGATTTGGTTTTAAAGTAATATAAGATACATTTGATTAAAAATAATATAATTAATTATTTATGAATCAAAAATAAACTTGATTTGGTATAAAATATTTTTCTGTGTAAAATCACTTTTTTTCTAAATTTTTTTTTTGCATTTTACGCACTTATATTAATTTTTTTGGTGATTATAATAATTGAATATTGGAAGATGGATTTAATATTTGTAATTAGGTGGTTAAATTTTTTTAAATTGTTCCCTTTTATTTTTTTCATTTTGAATAGTAACCTTGTTAAAAATGATGTCACCATAGTATGGGTAAGACAAATAAAACAGGGTTAAAACTATGATATAATGCCAAAAATCTCCCTAACAATTCTATTTATTTTATTTTATGAGTATTTTTAGATCATAAATATTCAATATTATATAATTTATCAATTTTGTTTCTGTTTCCTTTGATTATAACCTTTATATTATTCTAAGTAAAGGATAATTTCATAAATTTCACTCTCTTGTATTAATTTCTATTAAATGATGTATTTGGGATAAAAAGATGTTATAAATGAATATAAAAGATTATTTAGAACAAAAAATAAGTTTTTATTATTATTTTAATTTTATTTAAATATTTTTTTATGATATAATTACCTTAAATTCTTACACAACGATGATACAATGCTTGTGCAAGTAGTATAATCAAGTAAATGGTTATAAAAACATTAAAAGTAATTTTTGGATGAATTATGATGTACCCGAATGTATTGGAAAATTAAAATATATGTTTTAATGTTTAATAGATTATATTTGAATTAAATGTTTTATCTTGATGTCTTTAAAGTTATTTTTTTTGAATAGTCTCAAAAAGACTTTAATGATATTTTATGTTAAATAATATTTTATTTAACGATTTAAATGTCAAAAAAATATTAAAATAGAAGAAAAGGAATGGGGAATAGTATAAAATATAATCCATGGAAACGTTTTGAGAACATTTCACGTTATAAGTACATTTATCACCATTAAATATTGAAGAAGTTGTTACCATGACTAATGTTAAAAAGGGTTAGTGAGGGAGTTAAACAAAAAGATAAGGTTTACAATGAAACATAAACCTATAAAATTTTTATTTGTTATCGAAATTTTTATATTTTATTATCCTGTATTTTAAATTATGTCATTTTCCACTTTACATGATAATGATATTTATTATATTTTAAATTTCATAAAAATTACAATTGTTTCCCCCCTCTTATACAAGGACACAACCTATCCTCACTTATTTACACATTTTATGTATTTTAGTTCACCAAATAACTTCCAAAATACCTTCCCAATTTATCTATAAACTTCTTATATGACCTGGTCTTTATATAAGACCAACCATTGAAGGCATAAGGATTAAGCCAAGGGGGTTTTTCGAAAGTATAGTTATAACTCATAACTGAGTGTTTCTATGTTTATTTATCTTTTTACCTCCTATAAATCATCAATAAACATGTTTATATAATAAAAAAATAATCTTAAATTTACTGAAATTTTATTATTTTCATTTAACAACCCTTTTTCATCTTCTTTTCATCCCAATAGTATATGAAAGCACTGCTCATGCGTACATATTGAATACAATCTCCATAAAGATATATTCCATTTTTCATCATCACATTTGATGGTGGATTAAGATGATGGATTTAATATATATATATATGTGATATTTATGGAATAATTATTATTCTAAAATTATAATACCTCATCAACTTCATTACCTTTTCATCATTTGGAAAATGATAATGTTGTTCATTCATACATGTGGACTACCACCTCCATGAAGCGATGTAACATTTTTTAATTATTTAATTATATAAAAAGTAACAAGGATATATTTAATTAATATATACTATATTTATTATATAATTATGATTATTTAAATATTAATTATTATTTACTTTTCTTTATTTACATTCATCAAAAATTAGAATCATTACTCATGCGTATGTAAGTACTACCGTCTCCAAGAAGTTATGTAATTAATTTTTCATCATCACTATATATGGATGATTATAAAAGTGTATATAATGAATACAAATAAATATTATGAAATTATTCTGATTTTAGAGATGATAAAACCATAATCAAGCTGAAAGGACATGAACCTTCGAACTAAAACATACATGAAAAATGATTCATTTAACTCCCAAAATGATAACGATAATGAAAGATTGTTAATGAACATGTGATAAGATTTTATAAGTAAAACATTTATGGTATTATTAGTATAAATATTTTTTTATATTATTATAATAAATTTAAATTTATTATACAAAAAGGATAAAGTAACTTACGAAGAACATTAAACTTGAAGTAAGTGGTTTCTTAAATCATTTTCCTTTCATTGGCTTATATCACTTCATTAATGAATATGTTATGAAAAAAAGTTGTGAGAATTGAATTATGATTGTTTATGTTGTATTTTAACTTTTTTTATGTGTATCTAATTTTTTTCACATAATCATTTCATTGATTGAATCCAACATTAAATTTTACAATCATTGTAAGGGTTTCTTATCTCACTTTTGTTTCTGTGAGACATATGATATATTCACCACTTGTTTCTTTAATATGGTGTATATAATTACCCTTTGATATGATATATCTTGAATAAATTTATGTTCATGGTATTTAAATTTTCATTTTAATTTATTTCTTTTATAGGGATTATTATTCAAAAGTTACCAAAGTGGCAAGGGATTTATGTTACAATATCATTTCTTTTAGGAATTATTTATATTAAATTTAAATTGAGGGAAATTATATGATAAGGATCATTTAAACTCCATATATTTTATTCTCCTATTTTTATTTTTGGGGTTTTTATTATTTCCTTTCCTTCTACTCTCTTTGGAAAATAAAAAAATTGAAAAAACAATTTAATGAAAAGTTGACCTTATTTACTCTTTAGTGGAAACAAAATCTCTTCCATGACCACGTTCATTAAAATGTTTCAAGAATTTCATTTTATAGGATAAATTTATTATTAGAATATGTTTTAAACCATAATTGAATTTATTTTCATGATATTAAAAGAAATTTTATTTCTTCTTTCTGAATGAGGTACTTTTTTACTTTTTACCAAAACTATGAAATGGATATTTTTTTTAACATTTACCACATGAATGATTTTTTCCACTATCATGAATATTATTTTCATTGAATTTTCCTTTAAAAATGTTCATTCTCAATATAATAGAAAATTTTATCTTTAAATATACAAAATAAAAATAAAAATTTACCTTATTTTCATGTTAAGGTTTAAAATATATTTTAAAGGTATTTTTAATCTATATCAATATCCTTTTATGTTTATTATTCTTTAATGGGGATAAGATATAATGATACCATATATATTATTTCTCTAAATAGATTTTTATTATGTGATGATTAAATGTTTTTGAAACCCATTTCTTTTCCATGGGTTATGTTATGATGAATTGATTAATATTTTTATGATCTTGTGGCACACATATATATGGTTTTAATTATGTGTTGTGTGGGCCTATTAAAACCATCCAATAATATGATATAGATTTCTTATGATATATGATGATAATAATGGTAATTATTGTGATCAAATATGTTCAAATTTTTATTTGTGAGTAGGATTGATTCTAGATATGCTCATAAGAGTATGTTTATACAATATTGTGAATAGGTTTGTCCAAATTTTGATGTGAGAGTATGATAGATTATATTAATTCTCAAAATATAATGTATGAAAATTATTAGGAATAGATTTGATTGCATTTTGATGCGTGATTATGATTTATTATATCTATTCTTAAAAGATTATGTGTGGAAATGATTGGGAATAACTATTTTCACATGATTATGATTTCTAATGATTATTGTCTAGTAATTATTATGACATGATCAATGGATTATGATATTATCTCATGGATATTAATTGATTAATTTCAATTACCCACTCATATGACTCATGTATTTTGAAATTATTATGATTTATGTTATAACTCATTATTTATGATTTATTACTGATTATGTATGAACATCACACATTATGATCTTTATACGATTCCCTTATAATTATTTTATTCTTTCATAGGATCATCAATTGATATCTCACATGTTTACCCTTACCGAGCATCCAAATGATCCTTTTCTCATGGTTCCATTTTCCATAGCTTACGAAGAATGATATTATGTAATATTAGACTAGAAGGTTATCATGTGTGATTATTTTTTGGTAGATGTTGAAGTCTTATTACATAATAAGAAAATCTAGGTATAATGGAAAAAAGTTTCATTTTTGGATAAAGTCGTGGGTTTTGTTACATAAAAGGATTTTTTTAGTTTTTAATACCCTAAACCTAATAGTTATTTGGTATATATGTGACGTAGTGTTAGTTGTGGATATTATAATTACGTAATGTTAAAATTGGTAAATTTCATTTGGTATCAAATCCATTATGTAAAAAATATGTTTTTAGCACTATATCTAGGTTTACATCTCTCAAATTATCTTAGTTGGTATTAGAACAGGGCATAGATAAATTTTTATTTTAATAAGTTAACATATGAAGATGAATTAAGAGTTAATGATTCTAATATGGTTTGATAATTTTAATAAGTATCATATGTTTAATGTTATTGATACCCTTTGATGTTTTATGTTATTGGATTTTAGGGTGATTAATGATATTTCAAGAGATGCTTATTGTGTTTTAACAGATCAATGATATATATGTAACCCTTAGGTTTAACATATGATTTCGTGTGAAGTTATTTAGGGATAATGTTATTAATATCCTAATTTGAAATAATGACATAATATTGACTAAATAAAGTTATTTTTGAAGAATTTTACAATATTTTGAACAATATATGATAAAGTGAATAACAAATTAAGGGTCACATGTGATTTTAGTTAAGGAATAATTATTGAGTAATATTTTAGAATCATATATGGTTTTACGGTGTCTTTATGTTATTTTAGGTTGTTTTTAAAAATGATTAATGCATTTTATAGAATATATGATTAAGGTATATACATTTTTGATATATGCCTTTATGACTGATTCATGTTTTTAAGGATAAATATTTGGTTTATCACAAAAAATATACATTCAATTTTTTTTTATTTTTGGGACTAAAATTTTGTCAGGTATATTTTAAAGAGTTTTACGTATAGTTAATTATGGATTGACTTGGGTTGAACTTTGGGTTTTATTGATTATGATTTAAATATTAGTGTATTATTTCTTCATATGATGTTTTTTTTTCATATTATGTATTATATAAAATTTTTATAACCATTTTGGTTTTGATAAATATCTAGATATAGTATTAATAACTTATCTATATTTTATATCTTATGATCCATTAAAATTTAATTTTAGTTCATTTTGAATGAACAATTTATCATGGTTATTTATCATGAAGCAGATGTGTAAAATTGATTGAAACATGACCAAAAGATGATATTGTGGAAAAAATAATGTACATTCTATCACATTATCTATATTTATGATAAAATAATACATCAAACTCAAGAAATAGTAAGATAAATCTATCAATACCTATGTGGAAAATATAACTTAGCTTTGAAGGTACACTATATGAAACTCATTCATAAGTATGAGTTTTAGAATGGTAAATGCATGGTTTAATAAATATTTAAGAAATAATATGTTTTATAGTATTAACATATAAATTCAAGTCCATTTCAAAAATAAATTTAATCTTTGTGGATTAAAATTTATTTCATTCCACTTAGGTCTATTTAACTTCCACTTATTTGAATTGATTCAAAGAATGTTTTAAACCCATTTTCATCAAACAAGTGATACAAATTAGGAGGATAAAATTTCTTTATGTGGGTAGACATTAACACCACATGATTATAGAATATATTTATATTTAATATATTTTATGTGTTTTATATCTTTTGATAAATGAAAAATTAAAATTAAAAAGACAATAATATATTATAAAAAAATTATTATTAAAATATGGCCATTATGACCTAGTTGTTGGTTTTGTGGGTATAAAAAATAATAACCATATTATAAAATACACGTAACATGTTTTTTCCTTTATAAAAGTAATAATAAATAATATATTTATTATCAATTGGTTGCAAATGAAGATAAAATATTTTCAAGGTAAAATAGATATTTTTCACAACTGTTTTTATGTGTGCAATGTATTTTTATCATAATAAATTAAATTAATTACTATTCATAAATTATTAGGATGATATTAGTAAATTATTTATAAAATTGAAGCAATTAACATTCATTTAGTTAGGTTCATTGTATAGGTAATAAGAGTAAATTCATTTTATGATTTGAAAATATATTTTCTTCAAAAAAGATTTTTAATTCATTTATATATGAATATTATAACAAATTTATACTAATTATATAAATTTATTTAAAAAAGTGGATATAATTTTTGAAATAAAAATTTTATAATAGACATAGCGCCACGCCCGAACATCGTTGAGGTACAATATTAATTGTTTTTTAATTTTTATTTCGGGAATTAATTGCCTGTTTATTTAAATTTCATGGTTATAGCACAGGCTGAACCTGATGTTGTTTTCCCTTTGTGGCAAAGATGTGCACGCGCGGGCCTTAAGCCGCTCGGCACACGGGCAGGGCACGGACGAAGCCGTGCGGCTTTGAAATTTTAACGTGTGGTGTCCATCGCGCAGTCATTTCAAATACCGGATGATTAACTTCAGTTTTATTATTATTATTATTATTATTATTATATTATTATCATTTTTATTAAATTTATTATTATTAAAGCCTTTTATTTATATTTTATTCTATTTTATTTCTTTTATTATCTTTCAATTTTTATTCAACTTTCCCATTTGGATTTATTTACTTATTTACATAACTTGAATTCTTTTTTTATCTTATCTTTTTTTATCCCCCCCCCAATGCAAACCCTAGCTGCCACCCTCTATGTTTTTTTCATTATTTTTTCCCTCCTCTTTCTTTCTCCCCATGCATATCATCCCCCATTTCCTTCTCGTTATCCCCTTCTCCTCTAATCTTCCCTACTCAGCCGCCCCTCCCTCCTCATCGTCCCTTCTCCCCATTTTTCCCACACGCTACCCCATCTCCCATCTCCTTCTTCTCCTCATTCTTCTTTTCTTATTTTCTTCCTCCCTTCTCCTTCCTTCCCTGTTGTACCCCATCTCACCGCCGCGGTAACCCTCACCCGTCACGCTCACCCTCTGCCCTCACCCTCACCATTCACGCTCACCCGCCACGCTCCCCCACCTCTTCCCAGTTTCCTCTCCCTCACGGCCTCCCCCTTTCCCTCTTTACCCTCCATCGCCATGCCCAGTAGGCCCCCCTTTTCTCCACGGCCAGCCTTCCCCCAACTCCCTTCCTCCGCTCCTCCTCCCTGCTCGGACCGACGAGCCAGTGCCCTGTTTCAGATAGCAGCTTCATAGGCTGGCACCCCTCTTTCCTCATGCCAGACTGCCTCCCGCACCATGCTCGCGCTGCTGGACTACCTTTGCACCCCATTCACACTGCCAGACTACCTCCAGCACCCCTCTTGCACTACCAGACCACCTCCCGCACCCTGCTCATGCTGCCGGACTGCCTCCCGCACACCGCACGCTCTCGCCGGACAACCGTCGTGCCACCCTCACATTCCCAGCGTTCCACAATAAGGGTTTGTTATATTTTTATTTCATTATTTTGATTGATTTAATTATTATTTAAGTTATTTACTTATTAATTCAATTATTTAACTGTTAATTAATTAATTTATTGTAATTAAATTTGGTAATTATTTTATTTATTTGAATTGGTTAAATTGATAATTAATTTATTTAATTTGGTAAATTTTTAATCATTTTAATTGATTATTATTAAATTTGTTAATCATCTTATTTAATTGAAATTGTTGAATTGTTAATTAATTTATTTAGTTAGATTTGGATTTTTATTCTTATTAATCAACTTATTTAAATTGTTATGGGATTAGGTTAATGGTTAATTAATTTTCTGTTTTTTTTTGGGTTGACACCATGGTGATTTGGTTTACTGTTTTAGGACCTTTTTGACGGCTCCATATGGTGCGACCATTTCACAATGGGAGTTTTTCATCGTTTCATTTCTCATACCCATTTGAGGTAGGTGGTTTCACATGATTAGGGCATTTGATCATTTAGTCTTCTGTTTTGATCAATTTAATATGTCTTTTATTTAAATGCTGTTGTGAGTTGTTGGTTGACTTGTAGAGCGTGGTGTTTTACATTTATTAGTGGCTTATTTAGATTACTAGGTTTATATTGTGTTGCGCCTTGGTTTTTGAACAAATGCAGTTGATGAAATTTGATCCTTGCTACAATCTTAGTGAGCGTCCAAGTGGGTTTTGCACTGTTGATTGTGTTGTTTTATTTTCGTAAAACTTATAATCCAATTTTCCAAATGTTGGATAAACATTATTGCGGTTCTCGAAATTTCGTACTTCTTACATTTTGTGAGGTTATATGTTTTGTGTTGTGTCTTTACCTTGATGAGTCGGGTGGACTTTGAATATTGATCAAAAAAGGGGATGCATTGGTACTAGGTGGGTGGACTGGACTAGCGTGCTAGTGATACGGGAGTGGCCTCGGCCTAGTTTTACATAGCGTGATTGATGCTTACAACACTAACTAAACATTGGATGATGACTGGAGACCACTATTGTAGTAGGTGTTTCCCTGCCAGTGGGTCGTCCACAAGAATGAATGATATGGTTCACCGAGATGTGAGGTTCTAGGGTCCCACACAACTTTAGTACTTTAGGGACTCTCCCACTTTTTGTTGATTCTATCCGATTATATACTCATCACGGGTTGGTTTTGGTGACTTCTTTAGTTTCAAAAGGTATGAATATTTCATTTTCTTTCAGTACCAAAAACCCGTTTTCTTATTTTAAAACTGTATTTCTTTCTTTAAAAACTATTTCCATCCAAATGATAGTGCATTTATTTACATTCTCAAAAATTTGAACCTGCGAACTGCTTTGGTCATCTAACCCTTTTTATGCAGAAACTTTTTCTTGGTGCCAACCTATTGAGTGATTGTTGATACCATACATACACCCTTTAGTGTAATTAGATCTGATTATGTCTGATGCAGGGAAATGCCACGGTATTGAGCACGGTGGTCGGAGTTGTTAGTTGGTTCTTCTGGTTTGGCGCTGGTGGCGGAGGCCTGAAAGCGATATTCTTCCATCAGGTGATAGTTGCTGATTTGGCTTTTGGTAACCTTATTTTGGGAGTTAGTCATGGTTGTGTCCTAGTTGCTCTTCGGTTGAGACTCGTTCATGCTGTGTTTAAAACTTGTGGTTTTAATGTTGATTTCAGAATTCAGTTTACTTATGGTTTATTTCTAGTTGTTGTATGGGTAAATCGTTCCCAAAAATTCTAAATTTATACTCGGGCACTTATGCCAGCCCATGGGGATCGAGAACGCCCTTCGAGCCTTGTCGCGGGTCAGTTCGGGAGTTGAGTTGATGGCGACCTAATTCGGTTCGTGACAAAATGGTATCAAGGGAGGTTTTAGCTCTTGGTTTATGTTATTTGGGATATGTCTGGATAGACATGAGTTAGAACATTCAGGGCTCGGAATTCTGGTTGCGAGTAGGGTGCCTGGCCAGCACGCCTCGTGACAGACACTTAGTCACCATGGGTTGTCAGGATGCTTGTTTGACTTCTTTTCTTGGGGAGACGTACAAGCTGTAGACTGTACGTGGACACCAGAATGAAAAGTAGAGTATTGAAGTGATGTCGTTGTTGCATGTTTAATTTACTGATGATTATTTATGTAGCTCAAAATATTGGTTCCTCTTGAGATATGTGATATTGATTGTATTCCTTTATGACTATTGCCTTGTGCAACATGATGCCTCTCTGGAGAGCTCCCATGCACCCACAGGAGGAAATCAGAGAGATTTCTCCTACGCCACATGATCAGAGACTGGTAGAGACATTGGTCCGAGCCGTTCAGGCTTTGGGACAAGGGGTGACTCCTGCCCCGCCCATTTTCCATCTAGAGGGGAAGAAACTGTCTCCAAGAAGGATAGAGCTCAGGAGATTCTGAAGAACAAACCTCCCTCTTTCTAAGGCATCTCAGAACCACAAGAGGCAGAGGAATGGAATGAAATGATAGATTGAATGTTCGATTTTCTTGACATGCCCAAGGAAGTTAGGGTGAAGTGTGCCTCATTCCAGCTAGAGGATTCCAGTCGCAAATGGTGGGAATCAATGGTCCATGCTGGGAAACATGAGCACATGAGCTGGAAAGATTTTAAGGTTATCATCAACGAGTAGTATTGCCCAGAGTTTCTAGCCAGCGCTAGATCTCGGGAGTTCATGATTCCTTCGTAGGGAAATCAGAATGTGATGGAATATGAGAACCACTTTGTTGAGCTGGTGCGGTACACACCATAGATAGTTTCGAGCGAATTCTTGAATGATCGGAAGCTTGAGAAGGGCCTTCGACCAAAAATCCACTCTCACGATTTCTTATTCAAGCTGAATACTTATGCCGATGTGATCTATCATGCATACATGTTCAATATTGACTAGAGATAAATGTCGGGTTTTTCTGGATTAGTGTCAGGCTTTGGCAGCGGCGGTTCCTCAGAAAAGAAGAGGAAGTGTGCTGAGCATTGGAAGAAGAGTGGTGGTGGCTCATGAAATCCCAACAGGAAGACATCATCTGAGGCTTCTGATGCGAGGCCCATTGGGTTCCATCAGTGCAGAAAGGTAGGGACATCTGACCTGCATGTCCACATCCTCCCAGACCTTGTTATGGGTGTGGATTCATGGGGAACCTACAACGTTTCTGCGGGATTTTAGGCCCTTAACAGAGTGGGACTAGATTAGTAGCTTCCAGGTCTGTATCAGTGCAGTCAAGGCCGACCAGGATGCTGAGATCTCAGTTCGGTGGTCATGGTGGCAGGACCGAATCATCTTCTGGGCAGAGCCAGATTATGGAGGAGCCGTAGGCGAGCTGTCATTCTCAGGAAGTGACCAGACATTTGCATGATGTGGATTATGCTGCAACGAGATTTGATGCAGGGCCTACGACTGTTCAAGATACCATTTTGGTTTCATCATCTATAGCTGCAGTTTTATTTGATACTGGTGCATCAGTTTCGTTTTTATCTGCTCTCCTTGTGAATTTGATGAACCTTCCAACCGAGATGTTATCATTTTCTATGGAGTTGGAAACACTGTTGGGGAAAAAGAGGGAGCGAGGCCTTAGGTGCACATCATGCGAACTCTCTATGTTGGGAGTCGAGATGGAATTAGATTTCATAGTCCTTGAGATGGACCTTTTTGATGTGATCCTCAATATGGACTGGCTGGTGCGCTTTCAGGCGCACATTGACTGCAATCGGAGCCGAGTCAATCTTACGACACCAGATGGGACTCCCTAGTTATTTCACTGAGAATGGGATCCTCGGTCGGGATGAGCATGACCTCCACTCCATGAGTTCAGAAATCTTTCTTATCAGTTGTCATTACTCGCACTGGAGGGCGATGGTGGTGTTCCTAAGGGAGGCTTACCTCGTGTAGTGGATATGTTCTTAGAGGTCTTTC
This sequence comes from Viscum album, assembly GCA_963277665.1. NCBI lineage: Eukaryota > Viridiplantae > Streptophyta > Magnoliopsida > Santalales > Viscaceae > Viscum > Viscum album. The sequence goes on along the minus strand of OY728125.1, from coordinate 1,739,585,653 downwards.
CAGATGATTTTTTGGCTTACCCCCAGAGCGAGACGTGGAGTTCTCAATTGAGTTGGTGTCAGGAACACAGCCTATATCTCTTCCCTCATATTGCATGGCCCCCACCAAATTGAGGGAATTAAAGATACAACTGGATGATTTGGAATCCAAAGGAATCATTCGCCCGAGCGTCTCTCCTTGGTCGACACAGTTTTATTCACGAAGAAGGGCGGTGGAACCCTCTGGATATGCATTGATTACTAGAAATTGAATACGGTGACCATAAAAAATAAATATCCTTTGCCTCGGATTGACAATTTGTTCAACCATATGAAGGGGGAAAAGTGGTTCTCCAAGATTGATTTGTGTTCGGGATACCGCCAGCTCAGGGTGAGAGAATCAGGTATCCCAAAGAGGGATTTCTAAAGCATGTATGGTCACTTCGAGTAATTGTTCATGCCTTTCGGATTGATGAATGCCCCTGAAGTTTACATGGTGCTCTAGAATATGGTGTTCCAACAATATCTCGATTCATTTGTCATGGTATTCGTGGATGACATCCTGGTTTATTCTGTATATGATGAGGAGTATGAGCATCACCGGCGTGTTGTTTTGGGCACTTTGCGAGGCCATCACCTATATGCCAAACTATCGAAGTGCATATTCTGGATCAGGGAAGTGATGTTTCTAGGGCATGTAATCTCAGAACAAGGGGTTTCAGTGGATCTTGAGATGATCAGGGTAGTTATGTCATGGGAGCAACCGAGAAATGTTTTGGAGATCCGATGTTTTCGGGGCATGGCTGGTTATTACAGGTGCTTTATCTGCGACTTCTCATGGATTGCCTCCCCCATGATGGCACTCACCCAGAAAAGGGTGAAGTATGGGTGGAGCCTTCAGTTCCAGGCATCCTTCAAGGATTTGAATCGGTGGTTGACCACAGCACATGTGTTGACCTTACTAGAGTCGGGAAAGGGATATGTAGTTTTCTCTGATGCTTCAGGTACGGGACTTGGATGTGTGCTCATGCAGGATGACCATGTTGTGTCTTATGGTTCCCACCAGCTCCGGCTGCATGTGAAGAATTATCCGACTCATGACTTAGATTTTGCAGTGGTGATGCATGCTTTGAATATGTGGCGTCACTATCATGTTGGGGAGAAGTTTGTGGTCTATTCTAACCATAAGAGTCTGGCCTACATTTTCTCTTAGAAGGATCTCAATTTGAGGTAGTTCCACTGGGTCGAGTACCTGCAGGGTTTTGATTTTGACATTTTCTATACCTCTGTTAAGGGTAATGTGGTAGTCGACGCCTTGAGTAGGAATGTACCAGTGCAGGCATTGAGGAAGTCCAGCGATGAGTGGACTTTGATGGGTCTTTTCGTCCAGATGCACCTAGAGAGCAGGGAGCATAGAGGAGGTACCATCTTAGCTTGCATTCATTTGACTCCTGCTCTTCTGGAGTTGATCCAGCTGGAGCAGCCTAGTGATGATCTATGTCAGCGATATATGTTGTTTCTTCATGGTGGGGTGACTCCTTTAGATTGGTCTTTGTCTTTCCAGAGGGTATTGTGCTTCAAGGGTCGTTTTGTGGTGTCATTGTCTCTGCGGAAGGTGGGGATGCATGATAGCCCCCATTCTTAGTGGTTCATCCACCCTGGTACCACCACAATGTACTATGATGTTCTCTATCATTTATGGTGGCCAGGTATGAGAAGAGACATAGTCGACTTTTTGTGGAGGTGCTACACTTGCCAGCAGGTGAAAAAAGAGCATTAGAGACCATCTGGCCTACTCCAGCCATTACCCATTCCTACCTGGAAGATGGACGAGGTCGCCATGGACTTCATTATTGGATTTCCACGTACACCTCGGGGAAGGAATGTGATATGGGCAGTGATTTACCGCTTGACCAAGTCAGCTCACTTTATCCCAATCAGAGATACAACGAAGGTAGATGAGCTGGGCTGCTTGTATGTTCAGGAGGTGGTCAGACTTCAGGGTGTGTCGTCATCAGTTGTTTCTGATAGAGACCCCTGCATTACCTCTCAGTATAGGGAGGCCTTCAGAAGTCTTTGGGGTCGCAAATTAAGATGAGCACGGAATACCACCCTAAGACAGATGGCCAAACAGAGCGAGCGAATCTGATTCTGGAAGACATGCTCCATGCCTGTCTGTTAGATTTTGGAGGTTCGTGGGATAGCCATTTGGGATTGGTTAAGTTTTCTTATAATAACAGTTACAAATATTCCATCAGAATGGCACCCTTTGAGGCGCTCTTTGGTCGGCCCTGTCAGTATCCACTGTGTTGGGCTGAGGTAGGCGAGACCTCACTCTTGGGACCGAGCCTTGTTTAGTAGACGTCTGAGAAGATCACGCTAATTAAGAAACGGTTGTTGAAAGCTCAGAATTGTCACAAGTCATATGATGATAAGAGTTGCCGGGATCTTGAGTTTTCAGTGGGGGACAGAGTGTTCCTGAAAGTGGCCCCGCGCTTGGGTCACCATTGTTTGGGGAAGAAGGGGAAGCTGACACCGAGGTATGTCAGACCATTCATGATTCTTGAGTGGATTGGAAAGGTGGAATACAGGTTAGATTTTCCCTCACAGTTGATGTCAATTCACGAAGTATTTCAGGTCTCCCAACGAATGAAGTACAACCTCGATCCGTTTCATCTGCTAAATTGGGAGAAGCAGGAGATAGAGTCTGACCTATCAGTGCTTGAGTGACTAGTGTGGGTAGTGGATTCTCAAGAGAAGGTACTACATGGGAAGCCCATTCCTTTGGTCCGTATTCTCTGGAAGCATGGGAGTGATGAGCACGAGACACGATAGAGGAACTCATGGGTTGAGCAGGAGTACCCATTTCTATTCTCTGATTAGGCATTGAGATGACTTTATGAGGGCAGAAAGTTTTCATGGTGGGGAGAATTGTCACTCCCGGACTACATTGAGGTACAAATTTCATTTTTTTTAAATTATTATTTCATGAATTAATTTCCTATTTATTTAAATTGCTTGGTTGTAGCACGTGCTGAACCTGATGCGGGTTTCCCGTTATGGAAATGATGTGTTCCCGTGAGCCTTACAATGCTCGGCGCACAGGCAGGGCATGAGTGAAGACGTGCGGCTTTTCCATTTTAACGCGTGGTGTCCATCACGCGGACATTACAAATACCGGATGATTAACATCGATTTTCTTATAATCATAATAATTATTAATATTATATTATAATTTTTATTAATTTTATTTTTATTAAATCCTTTTATTATTATTTTAATTTTAATTTTTTATTAGCTTTCTATTTTTATTCATCTTTCCCATTTTGAATTATTTATTTATTTACATCAAGTGAATTCTTTTTTTATCCTATCCTTTTTTATTCTCCTCCATGAAAACCCTAGTCGCCACCCTCTTTCTTTTTTTTTTCTTTCATTATTTTTTCCCTCCTATTTCTTTCTCCCCACGCATATCCTCCTCAATTTCCTTCTCCTTCTCCCTTTCTCCTCTTCTCTCCCCTGCTCGGCCACCCCTCCCACCTCATCCTCCCTTCTCCCCATTCCTCACGCGCACCACCCCTTCTACCATCTCCTTATTCTGCTCCTTCTTCTTTTCTTCTTTTCTCCCTCCCATCTTACCCTTCCTCCCACGCACCACCTCTTTTAGCTGTTGGTTTATGTTATTTGGGATGAGCCTGGATAGACATGAGTTAGAACTTTCGAGGCTCGGAATTCTAGTTGCGAGTAGGGTGCCTGGCCAGCACGCCTCGTGATAGACACTGAGTCACCATGGGATGTCAGGATGCTTGTTTGACTTATTTTCTAGGTGAGAGGTACAGGCTACAGACTGCACGTGGACACCAGTCAGAAATGTAGAGTTTTGACGTGAAGCCATTGTTGCATGTTTTATTTACTGATGATTATTTATGTTGATGAAAAAAACTGGTTCCTCTTGAGATATGTTATTTGATTGTATTTCTTTATGACTGTTGCCCTATGCAGCAAGATGCCTCTCTAGAGAGCTCCCATGCACCCACAGGAGGAAATCAGAGAGATTTATCCTACGCCACTTGATTAGAGATTGGTAGAGACTTTGGTCCGAGCCGTTCAGGCTTTGGGACAAGGGGCGACTCCTGCCCCCACCCCTTTTCCAGCTAGAGGGGAAGAATCTGGCTCCAAGAAGGATAGAGATCAAGAGTTTCTGAAGAACAATCCTCCCTCTTTCCAAGGCAGCTCAGAACCTCAAGAGGCAGAGGTATGTCTTGTAATGATAGAATGAATGTTCGATTTTCTTGAAACACCCGAGGAAGTCAGGGTGAAGTGTGCCTCATTCCAGCTAGAGGGTTCCAGTCGCAAATGGTGGGAATTAGTGGTCCATGCTGGGAAACATGAGCACATGAGCTGGAAATATTTCAAGGTTATCATCAACAAGTAGTATTTTCCAGAGTGTCTAGCCAGCACTAGATCTCGGGAGTTCATTATTCTTTCGCAGGGAAATCAGACAGTGATGGAATATGTGAACAAGTTTTTTGAGCTGGTGCGGTATGCACTAGAGATAGTTTTGAGCGAATTCTTGAATGATCAGAAGTTTGAGAAGGGCCGTCAACTAGAAATCCACTCTCATGTTTTCTTATTCAGGCTGAAGACTTATGCCGATGTGGTCTATCGTGCATGCATGGACGATATTGACTAGATAGAAAAGTCGGGGTTTTCTAGATCAGTGTTAGGCTTTGGCAATGGTAGTTCCTCATAAAAGAAGAGGAAGCATGTTGAGCATTGGAAGATGAGTGGTGGTGGATCAGGACATCCCTCCAGGAAATCATCATCTTTGGATTCTGATGTAAGGCCCATTGTGTGCCATTAGTGCAGAAAGGTAGGGCACATCTGACCTGCATGTCCACATCCTCCCCGACCTTGTTATGGGTGTGGATTCATGGGGCACCTACAATGTTTCTGCGGGATTGTAGGCCCTTAACAGAGTGGGACTAGATCAGTAGCTTCCAGGGGTGTATTAGTGCAGTCAAGGCTAACCAGGACGTCGAGATCTCAGTTCGGTGGTCATGGTGGCAGGACCAGATCATCTTCTGGGTAGAGCCAGATTATGGGTGAACCGTAGGTGAGCGGTCGTTCTCAGGCAGTGACCAGACATTTTCATGCTGTGGATCAGACAGTGAAGGGATTTGATGCAGGGCCTTCGACTGCTCAAGATTCCATTTTGGTTGCATCTTCTATAGCTGAAGTTTTATTTGATATTGGTGCTTCAGTTCCTTTTTTATTTGCTCGCCTTGTGAATTTGCTGAACATACCAACCGAGATGTTATCGTTTTCTATGGAGTTGAGGGAGCGAGGCCTTTGGTGCACATAATGCGAATTCTCTGTGTTGGGATTCGAGATGGAATTAGATTTCATGGTCCTTGAAATGGACCTATTTTATGTGATCCTCAGTATGGACTGGCTGGTGCGCTTTCATGCGCACATTGATTTCTATCGACGCCGAGTCATTCTTACGACACCAAATGGGACTCCCTAGTTATTTCACTGAGAATGGGATCCTTGGTCGGGATGCGCAGGACCACCACTCCATGAGTTTGGAAATCTTGCTTATCAACTGTCGTCTCTCGCACTGGAGGACGATTGTGGTGTTCTTAAGGGCGGCTTACCTCGTGAAGTGGATGAGTTCTTAGAGGTCTTTCCAGATGATTTTCGGGCTTACCCCCAGAGCGAGACGTGGAGATCTCGATTGAGTTGGTGTCGGGAACACAACCTATATCTCTTCCCTCATATAGCATGGCCCCCACCGAATTGAGGGAATTAAAGATATAGCTGGATGATTTGGAATCCAAAGGAATCATTCTCCCGGGCGTCTCTCCTTGGGCCGCCCCAGTTTTATTCATGAATAAGGGCGATGGAACCCTCTGGTTGTGCATTGATTACCGGAAATTGAAAAAGGTGACCATAAAAAATAAATATCCTTTGCCTCGGATTGACAATTTGTTCAACCATCTGAAGGGGAAAAAGTGGTTCTCCAAGATTTATTTGCGTTCGAGATACCACCAGCTCAGGGTGAGAGAATCAGGTATCCCAAAGACGGCTTTCCGAAGCAGGTACGGTCACTTGGAGTACTTGTTCATGCCTTTTGGATTGATGAATTCCCCTGTAGATTTCAGGGTGCTCCAGAATAGGGTGTTCCACCAATATCTTGACTCATTTGTCATGGTATTGATGGATGAAATTCTGGTTTATTCTGGATATGAGGAGGATCATGAGCATCACCTGTGTGTTGTTTTGGGCACTTTGTGAGGCCATCACCTATATGCCAAACAATCGACATGCATATTCTGGATCAGGGAAGTGATGTTTCTGGGGCACGTCGTCTCAGAACAAGGGGTTTCAGTGGATCCTGATAAGTTCAGGGTAGTTATATCATGGAAGTAGCCGATAAATGTGTTTGAGATCAGCAGTTTTCAGGGCTTGGCTAGTTATTACTAGTGCTTTATCCAGGACTTCTCATGGCTTCCCTCCCCCATGATGGCACTCACCCTGAAAAGGGTGAAGTTTGAGTGGAGCCTTCAGTTCCTGGCATCCTTCGAGGAGTTGAATCGATGGTTGAACACCGCACCTCTGTTGACCTTACTAGAGTCGGGAAAGGGATATGTAGTTTACTATGATGCTTCAGGTATGGGCCTTGGATGTGTGCTCATGCAGGATGACCATGTTGTGGCTTATGGTTCCCGCCAGCTCCGGTTTCCTGAGAAGAATTATCCGACTCATGACTTAGAGTTGGCATTGGTGATGCATTCTTTGAAGACATGGCATCACTATCTCATTGGGGAGAAGTTTGTGGTCTATTCTGACCATAAGTGTATGGCCTACATTTTCTCTCAGAAGGACCTCAATTTGAGGCAGTGCCACTGGGTCGAGTACCTGCAGGGTTTTGATTTTGACAATTTCTATACCCCTAGCATGGGTAATGTGTTAGTCGATGCCTTTAGTAGGAAGGTATCAGAGCAAGAATTGAGGAAGTCCAGTGATGAGTGGAATTTGATGGGGCTTTTCGCCCAGATGCACCAGGAGAGAAGGGAGCATAGTGGAGGTACCTTCTTGGCTAGCATTCAGTTGACTCCCTCTCTTCTGGAGTTGATCCAGCTGGAGCAGCCTGGTGATGATCTGTGTCAGCGATTATGTTGTTTCTTCATGGTGGGGTGACTCCTTTAGATTGGTCTTTGTCTTCACAGAGGGTCTTGTGCTTCATGGGCCGTTCTATGGTGTCGTTGTCTCTGCGGAAGGTGGTGATGCAGGATAGCCACCATTCTCAGTGGGTCGTCGACCCTGGTACCACCACGATGTACTATGCTGTTCACCATCAGTTCTGGTGGCTAGGTATGAGACGAGACCTAGTCGACTTTGTGTGGAGGTGCTACACTTGCTAGCAGGTGAAAAAAGAGAATCAGAGACCATCTGTCCTACTCCAGCCATTACCCATTCCTACCTGGAATTTGGACGAAGTCATCATGGACTTCATTATTGGATTTCCACGTACACCTCGGGGAAGGAATGCGATATGGGTAGTGATTTACCGCTTGACCAAGTCATCTCACTTTATCACAATCAAAGATACAACGAAGGTAGATGAGCTGGGCCGCGTGTATGTTCAGGAGGTGGTCAGACATCAGGGTGTGTCGTCATTAGTTGTTTCTGATAGAGACCCCTGCTTTAACTCTCAGTTTTGGGAGGCCTCCAGAAGGCTTTGGGGTCGCAAATTAAGATGAGCATGACATACCACCCTCAGACTGATGGCCAAACGGAGCGAGAAAATCCAATTCTGGAAGACATGCTCCATGCCTGTGTGTTAAATTTCAGAGGTTCGTGGGATAGCCATTTGGGATTGGCTAAGTTTTCTTATAATAATAGTTACCAATCTCCCATCATAATGTCACCCTTTGAAGCACTCTATGGCTGGCCTTGTCGGTCTCCGCTATGTTGGGCTGAGGGAGGCGAGACCTCACTCTTGGGACCGAGCCTTGTTCAGTAGACGTCTGAGAAGATCATACTGATTAGGCAAAGGTTGTTGAAAGCTCAGAATCGTCATAAGTCATATGCTAATTAGAGGTGGTGGAATATTGAGTTTTCAGTGGGGGATAGAGTGTTCCTGAAAGTGGCCCTCACTTGGGTCACCGATGTTTGGGGAAGCAGGGGAAGCTGGCACCTAGGTATGTTGGACCTTTCATGATTCTTGAGTGGATTGGCAAGGTGGCATGTAGGTTAGCTTTTACCTCACAGTTGATGTAGATTCACGACGTATTTCATGTCTCCCAACTAAAGAAGTATGACCCCGATCGATTTCATCTGCTGAATTGGGAGGAGCTGGAGATAGAGTCTGACCTATCAGTGTTTGAGCGACCAGTGCGGGTAGTCGATTCTCAAGATAAGGTGCTACATGGGAAGTCCATTCCTTTGGTCTGTATTCTCTGGTAGCATGGGAGTGACGAGCATGAGACATGGGATAAGAAGTCATGGGTTGAGCAGGAGTACCCATTTCTATTCTCTGATCAGGCATTGAGCTGACTTTCTGAGGGTGGAAAGTATTCATAGTGGGGAGAATTGTCACACCCGAACTTCATTGAGGTACAAATTTAAATTTTTTTTTTAAATTATTATTTCATGAATTAATTTCCTGTTTATATAAATTTCTTGGTTGTAGCATGGGCTGAAACTGATGTGGGTGTCTTGTTGTGGCAATGATGTGTGCCTGCGAGCCTTACGCCGCCCATCGCACAGGCAGGGCACGAGCGAAGCCATGCGTCTTTTCCATTTTAACGTGTGGTGTCCATCACGTGGACATTAAAAATACCGGATGATTAACCTCAGTTTTCTTGCAATAATAATAATAATAATTATTATTACATTATCATTTTTATCATTTTTATTATTATTAAATCCTTTTAATTTTTTTTAATTTTTTCTTATTTTTTTATCTTTCTATTTTTATTCAATTTTCCCATCTTGATTTATTTATTTATTTACATCACTTGAATTCTTTTTTTATCCTATCATTTTTATTCCCCCCATGAAAACCCTAGCGGCCACCCTCTTACTTTATTTTTCTTTATTTCTTTTTTTCCCTCCTCTTTCTTTCTCCCCACACATCTCCTCCCCCATTTCCTTATCCTTCTCCCCTTCTCCTCTTCTCTCCCCTGGTCGATCGCCCCTCCCTCCTCATCCTCCCTTATCCCCCTTCCTCCCATGCACCACCCCTTCTACCATATCCTTATTCTGCTCCTTCTTCTTTTCTTCCTTTCTCCCTCCTTTCTCCTCTCTTCCCTACTGTGCCCCATCTCACCGCCACGCTCACCCTCAACCGCCACGCTCAGCCACCGCGCTCACTCGCCGCGGTCCCCCACCTATTCCTTGTTTCCTCTCCCTCACGGACGCCCCCTTCCCCTCATTTCCCTCCATTAATGTGCCTAGCAGGCCCCCCCTCTGCTCGACAGCCAGCCTTCCCCCAACTCTCTTCCTCCACTCCTCCTCCCTGCCTGGACCGACCAGCCGGCGTCCTATTCCGGATAGCAGCACCGTAGGCTGGCACCCCTCTTTCCTCTTTCCATACTACCTCCCGTACCCTGGTCACACAGCCGGACTGCCTCCCGTACCCCGCTCGCACTGCCGGACCGCCTCCCGCACTTCGCTCGCACTGCTGGACCGCCTCCCGCACACCGCTCGTGCTCCCCGGACAACCGCTGTGCCACCCTCACTTTCCCAACATTACACAATAAGGGTATGTTTTATTTTTATTTAATTATTTTGATTGGTTTAATTGTTATTTAATTTATTTAATTATTAATTCAATTGTTTATGTGTAAAATAATTAATTTATTTTTATTACATTTTTTAATTATTTTATTTATTTGAATTGTTTAAATTGATAAATAATTTATTAAATTTGGTAAATTGTTAATTAATTTAATTGATTATTATTAAATATGTTAATCATCTTATTTAATTGAAATTGTTGAATTGTTAATTAATTAATTAATTTAGTTAGTTTTGTAGTTTTATACTTATTAATAAACTTATTGAAATTATTATTGGATTTGGTTAACGAATAATTAATTTGCCAATATTTTTCTAGGTTGGCACCGTGGTTATTTGGTTTACTGTTTTAGGACCTTTTTGACGGCTCTATATGGTGTAACTATTGTACAATGAGAGTTGTGTGTCGTGTCGTTTCTCGTACCCATTTGGGGTAGGTGGTTTCACATGGTTAGGGAATTTGATCATTTACTCTACTAGTTTGATTAATTTAATATGTCATTTATTTAAATTATGTTGTGAGTTGTCGGCTGACTGGTAGAGCGTGGTGTTTTACCTTTATTAGTGGCTTATTTAGGTTTACAGGTTTATACTGTGTTGGGACTTTGTTTTTGAACAAATGCAGCAGATGAAATTTGATCCTAGCTACAATCTTACTATGTGTCCGAGTGGGTTTTTCACTGTTGATTGTGTTGTTTTATTTTCTTAAAACATATAAACCAATTTTCCAAATGTTGGTTAAACTTTAGTGTGGTTCTCGAAATTTCATAGTTCTTACGTTTTGTGAGGTTCTATGTTGAGTGTTGTGTCTTGACCTTGATGAGTAGGGTGAACATTGAATATTGAGCACATAAGGGGAAGCCTGGGTACTAGTTCGGTGGACTAGACTGGCGGTCTAGTGATACGGGAGGGGCCTCGGCCCAGTTTCACTTAGCGGGATTAATGATTACAACACTAACTAAACATTGGATTATGATTGGAGACCACTATGGTAGGAGGTGTTTCCCTGCTAGTGGCTCGTGCACGGGAATATATGATATGGTTCACCAAGACGTGAGGTTCTAGGGTCCCATACAAATTTAGTATTTTAGGGCCTCTCCCACTTTTTGTTGCTTGTGTGCGATTATATACTCACCACTGGTGGGTTTTGGTGACTTCTTTGTTTTCAAATGGTATGAATGTTTCATTTTATTTCAGTACCAAAAACCCCTTTTCTTATTTTAAAACTGTATTTCATTCTTACAAAACTGTTTCCATCAAAATGCTAGTGAATTTATTTACATTCTCTAAAATTTGAACCTGCAAACTGCTTTGGACATCCAAGCCTTTTTATGCGGAATCTTTTTCCTGGTGCCAACTATTTGAGTGATTTCTCACAACCTACTTACACCCTTGGTTGTGAGTATATCTGATTATTTATGATGCACGGAAATGCTAAGATTTTGAGCACGGTGGTCCGAGTTGTTAGTTGGTTCTTCTGATTTGGTGCTGGTGGTGGAGGCCTGACGATGATATTCTTCCATCAGGTGACAGTTGCTGATATGGTTTTTTGTCACCTTCATTTGGGAGTTAGTCATGGTTGAGTTCTAGTTGCTCTTTTTTTGAGACTCATTCATGCTGTTTTTAAAAATTCCCATTGTAATGTTGATTTTGGAATTCAGTTTACTTATGGTTTGTTTCTGGTTGTTGTACGGGTAAATCGTTCCCAAAAATTATGAATTTAAACCCAGGAACTTGTGCCATCCCGTGGGGTCGGGAACGCCCATCGGGCCTTGACGTGGGCTCGGTCGGGAGTTGATTTGATGGGGACCTGATTTGGTTCGTGACATATATTAAGTTTTTGGGATTTTTTAAGATGATTAATTTTTGAGCGAATAGTGAAAATGATGATTTTTTCAAAATAGTCATTTCTTTTATTTAAATCAAATAATTTAAAAGTTCTAGTATTATGTTTTGGATTTGGTTTTAAAGTAACATATTATCACTTTGATTTAAAATAATCTATTTAATTCCATATTAATTAGTATTATACATTATTTGGTATAAAATAATTTTTTATTAAAAATACATTTTTTCTGAAAATTGTTTTTATTGAGTTTTGAACACTTATATTAAAATTGATTTATGAAACATATAAACTTTGAATCTAGAAAAATGGATTTCATATTTTGAATCTCGATTTTCTAATTTTGTAAATATTTCTTGTAATGACCGAGTGTTTATTAGAAATATTTTTTCTTGAATAAATGTGTTTTGTATTATATTATATAATATTACACAAAAAAAATATAAAGAAACCAATAAAAACATTATTAATAATAACTATTACATTAATAAATAATAAAACCAGTTAAAATTTCAAACATTATAATTGGAAAGAAAATACTAAATAAAAAATCTAAAATAAGAAAATATGGATCTCCCCAATCTATAAGAATGATCACCACCATTGCCAACACATTAGAAAAGAAACAAATATTAGTAAACCAAGCAACATTATACAAAATCTAAATATATATCCACGAGATTAGTTGATTTTAATAATAAATGATTTCATTTAGAGGTATTTATAAGAGGTAATGTGACTTTTGGAATAGTAACCTGATCATTGGGAAATGTATCTTGACCGTTGAGAATAGTAACATGACAGTTGGGAATAGTAAGTTGACCGTTCAAATAAAAATTTTTCTTCAAAATAATAATTGTTGATATATATATAAATAACATTTATCATTATTAATTTATTGAAATATAAATATTATAATACAAAAAAAATAAATTTCATGATAAAAAAAACTCAAAGAAAATATAAATAAATTTATAATAAACTTTATTTAAATATATTTCCGAAATATCAAAATTTTTATATAAAAAATTAATTTACCAATTTTAGAAATTTAGTTTGATAAAAGGAATATTATTTTTGAAATCTTCATGAATTAATTATTAAATAGTTATTTTTTGGTAATTTTCTAAAGTACTTTAATTTTCAAGTGAATAGGAAAAATAAAGTTTTTCACATAACCATTGTATCTTAAATTACATAATTCATGATGTAATAATGAAATGATACTTTCTAGAACTTGATATTAGACCATGATATATATTATTCTATAAATGAAACATTAAAATACTATAAAATTAATTTCCAAACCTAAAAAAGAACTTCTGAATACCTAAAGTCAATAGTGATTCCTTAAAATACCAAATTTCATTTCTTTTGACATTACTTTTTAATAAATTACGGTATTAGAATTATAAATGTGATTTAAAGTCTTAAAAAAATTATATTATATTTATATATGATTTATTTTTTTAAAAAAAATTACTATTACTTGTTTTAAATTTGATAAAATATTTTTTTCAATATTTTATTCTATAAATACCACTCTCCTCATGTTTAAACAACCCATATCCCTCCCCTAGGAAAACCACTCCATACACCCATTACAAATACTAATATCTACCAAAATACTCCCTATCAAGACCCTTATGATTCTTATGGATATTTTGGATAAAATTGATTGCAATCACGAAGTAGTTATCGTGTCATACAAGAGAAACTACACCGAAGAGAGAGTAAGTCTCTATTACCTCTACCCTCTTTTCATATTCTATTTCTTATTTTAATCAATTAATTTTGAATCCATATAGTATAACATAATTATTTAGTAATTTTACATGATATTAAATATGTTTTTATACTTTAATTATCATATTTATGATAAATATAAATATCATATTTCCCTTTCCCACTATTTCGACAACACCCTGTTAAAGGTCAGTTAACCAACTACGGAGACATTTCAAATAAAATTATTATGACCATATTCATGGATGAATATTATTAATTATATATAATATATAACTAAATAAATACATTTATTATAATATTATTTAGTTAATCATACTTTTTTATAAATTAATTTAAATGAAAATAGATAAACCAAAGAGAATCGAGAAATTTTTAAAAAAAAATAATATCAAAATGGTTCAATTTCATCAAATGAAATTAATAAATCTAATATGATTCTAAAAATTGATCAAATAATTTGTATGGATCTATTTTTTTAATAAATATAAGTTTATTATTCAAGAGGCACAAAAATAATAAAATAATGCAGGAATTAATGTAATGATATTCTTGAACCAAACTCTGTTTCTTTAGGTTATCCCTCTTTCCTGAAATATTTGGTATGAATACTACAATAATGTTCTTTAAATATCATTTCATTTTTATATTATTTTAATTTATAGGATATATATGTTTTAAACTTGATTTTATGACAAATACAAAGAATTTTCAAAAGAACTATTCTTTTCAAAACACATATTTGACTCCTCTTGAGTTGTTTATTCTTTTATCTATAATGATGACTATTATACCAAATATGTTTTTTCATTTTTATTTTTTGAAAAAAAAAATTATTCATGAAATTATGTCTAATGAAATCCTTATTAAACCCATTCATTTACATGTTTTATTTCATAGTTACGATTGATATATTTTCTATATGGCATACGTGATTATGTAAATGTCATGATATGAAAAGTGGGACTGAAATTATATATCCCTAAAATTCATTGGGTAATGTGATATATCTTCTGAGATAATGTGTATTTTTTGTTAATATGATGATATATGTTTTCACAAAAATGATGCTATGATTATGCACATATGTTATGCGTGAACATGATGCAAGATTTGATCACAACTATATGTGGAATTTGACAACTAAGAAATGATGTTTCATTTTTATGCATTTACACATTCCATTAATTTATCCCATGTTTCCTTCATGATGATAATGATGATACTATGCTTATTATTTGATGATTATGATTATACTCACCCATGTTATATTAATTCATGTCCCTTATTCATTATACTACATGGATTTTAAATCACCCATTTCATTGATGTATATCCTCAAGTGATTAATTATACTAAGGATAATTAGAGGGCCACCGAAAATATAGAGAAGAATAAATTAAATATTGTTTATGTTTTATAATGTATAAGTTGTGTATGATAAAGTTTTACCAAGACACTAAACCTTATGATCCTGGATTGGTATCTCTATTATATTTTTTATCTTAAAATGAAGTAATATTTATGAAAGAAATATTAGGGTCACTATAGTTGGTATCAAAAAATGATTTAGTTAATTTTTGAATTATGATTAGAAAACAAGAGTAAAAACCCATATTTATAAGTCTATGTATAGGTAAGATATCCTAGATGAATCTTTTTTAGAAAAGTATAAACATAGGTATCAAATAAGATATGCCTTTAGTGTTAATTGTTTAAAATAATAAATTATTAATT
Organism: Viscum album; assembly: GCA_963277665.1. NCBI lineage: Eukaryota > Viridiplantae > Streptophyta > Magnoliopsida > Santalales > Viscaceae > Viscum > Viscum album. The sequence goes on along the minus strand of OY728125.1, from coordinate 1,739,570,536 downwards.
CATTATTTTCTTACAATTTTTTTCAAAAATTTTCTATTATAGAGAATGGTGGGAACTCAGAGAAACTAGGATAATAACCCATGTAAAGTTCAATACAATTATTGTATGAATGAAACCCTCAATGCCATTAGAGGTGGAGTTCAAAACATTATTTCAGTTATTACCTAGTTGTATCAGGATATGAATAATAACTTAAACCATGTGGAATATTCTCCTTCACCCAAGAAGCATTAACTAGGCATTGATTCCTTTAAGTGGCAGTCACCGTCGATGTTTAGTTTAAATTCAATTCCACTTGTCCTTGAATAGTTGGTTAAATCAATGGAGAAGATATTTTCTATGATCCATTATTCTAATAAGGAGATGGTGAATCTGGTCATTTAACATTTAAATTGATAATGTTATCAATTTTGGGTTTTGATAAATAATACTTGGTCAAATGATGATATAGAATAGATAGAGAGGGAAAACATTAAAAAATTATTTATTACCAAGTATTTCTATCATACTCCTCAAACAAATATAGAAATATAATTCATAGAGATAAAAAAGGAAGGGGAACCTATCACAAATTATGAGGAAAAATTCACAAGTCTTGGAAGATAATCTTATTTCTTTGTTATCAATAATGATATCAAAATGGATTGTTTCTTTAGTGGTTTAAAAAAACACCTTTGAAAGGCTGTAGCTATCTAAGAATTTTGGAGTTGTGAAGAAGTGGTTTTATGTGCTCTAAAAGTAGATATGGAGTTTGATAATGGTCTCATGATTATGGAGATAAGAAGATAGTAATGTATTCTCAAGCTGCTGGGTCAAAAAAAAAGAAGAAAAAGAGGATATAAATATTAACTTATAAAAAATTTTGGAATAAGAATCATGGGAATGGTCTCAAAGGGATAGGGAAATTATTCAAGTGTGGGAGAGAAGTCCACCAAGATCGTCAATGTAAAATATACAGGAAGAAGCTGGGCAACATGATGGAGGAAAGGATGGAACCTATTAATTCACCACCCATGTTTTAGTGCTTTACCTATAGGGATCAAGGGAAATATGTAATCTAGTGAACTAAACCATGAGTCCTTGAGGGTAATCATCATTAGCAACGAACAAAGAAAAAAGAGAAAGTGAAATATTATTCCATCACTACTGCTAATGTGAATCATGAAAGTGAAGTCGTACAAGATACACTTCATATTCACTCAAGAATGGAATTTTTTTTATATGATTCGGGTTATGTGTATTCCTTTGTATCCTCCATGTTTGCAAGAACTATTGAATTGAAGCCCTGATACCTTGAAGTTAAGATATCTGTAAAAACACCTAGTTGTGATATCATTACAACTGATGTGTTTTACATGTCTTATATAACAGTTTGTGGGAATATTATTCTAGTGAAACTTATAATATTTCCATTGGTGGAATTTGATGTTATTCTAAGCATGTATTGGATACTGTTATATAAAGAACACATCAATTTTTAGGAGAATAAAATATATTTTCATATCTTGCACCATCCAATGATCCTATAAAAATTCAAGTAAGATCATGAGTCTCATTTGGAGAATCCCTTAATGGTATGGGTGTTGATTCCCAATGAAGACGCATACCATTCCCAAATGGTTGAGTCAAAAGAAGGTATCAACTTAAAGGAAATTTCCATTGTTAGGGAATACACTGATGTATTTCCCAAAGAGTTACTCAAACATCCCTCAGAATGTGAGTTATAGTTCACAATAGAGATCATATTCAGATCTAATAATATTTCAAATTCCCCCTACATGATAGCCATGATTTAATTGGAGGAGTTAAATTAGTTTTAAGAGAATTTAGCCCAAGGTTTCCTACGCCTAGTTCATCACCTTGAGGTGTTCGAGTTATCTTTTTCAAGAAGAAGGATAGATCACTGACGATACACATCCATTACTGGGATCTCAACAAGATCAACATAAATACTATGTATCATCTACCAAGGATTGATGAATTAATCGATCAACGATGAGGACATCTGTACTTCACAAAGGTGGATCTTTATTTTGGATATCATCAACTGAAGGTGGACAAGGAGGATATTCATAAGACTACTTTTTGTTCAAGGTACGAGCATTATGAGTTCATATTTATTCCTTTTAGACATAATAATGCCACTAAAAACATTAAGTATTAGATGAATAATGTATATAGATACTACCTCAAAAAATTTATGGTAGTGCTTATCGATGATATTCTCATTTACTCTAAGAGTAAGTTGAAACATGAATAGAAACTAAGGATTTTGATGGTGACTTTAAGAAGGCATAAAATGTATTCTATTTTCATAATCTGTTACATTTTGATGAAAAAGTCACATTCATGGGGAATGAGATCACAAGTGAAGGAATTTAAGTGGAACCTCTAAAGACAAAGGCAATTGAGGAATGTCCTAGACCCACTAGTGTCATATAAATATGTAGTTTTCTTGGATTGGATTGGTACTAATGAAATTTTTTGAGGACTTTCCCATGATTTTATATTTCACTAACTATGTTTACATGGATATGGGTAAAGTATTCCTAGATAGAAGAATGATAGAATGTCCTTAAGGAAATCAAGAAGAGGCTAATCACTACCCTTGTTCTCACACTACCAACAAGTGGAGAAGGTTTTTTGATATAAAATGATACTTAAAATATAATATTTTGTTGTATACTCAAGAATAATGATAAAGTCATAGACTACGTGTCACGATAGTTGAATATCCATGAGAAGAACTATCTGATGCATGATCTGGAGTTAGTAGTTGTTATCTTTGCTCTGAAGATTTTTCAGCACTCCCTCTACGGTGAAAAGTGGGATATATATACTAATCATAAGATTCTTAAGTATATATTTACACATAAGAAGATCAACATGAATTAAATATGAATATAAACATGAATTAAATAACATGGTTATAGGTAATCATGTCCTTTGATTTCACTATTAATTACCATTTAGTAAAATAAAACAAGTTACCTAATGCTCTTATTAGAAAATAACCTAATACTCTATCCATGATGTGGAATGAGAAATACCATAGCTTTATAGATGTTTAATGGATATATTTGGAAATAATAATGATAGGGAATACATCATACCTTTCCCAAATGATTCTCCAATAATCTATACAATAGAATATCAAGGAGGCACAAAGGGATGATCTGGAGCTACAAAAGTTGGTGAAACCAGTAAAAGAAGGGAAGATACATGAGTTCCACATCGATGGTAATGGTGTGATTAATTTAGGAAAAAGTATTTGTGTGCCTTAGACAACTAATATAATGAATGTGATATTGGATATTTCCTATAGATCATATTTCTCTATCAATCTGGGAAGTACCAAGATGTACCATGATCTTCAAGAACACTTCTGGTGGGACAACAAGAAGAAGGAAATTAGAGAGTATATAGAACGGTGTTTGGTATATTAGAAAAATAAGGAAGATCATAAAAAGACCAATGGGATGATACAAATATTGTGTATACCCACATTGAAATGGGAGAATCTCACTATAGACTTTGTCACTAGTAACCCAAAAACACCAAATGGAAATAATGTGATATGGGTTGTGGTCGATCGACTCAGAAAGAATGACAACTTTGTCACCATTTAGGAGGATTTATCACCCAAATAAATTCCCAATAAATATCTAAGATAATTAGTGAGGTTTCATGGCGTTATACTTTCAATCATCTCTAATCATGATCCAAGATTCACATCTAAATTCTTGAGAGGTCTTTAATAATATTGGAATGATGAATTGAATTTCAGCATGGCCTATAACCCTTAAATTGATGAACAATATAATAGGACTATTCAGATTCTATAGGATATACTAATATCCTACTAAATGGAAGAAAAATATTGATGAGATTATCATATCCCATTATTTGAGTTCTCATACAATACCAGCTTCCACTTGAGTATTCAAATTGATCTATAAAATGTTTTGTATGGGAAGTGATCTAAAACTCCAACTTATTGGGATGAAGTTGTTGAATGAAAGCTACATAGACCAGATATTATGAAATAAATTATAGAAAGTTTAAATAAACCAAACAACATATAAAAGATAACCAGATCCAGTAAAAGAGCTATGTTGACGACCGTTGAATGGACTTGGAGTTCGATGTTAGAGAAATTTTTTCCTTCGAATATGTTCGTGGAAGAGAGTCATGTGGTTTAGAATAAAATAGAAGAATAGTCCAGGGCACATTGGACCCTTTAAGATCCTTGATCGCATATGAGTAGTGGCCTTTTGGTTTTCACTTCCAGTATCTAAGGATCATGTTCATGACGTTTTTGACGTATCACTCCCGAGGAAGTACATACTCGAACCCTCACGTGTACAAAATCTAGAGGTGGTACAATTGGAAAAAGAACTCTCATATGAATAAAATATATTCAACACCATAGACCATAGAGAAACAGTTCTATGAAACAAGACAACCCACCATGTCAAATTGTTTTGGAGGAACCGCAATCATGAACAGGTGACATTGGAATGAGAGGAAATAATAAAATGGAAATACCCTCATCTATTTTCAACTGTGAATATGTGTTGAAATTTCAGGGATGAAATTTATATAGGGGGGAAGAAAGTAATGACCTGGTGTTTATTATTAATATTTTTTTCTTGAATAAATGTGTGTTGTATTATATTATATAATATTTTAAACATAAAAAAGATATAGATACCAACTAAAATTTTATTAATAAATAATATAACATTAATCATCAATGAAACCAATTAAAATTCAAAACATTACAACTATAAAAAATATAAAAGAAAATAACTAAAATGAAAAAATATGGATTTCCCCAATATACTAGAATTATCAACCCCACTTGTAACAATATAAAAAATAAAAAAATTATAGTAAACTAATTAAAATTATAGAAAATGTAAATATATATCCTTGAGAGGAATTGAGTTGAATAATGAATGAATAGTAGTAGAAGTATTTATATGAGGTAATGTGATTGTTGGAATAGAAACCTCACTATTGTGAATAGTAACCTGACTGTTTGAATTGTAACCTAACCGTTAAGAATAGTAACCTAGCCATTGGGAATAGTAACTTGACCGTTGGAATAGTAATTTTACGTCGAAATAATAAATATTGAAATATATAATATTTATCATGATTAATTTATGTAAATATAAATATTATAATACCAAAATAATAAATATCATAATTAAAAAAACCCAATTAAAATATAATTTTTTTAATAAACATTTTTATAATATATTTTATAAAAATCATAATATTTATATTAAAAATAAAAATTACCTATTTTAGAAATATATTTTGATAAAATTTCTATAGTTGTTTAAATAAGCTTAGTGAAATTATCCAAGGGTGTTTTTTTGATAATTTTCTGAAATACTATAATTTTCAAATGAATAGTAAAAATATAGTTTTTCACATAATTGGTGTATCTTAAATTAAATCATCCCTGATGTAATAATGACATAATACTTTCTAGAACATTAGTTTAGACCATGATATATTTTATTTCATAAAAGATACATTAAAATACAATAAATTTAATTTCCAAACCTTAAAAGAATTTTCCAAAATCTAAAGTCAAAGGTGATTCCTTAAAATAGGAAATTTTCTTTATTTCCACATTCCTTCTTAAGAAATCAATGAATTCAAATTATAATGTGGATTTAAAGTCTTAAACCCATTATATTATATTTATATATGATTTATATCCTCAAAAATTCTCTATTACATATTTTACCATTGATATAATATTGTATTAAATCTTTTATTATGAAAATACCACTCTCTTCAAGTATAAATAATTCCTCTCCCTCCTATTATATATCCACTCCTTCCACCGAGTAAAAATCACAATATCTTCCCAAATCCACCGCCTCAACCCCCTTAGAATAATTAGGGATATTTTGGAGCAATCTAACTCTAATCACGAATGGGTGACAATGTTTACAAGAGAAGCTACATCGAGGAGAGAGAATGTCTTTATTAACTCTTCCATCTTTTAATCTTCTCTTCCTTTTCCCAATTCCTTTCGAAACCAAATACTATAAAAACAATTTTTCACTAAGTTAAAATGATATTAAATATCAGTACGTTAAAATTTGCATCTAGCGGTGCTTTAATCCTCCACTAAATCATTCTGCATTAGTTTTAGAAAATCGTCGCTAAATCGTGTGTCAGCAATCAATTAACGGCTGTTTAAACCGTTTCTAAATTGTTTTTAATTTTTTAAAAGTATATAAATTTTTTAATTTTTTAATTTTTCTTTATTAATTATTTAATAATTTATTTTCATGATTTATTAATTTATTTATATATTAATTATATGTTTATTTATTATTTATTATTTCTAATTTATTATTTATTTTCCTAATAAATTAATTGGTTTATTTACGGATTTTCATAATTTATTTATTATTACCATGCTCATGCCCACTTCCATGAACATGCACATGCCCAAGTCTATGAACATGCCCATGCCGTATATAGAAATTATGTGTTTGGTGAGATTTGAACCCTTTACCTCTTCCTTCTTCACCAAAGACTCTACCACTCCAGCAGACTATTCATGTGATGAATAAATAAAATTTAATATACTTATATATATATATACATATTAAATGAAAACATAGATAATAAATAAATTTATAATAGATTAATAATAAATTAATCTATTATTAAATAAACAAAATAAAAAATAAAAAATAAAAAATAAAAAATAAAAAATAAAAAATAAAAAATATTTAATTTATAAACAATAATCAAATAATGAATAAATATATAATAAAAAAATAAATTATAGATAAATAAATAATATATAATAAATAATATATAATAAATAATATATAAACGAATCAAAAACAAAAAAAAATACATCAATAATAATATAATAAAATAATATTGATGTATAAAGAATAAAAAGAGAATAAATAAATAGGTATATAATAAAAAAATAAAATATAAATAAATAATACAATAATAATGAAAAAGAAATAAATAATACATAAGACTTTAATGAAAAATTTATAACAAAATAATAGTAAATTCATAACAAACAATCAAATAATATATAAATAATAATATAAAAAAATAATAATGAAAAATAAATAACTAATATTTAGGTAATAAATAATAGCTAATAAATAATAAATAATAAATAATAAATAATAAATAATAAATAAATAAATAATAAATGATAAATGATAAATTGTATATAATAATAACTAATAAATAAATAATGAATAGTAAGTAATAAATAATAAATAATTATTAATAAATAATTTATAATTAATAAGTAATAATTATTAAAAAATAATACATAAAATTTTATAAATAATGAATAAATAAATAAATAATAAATAAATAAATAAATCATAAATGAATAAATAAAAAATAAATTATTAATAAATTAATATTAAATATTTATTTAATAAATTAAAAATATTTTAATAAATAATAAATAATAAGTAATAAATAAAAAATTATAAAAAATAAATAAATAAATAATTAATTAATTAATTAATTAATAATAAATAACTAATAATAACTAATAACTAATAATTGATAATTGATAATTGGTAATTGATAATTAATAATCCATAATTAATAATAAATAATTAATATATAATAATTAATAATTAATAAATAACTAATAAATAGTTGATAAAATATTAATAAATAATGAATAATGAATTAATATATAATAAATAAATAATAAATGAATAATAAAATAATAATAAAAATACAATAATTAATTAATTAAAAAATAATTAATAAACTAATAATTAATGTTCACATAGTAACTAACTAATAAATACATAAAATAAATATATAAATACATATTAAATAAATTATTGAATAAATAATAAATAATAAAGATTAAATAATAGATAATAGATAATATATAAATCAATATTAATTAATTAACTAATTAATAATTAATAATTAATAAATAATGAATAAATTAATAATAAATAAATAACATATAAATAGACAAACTCTAAAATGCTAAGAAACTCTGAAATCCCTAAAACACTAAAATGGATATAAAATTTACTCCGTGAGTCCCTTTTCATCTCTACAAATAGTCAAATCAATGATCAAGAAATGATATTTGATATAATATGTGGTACATGCCGAAGAGACACCTGGATCGTGAGTTATAGCCATTTGAATCATAAGAAATTGGGGTCTGCGAATAAAAACTCAGTTTCAAAGGCCTTCTAGGACATTCTGGTGGAAATTAGGGGGACAATGTTCAATGTGATAGTCGCAGACCTACACATCGTATATCTCGTCATATGCATCAATTTGATATATGGTAGAGCCTAAATAGACACCCGGATCAAAAGTTATGGCCATTTGAAGTTTGAGTGTGATTTCTAACATTTATTGAAACAATAATAATTTAAATTATTTTATTAATAACAGAATTTAAATCTAATTTTGTTTTAGATCATTTAATAAGCGTTGATTTGACTAGCTGTGGAGCTAAAACTGACACTTGGAGCAAAATTTATTGTCATTTGATGCCAAAGTCTGATTTGCAACTTATTGAAGATTTGTTGTCACTTTAAAAATATTATTAACTAATAATTATAAATATTTTATCAATTGAACCATTATAAATAATAAAAAATATATGAGTGTAAATAATAAATATTAAATAGTAAATAATAAATAATAATAATAAAAATAAATAAATATTCTTTTAAAAAAATAATTTTATTTTACGACGATTTTGAAAAAACTTCTGCTATTTCATGGCTGTTTTTTTTTCAAAACCGCCACTAAAATCAAATATAAATTTTCTAGAATTTTTTTAAAATTATAAAATATATTTTGAAAACATTTATCGGTGGTTTTTAAAAACACTACTAAATACCCACCACTAAATTCTTCTTCGAAAAACATTTAGCGGTGATTTTGAGAACCGCCATGAAAAACCCACTGCTAAAATTCCATTTTCCTATAGTGTATGTTAACCAAGTGTCATTATCATATTTCTGAAAAATATAAATTTCATACTTCCCTTTCCATCTCTTTCAACAATGTATCGTTAAAGGAATGTTAACCACCTATGGAGACATTTATAAGACAATTATTTTAACCACCTTTATGGATGAATAATATTGATTATATATAATATATAAATAAGTAATTATTTTTATTACAAGCTTCTAGAGTTAAACATTATTTTTTAAAAATGAATTTGAATGAAAATAGATAAATCAAAGCAAAATGGTAAATTTTTAAGAAATACACGATATCAAAATGCTTCAATTTCATCAATGGAAATTAAGATATGTAATCCAATGATTATAATTGATAAATAGTTATATAGAAGACTATAATTCACTTTTTGATCAATGTTTTAATAAATCTAATTTTATTATTTAGGAGGAATAAAACTGAAAAAATAAAGATGGAATTAAGGTATGGATATTATCGAACCCAAATCGTTTTATTTGGGTTATCCCTATTTCAAGAAATCTTGTGTATTAATACTCCTATAATGATACTTGAATATAATTTCATTATTATTCCCTTTTATTTTTAAGGATATGAATGTTTCCTACTTTATTTTATGACAAATAAAAATATTTTCCAAAAGAAATATTCTTTTCAATATATATATTTGACTCATCTTGAGTTGTTTCTTCTTCATGTTTGGACCAAGATGATTATGAAGAATATCTGTTTCAGGTATTGTCTTTTGTTTTCAATGATGTTTTAGAAAAAAGGAAATCACTTCACGTTGAATAAGTGATTTATGGAAGATAGTGAAGTTACAATACTTTCCCTCGTAACTATGTTGTTGCTTTGATGATTTGTATTTAATAATATCATATGTTTGGAGAACTTTTGATGTATGTCTTATGAAGGATGGGGGGAGTAAAGAAGTGTTTTTTGGCAAAGGAATGAAAGTAGTGTGTGATTCAAAAGTGGTGTAGAAGTCAAAAAGTGGTGCACAAGTCTAAGCGGTGCACATGTGTATGTTGCGTGTAAGTCATATTTTAATATCATCACATCAAAATATGACAAAGGAAACAAAGTGGTGCACATGTTCAAGAGTGGCACACAAGTATAAGCAGCGCACAAGTGTATGTTGTGTGCAAGTTATATTTCAACACCAAAATATCAAAATTTGACAAAGGAAATAAAGTGGTGTGAAAGTGATGGTGCGGTGTGAAAGTGATGGAGGAATGCACAAGTGATTGAGCAACACCTATGTTATGGAGTGGCACACAAGTGATGTAGTGACACGCAAGTGATAGAGCAGCGTGAAAGTAGGAATGGATCACAAGTGTATGTGGTGTGCAAGACACAAAATGCCTCTAAATTTACTACTACCCTCCTCATTATCATATGCTAAACATTGAAGAGAAAATTTGAGCTCTCATCATAGAAGTAGTATAATGTGGCATAGAAGATGAAGTGTCGTGAAATTTTTGTGTTATAAAAAAAAGTGGAATGCAAGTAGAAGTGTCACACATGTTATAAGTTGCGCGCAAGCAGAGTGTTTAGTGAAAGCAGTGTTTTGTGTATAAGCCCTTTGTGGTGCACAAATTATGAGTTGTGCATAATAGTGGATGGAAAGTAGTTTTTTGTGTGCAAGTAGTTTTTTGGGTGCATGTAGGAAGGCACATATGATGGGAAGTGTGCAAGCAGTGAGGTGCGCATGTAGGGAGGCACGCAAGCAGGGAGGAAAGCAAGAAGAGTGGCGTGAAAGTAGGTAGGCGCACAATCAGCATTCACTAGGAGGTTCATTCCCGCTTCTGGGTAGGAGAGTGAAGAATTATTTTGAATGATTTAATTTGTGAAAGTTCATTAAGAATCACAGAAACAATACATTACCCTATTTGTGCTATGAGGAAGCAGACACCCTTTTGGATTGATTTCAAAGTGAAAAAAAAGTGTAAGGCAATATATTATTCATTGTATTCCACATCAAAGGATTGTTTTCTAGTGGATTGTGTGGTACTATATTGTTTCCATACCATTCTAAGTACGTATCTACTCTTGTTGAGTAGTGAACCTTCTAAATCTCATTTTCCTATGGTTGTGTGTGTTTAGTAGGAAAAAAATCATTAAAAGGAGGTGAATGTTGTTTCAAAAATAAGGAAACATAAAAATAAAAAAGATATCACTGATTTACCCCTCCCCCTCTTAGTGATAGGTGGACCGGACTAGGAACTTCAATTGGTATCAAAGGGAGGTTTCTTCAATTAGTCTTTTCTGAAGTTTTGAAGAAAAGTTCTGATGGAGAATGTGAATTGCATTAATAGTAAGGGGATTTTGATATTTTATGTAAAGAATTATCATATATGGAATTATATAATGATTCCTTATCCTTTGTATCTTGGGTATAATGCTCTTGAAACTACAACATATGGATTTCCTCATATTGATGACAATTTTCTTCTTACACCTACTGATAAGAAGAATCATGATAATGATGAAATAGGTAAAAATGCATTACTCTTATCTCTTTCTGAGTGTTTGTTTTCAAGAGTGAAAGTTGTTGCTATAGCTAAAGGCATCAGGGATAAGTTGAATAACACCTATGAAGGAAATACAAATGTGAAAAAGGAAAAACTACAAATCTGATTCTTTTAGAGACTTATTTTCCAGGTTAAATGACATTGTTCGTACAAGAAGATGTCTTTGCGAGAATTTGGAAGATTATACAGTTGTGGAAAAGATATTGAGAATTCTTCCTAATAGGTTTGATGATAATATGTATTCAATAGAATATAGAGACCCTGACACATCATCTTTGGATGATTTTCACATCACTCTCATTACTTATGAAATGAAAAGGGATAAGACTATGAAGAGAAGAAAAACGAAGATTGAGAAATTTCATTAAAGGCTGCAATGTGAGAGATATGTCAAAGAATACTCTTATTGAATATGATGTTGGAGAATCCGATTTTGATGATGAAGTATGTAATTTGTATGATGATATTTTATCCTTGTTTTTTAAGAATGTGAAACGAGGTACAAGGAAATACAAGGGAAATTACCTTGAAATGATTTTAGTGTGGAGCCATCGGTCACTTTCCGACTAACTATCCTCAAAAGAATAAAGAAAAATACAATAATGATGATGACCGAAGTCCAAGAAGGTCATGGAAGAAACAAGATGATAAAGATAAATATTATTCTATGTGTAAGGATATAATGTTCATAAAATGAAAAAAAGAATATATTTATCTAAATATGAAGAAGAAGAAGAAGATAGAAAAGATGAATCCTAGAAATAATTAGATATGAAAGATAAAGAGAATACATTTATTGCATCAATGAATAAAAAATATTTGGAGAGAAAAAACTTTGATGAAGAATAAAATCAACTTGAATATCATCTGAATGAATTTTTTAGGATGATCAGAAGTATTTATAATGAAAACAATAAGTTGATAAATTATAATTCCATATAAAATAATCAATATGGTTTTCCTGATGAGAAAATCAAGATGGAGAGGATATTGATGATCTGAAAAATTCTCTAGAGAATGAAAAGAATCATAATGATCATCCTAACATAAAGCTGAAGGACAAAGAAGTATATTTGGAACATGTCCATTTTTTATAATGATAAAGAAATGAATATCAGTTTCAAACAATATATCTTAGAATTTGGTGAATGTTCTAGTAAGAATGAACCAAAGAAGGATCCACAAAATCTAAATTTAATGGTTGAGAGGAAAATGGAAATGATTCTGATAAGAAAATAGATGTAAAGGCTACGCATGTGGCCGAAGCTAGAAAAGACAAAAATTCAAAAGTATAAAAAAATCTTGAGTCCAACTACTTTTTGTACTGATATGTTTGAACACAAATCTGAGATGAAGATGAATGTTATGTTTGAAAATTTGAAGATTGATGGTCAACAATGTTCTATTAAGAAGGTTATTAAGAAGCATGACCAAAACTCCAATCATTATAGAAGTTTCAAATATAAATACTCATTCTATGGTTACTGATAGTATTGTGGTGGATTCAGACACACGACAAATATGTTTTGGTTCAATAAAAAACATTACTGCTATTCTAAAAGATATGGAAGACAAGGGTTGAGGAGGATTCAATCCTCTCAAAAGGGGATGTATGGGAAGGAAGTTTAGAAAAAATCTAAGAAGGCTGGTGTAAAAGTTAAAAAAAGGTTCCAACCATTGGAAACTATTTGTGAAATATGTGAACAACCAGGAAATATTGTTAAGGGATTTCTTGTTTTGTTTCCAGCACAACAAAAGGATCTTAACACATCTCATAAGATGGAGGTGAAGAATGAAATGGATGGACATAAAGATGTAGTTGTTGAAACAGCCATGAAAGCTAAAAATTATAACATCCATAGATTCTTGATTGTGGGTTTTATTCTCATATGAAATTAGACTTAAATTTTTTAATAATGTTAAAGACAACAAAGAATGAATAATTACATTTATAAATCATTAATCTTTGGGGAACAAAGGTGTTGGATCATCCATCATCGGAAAAAAATGAAATCCAAGAAAAAATTATATGTTGATGTGCTGAAACACAATCTACTTAGTGTTTCAAAACTATGTGTTGAGGGAAGCAATGTTATCTTCAAGAAATATGTGTTTTTTGTGGAAAATGAAAATGATGGAAAGGTAGTTACCAAATTCCAATGTACCAAAGGGAACTCGTTCCTAGTTGGTCAAGTATAGAACTCTTGTCACATGCTTATAGTGGATGAAAATAAGTTATGCCATAAAAGGCTAGGATATATGTGTTAGAAAAACACGTGAATGTTATCAACACAATATAGTGTCTGAGATATGATTCATTTATCAAGAATAAGATATTACTGTTGCACTATTTGTGAGAAAGGTATGATTAAAAACACTTTGCATAAGAGAGTTGCAATATGTTCAAAAATGACCCTTTGAACTTATAAATTCTTATATATGTAAAACAATGAGAAATCAATAAAAAATTGAGATATGTACTTCATTACATTCATTGATGACTTTACTCGCATTACATGTGTTATGTACATGAGACATAAGTCATATGATCTAGAAAATCTTGAGATTTTTAGTAGGAAATCATAGAAGGGGTGTGAGTATTCAGTAATGAAATTGAGAACTGAAAATGGTGGAGAGTATAAGAATGAAGATTTTGAATGTTACCTTAAGAAACATGGAATTAATCATGAGTTTAGTTCACCAAACACACCTCAAAAATATGGGGTTATTGAAATGAAGAATAGATGTCTGGTTGAAATGGGGAGAACTATGCTACTTGAACATGGTCTCTCCCATTATTATTGGAGGCAAGACATTAGTACTAAAGTTTATATTCAGAACTAATGTTTCTTCAGGCCACATTTAGACATAACCCTATATGAAATATTATATGAAAAAACTCCATGTTTGAAACAATTCACAGTTTTTTGGATTCTATTCATCATAAAGAAAATGGGTGGAAACCATGGAAAGTATTAACAAAGAGGAGATGATGGAATTTTTGATGTCTTTTCTCTAGAATAAAGAGGATACATATTCTTCAACAATGAAACTAGAAGAATAATTGATTCTATTGATGTGACAATTTTTAAAAATGCTGAAAACATAAAGTAGAGTTTTTCCAATATAGAAGTTGAGAATGATAAGAAATGTATTGTTAATGATTCTGATAATGCTACCAAAAGTGGTAATCCCACTAAATAAGAAGAACCAGAATAAAAAATTTCAATTGATGAGGATGAAATTTGAACATCTCATCCTAGGATAAGGAAGAATGTGGAGGCTCAGAACAATATTAGTGATCATAACAAAAGTGTTCAAACAAGAAGAACAAAAAATTTTGTTACACATACTTCCTTTTATTCAAAAGTGTATCCTAATGATGTGAAAAGAGATTTTTATCATCCCTAATAGATCCAGTCTACAAATAAGGAGCATGATCATATTGAAAACAATGATACTTGGGAACTCGTACCCAATTCATATGGTAAAACTGTTATTGGTACAAAATGGGTTATCTGGAATAATCTGAATAAAAAAGGCTAAGTGATAAGGAAAAAGGAAATATTAGTGTTTAAAGATTACTCACAAATTAAATGTGTTGATTTTATGATACTTTATATTGAATGGCTAGACTATAAACAATAAGAATATTTATTTCCTTTATTGAACAATGAGGTTACACATGTTTTCAAATGGATGTGATGTCCAAATTTCATAATGGAAATCAAGATAATGAAGTTTACATTGATCAAACATGTCTCTTTGTTGTTGGGAAAGATGAAAGTTATGTGTGTAAGCTGAATAAATCTTTGTATGATCTAAACAAAGCTCAAAGGGAGTGGTATTCCAAACTGGATACTTGCTTATGGAAGATGAGTTTCAATAAAGGAAGAGTTGACAAAAATCATTACATCAAGGAATGTCAAGTGTCTTCTCTCATTGTAATTGTTTATGTTGATGACATTATCATTGCTCGATGTGATGAAAGATCATTTAAAATTTTTTCCTAAGAGATGAAGAATTTGTTTGAGATGTCTATGCTAGGAGAAATGAAATACTTTCTTGGGTTACATATCATACAGATGAAGAACCACATTTTTCTTTCTCAAAAGAAGTAATCTAAGGAACCTATGAAGAAGTTTGAAATGAATAATTTGAAACCGGTTTCCACTCCAATTTCAGTGGTAACAAAGTTTTCTAATGATGGGGAAGGAAAGGAAGTTTTTAATAATGTGTTTTGAAAGATTATTGGATGTTTATTATATTTGACTACCTCAAGACCCTACATTTTCTAGGTTATTACCTTATGTGCAAAGTTTCAGAGTGCCTTTAAAGATTAACATTTAATTGATGAAATACGTCTCTAAGATATATCAAAGTCACAAAAAATTTTAGAATCATGTATGAAGGTGTATAAAATATTGAATTGTTTGGGTATTCAGATGATTATTGGGAAGGAAATGTTGATTATAGTAGATCCACATCTAGTGGAGTTTTCCTTCTAGGGAAAAGCTATGATAGTTGGCATAAAAAGAAACAGAATTCAGTATCTCTTTTCACAACTGAAGCTGCGTATGTTGCAGCCGCTCAAGCTGCTACCCAACTTATGTGGATGAATACTTAGTTGGAATATCTACTTTTTGAAGTGAATCTACCAAAACTCTTAGGATGCGATAATCAGAGTGTAATCAATATTAAAAGGAATTTGGTACAATATTCGTGTTCAAAACACATTGACATAAAGTACCACTTCATCAAAGTGAATGTGTAGAAGAGTGAATTGATGCTAGAGTATGTTCCTACAATTGAACAAGTTTCTGACATATTCACAAAACCTTTACCGAAGGAACAATTTTCTCAATTGAGGTTGAACATGGTTGTCTGACTTCATTCTCATCAAGGATGAGGTACATAGGTATGTCCCCTGTCTCATATTACATTTGCATATTTTTGTCAAGGTGGGTAATTTTTTCATAAATATATCCTTATGGTTTCATGCATAAAGAGGTAGTTCTGGGTAATAATTGAATTTAGCATGTAAGTGTGTGAACTATTCTAATAGTTTGTTGTAGTGGTTGTAAGAAAAATGTTGTTTGCTTCTACTAAGAGTTGAAGCTATGGAAGAGGGTTTAGTAGAAAAAGAAGATGAGTATGTTTTGGAGAAGGCTTGAGAAGAATGTTGTAGATGATTCATAGTCACGTATTTTGGACAACATGGTTTTTCTGTCAATAATTCATGTAAGCTACAATGAGTTAGCTGACATAGGCTTAGAATTGTTGATTAGTAATCCATTTCTTGATATTACAATGTTCCGTGATTTATTAATCTTGGTTGATAACAAAATTTAAAGGGGGGTATTTTTAGAATGAAGTTGATTATGAAGAATATCCTTTTCAGGTATTGTTTTTTGTTGTCACGGAAGTTTGAGATGAAAGGAAATAACATCACTTTGTATAATTTGTTAATGCAAGATAGGGAAGTTACAGTAACTATGAATATTCATAGATTATTTTTATTTCACAAATATCATAAGATTGGAGAACTTGTGATGCAATCCTTATGAAGGATATGGGGAGTAAAGAAGTGTTTTTTTGGAAAAGGAAAGAGATCAGCGTGAAAATCAAATGTGGCATGCACATCAAAAAGTGGAATGAATGTATATGTAACACACATATATATGTTTCGCGCAAGTTATATTTTAATATCATCACATCAAAATATAACAATGAGAATAAAGAGGTGTGCAATTTCATGAGTGGCGTGCAAGTATAAGAAGTGTGAAAGTGTATGTTGTGAACAAGTCATATTTCAACATTATCATTCCACAATATTACAATGGAAAGAAAGTGGAATTCATGTTATGGAGCAGTATGCAAGTGATGGATTAGAGTGAAAGTGTTGGAGAAGAACACATGTAATGGAGTGTCGCGTCAGTGATGGAGCAGCGCACAATTAGGAAAGGCGTGCAAGCGTATGTGGGGTGAACGTCACCAAAATCCCTATAAATAGATGGATACCCTTCTCATTCTCTTATTCACAACACTTAAGAGAAAATTTGAGCTCTGATCACATAAGTTGTTGAAAGTGGCACACAAGCTGAAGTGTCATGCTAGTTGTGTGTTGTTCACAAAGGTTGCGAGCAAGTAGAAGTGGCATTCAAGTGATAAATTGCACCATAGAAGGGATTTTTGTGCAATAATTCTTTTGCGTATAAGCTCAAGTGGTAAAAAAATTATTAATTGTGCAAAATAGTGGAAAAGAACTAATTTTCGTAATGCATGTAGGAAGGCGCACAAGAAGGGTGGAATGCAAGATGTGAGACACGCGAGTAGGGAGGCGTACAAGCAGGGAGGTACACAAGAAGAGTGGCGTGTAAGTAGGGAGGAATGCATGCAGGGAGTGTCATGCACGATGTTTTCATTAGGAGGTTCTTAATAGCTTCTAGGTAGGAAAGTGAAGAATTTGTTTGAATGATATGATTTGTTAAAGTTTGTTAAGAATAATAGAAACATTACATTACCCTATTTGTTCTAAGAGGTAGATCAAACACAATTGGATTGTTTTCAAAGTGCGATATATGTGTAAGATAATATCTTACACATTGTATTCCACATTGAAGGATTGTTTTGATGTGGATGTTGTGGTACTAGATTTTTTTTACCATACCAAGGACGTATCTACTATTATTGAGTAGTGAACCTTGTAAATCTTATGTTCTTATGGTTGTGTCTATTCAGAAGAGAAGAAACTCTTTAAAATGAGGTGAATGTTGTTTCAAAAATAACGAAACATAAAAAGAAAAAGGAAATCATTGATTCAACCCCCCCACCCCCCCTTCCGTGATACTTGGATCCTGACTAGGAAATTTACTTCACTTAAGAATGACGATTCTTATGAGAAATATGATTTTTATTTTTTCATTTGTGAAGCCTTATTTTATTCAATAAATTACTTTTGATGAAATCCTTTTGAAACTTATTACTTCCCATGTGTTATTTCATGATTACGATTTTTATATGTTCTCTGAGTCATACATGATTGTGTCAATGAAATGATATGATGGGTGGTCCTGGAATTATATATCCCACTAATTCATTGGGTAATGTGATTTATCTCATGAGATAATGTGTATTATGCATGAAGATGATGATATAGTTATTCATAGAGATGATGTTATGATTATGAACATATGTCATGTGTGAACATGATGATAGTTTTTTTCACAACTATGTATTGTATTTTAACACTATGACATGATGTCTCATTTTTATGAATTGCCACATTCCATGCCTTTACCAAATGTTTCCCTCATGATGTTGATGATGATCCTATGCATATGATTTGAGGGTGGTGATAATTTTATCCTTTTTATATTGATTCATGTCCCTTAATAATCTTCTTACTAGGATTTTAGTTCACCCCTTTCATTGATATATACCCCCGGGTGTTTACTTGTATTAGGAGAATGGAAGGGCCAATAAGAATATTGAAAAAAATTAATTGAATATTTTTTTTGTTTTATTATATAAATGTTATATATGAGCCTAATTTTATCATGCCACTAAACGTTTTGATCCTGGATTTGTATCTCTATTATGTCGTTTATCATAAAATGATGTTATAGTTATGAAGGATAAGTTATGGTCGCTATAGGTAACATTTATTTTTTATCATTACGAATAGTAACCTTGTAAAAATATTGTTACCACGATAAGCAAGAAATTAGTAAAACCTGGTTAAAACTACTATATAATACCTACAATTATCCATATATCATACATTTATTAAATTTTATGGATTTTTTCGACCATAACCATCAAATATTAAAAAATTTGGTATCATATTTAGACTTTTATTTTATTATATCCTATATATATTATTATTTAAAGGATAGTTACAAAAACATTCAGTCACTAGATTTTAATTTCACTTATATGTTGTATTTTGGAAGAAAATTATGTTATCAACCAAAATAAATGACTTTTTTAATATAAAAAGTTACTTTAATGATAGTAATTTTATTTTATTTATTGGTGATGGTATACTTGTGTTAAATTCATACACAAGGCTTAAAAAATGATTACACATTTCTTTAACAATGTTTGTAAAATAAATGGAAAATCAGGTAAATTGTAATGTCCCCAGCTTGTAATCCACGAAACTGATGCTCCGAGACAGGTCACCACATGACCTCAAGCATGCATCCCCAGATTCTAGAGGTTTCTAACTAGTGGAGAGGGTCTAGTATGTCATTTGGGGAGACTATACCATATTTACTAGAGTAATCCACAACAGATAACATATGATATAGAAGAAAATAATAAGCCAAAAACCAAAATATACATTTCCAACCAATTCCCAAATAGGGTATAACCACAACCAAATGATGATTATTCCATGTCATTCTAACCATGCCAAAAGTTAAGGAAAGCCCCAATATAAATACCAATAGCTAAATCCCCAAAATGGGTCCTTACTCCATGTCTAGACCCTCATCCATGAACCTCCTAGGACAAACTGAACTCCCTATCATGGGGCCTTTTTCCTTTTCCTGACAAGAAACCATGAAATGTGCTCAGGTACCCAATGGAGGCCTATGGATGGTGAGAGTAAAAATTAGTAGTCTATAGCCAAAGATGTCTAACAAATCTAATTTAACTAATAGGGAATGCAAATACAGAAATATAAAATTAAACAATGTGAAAAAACATGTCATTGGTAAATCATCAATTAACTAACCATTATTACCATTTAATTCATGGGGTTAGGCTTTCCAATTATAACACTATAACCCAAGATGACCGACCACTAGGTATAATGTAATAAATATGGGGCCCTATCTCACTACGGTGATCATAACACAAGTAGTTTCATTTCACATGACTTGGAACATCAATCCAAGTAGTATCAAACAACCTTTACCATTCTTAACATGGAGCATCAGACCATGTAATCATCTAATGCATTCGTACGGTCCTAGATCATTAGTCTGCCTCCCTAACCTGTTCTTTCAGTGGTGGGGTTTAGAGATCCAGTCCAACCCAACCTATGGGAGGAGCCTCAGTCCTTTATCCCACTCAACTAGCCCAATGGACATCATTATTCATCCATTAACCACACATACCACATCACAATCACACATAGTCAATACTCATAATGTTCACAATTCACATTTCCATCAACACATGAAACATCATTAAACCATAATCATTTATCACAATTACCATTTTTTTAGTATAGACCATTTAACCCATTCATCTTTAGATATGCCTTACCCATTTATTCATTTCCATTACAAGTTCATATGTCATTTGACACATTAATAATGATCTATCTAACCTGTATTTACCTTATACCAAGAAATCCCTTATTCCATTTCCAACTAGTAGACCCAACCACTATTAGTAACAGTTATGATTCTAATTATCATTTCCACATATATATCATGGGTCTTAATTCAATACAACTGAAGTTTAGGATAACCACACAATTTTCCATTTTTGGGTATATTAGCGCACCCCATGGGTGGACCTATATTGGTCAAAATAGCCTCAATTCATCTTACAAGGATCACTAAGTGTCTAAATAATTATTTAACTAGCCATTATACCAAATCCTACTCGAGGAAACAAATTCCAAACAAGAATGAGGCAATATCACAATACACATGCCCAAATCTACAAAAAAACTAAGGGAAATAACTTATAGACCACCTACCTCAAATCTAATGATGAGGGCACCCTTAACCTCTTCCTTAGATCAAGATTTAAGCACCCCTTGAAGCCCTATTCTATGATAAAATGGAAAAGGATGGTTTTAGGTATTTGGAAGAAGATAAACAAATATACAAGACCTAATGTTAAAAAGAGAATCATGAAGAATATTAGAGTTATCTAGAGCTTGAATATAGAACCAATGGTGCTCCAAATGGCCTATAAATGAGGGAGACCGATACTTGGGATATCATAAGGGTTTAGGTTCATCACTAGAGATGGAGGTAGGAGAAATGGGAGAAAAATCAGGTGATAACTAAAAATTACTGAGGGGAAAATCTATACATTTTCAATTTTTAATGGGGTGTATAGTCTATCCGAAAGCTTTTCTGAACTGTGCGCAAACCATATACCAACCACTATATAAGGGAGGTTGGGTTGCACATTTACCTGGGGTGGATTGCATGGTTTGAAATAACTATGCACCAACCATGCAGAATGCACTTTCCAAATTCATATGGTTTGGTATCCCCCTTGTATTATTTCACCTAATCTTTGCACCCTTCCTCCAACCTGTAAGGTTAGGGTGCACATTTTTCTCTAACCATGTGACAACTATGAAACATGCACTGGATGTCCATTTTTTCTTTTCTTTTGAGTCCCAAACTCCTAGAACAACCTCTATTTACCTCCTACACCCGATAAACATTCCATTAACCAAAATTATGAGTATATAACTGGAATTTAAACAATTTCATGCCTCCACAATGTTCAAAATCTTATATAATGTCATTATAAACATTACAAGTAATAAATTTT
Organism: Viscum album; assembly: GCA_963277665.1. Taxonomy (NCBI): domain Eukaryota; kingdom Viridiplantae; phylum Streptophyta; class Magnoliopsida; order Santalales; family Viscaceae; genus Viscum; species Viscum album. Next base: position 1,739,548,469 of record OY728125.1, on the reverse strand, counting down.
AGATAAATTACAATGTACCATGAATTTATTAGATAATTATAATTTATAATTTATGCTGAAATATTGTATATTCAAATTAAATTATTAGCTTTAGGTTCTCAAATTAAAAATTGTTAAATAGTCCCAAAAATGACATTAATGATATTTTATGTTAAATAATATTTTATTAATGGATTTAGAAATAAAAAATATTTTAAAAGAGGAAAATTTGAATTAAAATTGGTGAAAAATTACATCCATGGAAAATTCATGAGTTACCTTCCACATTAGAAGTATATTTTTGACCCTGAAAGATTGATGATGTTGTTACTATGGCTAATTTTAAAAAGGGTTAATGAGGGGGTTAAATCAAAAACATGGTTTAAAATGCCACTTAAACCAATGATATTTTTATTTTTCATAGTTATTTTCAAATTAAACTACTCTATTTTATAAATTATGTCCATTTTGAGAAACTTTATCTGATTATGTTATTTATTATATTTTAAATTTCTTAAAACTAATAAGTGTGTCATTTCCCCCTCTATCAATAGGACAACACATATACTCACTTATTAAAACCTTTTGAGAAATTTTGATTAGAAATTCCCAGATTAAATACCTTAATAACTTCCCTCCCTACATCTTAGAGCCTATAGACACACCAGAATAACAACCTTTTAAGGCTTAATATGTAAGCTAAGGTAGGTTTTTTAACATACAGGTATAACTCTTAACCCAATATTTCCATTTTTATTTCTTCTTCCACCACCGATAAATATTATATAGACATATTTATGTAATAAAAAAATAATCTTAAATATACTAAAATTTTATTATGTTCATGGCACAATCTGTGTTAATCTCCTTTCCATCCTAATTTTAAATGAATTCTTCCATCATGTGTACATACAGGCTACCATCTCCATAAAGTGATGCATTTTATTTTCCATAATCACATTTCAGGGATGGTTATTATGAGGGATTTAACATTTATATATGATTTTTATTACATAATTAATCTTCTTTAATTATTATATTTTATCTTGATTGTTACCTTTCTATCCATTGGAAAATTATAATGTTGTTCGTGCGCACATGTGGCCTACTACCTCCATGAAGGGATCTAACTTATTATTCTTTTATGATTTACATGACTAGTAATAAGGATATATTTAATGAATATATATTATTTTAATGATATAATTATAATTATTTAAAATTTAATTATTATTTACCTTTCTTTAATTACATCCATTGAAAAGTGAAAACAGCACTCGTGTGTATGTACAAACTAATGTCTCCATGAAGTAATGTAATTTTGTTTTCATCACCGCCTTATATGGATGATTATAAAAGTGAATATAATTAATAAATATAATGATTATGAAATTATTATTATAATGAATATGATGAAATAATCACCAATTTGTAAGGACGATAACCATCAAACCGAAACATACATGAAAAAGGAAGTAGTTAACACCCAAAATGAAGATGATAATAAAATATTGTTAATGATTAGGTGATATGATTTTATAAGTAAAAAATATATGGTATTATAAGTATGAATATGATTATGGTATAATTGTGTAATAAATTTATGTATATTATGTTGGCGGTTAAAATAACATATTAAGCAAGTCATATTTGAAGTATGGGGTTAACTCAATTTACATTGATTTTGATATATCATTTCTTTATTGACTATGTTGTGAAAAATTTATGTGTCAAATGAATTATTATGGTTCATATTATACTTCAAAAAATTTATGTGGATTCACATATTTTTACATAATCACTTCATTGACTAAATCTGACTTTAAATGTTGCAATCATTGTAAGGGTTTCTCTTCTCACTTTGGTTTCTATGAGAAATATGCCATATTCTCCACTTGATTATTTCATTTGGGGTATATACTAACAATTTTATATAATATATCATGAATCATTTTATATTAATTTTAATTAATGTTTCATTTGATGTTTTTTCATTCATTGGGGTTATGATTCAGAAGTTACCCATGAGGTTAGGGATTTATGAAACACTGTCATTTCATTTCATGATTATTTATGTTAAATATACATTGACAAAAATTATTTGATCATTATTATTTAAACCCCACATATTTTTTTCTTGTGTATTTATTTTTCTGGCTTCTATGTTTTCCTTTAATTATCCTCTATTTGGTAAATAAAATGAATTAGAAATTTTTTTTAAGAAAAGACAACCTAATTTTCTCTTTGGTCGATGGAATTTTTCTTCCATGCTCATTTTATTTAAATGTTTTTCAAGTATGTTATTTTTTAGGATCAACTAATTATTTAAAGTCCTTTTCAACCATATTTTACTTTATTTTAAAAAATTTAAAAGTAATATTATTATCATTTTACGAATGAGGCACTTTTGGAATTTTTACCAAAAGTGTGAAATGAATCATTATATTAACATTTTCTACAAGAATGAAGTTTCTTATTTTTTGATTATTATTTACATTGAATATTACTTCACATGTATCCATAGTTATTTTCAATGAAATTATTTATATACATATTCTAGAAATTTTTAGTTTTAAAGATATTTAAAGAAAATTATATTTTCCCCTATTTTCAAAGAAATGTTAAAATTATATTTTGAAGGTATTTTTTAAACATTTAAATATCCTTTGATGTTTATTGTGATTTATTGGGGATAATATCTAATGATACCATCCACATTCTTTATTTTTAAGGATTTTGATTATGTGATGATTAAATACTTTTGAAACTGATTTCCTTTCCATGGGTTATACTATGATGAATTGATGAATGTTTTCATGATCTTGTGGAAATAACATGTATGGTCTTCATTAGTTTGTGGTTGGAAACATTAAAACTATACAATGAATTGGGTAATGTGATATAGTTATCTCAGGATATGATAATGATAAGCATGGTCATGATTGTTAATATATATGTTTACATTTTAATATGTGAGTATGATTACTTCTATTTATGATCACAAGATTATGAGTGAACATGATTATGAAGATATGTTTTTCAAATTTTTATGTTTGAGTATGATTTCTTATAGTTATGCTCACAATATGTTTAATAGAAATGATTGAAAATATAATTTTTAAACATTTTTTGTTGTGAGTATAATTTCTTCTGGCTAGGCTTCAATATTATGCATGGAAATGATTATGGATATTTATATTCACAAGATTATGATTTCATACACTAATTATGAAATTATTACTATGAAATGATCTTATGATTATTATATAATCTCATGGATCATGATTGGTTAATTTTTATTCCACAGTCTTATGACTCATGTGTTTTGAAATGAAAAATATTTATGCCATGATTTATGATGTATGATAGATTGGGAATGAACAAAATAATTTATGATCATGATCTAATACCATTGTGCTTATATAATGATTTTATATGATCATTGATTAATATCTCACATGTTTACCCTTATTAAGCATCTGAGCTCAACCTTTCTTATGTTCCTATCTTCTCTGTGTCATGAATAATGATATTATTTATGATTAGTCTATAAGGGTATCATGTGTGAATAATTTTATTGGATATGTTAAAGTATAATTATGGAACAAAAAAATATGGGTATAATTGAAAAAATATACGTTTCAGAAAAAATACATGAGTTTTGTTACATACTAAAATTTTGAACCTAAAAGGTTTTACTCAGTTAAGTGACTCAATATTGAATGTGAATATTGTAATTATGGTTTGTTAATATTTGGTCATTTCAGTTCATCTCAAAGCAAATATGTAAAGAATATGTTTTTATCATTGAAATCATGTGTATGGGTTTAGGGATATCTAGATATCAACCGTTGTACAATTATGACCCACTTTCCTTTTCAAAATGACATTAGTGACCCTTAAAGATTTCATTTATGAGAAAACCATTGATATTTACCTATAAAATGGGTTTAATATATCCTTTTATAGGACAAATGTGACTTTATATTTATCTAAAAAATATACACTAATACGTCTAAAATGCCTTGAGTTCAATCAAAAAGAGGATACCTGAAGAAGATGCAATGTTATTTATCAATATATTTTATGTTTATTTATTACTATACCTATTTTAAATATTCTCTTATAATCTAAAGATAATAACATTAGAGTCTTTAATATATTGATATGTTTTTTTGGTAATGGTATTACAATTTTATATCTCCTTTCCATTTAATGAAAAATTAAAATATCTATTCTAATATCATATCTTTTCCAGGAATGTCCCTCTTTCAGTTATGGTTTAAACTCTTTTAGTTGGGTTATTCTTCTTTTAAACCTTGGTGTACAAAAATTTTCATTTGGGGATGAAGATATTTTTCTATGTAAAATGGCCTAAAATTTTCGGTTGTTTGTTTTTTTTGAATTGTTGGAGTCAAGGTATAAATTTACCTAAAGTCGAAAATGGATTCTCTTTATGCTTGTGTATATTTAAAGGCTTTTTAGGATTTCTACAGGAATACACAATGGCTACTTTCTACGAGACATATTCTTGTTTTGTATGTAATACATGTTGTGAATTAGTTACTCATAGTAATACATGAAATAGTTTTAGTATATGACCGTTTTACCTACTATGAATTTTTTACACACTATGAAAATGGAGATTATGGTATTTTAACCCAAAGAAATGCATTTATGGCGTATGTTGAATTTATGTCGTGAAAGGGTTTCAAAAATTGATTTCATGAGGACTAATGGTTTTTATTTACACTTCACATATTATTTATTTTCATATGTTTTTTAGACTCCTCTCTCAAACCCTTGGGTTACTCTAGGTGAATTTTGGATGATTCATTCCCTTATGGATGTCTCAATCTAGAATTTTATCTCTTGTGATTTCCTTTGGTTTTGTTTTCAACCTTCTTACACTATCCTCTATTATAGTAGTGTGATATCTTAACTATCATTGAATCAGGATCAGATCATGATACTTGTGCGATCTAGGATTTCCTTGTTGATCTCTTTTATCTTCATTATTCATTGGTATTTCCAATTTAGATTTTTTCTTTGATTTATGGGTAAATGTAGATGGTATATAACAAATACCTATGGTCTATTTATATATTTTAAGTGTGTGAAATGTGGTGAAATCATGCCAACACAATGTGCACATTAACCAATGGAATAAAGGGTGATGATAATAATGTGTTTAGTCCACTCTTTGGATTCCTTTCGATCTAATAGTGTTGATACCTGGCTTGTGTTAACCCATAGGGTGAACCTACTATTAAATGATAACGAATTGGCTACTGGCTTAAAACCAGAATTAACATTACATGAGTCCTTTGGAAATATCTTGTGATAGGATCACTTTGTAAAATGGATTAATTGTTTATTTAGATGACTAGAATAATTTGAAATGTAATTTGTGTGTATAATTGCATGGAAACTACTTATGACATAACATGATAAATGAAACGGTGATTAAAATATAAAAGGTAATTGGACGAATTGACCTTTATGGATTATGATTCTATGTTGTGTTATTCTTACCATTTTTACTTGTATTGCATGTTACACTGAAATGATTATATAAAGGGCTTGATAAATTATGCCAAAGTGCCTATATAAAAGGATTATCCTGATTATAGTGAAACTCTTATATAAAGGGCTTGGTCCAGTTATGCAAAAATTCTTATATAAATGTATTGGACTGATTATATTAAAATGATTATATAAAGGGATTGTCTACATTATGGTGAAATTATTATATAATGGTCTTATCATAGTTATGATAAAATGATTATTTAAAGGCCTTTTCCGGGTTATGATGAAATTCTTATATAACTGGATTGGCCTAGTTATGCTGAAACTCGTATACAATGGGATTTTTCTAGTTTTGTGATTAAGAAATGGACTTATGGTTACAGTTGTCATGATGATGATATATAGTCAGAGTTAATATGACATAGTTGTGAAGAAGGTTAATTATTATGTGCTATTAGTTGTTTAATTAATAATCATGTTTGTCTCATTATTGAATGAACTTAAAATCAAACTTGTTTTATTTAGACATGGTGTTTTTTAACAATTGTGTTTTACTCACACCAAATTTGGGTTATCATTTGGTACCCAAGTAGATTACATGGATATGGGTTTGGAGATGTTGAAATGAACATGTTACTGATTACTACATATTGGATATGTTAGAGCATGGATAGGATATTGACATTGGAATAAGGACCAAGTTATTGGGTGACCTCTTCAATTTTTTCTATATTTTATATATTTTACATTTAACATGACACTTAGCTACATTAAATACTATCATTATGTTATTTTTGTCATTGTTGGATTTATTTTCACCTTCACTATTTTCTTTATTTACTGTTATCATACTGTTTCTTCGATTTCGGTTATTAAGATATTTATTACACAGTTATTACAAATCAATATCACGGGGCTATAGTCTCCCCAATGTATTATTTACACCCTCACTACTAGCTGAATGCCTATGGCCTATGGTTAGGTACTCCTGAGGTATAGTAACCAACCCAGTTTGGACACGTGAGAGAGTAATAGATCGAGGGACATTATAGAGTGGTATCAGCGACATTAGGTTTTTCTTTTTTGATGAATTACTATTTGGGAAAGGTAAAAAGATGATTTTGAATGTATCAGTACATAGTAATTCTCTTTTTTTCATGGGAGTAACTAACCCTTGTATAGGGGAAAATCAATGTACCAAGGGGTGATATTGTTATTCATCTTTTTCACTTATTAAAACTGATATTATTTCACCTTAGGAGATTCAAAAGTTGTGTGATATTATTGTTTCCTTAGATTTATACTCATTTCTTGTTATGGTGTGAGATGAGAATGCATGTATCATGATAAACACATAGGGATATTTATTGACATGAATTGTTCATGATATGAACATATTTATTTCATGTGATATATTTTCTGAATGAACTGAGAAATGAGAACCCAATTTTATCTGATGAAAAAGGGAATAAATGAACTATTATTTCATGTGAGTTAACTTGATAAGATGAGTTTAAAGGGACCATGAGACAATGTTTCTCTATTTTTTCACTTATTGTGTTTAACCTTTTTATTTATCTATTATTCTAAAGAGTGTGATTTTCTTATAGTGAAACTTCATCCTCGTTATCTTTGAATTGAGCATTAAGAGAGAGGCAATCAGTACACTCTTAACATAGATGAACTAGAGTTTTCTATATCTCCTAAGTATCATATGTATGTTTATCATCACAATAGCTTCTTGGGGGGGTATGAAATCCATGGAAAGGGATACTATTCACACCATTACTTTAATGTATTATATTATGAGAGATTTTTGGTTACATCATCCAACCACATTCATTGGGGAGGGAGGCCCCTAGGCATCCAAGTTCTAGATCAAGTTAGTACATACAATATTTAAGCACCTTAATACACCTCTAGATAGGAGGGTGAATCTGTCTGCCTACATGCTTCATGGACAAACCAATCATTGGTGAGAAAATTTAGAGTATGCTGGGATGTAGGAGGTCTTTTCCAAGAAGGAATTTAAGATCAACTTCATGAGAAACTTCTACCTGGAAAAATTTAGGGATGAGAAGGATCATGAGTTCATAAACCTAACACAAGAGGGTATGTCAATGATAGACTACATTGGATGTTTCGCTCACATGTAGTGATTTTCACCATCATTAGAAGCTAATAAAATTTCTAGGATTTGGTGTTTCTAGGAAGGGATTTGTTAGGAGATTAGGTCACAGATCAATGTCTTTTTCTTAATTATCATTTCAGATGTGACTAATCAACTCTCATCAAATAAGGGAATCTGATATATGACTCTAGTAGAAGTTAGTCTATTTCACTAGGGAAAATGAGGATCTATTATTCTAGTGGAAATAAGTGATTTCATGATAGTAATCACCAAAGAAATAGGGTGAAGAGTATCTAGGATAGTGGGAAGACATCTCAGGACAGTATTATATTTTAGTTCTATAAGTGTGGAATGTTTGGCTACAAGAATCCTTAGTGTATATACCTTGATTTGGACTATTGTGGTTGTAGCAGGATGAGCCACCTGAAAATGTTTTGTAGGGGAATGCTGTAGTAGAGTAGTGGTAGGGGATCAAGACATGTACTAGAGTTAGGTAAGGAATCAGATACCCATTACTAGAATTATATCTATATTTCCCATGTATATTTTAACCATGGAAGGGGGTGTGGCACCCTACTGCATGAGTGGTAGTACCATCAAGAGGGAGAAACATAGGGGAGTAAGAATGGAGCCCAGTCTATAGGGGAATGTCAGATGCACACTATTCAGTCTACTTTGGCTTGTTTGGATGCATTACCTTCTACCGTTAGAGATACAATTATTATATCATCTACCATTGATTGTGTTTTTTATATATAATAGAATCATATTATTTCATATCTACTCTTTTGAAAACGGGTTGGGATTGGTTGTGGTAGTCTTTGATTATGTCTTGACCATCGACACATCATTGGGAGTGCAGCCAGCGAATATCAGACATTGTAAGGAATTTTCCCCATAAATTGGTCATTACCAGTAATTTTGGAAACTATGTGTGTGGGAAATGATAGGTTTAAATTTTATTATGGGTATGGATTGGTTAGTTATATACCAGGATCACATTGATAATTACCAAAGGAGAGTTATCTTTCTATCACCAGAAGGTGGTTTCTATTTTCACCATGGTTAGTGGGATCTTCAGGCTGGTCATACAAGCCTGGTTCAGTGAAGATTGGATTTTCTCATGGATTAGATAGCATATATTTTTCTAATGATGGTGGAATGCAGTATGATACTTGTCCTCTAATGGTATACCATTATAGGATGTTTTTCCTAAAGAGCTCGTCAATTTATCACCCACGTGGGGGATCAAGTTCATGATCGTGTTGGTTCTAGGAGTAGAGCCAGTTAACATCCCTCTTTATTGGATACCAGTAGTAGAGATTCGAGAATTTAATGATCAATTGAATGATTTGGAATCTAATGGTTTCAGACGACCTAGTATGTCACCTTGGGTTTCTACCGTGATTTTCACCAATAAGGTTGATGAGGCTTTTCACTTGTGTGTGGAATATTATATATTGACCCAGATAAATGCCAAGAACTAGTATCCACTTACACACATCAATGATCTCTTTAATCAACTAATAAGTAGTCATGTTTTTTAATATTGGCTTGAGATCAAGGTATCTTCTGTTGATAGTGGCAGTATAAGACATACCTTGAATTTATTTTAGGATCAAGTATGGCTTGTATGAGTTTAGGGGGATGCCATTTGTTTTGAATAGTGTGTCGTTGGTATTCATGTCCTTGATGAAAAAGGTTTTCATCCTTTCATGGATCAGTTTGTGGTTGTTTTTTTGATGAAATCTTAGTGTACTCCAAATATATAGATGTTCATGCCAGATATATTGACAGGGTCTTGAGTACATTTAGAGAGAATTAGATTTATAAAAATCATACGAAATGAAGTTTCACACATCTTGGGTCATGTTATCTCATAGTAAGGAGTGGTAGTAAACTTAGAGAAGATTGTAGCTGTAGTATATCGAGGGCGACCCAAGTATTTCTTTGAGATTCAGAGTTTTCTTGTTCTAGTAGAGTATTATCGAAATTTTAATAAGGAATTATCCCATATAGAAGCACTGATGTCTGGGATGACCATGAAAGGGGTGTTGTTTGTTTGGTTATATTATTGAGAGAACTTTTTTTAGGATCTTAAGATGAAGATGACCCCATCACTAATTCTGACATTTCCTATATTAGTAAATGATTTTACTATGTACTGTGACACATTCGATGTTGGATTTGGAGTAGTTCTAATATTGGAAGATGTAGTGGTTGCATATAGATATAGACAGCTTAGACCACATGAGAGGAATTTCCCAACTCACAATTTGTAGTATCATTTAGTGATTCATACCCTGAAATGATGGAGATAATATCTTTTTAGTGAGAGGTTTGTGGTGTACAAAGACCACAAGACCCTTAGATGCATATTTTCTCAGTGGGACCTGTATCTTTAGTAGATGAGGTGGGTCAAGTATCTATAGTATTTTGAATTTTAATTGGATCATAAATTGGGATAAGGAAATATCATTTATAATTCATTAAGATGAAAAGTGCATAAAAAGTTGGTTTGGGATTCTTACGATTACTGGAGGATGGTGGTTCTCTTTAATCATATTTAACTAAATGTTTAAGAGTCTCAGGGATGAGAATCCCAAACCTTGACATCTATGTTTTTAATGATTTTTTACATGATTATGACCAAGTAGTTATCTAATATAGAGGTATTATCTCTGAGGGACTTCAAATATGTTCGGGATCCACCATCAAGATCGTATCTTGAATATGATAATTTTCTTCTTTACCATGGTTGTGTATGGGCTCCTACAAGATTCCATATGGAGTTCATGGGGGATTTTCATGCTTTCTAGATATGAAATAAACCTAAGTATGACAATATGAATCATGATATCAATAGATAGTACTGGTGTCAAATAAAGAAAAAATAGATAGAGGGATTCATAGCCAAATTCTTCACCAGTCAGCAGGTGAAGGGTGAGAATCATTGGTTTGATGGGATAATGCATCCTCTAGCCATTCTATAATAGAAATGAGATGATATATATATAGACATCATAACAATATTACCCAATACACATAATAATAATGATGAAGTAAGTGTGATCCTAGATCAATTGACGAAGGTATACAACATATTTCCTATCATAGAGAGATCCACTATTAAGATATGGTTAGTCTCTAAGTGTGGGGGTAGTTTGACTACACTATATTTCATAGAAATAACATTTCTAATAGAGATCATTGATTCAAGCCTAGGTTCTTCCAGGGTAATTTGATGGCTCTGAAATCATAGGTTCTTCTGATTACAACCTACCATCTTCCGAATGATAGCCAATCCAAATAAAGGATTTAGAATCTAGAGGATTTGTTATGAGCCCATGTAATGGATTTTAGAGGATCATGGGAAAAACATATAATACTTATACAGTTTTATTATAACAACAACTTCCAAACATTGATCTATAGGGAAACTTTTGAGGCTTTTTATGTCATGCCATTCCATTCACCTTTTTATTGGTTAGTAGAAGGAGAGTTAGTGATTGTTGGAACTAGTCCCACATATGAGACATTTGATCGGGTTTATTTGATTATGAAGTGTTTGGTGACCCGTGGAGATGTAATCTAGAGTGTGGAGTGGGTCATAAAGTTTTCTTTTTGGTGTCACCTATATTGGGAAAATATCTTATATGAAAACATAGAAAGCTAAAACCTAGGTTAATTGGTTGTTCTAGATAGTGGAAAGGGTCAGTCAAGTCACGTACTGATTGGACCTTCGATAGTGATATAGTGCCATAAATGATGTGTTTCATGTATAAAAACAAAAGTGATATCACCTTGACCCTTCTCACATGATATACATCGGTGATATTGAGATTTGTTTATATGTTTTATTTGAGGAGGATCTGATATTAATTCTAGACCATGGTGATAAGTATATCTGGGGAAAGACTATACATATAGTATGAGTAAAATGGAAGTATGGGCATGATCAAGAGGAGAACTAGGAGAGGGAGACTAATGTGTGATCATAGTATCCAGACATGTTCATTGATAACCCTTAGTGATGCATATAGTAGCTCATGGAAAACTTATTATATGGTAGGGAGTATTTAATATCCTATATTTTCATGACATGGCCATCTTTGAGATTTAGTTCAATCTATTTTATTCTTATTCTTATTATTTTAACCATAGGTGGGTGATACATTTCATTTGGGCATGGAGATGATTTTTCAAGGAATATGACCTAATGTATAGGGATGTTAGTTTGTATGAATTATAGGAGTCTAGTTATAAATCTGTATAAGGTCTCAAAGGGATTATCCATTGGCTCGGGTGTATTTAAATATTTTCATGCTTTCAACAGAAATCTTTTGTGGAAACAACATGTATGAAATATTCACACCATATAAGTAATACATGATGTGAATTTGTCTTTTAGAATAATCCATGACAAATTTTTAGTATGTGAATGTTTTACAATCTATGAATTTGGTACATTCCATGAAAAGGTCAATCAGTATATTTTTAACCTGAGGTGATGAATTTTTAGGTGTGTTGAATTCACATCAAAAAAGAATTTCACAATGATAATTTATTAAGACTGGCAGTTTTTATTCAAACTGAACATATGATTTATTTCATATGTTGTTTATACTCCTCTATCAAACCCTAGGATGACTGCAGATATTTTTTGGGTGATTCTTTCCCTTCTAGAGACCTAAATCCAGAGTTTTATCATTGGTGAGTTCCTATGCTTTGGTCTAATCCATTATTCCACTATCCATTATTAAACCAATTTTTCTCCTAACCTTTTTTGAATTGGGATCTAATCTTTATTATTTTGTGATCTATGTTTTAATTTTTGATCTGCTTCACCTTTATTCTTCATTGGTGTTCCCAATTGATCATGTTTCCTTGATAACTGGATAAAGGTAGGTGTTTTAGAAAAAAATTTGTATGGTATGTTTCTATTTGTTTAAGAGTGTTAAATACTATGATATTATGTCGACACAACATGCACATTTACTAATAGAATAATGGGTGATGAAAATGTTATGTTGGGTACACTCCTTAGATCCCTTTGGATCTAACAATGTTGAGACCTGGATTTCAAAAATTCATAGTGTGAGCCTACCCTTGAACAATAATGAACTAACTATTGGATTGAAACATGAATTAACCTAACATGATACCTTAGGATATTTCTTATGATATGATCACTTTTTAAAATGTATTGATTTTTTATTGAAATTACTAGTGATACATTGATATGATATGGGTGTGTACATTAGCATGATAACATCTGAAGATGTAAATTAATGAATTAATGTGTAATTAAAATATAAAAGGTAATTAAATGAATTGAAAATTGTGGATTATGATGTTATTTTGTGTTATTATTTCCATTATAATATACATTTAATGTTATGCAGAAGTTATTGTATAATGGGTTTGACATGGTTATATTGAAATGCTTATATAAGGGGCTTGGTCCGATTATACTGAAATACTTATATAAAGGGATTGTGATGGTTATGTTGAAATACTTATATAAAGGGATTATAATATTTTGAAATTATTATATAGAGTACTTTTCCTAGTTATAGTAAATATATTATATAAATGGATTGACCTGATTATACTGAAATGCTTATATAAAAGGCTTGGCTTGGTAATGCTGAAATTATTATATAAAGGGCATGGCTTGATTATATTGAAATTCATACAAGGAGGGATTTTTCTGGTTATGTAATTATACCATCGACTTGTGGTTAAAGTTGGCATCGTGATGCTACATGATCAATGTTATTCTAGCATGGTGTTGAAGTAGGTTAAGTTTTATGCTGTATTAATTAATTAATTAATACACAAGTTTATAATTTTTTTGCATTCACATACTATCAAAATGGTTTTGTTTGGAAATGGAAATGTTAACCTACTATGTTTTACTCACACCCTATTAGGGATTATAGTTGGTACCTAATAAGATTACCTGGATGAATGTTTGGATAAGGGAAAATGACCTTGTTTTTATTGTTTCTTACTATTTGGGTTGGATCATGGAGATGGAATCGACATAGGGATCAGGAATGGGGTCATGGATTTCTTATTTGAGTTGTTTATTATTTTATATGTTTTATAGTCATCTTGACACACAGATATATTCTATCCTATAATTGCATTATTTTTCATATTGTTGGATCGATTTTTTACCTTCAATATTTGGATTATCTATTATTATCATACTATTTCTGTTATTTTTGATACTATGAAATTTATTCAATAATTATAATAAATCAGCACAATGTTGAATATTCTCCACACTTTTTTATTTATATACCCACAAATATTTATAAGTATCTTACATATGGTTAGGTATTCTTGAGGTCAATTAACCAACTCAGTTTCGCCAAGTGACAGAGTGTTGGATCAGGGGATGTTACATCACTCATGCATTTCTATAGGCTACCATCTCAATGAAGTTATGTAATTTATGTTTTATAACTATCTATCATGAATGGTTATATATATGTATTTAATTGATATATACAATTTGTATATCATAATTATGATTCTTTTAAGATAACTTTTATCTACCTCTTTAACATTCCATCCATGGAACAACAATAATATCGCTCATTCATACATATGGACTACCACTTTCAAAAAGTGATGTGATTCATTTTTCATTTACACTTTACATGTATTGTAATAAGGATTGATTTAATGAATATATTTATGATATATTTATGATTATGTAAATTTATATTAATATTTGTCTCTCTTTATTTTCATTTATAAAAAAATGAAAGAATTAATCGAGCGTACGTACATAACACAATCTCCATGAAGTGATGTAATTAATTTCTCATAACCACATTACATGGATTATTATAAAATATCATATAATATATATATAAATGATATTTACGAAATTATTAATATTATAGAACCATAACCAAGTATAAAGGACCATATTCACTAAACCAAAACATACATGGAAAATAGGATAGTTGACAATGAGAATATTTCTTTTAATGAAGAATTGTTTAAAAATGGGTAATTGGACAATAAAATGGAAAGATATATGGTAAGATAATCGTGAATATTATTTTAATATAGTTTTAAAATGGTTTTATAATAAATATAAATTTTTTATACAAAATTATTGAGTTCATACGAAGGAATTCCAGACTTGAGGTAAGGGATTTTGTCTCAAATTCCCTTCTTTGTGACATGTTTTTCATAAAGCATCAATTATTGTTTATTTGGTGTATATGAGACCAATTTGAATTATTATATCATGAATATATTTTTAGTCATGGTATTTAATGTTTCATTTTAGGTTATCTCTTTCTAATAGGTATTGAATCAAATTTTATAAAAGTCTTGAGGCTTTCTCGTCTCATTTTTCATTCATTCATACATATTCCATGTTAAACACTTGTTTTATATTTTAGTGTGTATATAATACCAGTGGATATATTTTATAATGATTTTATGAAAATTATAAAAATTTATAAATACATCTATGGTTATCTCTTTCAACATGTTTTGATTAAAATATTACCAAACCTGTAATGGTTTATGTTACAATCTCATTTCATTTCAGGTTTCTCAATACAAAATAATAATTAAGAGAAATTATAAGATACTAATATTTTAAACTCCATATATTTTATTATACTATGGTTATTTATGGTGTATCCATTTTTTCCTTTCATTCTTTTCTCTTTGGTATTTAAAATGAATGATAAATTTTTTTTAATAAAATATAACCTTCTTTCCTCTTTCTTGTTGGGAATCGTTAACTCCAATATTCATATTAATAAAATTGTTTTATGGAATAATTTTTACTTATAATTAAATGTTTTAAAATTTTATTTTCAATACCTTTTAATTTCTTTACAAATTATTAAATTTAATCATTTCAAAAGTTTTTTTGTAACTCATTTTTAAAATTATTTACAAAAGTGTGAATGGAATGTTTTTTAACATGTACATCATGAATGCATTTATCATACCATATTGTAATTTATTAATTATTTAACATTATTTTTATGTATTCAACGTTTTTAGAAATAAAATACAATTCTAATATTTTTTCAAATTTTAGTTTTAAAATGTTACCAAAATAAATGGGATGTTTTTGCTTGATTTTCAAATATTATTTTAAATTATTTTATAAAATTTATTTTATGGTATGTAAATATTAATTATGTGTATCATACTTCAATTGGGATATGATATTATGATACCATCCACTTACTTTCATTATATTTCTTATGGTGATGATATTTTAAGATTGTTTTATGAAACACATTTCATTCCATAGGCCAATTAATCTATAATAAAATAATTATTATTTTTGTAATATCATCCACTTCCGTTATGTAGATAGGTTATTATTATGTGGTAATGAAATCATTATGAAACCTATTTATTTTTCAAAGGTTATGATATAATGAAATAATGAATGTTTTCATGATACTGTGGCACACTAATGTAATATTTTCACGATGTGATAAGTCAAACCCAAATTGTATATCCCAAAAATGTATTAGGTAAATATTGACATCACATGAGATGATATGAACTAAAATGGGGGAGTGATCATTGTCCAATAAGGGACATTGTCTACTATGATAGTCCTGAAGGTGAGCCTTATATATGTAAAGGATGAGAATAGTGAGTGAAATCCAATATACTATGGGACTCTATCTACTATGTTAATATTTCGAGTGAGTCTTGTCTATGGAAATGAATTTTTATTCTAATGTGTATTCCAAAAATTTATATCTTATTATTATGATATTTTCTCATGGATCATGATTGATTATTAATGATTCCAAACTCTTTTGACTCACATGTATTATTATGAAGAAATATTATTCTATAATCCACGATTTATGATCTATGACTAATTTGGTATGTATTTCCTAAGTTATGTTCATGATCCCAATCCATAATTCTTATCTTATGCTTTAATATAATCATCAATTGATATATCCCATTTACCTTTACTGATCATCTAATTTTATCCTTTATTATGTTTCCATTACCCTAGGATATAAAGAATGATATTATATAAGATATATCTATAAGGGTATCATGTGTGGAGATTTTTGTTTTAGAAGATGAATACTTATTATAGAATTATAAAATCTAGTTATAATGTAAAAATGATCATTTGATGAGAAATACCTGGGTTTTGCACATAAATAGTTTTTTTCTAAATTTCATTAAAATTTAAACCTAAATGGTTTTTAGTATGTATGTCACTCAATGTAGGCTATTGGTATTGTAAATATGGATGATTTAAATTATCTCACTTAAGTTGGTATAAAATCTAGTATATAAGGAATATGTTGTTAGAACATGATCTATGTGTACGAGTTTGGGGTATTATAAATATAACTTGTGGAATTACGATCGGTGGTTCTATCCTCCTAACCTCCTCTCATGGATATTTACAAGTGTGAAACTTCATGAGAAGAATCCTCATACACTTATGAGAATCCATCACTTGATATTCAAAACATCATCTATGTCATGTCATGCATATTCCATCTAGACCTTATGACATATGTTTAAGATTATTTTCATAGAACTTAAATTCTGTAATTATAATTGGGAATTGGTATAACATTTTTATGAAACCAATAATATAATTAAACTATCAGTTTAATTTTATTAAGAATAACACTCACAATGTGATATGATATTTATTAAAATTTTGTTAATCAAATGTACAAAGTTAATTGGTTATAGGGATTCGACTATAATATCACTCAGGGAAGTCTGTTCTAGAACTCTCTCACTTGGTTGATAGAAAGAAAATGGATCCTAACTAATACCATCCTATTTATTGAATGGTCACATGCTAGAGACATAATCACTACCCTCTAACTCAATGTAGGGTCACACAATCACAAGTCAGACAAATTCCCTCTCACTCAAGGTGGTATATGATAGTACCCTCTCATTCGGGGAGAGGCTGAGCTTCCCCATTCCTGAACTAATACCCTATTACTATGGGAAATACCTTCCATCGCCCTCTCACTCATGTTGAGTCCCAATATCCATAATTTCAATCAAGTATACACACAATTTAGAACACACACACACAAAATAAAAATGTAATCACATTCTATTCCACCTACCCACCATGTCTAATATGTCTAGTTACTAGATCCTACCTGGCCTCTGACATAATCAGCATGTCACACACACAACTAGCCCCAAAAAAATAATATCCTCAAGCCTGACTTGATCATACATGAATGATATGGAGAACCCATTGATATTCTCATCTTCCATGTAAATGAATCCACTGGGTCCCCAAAACCCAACCTGCTATTTACTCATTTATACCACCTCACACTCATCACCACATAATGACACATAACCCAAATTCCCTACTATATTAAAGATTATGAGTCTAAATCCCATTTAAATTACCTTATCACAACCTAATCCTATTAACCAAGGACCATCCTGATCTAAATTTTACTAAGCCCCATGGAAACCCAATTCCAAGACATCCAGATAATTCATATATCCCTCACATGGGTCCCATTACACATCTCTCTTAGGAGATCTCTGAATCCCATCATAGGTAGAAAACCCTCTACACACATCATATCTACCCCTAAGGGGACTATCCTTCTCATAACACATACCATGACTCCAATCATCATTTAAGAGGTTATTCCCCATCATGCATGAGAAGTATGACCATCTCACCCATCTTCCCTAGTCCTAAGTCCCTCATACCTCCATCACAAGCCCCAAGAGGTCCAACCAAGGCTACTTAAAATTCATCCAGGCCTCAAGAATTACCCTAGTCCTCTTGTAAATTAAAATAACATCCTCACCCCTTTGGTGACATAGTCATGGATGATTACATTTCATAAATCGATACTATAACACTCACACCAAAAAAACCATACTCTCTTAAATAATATAAAATAATTCATATACAAACATATTATTAAGAATTATAGGGACCACCTGAATGAGATATTCCCTAAAAACTATTTTAATGGGATGGAATAGGGCCAATCATATTTAATGATTAAGTTATTTCATATTTCATGAAATATGATTTTATGATACTCACCATTTCAATCGTAAGGGATCATTGGAAATATATCATATGGTGATATTACTAAATATTCTTAAGTTTATATTTTTGAAAAACATTTATTTAATAAGATATCTGACCATATGTTGGTGCTAATATAGTTATATATGAATACAATGACTATATTAAGACTATATTCCCCTAATAAATCATGGGATTATGATTTTTGATAGACAATAATTAATTGTTAACATTAATGTAAACATCCATGATTAACTGTCATTTAAGAATGGTAGATTTAATGTCCATAGTTTATGTATGATGTAATTGATTCCATTACTCATAAAATTATGATATTTATATGTAATTTCATGGAGGGGATAAATGGCATGAGGAGCGTCACCATAGCTTATATAAAGGAGGCCATGCCCTTTGGAATGTTGTTACATTACTATTGAAAGTATTTAGCAAAAAACTCTCCTTCCCAAAGATCTATATCCATCCTTCTTCACTTTTGAGATACTAGAATATTATAAAGGATTGAAGAATCCCTCCCAAAGTGTTTGTATGATCCAATGCTTTTCGTTGATACAACTCAAAGGGAAGAACCATTTGGTTATTCCTTTGGTGATCATTATAAAATATAAAAGGCTGATATAAACGGTATAATTTTGATGATGAAAGGTAATAAAGTTCTTTATTTCCATTTTTTATGATTTCTTCTTCATACACATAACGATCCTTTATCAAATCTCTTTTATCACTTATTCTAAATTGATCAACAGTTAATCTATGCTAAGAAACCTTTTAGTGGTCTAAGAATTTTTCATTGAATATTGATATGTGAAACCATTTGAAAAATTAAAATTTTCTCAATCATAATGCCCATAATATTGAATATTATAAAATAACATTTAATACAAAACCAATAGATTTATACATGTTGTAGAATATGATATATGGAAATTGTATTTGATGATAGATATTTCATGGATTTCAAAAAATAGAGTATCATATTGTTTATAGGATATCTCATTGATTCATAAAATATGATAGTCTATCATATTTAATTTTTTGGTTTTCATTCATATAGAATGATAGATAACATGTAAAGAGTTTATACACCGTGATATGTCAATTGCAATATATGATTGATAATGAATAAAAAAATATTTTTCTTAAATAAAAATAGTTTTTCTTTATTTTCAATTATGAATTGAATCATATTATTTATAAATTCTTTATAAATTATGATAAAAGGTATTTTGGGGATATTTTTTTAAAAGAAATATAAATAATTAATTATAATTATTGTATATTTATTTAATGAAATGTTGGTGAAACAATTATAAATAATCATTTCGTAATATTAAGAGATAATATTTAAATACCATTTAAAAATTATATGGCATCAATTATAATTTAAATATAAATTTTTTTTATCGAAATTATAATTATAATTTATAAAAGGTTTATACATTTTCAAAAATAGGTAAAAATATAAAAAATATATATTTAATAATTATTATTTTTTTATAATATTTAATTTGAAAATTTCAAATTAAAAAGGCCTTAATTGAAAATTATATAAGCCTTATGTAACGTATTTTGATAGATGATTTGATAAAATGCTAAAATAATGATAATATATGATATTTAGAATACGTAAAAAGTTTACATAATATAAATTAATGTATAAAATTTCTATATTTCATGAAAATAATATATTAAAATAAAATATTATATAATGACTACCCTGGAAGAGTTATATTATAAAATTATTAAAAAATGTTTATATTCAATATTATGAAATATCCATGGAGAACTATAAATGATTTATAATTATGGATTTTTGAATTATTCGTAAATTAATATATCATTTTTTGAAAATATAATCAAAAACTTATTTGTTTATTTCCTTTTGAATATTCATGTTTATAAATTGTTTATGAAATTTGAATATTTTATATGCTTTAATTTATATGATAAATTTATTTGTATAAATTTTCAAGTCAAACATAACATGTAAGGTATAATAATATAACATTTTTTTATCATCTACCTCGACCTTAGTTTATAATTAAATTTATTAAAATGCATTTAGCTATTAAATATAGTCTGTGGATAAACGGTTTTAGAGTTATGAGGAATTTGATTCCCTCCTGAGTAAAGTCTATCCATTGGGAGGGAGGTTATCCTAGACTTCCCATTAGTCTAGAGGATTATTCCTTATTATAAAAAGGTGGAGGTTGAATATCTATCACTCTTGGATTACTCATTTGAATATTTTTAATCTCATAATTTTTAAATCCATTAAATTAATTGTTTATGTAGCTTATGCATAAGATTTATTTGGATATCTATGGATATGTTTGGATTCAATATTTGGGTAAATACAAATTTTAGATTCTGTAAAGAGTTATAAATTAATATATTGTGAACAAATTAATTTGGAGGACAGAAAACTGATTCAAAAACTAAATCATTAGAAACATGAATATATATGCAAATAAAACATGATATAATAATGATTAAATTCAATTTTATAATTATGAATTTAATATTCATATGATGTATATTAATTTGGTGAGTATTTTAAATGAAACCACCTGAAATACTATGTGTGATATTCCTCCCAAGAAAACAAATGTCAAGATCCTGATTATTCAACAAGGTAGGTTTTTCCAAAGTAGTGTGCCTATAAATTATCTTGTGTATGAAATGATTGAAATTTATAACCCTAAGAGTTATATAAACAAATCTCACTATTATATTTAGGTAACACATAGTTGGAAACCCCTTAGGAGTAATACCATGGGAATGATGTTGAGTTTTTTCGTACGATGGATTAGAATAAGATTAGACTTATCAACCATACCGGAGTCATATTTGATATTATTGGGATGTTCCACTGCCTGAATAGAGAAGTGGTGAGAAGAATGGAAAATAATGTACATTTCTTAGGAAAATATAGATTTTCTCTTACTAAATATATATGATATATGGTGGAATTATATATAGTGGTTGTAATTTTAATAAAATTCGTCATTAAACGAATATAAAACATGATTCTCATATAATAAAATCTTCTATTGTTGATTATTGAATCATAATAATCATGATGTTTTAAAATTATATCAATTTTAGATGAATAAAAACTAAATACTAGTAACTTCATTGACTATTAAAAAAACATGATAATATTTCTCAAGCAATAAGGAAAATTCTATGTGTTATTGGAACACCTTAATAAGAAACTGAATGGAAAACCCATTCAAAAAATAGATGTAGATGGTTATAATAAGAATATAAAGTATTAACTGTATATATTGGAACTCGTGGTGGTGTACATAGTCAATAATTAAAAAAAATGTGACCATGAATTCCTATAAGATGATATTCAATCTAAAAAGGATCTATCAAGAAAAAGATAGGTATGAATGTTAAAAGGTATTGAAGGATCATTCATGGTAAAGATAAATGAACCTCATCTCAACTCATTTACTCAATATTATTGATCATGTTGATTAGTTAGAGAGTCTGAGTTCATCTCTGAGACTCAAATTATCCATGTACTTTATTTTACCATAATTTCTACAAAGGTTTTGATAGTTTTTTATGAATTATAATATGAATGGGTTCAATAAAACATTACCTAGTACCATTAACTTGTCAAGGATAAATTAATATGACACGAGTTGTATAAGATGTAGTACCATTTTTATGGTAAAAAATGATAAGGGTAAAACTTTTTTTATATATATAGAATAAAATAATTCATGGTGTTTCCATGATACCAGTTGATTCGACGAAAAGGAATCAGAGAAAATTATTTTATTGTGGAACTAATTTCCATTGAAAAATTAATTGTATATATTAACTAAAATGACATAACAATACAGATGGATATTATTCTTTTTCAATTAATTTTATATAATTTAATTCTTTTATTCTGAATGGTTTATGAGTCCAATTATATGCTTTACAAAATTTGTAAATATATAGCAGCTTAGAAGTAAAGTATGAATTGAAAATGGGAGCTCAAATTTTTCATTAGAAAAATGGAGAAAAGTTTTTTCTAAATTAATACATTATATACAATAAGTACTTCTAGTTTTGATGAAATTAGTTAAAATATGTTTTATATTTGTCTCATTTTTCTCTTAAGAAGTGCCTCTAAACCATCAATTTTTTATTAAATGAGATTATGGTTTTTAGATATACATGGTTTTATATTCTTTCAATACTATATTTTTTTTGAAATGAGAATAAGGATAAAAGGAGTTTCATCTAGGATAAAATTTTCCCAAGAATATAATTCCACCACTAATAGTGTCATATTTATTAAAGTCTTATTTTCAGTAAAATTTTAAAATACATGGAAAACCATATATGTTATGAGAATAATAGATTATTTATTTAAATATTACAACTAAAAGGAAAAAGGTTTTATTTTCTAAAGAAAATGGAGTTTGGGTATCCTAGCATAATATTTTGAAAAGGATATATTTTTTATGTCCCTATTGGGAGTATGATTGGACTTATAAAAGATAAAAGATAACAAGTAAGAGATTATTCCAATAAAAATAAAAAGTGAATTTTACTTGATACCCTAAAAGGTTTAGGATATTATGGTAAATAAAATATATAATTTTTATATTAGTTATTATGAAAAAGTGAACTTCACCTAATATCATAAAATAATTAGGATATGATGTAAAAGTTACAGTAGTTACTAGAAGATTTGAAGGACATGATTTTGGGGAAATGTTTTTTAATGATGATGATGATTCATTTAGAAAATTTCTAATAAGACACTGAATGTTATTACAAATATAAAATTAGATTTTGCAATGTTATGAAGTTTGAAAATGTTCAAAGATTTAAACATTAGGAATATAATTCTTATATCTTGCCATTATTTAAACTAGATTTCAGCATAGATTTTACTCACTAAAGATTTTAGTGGGAGGATTTTATAATATGAGCATATAGATTTGTGATTATAATTATATAAAGATATAATTAATTAAAAAACCTTAGAAATTATATAAATCATTAGTCTAGTTTGGAATTCTATCATATGTGATACATTATTAATGTTTTTATATAAGGATGTGTTATGTATTATTAAAAGAGTTTTAAGAATATGATATAAATCACAGCAAAGTTAATCTCCACTTTATCATTCCTTATACTTATATGTATATTTAGATTTACATTTTATGAATTGTAATTATAATTGACCCTTCAAAGTTTGACATTGAGTTATCCCTAACTGATGTTCATTATTGATTAAAATAGTTTATGATTAAATATTAAGGTTCACATGAGTATTATTCTTCTAACAAGATATAAAATATACTCATGAGTCACAAAAAGTTTTTTATGTGCTGAATAGGCCTCCAAGTATACAACATAGTGTGCCATACACTATGATTTTGGTATACTAGGGGTGAATTGTTCATATATTTTTACCCAATACCCGATGTTAGTGTGATACATATCATGATAACCTTCATACATTGATACCTTTCTTATTCAATATTTACGTCTTATCTAAAAAGGACGTGGTTGGGTTTATTTCTTATCATTTCTTTGGTTAGATCGTAACCAATATAAGTTTTTCCTCTCGTATAATGAGTATGACATCTTGTCCCTTTATTGAGATAAAAGAGGAAATTTATGTCTATACTCATATGGTATATATAATTTACATTTTTTATTATATGTGGGGTATGTTATGTATTCATTGACATATTCTTTCTATACTCATAGAGTCAAGAACATTTTAGGAGGTTATATTTGATTGACATAAACCATTTCTTTTGGTTGTTCGATGTCTTAGAAAAAGAGAATATATAAAAATGCATAATATCAGGTGATGTAGCTTGTGGTAAAAGGTATAGTATGCATGTGTTTGATGAAGATCACACGAGATCTCGTTATAGCTTGAGTCGCACTGATGCTTTTCTAAAGGCTTCTCTTTTCTTATATTTTTGAATACATTGATTCTTTTTTGTTATTAATTTTGTAAAGACCCATGTGGTCACACATTATGGTTTACTGAATGTGGATTGAGCTTCACTCAGATAGATGATCTAAATGTTCTTTAGAGTTTTATCAAAAAGTTTTTTTGATGAGATATTAACAAGGTATTAAATATGATGCAATATAAGGTGAAGTTAACGATAGATTTCCAAAAGTGAACAAGTGAAAAAACTGGATTTAGCATCAGTTTTTTTATGTTGTCTTAATATCAATATTGATAGAGGAGATACAAAAAATATAATTTTCGAAATCTATTTTTGAAAAACCAATTCCAACAATGAATTTGGTTAAGGGTGTCGGTGTTGGTTTTGGGAAAAATGTCGTTGAAACCCCCCCTCTTCTTGGCTTTTGGCATCAATTTTTATAGAAACAGACATCCAAAGAAAATTTTTAGTGTCAGATATTATAGATATCAACGCTAAAACCCCAACATAGGTGGGTTTTCGGTGTCCGTTTTCACTAAACTGATGCCTAAATCCTATATTGAATAGGATTTAGTGTGAGTTATTTTAATAACCGACGCCAAAAACCAAATATTTTTTTTAAAATGTTTTGATGTCGATTTCTAAAAAATCTACTCTAAAAGTCATTTTTTAGAAAATTGAAAATATTACACTTCCATAAAAATCTAAACCCCTATAATAAAAACACAATATAAAACAATTCAATAAATTTATCATTGACTAAAAATCTATAAGTTACATGATTGTATCTAGTTAATCAAAAAACAATATTCAAATTTGTATTAGAAAGTAGAATTAAAATACGAATACCTAAAATTTACAATAGTCTCATTATTGGTTATTTTTGAAGCATTCATTTTAATATTAGTATGTTCAAACACTTATTTTATCAAAAGAGTTAGTTTTTTAATCCATATATAATATTATTCTTAAATATTAGAATATGCATACCTCAAATCATAATCAAACGTAACAAATAGTTCGCAAAAATATATTGAACATGGGTAAGATCAGATTGGGATTAATAACGGGAATCATTGAATGCCTACAATAACATCGAAAGATATGAGATATGAAATTAGAATAATATGACTGAAAACACAAAAAAATTAATACAACTAACCTTATCAAATTAAGTAGTTTTCTTAGTTATGATTATATCATACATGAATTATAGAATATTATAACCACATTGAACATGTCATTTTTGGTGATGACCCTACAGTTATAAAACATTAAACTGTTAATAAAAATTAATATATAAAAAAATAAGAAAAAAATATAAAAATAAAACTAATTACCTATACTTCCACATATTTGATATTATTCTATGTCTTGATCGACATGTATACCTTATTAAATGTTTTCGATGAACTGCATTATCTTATATATGAACTAATAATACATATATAAACAATAAGAATTAAACATAATGAGATTATAAAAAACAAAAAAAACATACCTTTCTAATAATTTTAAAAATATTTAACAAACATTCCCTAATAAAGAGATAAACCAATATAAGGCACGTTCACTTGGCCAGAATATGCTTAACATCCAATGCCCCCTACAATAAAAAAAGATCACAATTAATACCATCATGATGATCATTAGTTCATAATTATGTTTCTATTCTTACTTATCATGAAATGGTAGAAACCAACACTAAATCATTGTATGTGATAATTTGTCGCACAAATATGCAAATCTATCAGGATTTTTCATATATTGCACTTCCATGGAAATTTATTCTGGATCAACAAAACCATAAATCTCTATAATTTAATTTTGTAAAAGAATTCTGTGTAGATACCTAATTTAAAAAGAAAATATTGTTAGTCAATTTACAACCATATTTTATTAAATAAATACAAATTCAAATGTCAAATTACATACTTGGAAAAAAAATTGCACCACATTCAGGCCGAGCTCATCAAAATCAACTAGATGCATGATATCTTCCTTGATTAATCTCAATGTATGTTATCTTCTACATATATCAACCATCATATCAATCTAATAGATATAATTAAATGAAGAATATGCCTGAGATAATCTTTGTATCATATAATAAATATCTAATGTATGTACATTTGATTGTTCCTGAACATTTTGGTTCATTTATGCTGCTTCGTTTTCTATTAGATAATCCTATATAAGTTAAATGTCAGAAAACATTATAATTAATTTTGAATCATTTCAAATTAATGTTAAAAAAACACATACCTCATATAAAATATAACTAAGAAAACCAGTTGTCTAATGTAAAAAATGACACAAACAATCCCCAACATTGGTGATCTTCGCAGTAGGAAATGGTAGTAGAACATTAGGATCTATAATATCGAGTACTGATAAAATATCCTAACACATATGTATAGGATGGGGATGTATAGAATCCCCGAAACAATGAATGATTCTGAATGCAACAATATGTATATGAGGATCTCCAGTAAACAACTCACAGTATACATTTTGGTCAGAGCGAGGTGGTGTTGGATCAATGTAAGCAGATGAGGCATGGTAATCTGTGTGAGAAGGTTGGGAAGGCTAATAAATGAAAAAGTAATATTAGTGTTTATAATTAATAAAATTGAGAAATTAATTACAATGACATAATATACATAGGATGGCTGATCATACTAGGTTTGGTATGCAGATGGGATAGGGTAATCCTGGTGAGCATGTTTGGAAGGCTGGAAAATGAAAAAAGTTGTATTAGTGTTTATAATTTATAAAATTAGAAAATTGATGAAAAATAAATAAAATACCTAGGAAGGCTGCTCATACCGGTCATGTTAGGTAGATGGGGTAGGGTAGTCCCAATGAGCAGGCTCAGAAAGATGAAAAATGAGACAGTTATATTAGTTTTTATAATATATAAAATAGATAAATTGATGGAAAATAAATAATATACCTTGGAAGGCTTCTGATATGGGGAAGGGTAGGCAGATGGGGTAAGGTAGTCAAGGTGATCAGGCTCAGATGGATGAAAAATTAAAAAGTTATATTAGTGTTTATAATTTATAAAATAAAAAAATATATGACAAATAAATAATATACCTAGAATGGCTACACAGATTGTGACTATCCTTCCAACTGTTCTATCAAATCCTTCTACACTACTACTTTAATTTTAACTCCCATAGACTATTACATAATTTTCAGATCGGATTTTAATGATTCCATTTCTAGGTCTCTTTATTGCTTACTCTGAAAAAAAACCTTCTGAATGCTAACACCTTCCGGATGTCCTCTAACACGTCTGGGGTGTTTTTCCTTTCCAAAAGTAGTGGCTAGGATATCCGTCCTACCATTTTTGATAAAAGAGCCATGTGTCTCTTTCTCCTTATGTCCATCGTGAAAGGAAAATGAAAATGTTATATCATGTTTAAAAAGTTTATAAAACACAAAAATTGATGACAAAACAAATAATATTTACTAATAATTTTATCATCTACTTCCTTAGATTCCTCTATAGGATATTGTTCTTCTTTCTTTCTTTCTAGTTACCATTTTTCATGGAGAGTTGTAGGAGATGGAGGACCATGTTGAACCACTTCTGAACCACTACTAGATCAATCTATTAATGCTTCAAATTTTTCTTCAATCATTTTGTTCTCTAAATATAGATACCCTCCATGTGATAAAGAATTAGGGTATACATTTCTCAACTGAATATATTGATGAGATCTCTTGGAGGCCTATTATATAAAAATAAACTACCATGTAATTAGAAAAATATATAATAAATTTAACTATATAAAAGAATTATCATACCTGACGTTTTTTTATGAAAACTGTCAACAAATCGGTTCCATGTATCTTCATCTAAAAACTAATACTTGAGGCATGGGTTTTCAAACCTTTTCTTTCGAAAAACAAATTTTTTTTCTAGTTTTGTTTTAAAATATCTCCATCGAAGCGCCACTAAAGAGAGATGCCTTTTCTTAATTTATTGGGTTTCCTCAAAATTTAATGTCTTCTGTAATTAAATAAATTCGATATGTCATTTAAAATACATTATGTTCAAAAAATATGATAAAAGAAATAGATTAAGATATTTTACCACCACAGCCTACCAAGGATATTATATTTCCATCCTGTCCACTGACATCCAATCAGGATATAAAATACTAATCTAGAAACTGCCATGCATCGCTTTATAACTATTAAACTGAACTAAATTTGGGCCACTTGTATTATTATTATCATCAAAATTGATGTATAATCTATCATCTTCATGACCAAGTGATAGTTATTGCAAAGGTGTAATACAACGTTTACCAACTTGAGAAATTAATATTTTTAGTAGTAACATGAGAACTCTCCTCTACCAAGGATGCATCAGTAGTCCTGTAAAAAAATTTATAAATTAATATTTTTCTTTCATTAAATAAATATATTATTGAATATTTAATAATATGAAAAAATAGTTATACATTGGCAACTTCTCCTCTTTATCTATATCTGATATTGCTACTAGAAAGTGTAATGAAATCTTTTGTACCTCAATATCCATAGAAAACTGAATATTTATAAACAATAAAGGAAAAAAGATACTAAAAATAGCATACATTGTTACCATGAATGGCTTGAAGGCCTTGTTTTTAATGATTTTTGATAACCCCCCTTTCAAGGGATGAGGGGGAACACTTACAAGGCCCGCATGATTAAGTGGATTACATGACCCAAAGGCCTTAGAGGAATTATCCCAAACTTGATTATTTAGAAATGATCCACCCCATTTTCAAGATTGTGAATTCAGCTTCCCGCCATCATATTGCTTGTTCAGATAACAATACCTGTGCAGAGGTTCACAGGCCTGGTCCTGATGTCAATAGCCATACCCTCTCATTCTTCCATATCTATATATCTTTGTTCTGGTGAAATTGCATGCTCTGATTCCTCATCTAGAGCTAGTTCCTTTGGTCAGTACGGTTGTGTCTTCACTACTTGATATGTTTAAGGTTTCCCTAAGGCCATGAGGTGGCCCGATGGCCTTGAGGGGGCCCGAAATCCTTAACTAGCCCGAAGACCTTCGGTGTCCCAAAGGCCTTATGGACTCCAAGCCCAAACTGGTGGCCCGAAGGTGAATAGTTCCAGCTTCTTTAGTACCGAACAATACCTACTACAGTACATAACAATATTGCTACAGTACTTCTACAGTACCAAAAAATATACCACCACCCAAATCCGAACATGGGACTTGTGGATGCACTTGGAAAGTCTTCACCAACTGGACTGAGGCTCATGTGGGACATGTGTTTGTATGTTTTGAAAAAAAGAAACAAAATATAAATATTTACTAGAAAAATCTGGAGTCTAATTTACTGTTTTCCCACTTACCTTCATTGTGATCATTACATATTACACACACTATGTATGTCTTATACTCATTATAATCATCTGTAAATTGCGTAATAGGTAAATAAGGATCATGTAAATAAATAAAATCATCAGCATCATCCTAATCACCAAAATTTTATATTTTTCCTTTCAAAATGATAGAACACTTATCCTTCAATGTATAAATGTCATAAAATACTTGTTTTCATGTGTTTCGCTGATAAATGGTTCGTCATTGTAATTTAAAATTTTCAAACAACTAGTTTAAACCCTTATTCAACATGTTACACACCACTCTTACTATCAACCCAATTAGAATTATAAATGGCAACTCTGAATTTAATATAATAAATTTCCCATATGTCTTCAAGAACTCCAAAATATTGTGTTTATGTAGAATTTGGGTTTTTATATTTGGCACTCGAAAAATTCACTGCTTCAGGAAAAACCATAACACCACTATTCTGAATGGTACTCTTATCATCCAAATATTTTGTGTCAAATGTGTGAGCATTATTATATCAAAACCAGACCATGTGATCAAATTAAGTGATTGTCCCCCCAACTAACTACTTCAATATTTATGATGTAGATATATATGTACAGAATTTTTCATTAAATCATGAAACAAATTTGTTCTTATGTTTAATCATAAACCACATTTCGTTTCTTTTCCGATATCGTAACTTTAATTTTGTAATATGAAAGGATATATTTGATTGATCCTCGTCTATTTTGTTCAAAATATATAAATGTGCATGCATCAATTCATCACATGTGATAAACATTACTTTTATGCCTCTAACCGCTCTACCTTCAGTATCAACTGTCATATGTTGAGATATAGGGAGACCAATATGCTTCACCTTATACAAATAAATTGTATATAACTCAATAACCTCTTCTGATTCATCTTTTTTTAACAATATAGGCCCTTGTTCGATAAGGATTTTTAACATATCCCGTCAATATTTTCATATATCTTTCCAAAGGATACATCCATTATAAATAAATAGGCCTACATATTCTTATCTCAGACACCAAATCAATAAATTGATTAACGATTATATCAAAAAACGTATGTGGGAAATAAATTTCTACTTGAAAAAGAATAATAGTTGCTAAATTCTCCAACACAACTTAGAAATTTGGATCGACAAATTTGTTACAAATAGATTTGAAAAAATTAACATAACCTGATGATAGTCTTTCTAACAGTTGTTGGCAATATACCACGTACTGCTATGGGTAGAAGCTGTTGCATCAATACATGGAAATCATGAGATGTCATACCCATTAATTTACAATCCTTCAATGACACCAAATTATTCACCATTGAAGAAAAACCACTGGGTATGTTAATACCATGAAGACACTGAATAAAATTTATCTTTTCAATCTTGCTTAATGTGTGACAAGACGGAGTTAAATATGTTCTATTTCATTTCACAGTTGGAGTAAACTCCTAACATATTGTCATTAATAAAATGTCTAATCTAGCATGAAATACATATTTTGTCTTTCCTTTTATGAATAAAAAAAATCCAATAAAACGATCACATATGTTTTTCTCAAAATGCATAACATTGTTGTTATATTTTATCTCTAAAAATTTACAATAAGGTAGTTAAAAAAA
Source organism: Viscum album (assembly GCA_963277665.1). Lineage (NCBI taxonomy): Eukaryota > Viridiplantae > Streptophyta > Magnoliopsida > Santalales > Viscaceae > Viscum > Viscum album. The sequence continues at coordinate 1,739,516,772 of OY728125.1, read as the reverse complement.
TAGACTACTTCTTCCAGATATTTCTTTAATGACCATATCTTATTTTATTTCAAAATTTCGAATAAATATTTTTCACCCTATCATAATATTATTCTGCTGAAAAATGGAAAAGGGGAAATGTTGTATTATTGTAAACCATTAAATGGTTTTTTCAATCTATGATAAGGATGATCAATTCAAAAAAATATTCAATTTTCCATGTACACTATCCATCTTCCATTATTCAATTGATAATTTGAAGTCCATTATTTAAAAATTGGACATGCTTTATGTCCCTTAACATTATATCCATATATGCTTCCATATTTACGAAATCCATTTATAGTGAATATTATCATATTACACAAAATAAAATACTCTTTATTGTATGAATCAAAGAATTTAACCCATTCCACCCATACTAGTTTCACATCATCAATTGATGGTGAAAGATACCCATAAATATATTTTCCATATTTTTTTGGTCCAGAAATTATCAAACTCATCATAAAATATTTTTTCTTCATACATATATGCGGGGATAAGTTGTAAACTACCAGAAAAATAGGCTATAAACTATGTTTGCTACTGAGGTTCTCATATGGATTCATTCCATCAGTACACAATCGCATTTTGATATTTCTAACTTCACTTCCAAAATCATGAATTTTTTTATCAAAACTCTTCCACTATTGTGAATCAACAAGATTATGTAAGTTACCATTAGATATGTTCTCATTTGAATTCCATATTAACCTTTTTACGTCAATTGAATTTGAAAATAGATGCCTCATACGACGAATTGTTAGAAGGTACCAAATTGCTTTAGTATGAGATTTGATTATGTTACCTAATAATGAACCACATTTGATTTATCAGAATTGTATGAAAAAAATATTGGATGATATCATTAGAAAGTACCAAATTGATTTTTCATAACATTAGATGACAACACCTAAGAATGAATCTGAGTTAACATTCCCATTTATCTTCTAGCGTGATGTCCCACATGTAGTACAACATGATAAATTTAATATTCTTTCTTATATAGTACACAATAATTTGGGAAATCATTTATCTTTTTATAACCTATTCCTATTGGGCATAATATTGTTTTCACCTCATAATTAGAATCTGGAATCTAGTTGCCTTCTGAAAGTACCTTTTTTAAAATATCAAGTAGCGTGGAGAAAATTTTATCAGTCCACTCATTTTTTGATTTTAAGTTAACTAGTCTCAAAACTGCTGAAAACACTTTATAATTACTACAACATGGGAATAATGGTTTCTCAAAATCTCCATATAATCGTTCAATAGTTGCTATTTTTCTGATGGTTTCAACACCTAAATCGTGAATTAATTATTCAATATGATCTTGTTCCCCATTATGATTATTATCATCAACATTGGATGTTGAATATTTAGTTATTTCAACATACCATATCCAACATGTATAATTAAGGCTAAAACCATAACAAATGAGATGATCCTTGATTTCTAGGGAGTTTAACTTTCTCATATTCAAACAAATTAGTCATGGAACAAAAATCAAATCAATGTTTAGAAGATGTCATTTATCAAAATCCAATAATCATCAACACATTTTTCATAGACACTAGTGGTTAATTGTAAATGTATCCAATTACATTCCATTCAATACCTGATATCGTAGTATAATTGGTGAATATATTAAAACAAATATATATATATATATTGTAAACATAACAAAATTTTATAAAAACTATTGACAATCAGATAGAAAAAATCAGATATGAAACATATTTAAAAATAGTAAACCTTTTATTTTCATATTATATACATGTGGTATATTGATATTATAATTTATTTATAATATCAATATTATAAAATTTATTAGTTGATTTTACATATTTTTTTCATTATATTGATGTTTCATGTGTCAAATGTATTCGAAGTTTTGTTAATTTAATGGATGAAAAATTATTTATTATTAGTAATATGAAATATTAATTAAGGTAAATGTTAATATTATGAGTGAAATGAAATATAATTTTTCATCAATATCAATGTTTTCTAAAAACAATTCATGTGTGTTCTTAATATTTTTATATGATTTTATAATTTCATTTTTACCTAGGATTTACTTGTTATAAAAAGGTTTAAAACATATCTTCTTATCTTTTTCTGAATGAGGTACTTTTGAATTTTTACTAAAAATGCTAAAGAAATATTTTCTTTAAAATACACAACATGAACAAAATTTTCCACCATCATGACAAATCAATGAATTGAATATTACTTTAAATGTTTCCAAGGTTATTTTCAAATAATGTTTTATAATATTTCAGATTTTTTTATATTCTAAAAATTTATTTTTGAAGTGTAAAGGGTATCTTCCTCAAGAATGCTTTTAATGATCTTTTAATGTTATTTATATTAATCAATGAAAAAAACAATTTCATTTACTTAGGTACTAATAAGGATGTAATAAAAGGATATCATCCTTATCATTTCTTTAAATGTTTTGTAATTATATTGTTAATATGTTTATTAAACTCGTTTCTTTTCCACAGGTTATGATATGAAGAAATTATAAAATGTTTAAAAAACCCATTTCTTTTCCATGGTTTATGCATTAATGAGATGATTAATAAACTAGTTTCCCTTTAAAAAGTTATGATATGATGAAATTTTTGGGATCTTGTGACACACATATGTAATATTTTAAATATGTTATGGGTGGGTCAAGAATTATATATCCTTCCAATGCATTGTGTAAAGATTGATCTCTTTAGATTAACAGCAGTGGAATGAGGAGTGAACCCTGTTCAGTAAGGTACTATATCCACTATTATAGTATTGGGAGTGAACCTTGGCAATTGAGATATAATAGGGAGTGAACCCAATATAGTATGATAGTCTATTAGGTGCCCTAATTTTTATTCCACAAACATATGTATTATGAAAATGTTATGGTATCATATCCCATGTTCATTTATTCCTTTATGATTCATGTCTTATGAACTACCAATCTTTGTTCCATGAATTTATATTATGATTTATGATATGAAGGTTATATATTTCAAATGTTTTTCTCATGTTTTCATACCCTCATACTCATTTTATGTTGATATCTCTCTCATTTACCCTTACTAAAAATATGAACTCTCCCTTTCATATGGTTCCTTTCCATAGGTTACGAAGAATGGTATTATGTATGATATGTCTAATAAGGGTCCTAGTTATGAAGAACTTAGTGGGATATTTTGTAGTTCACTTACGAACCAGTTATTTATGTATCCATGTTTTTAAATATATTAGACCTATACAATTATAGAATGTTATGTTTTTTTACATATTGAATATTCATCTAATAAGATTTATTATCTTTATATGAAAATTTATGTCACTATATTTATTATAAGAGAAATGTTTATTTACCTTTGGAAACTAGGATGAGAAATATTTAGTGGGAATCGTGCGGATAAGTCTAACTATAAGATAACTTCATAATGTTTTGGGATTGTTCATGGATGAACTAGGTCAACCATATTGTGTCATATATTTAAAATATGGTGTCTTGATTTAGACACTAAACCAATGATTTATCATGATTATATTGTGTCCTGTAATGATTATCGTTTCTCACACTAAAATGTTTGGATTAATTAAATGGATAAAGCCTAATGGAATCATTTTAATGTTTAATGAGATAGAAAATTAAATGTATTTACTTATGAGAAACTAAATGTTATGGGAGTTGGAATAAAAATCTTACTAGAATGCTTATGCAACATTATCATGTTATTAATCATGCTGATCTTTCAAACAAGAAATGGAGGGAAAAAATTTAATAATTCCTTCATGAGTCAATATACACCCTATTTTATTGGGTATATTGATCCACTAGTTATTGAAAAATGGATTCGTACAACTAATAAAATATTTTTTGTTCTCTAGTGATCATAACATGAAAAAATTATGTTAGATATTTATCACTTAGATGAAGAATAATATAAATGGTTAAATATTATCAAGAACATTAGGCAATATGTATAAATTGACTCCATATAGTGGGAAAAGTTTAAGAAATTATTTTCCATAAGTACATTCCATGTGTTCTTCATAAGAAAAGGAAGAAGGAATTCCATGAGTTAAAAAGGAAGGATGATGAATATATTACTACTTTTTAGGAAACTTTTATAAGAAATGAAATGAACTCTTTTGGTATTATCATCCAATAATAATGTAAGGTTGATTGGTTATTTAGTTCCTTAAAACCAAGTCTCTAAAGGGAATTAAAAATAATAGACTTTAGTACACATGGTGAAATATCCAGATGTTCTATCAATATATAAATAAAGATTGGATTTACCCATCAATCTCATGGTTTTGATAAGAAAATAAATATTGAATTAAAAATAAATTATATAAACCATTGAAGGAAGATGATTAGATTTACTTTTTACTGAAAGTGTGGAAGGAAACATGGAGTAATTTTTTTGAATGGTGTTGTTAAATTTTTTATGTTTTTCAAGTAATTTCATTAGGATATTTAATTCCAAAGTGACGTGATAAGACCATTAAATGAAAGGAATAATGAAAAATCTCAACATTATTACCCACCCACACTCTAGTGTTTTAAATACAGAGTATGGGAATTATGATAACCAGTTCTCAAACCCAAATAATAATGATGATTATTATAATGAGAAACCATTTAATCCTACATACAAAGATAAATATTATTTTATCAATATTTTTTATGTGTATTATCATAACATGTTGTGAATGGTACACTTACCATTCTATCTTGAACTACTAATATCTTATTTGATTTTGGATCTACTGACTCTTTTATATATAAATAATATTTTATGGGTATCACAATACCACATCAATTATTAGATGTTGAATTAGAACTAAAAAACCTTGATGTTATTATGATAGTATATCAACTCTATGATTAATCTATGATTGAATTTTATGGGAATGTGCTTCCTAAAAATCTCATTATTCTCCCTCTAGTTAAACTCTATGTTATTTTGGGATTGAATTGGATTTTGTTAAATAAATCCCACATTAATTGATGACAAAGGGAAGTCTCATTTGATATTGAAAACTAACCTATGATCATCTATCGATGTGACGAAAAATATGAATACATAATGGAAATTACATCCATTGTATGGGTATTTATTATTCTTTTTCTCATATGGTGGGAAAAAACTCAACATTGATGATATGCCTATTATAATGGAGTTTATTTGAGTATTTTTGAAATATTTCCCTAGTATTTCACTAAATAATAAATTGGATTCATCAATATAAGTCATACCCGGTGCTACACCTATTTCAAACACTCTATATAGAATGGACCTAATTGAGTTGTAGGAATTGAAGAAGAAAATATAAGATATTATTGACATGTGATTCATTCTGCCAATTATGTCACCTTGGGGTAAAATTATTATTTTTTTAAAAATAAACATGGGTCAATGAAACTCTGGATTGATGATTGGGAACATAACAAGATCACAATAAATATTAAGTGTTTTTTCCCTCATACTGATGAATTGATTGACCAAATTCATGGAGATCATTAATTTTATAATATTGATCATCATTATGAATATCATCAATTGAGAGTTTAGGAAGATATAACCAAGAATCAATTATATATATGATATGGAAACTATGAATATATAGTTATTGCGTTTTTTCTTATTAATACCGCCATTATTTCCTGGATTTAATAAATTCTGTTTTTAGAGATTACCTTGATCAATTTGTGGTAGCCATTATAAATGATATTCTTATATATTCGAAGAGAAAGAAATATTATGCTGGTCACTTGAGGATTTTACTAAAGACCCTATGGAAGAATAATATGTATGTAAAATATTAAGAAGTGTGAATTTTGACTTAAAAAAGTATCACTTTTTGGTCATATAATATCAGGACAAGGTATATCGTTGGATCCATCAAAGAAAAAAGCTATTGAACATTGTCCTATATCAAAAAATTTGATTCATATCAATAGTTTTCTTGGTTTGGATTTATATTATCAATTATATGTGGATAATTTCTCAATACAATCTAATACACTCTTCATGTAAACTCAGAAGAGATCCAAACTTCTTTGGATAGATTAATGTGTAGAAAATTTCAAAAAACATGATAAAAGGTTTATTAGTGAACCTGTACATACATTACCTTGTAGTGGAGAATGGTTTTTGATATATAGTTATTCATTGAACAAGGTAATATTATGTATTATCTTGAATAACTATATTGTGATATCTTATGTCTCACTGTAATTGAAGGATAATGAGAAGAATTACCCATCTCATGATTTAATTTTTGAGGTGGTAATTTTTATATTAATGATATGAATGAATTATCTTTATTGAGAGAGGTGTGATAATATATTGATCATAAATTTCATAAAATATATATTCCCATAGATGTAATTGAATATGAATTAGAGAAGATGGTTGAAGATGATTGAAGATTATGAATGCAAAATACATTACCACCATGGGAAAGTAGATAAGGTGGCTGATGCATTGAGTCAAAAGGATCATGCTATATTATCTACAATAAGGATAAAAACATAAAATATTTATATATTTGAAGAGTATGGGTCCAAAAATATTAAATTAAGTGTATTAATATTATCATTCTCAATTTAGTTTTTTAAAAAATATCCATAAGATAATTAAAGAGGTATAGGAGAAGTTGTGGAACTATAGAAGAAGGTTAGATATGTTATAGAATTCAACCTTGATTATAAGAGAATGATAAAGTTTATGAAAAATTTATTTATTTTATCTATACTATATTTGATTATGGTCATGTTGGATGAGGCTCATAGTTCATCATTTTCTATTCATCCTTGAAGTATGAAGATATATAGATATATGAAAGAGTATTTTTGGAGGAAAACATGAAGAGAGACATTGAATAGTATGTATCATAGTGCTTGGTATGTCATAAATTTAAGGATTATAGATATAAGTCTAATGGATTTTTACAATCCTTACACATACCAGAATGGGAATGGAAAATTATCACCATGGATTATCTCAGTGGTCTCCCCAAGACTTTTTAAGGACATAATTTTATTTGGTCTGTAGTATATTTATGTACAATGTCATGACACTTCATTACTATAATGTAATATTTTCTATTAATTATATTTCAAGAATTTATATTAAAGAAGTGGTATGCTGGTATGGAGTAACACATTCTATTGTATCAAATCGGGATCCAAGGATTAACTTGAAGATCTAGAAAAGTATTTAGGAGGCTCTAGATACAAAGTTGAGTTTTAGTACATCTTATCATACTCATATGGATGGTCAGTCTGATATAAACATTAAAACCCTATGGTATTTTCTGAGATCTTGTTCTATGTATTTAAAAGGGTGTTGGGATCAACACCCTTCTATAGTCTAGTTTTCATACAACAATAACTTTAACTCAGGAATTAATATATCGCATTATAAAGAACTATATGGAAAGAAGTGTATAACTCCAAAAATCTAGAATAAAGTTGGAGAAATAATTATATTGGTATTTGAGCTAGTTGAGGAAATGGTAGAGAAACATATATCTATTCAGTATCCTGTCAAGGAAACTTGGAGTTGATAGAAAAGTTATTCTGACAATTATTAGTAAAATTTAGATTTTGAAAGTGGTTAAAAGGTATTTATAAGAATGTATTGATGTAATATGGTAATGAGATTAAGAAATAAAGTAAATCTACGATGTATTAATGTTATCTATTTAATATTTTAGATCTAGTAGGCATGGTAGCTTATCATTTGTAACTTCCACCAAACCTCTCTCAAGTTCACATTGTGTTCCATGTATCTCTCATGTGGAAGTACATACATTATCCTTGAAATGTAATAAACAAATATCTAATTCCAATGGAGAATGAACTTTCACATAAAGAAGATTTTGTATAAATTATATATTATAGAGATAAAGTGATACGAAACTAGACTACACACCTAGTTAAAGTTCTATAAAGAAATAAAAATACTAAAGAAGCTACTTGAGAACAATATGATGTAATGAAATAGATATATTATCAATTTTTTATCTAAGTGTCTAATGTTTTTGAGTGGAATTCATTTTATTTGGGGTAGAATGTAACACCCAAATATTTTATGATATAGTTCTCTATAAATTGTTTCATTTATAGCTTTAAATACATGCAACACCAAGTTTAAACGAATAACATTTATCTCCATGAAATTAGATTGGAGGGTATGAATAGGGATAAATAAATTATAAAAACTCATCTTCAGATATGTATAAAATAATTTCATTTTTTATCAATTATTTATAAATGAAAAAAATCATTTGAAAAAAAGTGATGTTTTTCAGAAAAAAAAACATTTTTTATGTATGGAATGTGTTTTTATTTTAATAAATAAGTTTAACCACTTTTTGTGAATTATATTTATATATTATATATCCAATAAACATTTTTAACAAAAATATAATATTTTTCTAGGCATTGGATAGAAATAAATCTGATTTTATACTTAAAAATTCATTTTTTTAAAATGGTTTTGTTGTGTTTTGTGAAGTTATTTTAAAATGAATTTCTAACACTTATATATTTTGAATTGTGAGAAATGAATACAATATTTTTAATCATGATGTTCAAATTTGGTAAAGGTTTCCATTTTATTTTTTATTAATATTAATAGTAACCATAATAAATTTTCTCAACCCGAAAAAGGTATTACATGTAAAATATTGTTTAAAATTAGGGATAAGGATTTAAAATTTAATTAAAACATTACATTATCATACTATATGGGTATATTTTGGAAATTTCAACCAAATTATTTAATATATGGTCACTTGGTGCTATATTTCATTGATTGTGACCATTATATAAATTCAAGAAGAGAATAATTACAAAATGTTACTCTCATGACTTTTACTTCTGTAAATTATTTACAGAAGGATAAAATGAGGATAAGTTTAGATTTAAAAGTTTATTTGAAATAGAAATAAATTTTTTTATTTATATTAATTTTTTATGTTTTTTATAAATATATAATTAGGTTACTTTCATACACACCATTGGCACAATATCTATTCAATTAATAGAAAAATAAAATAAATGATTTTAAAAATATTAAAATTAATACAATTTAAGTAAATTATTCTATAGAAATTTTTTAAATATAATTATGAAATATTAAGAATGTATGCAAATATTATATTCAAATTAATTATTTTTATTTGGGACATTAAAGTCAAATTAAATGAATATTTCCAAAATTGACATTAATAATGTTTTATAATAAATAATATTTTATTAAATGATTTAAAATTCATAAAAATATTTTATTCAGCCAATTTAATGGAATATGGTTGAAAATATAAAACATGGTAAATTTTTGAGTCATTTTTTCATTGATTTTTACATTGTTAACCCATTAATACTGAAATATTAGTTATCACAATTAGGGTAAAAAATGGTTAACAGAAGGTTAATAAAAAGAATAAGTTTTAAAATGACACAAAAACCTATCTAAATTTATTTTAATGATGTTATTTAGACATTATAATAATTTTATTATAATATTTTTACAATTTTACATATTTTTATTGAGAATGTCTTAATTATATTATAATATTTTTTGTAATTGCATGTGTGTCCTTTACCACCATTATAAAAGTGCACCAATAACATCTTTTCTTTACATCATTTTTGGATATCTATATTGACAAAAACCTAAATAATTTTCTTATAAACATACTTGTACATGTTATATGTGTTTTTTTCTAAAAAATACCTTCCCTAGGGTACTTAATAGGATATCTAAAAGAGTTATGTCATAAAATATGTAACCACCTTAACCAATCACTTTCTTTTTTTACATATTATTTTACCTCCTGTAAACTATGGTGTTTATCATAAAATAATAAATTTATTATCATAAATATACCTAAATGTTGTAATTATTTTTAAACCACCATTATCCACCCTCGTTCTCATCAAAAAGGTAATGAACATATCACTTGTCCATACGAATGACTTACCATATCCACATAATGATACAATTCATTTTTCACCACCGTATTTTATGGATGTGAATTATATTTGGAAAAATATTTATATATCATATTAATGATATAATTATTATTATTTTATTATAACATCATACATACCTTCATACCTTCCAATCCTTTGGAAAACGATAACGTTGCTATTGCGTACGAGGAGCCTACCACCTCCATGAAGTGATGTGATTCGTTTTTAATTTATCATTTATATAGATTGTAATAAGGATGGATTTGAAGAATATATATGATTTATATGATATAATAATGATTATTTTAAATGTAAATTATTATTTACCATTATTTTTTCCGTCCTTCAAAAAGTGAAAACACTGTTTATACGTGCTTATGACCTGCTGAATCCATGACCAGTGTAATTCATTTTCTATATCTACATTGTCGATGAATTGATATATAATTATATTGTATATAAATGATATTTATTTCAATATTAAAATTATTTATTTAATTTAACCACGATAAAATTATAAGGACCAAAACTATCAAACCAATACACACATAAAAAATGAAGTAGTTATCACCCAGAATAGTGATTTTAATAAAGAATTGTCAATAAATGAGTGACAAAAGGATATAAGTAAATCATATATGGTATGATATATAATATGATGGTTCTTTAAAATAATTTCAATAAATATATATTTATTATATAGTAGGTTTGAACATGTATGATTGAATTCAAACCTTTGGTAAGGGTGTTATGTTACAATCTCATTGTTTATTGAGATTGTTTGTGATTAAGTTATACTGATAAAATATTTTACTATAACTCTCAATAAATTCATAAATATTCATATCTTATGTTTATCTATAGATATTTTGTTGTTTCTATTTCATTTTTCTCTATTTATGTACTGAAGATATCAGAAATAATTTTTTATGGAAAATCACTTTTATTTATCTCTTTGGTCAAAAATACCTTTTCTTCCATATCCATGTTTGATACAAAAAATAAGAGTGTTATAAATATTTTCTTATAATTTGTTAAATTCATTTTTAACCATAATTTAGTTTGTATATTTTTTTGTAATGGAATATTCTTTTCATTTTCAAAATGAGGTACTTTTTACTTTTTACTAAAAAAGTAAAGTAATCGTTGTTTTCGCATAGCTAGCATGGAAAACAATTTCCACTGTCTTGATCACTAAATTAATTGAAGAAAAATATAAATTTATACAAGGTTATTTTAAACATAATTCTTTATTTATTATTTTGTAATATTATTATATTTAAAAAATATTTTTTCAAACATGAAAGGGTATTTTACTTATGAATGTTTCTAATAGCCTTTTAATGTTATTTATATTCATCAATAGTAATAACCATTGATTTTAAAAATTCTCTACAAGGGATGTGATCCAAGTATACCATTATTATTATTTTTTTGGATGGTTTATAATTATTATTATAATATTTTAATAAAACTTTTTTTTCCAATATTTATGCTATGATGAGATAATGAAATATTTATGAAACCCATTTCTTTTCCATGGGTTATTCTATGAAGAAATGTTAAAAAAACTATTTACTTATCATATATTATTATTTCAAGAAAGTTCTATGATCTTATGGAACATATCTCTATGATTTTCATTATGTGATGTTTTGGCCTAAAATTATATAGACCTCCAATGCATTGTGTACATATCGATATCTCATCTGATAAATGGGACTAGAATGTGGAGTGAAACCTATTTTTTTGAGGGAAATTATAATCTATGATAGTCTTGAGAGTAAACCTTAACTACTATGATGGAATTTGGAGTGATCCCAATCCACTATGAAAATCTCGGTAGTGCACCTTAACTACTAAGGAAATGATTTTTTATGCTTATGTATAAACCAAAAAATTATGTATTATGATAATTTTATTTTTCTCATGGATCATGTTATTTGATTCATTTATGATTAATTTCTTCTAAACTACCATGATTTTTTTTCATGACTCAAGAATGTGATCTATGATTTGCATAGTATTGTTTTAAAGATTTATGCTCATGTTTTAATGTGCTTATGATCATGTTATGTTGATATATTCCTTGATTACACTTACGAGAAATCTAAGATAACATTTTGTAATGTTTAAATTCTTCAGATTATAAATAAAGGTATTAAGTATGATATTTCCCATAAGGGTTCTAGTTATGAATAACGTAGTAGTAGATGATATAGTTCACTTGTGAACCAGTTGTTTATGTATCCATGATTCCAAATATACTATACCTATATGATTCTAGAATGAATTGTTATGTTATGTAATGAAATTTCATCTAATAATATGTAATATCAATTTATGAGATATTTAGGTCACTATATTGACTTTATATCATAATTCATCATGAATGCGTCATCTCATTATCCACCAAATATAAAATTAGGCACATGATACATGTAATCATAATGAATGAATCATCATATCTTTCTTTTTTCTATTTTATTTGAATTTTTTTATTAATACAAATATCACATCCACCACCCAATCCCATATAATAAAAATATTATCATTTTGGAAATGGTTATTTTTTATTCTCTAATAACACAACCCATTTTTTATTATATTTTTTTATCAAGAGAGTCGAATAATAAATCACAATAAGTGATAACATGGGATATCCCCAAATGAATTGGAAAACCCCTAACATATTCTCCTCAGTGAATCACGTCCCCTTACACCATAGAAAACTAACTCACTCAAACATAATTTTGAAATGTCAAGAGACATATCAAGAGTACGGTAGGAAAGGATATTATAGGCTTGAAATTTATCTCTTCTCTTATCAATTCAATTCATGAAATTTAGGAAAAATAATAGGATTCAATGTCAAGGTGGTTTAAGGATAATGAGACAAAAATTAAAATGCCTTAATCATATAAAAAGTGATTCTATTCAATCACAACATTGGTATGATGCATCAAATTTTGTAGAATAAAGATATGCATGAGTCTCTCGAGAAATATACTATAGAAATAATGAGAAATATTTGTTCAAAAATATTCTCAGGATTGAGAACATAAGCTTTCATACAATTACTCATGGAATTATTCAAAGACAATAAATTAATGAATATCAATTTCATAAATTCAAAACATTCCAAGTCTTAGAATAATTTCATCTAAAATAATCAACTTTTTAAAAAAATCATGATTTTTAAAATTTATCCCCTTATTCTTAACTGTTATCATTCAATTCCAATTTTACAAATCTAATTATGTCAAAAATGAAATTTATAACAAGTAATAAGTATTATCCTAAGTCATTTCTATGTCTCCTTGATTGATACTATAATACAAGAGTTCAAAGTGGGGCATGAATTTTTTTAAAGATCTAAAATAGATAAAAATTGGGAGGGTAATATAAAATAGGGAACTGAAACTCACACCACCCTTAAAATGATGCTTCTATTTGGGCTACACATGTTTTTCCTATATATTTCTGTTATAACTAATTTCATAGTGGCAATTCTCCTATCATGACAATAATTCCATTTACCTATTGTGAAACCCCTTTTTAGTGTGTGAATTTTATACATCTTCATTAAGTTTCCTTAATCCATGTTTTTGGACAATAAAATAAGAATAAAAAAATTTATAGTGTAGAAATTTTCAATTATGCTTTAATAAGAATAAGGGGAAGTGTGTACTAAGGAAAAACACCCAGATTGACTCCCAAAAACACATTTGATTAATGTCGTTGGAATGGTTCAAAATAAAAAAGTTAAAATAAATCCTAAACTATAAGATTCCCTCCCCAAACATAATTGATTTTATGTATGAAATTCATTCAATCTGATTATTTGGGAAAATAGATTTTAAAAATAATTTTCAAATTCAATCAAATGTTTTGGAACAGAACATCCTGGGGGGTTTCCTCACCCTTCCTTTTAAATTCAAAAAGAACCAAATGGTTATACATGAATAATTGTAAAATGACATTCCCATATATAATGAAGTTTACCCAAAATCATTTATATCTACAGTTGTATAACAACACTTGAGCTCCAAGGTTTAATTTTCATGGTTGAACTATCTTATCTTGGACCATCCATGTTCGTTCATTATAGATTTTTTTATTTTTAAAATAATCTCTAATAATTTCCTTTAGATCCTACTATTGTAATATCCTATCTTTGCTAGCTTTTTCAAGGTATACATTCATCTTTTATATATCCCAGTAGGCTTTTTGTTCCAATTCCTTAGGGATGTGGAAACTCTTCCCATAAATAAATTGGTAACAGATCATTCCTATTGGTGTCTTTTAGGTAGTCATATAATCCCATAATGTATCTCCCAACCATTGAATCTATCCCTTCATGTTTAATTTGACTATATTTTCCAAAATTCATTTAATTTCACTATTTGAAACATCTTCTTCTCCATTCATTTTTAGGTTCTATGGTAGTAATGTTTTATTATACACCACATACGTTTTTTATAATATCACCATTATCCTATTGAAAAATTAGTCCCTTGGTTGTTGATGATGTCTTATGGTACACCAACCTTACAAAATACACAACCCTTAAGAAAATCATATAAAACATTAGTATCATTATTCTCAGTGGAATTTCCATCCACCAACATTGAAACATAATCTATAGCTAGTAGAATATAATAATTACAAATTGATATTAGAAATGGTCATATTATGTCCATTTCCCATACTTCAAAAAAATCAAAAAACATAATGGTGTTTTGGAGAATTTCATTTCATTTTGATATATTTCCATAAAACTGGTATTTTTTTTATTTCATATAAAATTCATGTTCACCTTTTAATAATGTTATATAATAAATCTTAGATTCTAAAACTTCTTAATTATTTAGTAGGGTCCAAAAAGGCTTCCACAAGCTAATGTTTTAAAAAATTAAAATATTGATTCAATTTCACTTTTAGGAAAACATCTCCTAATTAATTCATCATTGCATATCATCCAAAGTAATGAATCTTCCCAAATATAAAATCTATATTCAGATTTAATTTTGTTCTTTTGAAGAGAGTTAAGATGATTTAGTAGCGGAAATGTGGCCAAATATTTCACTATGTAGACATACCTAGGTACTTTATATAGTGTCTCATAAATTCCATATAATGTTTTTAATTATATGTAATTATTATGAGACTGTGTGCTCTGACAACCAGGGATTCCAAATCTCGGAGATCCCAGAATGGAATTATGAACTTTTTTATGGAATGTTCAGTAAACGTGCAAGTGAGTTTTTCTAACTTTTGAACCAGTGCTAGGATCGATAATCTGAGGCCACCGATGAATTTAGAATTATGAGATTCAACTTGAATGGACTTAACATTGGCCGGAAATGGCATAATGGGAAATTTTATATTCAGACTGTTCGAGAATAAAAATAAAATAACTTTAAAAGTTATTTTATATTATTTCACATCCGTTGAGTAGTGGACAACGACACTACAAAAATGCAGCAAAGGGGCACATTAATGAGGCTCATTTATGGAACATATCACGTAGTGTAATGATTCAATAAAGGAACCATAACAACGAAACTATTTCATATATGAAAAAGAGTAATGATGTGACGTCGCAGTTTAATTGAATCACTGAGACATGTTTCCTTCAATTGTTGTGGAACAATGGATAAGATTAAATTAAACCGTGATGAATCTAGGATGAATCCCCAATGAAATTATTCTACAATGAATAATTATGAAGAAAGATGGTGAGACTTCATCGTCTTCGACACCCCCTCAAAGAATGTATCAAAAAGTGATGATGTCGACGCCTCGAACTCTAGAGGATGAGAACTTCAACATCAAACATCAAAGAGGTTGGGGTTTGATTTTTATTTCATGGTTCTTCCCCTCTCTTCTTTTAATTAAAAAAACAGACATGAATAAACTCACAAACAATTTGATCTGTGGCTCATGAATTTAAGGGGGATGACTTTTATTGGGGATTTATTATTCAAGATTCCAACCATTCATGAAATTATTGAACTTCAATCCCTAAACCTCCCCTTGATTTAAACCTCCAACGCGGAGGGCATCGGCTGAGACGAATAAGTAATGAAAACCTCCGATCATGTTTATTTGATGGAAACATTCTTTAACTAGACAAAATTCAATTATAAGGCCTGAGAAAGGATGACAGAAACCATAGAGGCTTGTAGGTATAGATGGGTCAGAAAACGGACCACTGATGCAACTCCGGTGGCCTGAAGAAGGTGCCGCTAGAGACAGGGGTTACCAGCCGGCCTACACCGGCCACATGAAGGGGGAAGTGCCAACAGGAACTGTATTAGTAGCGGAGGATGATGGCCCTCACTGACTATGTTGTATGATGTTAGTGGACACGGTGGTATGCTGCGGTGTTGAGAGTCGTGAAACCAGGCGGGCGCCACATAAAGGGGGTAGCCCACATCCAGGCCACCCAGATCAACTATACAAGCCATGATCTGTCGACCGTAGCTAGAGGAGGAGACCCTAAAATGTCTCATTGTGTAGAGGAGACTCAACGCGGCCGCTAACCACGTCCCAGCCAGGCAGCGCACCACCAGTCCTCTCCTTGGCATATCGGGCTAGGGATGGTCGGACGGGCCCCAAAACTAGTGGTCCGTTCCCACATCCAATGGACTGCACCTAAGCTGGAGGCCGAGCCTGCACCCTTTGGGTGTAGCTGGGCTAGACAGGGTCTCTAGGAGACCTAGTGTGCTGGACCCTCAGTCAAACCAGATAGGGTCCAGGGAGGCCTATTGGACTGGGCCTCAGGCTAGGCCAGATCTGACTGACCCCAACCCGAACCAGTTCAGGTGGATTTTGTCAAATTAAATTGGGGTATGTGGGATCCCTGAGCCGGAATGGTTGGGTCAGTCCGATCGGGTAGGACCAAGCCCCATCACAGCTGGTCCCCTATGTACTAAAATGCTTGTATCTTGCAAAACGGGAATCCGATTGACAATCCATTTGTGGATTTGGGACCATCTAGATTAGGTATATTCTTTGGAATGCTTTTTGGTGAGTTTAGTGTTCATAGAGATGTGATGAATGGATTGAAGCGAAGTTCACCCAAGAGTGATATTTACGGAATGCTACTGTTGGTTGAGAACTGCTGACCGGTCAAAGACAGCCCAGTGGGAAACAACTTTGTGTGGCCCAGAAGGCCCATAGTGGGGAGAGGCTCTAAGTTACACAGAAGACCCATGATACTCGATAGGAGGAGTACCTTAGTTTGACCTAGGTGGGAAGCGACTCTCTGTGACCCGAAAAGACCATAGTGGGGAGAGATTCTGTGAGACCAAGCATACCCATGATACTTATTAGGTATTGGTACTACAACAATCCATGGTGAGTGGGATGTAGCTCTGTGTGACCCGACATACCCACTGAACTTGATAGAGGAGGAGTTCTCATGCAACCTTTGAGTTTAATGATATGATTAATGATGCTATTATCACTACCATAAAGGTATACCTGGTGTGAGATGTCTTGTGCTTCGTACTTTACATTGAGGATTTATGAGTCGTATTTCTTTTTTTGGGGGTCCTTATGGAGTTTCCTGTTAGTCACCCCTTCACGGGCTCCAACCATGTGTGTCGTTTCCCATGAAGATGATCTATGATTCTATTGTGACCTTGGTAGACTGAGACCCGGTTGAGCCCAGTGAGACAAGATCGATCGACTCTTTGATGGTGGACATGGTGGGCTAAGAACAGGTGGGGCCCAGTAGGATCTGGTGGAAAAGACATACTACTTCGGTTTCCAGTAGCTTCACTACTCTTACTATCATGTGGGGTTTTCCGCGAATGGCCATTAGATCTACTTTTTGTAACTTGTTGAAATAGTTCATTTTGTTTTGATTGTATTCTATTTTGGACCACATTATTTCAGCTGTTCTTTGTACTTATTCAAGTTTTAGTATGTTTCTTTTTACCCTTTCAGAGTTTTGTAACATGGTTGGGGGTGTGTGTGTGTACCAGTACTCAGGAAAAGGCCTCCCACTTGCAGGTTGACTCCTTTAGCACTTGTTGCCATCCCCTGGCCTTCGGGACGTAGGGTTAGCATAGTCATGGAACGAGCTTCGAGTGACGGGTCGTGAAAAAATTTTATTATACGATGGTCGATCCCCCTCAAAGACTGGGAGTCTATGTTTTGTTTTGGGTTAACAATGTTAAGTGTTTCAATTTCAGCATTTAGATTCTGGGAGTCCAGTATTGGTGCGGTTTCTGACATATCCATACATCCGGACCATGAATTTTTTTCTTCAGTTCAATACATGAAAAAATGAGTTTCATAAGTTTATTTTTATGTTCTTTTGAATAAAACTTATTTCGACAGGTACAAAATTCTTATCGTGGAACATATTGATCTATTTAATGATGCCTCCATGTGGAGGACCAGTCAGGGTCCGGATACGGGATTGTGAGGATATCCTGCCTAGCGAGGAGGAGTCCATTTGGGGACCATATCTAGAGATGGCCCCACCGGGTGGTGCACTAGTGGTACCATTACATGATGGCCAACATCTTCCTCTAAAGGTTCTAGAATAGGATTTTCGTAGGCTCAGTGCCCTACATGAGTTTTAGAGACAAAGACCTCCCAGGATCAGAGGGGAGAGGGATCCTCAGGTCACTTAGCGCTAGCTGGAGGCTGTGATGTGGGTATTCCACTTAGTGAGAACACCACCTAACCATATGGAGATCTTCGAAGCGAGCCTTCTATAGGGATGGGTAGGGAGATAGCGGAGCTTGTCCACCTAGACACACGATGGGATGAACCTTACCTGGGAACACTTCGAGCTGCTATTCCGAGAGGAGTTTTTCCCCATGACCTTGCGCTATGTGCACATTCAAGACATGCTTCACATAAAACCGGGCTATATGATGTTGGATTCATACTCAGCGAAGTACACTGAGCTATCTCGCTTCTCCAAAAACATGGTGAGAGACCATTTCTTCCGGTATCAAGCCTTTGAGCAGGGACTCAGGAAAGAGATCAAGGAATCAGTGTTGTCTCTCAATATCCATACCCAGAACGAGGTGCTGGAGTGATTCCTTCTTGTGGAGAGCTTCTTGGTGGAGCAGGTCTCGATACCAATGTCATCCAACAAACCCCGAATGGAGGAGTCTTCATTAGGTAGTAGATAACAGACACGTGGGCCCAAGATGTACAGTTCTTTTAGGGGCTAACCTAAGGACTAGGGTCGGTAGTGCGAGGCTCCTAGTCTAGGGGCAGCTAGTAGGGACCCAGGCAGTGCGTTGCATGTGGCTGGCAGAGACACATGGCACGTGAATAGTCGACCCATCATATGGATGACCATCAGATGGTTGAGGGACCACCGAGGTAGTGAAAGTGGATCAAGCATGGAGGTCATCAGGACAACATACGTTCTAGGGGAGGTGGCCTAGTGGAAGGCGGTGGGGAATAGTTGGAGGTGTTACCACCACCATACCTATCTTATCCACCCCGACCTCAAAGAGTACACTGGCAGGGGTGAGCTCAGCTCCAGGATGTAGAGACTTATGACGATGACACTTCAGAGATAATACAAGTTACAATCTGTGTCTTCTCATCCCTAGAAAATATTCTTGTTGATATAGGTTCATGGCGCTCTTTTCTTTCCATTACTCTCGTTCAGAGCTTGGTGATTCTGGTGGAGCCGTTGGCTCGATCCATAGGGCTAGACACACATATGGGAGACAATTCAATGATTACACACTGGTGCCGACAGTGTGAGATTACTCTAGGTGGTGAGAGCTTCAGCAAAGATCTCCTAGTATCAGCTTCTTGGAATTATGATGTCTTCTTGGGTATGGAATGGTTATCCATAGTCCATGTTGATATCGACTATTTTAGGAATAAAGTGTGGTGTGTCTATGGATATGGCACCGGGTTTTACTCAATCGGAGAGAAGGAAACCCTTGTAGTGTATGATATATTTTCTCAGGGGAGGGTGCAACCGATCACTCACCAGTTGGCTAGCCTCACCCTCAGTGAAATGGATGAGAGGAGTCTCAGCTTTCTTGTGGTGGTGGATGAGTACGAGGATGTTTTTACGTAGGATGTTCTGAGACTACCTCCTTACAGACATGTGGACTATTTCATCGACATATACATTAGGATGACATTGATATCTACACTGGCATATTAGATGGCTCCCACAGACCATCGTGAGCTGAGGGTAGAAGTAGTGGACATACAATAGAAGGGGTTTGTAAGGCCCAATGTTTCACTATGGGTAGCCCCGATACTATTTTTCATGAAGGTAGACAATAGTTAATGGTTGTCCATGTAATTTTAGAGACTAAACCCGGTTACCATGAAGAACAAGTATCCACTTCCAAGAATTGATATCCTCTTTCACTAGATGAAGGGAGCAAAGGGGTTCTCAAAGATAGACCTTAGATTAGGCTATCACCAAATTCGGGTATGGGATGAGGATGTACTGAAGAAAACCTTGAGGTTCTTGTACTACCACTATGTGTTCTTGGTGATTCCTTTCGATGTGACCAATGCCCTAGTGGTGTTCATGGGACTCATAAACATTATATTCCATCCCTATCTTGACTGGTTCATTTTTGACTTCATTGATGACATCCTAGTGTACTTAGTGTCGGAGGAGGAGCATGCTACACACCTACAAATATTCTAGGACAGACTCCGAGAGCACTGGATTTATGGTAAGATCTCAAAGATTCAGTATTGGATACAGGACGTCCACTTTCGAGGACACAACTTCTCTGGTGTTGGAGTTGCAACATGTTTAGTGAAGAGAGTGTTGATGCTTTCTTAAGAGCCACCCAGAATCATGAATGAGGTGAAGAGATTTTTGGGGTTCGATGGTTACTATCGGATGTTCGTGCCCAATGTTTCTCAGGTAGCAGCACACTTATTGTCTTTGACACGGAAGGAACAACCCCTCGTGTGGATGGAGAAATTCTAGCATAGTTTCTAGGAGATTAGGCGGAGACTGACTAATGCCCCATCATGAGACTAATAGAGGACGGAGTTGAGTATGTGGTTATTGGCGACACATCAGGGGCCAAACTGGGATGTGTCCTAATGTTGGTGCGAGCAATGATCTCCTATGTCTCGTGATAGTTGATACAACATGAGCATAACTACATGACCCAAGAACTGAAATTAGCAGTAGTGGTCATTTCCTTAAAGATGTGGTGGCACTACTTGATGGGTGAGCGGTTTACAGTTTAATCAAACCGCAAGAATCTTAGGAATTTTTCTCCCAGGTGGAACTAAACCATAGATAGTGCTTATGGCTAGTGTTCCTCCATGACAATGACTTCGAGATAGTAAATAATTCTGGGAAGGGGAACATGGAAGAAGACACAGTCAATTGGAGGACTGGTTTACAGCTACTATGTAATGAAATAGAGTAGTTCCCCACGATGCAGATATTCTCTGTGGATGATGATGGAGGATACTACCATTAGTAGATGACTATCACTCTCCCACTCTTACATTGATTTATGGAGGCACAACTGGTATAGGTTGACTACGAGTCTCGACATCCTCAGTTATCCTCAAGACAGGCTCTTGATGGATTTTAGATAGGTGGGGATCACACCATCCATTTCATAGGGTTCACCATAGTACTAGTGATGTTGCGGGAAGAGGTGTTGAGGGAGTTCCATACGTCCCCTTTGTAGGTACAGCCCAAAGTGGCGAAGATGTACCATGTCCTCCGACATCAGTACTAGTGGCCGGGGATAAAGAGAGCAATGGCCAAGTTAATTTCACAATGCCACACTTGTCAGCATGTGAAGTCTAAGAATCAAGTTCTAGCATGCTTGACCCAGCCACTTGAGGTACTAGAGTGGAAGTGGAACTATATATCATGAAATTCGTGATGGGGTTACTACATACATCCAAAGGCCATGATTCTATTTGGGTGATCGTTGACTGACTCACTAAGTCGGATCAATTCCTACCCATTTAGGATAAGGGATCAGTAGAGGTATTTTAATGCCTATATTTTTAGGAGATACTTCAGATTCACAGGGCACCTTCAATGATCATATTAGATTGTGACAACCACTTTACATCTTGGTTGTTGAAGGGATTACTGGAGGTGTTTGGGATGAAGCTACATTTGAGCACATATTTTAATCCCTAGATGGGTGATCAGAAAGAATATACCATATAGACCCTGGAGTACATGTTTCATACTTGTGTTTATAACTTTGGTCATAGTTGGGAATACCACATACCATTGGTGGAGTTCATATAAAACAACAACTATCATTCCACTATTGGAATGACACCGCTTGAGGCCTTCTATGGGCGGCCTTGCAGACCGCCCACATGCTGGAAAGACCCAGGGGAGTCTTCACTCATGGATCCAGTGTTGGTATGGGTTACTACTGAGAAGGTGCAGATCATCTTGGTGAAGATGAGGTTTACACAGAGAAGATAGAAATATTATGTCGACTGGATATGGAGACCCTGGGAGATTGAGGAGGAAGATCATGTGTTCCTTTGGGTCTCATCTCGATGAGGATTAAAGATATTTGGTTGGGGAGGCAATCTATCTCTGAGGTTCATCGGACTCAATCAGATTCTAAGAATATTTGTCAAGGTGGCGTACCACCTTGCTCCCCCACAGATGCACTGGGTGCATGTGGTTCTCCACGTGTCACAGTTGAGGAGGTATCTGTATGATCCATTTCACATCATCGACTGTGGAGAGGTGGAAATTGATGATGGGTTGATGTTTCCAGATTTTATAGTGGAGATAGAGGATCAACAGGATCAGGTCCTATGTGGGTGGTTGATTCCTATGGTGTGAGTTCGGTGGTAGCATGGGAATCTACAAGAGAGCACATGGGAGTGGGAGGCTTGATTTCATGCTCATTACCCCCATATGTTTGTTTAGTTTTTGTTTTTGATTTCCGGAACGTAAAGCCCTAAGGTGGGGAGAATGAAATGTCTTGAAAATTCCATGTAATGTTTTTTAATTATATGGAATTATTCAGAGACTGTGCGCTTTGACGACACGCGATTCTGAGGCCCGAAGAGCCCAAAACAGAATTTTGAACTTTTATTATGGTACGTTCAGTAAATGCATGGGCGAGTTTTTCTAACTTTTGAACCAGTGCTCAAATCGAAAATCTGAAGGCACCATTGAATTAAGAAATATTAGATTCAACTAGAATGGAATTAACTTCGACTGTAAAGGGATGAACAAAAATGTTTATTTTTAGACTTTTTGAGAAAAATAATTAAATAACATTAAAATTTATTTTATATTCATTCATATTTGTTGAGTGGAGGACAATAAAACATTGATGAGGTGATGAAAAGGCACATTAATGAGGCTCATTAATGTCCCATATCATGAATCATAACAATACAATAAAGGAAGCGTAACAGTGACACTGTTTCATAAATGAAATAGTATAACGACGCGATGTCACAATGTAATTGAAACGCTGTGACATGTTCTCTATAATTAATATGGTATGTTAGAGATGATGAAAATAAAACATAGTGAATCTTTGAAAAATACTCAAAGTAATTCCTCTCTAATGAAGAACGATGAAGAAATCTAGCAATACTTCATCGTCTTCAACACCCCCTCAAATAACGGAGCTGGATGTGATGGCGTCGACACCTGGAACTCCCAAGGATGAGCACTTTGGCATCAAACATCGGTAGGGGTGTTATTTTTATTTCAACGTTATTCCCCAATTTTCTTTTTCTAGTAATGATGAACATAGATCAACTCACGAACATGTTGATCTGTAATTCATGTGTTTATGTGGGAGGGGGACTTTTCATGGGGATTTATTATCTATGATTCAAACCTTGCATGAAATTATTGAACTTAAATCCCCGAACCTCCCCCCATGATTTAATCCTCTAACACATAGAGCCTAGGTCGAGACGAACAAGGCCTGAGCACCTCCGCTCATGTGTTCGTGGTGTTTGGATTCTCAAAGTGGCGGTGATTCATTTATGGGGCCTGATTAGGGATGGTGGCGACCCGAGAGGCATGTAGGTACAGACAGGTCAGAAAATGGACCACCAGAGAACCTTTGTTTGCCTGTGGAATGTGCCGCCAGTGCGACACCACCGGCATGGTGGTGGCCGGCCCACGGTGGCCATGTGAAGTGGGAAGCGAAAATCGGTGTCGTGGTAGCAGTAGAGGCGGTTGGCCCTCCCGGTCCGTGTTGGAGGTCAGCAATGCGATGAGACGACAAGAGGCTGCGGCCAACCGGTAGTGCAGGTGGGAGTCATGGCGCTAGGCGGGAGTCGCGATGCCAAGCAGGCATTGTGTGAGGGGAGCGACCTATATCTGAGACACCCAGATCGGCCGGACAAGCCATGGTTCATCAACCGCGATAGGAGGAGGAGACCCCAAGATATATCATGGGGATGAGAAGAACGAACACATCCTGTCGTTGGGTCTCGGTGGGAAACGCACCATCGGTTCACCCACTGGAGAACCGAGCTTGGGCTGGCGGGCCAGACCCGCGGCCAAATTGCCAAGTCCCACAAAAGTGGGCCAGAACTACACCCAGTGGTCTAGAATCATGCTGACAGGGCAGACCCACACCCTGTGGGTTGGGTCAGAGTAGACTGGGTTGCTGGGCGACCCGACAGGATGGACGCTCAGTCAAACTGGGCCGGGTTCAGTGAGGCCTATTGGGCCTAGCCCACTAACCAAGCCATACAACTCTAAACCCGACCTGAACCAGGTCAGGTCAAGTCTGCCTTATTAAACCTAGTATGTGGGACCCCAGAGCTAGGTTGGTCTATTAGGATTGACTAGGTGGGACTGGGCCCCGTCGCAACTGACTCCCTGTTTACTAAAATGCATGTATCTTGCAAAACCTGTGTCTGATGGACAAGACAGTTCAGGCATTGGGACCATTTTGATGAAGAATATCTTTTGGTATGTTTTTTTGGTGACTTTAATTGAAATAGATATGTGATAAATGACATGTGGAGTGGTTCTTCCAAGTGTGTTATTTATAGAATGCTGAGTTTGGTTGAGACTGGATGACTGCTCTACAACAACCTAGTTTAAAGAGGCTATGTGTGACCAGGAATGACCATGGTGGGGAGCAGATATGTGTGACCTGGAATACACATGATACTCTTCTAGAGGAGTACCTCAGTTCGGCCAAGGTTGGAAGTGTCTTTGTGTGACCAGGAAGGCCCACTATGAGGAGCGACTAAGTGTGACCCATCATACCCACGATACCCATTAGGGATGAGTACCACAAGAGTCCATGGTTATTCTGAAGAGACTTTATCTGACCCAACATACCCACTATACTTGATAGAGGAGGAGTTATCTAGTAGCTGAGGAGTTTGATGATATGACCGGTGATTCTACATTCACTACCATAAATGTATACCTGGTGTGAGATGTCTTGTGCTTCATGATTTATATTGATGATTACCGTGTGTTATTTCCCTTTTTTGGGGGTACCTACTATGTTTCGTGTTTCTAACCCCTTCACGGGCCCCGCCCATGAGTGTCATGTCGCGCTTCAATATAGACCTTGTTTGATCGGGACCCGGTGGACTCCAGCGAGACAGGACCGATTGACACTTCAATGGTGGATTTGGTGTCCTATGACCATGTGGGGCCCAATAGGACTAGGAAAACATGACATACTACTTCAGCTTGTAGTAGCTTCACTACTCGAACAATCAGGTGGGGTTTTCCGTAGATGGCCATCAGATGTCTGTTTTGTACCTTGTTGTTTCAGTTCATTTTTTTGGGTTTTTATTTTGGACCACTTGCTTTCAGATGTATTTTGTAATCAGTCTTCATTTAGTAATTTTTTTCCCTATCTGTGAGTTGGTATGTGGATGATCTTGTGTGTGCATACAAGTACTCAAGAAAATGCCTCCCACTTATAGGTTGACACCTGTAGCACTAGTTTCCAGCCCCTGGCCCTCGGGTGGTGGGCTTGGGGTAGTCACGGTATAGGCCTCGGGGGAGGGTTGTGACACTTCACTTCCAATGATGTAGAGTTGTTCTGTGGGAAGTTAATCCTTGACTGGGTCCTGATTTGGAATTGTTTCTTAAACAATGTTTGATAGTCTATTGAGATGATCGACCACCTTATTTTCAAACACCTTCCTATATTTAATTTCCAGGTGGAACTCTTGCAAGAGATAAATAAATTTTACAAACCTTTGTCAAGAACCAACCAGGGTGCCTTGGTAACTCGATAAACGATTCAGTATTGACATAGCCCAAAGGCTGTTCTCGGTCCACATGGGTTGGCAACTACCACCTAGCATCATACAAACTGAATGTGGGAATGATTTTTCCTACTGAAAATGAGGGAAAAAACAAGAAAACATGAATTTTAAAAGAAAACACCATTGAGATTAAAGTACTATAAGTTAAATAGCCAAAACTTCCCATGTACTACAATCCAAATACAAAAAATGGGAAAAATCATAAAGTCCCTAAGGACACAACTTACCAAGACCAATGTTCAGCAACATGATTCACCTCTAAGATATCATTCTTCCTTTCTCAAACTTTGAATGATATAATCTACAAACACCTGAAGGAACAAATAAGGTGTGAGAAAAATCATAGTAGGATTTCACCCAAGGATTCCATAACATATTCCAATATCAATTTAATGAAAATGTGATTTCAATTTAAAAAAACAGGTTTGGAATTATCAAAACATATTTAAAAAAATAATGCTCTATAGTTTAAATGATGTAAATACCGTTATAAAATCATGCTATACATTTCAATTGATAGAAAAAAATTTCAAATTATGGAATTTCCATTTAATCAAAGGATACATTGGATAAACCACAATTCTCACAAATTAATTATATAAATTCTATATAAATATTTTATAAAATTCTTAAGGCATGTAAAACAGTATAAAACGTTGGCATATATACGCATTCAAAAATAAAAACAAGAGTTAGACATGGTCCTGTGACAAATAGGTACGATAGTTCCATTCTATAGGGATCCAACACTGTGAATAAGACAAAGTATATACATATTCCCATTTAGGCCTAAGGTAAAGGGATCTCATCACTATCTCCCAGGGAATCATATGTGCTAATATGATGTATTAGAACTTTGTAGAATCGTATAGAACCACCCCAAATAAGTCACTAACTACCTAAGAATTAAATGTGATCAATTAAAAATCAGTGAATGGTGATTCCTTATATAATAGAAAATTGAAATCATCACAATCAACTTTTCAATTATTCCAATTTTATCTTTAAAATTCATTTTTGGTTTTTAATTAAAGATATTCATTTTCACCAAGATGAGAACCTATGTTTTCCATCAAAACAGTTAATGGCATTTTTCAAAGAACTATTGTTTGAAACCAAATCATACGATTCCACAATACAGTTCACATTCGAGATCACCAATTTAATTTTTTTTGAAAAAAAATCCTTATTTTTCATCAGAAAACCCCAATTCACTTGAATCGTTTATTTTTCAAAACATTTTATAAAATTAATATTTCTTCAATTAAAATAATCATTTTAGTTGATTCAATTCCCATCAAAACCAATTTTTAAATTAAACTATTTAAATATAACTAAATTAAAATTCCAATATAAAAAACCCATTTTTTCCTCAAAAACCCCAATTCATAAAAATTGGGGTTTTCCAAAAAAAGGATAGAAATCCATTTGATTCAAATATAAACAATTTTATTTAAATAAAAACATTTTAAAGTTAAAAAATCATTTAGGATCAATAAAAATTAGGCATATTAATGGAACCACTTACCAAAAACAACTGATCTCCAAACACCAAACCATAATCAGGATTTTCAACAAAGAACAAAGATCACACAAATGGGAATCAACCCAATGTTTAAGATCCCAAAAAGGCTACTAGATCAAAAAATCAATAACATGTTATATAGAACCCTAATGAGAATGAGAGATATTGTGGGAGGAAAGGATCTTGTGGAGGAAACTAACCTGAAAGAGATTGAACGATGTTATACTATATTTGTATCGATTCTAGAAGGGGTTATAGGGGCCCAGAATCCATTATGGGATCTCCAAGGAAGGGATAAATGCATTTGGGTCAATGGAGGTCTGCACAGGACATAAAAATTGAATCAAAAAATTTTAATAAAAATTTTGGATCTAAAAATACCCATCTGCACAATTTCCTAGGATATTGAACATGGTTAGAGAAAAATATGCCTAGACCGCAAAGGGCCCACTATCCAATACAAGGATTTGGTACACTGTTATCTATACCGTGTGCAGGCCACGCACAAACTGTGCTCAAACCCCAAAACCTCTAGAATTTAAATAAAATCACCCAAAACTACTCCACAAAAACCAAACCATATATCAACAAAAATAGGGGTTTAGGAATACCTAAAATGGTAATGGGATGTTACAACCTCCCTACCATAGAAACTATTTATCCCCATAAATCCTATGAAGCAGCCTCCCTGTCAAAAAGTTGAGGCCATTATTCCCTCATTAGTGCTTCTGTCTCCCACATCTCAGTAGAACGTGAACCATACTACCATAGAACATGAACCAAAGGAATAATTCTCCCCCAAAGCACCTTGGTCTCAGAATAAAATATCCTGATTGGTGATTCAGTCACAGATAAATCAGGTTCCACTTCAAGATCATGCCAACTCAAAACATGATATGGATCGAATAAATACTTTTTATGATGAGATATATGAAATAAATTATGCATCAATGTCAACTGATGAGGTAGTGAGAACTGCTATGAAGTTTTCTCCACATACTCAACAACATCAAAATGTCCAAAAAAATATGGAGCAATCTTCCCTTTCCTCTAAAGATGTCAATGACCCAACTATGGTGAAACATTGAAGAAAACCTAGTAACCAACTGAGAACTCCAAAGTTCTACAGTGACGATCAAAAAAAGACTTGTATTAGCTCTGAGCTATCAACATTATCTGATGAATCAACTGATTCTTTGTTCTCATCAATTAAACCAACCTCAGTCTAACCATGGATCTCTCACCAATCTCCGACCAACACAATGAATATTTACAAGCTGATCCATAAAAGGCCTCCAAATGAGCTGTCTTGATCGCATACTAGTTACTATTGTTATAATAAAACTAAACTAGCCCCAAAAGGTCATCCCATGCCCCACCATAGTCATGAACACAAGTGAAGAGCATATCCTCAAGAATTTTTAGAGATCCTTCTATCTGACCATATGAATGCGGATGGTTTTTCATGTTAAAACATATGTGAGATGTCAGTGCCTCTGGAAGCCCTCTCCAAAAGCGATAAGTAAACCAATTATCTCTATTAGAGACTATTGTCTATGTAACTCCATGAAATCTAACAATATATTTAACATAAAGACTTCCCAACTCCTCAACTTTGGCTTTATCGTGAATGGGTATAAAGTGATTTCATTTCATTAGCCTATATATCACCACATAAATCACATTCTTCTTCTTCTAGGTATATCAAACCTGATCAAAAAGTTCGTAGAGATCTCATCCAACATCCTAGTAGGGACTGGAAGTGGTTGAAGAAATCCCAAAGGTTTTTTGTGATCATCTTTCACCTACTGGAATGTATATAAATAAGAGGAAATATCAGTAATGCCTCACCTCTTACCTAGACACCACAGATACTGCCTCATATCGTAGAACATAATTCTTGTTACTAGGTGCACTGCCCATTGGGAATTATGGAAACCCCCCATCATAGCTTTCCTTATCAAATATGGTACCAAAAATTTATTCCTATATAATAGAATTACCTATTTGGAGAATGACCACTAAGAAAATGTCTTCCCACCATTAAGAGAGTCTCTATTGCTATAGAATTCACCATCATGCTACTGATCCAGAAGAATTATATCCAGAAGACAAGATGAAAACTGAACACTAGCCAAGTAAACCTCGACCTGTTTTTCTAGAAAACCAATATCCAATTGTGAAAATAGGGCCATAAAGTCCCACTCATCCTAAGATTCTTTAATGCCCGGGCAAAAATATTTCTACTCAAAGCATCTGCAATGAAATTACCTTTACCCGTGATTTGGCAATGTCAAAATCAAAAGACTATAGGTATTCCACCCAACGTCTCTGGCAGATATTCAAATATTTTTGAGAGAAGATGTAACTCACGATTTTGTGGTCAGAAAATACGGTAATCCTTTCACTGTAAAGTTAATGATACCAAATCTTAAAAGCATACATCACAACATCTTGTTCAAGGTCATGGGTCTAATAGTTATTCTTGTGAGACCTAAGTTGATGTGATCCATAAGCAACAACATGATCACTCTATATAAGAATGCAGCCCAATCATAATCCTAATGCATCACAAAAGACCACGTAGCCTTGCCAGACCTCTCAAAGAATCCAAAACGTCATAGTAGAAAATACTATTTTTTGAACTCAACAAAATAACATTGACATTTCTCATTCAAAAACAAACATCACTCCCTTTTGAGTAAGAGTAGTCATCAAAGAGGCTAACATTGTGAAGTCTTTCATCAAGTGGTGATAATATCTTACTAAACCTAAGTATCCTTGAATCATGAAGACATTATCTGGTTCTTCCCATTTCATAATAGATTGTACCTTTTTATGATCAATTAAAATACCATGTTCCAAAACCACATGTCCTACGAAATTCACATCCCAAATCCAAAAATCAAACTTTGAATGTTTTGCATACATTTCGTGATTTCTCAACAAACTCAGCACTATTCTTAGATGATACACATGATCCTCCTCGAATTTAGAGCACATAAGGATATCATACACAAACACAACCAAAAATGTATTGAGATACTCATTGAAAATCATTTTCATTAAATCCATGAAAACTATATGAGCATTGGTTAGAACAAAGGGAATGAAAAGGTACTGATAATGGCCACACCTACTCTAAAAAGTGGTTTTCTAATTGTCAGATTCTTTTATCCTCAAATAATGGTATCCCGAGCAAAGAACAATCTTAGAGAACCACTTCAAACCTCTCAACTAATCAAATAGATCATCAATCCATGGAAATAGATACTTCTTATTTACCATTAAATGATTATGATTTCAGTAATCAACACAAAGGAGGAGTGAACAATAAAGTTTTCGGGCAAAGAGAACTAGTGTTTCCCATGGTGTCACACACAGATGTATAATGCCTTTTCCAAGAATATCATCAAAATGAGTCTTAAACTCATTTAATTCAGTTGGTTCCATGAATTAAGAGGGAATAGAAACTAGTTGAGTACCATGAAACATTTCAATGGAAAACTCAAATTCTATTACCAGTGGAAAACAAGATAAGTTAGATAGAAAAATGCTGGGAAACTCAACAACAGATGGAGGGAGATCACCGCTCAAAGTTTCCCACTCCAAATCAAAAGAAAACACTGATATTACTTTCCCCAACTCCATAAAAAAAGCTCAAGGCCTTCTTGACCTTTGATATCATTATCCTTGAAACACGAGAGACACACCACTAGGAGTAGTGGAGGAGATCCATTGAAGATAACAATAAATTTGGAAATTATTGGGCATGATCCAATCTATTCATAAGATGATGTCATTATATTTCATGTCGATAACCAAAATGATCCAAGTTTACTCAACATTTGATAGAGAGAAAACATAAGAGGGACTACAGAGACCCTAGCCTCTCATTATTCCAAGGGGTGTAGTAAAATCAATTGCACATGATAAATGATCCATAAGAAGATTAAGAATATTAACAACATGGGTTGAAATAAACTAATGAGATGGACGGATATCCAACAATGCAGTCACTAATGATGAAGCTATAGAGATGGAACCTCTCACAGTCCCTGGACCCATTTTTACTACCTCCAAAGACTCTTCCCCTACTTGAAGAAACTTCATTCGAGATGCATGTGGATGGAACCCTTTGGCAAATGATGCATCTAATTTCCCCATAGTTTTAGGAGGATATGATGATCCAATATTACTATGCAAAGTGGAATAAATATGGAAGAACCATTTAAAGTTCTCTAAACTCCCATCAGAGCCACATTTCTTGGGTTCCTCAGTGAAATCCTTCTTAGAATTCCCTAGCTTTCCACACTGGTAACAAACCAAAGGACCTCTTCATGGTACTATAATAGGTCTAAAAAAACCCTTCTATCGAGAACTGGCATGAGAATCATCATGCTTCTACCATCCCTTAAAGGAAATCATACTTCCATTAGGAGAAAAAGAGACTCCCAATAACCCTAACTTACCCACCAGGTCTATCTCGACCATCAATGTTGTATTCAGTAAATCAATATAAGAGGGAATATTTATCAAGAAAACCTAAGAACGAATATCTTGATGAAGTCCCAACTAAATCCTTTGAGCCTTTATCCTCTAATAAGATAATATCTCTAGTGCGAAGTGGACAAGCTCAGAAAAAATTGTTTTTATACTCTTCCACATACCTATCACCTTCTCAAGTCTGAAAAAATCTGTAGACATGGCCAATAACCTCAAATTTTGATAGATCTGGATGGTGAAAAAAATTGGAGTATTTAAACTCTCATCCCTCTTGTTTATTCACTATATCCATAGTTTCCCACTATCTTATACTTAGTCATTCCAAGAAAAAAGTGTAACACTTTACTTTGATCACATAGACTGTGTCCAAAAAAACCATATAA
Source organism: Viscum album (assembly GCA_963277665.1). Taxonomy (NCBI): domain Eukaryota; kingdom Viridiplantae; phylum Streptophyta; class Magnoliopsida; order Santalales; family Viscaceae; genus Viscum; species Viscum album. The sequence continues at coordinate 1,739,484,071 of OY728125.1, read as the reverse complement.
GCATTCCAAACTGCTCAAACACTCATCATCTTATTGAGGGTGATTTGTTCCCTTAAACGTTGATGGTTTTCGGTGAAGGAACTCTTGAAAAATAATCTTGAGAACAAACCTATAAGGTTCCACAATGGGAGACTAAATGAGAACTAGATGTAGTGCTTGTCCCAGAGCTTGGATAGTGTGCATGATCAACTCAATCAAGTTTAAATGTACAATAGGATTTTCTCACCGAGGTTTAGTAGCAGCTTCCTCCTAGGTACGATTCACATGTCTTCTCAGTGGAATGATGGTACGAAACATCTGTATACAACAAGGAACACATTATGAAATTATCAAACTGAGAAATATGGGAAATTAATCCCAACAGTTAATATGTGCATGATTTGGATTTCAAGCTATCCAAATGAAAATTGTTAAAATAATAGAACTAAACCATAAGGAATATTTCCCTTAGCACCCATGGCTACTGAAGCTTTATTTTGGTGATATCTAGCCAGGAAATCAATCACAAGTACCTCTTATGTCCCGATAATATTTCACAATGCATATTGAGTTTAATTCAATGGTTCAACTTTCCACTAATACCACATTGTCATGAACCAACTCTAGTACCCTGGTAAAATGATAACCAAGTCGATCCTGACATAGATGGAAGGTAATTCCTAATCCCAATGGGTTAGCGACTATCACCTCGCATTATAAAAATTGAATGTGGGAATTATTTTTAACATTAAAAATAATGAAAGAAAAGAAAACAAGGCAATATGAATATCAAAGGAAAACACCACTAGGAGTAAAGTACCGGAAGTTAAACATGCACAACCATCAATGTACTATAACCCCAGTATTAAATTGGAGAAAAAAACCTAAAGTCCCTAAGGATTCAACTCATTACGAATAAATATAAACAGTAGAATCCACCTCCAAGATATCCTTTTCTTTTTCTTGAACCTGGAAGGAGATAATACAAACTCAACCAAAGGATCATGTAGGGTGTGAGGCAAAGCTGAGTAGGATTTAATGAAATTATTCCATAATTTATGTGAATGTCAATTTAACTAAAATTTGATTTAAATTTTAAAACAGACAGGTTTGGCATTAACAAAACATATTTAAACAAATAATTTTCTACATTTTAATATATAGAAATAACTTTAAAAAATAATTCTATACATTTCAAATGAGGGAATTTTTTTCAAAATATGGAATTTCCCATTAATAAAAGGAAAATTTGAATAAATATAATTTCTCAAAAAAGGATTAAATAAATAGTTTATATAAATAGTTTATATAAATTCTCAAGCCATGAAAAACAGTTTATAACAATGGAATATATACGCATAAAAAATGACAAAAAGAGAGCAACATGGTCATCTTCCAAATAGGTATGAATGTTCATGGATATAGGGATCCAACACTATTAATACAAAAAAGTATATACATATTACCCTTTAGGTATAAGGTAAAGGGATCCGTTCACCGTCGCCTAAAGAATAGGATGTGCTGATATAATGTTTTAGAACATTGTAGAATTGTAATGTGCCACCCAAAACAACTCACTAACAACCTATGTTTTTCATGTGCTCATGTAAAAAACAATGATGGTATACTCATTTTATAATAGAAAATGAAATTCATCTCATTCGTTATTTCAAATATTCATATTTTCTCTTTAAAAACCATAATTGGGTTTTAATAAAAAACATGCATTTTCACCAAGATGATAACCCAAGGTTAACATCAAATATTTTTAATAAATTTTTCAAAAAACAAATATTTGAAACCATATAACATGATTTCACAATACATTCCACATTCAAATTCAACAATTCAATTGTTTATTTGGAAAAAACAATTCCATCATTTCCGTCACAAACCCCCAATTCACTTGAATCAGATTTCTTTTCAAAAATTTCCATCAAATAAACTATTGTTCAATTAAAATAAAAATTTAAATCGATTAAATTCCCATCAAAAACAAAATTTAAATTAAAAAACTTAAATCTCACCATATTTCAATTCCAATTCCATGTAAAAAACCCATTTTTTCCTCAAAACCCCTATTCATTGGAATTGGGGTTTTCAAACAAAAGGATTTAAATCCATTTGATTAAAATCAATAAAATTTCATTTAAATAACAAAAATATAAATTTAAACTAAGAAATTAGGTTCAATAAAAATTGGGCATCAGAGCAGAACGACCTACTGAAAACAATGGATCTCGCAACACCAAACCCTAATTAGGATTTGTCCATGAAGAACAGAGATCACAAAAATGGGAATCAGACCTAGGTTTATGTTCCAAAAAACAAAGGTTATCAGATCCAAAAAATCAAAATCAATATCTACAGAACACTATGGAGAAATCACGAGATCTTGGGATGAATATAATGGGAGGGGAAACTAAACATAAGGATATCGACCGACATTTTCCTATATTCAGATCAGTTCTGGAAGGGGTTCGAGGGGAAACTAATCCTTCATTAGAGATCCAAGGAAGGGTAAATTAATTTAGTTCAAAGGGGGTCTATCTAAAACATAAAAAGGGGGATCAGAAAATTTTAATTAAAATTTTGGATCTTGAAAACCCAATATTCATGGTTTTCTACTAGACAAAGTTACGGAAAACCATGTGCAGACCATGCATAGCCCACTATCCAAAACAAGGCACTGGTTCACGGTTTTCCAAACCATAGGCAGGTCATGCACAAACCTATATTTAGCCCAAAAACATCCAGAATTTATAGAAAATAACACTCCAAATGAAACCCAACAAAATCTCAAGCAAATTAGGGATTTGGGAATACCTAAAAATGGTATTGAGTTGTTACAAACTTGGTTTTTCATCAAATTTCATTATTAAGTACCTAATATTTTTATGATCAGTAAAGACATCAGATTTAATTCTAAGAAGCATATATCTGAATTTATCTATCATAATAACAACATCAATGAAGTCATTTTTTGTGGTTGGGTGGTTGAGTAGTGTAGAATCTAATATAATCAAGGAAAAATCAATGAATTATGATTTTCTATAAGTTTTTTGAGAGATAGATTCTCCCACAGATTGATTTGATGTATCATAAAGTATCTCAAATTGATGGCCCCATTTGGGTGGATGCTTTATTGGTGGGGTAATCGGTCATTATTTCAGTTCATCAAATTCATCGTTACAATAATTATTAAAATCAAAATATGGTTATTTTAAAGATAACCATTAGGGTGGGATTTAAATATTTCTAAATGTTTTGATAAATATTATACACATATTGTATGGTCTAAAAAGATCTATAATGATTCAAACATGTAGGATATAGTAATTAATTAATTACTTCAAACATTTATTTTTCCACTTGGACTCATTTATATGAAATGATATGTCCTAACATTGTCCCCATTTTGACCATGAAATGATAATTTTCAAAATTTAAAATAATATTCTTTTCAATGCGTGTTTTAATTTTTTTTATATTTTCTAATAAGTGATCAAATTAATTTCCAACATATGTTTTTTGAGAGATACCTCTAATAATCCCTCAATATGATCCGAGAATATATTTACCATGCATATTTATAATGTATATGGGACATTGAACAACCCAAAAGGCATACTCTTATAGTAAAGGGTTCCAAAATATGATGTTATGGACATATTATCCTAATATTTTATAAAAATTGACACATGAAAGTATCATAAAAATCCATCTAAGAAGAAATAATGAGTTTTTCATGCTAGAATTTATAGAATGTAAACATTTAATGGGATTGGAAAGTGGTGTTTTTGAGTGAATTGATTTATCTTTTTGTAATCAATACACACTCTCTAAAAATTTTGTACTATCCTAGGGATTTGTCCATTATGATCATTTTTTATAGTGATCAACCAATTTTTCATTAGGACCACATGGATGGGGATGAACCATTGTGAATAAGATATTGAGATAATGATGTCAGCTAATAAAAACATTTATAGTTCCTTTTTTACTATGTCCATGAAGGTGGGATTTATTTTTCTTTATAACTCTCTAACTGGTTTAAAATCAACTTCCAACAAGATTCTATGAGAGATGATTTTAGGTGGGTTTGAGGTAAATATCATAAACATCATCCTATGGCTCATATGTTTCTTTTTAGAATGTAAATCATTGTTTTTTCTTGGGAATGGGATAGGTTGTTGTCATCGATGACAAGTAATCTCCCTCCTTCTATGAGGAATATATTCTTCAAATCACCTCGAAGTGATTTTTACTATAGACTTGGGGTTTGTTCAAGGGAAGAGATTAAATTGAGGTTTCCTATTTCTAATGTATTAATCTCTTATGTATGAGAAATAAAATTCATTTATTCATCATTTATTATAGCTTTGAAGAAATCACATTTTACCTCACCTTCTAACTAAAAATAGTAATTTCTAATTTTCAGGGCACTTGTACTTTCAATCAAAAAATGCTCTCTTAAAGAAACAAATTCATTGATCATACCTGAATCTTAAATCAGTTCTATACCTTATTCATGGGATATTTCATAGAGTGAATTGTTTTTTAACATTTACATATTTGTGTCAGGAATGTTGAAATTAATTTTTCTATCTCCAAGATCCACTATAAGTGTTCCTTCATGTGTGTTAATTATTATATTTACCATATTTATGAATGGTTTCCACAAAATTATAGGAGAGTGTGATGAACTCCTATTTTATTCTATGTTCAACAAATAAAATATATCTGGGAATATAATATCTTTAACTCTCACAAGGTCGTCTTCCAAAACTCTTGCTAGAAAAACTTTGGATTTATATACAAACTATACCACTACTAATGCGGGATTAAATTCACCTATTTGAAAATATATAGACAAAAAGTGTGGCTTGAAATTTATCAAAAAAATAAGATCAAATAAGTAATCAAAAAATCAAAATAACCAATGGTGTAGGAAGTAGATAATGTATCTATATCTTGACATCTTTGTGGTGCCAGTGGTTTGATAAAGGTCAAGATTCACCTTCATAAGTATATTTTTTTCATTTCCATCAAGACTCATCATTTTTTGAATATATCTTTGAGAAAATATTTTTACATTGGGATTTATTATATCTATTATAGGATTAGAATTCTGATTTCATGATTTTGAAATTTCACTTGAATCCCTCATTAAAGTTTCTCCTCTTCCATCTTCATTGACTATGCTATCCTAGAAAGGAATAGTGGTTTAATTTCCTCGTTTTTCTCTTTATTGAATAATCAAGATTGTTTCAAGTATTTAATTTTCAAACCTCATAAAAACTTATTATTTTTTTCATTATATTCTGGCTGGAAGGATTGAATGTTATAATTCTAATCTAAACATCCATCCATGATTTCTTTTGAAACATCTTCAATTTTATTTGGTTCATGAGGATGGATTTTATTTTCAATTTTTGTTGTAATCACACTATTTCTACCTTTGGGATTTAGAACTATTTTGGTGGGATGTTTCCCTAGGATCTTGGTTAGTATTTCTATAATACTTCAAACCTAGATTGATAGAACATCCATCTTATCTTTTAGTCCTACAACATTGGACCACATATGTTGTTCTTTATTTGATGGTGCACTTGTTGAAGGATTCTCATTAGTCTTTTACATGAAATGGGTTGGTTGATAGATTTTTTGGTGGTAGGTATATTTTTATGGTTGTTTAAATTGTGGTGAGTTGTTCTATTTTTTCAATTAGGGGGGTTGGTTTGTGTATTGGTTTAAATAGAAGGTTCTTACCTGATTTTTTTGTATCGTGATTGTGCTTGAGGATTATCTTTCCACTATTGATTTTGATGGGATTGTCTTGGATGAAAGGATATTTCACAACATTTTATCCCTTTTAATTCATTGAATTGGTTAGTAATTTGTTTGGGAGAAGAAAATAAACCACATATCTGAGGTGGGTCATTTTTCTCACTTACTTAATTTACCACCATCTTTCTTCCTAAACTAATTAGTTTTTTAATTTTCATTTCAATTAAATTTAATGAACTAAAAGTTTGTACCTCATGAATTCATATGATACTTATACCTCTATTGTTGAATTATTTCATGTTTTGTAAAATACTTTCGATTAATTATTTGGGTTTTACTAGTGATTTAAGTATTAAGGAACCTCTTGATGAGGCATCGAGTAGGTTTTAGTCAATGTTTAGTAGGCCTTGGTATAATAAAATGAGGAAGTGATTCTCCTCTATAGTTTTATGTGGACATCTGACCCAAATATTCCTAAAACTCTCTCAGTACTCATACAAAATCCCCATGGTTGATTGGAGGATGGAATTTTTTTTGATCCCCAAGGTAATGATATTTTGGTAGCACATAAATCAAGTTGATTCACAATTAAAAATCTTTTAATAGTTCATGAACATCGAGTTTATTTTATTGGTTAGAAAACTATGGTTCATATTGATATCTAAGGGTGTTGGTTAGGATATCTAGCCATTTCTTTATGTTCATATTGAATACTAAGAGTTTCAAATGAATTTATAATCTTTATTTCCATAAATCATATTTTAAAGATTATTTTACTTAATTGGTTTAGTATTATTTCGATTTTAGGATCAAAATAAATAAATTAGTTATTATAACTATATACCACCCAATGTTAAGAGTTATTGTGATTTTTGGAACTACCTCCCAAGAAAAAATGATATTTTTGTTTCACACATTGTTATGGGGTGTGTAAAAATAATTAATTTCCTAACTATAGTATAAGACTTAACCATAGTTAGTCTCCTAAAAAGGATTGAACATAAAATGGGGTTTCACTTTAAATATCAATTTCAGGAAAATTAGTTTTTATTTGGATTGTTAAATTTATTTTGAAATGTTATTTAAATCATTAGGATTTAAAAACAATTGATGAAAATGGTAATATTTTTATGGATTGTCTATACATATTAGAATTTTATAATGGTTCCCATTTTTTACTTAATCATTTTCTGATAAATTGTTGAGCAAGATATTATATGATTTCTTAATCTCTCTCCCTTGGAAAGATTGTGATGGTGAGAATATCCCTAACTGAAATCTCATGTTAGTCTACCCTCCTAACTAGGTGTGAGAGTGCTAGAGAATGATTTTTTGATTTATTAGGGAAATAGAAAATCTGGTTTTACTATTCCGTAATAACTAATAGTTCTCACCCCTAACTTTACACACATGTTGATGATCACTGGGCACTCACCACATAACCCTAGACTATTCCATCATATAAGACCAAAGTTAGGTGGAGGGAGATATTTATTACAGATCTTGGTAATAATAATTAATATAATCTAAACCTAATACAATTATATTATGTATTAAAACATATAAATAATGAATTGAAACTACATTGTTGATGAAAGAAAGGGGTTTTTTAAATTAATCGTAAAAAAACAAGTATAGAAATTTAATCTAGCCTCCCCCTTTCTTGATCACTCAGATATCATACCCCTCTACGTGAATGATAAATGAGATGATGTGGGAGAAGGAAGGCATCAAAATAATTGAAACTAAACAAAATAAAAGAATGAATAATCAAAAGAAGCATCATGTCCACGTCCAGAGCATCCTCTCACCGAAAAATGTCTTTGAATCCCCCCAAAACCTTAAATTTATTGTATTAGATATTTATAGGGAAGTATTTAATCACCATAAATACAAATATTAATTATTTCGGGGTCAATCCAAGTATTCACTAGGATTTTTGGTAAAAATTGTTGTGTCCCATCATAAGTTTCATTAAAAATTATCTAAATCTATGACTAGCCATTATGATTCATAGAGGAACACATGTGTCATGCAATGAATTATCATTTTGTCCCTCCAAGTGAGTTTTTTGATAGACTGGTCTTTATGTCATGACTTTTGGAAAGTTTCACATTGTGAATAGTACATTCACAATGTGAATGGGTGTTTTCTTATAGATTAGTCTCTGTTTCATCATGGTTCTGTAGTTTAATGCTTGATAAACATTTCATAGTAATCCTATCTCATCGAATCCTTATTTTGGTGTAGATATTTATTATGTTTTCATTTTTAGATCATTTTTAATTAAATGTTATATACTACCTCTAATTATAAAATATATTTAAATACTAGTAATATTAATCAATTAAATAACCAAAACAATTCTTTTTATATCAAAATAAGTAAGAAAGAAATGGTTATATTATTATGGTTTTACGTTACTAACCATGAAACTTTCATTGTATGAATATATATATATATATATAATAAGCCATGGTATTTGACATCATTCCACTATCTAGGATTTTTATGGATGATAGAAATTAAATTTTAACATTTGAGTGATCTTCCACATTAGCTATCATAAATTACCCATTTTATAAGATGAAATAAATAGGAATGTTTTCATAGAAGAGGTTTAAAAAAACTTCAAGAATAAAATCATAATGTATTTGTTAATTAAAGTTCACTAAAGTAGAATTATTGAGATATTTAGAAATCTTAATTTACCATGATATATTGTTCATGAAATCCATTCAAATATCTCATTTCTATAGCTCTTTTCCCTTATCTCCTTCACACAATGGGGTACTAACATGTATTAGAGTTTAAAATAATCCCACTAATCTGATGAGTGATTTAGTGAAACCCATGTATACATCAAAAATAGGGGAGACCATTGGTTGAACTTTAGTGATCTTCATCAATTACATTCATTCGAATATCACAACTATACCCTTATAGTGTAAGGTACAAATTTATAAGATTCTTTCTTTGCAGAACATATGATTTCATTTATCTAGCATAATGAATCTTGTATTTGGGTTTCTATTTTTCGTTCACTATATCTAACTATATCCATTATATCATTTAAACCCCAGTATTTGTATTGGTGCCTTAATATGTTTTTTATTTTTGAAATCATAATGGAAATTATGGTTTTTAAAATCATAATTTATGTCATATTTCTTATCATTAAATATAATTGAATAAATTTTTTCCCAATTGAGTAATGGATTATGATATGTGATACTATATCCATTAACACAATACAATTCCCTTGGTTTTTTACAGGTTGTAGAGTATGAAATATAGATATCACATTTGATGATAACATTGTGATGTGGAATCTAAAACAATGCCTTAGGTAACCTTAGTTTGATCTATGTGAGTTGTAAAATATTATATGATATTCAAGGAATATACCATGATACATAAAGTTATGAGAGATCATACATAAGGGTATGTCAATATTTACGAATTCATTCCATTACTGTTGGAATTAAAGACCCTTGCACAAGATGGTTATCATAAGTGGTGATATGGTTATCAATTATAAAGTACGACCAATATCACTTAAAAGGTTCAACACCACAACTTATCTATTGTATTATATCATTCATGATATATATCTTTAAATATGTTTTGTGTATATTTTTTTTCTTATAATTCAATTATGAATTGAATTATAAAAGTTATAAATTTTGTATAAATTTTATTAAAAGGTATTATGTGATATTTATTATTTTATAAACGTTTTTATGAATTAATTGAATATAAAGTGTTATAATTAATTAATGAAATGTTTATGAAACATTTATTACTAAATATTCCATAATATTAAGTGATAATATTATAATACATTTTAAAATTTGTGTCTAGAATTATAATTTAGATATAAAATGTTTATATAGAAATTTAAAAAGTAATTTAAAATTTTAAAAAATAAGGTTGAAATACCAAAAAAGATTATATTTAATTATGAAATTTTAATATTCATTTAGATTTAATTGTTAAAATTAAATTCCTTATATGAATAAATTTTTTAAATCATGTTAAAATGAATTTTGATGATTGATTGGATCAGGGTTTAAATAATTTTAAGTACATTATATTTCAATTATGTAAATATTTTATTATTAGAAATTGAATTATGAAATGTTTATATTTCATTTAATATCATATATTTAAATTATATTCCATATAATACTTAATATAAATGATTAAATATTTTTAAATGAATATAATGTGTTCATATTGAAAATTACTTAATATCAGTTTGATTATCTAAGATTATAAAGTTATTATTATTTACGAATTTTTAATAAATAGTGTACCTCAGATTTAAGTACTTGAATTATTCATTTATTTATTATTTCATTTTTTATAATTCATGAATATAAATGTTTTATGAATTGTGAAGTATGATTTAGATTAAATTATTAAATTAAATCTAGATATTATCATACATGCATTTAAAGAGTTACATTCTTGGTATGATAATGGATTTTTTTCTTCTACCTTGAATTCATTATTTATTGAGTTATGTCATTGAATTAAGTATCTAATTATGATTTATACATATTAGGTTTTTGAATTATGATGTAATTTAGTATCTTGAGTAAAGTATCTCTGGGTAGAGGGACTTTGGGAATGAATAACCATTGGCCTAGAGACTTATACCATGTTCTAGAAAATTAAGGGTTTACAATCTATGTATCCAAGTTTACTCTCATGATGATTTTTAATTTAATATTATTATAATCCTTTTCATGAAAGGGTTTCATATAAATTTTGTATATGATACACTTGGATGTGTATAAATATAGTTGTCTTTTGATTTTGGTATGTAACACAAGCTGTGAATTGAGTAAAGAGTTACACATCAATATAGTTTGAACATATTGGTTTTTTGGAAAGAATAATATTCCAAACTAAATCACTCAAATAATTTATACAAGTAAAAGTAATAAAATGAGATAAGATATTGATACTTTAGAAATAAAACCCCTCGAAATACTAAATATGTGATTCCTTCAAAAGCAACACTTTTCAAGACGTTGATCATTCAGTATGGGTGACCATAATAGTTAGGTACCCAAATATTATCTTGTATAAGGAAAAAAAGTAATAAGGTGAACCTAAAAATTAGGTAATTTAGTATTTAAATTTTATTTGGGTTACTCTTTGTTGGGGAACCTGAGCAATTATGATAACACAGGAATAGAGTTGAGTGAATCCTTGTGATATATTTGGATAAAGACTTATTCACTCTACTACCCAAGAGTCATATATGATATGATTGAAAATATATGTATTCTCTATATATTCATGGATTATTTACATGGTCCAACTGGTGTAATTAATTTTTATATATTTGTCCTATCCCACTAAAGGTATTGATGTATGGGGTTATCATTTTTGTAGGAGTACTTCATTAAAAGTTCTTGATAAAAATATGTAAAACATGATACTCATATAATAAAAGATTATGTTATAGATAAATTCTATCATCATCATCATCAAACAGAATATGTAGATTAATCCTTGATAAATTATAAGATTAATTTAAGGAATTCCAAATATTGGTAACTTAAGATGAGTTCCTAAATAATGAGATATTCTATATAGCAGAATATACCCTTCTTGAGTAACTAAGTATTGAAGTAGTTTAATAAATTAATCTCGATGCTTATGAGAAGTATAAAATGATTCACTTGGGGTTTCAAAGGCATTAGATGTCAGACAAATGAATTATTTATAGTTTCATGTCATATATTCAATGATTGGATATATAAATGAACATGTGTGACTATAGTTTTTCCTCAAGGATTTTTATGGTTAAGGAATTCATCATATTTTCATTGTTGGAAATGTTTTGATAATTCAATTGAGTTCAAGGAAATTTTATCCTATTTTATCAAATTATTGAGAAAATATGAACAAGGGCATATGATATCCATGTTTTGGTGCTATATCAAAAGAACAAGTTGGTATATTTTTTTTAAAAAAAGTTTGTAAAAAATCCAAAAATCTTTCCTATAGAAGAAATTCAAGGTCATCGAATTCTAAAAGAGTTATTAGGAAGGAGGATTAATGATTTTATATGATGGAATTTTTCAGAATACCTGAAATAGTTTAATAAACTTCATAGAATGTCCCTATTAGGTATTAGTGTTATAGAAATTAATTCTTTGCTGTTAAAAGAGTAAATATTACTAAATGTATACATTAAAAATGTTTTAAATATTTAAAAGTTTATAATTTATAGAATAGTTGATAAATCTTGTAGATTTCATTCAAGTGATTATGCAAAGAATTTCTACATCATAGTTTTGAATTCAAGGGAATTTATTAAGATCATATTGATTTTGATAATATATGTGTATATTTATATCATTTATTTTATATGATAAGAAAATTTGTTTAATAACATGGTGTTTCTATAAAAAATTTGATATGATACACATGGTTTATCATTCATTAGATTCTATATCATGTTTGAAAATATACAATTATAAAAATGTATTATCAAGGATAAAAAATAATATACATATATTTGTTAAAATGTACGGGAAAGTGTTCCTACAACCTATTAGGGGTATATTTAAAATAATGAAGTCTTATTTTTAGAATAAAATGATCTAAACACATAGAATTCTATATATGACATTAAGATAATTGTTTTCTTTTAAATATTCATTATAAAAGGAAAAAAGGATTATTTCTTATCACAAATGAGTTTTTTTTATCTTAGCATGATCTTCTAAGTTGAATATAGTGTCTAAGAGGATAAGGGGAGTATGTTTAAACTTATAGAGGTTCACAATTAACAAATAAAAGATTATTCCAGTAATGATTCAAGTTGAGTTTCACTTAATATCCTAAAATAGGTTAGGTGTGGTGATAAATATAAATTTGAATAGTTATATTTAGTTATTATAACAAATTGAATATCAATTTATCATAAAAGACTTTAGTATATCATGGTAAAGATATTTTTGTCCATAATCATGGTAAATAACATAAGAGTGGTTGGGATGAATTAGGGAATTTTAATTTATTTCAAATAACCCTTGTTAATGATCTTGTTACACTATTAGTCAGAACACCTCTCTCCCTCAAAACAAATATGAACTGATAATGAAAGTATAGAGAGACATAAACAATTTTTACATAGTCCACCCACATTGGGATGATTCAAGAATCATATAATGATAATGGGGTGATCTAATAAAATCAATAAGTAAAATATTTATTTATATTTATCATATTAAACTCAAATCCCCCTTGGTCTAAGAGCAATAACTATGAGAACTCACCGCTTTCTCACAATTTGAGAACTAATTCTCTATCAATTGAAGTTTACTCACTATTCGTTGATAATATTCCTCAAATTAACTAAATAAACTTTTTATACACTGTAATTTGTGTCTAATAAATTCTATGAAATTTCATTAATGTTCACATAACCCCATTTTTGTACAAATAATGTTTTCATAAAAATATTAGAACAAACAGTAGTTCATGTATCATTCTTTTTTCATAAAATTTTTTGTCACATAAATGATCATATGCAAGTAATGTGTTTTTCTAACCCATACATGAAAATATAGCTCTTAGTTCTTCTGTAAGTAATGTTCTCAACATAATGACGTGACTAGTTCCCTATTAAAGGGGAAAATCAACCCATTAGACAACCCTTTTCAATATTTAAAAATGAATCACCTTTATTCATGAATATCACCTTGTTCATGAAACTCCCTTCCATGAGGCCATCTTATGTGTGCAAGAGTCTTCCGGACATGTATGAGAACCCTTCCTTTTATATAAATATTTGGAAAATCTTCTCAAAAAAACTCCAAACCCTTCCAATTTCTTTCCTTCATAAGTATCCCATGGTCTTATCCATTATGTAAAATATTCCAAATTATTTGTCAATAAATACAACCCAATGTAACTAAAAGATAATCTTGAGGGTTTTTTTTCAAACAATACCATCCATTGGGGTTATTTAAAACACTTCAAACACCATAACCAACTTTTTGAAAAATATTTTACACATTCTACTTGAATGAAAATTTTCCTTCTAAAAATATTGATAGTTATCAAGGACTCACATAACATGTAATCTAATCATAAATGAGTCAATATTGGTGTGATAAATAATAGTAACAATAAAATATTATCAAGGAATCACTTAATTCATATCATGGTATCCACATGATGTTTAAAAACAATACACTACACTACTTTACTTCTCCCATTATATACTTCCTCACCCATATTTATCATTGACAAGCTCCCCCACCCTTATTAGATTTAATCAACCCCTAAAATGGTTTTATAGCCCCCCTACCATTCATGAAAAATACATATCCCTATTTTTGAAAGAACACAAAGGTCACTCTTTTATGCTAAGTGAGAGGGAAAAAATAATTATTAACACATGAGGAAAAAATACCATACCATAGGGGCCGGGGGTTCTATATCCACACTCTATATGTTTTGGGGATCGACTAGACTCTGAGAGCTAGTTGATTCCTCTCAAACACATCTTTGGGTAATGCCTTTGTTATGATACCTATGGATTAATGTTCTCTAGGTACATACTCTGATTTCACTAACTAATATTCAAATTTCTCCTTGATGAAGAGATACTTTATATAAATGTGAATCATCCTTGAGAGATGGATGATATTATTACTAATGTGGAAGAAAAATTGAATTATCACAATTGGTTCTGATAGGAAACATCACTTCAACAACCATATATTCAAGATATTTCATTATCTATAACTGTAGCATTAATGATTGAGTGTCTACAATATATGTATCTTAAATAGTTCTCATTGAGATGATATATTATTTCTTACTCATCCAGGAAGTACATAATCCTCCAAAATAGAATGCATCTCTTAATGTTGAATTTCTATCATCTACCAAACTAGAGAAATCTTCATATGTATATCCGAAAACTATTACTAAGATATTTCAATATAAAGAAAATAAAAAACCACTATGAATTAGATATACCATGGTATTATATTTGTATAACATTTGTGGTGAAATTTTATTAACAAAGTTATATAATTTTTTTACAACAAACCATTTTATAAAAGAAGGTTTTTATTTTTTAAGAATCTGACTCATTCCATCGTAATCTGTTCTTTTAGCAAGTTGAATGTTTTTGAATGTTCAACCCAAACATAAAGGGAGAGATTTTTTTCTAGACATAGTTTTTCCCAGTCAGGTCTTGATGTTTCTAAGAATGGAATTCATAATAATACTGAATAGGTTTATTGAATAAAGTGATGTCGGAAGCTATATTTATCTTGTAAATTTTAAAATAGAGTTAAAAGATGCTTTAATAATCATGAATTTATCATAAATCATGATAAATAATCATGATAAAATATTTTCCAGAAATGAAGGAATTTTAAAGATTATATTAGTTTTAGAAGTACTAGAATCAGAAGTTACAAGATGTTAAAATGTTTAAATCTGATGAAATTTGAATAATTTCAATGTTTTAGAGTGAATAATTAAATCATAATGAGTTGATAAGGAAAAATAATTCATAATGAGCTGAGAAGGAAGTAGAATTTTTAATGAACTGATAAAGAAACATAATTCACAATGAGATGAGAAAAATACATAAATCATAATGATATTATAAGGAAATAGAATTTGTAATGAGATGTGAAGGAAATAGGTAATGAGCTGAGAAGGAAACAACTTTTGGAAAATGCTTAGAAGGAAACAAAAATCATAATGAGATGAGAAGGAAATTAAATTCATAATGAGATGAGAGGGAGATAGATTCATAATGAGATGAGATGAAAATAGATTCACAATTAGATGGGAAAATAAGAAAATCATAATGAGTTGAGAATGAAACATATTCATAATGACCATAAAAGGAAACTAATTATTTATGAGCTGAGAAAAAAATATCATAATTAACTGAGAAAAAAATAAAGATAGTAATGATCTTATTATGAAGAAAACTCAAAAATAAAATTCCATACATTTTATTATGATTTGAAGAGGCCAATCTTGAAATTAAAATATTTATAAATCTCAGAGAAATCCGAGGAGGATTGAAGAAGTCGAAAATAAAGTTTAAATGTGAATGTTTTTTAGAGTTTTTGAAATTTGAGGAAGAGGGGAAGGTTTTCATGTTTCTCTCTTTTGTTTTCTGAGTCACCTATAAATACTTTCTCAGATCATTTTGTTAAAAGTTTACTTTTACGTAAGCAGAAAAGGTGGAGCACTGAAGAATTTTCTATTCAAATTAAAATTTACAAATTATATTTGACAAATAAAAGTTTTGTTTACTAGACAAAAGAATCATGTTGAGAATAATTAAAATGAGTCAATTAGATTGAGTCAATTGGATTGAATAAGATCATAGTTATAATTTTACCAGAGTTTGATTTTTTTAGATTGAGAAAGGGAGAATCGTATTGACCTCATTGGATTGAGAGAATCAGATCTAGAAAATCATATCTAGAATGAGATTTTATGGATAAAATTGAACAAAGTCTTATTCTTTTGTTTCAGCTTAATTTTTTGGTATGAAACATTGTAAAATGACCGGAGCCTGTATAATCCTTCTTATCGAGAGATAAAAGATTTTTAATGGATTTTAGCACATGTTTTATTCACTTCTTCATAATAGTAGTTTTCTATAGACCCATAAGAGTGGCTATGGAAAGGATATAGTTTATAACACCAAGTTTGAACCCTGTATATATTGTATGCTTTACTTACATTTCTACTTTTTCATTCATGATTTGTTTTAAAAATGATGATAAGGAAATAAATATTAATAGTTTTCATGGGTTATGTAACACCCCGAGCTTCCACGATACGCCTCTCTTTCAATAATGCAATAGCTTGCATTGTACGCAAGTTCGAGTTCTAACACACCGCAACTAATCAAAGTAGCCGTTATGAATAGTAATAACCACCTTTTAAATTTATAGAAATTTTATATTTCAAAATGGACTTCATTTTTGTATTCCTAATATTGAAATTAGCCTATGTTGAATTTTTTGTAATTTTCCGAGAACTTCCAAATTTTTATGAATAGTGAAAAATACTTTAAAACAACTTTTTTAATCAAAATAATTTATTGTGATAAATTATACTATTTAGTGGTTTTAAGGTATAATTAGAATATATTTTTACCATTTTATCCAATGGTGGTCATTAGAAATAATTTAACATTGAAATTGGACATAAACAATTGCCAATCTTTTGATATAAATTGTTTCTTGAAAACACGCTATTTGTCGTAACAGCGGGAATTAATCATCAAATTAATTAATACAACTTATATGTTTGGAATTTTGTAAAATAGACATCATTTTTGAATTCGGAATATCAATTATAGCTTAGGGTGAAATTTTGGCCTTATTCTGAAAAACTTCAATTTTTGATGAATAGTGAAACCACTAAGTGGTAGTTAAATAACTGATTTTTCGTTTAAATGAAATATTACAACTTCTGTGATTTGATTTTCAAAAATCCGACATACATGGTTGTCATTAAGAAGTAAAATGTGGTTCAATGAGATCAAAATAATTTTTTGGTGAATAGTAACTTTTAAGTTCTTAATCGCGATTAGTGGTAATTAGGGTAGTTTAAGGTATAAATAATACTTTAATAATATTAAATGACCTAGACACATGTCCCAACCTCATTGGTTGTGTCATGGCCGACCAAGACAAGCCATGGCCTAACTTGGGGACCCCATGGATCCACTTTTGTAGGGAAATAACATAAATTACTTTTTATTTAATGTTAAAGTGAAAATGACACTAACATAAATTGTTCTACTAAAACAATTTTTAAGTAGGGTTACACAAGTCCAAATTTTGACTATAAATATTCATTAGAAAGCTAAAAAGATTTCCTACATCATAGTATTTTTTTTATAATTTTTAGACATTAAATAAATTAAATTATTTATGACATCATGATGATGTAGTGATGACCTCATTATTTAACGATTTTAATAAAATGAATAGATAATGTAAAATACAAGGCTTACACTTGTCCAAAGCCAATTGGATGAGGAGATTTCGAAACCTTATCACCTTAGCCTCGAATTATATAGATGTGGGACCTTTAGAATCCGAAAATCATTTTGAAATAATGTAACATTTCATTACTTTCCAAAAGTGCCCCTCCTCTCCACTTATAAAAGGCCCCCACCTCTCCCACCTTATTCACACCTTCAAGCCATTTGGCTCGGCCAACCTCTGCCCAAATACTCTCCCAACATCCCTCTCTTACTCCTAGAATCCTCACATTGGGCAGAACTCTTCCCAAGGAAGCCTTTGGCTCAAATCAAAAAGAGTTACCCGATTTTGAGGTAATGTCTTTTCTAATGTTGTTTTGTTTTATTTTTCTTCTCCAACCCCCTAAACTCTTTTTATTCATTTCTTTTGTAACAACACCAGTATCCTCAATATACTAGGATGTTGTTATAAGAAGGATTCGAGCTACACTTACAGACACCTACATCTAATGGTTAAAGAACATACGGTTTCTGTGGATGGCGAATTTCTGCCTCACGAAGCGATGATTGTTCAACACTCATATAACACCTTCAAAGGTGGCCATTAAGATGTCACTATTTTTATATATGATATATAATATGTTTTTGTTTTACTTATGCTTCTGTATTTCACATTTATGGCATACTTTATGATTTCCATTATGGGTAAAACGCGATAATTTCATTTTAGGAAGTGCGGACTACCGCCCCCTCAAAGTGATTTGAATCGTAAATGCCATATGTGGGATGTATAAAGGATGGAGTAAATGGTATTATACACTATATTATACTGGAATTATATTATACATTTATATCATTATGATTTAGTTCCATTAAATATGAAATTGAAATGAAAGTAGCGTTCATGCGTACGTACGGCTTACCGTCTCCATGAACGGTGCATTTCATTTCTTACCTCTAAATGTTACGTAATATTATAAATGAATGTATATACTGGATATATAGGATATATATGACATCTAAATCATGAATATAATTCTGGATATAATGGATATTCTACCACATGAACAACTTGTAATTATAAGAAGTTTATTGTTGACTCAAGTTACCAAAGATCGACAAAACGACCGTTATTAACTTAAATAATTACATAATATTCATAACATTGTAATAAGTGATATAAAAAGGATAATGAAATTGAAAATGGTTCTTAATAAGTTAGATATTAACTCTAGTTTATTATTCAGGAGGTTAAAGAGCGGTTGAGTCAAGTCGGACACAAGGTAAGGGAATTTCTTAACCCAACTTCCATTCTTTGGGTTAATCTCCTACTTTCAAATTATGTCATGATATTATTATGTCCTATATTTTATTTATACTTTATTTATGTGTACTTATAGTGAATACACATAATAGATCTATTTTATTTAAAAATGATCTTTTTAAGGACTTCGTCTCAATCCCCTTTCATTGAGGCATATTTGGTTTTATACACAACTTTCTTTTATACGGTGTATAAACCCCTTTGACTTTTACATTTATTCAAAAGGAATCTTTTTTATACGAAACGTTTTTCTAAACGACAAAAGGGAATGTTTTTCTTTCCGTACTTATGCGGCGATAATGACTTCTCCGCCGCTGTGACCATTATTTGAGTTTCGGCTTCCTCTACAAGCCATCATTTTTTTTAATGAAAAATAAATAAAAAGTTTTAACTTTCTTTTATTTTGGTATTGAAAATGGTTTTGAAAGTGTTTTTATTATATCAATGTGTTGTATTGATATCTTGTGATTGAAATGTGGAAATGTTATGTTTCCTTTATGCATGTTTTATGTGATACGATTATGTTATGGTTTATGATATGTTTAAACCTATTCATATGAGGAATGTATTGGACTTAATAAGTGACGGGTGGAGCCCGCTATAGCTCCTCGATGCATCGGTAGGTCTCATGAGACAACTAGACGTGGAATTGGCCGAGGCCCTTTCCCAATTTGATTTATGGTTTTGGCCGAGGCCTTAATCATTTTAGATGTCTTGGCCGAGGCCTTGACAAAATGTTTCAGAATGTCCGGCATTATACATTCCCTCATTATGAAAGTGGTTATTGATATTGCATGTGATTATTCGGCCAGTAGAATATCCATGTGAAGAAGTGAATGGCATTATCTCATTTTACTTTTGCCATATTATGTTGAAGTTCAAGTTTAAAAGGCTTTTGTTTTAGTTATACATTGCCTTAAATGTTAATGTTTATTTATGAAAGCTTCCGCAATATTGTTATCCTTACTGAGCATCTGAGCTCACCCCTTTCAATGTTTTAATGTTTTCCAGGATTTGAAGAAGTATATTATGAATGACCTGCAGGGATAGTCTGAGGGGATATGAAGACAATATGTTGTTGTTGTTTTGGTTTACTTTATGATGTAATGTAACGTTTACAAATGTATCTAGTGTTTCCAAGGCTACTAAACTAATCGGTCTTTCGAGACTTGATCTTTTGTGATCATGCCAATGTTACGAAGTAATGCACCGACTCTGGGTAGCTGGGGTCGGGGCGTTACAGTTGGTATCAGAGGCAGTTTAGTACTAACCTTGGAAGCTAGATTTAGATAAACTCTGATTAGAGAACATAGCCCAAAGATAGACTTTGAGGATTAGTATAGAAGAACTTCCTAGAATTTTGGTATTATAGAGATGTTATGAGTTTTCCGAGCAATACATCCCTATCTGGATACGAGCAGGTAGAGGCGGCTCTGGCACAGATGTACCTAGGGGTAAAACCCGAAAACACCGCTTTGAGCTAGACTCGAACGGGAACTGGTGCACGACAACGGGCCTTGCTGCACTCTTGGTTACGACACTCCCGGGGGATATGCTTAGGATAATTCTCATTTTATTTACAAACCACTATGAAGGGTTATGAGTATATACTTCCTCAAATAAAACATTTCTTTTTATGATTATGGATTATATCCATAAATAGTTCAATTTATGTAAAGTGTTTTACAAGTATGGAATTATGTATTTTGATTCATAAACTAATCTGGTTTATGCCATTGTTTAGAAATGGCGCCTAGTAGAAGGAATGGAAACTGTATCAATGCACGAACTCCGTGTAGGGATTGCCCTCCTGCTCAAGATAATTATTGTGGATCTGGAGATACAACTGGTGCTGATCAACTTATTACCATACTGGGACAACTCACTCAGGTTATGAATAATAACCTTACTCGTATGGAGCACCCTGATCCGCAACGTGGAGGATCAATGCTAGATCGTTTCATGAGGCAACAACCACCAACCTTTAATGGGAGTACAAATCCTATAGTAGCTGAGCAATGGATAAATTCCTTAGAGAAAATATTCCATGCCTTGGGGAGTAGTGAAAGGGAGAAGGTTGTCATGGCAGTTTACCGCCTCACTGGAGATGCCGATCAGTGGTGGTCACTGATTCAAAACACAAAGGAAGATGATGACGTATCGAATATGGAATGGAGGGAGTTCAAAGATCTTTTCATAGAAAAATACTTTCCTCGTGACCATCGAGCAGATATGGAAAGGCAATTTCTGAGTCTGAGGCAGAAGGAGGATGAGAATGTCGCAAAGTATGAGGCTAACTTTACAAGGTTAGCAAGGTATGCTGCAGATTACATACGTAACCCAAGGAGTAAGATTGATCGTTTCTTTGATGGGTTAAAACCATTTCTCCGTCGAGCTTTGGTATCACAATCCTTCTCATCATACGAAGATATTGTCTCGTGTGCTATCAAGACAGAAAAGGAATTCTCTAAGTCTTATGACAACAAAGTAAAGCAAGAGAAGAAGAGAACGGTGGAACAAGAGACAGATAAAGGGAAAAAGGGAAAGAAGGATTTTCCATTATGTGATAATTGTGGGAAGAATCACCCTGGTACTTGCCTAAAAGGAATGGGAGTCTGTTATAAATGTGGAGAAAAAGGTCACCAGGCACGTGATTGCAAGGGAAAGAAAGAGGCTGTCAAAGTTGAATGCTACAATTGTAGAGAAATGGGTCATTATGCAAATGAATGTCCTAAGCGTCAAGGAAACTTACCTCAGAAAAGGCCAAGGGATCAAGGACAATCTTATGCTATTACTACAGTTGAAACAGAATAACTAATGTATTGGTGCTTTTGGACTCATGGATTATATTCTGGTTATTAGAATAATGTGATCTATATAAGGATTGTACTGCAGTACTTGTTGGTTTCAGTAAGGTTTTAATATGATGAAGGTAATTATATTTTTAGTATGTGACAATAAAAGAAACTTTACTTTGTTTGGGGAATCTGATAAATTGATTTTGGAATTAAGAGACCTTTTAGAGAAAGTCTGGACAGAGGTATTTTGGATAACTATAAAGGTTGGAGTGGATTAAGTTGATCTTTGGATAGTATGGTTTAAGGTTAAAAAATTTATGAAGATTATTTTTGGAATATTATAACACTATAGTTTTAGGAAAAGGACAACCTGTAGGGTGGGGCATAAACCGTCGCGTCGGACAAAGCTGTAGGAATCGAACCCACAATCAAAGTGCGACAGGCCTTTATTTCCTACCACTAGCCTACAGGAAGTCCCTGGTTATTACAAAATAGTTTTACTAATCTAAATGGTATGTGTTAACATTTTGAACCTTATACAATTAGGATAAATAGAATATTTTTGAGTTCTGTTACCATTTGGAGTAAAAGATGGGTTTGTGGTAAAAATTCATTAACGAATGAAAGTATACATAACAAGTATGTATATTCCCTTACGTTCTTAGTAAATCTCCTAAATAGAATCCTCAACATTATAAAAGGTAACCTAAAACAAAAATGTTGTCGGTTAACTTTTCCAACTAGGGATTCAATGACCGTTTAACCAATCACAAGTTTGTGATTTTCTTATGGTTAAACTTTCTCCTAATCCTGTTTTCTATAACTCTCCATCAGACCTTGATTGTTTGTTTTTCTTCCATATCCATATTTTCATAGAATCCTAGAATGGGCTATATCGGGTGACCTTTGTACTTATCCTGTTTTATTTTAATGTTATATATTTATTAACTTTATTTCCGATGTGGGTTTTCCACAAAGGTATTTTCTATTTTGAACCTTTTATTATCAAAGAAAAATTTCAAATTGCGAGGACGCAATTTATTGAAGGAGGGGAGAATGTAACACCCCGAGCTTCCACGATACGCCTCTCTTTCAATAATGCAATAGCTTGCATTGTACGCAAGTTCGAGTTCTAACACACCGCAACTAATCAAAGTAGCTGTTATGAATAGTAATAACCACCTTTTAAATTTATAGAAATTTTATATTTCAAAATGGACTTCATTTTTGTATTCCTAATATTGAAATTAGCCTATGTTGAATTTTTTGTAATTTTCCGAGAACTTCCAAATTTTTATGAATAGTGAAAAATACTTTAAAACAACTTTTTTAATCAAAATAATTTATTGTGATAAATTATACTATTTAGTGGTTTTAAGGTATAATTAGAATATATTTTTACCATTTTATCCAATGGTGGTCATTAGAAATAATTTAACATTGAAATTGGACATAAACAATTGCCAATCTTTTGATATAAATTGTTTCTTGAAAACACGCTATTTGTCGTAACAGCGGGAATTAATCATCAAATTAATTAATACAACTTATATGTTTGGAATTTTGTAAAATAGACATCATTTTTGAATTTGGAATATCAATTATAGCTTAGGGTGAAATTTTGGCCTTATTCTGAAAAACTTCAATTTTTGATGAATAGTGAAACCACTAAGTGGTAGTTAAATAACTGATTTTTCGTTTAAATGAAATATTACAACTTCTGTGATTTGATTTTCAAAAATCCGACATACATGGTTGTCATTAAGAAGTAAAATGTGGTTCAATGAGATCAAAATAATTTTTTGGTGAATAGTAACTTTTAAGTTCTTAATCGCGATTAGTGGTAATTAGGGTAGTTTAAGGTATAAATAATACTTTAATAATATTAAATGACCTAGACACATGTCCCAAACTCATTGGTTGTGTCATGGCCGACCAAGACAAGCCATGGCCTAACTTGGGGACCCCATGGATCCACTTTTTTAGGGAAATAACATAAATTACTTTTTATTTAATGTTAAAGTGAAAATGACACTAACATAAATTGTTCTACTAAAACAATTTTTAAGTAGGGTTACACAAGTCCAAATTTTGACTATAAATATTCATTAGAAAGCTAAAAAGATTTCCTACATCATAGTATTTTTTTTATAATTTTTAGACATTAAATAAATTAAATTATTTATGACATCATGATGATGTAGTGATGACCTCATTATTTAACGATTTTAATAAAATGAATAGATAATGTAAAATCCAAGGCTTACACTTGTCCAAAGCCAATTGGATGAGGAGATTTCGAAACCTTATCACCTTAGCCTCGAATTATATAGATGTGGGACCTTTAGAATCCGAAAATCATTTTGAAATAATGTAACATTTCATTACTTTCCAAAAGTGCCCCTCCTCTCCACTTATAAAAGGCCCCCACCTTTCCCACCTTATTCACACCTTCAAGCCATTTGGCTCGGCCAACCTCTGCCCAAATACTCTCCCAACATCCCTCTATTACTCCTAGAATCCTCACTTTGGGCAGAACTCTTCCCAAGGAAGCCTTTGGCTCAAATCAAAAAGAGTTACCCGATTTTGAGGTAATGTCTTTTCTAATGTTGTTTTGTTTTATTTTTCTTCTCCAACCCCCTAAACTCTTTTTATTCATTTCTTTTGTAACAACACCAGTATCCTCAATATACTAGGATGTTGTTATAAGAAGGATTCGAGCTACACTTACACACACCTACATCTAATGGTTAAAGAACATACGGTTTCTGTGGATGGCGAATTTCTGCCTCACGAAGCGATGATTGTTCAACACTCATATAACACCTTCAAAGGTGGCCATTAAGATGTCACTATTTTTATATATGATATATAATATGTTTTTGTTTTACTTATGCTTCTGTATTTCACATTTATGGCATACTTTATGATTTCCATTATGGGTAAAACGCGATAATTTCATTTTAGGAAGTGCGGACTACCGCCCCCTCAAAGTGATTTGAATCGTAAATGCCATATGTGGGATGTATAAAGGATGGAGTAAATGGTATTATACACTATATTATACTGGAATTATATTATAAATTTATATCATTATGATTTAGTTCCATTAAATATGAAATTGAAATGAAAGTAGCGTTCATGCGTACGTACGGCTTACCGTCTCCATGAACGGTGCATTTCATTTCTTACCTCTAAATGTTACGTAATATTATAAATGAATGTATATACTGGATATATAGGATATATATGACATCTAAATCATGAATATAATTCTGGATATAATGGATATTCTACCACATGAACAACTTGTAATTATAAGAAGTTTATTGTTGACTCAAGTTACCAAAGATCGACAAAACGACCGTTATTAACTTAAATAATTACATAATATTCATAACATTGTAATAAGTGATATAAAAAGGATAATGAAATTGAAAATGGTTCTTAATAAGTTAGATATTAACTCTAGTTTATTATTCAGGAGGTTAAAGAGCGGTTGAGTCATGTCGGACACAAGGTAAGGGAATTTCTTAACCCAACTTCCATTCTTTGGGTTAATCTCCTACTTTCAAATTATGTCATGATATTATTATGTCCTATATTTTATTTATACTTTATTTATGTGTACTTATAGTGAATACACATAATAGATCTATTTTATTTAAAAATGATCTTTTTAAGGACTTCGTCTCAATCCCCTTTCATTGAGGCATATTTGGTTTTATACACAACTTTCTTTTATACGGTGTATAAACCCCTTTGACTTTTACATTTATTCAAAAGGAATCTTTTTTATACGAAACGTTTTTCTAAACGACAAAAGGGAATGTTTTTCTTTCCGTACTTATGCGGCGATAATGACTTCTCCGCCGCTGTGACCATTATTTGAGTTTCGGCTTCCTCTACAAGCCATCATTTTTTTTAATGAAAAATAAATAAAAAGTTTTAACTTTCTTTTATTTTGGTATTGAAAATGGTTTTGAAAGTGTTTTTATTATATCAATGTGTTGTATTGATATCTTGTGATTGAAATGTGGAAATGTTATGTTTCCTTTATGCATGTTTTATGTGATACGATTATGTTATGGTTTATGATATGTTTAAACCTATTCATATGAGGAATGTATTGGACTTAATAAGTGACGGGTGGAGCCCGCTATAGCTCCTCGATGCATCGGTAGGTCTCATGAGACAACTAGACGTGGAATTGGCCGAGGCCCTTTCCCAATTTGATTTATGGTTTTGGCCGAGGCCTTAATCATTTTAGATGTCTTGGCCGAGGCCTTGACAAAATGTTTCAGAATGTCCGGCATTATACATTCCCTCATTATGAAAGTGGTTATTGATATTGCATGTGATTATTCGGCCAGTAGAATATCCATGTGAAGAAGTGAATGGCATTATCTCATTTTACTTTTGCCATATTATGTTGAAGTTCAAGTTTAAAAGGCTTTTGTTTTAGTTATACATTGCCTTAAATGTTAATGTTTATTTATGAAAGCTTCCGCAATATTGTTATCCTTACTGAGCATCTGAGCTCACCCCTTTCAATGTTTTAATGTTTTCTAGGATTTGAAGAAGTATATTATGAATGACCTGCAGGGATAGTCTGAGGGGATATGAAGACAATATGTTGTTGTTGTTTTGGTTTACTTTATGATGTAATGTAACGTTTACAAATGTATCTAGTGTTTCCAAGGCTACTAAACTAATCGGTCTTTCGAGACTTGATCATTTGTGATCATGCCAATGTTACGAAGTAATGCACCGACTCTGGGTAGCTGGGGTCGGGGCGTTACAGGTTATGTTTTGAAAAGTAAGGAAACTTATAAAAAGTAAAACAATTGATTCACCCCCTTCTAATTTATTATTCAATCCTTTGAAACATTAATTGGTATCAATGGAAGGTTGTCTTGTTGAATCCTTATCATGGATAACATCAATTAAGTCAATAGTAGAGAAATTTCTACATTTTATGGAAAAAATTATTATGTATGAAAAATAGGATTATTCATTATCTCCTATCTCTTAGCCTGTATGTTATTGATGTTATTACTTTTTGTTTTTCACCTATTGAAAAATATGATCCTATTCCAATTTCAGATAATAAAAATATAGATATTTATGGATGGTCTACAAATGAAATCATTATGTCCCTATCGAAAAATGTTTATCAAAAGGTGATGAATCTCCATACTTTAAAAATTATGTAGGAAAAGCTACAAAATATTTTCGAATGGAATACTAAATGGAAGGAATAAAAGCTAAAAAGATTGATGAATACTTCACCAGAGTAAATAATTTTTTTTTCAATATCAGAGGATTCATATATGTCTTGGAATAATATACAATTATGAATAAAATTATGAGAACTTCTGCATACATATTTGATTCTAAAATTTATTCTTTAGAATATAAGGATTATTTATCACTTATTGAATTTCATAACATTCTTATTTCATATGAAATGAGAAAACCTCCATTTTTTACAAATAAGGTGAATGATTAAATATATTATGAAGCAATGAGAAAATTAAAAATTCAATATGTTGAAGATGTTGATCCTTTTGACTAAAAAGGTAAATAGGATGACATGTTGATTGAAAAAATCATGTCTACTTTATCCAATAACTATTGAAGAGGAATAGGAAAGCATGGAGATAAACAATCTTTCAAGTGTTTTGAGTGTGGTGGAATTGGATATTTTGGTATGAATTTCCCCAAGAATAATGTTGGTGAATATCGAGATGGTTTTGATAAAACATCTCGATAGAAGAAGTGGAAAAAAATTTATAAATAAGAAAAATAATATAAAAAATACAAAAATAATTTTAATAGGATCAAGATAAGTATGTCGAGTAAGAAAGATTAATTGGACTCAATTGAAAACAATTATTCATAATAAGAAAGTTCATAAAATAAAAACTTTCATTATAAATGTTGATTAAGTTGAAGACTCCTCAAATAATGAAGAAGAAGTCAGTGAAGAATCTTACAAAAATTATTATATTAAAACCATAGATTATTTCATGTCATTAGAAAAAAAATAAATTAAGAAAGTAATTAGAATAATAAACAAATTTCATGAACAAGTTGAATAAGAAAGAATATATTTCATAAAGAATAAGGATGAATACATTCAAAAGATCTTAAGTTACAAATGTAGAATTACTGAACAAGGAAAGATGGTTGAAAATATCTATAAGAAGCGAGAGTATAAGAAAAAAACAAGTTAACATGTTTCAATAATAACTTCTTATGTCTAAAAATACCCTGATGAGGATACATTAAATCTTCAACAAAGCCTCATATGTAAAAGCGGGGACTTCTAAAGTTGCTGGGAAAACTCAAATCAAGAATCCGGTGAAACCCTCACCCACCAAAAATAATGTTTCATCTTAATTTTCTAATATTTCAATTATTGAAAAATATATTGGGAAATCATGGGTGAAAATGGATGTGAGAAACATATCACATCTTAAAAAGTTGATAACTCACCCAGGTTTAAAGATGTTCCACGTCCTAAGAATGCTAGATCTAAAATAAGTTACCGACCTCAATAATGTTTCTATAGAAATATATATTTCTTAAATTGAAAATCAATATTTTATGTCTATTATTGTTCTTGTGGAATCTATGGGCATTGAGATTATAATTTTAGTCACAACCTATCTCAACAAGGAAGAATATTTGAGAAAAGTTGAATAAATAGTTGAAGTATAATGAGTATATTTCCTAACTTACAAAAAGTTGACGAAGTGAATTCTCAAGGGGTTAGAAACATTCAAAAAAGAAATCAATTCGAATGTTTGGAAGATGTTTTTGGACGTTTTGATATGGCTGGTCATCATGTCAAAAAATGTATTACACTCATTCATAAACATGTTTCTTACAATAGTTAACGAAATGAATCATCAAAGAAGAAAGTTGAAAAAAGAGCATTTGTTGTTGAGATAGCTTTGAAATAATGTAATATGAAAAAACCATAGATACTTGATAGTGGCTGTTATTCCCATATTACATGTGATATAAGAATCTTGAAACATGTTGAAAGTTGTGATGGTGGAGCAGTTACTTTTTTTAATGATAATTCCTTAAAAATCAGAGGAACCATAATAACTGAGATTGAAGAAGAAAAGTTAAAATACAATGAAGTTTTATTCATTGATGGGATAAAACATAACTTTCTATGTGTGATTCAACTTTGTGATGATGAAAAATAAGTAATATTTAGAATTTTTTTTGTTATCAAATGTGTATAAGATTATAATTTTATTACAAAAGGAGAAAGAGCCAATGATAATCTATTCCAAATAAGAGAATTTAATAACTTCTATTATAAAGGTTTTGAAGATGAAAATAAGTTGTGACATTAAAGAGTTGGCCATCTTAGGAAGAAAAACATGAACAAACTTTCTAATGTTGATACTAATAGAAACATTCCATAATTTAAAATAAATGAAATAGATATTTGTATTACATGTAAGAAAGGAATGATGACTAATTAATGTCATAAGAGAGTTGAGATTCAGTCTACCAAACCTCTCGAACAAATTCATTCGGAATTATATGGGCCAATGAGACCTCAATCAACAAAATGGGATTTATACTTTATCACTTTTATTGATGATTTAAATCATATAAAAACATCATGATGATCAAACAGATGTCATAGGACAATTAAATGATCATGTTTTTTAGAAAATATGTTGAGAATGAAATGTGGGTTTATATAAAGAAGTTGAGAACAAATATTGGTATCAAGTTCACAAAAAAATATCTTTGAATCTTATCTGAGAAAACATGGTATAAAATTTCTATATTCTTCTACCTATACTCCATAACAAAATGGAGTTGCAAAAATAAATAACAGAAGTTTATTGGAAATTGAAATAAGTATGTTAGCTCAATAAATATTTTAAAAGATCTATTGGAGATAAGTTGTTAGTACTGTTTAACATGTTCAAAATAAATGTTCTTTAAGACTGAAAACCAAGATGAATCCTTATGAAATTTGTTATAATAAACCTTCAATGAAATACCTCAGAGTTTTAGTAATTCTATGTTTATTTTGGATTTGGGAAAGTTTGATGAGAAAGCTATGGAATGAATTTTATGGGTTATTCTCGAAATGGAAGAAGATAAAAATGCTAGAACAAACATTTACAATAATTTTGTGAGATCATATGAGGTGAATGTAATTTAAAATAATAATTTCATTACAAAAGTTGTTAAGAATGATGAGGAGGATAAATTGAAGATTTCCCAAAATATTGAAACTAAGTCAAAACAACTTTTTCGAGATTCCTAAAATCAATGTAATGAGGAATGTTTATTTCTGAAATGAACTTTGAAATTTTAAAACATTACAAAAACATATTGACTTCAAAAAAATTATAGGAAATCAGAAGGATCCTGTTCAGACAACAATAATGTTGATACTAGATAATCAGACGTCAATTATCTCAAAAGTTGAACTGAAATTAGTTTCATAATATATTCTCCACAAATAATCAATTGATGAAATAATTATGAGTTGGATCATATTTATATCAATTAATAATAGGAACTAGTTTCATGGCCATTAAAAAAAATGTTACCAGAACTATGTGGATTTACAGAAACAAGTTAAATAAACATGGATAACTTTAAAGAAAAAAATCCAGGATTTTTTGTATAGGCTATGCATAGGTTGATGGTGTGTATTTTAATGAAACATTTTCCTAATTGCTTGATTATAAACTATTAGAATATTTCATTGAGTTTTCCTACATTGGAATTATAAATATTATCATATAAATGTAAAGTTATCTATCTTAAATAGAGATATTGAGGAAGAAGTCTATATTGAACAACTTTGTGTGTTTCTATTTTATAAGGATGAAGAAACAGTTTATAAACATAATAAATCTTTATATGGGATTAAAAACATCCACATTCTTAGTATTCAAAACTTTACAATTGTTTGACAATATTAAATTTTTCTTATGTAAAATTTTATAGAATCTTATTTGTGAATTATGTGGACTCCAGAGCTGTAATTGTAATTTTCTATGTATATGATATAATTTTTTCTAGGGATAGAAAAAAAATTTGTAAACAAATTGATGAAGACATGAAGAATAATTTTGAAATTTTAATGTTGGTATAATTAACTTTCTTCCATGGATTACAAGTTCAACAAAAATTAAAATACATTTTATTATATCAAAAAAAAATGCTGGGGAATTTTTAAAAAAGTTTGGGATGGATGAATCCAAAAAAGTTTCTACTCCTATATCTGTGATCAAAAAGTTGTGTAATGTTGATTCTGAAAAAAGTGTGAATCAAAAATATTTTTGGAAGCTGATAGGAAGTGTATGATACAATACATACTCAAGGCATTATATTTTTTATGTTGTGACTTTGTGTACCATGTATCAATGTAATGAAAAAGAATTACATATTTTCTAAGAAAATAGAATTCTAAGATATGTTAAAGGAACAAGTTCATATGGGTTGTTTAGAAAAAGAATTTATAAAATGATGTTTTGGAGATATTCTGATACCGATTGAGATAGATATTGTAACGATAGAAAATCAACCTCAAGAGAAAAATTCTTCGTGGGTGAATGTTGTGTGAGTTGGCATAGTAAGAAACAATGTTCAGTAACATTGAGAACAAATAAATCCAAATATGTTGTAGCTACTCAAGCATGTTCTCAAATGTTGTGGCTAAAAGTTCAACTAGAATATTTGAAAGTAAATGTTTCGAAACCAATGAAGATACTTTTTCAAAATCATGGTGTAGTTTATCTTTCTAAAAATCATGTCCTTCATTCAAGATCAAAACACATAGATATAAATTTCCATATTATGAATGAGAGATTTGCTGCTAGAGATGATTTTCTAGAATACATTTCCAAAAAGTTTCATATTGATGATATCTCTACAAAAGCAATATAGAAATAAATGTTTGTGTAATTGAGGATGAAACATCATGTTCAGCCACCTCCCATGTCTTCCTAAACCTCATAAAGAAGTACCCCCAACATGATTTTGATTATAGTGACAAAGAGGGAGAGAATGTAATAGCATTATACATTGTAAGAATTTTTTAATTATCTTTCTTACAAGAAGTTAAAGTTGTGGTTATCATAAAATGGGGTACAAAAAAAGAAAAGTAAGATTAAAAGAAAAGTGATAAAATAGAGGATAAAAACGTGGAAATTTTTTATTTAGATAGTTGTAAAATTTTCTTTTCACAGAGTGATAGAATTCCTTCAAAAAAATTCCTTTACCCAGTAGTATGGTTTCAGGACCCTCTCTATTTTGAAAAGGATATGTTTTTATGAAATTAAAAAAACATGAGTTGTGAAATAATTATGAGAGTTGGAAAATTTATTGACAAGTGTTTTCAAAAAATCCAAGTGGGGATATTTAAGAACCATAGTGGTAAAATTGTTTTAACAAATTTTTTGTATTTTTTGAAAACTACCCTTTCTCAATAAGAATGTTTTTTTCATGAAATGGACCCAGTCCATCATAATGAGTTCTATAAAAACTTAAATGTTTCTAAATTTTCAAAAAAAAAACGTAAAGGGGGAGAAAAGTATTTTCCCAGACATTGGATTTCACACTCAGGGATAGAAGTTTCTAAGAATGGAATTCATAATGACGTTGAATAGGTTTGTTAAGAAAAGTGAATTTAGAAGTTAGGAAAGTTCTCAATCATTTTAAAAAAATGTTAGATGATTCATTAATGATCACAAAGTTCTCATAAATCATAAAACATGCTCATGATAAAAGATTTTATAAAAATGGATGAATTTTAAAGATTGAATCAGTTCTAAAAGTATAGGACTCAGAAGTTGAAAGATATCAGAATGTTTAAAGGTGATGAAGTTTAAATAATATAAATGTCGTAGAGTGAGTAATAAAATTTCAATGAGATGATAATTAAACAATAATCATAATTAGATGAGTAGGAAACAAAATTAGCAATGATATGAGAAAGAAATAGAATTTTTAATGAGATAAGAAAGAAAAATAAATCACAATGAGGAGAGAAGGAAATTAAAATTGTAATGATATGAGAACAAAACAAAATTCATCATGAGTTGATAAGGAATAAAAATCCCTAACGGACTGAGAAAGAAATAGAATTCATAATGCACTGAGAAGGAGAAAGAATTCATAATGAGCTAAGAAGGAAATATATTCATAATGAGATGGTATGGAAACCAATTTGTAATGAGATTATAAGGAAACAGATTCATAATGATATGATAAGGAAATAGATTCTTAATGATCTGAGAAAAAATCATAATGAAGTGAGGAAGGAAGGAAGATCATAATGTGCTAAATAGAAAGAATACTCAAAAGAAAACATCCAAAATGATATAACAATATTTTAAGGTGAAATGGAACGGGGGCCTCTGAGCAGTGTTCTCTCCCAAACCCTCGGTGGTTAGGGTTTTCTCCCGGTTGCGGTTTCCACTTCCACCTGTGGCATTGTTCAGATTGGATGATGCATATGGTCCCAGTTTGGCAGGGAATCTTCATATCCATGCATTCATTTCCTATGGTAGGTGTCATTGAATCCTGGTAGAGTGTTGGAGTTTGGCCCTATGCATATCGCCCTGTCATTTATGACATGGCTCGGTGCGGCTACAACATATGTTGGTTCGGTGCGCCTTCCAGCATCATCAGTGTGGCAATGGTTCTCAACATTTGGCGCATCCAGGAATGTCTCTAGCTAGTTTCTGGTGCGGATCATCCCTTGATTTTCTTTGATTCAGAGGGGGATTTTCTTCTATGGTGCGACTTATGTGAGTATTACATGTTTTAATTTGGAAACACTGTGATTTATTTCAACTAGTAGATCTGGTATTGCTGTGATTTTCATCAACTGGGTATCTCTCGTATTGCTGTAATTTGCTTCTACTGGGTGGATCTAGTTGTGGTTTTCCTCTTTTTCCCTTGTTGGTTCTTATTTTCCCATTTATGCTGGCATTCATGGCACTTGTGAGTCTTCCTGTCATATTTGTGCGCTGGTGGTGATGTTTAGTTTAGGGCAACGAGGCTTTTCTAGGATGGTCACTCATTCGCTATGGGCCTGTGATTTTGAAATGTCGAATGGTTTATTTTGTGAATCTATTGGTTGGTGATGCACCTGGACTAGACCACAATGATCTGATCCCAAAGAAGGTTCCAGAGAATTTTTTTCATCATTGTAGTGTTTTTCGGATTCATATGTTTGAGAGGGTATGGCATCATCCATTGGATCAGTCATGTGCTTTGACACATAACACTTGTTAGCCTTTCATCTTTACAACGATGAAGTGCTTTTTCATGTTCAATTTCTATGGAGGGGTGCTCCATGTAGTTAGTATGGGTTTTCGTGATTGACCTTCATGTCGTGATTTTTCCTTAGTCGATGATGTCTATTAGGGGTCCCCTTATTCCCTTAAAATGGGGTTTTGTTTAAAATAAAACCAATTAAAGGCCTTCGGGCCATCAGATGGATTAAAATTCCAAAAGTCTTATAAATTATTGAAGAGGTTAAACTGGAAACTCAAATTTGTATAAATCATAGAGAAATATAAAGAGGATTTAAGGAGTCAAAGTAGATGTTTAAATGTGAGTGTTTTTTGAATTTTTTGAAATTTTAGGAAGTGAGGAAAATTTTGAAGTTTTTATCTTTTGTTTTTTGAGTCGCCTATAAATAATTTATCAGTTCATGTTGCTAAAATTTACCTTTTATATAAGCATAACATTCAGAGTTCTGTAGAATTAAAGTGAATGTTCATTCCAGACTATGATCTCAGAAGAATATCATATACCTAGAAGTTTTATTTATTAGATGGAAGAATCGTATTGAGAATAATCATATTTACTCAATCATATTGATTCAATCAAATTGAAGAAGATAATATTGAGATTTTGATCAAATATTGAGTTTTTCAAATTTATTAATGGAGAATAGTATTTAACTCATTGGATTGAGAGAATTAGATCTGAAATGATCATATCTAAACTAAGCTTTTGTGGATGAAATTGAAAAGTTATTATTCTTTTGTTTTGGATCAATGTTTTTATACGAAACATTGTGAATTGATTGAAGTCAGTATAATCATTCATATCAGGGGATAAAATGTGCTTAACGGGTGTTATCACAAGTTTTATTCACTTATTCATAACAATGTATTTCTATAGACCCATGGGAGTGGTTATGGTAAGGATATAGGTTCTCACATTGAGGAAAAACCTTGTTAATCTTGTGTGATTTACTTTCTTTCCAACTTTTTCATTTAAGTGTTTTTACAAAAGATTATAAGGAAATTAATCATAACACGTTTAAGGGTTACTTTTTGAAAATTATTGAATCCTATAAGAAATAATGAAACTGATTCACCCCCCCCCCCTCAGTTTATATTTGATCCATTAGAACTTCACTCTTCACCAGTATCAGTGGATTTCAATGGGATTACTCTAGTACCTTTTTACTTGAAAATTGGACAACATTATGTAATGTTTTTTTCTGTACATGAGGAACCCAATCGTCTTCCAGTATTTTGTGATATTGAAATTTATTTTATCATGATCCCATAACAAATTCATCTATGTAGAAAATGGTGTTTTCATATTGTTGGAATCTTCCACCTTATAATATTTAGATTTATATATGAATGTTCTAGTCCCTTTTTGTATCACCTGTGAGCCAAGGAAAAACATAAACTCTCCAATCATCAATATTTTGAACTCACCCGTCATAAATTCTAAAATATTATTGAATTTTTCATCATTCGACTCACCAAATATTATGGTATAAAAATATATGAGCATCATAATCCTTTTATAATTCTCCATCATGATATAAAATTTATGGTTGACTCTACCATATAGAGAATCGATCTGCTTTAATTGCTAATTAAGTTAAATATATCATTTTCTTGGTGTTTTTAACACATAAATCATCTTATTTGAATAATTAATTTTTTTTTATCATGTTCACTTACAAAAAACAATCTATCTTCTATATATAAAATACTTATTCAAGTAATCCATTAAGAAATATTGATTTTACATCCATATGGAATACCATGAACCTCCTTTGAACTACTATTTAAAAATTTAATTTAATTGTTTCCAACCTATAAATCGACGAAAATGTTGCATCTATATCAATTCATTAAATTTGGTAGTATCAATTTCAAACAATTCATTACTTTTTATGAATCACCATATTGTCTTAATTATGTTTTTTTACAAAAATCCCCAATTAGTCTTGATGATTTTCTTATCTGTGGGCCTTGAAACAATCCCCCATTTCTAATTATTGTATATTTGGTTAAAATATAATTGCATCACGTAGACCCAATTCTTATCATTATAATCGTATTTAAAACTCTTTGTCTCTACCTAAGATAATATTGAAGTTTTATATAAGGACATGATTCTATTTTTTTCACGAGGACACTCAAGTCAATGATGATGTTCTTATCATTAATTCATTCTATATTTTTTGGATTCTGTGTAGTTGTTATTCTAACTTAATTCTTCTCGTCATAAATTAATTATTATCAATAAAAATTGATCCCTTGTTATCCCCCTAATCTATTAAACTCGTCACCACTATATTCTAAAATCTACTCTCTGTCTTGATGAGGATTCTGCTCAATTTCCACTAAAATGATTTCTTAGATTCTGATAATCATTCCAATATATTTATTGAAATGATTGTACACCTTGATCTTGTATGAGTAGAAAATAAAAATCCATTCATCTACATTGGAATCAAATTTTTTGGGTTCTCTTTATTGAAAATAATGAACTTATATTTGAATATACAAAAGTTTTTCAACATTGTATTATTTTTATACCATATCTCATTTGCATTATTTTATTCTCCCGTACACAAAAATTATCTATTAGAAATATAGACTTATGTCATTACTTCCTCTTTTAATAATTTATATGGTTATTAGTTTTCAATAAGCATCATCATGACCACATTTTTGATGATATAGTTTCTCCTTTTTACAACACCATTTTGTTGAGGAGTTCTAATTGATGATACTTTTCACCTTATCATACACTTCGTGAGATAATCCCCCATCTGTATATTAGTAAACATCATGCCATTATTATTGGAGTTTTCCTCCTAGGACCAACTATTTGTAATTTAATTTTATATATATTCAATGTATTGAATATTAATAAAACATCTTATTAAATATTATAAACTATTCTGTATAAATTTAAAGTAATAATAACCAAGATTATATGTCGTATTGATAATATCATAATAGTTTCCAACTATAATGAGAACCTTGAAGAGATATTGTTTCATTCTTAAATAAAGAGTTGTAGTTTGATAATGTACTATGATTGGACACATAGTCCTTATACTGTGAGGTGTGAGTACTCATAAGTGGATGAGGCTTCTTCTCATTATGTTATCACTTGGTAATATCTATGATGGGGGATTATGCGAACAAACCCACCAGTAGGAATTTCTCTTGTTTTGATGTCATCATATTTTCCTATCTACAAGTGTGTGTAATGGTACTTAGAATTTAAGATTTTTATTAATTTAGGTCATGACTCACATAGTTATATTTTCTGATGAAAACCATCACAACATATATTAATGGTGGGGTAGGGTATGTGGGGTGCATCACGATGGACATTTCATTAATGGATAAGTTGATTAAGTATTTGTACCTTCTATCTTTATAGAATTTGATATCTTTTCCTTTTGAATGGAATATAATTTTCACCTTAAATTCTATGGCCATTGTGTAATAACACGCTAATTTTATTTAGTCAAAGAAAGGTGTATCGATCATTCATATTGGTGTCAATTATTTGAAACCTATTTGATGGTATATTTTGATGATGAGATTATATTACATGGTGACCGTTCTTCTGGGGTAGTCCTCATTGCACAATTATTATTTTTCTCTTAACTAACTTGACCCATTTCTATATATTAATCTTGTAATTTAGGCAAGCCCACAAAATTATGACAAGAACTAATCCTAGATGGTCACACACTAAGTGTTACTGATGATCATTATTAAATTATATTTGAATTTAATTAAATGAATAAATATTATTCCCAAGATCGAGGAATATTTTTATTATTATTCTATTGATCATTAAAATTAAATAAAAAATTATTCACTATTTTGTGAATAGAATATATTTATTAATTTTATTGAATATTTAATAAATCATTTATTCACCAGTATATGAATAATATATTTATTTCGGTATTGAATATATTTCAAGTAGTTGAAACAAACCAATATCATGTCTGATGATGGTTATTTATTTACAATCATGTAAATAATATTTATCATATGTGTGTTTTAGCACACACAAAATAATAATAATATTATTATCACCATTTTTTGGTAGCCTATTTTTTAATAATATGACTTTTTTTATAGGATGACATGAAATTAAAATATTTATTAATCTAAAAACTTACTATTTTAATATTACATTAATTATATTGTGTAGGGTGAATCGAAAATAGAAAATTGATGCGCACAAAGAATTCTCTCTTGAATTATCATTATCTATCATTCTCAAGAACAAGAAATTCAATAGAGATTCATTGAATACCGAAGGATGAGCGATAAATAGATTCAATTCAAGACAATCAATTCACCATGCTATCACTTAAGGATACATTGGAATTTAATGGATAGCATCGGAGAACATGTGTATCACTAATAGAGTGATTTTATCCATAGATACTCACAGTGCAATGAAGGCAATATAAAAGGATCATTTCGGATGATCAACATCCACATCGAAGAAATATCCTAAGGTAAGGTATTCTCTTTATTCTAATATAAATAAATGGAATATAAATTTAATATGCAAGATCCTTTATTGGGTTATGGGAAACAAAATATTAAAAATAAATTTTAATATATTTCCCACCACTACACTCTTCTATTATGCTAATAACCTATAATTGACATCTGAGTGGTCACATTTTAAATTTATAATTATTATTTTATTTTCAAATCTATACACAATCCAGGTTGAATATTTTAATTTAATATTATTATTTTTTTAGTAATGTTTGAAATAACATGTTAATAGTATATTAATAATATTCATTTATCATTCTAGTTACTTAAAGGACTAATAACAAATGAAGAATGGCTGGATATTTCATCTAGAAGTTCCAAATTCTTTGCTTGTAAAACTAATGTACATGACCTATAGCTGGCGTACATGCCATATTACCATGTTCATTGCACATAGATGTGTCGATGGATACATGACACACCATGGAGTTAATTAGACGTGGTGAATTTATTACAAACCATGTGTAGACTTGGCCAACTAGGCACACGTGATGTTTGATTACATGACATGTATATGGTGAATATGTCGTGCAGTCTACATGGGTTAGTGGATTAAATTTGAAAATAAATGTGGTCATTATAAATGTTCAAACCACATAAGACTAACAACCTTGAGAATTTTTGATATACATGGCATGCATGTGTTGTATTATTTGGACAATTCATCATTTACCACATCCAAAATACATGCAAATCTATTCTGATAATATAGAAAACATGATAAAAGTAAAATATGACATGTATCAATCTTGTACATGTCGTGTGGTCCAGCCAAGAAAAATGATGAATAACCCATCGAGTATGTCGAGCATATTACAAGCAGATACATTGTAGAGACCCGTATCTTGACATACATGGACATTACATTACTTTTGCGGAATACTTGGTACATAACAAAAACACACACACAAGGATCGTAATAGTTTAGTGTCTTTGGAAACTCGGAACATAATCTTCTAATCGTGGTGAAAGATCTTCAATATCTCCCATAAAGATCTTCCCTTTTTTTTTACCTAAAACCATTCTTTATTTCCTGGGGAAATGAAATCATAAAAGGGTGAGCTCAAATGCTCAACAAGGGCAAATAATGGAAATAAAAATCATATCATATCTTTTTGAAAATCATAACCTGCAAAAGAGATCATAATATCTTAACATGGAATAAATCAAAGAAGTGAAAATGAGATCCCCATAATCATAACATTAAACTTGAAACATTGTGGCATGCACACATAATCTTGGAAAATCATTTCTTGTTAGTCATGACTCATTGCCAAGACTATCTTAGTGGACAAAGTCCCTTTCTGAATCGAGTAACCCTCGTTTCAGTCCTGTTTCACTGAACCGGTATAACCTACCGTTCCAGCCCTGTCTATATCATGAGATATAAAATCTTTACCCAATGAATTGGAGGGAGATATAGGTCCCACCCATCTTATAATGAATACTTTCTTATGTGTTCCACATAATCATAAATCACACATCATCGCATAACCCATGTAATAAAAATGGGATTCTTGAAACATCATGACATCATAAAACAAATCTTATAAGGAAAATGACTTCATAAAAATAATTCCCTTATAACATAATCAAATCAATGTAATTAAAGGGATAAAAACAGAACCCTTTATTATCTTAGATGGAAAATAATTTTGATAAAACACTTGAACTCCATTCTTGAGGAAAATATCCTTTCTTATTCAAAAACACTTTTCTTTTCTTAACATGTCAT
Source organism: Viscum album (assembly GCA_963277665.1). NCBI lineage: Eukaryota > Viridiplantae > Streptophyta > Magnoliopsida > Santalales > Viscaceae > Viscum > Viscum album. The sequence continues at coordinate 1,739,443,555 of OY728125.1, read as the reverse complement.
ACTAAAAGAAGTTGATCAAAAATAAACTTGAAAACATATAAAGGAAGATTCTTGGAAATAATGTTTTAAAAATCCATTCTTGCCGTATAAGTTAAAGAAAAACATTCTTCGTACTTTTGTCGGAAAAGTCAAAAAGTACCTCGTATGAAAAACGACAAAATATTCCTTTCATATTCTTTACTAAAAACTCACCGAAGGGTAAATTTGGATTTAAACTATTGTAAGTGGATGGAAACAATATTACATATTGAGGGAACATGGATGTGGATGATAAAATACACCCCAGTAAATACTTACGAATAAACAATCTCGGATAAAAATGAGACTGTGATATTTCCCTTACCTTAGGTCCGAATTGCTTTGTACGTGTCCAAAACTCCTGTATAATGATTTACATAATGTTATTGACTTATTTCAGAATCATATTCATTGTTATGATATCATATATGGTTCTCTAATGGCTTTATATTACCCGGTCTTTTGTAAATTCATGTTAAAGTAGCATTTTGGGTAAAATCGTCTTATTTGTTGTTCATGTTTTTAACTTGTAATTATTAATATAATTACTTGGATCATGATTACTTATATCCAGAATGTAAAACATGATTTATATATAATATATATTCAGAATATACATATATATATTATATATTGATAATGGAATGAAATACACCGTTCATGGAGACGGTAGTCCGTACGTACGCATGAACGCTGTTTTCGTTTCCTTATTGAATTGAATGGAATTAAGTAGATGACATACATATAAATATACATAAATCCAGTATCATTATTATGTCATATATTTCATTATTACTCGTTATATATTCTTTATAATCATTCATGAATGGTTAATGTGGAGAATGAATCTCATCGCGTCGTGGAGACGGTAGTCCGTACGTACGCACGAGCGATGATATCGTTCCCATGGTTGTGGAATTGTGTTAAAGTGTATGCATATTATTTCAGTATCAATATCACTTTATAATAATGATATATATTTACTCATTACACCATTATACCCATCCTATTAAGGTGATGGTGGAAAATAGATTACACCACGGCGTGGAGACGGTATTCCGTACGTACGCACGCGCGGTGATTTCATTTTTTCCGCAGGATGGATAGAAGGTGAATTAGGGTTGTTTCATATTTATAATAACATATAAGTATGTAAGTAATACTGATGTTATTACTTTATCATGAAACAACTAAAGAAGAGGATGTTGAAGAAGAAAGAAATTGAAAAGATCGGTAATGGATATTACCTCTTATTTGGAACGCTTCTTTGAATCCTCCACTTAGGGAACTAATATTGGTCTTTGAAGAAGACCAAGACTTCTAGGATTATTCTAGGGAAGTGGAGAGGAAAAAATGGCAGGGTTTGGCCGAGCTTGAGTTCTCAAATTGGTGTGAGGAGGAGGGGGAGGAGGTGCCCTTTTATAAGGGAGGAGAGGGGCACCTTAGGAATATCTCAAAATATTATTTTATATTAAAGTCAAAATCGGTTTATAATGGTTCCAAAGGGTCTTATTTCGAAGATAAAGTGGGTATGGGTCGAAATACTATCAACCAATAAGAGTTAGACAAGTTTAGGGTATTATTTTAACCTTATCAATTAGATTTAACTCTAAGTTAAATAATTTAACTTTTACCATGTCTTTTTGTTTTCTTTCACTATATGGTTAATAAACTTACTATAACATGCCAAAAGAACCCCAAATTGTTTATTATTAATATATATATCCTAATCTAAGTCATTTGGCCGAACCTTATATTTTTAGGAATAAAATAACAATTAGTAATATAATATTTGATTTAAAAACTATTTTTTGTCAATTTTGACACTATTTGATATATGATTTTTTGTGAAAGTCAAACAGAATTATATGTTCGAACCAAGTTGATTAAATCAACACTAATATATCATAGTAACCTAGAAAATTAGTGGAATTCATAAAAATTCTCAAATTACATTTATTTTGGTGTTTATAACATCAATTATGTCAATATTTCCTTAATAAGATAATTACTGCATCATCATTGTGTCATAAATAAATTAATTTATTTAATGTCTAAAAATTACAAATAAAATACCATTATGTAGGAAATATTTTTAGCTTTCTAATGAATATTTATAGTCGAATTTATCTTATGTATAACCCCATATTAAAAATGATTTACTTATTAAACTTTGATTTTAACTATTTTAACCCTTCTTTAAATAAATTAATAATAAATGTCCTAATCTAATCCAAGTGGGCCTAAATGGTCATATTTTATTCCTAAGTTTGTTTTTGGTCGAATTACACTTGTCCAATAGAATTAGGTCATGTGTTAGGGTAATATTAATATCATATTTACCCTTAGTTACCCTATTTACTATTAACCGCGGTAAAAAAAAGTAAAAAGTTACTATTCACCAAAAAATTATTTTCATCTCATTGAACCACATTTTAGTCCTTGATATTAACCGTGTCTCTCGGATTTTCGAAAATTTATTCACAGAAGCGGTAAAATTAAGTTTTATGCAAAATTCAGTTTTTTAACCTACCACTTAGTGGTTTCACTATTCATCAAAAATTGAATGTTTTCAGAAAAATACCAAAATTTCACCCTAGGATAATTTCGATATTCTGAGTCCAAAAATGAAGTCCATTTTGAAATATAAAATTTATAAAATTTCAAAAAGTGGTTATTACTATTCATAACGGCTAGTTTTAATAGCATATTGTTGTTTAGTGAAACTCGGTATTGCGTACGACGCAAGCTATCGAGGAAGGTTGCGATTGCGTGTAATGCAAGGCAAGTCAAGGATACGTGTTGTGCAAGCTCCTTTCGGTGTAGCGTACAACACAAAACATTAATAAAATTAAAAAGAATAGTTTTCATAAAATCTCGGGCTGTTACATTCTACCCCCCTTAAAATGAATTTCTCCCTCGAAATTCGTCGGGGTTATAAATAGTTTACTATTCGAAAGTTTCTTTGATAGAAACCCACATCGTAAAAAGGAATACCAAAACCAATATTTAAAAATGAAAGTATGAAACGTAATGGTTACCCAAATAAACTAATCAATGGGTTTCCACATAGGTGAAAATATGGATATGGAAGAGAAATCTAACCATAATGTTCTGATGGAGAGTGGTAGAGAACATGGCTATGGAAAATCCAGCAATCACAAAGCCATAAATTTGTGACGATCTAAGGTACCATTTGATTCATTAGATATAAGAGCACTAGGACAATATTTTTGGTTTTCAAGATCATTTCCCTAAAGTTGAAAATTTGAATTAGAATAAATACTTACTTTATTTTGGTACAATCTCACTGTTGTTCGTGCCTTGAACAATTGCCACTTCATCTCTTAAATAAATGAAGTTGAATTTGTTATTCGTGAAGTGTTAGCAGATCATGTGATTGAACGACGGGTCATTCCATTTGTCTCAAACAAAAGGTTAGCAAAAATTATATACATAAGTCGATCTATAGTGAGATTAATCATATATGGTTCCTAAAATGGACTTATACTTCATATATCATACTGCTTAATATAATAAAACTAGTTTCTACTAAACAGGGACTTCATGTAGGCCAGTGGTAGGCGATAAAGGCCAGTCGCACTTCGGTTGTGGGTTCGATTCCCACAGCCTTGTCCGAAGCGATGGGATGTCGCCCGTCCTGCAGGTTTTCCTTTTTCTAAAACTACATTACTATAACATCCCATCAATAATATCAAAAATCTTTTATCCTTAAACAATACTAACTTATGTCCAACATAATCCATGCTAATCTTTAGGCTTATCCATAATACTACAGTCCACTCTCATAATATAGTGAAAACAATTACCAGAGATTTAACACCATCGTTGAACCCCATATATCATAAGATATGTTTTTTTTGTCACATTCGAAACATTCAAAGTCCTTAATCATGTATTCTCTTGAATACCCATCGAACCTTAGTGAAAACTTGAATGCAGTTAAAAGTTAACACTTTCCACATACCAAAATCCTCAAAATTCTATATACTCAAACCATGATATCACTTAGTCCTTATATCAATCATGAGCTCATGAATACAATCAAACATCTCATTATCTTCTAATCCTTTCATTTTGTGCATATCATCTACTTTAAAAAAGTATTTGAATAACCTTTCATGGTTACTGGTACCATTCATCATACACTTTCAAAACTTAAGGAAAGACAACAGTGTAACAATCCATAGATGTCTCTTTATTCCATGACATTACCTATACAACATTACACATGGTAAACATGTAATCATTCCACTACATTCTCAGACCATTGACCAAGCTTCAACATTTCTTTCATCTCAAATATCATTTGTAGTTTCTTCTTCATCATCACCATAAATACTTTCCATACGACCATACTGATTCTCTTCGTGAGACTTTCCCTTAGGGCATTGGTTTGCATAATGCCCGTACATTCCACATTTAAAGCATTTAACCTTTGTTGATGTCGTAGCAATACCATTATCCTCATCCATGGTGTTAACTGAACCTTTTCCTTTGCACTTACTTGCTTTGTGTCCTTCTTTTCCACACCCAAAGCATCTTCCAGTTCCCTTGAAACATTCTCCTTGATGCCTCTTCCCACATGATTTACATAGGGGAAATTGAACTTTCTTTCCTCTATGATCATCATGAAACTCCATCTTTCTCTTATTAGCCGAGTCAAGAAACTTACCAAATTTTACTTTATTGATCATATTATGAGACTGATGATTCGACATAATAATGATGTTTCGACTTCCAAATCCCATTTCATTTGGTTGCTCATGAAGAATATCATTCCATTGTCCATCATATATTCCATTATCGTGAATCATCTTGTTTCCAGCCATTTTCTAAAACCCAAAAAGAATAGTGTGAGAGGCAAAAATCATACTAGGGAAAACAACATAATAAAGGGGAAGTACCTTCAATATCTAACATCTTAGGTTAAATTCTAAGATCATTATCGTATTTCTAGGACTATATCCTATACGTATACTTATCCTTAGGGGCATCCCTAGACATACCTTATAAATATCTCTAGGGATCTCACTAACGTTTTCGCGTCCTAGTTTCCAAAGGTTGACTAAACCTTTCCTCTGATACCAACTGTAGAGACCCGTATCTTGACATACATGGACATTACATTACTTTTGCGGAATACTTGGTACATAACAAAAACACACACACAAGGATCGTAATATTTTAGTGTCTTTGGAAGCTCGGAACATAATCTTCTAATCGTGGTGAAAGATCTTCAATATCTCCCATAAAGATCTTCCCTTTTTTTTTTACCTAGAACCATTCTTTATTTCCTGGGGAAAAGAAAACATAAAAGGGTGAGCTCAAATTCTCAGCAAGGGAAAATAAAGGAAATAAAAATCATATCATATCTTTTTGAAAATCATAACCTGCAAAAGAGATCATAATATCTTAACATGGAATAAATCATAGAAGTGAAAATGAGATCCCCATAATCATAACATGAAACTTGAAACATTGTGGCATGCACACATAATCATGGAAAATCATTTCTTGTTAGTCATTACACATTGCCAAGACTATCTTAGTGGACAAAGTCCCTTTCTGAATCGAGTAACCCTCGTTTCAGTCCTGTTTCACTGAACCGGTATAACCTACCGTTCCAGCCCTGTCTATCTCATGAGATATAAAATCTTTACCCAATGCATTGGAGGGAGATATAGGTCCCACCCATCTTATAATGAATCCTTTCTTATGTGTGCCACATAATCATAAATCATACATCATCGCATAACCCATGTAATAAAAATGGGATTCTTGAAACATCATGACATCATAAAACAAATCTTATAAGGCAAATGACTTCATAAAAATAATTCCCTCATAACATAATCAAATCAATGTAATTAAAGGGATAAAAACAGAACCCTTTATTATCTTAGATGGAAAATAATTTTGATAAAACACTTGAACTCCATTCTTGAGGAAAATATCCTTTCTTATTCAAAAACACTTTTCTTTTCTTAACATGTCATACTAAAAGAAGTTGATCAAAAATAAACTTGAAAACTTATAAATGAAGATTCTTGGAAATAATGTTTTAAAAATCCATTCTTGCCGTATAAGTTAAAGAAAAACATTCTTCGTACTTTTGTCGGAAAAGTCAAAAAGTTCCTCGTATGAAAAACGACAAAAGATTCCTTTCATATTCTTTACTAAAAACTCACCGAAGGGTAAAATTGGATTTAAACTATTGTAAGTGGATGGAAACAATATTACATATTGAGGGAACATGGATGTGGATGATAAAATACACCCCAGTAAATACTTACGAATAAACAATCTCGGATAAAAATGAGATTGTGATATTTCTCTTACCTTAGGTCCGAATTGCTTTGTACGTGTCCGAACCTCCTGTATAATGATTTAAATAATGTTATTGACTTATTACAGAATCATATTCATTGTTATGATATCATATATGGTTCTCTTATGGCTTTATATTACCCGGTCTTTTGTAAATTCATGTTAAAGTAGCATTTTGGGTAAAATCGTCTTATTTGTTGTTCGTGTTTTTAACTTGTAATTATTAATATGATTACTTGGATCATGATTACTTATATCCAAAATGTAAAACATGATTTATATATAATATATATTCAGAATATACATATATATATATTATATATTGATAATGGAATGAAATACACCGTTCATGGAGACGGTAGTCCGTACGTACGCATGAACGCTGTTTTCGTTTCCTTATTGAATTGATTGGAATTAAGTAGATGACATACATATAAATATACATAAATCCAGTATCATTATTATGTCATATATTTCATTATTACTTGTTATATATGCTTTATAATAATTCATGAATGGTTAATGTGGAGAATGAATCTCATCGCGTCGTGGAGACGGTAGTCCGTACGTACGCACGAGCGATGATATCGTTCCCATGGTCGTGGAATTGTGTTAAAGTGTATGCATATTATTTCAGTATCAATATCACTTTATAATAATCATATATAGTTACTCATTACACCATTATACCCATCCTATTAAGGTGATGGTGGAAAATAGATTACACCACGGCGTGGAGACGGTATTCCGTACGTACGCACGCGCGGTGATTTCATTTTTCCGCAGGATGGATAGAAGGTGAATTAGGGTTGTTTCATATTTATAATAACATGTAAGTATGTAAGTAATACTGATGTTATTACTTTATCATGAAACAACTAAAGAAGAAGAAGTTGAAGAAGAAAGAAATTGAAAAGATCGGTAATGGATATTACCTCTTCTTTGGAACGCTTCTTTGAATCCTCCACTTAGGGAACTAAGATTGGTCTTTGAAGAAGACCAAGACCTCTAGGATTATTCTAGGGAAGTGGAGAGGAAAAATGGCAGGGGTTGGCCGATCTTGAGTGCTCAAATTGGTGTGAGGAGGAGGGGGAGGAGGTGCCCTTTTATAAGGGAGGAGAGGGGCACCTTAGGAATATCTCAAAATATTATTTTATATTAAAGTCAAAATCGGTTTATAATGGTTCCAAAGGGTCTTATTTCGAAGATAAAGTGGGGATGGGTCGAAATCCTATCAACCAATAAGATTTAGACAAGTTTAGGGTATTATTTTAACCTTATCAATTAGATTTAACTCTAAGTTAAATAATTTAACTTTTACCATGTCTTTTTGTTTTCTTTCACTATATGGTTAATAAACTTACTATAACATGCCAAACGAACCCCAAATTGTTTATTATTAATATATATATCCTTATCTAAGTCGTTTGGCCTATCCTTAGATTTTTAGGAATAAAATAACAATTAGTAATATAATATTTGATTTAAAAACTATTTTTTGTCAATTTTGACACTATTTGATATATGATTTTTTGTGAAAGTCATAACAGAATTATATGTTCGAACCAAGTTTATTAAATCAACACTAATATATCATATTAACCTAGAAAATTAGTGGAATTCATAAAAATTCTCAAATTACATTTATTTTGGTGTTTATAACATCAATTATGTCAATATTTCATTAATAAGATAATTACTTAATCATCATTGTGTCATAAATAAATTAAATTATTTAATGTCTAAAAATTACAAATAAAATACCATTATGTAGGAACTCTATTTAGATTTCTAATGAATATTTATAGTCTAATTTATCTTATGTATAACCCCATATTAAAAATGATTTACTTATTAAACTTTGATTTTAACTATTTTAACCCTTCTTTAAATAAATTAATAATAAATGTCCTAATCTAATCCAAGTGGGCCTAAATGGTCATATTTTATTCCAAAGTTTGTTTTGGTCGAATTACACTTGTCCAATAGAATTAGGACATTTGTTAGGGTAATATTAATATCATATTTACCCTTAGTTACCCTATTTACTATTAACCGCGGTAAAAAAAAGTAAAAAGTTACTATTCACCAAAAAATTATTTTCATCTCATTGAACCACATTTTAGTCCTTGATATTAACCGTGTCTCTCGGATTTTCGAAATTTCATTCACAGAAGCGGTAAAATTAAGTTTTATGCAAAATTCAGTTTTTTAACCTACCACTTAGTGGTTTCACTATTCATCAAAAATTGAAAGTTTTCAGAAAAATACCAAAATTTCACCCTAGGATAATTTCGATATTCTGAGTCCAAAAATGAAGTCCATTTTGAAAAATAAAATTTATAAAATTTCAAAAAGTGGTTATTACTATTTATAACGGCTAGTTTTAAAAGCATATTGTTGTTTAGTGAAACTCGGTATTTCGTACGACGCAAGCTATCGAGGAAGGTTGCGATTGCGTGTAATGCAAGGCAAGTCAAGGATACGTGTTGTGCAAGATCCTTTTGGTGTAGCGTACAACACAAGACATTAATAAAATTAAAAAGAATAGTTTTCATAAAATCTCGGGCTGTTACATACATAGTGTGTAGCTGGCCTGTACATATCATATAGTCTGGTCAACTCAACACACTGAAGCCCTAGACATGTAACCCAGATAAATAATGTGTTTCTAGATAGTACACACTATGTAGTCTCCTTGTAAATTATAGAATTAAAAATTAAATTAAATTCAAAAATATATCAATAAAACCTTATTTCATTTATTGGATCTTAAAGTGATTGAATATTTAGTAATGGTTTTAAAAATATTCATATGCTCAATTAATTTATTTTAATAAATATGAAACAGATGGTTCTGCCATTTATTTTCAATTAATGTCTTTATGATCATTATCTCTCAAAGGATTCATATGGTCATTAATAAGAAATCAAATTAATTAATTTATTAATGAAAACATGATTATCTTAATAATAAATATTGAATAAGAAATGAATGCTAGCTATTTACTTTTGTGTATACATTGCATGTATAACTATTAATGAGCATGACTAGGACTTGTGAAATTTTGGTTGTTTTAATTTAATTTATTGCATGAGTTTGTAATTATTTATTATTAAAAAAAATTTGATGCCCTATGAGTTATAACTCCCTCCATTATTATGTAGTACCTTCATGTCAATTATTATTTTTGTAATATAAATTAACCAATCAATTTGTTCCCCTGCATATGTGTGAGTTATAAATACATGTAATTGTTGTATTTTACCATGGCATGTGGAGGCGGTTTAAGATGAAACCATTATGATTTCAATTCAGGTGATACACAGGTGGATAGGTGGAATTCTATAGCATGTTCTAAATCCATAATAAGGAGCTATTTACACTAGTTCATAGATTGATTTAATGACTGCTTATTAAATAAACCATTATATATGAACATGATTAGGCCATTTATTTATTTATTTATATCTATGTATTATTTATTTTATAGATTCAATACCATGATCATATAAATAAATGAATTAATGTGAAAATATACAATTTTAAAAAATAGATTATGCATAAATGTTTTATCCATCATGGATAATTAATTAACATCATCATAATAATAATATGGAATATACAGGATAAAAAAGATTAAATTTAGGTATAAATAATTAAAATACCTAAACCTAATATTAAGTTAGATTAAGCCTTCAATTAGTTTATTAAGAATGAAACCAGACAACTAATTGTAGTACATGGCCAAAGTCTAAGCACATATAATTACTTTGGAATACTCAGTAGGTTTTTGGGTTGAATTAACAAAACTTATATGGAGTTTAACATCAAATGTCTATTAAATAAAAATTTAGAGGAAAGTGTTGTGGAAATCCTACTCAAGTTTTCAATATAGTGGAATACACATAATGGATAAAATAGTTTCAAGCCTTAAATTGGAAATACCACTCTCCTACTTACTTTCTTATTGTTTTCATGACCAAAGATTATATTATTAAGAAAATTAATTTGGATCCTTTCCACTAGAATAACCTAGAAACTAGACGTCCCATGTTCAATGGTTAGAGATATTGAGTTATGATAAAATAGTGGGACATTTAATAAAATCAATTAATTTATTATTTCTAACATAATTTGTAAAAAAGAAAACGTATTAATAATTTGATCTTTTAATTGTAGAATAAAATGAAAATATAATCATACAAATTATCCATATGATCAATATTTGAAAAAGACAACCTAATCATTGGAAGTAACATCCTAGAGTGGTTTAGATGCCTTCATGTTGTTCCATGCCATGAAAAAAAATCTTATGTTCAAGAATCCTCACTGATTGTTCTTCCTACTAAGTTAGAAAGTGATAAAGAGTTTATAGACTATGAAAAACATTTTATTTATGTGATCAATGTTCAATGTTTAATTATTTGATCTTTGTATAGTAAACTCATGATATCTGATAAAAACATGGATGCATATAGCATGATTGATAACCACTGTGGTCTTTACTAAGGGAGATATGGATAGTAATGGTTTGATAATTCCATAGAACTCTTTCAGAGTAATCTTGTGGAGGGTTCCTAGATAGGCCTCACGTAGTCATGCTCATTGGCTATATTGAGTTCCTAAAAGTTTTAAGGTTTCAACTCATCGATTAGCGACGCTCTGATCTCATTCTCATGTCACCCCCTTTGAGATTCTCCATATTTTTTATAAATATTAACATGAACAACATTGATATGTATCTTCAAGAAAATCTCACTCTTCTATAACAAGTAGATAAAGAAAAAAACCACAAAAATTATTCGGCCTTTTTTGTGAACAAACTGAAAGGGTAAGCTCTATGATCTAAGTAAAAATCTTCTTCATGACCCTACCAAAAGAGGAATATCAATGGTAAATCTAGGGAATAGAATTTGTTTAGTTTTTCATGTGGAATGAAGGTCTACTAGAAGAAAAACTACACCCAAATAATGAAGAAAGGGAAAATTTCAAGGGAATTTCTTATTGAGTGCAGTTTATCTATTTATAAAAATTGGGTATTAAATTCATCTTGTCTTAATAAAATATGTATTCAAATATATATACCAATTAGATTCAAGAAAATAGATATAGGGTAGTTATATCTACGAGGATCCAATATAGCTAAAAAATTTGTTGTAGCTATTGGAAACTACCACCTCTCATTTCCAACAAGGGTGATATTTGTTTTGGAAGATTTTTATTTTATGAATTCAATAACCAATAAAATTATATCATTATCTGGACAAGATACTAATGTTTTTATGTTCAATTTTAAAAATAAATGTTTCTAATTTTATAATGATAACATTTGTTATGGTATGACACATTCAAATAACAGTCTTTATGTTTCGGACTACATAAACTAAGTAATGGATATTGATAAGGAAACTAATTGACCTGACACATACCATAACCAACATTGGAATCATCATATTGGTAATTTAAATCATTTTTTTTTGAAAAATTACATAAAGATAGATCTTTAGATTCTTTTGAACTAAAACTGCACAGTGTATATCATACTTGTTTATAAGAAAAAATTATCAAATCCCCATTTAGTGGAAAAAGTGAAAGGGGTAAATATATTATTTAATTTGTTCATAGAGACATGTTTCAACCATTTACTATTTAATTAAAAGGTGGGTACTCATAATTCATAACCTTTATTAATGGTTTTATAAAATAGGGACATTTCTACTTGATGAGGTATAAGTCAGATTACATTGTCAAATTTAAGGAATATAAGAATGAATTTGAGAACCAAATTGTATAGAAGATTAATAAAATCTAATTAGACTAAGGTTTAGAATATATTAATCAAGACATAATTTATTATTTACTAGAGTTAATTATAATATCTATACTCACTCATCCTTATACATCTCAGTTGATCGATTTAAAAAAAATGAGGAACATCACATTATTGGACATGGTGGGATCAATGATGAGTCATGTGAGTCGTCCATTATACTTATGGGGATATATTTTAAAAATTGAAACATAGATACTAAACTAGGTGCCAAATAAATTGATAGAGGGTATACCATACAAGTTATGAAATAGAAATAAACTTGTGTTTTCTTAATTACATGTGCGGGGTTGGGAATCATTTTTTAGTACTCTTCTGGTAAAAAGGTTTCACCTTGAGGCACAAAGTGTATCTTTATAGGATATCCCAATGAAAAAATAGATACTACCTATACAATAATTCATGAAATAAGGTTGTGGTGGAAATACATCCCACATTTATTTTGAGGGATATTATATTTAAAAGAGATGGTGGGAGAGAGATAGACTTTAATGAAGTCCAAGATCAAGATACCCAATATTTCGCATAGGAAAAGATACCCAAAATCCCCATGGAATAATTAGTTGTTCCATAGACACAAGTACTATGTAGGAGTACTAGAGAGGTAATTGAACGTGAATGGTATGGGTTTTTAGTCACTGGGGATGGTGAATCATTTTTATTTTATAATAATGATAATTTAACCAACATGGATGTAGTATGTGGCACATATGATTCCAAGTGGAAATAATCCATGAATTTTGAAATGGATTCTATGTAACAAAACTAAGTCTATATTTTGGTAGAAATTCTAGTTGATGTAATTCCCATTGGTTTCAAATTGGTATTGAGTGTGTTTTCATGACCTGTCAAATTGATAATGATTTAAAGGTGATTTTATTATATAGGGAAGACCCTAGGTTGTCTCTCGAGGCGTATTGATAGGTTTAGAGTGGGTATTTTTTTAAGTACTAAAATAGGTGGTGGTTTTGAAAAATGTTTTTGGAAAATAACATAATTTAAAGAGCTTAATAGTTGATAAATTAAGGTGGTGTTTTATGAAATATGAGAGAAGGAGGTAATTTTTAGATCACTAATCATCTAGTTTAGTTATTTGTTCTAAAAATTACACATTTTTTAATGTAATCCTTCATTCTAGGGTAATCAAGATCTCAATTCCGCTAATGCCATTTAAAACGATGCATAATGAACCAGCCCTTAACACAGTAATAATGTTGTAAAGGTTTAGATATCAAGAAAAGAACAAGGTTTACCAAATCATACTGAAATATTATGTATGTGTGAGAGAGATTGGATGATTTTTTATCCAAGCATAACAACCCAAGATTCCCATTTAAATCCAAACCTAATCGTTATTGAAATAAAAATTGATACACATAAGTGTTCCAAAGAAATGCATTCAATGGTGGATGAACTTAATATAACACTTAATAGAATATTTTCACACACAAATTACACCAAACTCAGAATAAAACTTTCATAACTTCTTTTACAAGATGTGTATCTCTCTTGAAATGACTGTCGACCGTTTTTCTCGACATCGAGAGAAGGAGGAGGCTTGGGTGGAACTTTTCCTTCATCCTTAATACCCCTATAAGGTTAGGGGACTCCAGAACTTCTTGGATGGTGAGAGGAATCATTTAGGTTTCCAGAATACAAGATATTTTTCTCCTATTCTAACTCACAAATTGGGATCCCATGGTTCCAATTTATTGGAAAAGTGGAAGGTTGTTTTGGGTTCACAAGTTTTGTAAAACCACTTGGCCCATGGTTTTCAAAATCTATAAAGTCTTATCTATCATTGGAGAAAAATAAAAATTTGTTTCCCCACCTATTGGATATCTCCAAAAAAAATTAATCATTAGGAGATTAAAATATTGAGATATGGATGAAAAACAACACACCATGTTTGACATTGTGCAGATTTGGAGTCTTGGAAAGATCAATTTGCTTGGGAACATTAATAGATGAATTTCACTTTGGTGTCTTCAAAAGAGTTGTATACATATTAATTTTTGTTATATCACCAACATTAAACCAAATTTAATCCATAGATAAGCTGTAATGTTTGTTTTATTCCCCTGGTGTTCTTGGAATCCTGCACATTTTGGCCCATTTATCTTCAACATTGAATGAGAACTCCATATCACCTCCAACTACAAAGAAAACATCCAAACAAGTGAAATTACCATTTTTAAAAGTGATTAAACAAAAATAATTTAATCAATCATGAAGTGAAATTTTTTATTAAATTTGGACTTTCTGATACAGAATCAGTTTAAAATTGTGGTATAAGGGACAAATAAAATAGTGAATCGTGATGCGATCCCACCCTCACACCTAAACATTTTCACTCATGGGAAAAGTCAAATTTATAAAAATAAAGCATAGAGATTTTCCCAAATTCATGAATCTTTAACATTCAATAGAAATTCACCCTGTTATAGCAATGTGATCAAAGAAAAAATTACACTAAGGATTTATTCTTATTGATCATGGAAAAAGATGTCTCATAAATTGTATCAAAATGTTATTATAAGAGATGAATGATACCAATATAATAACAAAATTATGTAGTTTACCATGTCAATAATACTCCATGTGTGTCTGTGAAAACCATTTCTAGATATTCTTTCCACTTTCTATCTATTAAATATATGTTATTTTAAATTATTTTTTTGCTTAATTGATTATGTCCACCGAACATTCCCTATATCTTTTGTAAATAAAATTTAAGACCCACTCACTTAAGTATTCATGGAAGTCAATCCATAAGCTCCCAACCTAGATATCCCCTTATGTTGTACATTTCATCGCCCCCTCATTTATTATTATTATTTATTTTGTTTTTAAAATATGAACTTAGGAAAAATCTCATATTCATTACTCATCCCTTGTTTGATCTCCTCACAACAGTAATTGTAATAGTTATAACAAGATCAAAGATCGAGGGAGGGTGGTTTTCACCTGCCCAAGACACAACCCATGTTTTTGTGTTTGTTTTATGTTTTTTATTTTATTTATTTTTATTTTTTATTTTTTATTTTATGGAATTAAATTTTTTTTGGGCGTACAACAGTTGGATCATAGGTACACACACATAGGACAATCTGGTACAATAATGAAAATGATTAGATAAGGAATGAATTTATAGAAAAATAATGTTGGTATGATAATAAATATTAACCTAACTTATATTTACCTTCTATTGAATAAGAACCATTCACACTTCCTGGTTGGGTGAAAATATGTGTGGAGATATTTATTGACACAATTTTCCCATAAATTACACACACATAGCGGACAATTATTCATAAAGGTTTAAAAATGATACAACCATATATATCATCATAAATCAATTGACTTTCTAAAAAAAAGGAACACCTCAATGTTAAATTTATTCTAAAACACACATTTCATCAATGAAATATTTTTTTAAATGCTAAAACAACATGAAATAAAAACATTACTCAAGAATTTTCAATATATTTCATGATTAACTGGGAAACATTTTCCATTATAATGTTGATATCATTTCCCATGATAAATTGGGAATTAAAAATTTATATTTTTGCACCAATGTGATGGGGAAAATGAGGGTAGGGAAGGAAAAAATACTATTTATCAAGCAAAAAATAGAAAAAGAAGAAAGATGATGAAAATTACTAACTAACCCAATAATTTACTCATCCTCCCACACACATAGAGTTTGCAGTGTTCTCATTATAATAAAATAGAATGTGGGATGTAAGGATAAAACCTTATGGGTGTCATTTGTAGGGTTATTTTTTAACTTATATTTCCTCTATTGGAGACTCCAGAAGGGCATCATGAAATTGCTTCAACTGCTTACCATTGATAGTGAATGTTTGTTTTAGTATTCATCTTGAATGAGAACAAAACCAAATGGATAAAAATTAGTAATACATATATGGGCCAAACCAATGGGAATTAATATTACCTAGATGAAACTCCAACCTTGCATTAAAAAGGTAGAAATTATTCCCAATGAGAATTCACATTGAAATATGAGGTGGTTACGCGTAGCCTTGGTTCACTCCTTATAGATATGAGAGTTCTCATAAGAATCCCTACAGTTTTACTCCATCTTCTAAATCTATATTTTCTTTTAATCACCTTCATTAAGATTATTTTAATCTCATTGTTTAATGGCCTAGTAGACAAGGTGCTCTATATTAACGTGGAAGTGACAACTATTTCCAAAAACAATCCAATACTGTGGAATTACAATGGTATTTTAAAGGTAGTATGGTAATCTCATAATGAATCATCGAGTCTAAGTCTCAAATTTTTTCTATTGGGTTGAACTATTTTTTCAAGAATCTATTTAATATATATATTTGACACCTTATCTTGACCATTAGTATGTGGGTGATATGTAGCAGACACTCAAAGCCCAACCCCAAAACAATGAAAAAAGTGATTACATTATTCAGTTATAGAAATGAGAACATTGGTCACTGATGATGAACTTATGTAATCCAAACCTGAAGAAAAGTCGGGGTCTCAAAAATTCCACCACTGTCTTGGAATCATATCTCCTCATGGATCATTCCTCCACCCATTTTAAAACATAATGAACTACCAGATGAAATTACAATTATATAAAGGAATTGAGAAATGGTCCCATGAAGTCAATGCCCCAAACATAGAAAATTTCATTGAAGAGAAAGCGTTTTGTGTCATTTAATTTATTTTATAAATGTTCCCATTCATTTAAAAAGAGGAATATCATTACAGAAATCATGGGAATCCTGAAACAATGCTTGAAAAATGATACTATAAATGAGGACCTTGAGACAAGATTGTTGGGGACCAATATGGCCCCCATAAGAAAGAGTGTGGCAAAACCTATGCACAGACTGAAACTCATTATCAAGAATAAATGCCTAAGGAATTGATCACCACATGTGTGACAAAGGTAGGGGTAATCCCAAATATACCAATGAGACTCATGTCTAAGATGGTCATCTTTGATTTTCATGAAATCAGTAGGAAGGTAAGATGCTGCCAAATAATTTAAAATTTTGGAATACCAAAGTGTAGCATCCTACAGTCGATACTAGTTCTCATAAAAAAAATTCATTTATGGGAATATAGGGGGATGGATCAATGTTTGAGGATGTTAGGATCCTACTGATATAGTCATCCACCACATTCTATAATCCTTTTTTATCACTAATTTGTTTATTAAATTCATAAAGTATGAGCATTAGACGAATGAGAAGGGGTTTGGCTTCCGATTTCATAAGGTGATACCAAAGGGCTGCATGATCTAAGAAAACGTTTAATTTTGACCCTAAATGGTATGATCAGAATTTATCCAAGGAAAACACAATAGAAAGGAATTATTTTTTAGTTGTGGTGCATTTTTTTGGGTAGGGTCTAGTGTGTTTGTGGCATTGGCAATGACATGTAGATATCATTCAACCCGTTGTTATAACAATATCCCAACAACATAGTTAGAAGCATCACAAATGATCTCAAATTCTAAATCCCACTGATATGGTAGGATTATCAGGGTGATGTGAGACTCTATTTTAATTTGTTAAAAACTTACTCACATTCATTATAAAAAAATAATTTTATTTTTTGGAGAAATCAGGAGAGGGGAGTGAAATATTACTAATGTCATGAATAAAATGGCGGTAATATCCAGCCTGACCATGGAAAGACCACACATCTCATACATTTTTGGGGAATTATAGGGAATAAATTAGAAACAATATTGATTAATACACTTGAATACCATCCCCAGAATTGACATTCCCAACTATTATATCTTGTCACACCATGAAATAAAATTTATCATAATTTAATACGAGATTATTTTCAATATAGCGACGTGGGACCAAAAAAAGACTGCTCAAACATTCATAAATGAGGATCCATAAATAGTGAAATCATTAATGAATACTTCCATAAAATTCTCCAAGTAATCTCAAAAAATACTAATCATGCATCGTTGGAATGTAGCTGGAGCATTGCACAAACCAAATTGCATCATACTATATGGAAATATGCCGAAGGGGTGAGTGAAGGTTGCATTTTCATGATCCTAGGGGGAAATATATATCTAAAAATATACAGAATCACCATTACGGAAATAGTAGTGGGACATCCCCACTAGCCTCTATATCATTTTTTTAATGAATGTTAATGGTAAATTGTCATTCCTGGTGTATTGGTTTAGTCGGTGTTAGTCTATATAGAAACACCAACTATTCGACAAACGGGTTGGAACCAATTCATTATTTAAATTTTTTATTTCTGTAAGACTAGTTTTATAAGAACAACTTGAACTAGAATGACCCATTGGATATTATAGAAGGGTTAAATGATTCTATTAGGCATTAATTTGGTTACCTCCGTTTTGAAAAAAATTAGGAGGCTTGGGTTCAGTCAATGTTGTGCCTAACTCACTAGTTTTGCCCCATAATTTAACAATATTTGTTGTATAAAAATTAATGGGATAATACCAGGAATATCAGAAAGTGCACATCGCAATGATTTTTTAAACTCCCTCAAATGTTCAAGAAGATGAAATTCATTCTATGGTGGGACTGAACTAGAAATGATGACACAAAGCTTGTTCACATTCTCATGATATGAATATTTTAAATCTTCAATTAGTTTTTTTAAATTCCAATTATGAGGTATTTTTTATTAATGGGAGTTAATCTGATAGTGAGAGGTCATCAATATCATCTTACTAAAAAATGGTAACCTCTTCATTTGAAGAATAAGATTTTTCAATTTTTGCAGTATCATCAAGGATCATGGTATCCTCAGTCTTCATGACATCATCAATTAATTAACATGAATGAATTTTTTCTAAACTAGTACAATATTATATCTGTGATTCCATACCTAGAATTTATATCAAGGATGAAAACTATGATATAGGATTAGGGGAAAGAAAAGAAGTTTTTTCAGGGAAAGAGAGTACATCATATGAATTAATTGAAAGCAATGAATGCTCTTCTAAGTTGTGCTTCATGTAATCATGGATGTTTAAGTAGTATATTTCACCACCTAACTCCATAGATAATGTAAAATTGAGTAATTAATTATGGTTTTGGATGTTTTCAAGAAAATCCTCCATAATATAATTTTCGATTTTCATTTATCCTATCATCTTCCACTTCATGAACATAAAAATAAGAATAAAAATATAAACTTCTCTCCCTTCCAATAAAATACACTAACACACCAGTGGCATGTTATGTACTCTAGATTGTGATTTAATCAATAATTATCATCGGGATCATCTCTTCATCCTGTAATGATGAGTAAATGGAGTGAGGAATTACATTTATAGAAGCACCCTAATCAAGAATATCATTGTAAAATAAATACTTCCCTATGGTACATGGAATCCAAAATGTTCTAGGATGATTTTATTTTTTAGGAGGTAATGACTCTATCAATGCTGAGAAATTCCTCCCCATGCTCCACTTTTTATTAATTTGAAGACTCTTTCTATGTGTACTCATCTCCTTGTGAAACCTAGTGTATCGTATGATTTTCATTACAACATCAATCAATGGAATATTAACCTACCGTTTTTTAAAAATTTCCATGATTTCTTTTTGAAGTTCAGTTAAATTTTCTTTTCTTGGTTCGGTGGTCCTTTTGGAAAATGGAAGTGTAATGGTTGGACAAGGCAGATCATCGACTAACAAACTCTTTCCTGATGTGGTATTTTTCTAAGGATAAGGATTTTTTCTACATGGACAATTTTCTGTAGTTGGGATGGTGGCTTCCTTAGGAGGGGATGACTCAAATGGAGGGGTCAATTGGATTTTTCATTTTGTTCCACTCTAAAGGGTTATGGAACTAACATTTCCTTTATACCTAGGTTTGAATTGTGGTTGAGAGGGTAGTTTAACATACCCATGATGTTGAATTTCCCCCACCGATTAGAAGAGTTGGCCTAATTTGGTTATTTGGTATTGTATGGAATCTTGGGCGGTTGGTTAGAATTGGAGGTTGTTGGTAGCCATTTGTTTCATCATGTCTTCTTGTCCTAGCTTGGGTTTTGGAGGGGTTTTCTATAAAGGCCTTGGTTGAGGATTTATGGTTAGTGATTGTAGATGACTACTTTTTCCCAGTTGTTTCAAAGGTTGTTGAGGTTGGTTTGAGGACCAACCTTGCCAATAGGCTTGGTTGTATTTCCATCCAAGGTAGGATAAATAGTATGGTTCTTTCATAATGGGCTGGTTATATGGGTGTCCTGGGAAATTTTTATCAAAACACTCAAGAAGTTTCTCTTAGTTGAAGGCATTGGTCAGACTATTGGGTGCCAACCGAACATATACTACAATAAATGGGCGGAGGATATTGCGATTTCCCATAGGAAATAGAAATTTTTCAAAGAAGGGTACTTACATATTCAAACATCCCATCCAACTACTTCTCAAATTCAGTACTTTATACCTTATATATACCTCAAATGGGTCCACTGGACCATGAAACGAATTGTTGAGTGTTCTATGCCAGGTTCTCAATGGGGGTCCTCGAAGGGATTGGGGTTTATTCAACTAGAGCACCACATGCAGTATCATCAATCATATTAAAATCAGTTGGAAATAAACCATCATAAAAGTAATTTATTAAAATTTGATCAATTATTTAGTGGTGTGTGAAACTTTAATAAATCCTTTTAAATAGTTCCTATTATTCATTTAGTGTTTCCCCTATTATTGTCTTATTGCAGAAATTTATTTTTTTATTCTTGTAGTTTGAGAGGATGGGATGTATTTTTCTAGAAAAATGTGTTTCATATCCACTAGACCTCTAATTGGGGAACTAACATAATATATCCAATACTCTGAAATGTCTTCTAATGGAAAAGGTAATGCACTAAGCTCAATATGTTCTCCATATACATTATCTAGTTTTAATTTTAAACAGACAGTATAATTTTTTTTAATTATTATGTGGGTCTTCTCTAGTAAGCCCATTAAATCTTGGCAATAAGTGAATTAGACCGGTTTTAGGTTCAGATTTTGGTGCTTCACCTTGCATTTGAATATAAGTGGGTTGGATACCAACATCATGCGATGTTAGTTCTTTTAGTGTTTTAATTTTTTCCTCTATTTTATACAATTTATGTTCAGTTTTATCTTGGGTTTCATAATAAGAAACAGGATCGATAAGAGTCTCAATGTTTTGGGTGTCCTTCTTCAAAGTGTTCTCATATGTGCCTCAGTGTCCCTAACATAGGATCCTCTCTAGTTCAGGTTCAAAAGGTGGTTAATATCTTATAGTAGAATTCATCATGCACCAGACCTACACAATAAATAAACTAAAATAAAAAATATATATAAATGTAGATGATACAACAAATAAATATGCTCAAAATTTTCAAAAAACTTATTAAAAACACACACTAAAAACCAAAGTGCTCCCTAGAAACAGTGCCAAAATTTGAACTTATTGTCATCAAATGTGAAATTTATTATGAAATAACAATGATTTTATAGTCTAGAGAGGACCCTAGGTCATCTCTCAATGCGAGATGATAGGTTTATAGTGTGTATTTTTTTATAAAAAGTACTAAAATATGGGGGATGTTTTGAAAACAGGTTTAAGAAAAAAAAATTAATTTAATGATTTCAATAGTTGATAAATTATGGTGGTGTTTTAAGAATTATGAAGGAAGGAGGCCATTTCAATATCACTACACATCTTTTTTAGTTCATTTTTTATAAATATTACACATAGTTTAATGGAATCCTTTGGCCAAGGGTAATCCACATATCAATTCCGCTCATTCCATTTAAAACGATGTACAAAGAACCAAGCCATATCACAACAATCATGATGATAAGGTTTAGATCTAAATAAAAGAACAAGGGATACCTAAATGATAGAAAAATATGATGCTTCTTTGGTCTAATCAAAATTACTCAAGATTCCCACTTAAATTTCAACCCAATCGGTATTGAAATGAAATATGTTACACATAAGGGAAACAAAAAAATGCATTCAATGAAGGATCAAGTTAATAAGAAACATAAATGAAACATTTCCCACATAAATTACACCAAACCACCATATGAACATGTGTTATAACTCTCTTTAAAATTTGTTTAGAACTCTTGAAAGGATCATCCACCATTTAGCTCAATATAGAGAGGAGGAGGATACTCAGGTAGAACTTCACCTGCATCCATGATCCCCATATAAGGATAGGGGGAACTAGAACTTCTTGTAAGATGATGGGACTCCATTTGGTATCCGATATTCTAGATCTTTTTCTCTTGGTAGAACTCATGAATTTGGAGCCCATGGTGCCAATTTATAGCCAAAGTGGATGGTGGTTTTGGGCACACCGAGTTTGTAAAACAACTTAGACCATGGTTTTTGACATCCAAAATGTCTTTTGTCACTTTGAAGAAAACAAAAAAGTTGTTTCCTCGCATTTTTTATATCCCCACCAAAAATTTGGTATCATTTGGAGATTAAAATATTGAGATATGGATAAAACATGGCATGCCACTTTTACTTTGTGTAGATTTAGTAGCTTAGATAGATCAGTTTGTTTGGGACTTTTAATGGATGAATTGGGATTTTGTGTCACTAAAAGAGTTGTATACCAATAAAATTTTGTATAATCTCACCAAATTGTACCCCAATTGAACGTATTGATAAGTTTCAAAGTCCAGTTGAGTCTACTAGTGTTCTTGGAATCTTCCCATTTTGGCCATTTTTTCATCAACATTGTGTGGGCACTCCAATTCACCTCCAACTACAACAAAAATATCCAAACAAGTTATATTTTCCTTTTTAATATTTTTATCACAAAATAATGAAATCTTGAATGAAGTGGACTTTTGTATTATATTTGGAATTTATGATAAAAAATCAGTTTAAAATAGTTGTGTAACGGTGAAATAAAACAAGGAATCGTGGTGAGATCAGGTATTCAATAAAAAATAGACATGTAAGAACATGTCAGTATATATAAGGTGGGAATGGTTGTAAAAGGGTTTCAACAACTTCAAATAATTGATTTCACTAAAACTATTTCACCAATTTCAATGTTGAAATCCATCAGAATTCTACGTAACATTGTGGCTTACCATGACAATGAGATTTGGAAATTGGATGTCAAAATAGTATTCCTTAATGATAATGTTCATGAAGATGTATATATAAAAAAGATGAAGTATTTGGGACTTCAAAGGATTCCAATATGATATGAAAACTAAATAAATCCATTTATGGAT
Source organism: Viscum album (assembly GCA_963277665.1). Taxonomy (NCBI): domain Eukaryota; kingdom Viridiplantae; phylum Streptophyta; class Magnoliopsida; order Santalales; family Viscaceae; genus Viscum; species Viscum album. The sequence continues at coordinate 1,739,420,094 of OY728125.1, read as the reverse complement.
TAGAGAAAGAATAAATGTTATAGAAAATTCATTTTGATGAAGCCATAATAGAATTTGGATTCATAATGAATGAGTGTGAGCCTTGTTTCTACAAATGGTTGAGTGGGAGTGCAGTCGTTTTCTAAATTTTATATGTTCATGACATATTACTAATTAGAAATGAAAATTTAGTCAAACAATCTATTATGGAATGAATGAATAAATTATTCTATATAGAGGACTTGGTTGAGGAAACATATATTATTTGGATCTTGATCCATAATGATGAATCCAAGAGACTACTCAACCTATTTCAAAGTACATATATTGATAAGATATTGAAGAGATTCTATGTAGAACAATCCAAAAGGGGATTTGTTTGCAGTGTCACATGACATTTAGATTTTTAGGAAAATGTGTCCTAAGAAACATGAGTATAGAAATAGAATAGTAAGGATTCCATATGCATTAGGGATTTGGTTAGTTATATATGTTATGTTATATAATAGTGAAGATGTTTCCTATGCATTATGTTTGGTGGGAAGATATCAAGACGATCTGAGTGACCTCCATTGGATGGATGTTGAGACAATACATAAGTATATGAGGCATACTTAGGATATGTTCCTGGTTTTTGGAGGATATGCGGAACTAGCCATCATAGGATGTGCAAATTCTAGTTTCCAAATTGATCAATATGAAATGATATCACAAAAATGATACATAGTTACTTTAAGTGGATGTGTTGTGAGCTATAAGATCTCAAAACTGGTTGTGGTCACAGATTCTATACAAGAGTCTGAGTATATTTCCGCTTATAAGGTAGCTAAATAATTTTAATGGATGCATAACTTTATACAAAAGATTTATGTGGTATCTAGAAGTAAAGATAATATCACACTCTACTATGATAATACTATACTGGTGGATCTTCAAAAATAGCTACGTTCACATCTACATATGAAGCATATAATTTAGAAGTATTATATATTGACGGATTTTTCTCGGAGAGGTAAGGTTGTGTTGAGTATTATTCCCATGAAGACAATGTGGTGGAAGCCTTTACTAAATTATTGACTCACCAAAAACCTGATTATCATGTGAGGTTTAGAAGAACGAATTTAATAGGAAGTTGTATCTAGTCCAAGTATATGTTTTTTTGAGTTCATGTACTAGGACCAATAGATTTTTAATTGATTACATGTATATTCGATATATTGGATATTAATAAAAATATTTTTATATATATTATATTTTTATGCATGACACTGATGTAATAATTTTCTATACTTTACATTACATTGATAAGGTCATATTAGTTCCCCAGTCAGATGAGAACCTGAAGTGCTATTATGATATTTTTAAATAATTGTTTCGGTCAAATAACATTCTATGATTAGATACATAGTGAATATATTGTTAGGTGTGAGTATTCATATGTAGATGATGCTTTCTCTCATTATGTTCACACATGGTAATCTCCAAGATAAGAGATTATGATAATAAACATTCCAATAGGAATTCCACATGTTCTGGTGTCATCGGATATTCCTATATATGAGCATGTGTTATGGTCCTTAACCTTAATATTATCATTAATGCATGTCATGACTTATGAATGTATATTTTATGGAAAAACCTACGCTGTCATATGTTCCAGGTGAATTAGGGTACGTTGGGTGTATCATGATAAAATTGTCATTAATGGATAAGTCGAGGAAGTATTTGTCGCTTCCACATTTATGTAATAATATATCTTACACCTTTGATTAGAATATGAATATCACCCAAATTTCATCGTTATGGTGTAATGATGTGTTATTTTCAAATAGTCAAAGAATGATATATCGAGCATATAAGTTGGTGAAACTGACGTGAAACCTTCTTGATGAGATGTTGTTAATAAAGTGTTATATTACACAATGAGTATTCATATGTGGTTGTCGTCATTGCGACATTATGTTTTTTCTCTTGGGTGTCTTTACCCATTTCTTGATAGTAATCTTTGACTTTTGGAAAGCCCACCTAATTCCAATTAGAAAAAATCCTAGAGGGTCACACACTAATTGATATCAATGATCTTGATTAAATTTCATTTGAATTTATTTAATGGAATAAATATTATTCTCAACACTTTGGAATAACTTAAATCAAATTTTATTGATCACATAAATTAAATAAATATTTACTCACCAGTTTTTGAATAAAATATATTTATTAATTTTATTGAATATTTAATAAAAAAATTATTCATTGTTATGTGAATATTGTATATATTTATGAATAAAATATTTATTTAGGTATTCAATAAATTTCAAGGAGTTAGAAAAAACCAAGACTACGATCGGTGATGGATATTTATTTATAATATAATAAATAATATTAATTATATGGGTGTATTTACACGTGCAGTAAAAATAAAAATAAAAATATTATTTTGTGTGATGGAATTTATTAACAATATGATATTATTTTATGGTCCTAAATGAAATTAAAATATTTCTTAACCTAAACCCTAACTCTATAAATAATCCTTCATGGATATTTTGTAGGATTAATCAAAAATAGAGAATTGTTGCACATAATGAATTCTATCTCGACTCCTCCTTCTCTTTCCCTCTGAATAATGTTAAATAAAACTGATATTCCTTCAAGACTAAAGTATTAGATATCAACACAAAAAAAACACAAAATAATCGATTCACCTTAATAGCACCTAGAGATAAATTGGAATTACTTGGAGATCAGAGGAGCACATGTGTATCACTGTTAGAGGGATTCTATACATGGATCCTCACATCACAATGAATGAAATCCCTAAAGGACTTTTCTACTGATAAACATTCACATCGAAGAAATTTCCCAGTCCAACGTATTTTCTTTATTAACATATACATAAATTGATTATAAATTTAACAAAAAAGATCCTCTATTGGTGTTTTGGTCATCTATATATTAAAAGAATGTTTAACTTATTTCCTGCCAACACACTGCTTCACTGCTCCCAAAACATACAATTATTAATCTATAATTTTATACATTTTTACCCATACATATTTTTATCCCTTCATCAATACTAATTAATGAAACTGAACACCTCGAAATAATGGTTGATGACCATTTACCATGTCAATATTTTGAATCCATCAATTCAAAATTCATAATATTTCTTCCCATAAAGGTATCTTAGTGATATCATCCCACAGAAATCAATATTCACCAATTCAAGAATCATTGTTTAAATATTATCTTGTAGATTGTATGCTTTTCGATTTACCTTCCCTTTTTGATTGACATAACATATGGGCAGACAATCTCATGATAATCTACATATACCAAGAGCTATGTCATTTTTTACTAGAAATTCCAATTATTATTAAATTAAGTAACAAATTATTTTATTCCATAATATTTTTACATCATCCTTATATGGAAATCATACATCTTCCTCTACATAAATGATTTAGAGATCCCACAATGTGAACTTCCCTCTCATCACAACTATATCATATTCCTATTCATTATATAATTCTTCTTGGTAAAATTCAATTCATGTCCCAAATTACATAATTGAATGACACATAGTATGTTTTGACCAGTATATCTAATAGAAAATACATACTTACTTTTAATGTCATTTCCCCGAAATTTGTACTTTTATAATCCAATATTTTTTATTCCTTCCCCATTTTCAAATATAATGACACCTTTTTTTTCATATAAGATATCTATGAACAAGTCCTATTAACCCATCATATGGGAAGTACATCCACTATTAAGGATCTATAAACCAACATGATCTATTACTTTTAGGAAAATATATTTAACCAGTTCCTTCTTAGGAATTTTCTTTTTGATCCATGTCTTTTAGTTCACACGTAGGGATTATTTTTACATTTAATCCTCATCATAATATGAGGAACAAACTTCATCTTCAAAATCTATAAATAAATTTTTTATTTTTCGCCCACTTGAAGATTCATTGAGCCATTGTGTCCAACGACTTTGTGTATTCTTAGGCACATAACTATGTACTATTTATGGGAATTTCCTGTCTATATTTCCATATGTATCATAGTGGAATATGTAGTTATTGTAAGAATACCTTGAATACTAAAATTTTCTATAATTACTTTATTTCTCATGTTCCCTACACATCCTCTTTACTATAGAACACAAATTTTGAGAATGACCCATTTTTTTACAAAAATAACACCTAACACTTGTTGTAATCTTGTGCATCTTGGATAGAACATTTATGATATTGTTTGTTCTTTTACTGTTCTAATTCCGATTCATACACAAATCATCCTTCATCATTAGAGTGGGTGCTTATAGCATGGCGTTAACCAATGATACCTTCTGCTTATGATCAATCCTCATACCAAAATTTTCATTTTTATGTTTCTTTTGTTTCTATGTATGATTATCCAAGTTCATTATTGGATCACTATGATTTTACATTAAAGTTTCTATTTACCATTCAATTTTATTTCTAGATGTCATACGAGGAGTCGAGATTCTCCAAAAAGTTTCTATTTTTACCATAGACCGATGAATTATCTCTGAATATCTTCAATACATTTGAAATGACCTTTCACTATGATATTCAAACCACTAATAAATTAGTTATTCTCTTTAATTTTGAGTGTTTACACAATAACCTTATTTAATATTTCTAGAATTTTAGACATGATATTTTCAGTATCTACCTTCAACTTAGACTTATCTTATTGATTATAATACATGTAGATTTTTTCACCATGAACCACTCCATTGGATTTATTTTTCTTGGATATCCAAACACCTATCCCATGAAGTGATGCCACTAAATATACTTTTATATCACCTATCCCTTCTACTTCTTATTTTTCATCACTACTTTCTTACCTTTTATGTGAATTGTTTACAATATACATGATTACATTTTCTTTTAGCTCTTTATAACACTCAATTACTTATAGTTCCATTTCTTCAAAACTATTATCCTCTTGTGATGGTATGTTCTTTTTTTAAATAATTTTTACTTAATACTCCTCATACCTTTTATATTATTAAAATATCTTTTCCTCAAAACATCAACATCATCACCTTCATTATCATATTGAATGCCACATCCTGATAATTTCCCTTTTGAACATCCTTGTTTTCATCATTCCATATCTCATATGAAATGAGATTACAGTAAATACTATTTAACATAAAATCATTAGGATCTAAATCCTCGATAATTGGGAATTTTTTATTAAATTACGGTGAATATATATTCATGATGTTCTTGATGATTTCCATATCATTGAGGGTTTCTACTAGTCTATACATATCCACTTAAGGCACTTTTACCTTATTTTATAATATATCAATAGATTCATTGAGGTTTATCATAAAGTATGTGTACCTATTATATAAAACCTACAATTTACATTCTTATACCTTTGATTTTCCTTCATAGATATTAATCATCATTTCCCACATGCTGTGTGATGATTTACATGGCATCAACTTTTTATAGATTATGTTTGAAAAAGATTACCCTAATGAATTGATCCCCTTCGCATAAACATCCAACTATTTTTTATCGCTCTCTAAAATGTCTCCATTTTTCATACTAATTAAGTTCCCATGAATAAAAAATTGTAAACATCTATTCCTAATGATAATAAATAGTAATAAATTTAATTCATCCAAATTTTAATGTTATTTACATCAAAGATAAAAATCCATTTGTGATTTAATTTCTCCATGACTTCCACCCATAGTAGAGTTCAAATAACTTGAACCATTTGTGATTATACCACTTATTAAAACCAATAAAGTAAAATAACTAGTGGTAGAGTGGAATGAGGGAATTTCAATTTCTTTCAAATTACCCTTTCAATTGATATATTCCCACCATTAGTATGAATACCTCTATCCCTCACAATAGATATTACATGATAAATAAAGTAAAGGCAGACACAAATAATTTTTACTTTCTTCACCTGCATTAGGGGAATCCAAGAAGAAGACAATGATAATATGTCGACAGAATAGAATCACTAAACACACTGCTTGTTTACAATATTTGGATTAAACACACTTTCCCCTTGGTTTACAACCAATCTCATTGAGAACTCACTACTCTCTCAACTGAATTTTAATCACAATTCCTTTTGAAGAATCCTTAGATACATTTAATCAACTTTTCTTACACTACAACTGGTCTATACTAATGCTCTTATTCTATCCAAATAATGAAGTTTTCTTTAACCTAGAAATTCTGGGGAATTCCCTAAAGGTTCACATAACTCCCTTTGTGTACAAATTAAATTTGTTTAAAACACATTAGCACACACACTACCTTTTTTGAAGTTCATTATGTGCACAAATGTTGGTTATATAAATTCTCTAACACAAGGAATACATTCATGTAAGAGTTACGAGAAAACATAGATCTTACCTCTTTCCAACATTTTCTCTCTACATAAGGACATGATTAATGAACCATTTCAAGGAAAAATTGACACTTAAATCAATCCTTTTCTTCCTAGAAAACATTTAACATCTATTTATAAACATTATTTTGTTTATGGAACTCCCTTCGATGAGTCTATTTTCATTGTTGACAGTCTTCCTGACTTTCATTAGAATCCTTACATCACTCCAAATATCTACACAAAATACTTGAACAATGTCCAATATCCTACAGATCCTTTCATTTATGAATACACCATGGTCTTTTCAACGTTGAAACTTTTTCAATATGCTTGGCCAAAAAACACAACCCAAAATCCCCAAAACATTATCTTGAGATATTTTTTCCAACAAATATAATGTAACTAATTAAATTAGTTTCCAAGAGATTTCATCAAAAAATTTAATGGAACATAAACCTATAATAATGATTTTGTACTTATAAAGAGTTCTAAATGGACATCATATGTTCACATCATAACATTTGATGTGTTAATGTAAAAAAGATTGAATATTTTAAAGGATTTTACCATTAGGAATATTATTCATAAATATAATCATTATTTAATCATTATTTCTTTATAAATATTACTTATGAAATATTTTAGTTTTAGGGTTTTATCATATATTCAAATAAAATTTTGGAAAGAATTACATATAAATGAAATGAGTTAACAAAACCACTAAAATTGTAGAAAGCATAATGTTGATCTATAAGTTTATAATATATGATATTATATGAAGGTTATTATGTATATTTTTTATATGTATTCTTAGATAACATTATGAATATAAATATGTCATATTATAAAAAATTTAATATTTAATTTATCATTATTTCATTTTGGTGCTGTATATGCATATGTTGATATACATTTTTGAAGTGAAATGATAATTGAACTCTCAAATTATGACATTGAGTTATCCTTGACTATTGTTCATCATGGATTAATATAAGTTATGGAGAAAAATTAAGGTTATCATGAGTGTGACTCTTGTATCGAGATACATAATATGCTTCTAAGGTAAAAAATGATTTCTGTGTGACGGATGACTAACGAAGTATTCTCTAATGAGTGTCATACACTATGTATTTGGAATAATTGGTGTGAATGGATCATATTAAATGTCCCCACTACTTGAGGTTGGAGATATACCTTTTATAAGAACTTTCATACTTTGATAACTTTCCTATAAAATCCTATAAGCCTAGCTAATCATGGGGTGGTTAGGTATGTTGTTAATCATGTCATCGTTTGGAGCCCAACTAATATAGGATTTATCCTATCATACAATGAGTCTGACATTTGGTCCCTCAACTGATATAAACTAAGGAAGTGTGGAGTCAATCCAAGATAGTTCATATTATGTTCTTATATTTACGGGTGAGGTACATGTGATGTCCTCATCCATAAAGTTAAATGACATATGATGTATTCATCGACTTAGTCAGTATATACTCAAAGAATAGAGAATATTTGAGTTGGTTATATGGGATTAATATACTCAATTTCCTACGGTCATTTGATATATTGGACAAAGAGATATTATGAAAATGAATTCATTCATATGATTCAACTAGTGGACATAGGTATAAGATAAATTTGGAGGAGGTCATTCCAGATCCCTTTACAGCTTGAGTGGAATTGATGCTTTTCTAAAAGTAGTTTTTTCTTACATTTATGGATCCAAAGATTCATATTTGTTATCAAATATATAAATTACCATATGTCAAGACATTATGATTGACTAAATTAGGATTGATTTTGACTTAGTGATCTTCTCTAAATAAGATTTAGAGTTGTCCCATTATATTTTGGAATTGGGTTCTCATAAGTCATTATAGACGATGTGATATAAGGTGAATTTGGTATTAACTTTCCAAATGTTTTTGGTTGATTTCCAAAATATTTTTTTAATATATTTTCAAAATTTATTATATATGATACAATATAAGGTGAAATGGAATTTATGTTTTTTAGTACTTAGTAAAAGTGGTAAATTTAAGGTGATATGTCCTAAATCTATTATGAATGTGATACATTGGGCCATATCATATTTTCTAATATTGGGAAATCATAAAACATGTTTTTATGATACTATACAATCATGTTATTTTATATGACTAACTATATCATAAGGCATGGTATAAGATACCATTGAATTGTATTCAATTGTTATGGTAGAAAAAATTTAATTCTTAACATTTGAGTGATTGTATATATTGGTTATCAAAAATAATCCATTTCATAAGATGAAATAGATAGAAGAGATAACATATTCGAGGGTTACAACTGATGGATGCATTAACTTAAAAAGTATGAGTTAAAAGATGAACACTTGAGATCCATCCTTGAGGTATTTATAAATGGAAATTATTTGTTATATGTTGATCATGAAATACAACACAAGTCTTGGCTAAAGCTTTCCTTCCCATATATCTCTTCTCCTACCTATTTTTCATCATGAGGCAATAGAATTCCATGTAGGGTAGAATAATCCCACTCATACGATGAATTATTTAGCAGAAACCATTGATATATAATTGAGAGGGGGTCCAATGGCTACTAATTATTTATCTTCATCAATACCATTTAATTGAATATCACAATAGTATCATTATGGTGTCAGGTACACATTTATAAATTTCTTCAATCACAATTTACATTATTTAATTTTTCTATAATAGTAAATATTGGATTGTTTTTTAATTTTTTGTTCATTTTATTTAATTCGTTTCATTAGATATTTTGAAATCAAAATTTTACCCACCACATAACACCCCATGCTTCCACGATACGCTTCTCTTTCAATAATGCAATAGCATGAATTGTGTGCAAGTTCGAGATTCTAACACATCGCGACCAATCAAAGTAGCAGTAATGAATAGTAATACCCACTTTTTGAATTAAATAAATTTTATATTTTAAAATGGACATAATTTTTAGATTTTGAATATCTAAATTATCCAAAGTAGAATTTTTGGTATTTTTCTGAGAACATCCAATTTTTCATGAATAGTGAAGAATACATAATAACCAAATTTTTAATCAAAAATATTTATAGTGATAAATTATAATATTGAGTGATGTAAAATTATAATTAGAATATAACTTTTCCATTTTATCCAATGGTGTTCAATAGAATTTTTTTCACTTTAATATTGGAGATAAACAGTTGTCAATCTTTTGATTGATATTGTTTTTTAAAAACACGCTATTTGTTTTGACAACGAGAATTAATTATAAAATTAATTAATGAAAATTATATTTTTTTTAATTTTTTAAAATATACATAATTTTTGAATTTTTAATATCTATTATAGCTTAGGGTGAATTTTTGTTATTGTTCTGAAAAACATCAATTTTTTGAGGAGTAGTGAAACCACTAAGTGGTAGTAAAAAAAGATTTTTCATTTAAATGAATATTTACCTCTTAAATGAATTGAATTTCCAAAATCTTACATACATGTTTGTCATTATTAAGTAAATTTGGTTCAATGGGATGAAAATAATTTTTGGTGAATAGTAACTTTTGGGTTCTATTCACTGCAATTAGAGGTAATTAGGGTAATTTAAGGTAAAAAGGCATTATAAGAATATAAAAATATCTTGAAAAATGTCCTAATATTATTGGATGAGTCATGTACGACCAAGAAAACCCCTGGGACGATTTTTTGGACCCCATGGAGCCACATGGTTAAGATAATGACATTAATGCCTTTTATTTAATGTTAAAATAAATATTCCACGAACATGTATTGTTTTACTAAAATAATTTTTAAAAGGGGTTATACAAGTTATATTTTTTACTATAAATATTCATTGGAATGATAAAAATATTTTCTACATCATGATAATTGTTTTATAATTTTTAGATATTAAATAAATAAATTTATTTATGATACCATGATGATGCAGTGATTACCTCATTAATGAACGATTTGAAAAAAAATAAAAGATAAGGTATAATCTAAGCATTACAGTTGTCAAAGACCTATTGGATGGGTGGATGTCGAACCCTTATCACCTTATCTCTTAAATATATGATGGTGGGACCTTTATAATCATTAAATAATTTTATAATAAAATCATATTTTCAATCTTTCCAAAAGAGCCCCTCCTCTCCTCTTATAAAAGGCCCCCACCTCTACCACATTATTCACACCCTAAAAGCCATTTGGCTCTGCCAACCTCTTCCAAAATACCCACTCAACATTACTAACTTCATCCTAGAAGCCTTACCTTAATAATAAGGAAATTCAAGAGTCCTTTTGGATCAATCCAAAGATAGTTACCCAAGCTAAAGGTAATGATATCTCTTAACTTCTTTTCTTTTAATTTTCTTCTACAACACAAAAACTCTTTTTATTCTTTTCTTTTGTAACAAAACTTCTATCCTCAATATACTTTGATTCTATTATTAGAAGTATTCGAACTATACTTACACACACCACCATCTAATGGTTAAGGAACATACTGTTTCTATGGGTGGCGAATTACTCCCTCATGAAACGATGATTGTTCAATATCCTTTTAACACATCTCATGGTGGCCATTAAGATGTCACTAAATTTATATATGATATATATTATTTTTATGTTTTAATTATGCTTATGTATTTTTCATTTATGTCATACCTTTATGATTTCCATTATGGTTAAACGCGATAATTTTATTTTAGGAACTGCAGACTACCGCCCCATCAAAGGGAATTGAATCGGCAATGCCATATGTGAGACGCATAAAGGATTGAGTTAATGATATTATATATGATATTATACTATAATTATAAGATAACTTTATATAATTATGATATCATTGCATTAAATATGAAATATAAATGAATGTAGTGTTCATGCGCACGTACGGCTTACCATCTCCATGAATGGTGCATTTCATTTCATAGCTCTATATTTAATGTAATATTATAAATGCATGTATATAATGGATATATATTATATATCTGATATTTAAATCATGAATATAATTCTAGAGAAAGTTTATATTTTACCACATAAACAACTTGTAATTATAAAAAGTTTATTTTTGACTCAAGTAACAAGGATCGAAAAACCGACCATTATTAAATTAAATGATTACATAATGTTCATAACATAGTAATAAGTGATGTAAAAAGAACAATGAACATTAAAAAGGTTCATAAGAAAATATAAATTAACAATAGTTTATTATTCATGAGATTAAAGAATGATCGAGTCAATTTGTACACGAGGTAAGGGACATCGTCTCAATATTCTTTCATTGAGGCATATTTTGTTCTATACATAACATTATTTTATACGGTGTATAATCCCCTTTGAATTTGACTTTTATTCAAAAGGAATATTTTTATATGAATCATTTTTACTAAATGAAAAAAGGAATCTTTTGTCTTACATATGCGGTGGCAACGACTTCTCCACCACCATGACCATTATTTGAGTTTCGGCTTCCTCTACAATCCATATCTTTTTTAAAATGAAAAATAAATATCATGTTTTAATTTTTTTTATTTTGGTATTGAAAATGGTTTTGATAATTTTTTGATTATATGAATTTGTTGTATTGATATATTGTTATTGAAATGTGGAAATGTTATGTTTCCTTTATGCATGTTTTATGTGTTATGATTCTGTCATAGTTCTCGGGCATTGTTTATGATATGTTTAAAAATTTTCATATAAGGAATGCATTGGACTTAGTAAGTGACGGGTGGATCCCACTATAGATCTTTGATGCATCGGTATGTCTCATGAGACAAACTAGTGTCTTTCCACAAGTCCTTGGAAAAAAATCTTATTTGTAGTCTTGGCACAATGTCTTGACTATGTGGTTATGATAGTCTGGAATATTGCATTCCATCATTATGAATGTGGTTATTGATATTGCATGTGAATATTCTACTAGTAAAATATCCACGTGAATAAGTAAATGGAATTATTTCATTTTATTTTTTCGATGATATTATGAAGTTCTAGTTTAAAAAGAGTTAGATTTAGTAATACAATTACCTTAAATGTGTATGCTTGTTTATGAAAGTTTTCGCTATATTGTTATCCTTACTTAGCATCTAAGCTCATCCCATTCTATGTTTTATTTTTCCCAAGATGTGAAGAAGTATATTATGATTTACCTACATGGATAGACTATGGGATAAGTGTGTTCAAAGGGGACAATATGTTGTTGTAGTTTTTATTTCATGATGTAATGTAAAACTTATGAGTGTATCTAGTGTTTCAAGGATACTAAACTAATCGGTCTTTCAAGACATGATCTTATGTGATCATGCCAATGTTATGTAATAATGAACCGACTCTGGGTAACTAGGTTTGGGGCGTTACATTTGGTATCAGAGGAAGTTTAGTACTAACCTTGGAAGCAGGATTTAGATAAACTCGGATTAGAGCACATAACTCTAAGATTGACTTTGAGGATTAGTATATAAAAACAACCTAGAATTTTGGTAAATTATATATTTTGTGTATTTTCTGAGCAATAAATCCGTCTTTGTATATGAGTAGGTAGAGGCGGATCTGGCACAGATGTACCTAGGAGTGAAAAGTCTGACAAGGAGTTTCAGGCATGACCCGAGGTATCCTGTTACACGACAACGGGCCTTGCTACACTCTTGGTTACAACACTCCGGGGGTATATGCTTATGATAATTCATGATTTCATTAAAATCCATTGTAAAGGGTTTTGGAGTATATAATTCCTCAAAGAAAACATTTTTATGATTATGGATTATATACATAAACTTTTTAATTTATGTAAAGTGTTTTGCAAGTTTGTTATTATGTATTTAGATTCATAAACTAATCTAGTTTATGAAATTGTTTATAAATGGCTCCTAGTGGATGGAATGGAAACTGTATCTATGCATGCACTCCATGAATGGATTTTCCTCCTGCTCAAGATAAATTTAGTGAAGCTGGTGATACAACTGGTGCTGATCATCTTATCACCATACAGGGACAACTCACTCAGGTTATGAATAGTAACCTAACTCGTATGGAGCACCCTGATCCACAATGTGGAGGATCAATGTTAGACCGCTTAATGATGAAATAACCACCAACATTTAATGGGGGTACAAATCCATTAGTAGCTGAGCAATGTATAAATTCCCTAGAGCAAATATTTCAGGCATTAGGGAGTAGTGAAAGGGAACATGTTTTCATGGCAGTTTATGGCCTCACCGGAGATGCTGATCAGTGGTGGTCATTGATTCAAAATAAAAAGGAAGATGGAGAAGTATCAAGTATGGAATTGAGAGAGTTTAAAGATATTTATTAGAAAAATACTTTCCTCATTACCATCGAGCTGATATGGAAGACAATTTCTGAGTGTGAGGAAAAAGGAGGACGATAATGTTTCAATATATGAGTCTAACTTTACAATGTTAGCGAGGCATGCTGCAAGTTATATACATAACCCAATAGGTAATATTGATCATTTCATTGTTGGGTTAAAACCATTTCTCTGTCAAGCTTTAGTATTACAATCCTTCTCATCGTTCAAAGATATTGTCTTGTGTGCTATCAAGACAGAAAAGGAATTATCTATGTTTTTTGACAACAAAGTAAAGAAAGAGAATAAGATAACGATGGAGCAAGAGACAGATAAAGAGAAAAAGGGAAAGAAGATTTTTCCATTAAGTGATAATTGTGGTATGAAACAGCCTGGTACTTGCCTAAAAGGAATGGGAGTTTGTTAAGAATGTGGAGAAAAAGGTCACCAGACTCATGATTGTAAGGGAAAGAAAGAGGATGTCAATGTTGAATGATACAATTGTAGAGAAATGGGGCATTATGCAATTGAATTCCCTAAGCGCCAAGGAAACTTACCTCAGAAAAGGCCAAGGGATCAAGTCCAAGCATATGTTGTTACTACAGTTGAAGTTGAATAATTGTTGTATTTGTGTTTTTGGACTCAAGAACAATATTATGGTTATTAGAATAATTTGATATATATAAGGATTGTACTACATTACTTTTTTTTAATTATGTATTTAATATGATTAAGGTAATCATTTTTTTAGTATGTGACAATAAGAGAAACATTACTTTGTTTGGGGAATCTAATGTTTCAATTGATTATGGAATTTATAGATCTTTTAGGGAAATAATGGAAAGAGGTATTTTGGATAACTATAACGGTTGCAATGGATTAAGTTGGACGTTGGATAGTTTTATTTAATTTTAAATATTTTTAGAAGATTATTTTTGGAATATTTTAATAATACAGTTTTAGAAAAAAAACAACATGTGGGTCAGGGGATAACCCGTCATTTCGGACAAAGTTGTGGGAATCGAACCCACAACCATAGTGCAACAGGCCTTTATTACATACCACTAGCCTACAGGAAGTCCCCGGTTATTAAAAAATAGTTTTCCTAATCTAAATGGTATGTGTTAATATTTAAAACATTGTACGATTAGGATAAACATAATATTTTTTAGTTATATTATCTTTTTTAGTGAAAGATGAGTTTGTGGTAGAAATTAGTTATAGGATGAAACTCTACATGTCAAGTATATATATAAATATACATCTCTATTATTCTATGAATAAATTAATTCATAAACTTTAGGAAAGGGATATTAAAACAAAAAAATGTGTTATCATAAAACCTTATGTTATGTTGAACTGATGATATTTTAAATCACCATAGATTGAAGGCTTTTAGGCCCTCAATTTTACACTTGTTTGTGATTGATGACCTCAATCACTCCCTAAAAATATTTCTGTTTTCCTCCAATTTTGTGTCTCTAATTTCGACCAATGTTCTCTTAATCAGGATCATAATTTAGTGGTGAATTTTCATTTCTCTTTCCCTCTTATTAAGATAAAATTTTATTAACATTATTTTCGATGTGGGTTTTCCACAAAGGTATTTTCTTTTTTTAACATTTTATTTTCAAATAACAATTTCAAATTGCAAGGACGCAATTTATTGAAGGTGGGGAGAATGTAACACCTCAAGCTTCCACTATACGGTTCTCTATAAATAATGCAATAAATTGCATTGTACGGAAGTTCAAGATTCTAACACACCGCGTCCAATCAAAGTAGCCATTATGAATAGTAATACCCACTTTTTGAATTATATAAATTTTTTATTTCAAAATGGACTTCATTTTTTGATTCAGAATATAAAAAATTTCCTATGTTGAATTTTTTGTATTTTTCTTAGAACATCCAATTTTCGATGAATAGAGAAAAATACATAAAAACAACTTTTATAATAAAAATAATTTATAGTGATAAATTATACTATAGAGTGGTTTTAATATATAATTATAATTTAATTTTACCATTTTATCCAATGGTGGTCATTAGAATTATTTTCACTTGGAAAATTGACATAAACAATTGTCAATATTTTGATTGAAATTGTTTCTTAAAAACATGCTATTTGTTTTCACAATGGAAATTATTTATAAAATTAATTAATGAAACATATATGTTTTCATTTTTTTAAAATAGGCATCATTTTTTAATTCATAATATCAATTATAACTTAGGGAGAGTTTTTGGTATTGTTCTGAAAAACTTCAATTTTTAAGGAATAGTGAAACAACTAAGTGGTAGTTAAAAAAATTGATTTTTTGTTTAAATGAAACATTCCCACTTCTATGAATTGAATTTCAAGATTCCTAAATACATGGTTGTCTTTAGTAAGTAAAATCTGGTTCAATAGGATGAAAATAACTTTTGGTGATAGTAACTTTTTGGTTTTATTAACCGTGATTAGAGGTAATTAGGGTAATTTAAGGTAAAAATGATATTATAAGAATATAAAAAATTCTAGACACATTTCCTACTCTCATTGGATGAGTCATAGACGACCAATACAAATCATGGGACAGTTTTTGGGACCACATGGATCCACTTGGGTACGATAATGACATTAATACATTTTATTTAAAGTATAAATAAAAATGTCACAAACATGTATTATTTTAGTAAAATAATTTTTAGATGGGGTTATACAAGTTATCATTTTTAGAATAAATATTAATTGGAAAGATAAAAAGATTTACAACATCATGGTAATTTTTTTATAATTTTTATACATTATATAAACAAATTTATTTATGACACGATGATGATGTAGTGATTACATCATTAATGATCAATTTAAATAAAATGAAATGATAAGGTAAAAAATAAATCCTAAACCTATAAAAAACCTATTATATGGGTGTATTTAAAACCCTAATTACCTTATCATAGAAATATATCATTTTGGGAGCATTATAATTTAATAACCATTTTATAATAAAATAATATTTTCAAAATTTCCTAAAGATCCCCTCATCTCCTCTTATAAAAGACCCCACCTCTACCACCTTATTTACACCTTCAAATCAATTTTTCTCAACCAAACTCTACCCAAATACCCTCTCAACTTTCCTAAATTATTCCTAGAAGCCTTACCTTAGGCAGAAGGCACTTCAAGAGTCCATTTCGTTTTATCCAAAGGGAGTTACCCAAACTAAAGGTAACGATTTCTCTTAACTTATTTTCTTTTATTTTACTTATACAACCCCTATACTCTTTTTATTAGTTTATTTAGTAACAAAAACAGCACCCTCAATATACTGGGATGCTGTTATGAGATGTATTCGAACTACACTAACACACACCTCCATCTAATGGTTAAAGAACATATTGTTTCTGTCGGTGGCGAATTAATGCCTCATGAAACGATGATTGTTCCTTTTAACACCTCTCATGGTGGCCATTAAGATGTCACTATATTTATATATGATATATATTATGTTTATTTTTTCATTATGATTTTGTGATTTTCATTTATGGCATACCTTTATGATTTCCATTATGGGTAAACGCGATAATTTAAATTTAGGAAGTGCAGACTACAGCCCCCTAAATGTGATTTGAATTGTTAATGTCATCTGTGAGACATAAAAAAGATTGATTTAATGATAGTATATATTATATTATACTGGAATTTTAATATAACTTTATATAATTATGATTTCATTCCATTAAATATGAAATATAAATGAAAGTAGCGTTCATCCGTACGTACGGCTTACCGCATCCATGAACGGTGAATTTCATTTATTACCTCTAAATGTTATGTAAAATTATAAATGCATCTATATAATGGATATATATTATATATTTGATATCTACATCATGAATATAATTATACAGATAATGGATATTTTACCATATAAAAAACATGTAATTATAAGATGTTTATTTTTGACTCAAGTACCAAAGATCGACAAAACAGCCGTTATTAAATTAAATGATTACATAATGTTCATAAAATAGTAATAAGTGATTTAAAAGATATAAGGATAATGAAAAAGGTTCTTAAGAAAATATAAATTAACTATAGTTCATTATTCAGGAGATTAAAGAATGATCGAGTCAAGTCGGACACGAGGTAAGCGACTTCATTCAATCTGCTTTCATTGAGGCATATTTTGTTTTATACACATATTGTAGGATCCATGGTCTTCTATGAATGATTTAGAGTATTGTTTTTTTTGTTGTCAATCCTCAATGGATGTTCGGAATGTGTATCAGCAAAGAGATCATATAGTTCAAGCAGATAGCAGTATTGAAGGTGGCGCCGCTTCCCATTGTTTGCCAAATTTTTGGGGTCCAAAATTTGGAAGTCTGTGATCATCGCGAAAATAGGATATCCTTGAAGATCATATTTTAATATGGAAAAGGCATGAATTTCTCGAATAGAGGATTCATGGATTGGATTTTGCAAAGATCAGAAAAATGGAGGCGGTGATGCTTCGCGATTACGCCAAAGCATCGCAAACGGCAGAGTTGATGGGCATCGCAGCGGTGAAGGGATTTGCGAGGGAGCTTCGCGGCGAAGGCGTGAAATAATGTTGACAGTGATGCTCCGCGATTATGACGAGCTCTTCCATCCAAAAATTGTCGAGGTGCTTCGCGATTTGGACAGAATTCCAATAGAAACTTCGAAGGATCGCGATTGGCGATGACGTGGCGCTGACTTCGCGCAGATAGTTTGAGGGTCGGTGGAATCGCCTATAAATAATGGTCGACCTCCTCGAGAGAATCATAGAGCTCTCAACGAAAATCCATTGCTCTCGTTTCACAAAGGTCACTCGCAAAGGCAGTGTGCTTCGCGAAATAGTAGCTTCGCGGTGGATATTCTAGCTCCGCGAAAGTCATGAGCCCCGCGTTGTCTCGGTGAGTTTCGCGAAGAGGCAAGAGCTTTGGGATAGAAAAGCATTGCGAAGTTTTCTGCATCACGGGAGTGATTCGTGATTGAGCTTCGTGAAAAGGCAGGGACTCCGCGAAGGCTTGTTTGAGCTTTGCAAAATTTGGAGCCTTGCAATGTAGGGTACTTTGCGAAGGCCCTCTCCAAAGGTTGTTTTCCCAAGGGAAAAGGGAAAAAGATGTATTCATCAGTGGATGAAATTTGGACTTTAATAGAGCATCAACTCAGGCTTCTGATTCAAGAAAAGTCTCATGCTGAATAGGAGTCAATGTACTTCATGTCTATCTATTGAAGAGACCTTCACGCCTATAAACTGAGTGGGACTTCACCAACGGTAGTCTTCCAGGGGGAGTCAGCAGGAGTGACCCGAGGGACGCTGTGAGCTATCCCTAATCCTTTGTAAGGGAAGGGAGCCTGGGACAGAATGATTGTGCCCACACATTTTAAATCTACAGCTAGTGAAGCATAGTGGATTTTGGTATGACCGACGACCTGTCGGCATATTCTCCTTGGACGCAGCCCTTAGTGGTGATCCAAGTAAAAATAGTTCTGTCATATCTCTGTATGTGAATGTTTCATTACTAATAATATCCATCATATAGGTTTAACGGGTTCCTACCAACGTGGGAACAAGATCCATAACATTAATAAGAAAAATTCGACACCCTGATTCACCCCTCCACTCTCTGGGTGTCCCGGGGTCCTACAAGTGGTATCAGGGGGTAAAGGTTGTTGGCGTTGAATCTATCCTTTGTCTCCATGTAGAATGCAGACAATGTTAGGGGAGTTCCTCTCTTATATGGAAGTAATTTTTTGATCTGGAAGAACATGGTGAGATCTCATCTAAGATCTCATGGAATGGATGTTCTGTTTTCCACTGTTCAAGGAATACAAGTCACTGATCCAACAGGCCTGCCTATGACTGACACAGACAGGAAAATTCTTGATGTAGATGCTAAAGCACAAAATGAACTCACCGCATCTCTTTCTGATCAGATCTATCTAAAGGTGATGAGTTGCGCTTCAGCAAAGTCTAAATGGGATAAAATTGAAAACATTTATGAAGGAGATAGAAAGGTAATGGAGGCAAAACATCAGGTTTTACACAACAGGTTTGACGATCTAAAGATTCATCCTAATGAGAATGCAGATTCATTTTTAAATCGAATTACTGAAGTAGCGGGAGAAATTCGAGGTCTTGGAGAAGAAATCAAAGGCATTGATATCGTAAAGAAAATCTTGAGAAGACTTCCTCCCATGTACAATGAAAAGGTGTCAGTCCTTGATGAAAGATATCTATCTAAACTATCTCTTGATGATTTGATAAGCAGTTTACTGGCATATGACATGAGAGTCAAACCCTAAGATGCCACGACTTGCGTGAGCAAGGAAATTACATTCAAAGCCTTGGAAAAAACTGATGATTTCACAGTGGTGGTGAAGATGAAGAGGAAAAAGAAATTATTTCCCTCATCAACAAGAAGCTGAAAAGGGAAAAAGTAAATTTAGAGGTAAGATACCTCTTGCATGTTTCCGTTGTAGAAGTGTTGGGAACATTGCCTCTCAGTGCCAATGAAAGTTAGATGATTATTAGATCGAAGCTGATGACATTGAGAAGCCTTGGAAAACGTTTTTCAAAAAGGTTGACTTCAAATCTGGAAAGAAAATGTGGAGTAAAAGTTTTCTCTGTGAAGAAGAATATGATGATATTGAATTTTTTGAGGAAGAAGAAGTGGAATTTAAAACTGGAAACCATGCCTCCATGATGGCTACCACTGAAATATCAGAATCCTCAATCAATAAAGGCAGTGATAATCAGATTAATGCTCTTGGTAATCCCAAGATTCAAATTAAGGATGCTTTCACCATGCATGAGAGTAAATGTAGGAGATATAATAGGTGAAAAGAAATGGTGGATGAATCATCAGAATATGTTAATGAACTTGAAACTGAAATTGAACGTCTGGAAGAATTTTTGAAAGTTCAGTAAAAAATCCTTGAATGCAATGATGATGTAGTGGATCTAAAGCTAAGAATTGAAGTGCAGGAAAAAGTCATCAATGTCCTCACGTCCAAACTGGATGAAAAGTCCAAGACTGCTGAGGGTTTTTAGGAGGAAGTTGTTACTCATTGGAGTAAACTTGAGACTGAATCAATTTCAAAAGAATCAATGAAGAAAATACAGTTTAAAAGATTCTCAGATGCAGAATTACTGGCAAGAGCCAAGTGTGGTTCAGGTGGGGTTGATACAATCTTGAGTGTTCAAAGTCCCGCTTGCATGGGAAAGAGTGGAATTGGTTGTGAAGCTGAGACATCAACTTCTGGAAATAAAGATAGCCAAAAGAAAGACAAAACAAAGGTTGAACATGTTGAAACATTGCCTGAAGTTCTAAAAAAAGAAAAACTCAATCCAAACTACAAGGGGAACTGACAAATATCCTTAAACATTTAGAAATGACAGGCAGTTCAACTATTCAACCAAGGATGAATGTATGAGGAGAAATTCAGGCGAGAAGACATTTCCTATCATGAAGTGTGAGTTATGTGGCTATCTAGGCTATACCATGTCATATTGTGAAGAGGCAAGGAGTTACTTGAATGGAGAAGATCTGGGATGTCAACAAAGGAGATTGATTTCACATCATCCATCTTATAGAAGAAATATCTTCTATGGTTACTGTATTAATTGTTCTATCATTGGCCATAAAGCTATGTATTGATGGCAGCGGTTCGACCAGACAAATTCATACAACACTCATAGACGGAACAATTTTCATCCTCCGGATGATGTTGTTCACACTAACAGTTTTTCCCCTCGGGAAGAAGATTGTGGGTATGAAGAATTAGATTATTTGGAATAATGTATTAAAAGGCCATTAGTATCCTATTCTCAATCCAATATCTCATCGAAAGAGAAGAAGAAGATCGAGAAATCCAATCATGGAGAAGTGGCACTCAAAGCTACAAAGAGAAACAACACCTGGATCCTTGATAGTGGATGCTCTTCCCATATAACGGGAACTGATGATCTTTTGGAAAACATTGAAAAGAAGGTTGATGGAATAGTATGTTTTGGTAATGATGATGATTTGAAGATTAAAGGCAGTGGGAATACTGCTCTCGCCAACAGGGAGCTGAAGAAGACTGAAGTTATTTTTGTGGACTGTCTATGCCACAATCCCCTTAGTGTAAGTCAACATTGTCACTTAGGGCTCATAGTAACCTCCAATCAAAAAGGATGCACTATAAAAGGAAAAATAGGAAATTCTCTTATGAAATGATGTAGAATAGGTGGAAACTTATATCAGGTTGACAGCAAATTGAACTCTTGCTATTTGTCTGTAGAAGAAGAAAACAATTTGTGGCATCGAAGGATGGGGCACATTAACCAACAAGACATGGAAAAGATAACTAATATGAAGATATTCATGGATATTCCCATTCTAAAACGTGAATGGTTAATGTCTTGTGATGCTTGTATTCATGGGAAACTAGTTTGTAGTTCATCTCGGCCAAAGAAGAAAAGGGAATCGCATCTTCTTGATTTCATTCATACAAACGTATGTGGCCCAATAAATGTTGCTGGAACCTATGGAGAAAAGTACTTTTTCCTTTTCATTGATTATTATAGCATAATGGTATGTGTAATGGTGATCCACAGGAATCGACACGTACTTGATTGTATGAAAACTTATTGACAAATTTCCGAGAATGATACTGGATGGACAATAAAAGCCTTGTGATCTGACAATGGAGGGGAATACACATCCATCGAGTTTGAAAATTACTTAGAAAAACATGGAATACAGCATGAGGTAGCTGCTGTGAGAACTCTACAACAAAATAGAGTTGTTGAGCGCCGGAATTGACAGGTCAACAATATGGATAGGAATATACTGATTGATAGTGGTATCTCTCTCCATTACTGGAAAGAGGTTGTTCAAGCTATAGTGTACATTCAGAATGGAACATGACTTTATATGGGTGAGATGAAGACGCCATATGAATTATGGCATGGAAGGAAGCCTTCTTTAAAATACTTTCATGTCATTGGAAGTAAATTCTTCATCAGGAACAAAGAAGAAAATCAATGGAAATATGGCGACAATGCTGATGAAGGATCTTTCCTCGGTTACTCAATGAATAGCAAATCCTACAAATGTTTCAACAAGCATTTAGGAAGGATTGTGGAAAGCAGTGATGTTAAGATAATAGAAGATAAAAGAAAATATGCTTCAATGACATCATATGCTGATGTGATAGAAATTCAGGAAGAAAGGGAGCATTATGAAAATAAAAATGAAGAAATAGATGAAGTTATTCAAAACAATCAGCAGTCAAATCATGATGTTTACTCAGAAGAAGAATCTGAATAGGAAACTGTGGCTGAAGATAATGCTACTGAACCTCACAGGAGAAATCGATGAGCCGAGATTGATCCATCCAACATAATTGGGGATAGGAGTGTAGCCACTAAAACAAGAAGGATGAGGAATAACATGCAATCTGCATTTCTATCAGTTGTAGAGCCATCCTCATTCGAAGAAGCTTAAAATGATGAATCTTGGGTAAAAGCCATGAATGATGAGTTTGATTAGATTGACAAGAATCAGACATGGGATCTTGTCCTGAGACCCGAAGGTCACAATGTGATTGGTACCAAATGGATCTTCAAAAATAAGTTTGATGAGCATGGAAGTGTCATCAGAAACAAGGAACGACTAGTATGCAAAGGATACTCCCAGATTGAAGTCATTGCTGTTGAAGAATCCTTTTCGCTAGTGGCTAGACTGGAGTCAATCAGGATTTTCCTTTCCAGGGCACTCTAAAGAGGATATAAAGTATATCAAATGGTTGTCAAGACATCGTTCTTGAATGGTGTACTCGAAGTAGAAGTCTATATTGAACAACCAGTGGGATTTGTTTTGGGTACTGATGAAACAAAGGTCTGCAAACTGAAGAAAGCTATATATGGTTTGAAGCATGCACCATGGGCATGGTACTCATGGCCGGATTCATATCTCAAGAAGCTGGAATTCAAAAGTGGGGGAGTTGATCACAATATCTAGGTGAATAATTCTCCAAAAGATCAATTCATGGTTCTATTATATGTTGATGATATCATATTTGGTGGCAGCAGGCAAAAATTAGTGGACGAATTTTCCAACCACATGAAATCAGAATTTGAAATGTCTATGATTGGGGAGCTCACATATTTCTTGGGGATGTAGTTGATTCAAAAGATGGAATACACTTTCATTTCTCAGAAAAAATATGCAACAGAGCTGCTGAAGAAGTTTAATATGCACGACTCCAAACCATTGTCAACTCTGATTGCAGTTGGAACTATACTTGGAAAGCATAAGTATGGGGACACTATTGATACCACCATGTACAGGAGGATCATTGGGAGCCTACTGTACCTGACAACGACACGACAAGATATTGTCTTTGCCACATGCCATGTTTCCCACTTTCAGAGTAATCCAAAGGAGGAACATATGGCGGAAGTAATAAATCATGAGGTACATTCTAGGTACACATAACTTTGTGTTAATGTTTTGCTACAGGAAGGGACATCGAATTATCAGCGTTTTCTGTTGCTGACTGGGCTGGTGATGTAGTATACAGAAAGTCCACTAGTGGTGGAGCATTCTATATTGGGCAGAAATGTGTTGTCTGTTTGAGAAAGAAACAAGAAAGTACTTCTCATAGTACTGATGAAGATGAGTATATATCTTCCACAAAGGCATGCACTCAACTACTATGGATGAAGCAACAATTAATAGATATCGGTGATGAGGTAAAGCAACCAATGGTAATTTACTGGGATAACAAGAGCACGATTGATCTTAAGAAGAATCCTGTTCAACATTCCCGTATGAAACATATTGAAATCAGGTATCACTTTATCAAAGAAAAAGTTGAATAAGGGGTGATTTGAATGGATCATGTTGGAACTGATGAGCAAGTGGCTGATATCCTGACCAAGCCATTGTCTGCGGCTGTGTTTGAGAGGCATCGGTTGACCCTCGGTGTTCATCCACCTCCCAGTGCATAAGGAGGTTACAAAATACCCCTATCCCAGTTTGTGATAACTGTTTTTATCTGTTTATGTGTATGATGCTGGTTTATGGGTGAGTACTATTTAGGGGGAGTATGGTTTGAGCTGAACGTTGAACAAATTACTGGTCTTTGGATTTATTGTCAATGGGGGAGAAAGGAGAAAGAAATAAATTCAGGAAACTTCTGCGATGAGAAGAATGAGAAGGAAAATAGTGGAACCCAATTCAAGCCTCCTATCTTGTTTTCTACACCGAGCATTGGTCACATAGACTTAGAGTGTTGGCTGAGTTGATTTCTGCATTTTTGGTTTTCACATGGATGGAGTTCTATTGAATTTATTTTCGGATTGCCAACAAACCCAAAGGGGGAGATTGTAGGAACCATGGTCTTCTATGCATGATTTGGAGTATGTTTTGTGTTTGTTTTCAATCCTCAATGGATGTTCGGAACATGTACCAGCAAAGATATCATACATTTCAAACAGACAACAATATTGAAGGTGGTGTCATTTCCTAGTTTTTGCCAAATTTTTGGGGTCCAAAATTTGGATGTGGGTGAGCATCGTGAAAATAGGATATTATTGAAGATCATATTTTAATATGGAAAAGGCATGAATTTTTGAAGAGAGGATGCATGGATTGGATTTCACGATGATCATAAAAATGGAGGCGGTGATTTTTCGCTATTACGTCAAAGATTCGCGAATGGCAGAGTTGAAGCGCATCGCAGCGGTTAACGGCTATTCGAGGGAGCTTCACGGCGAAGGAATGAAATAATGTTGACGGTGATGCTCCACGATTACGACGAGCTCCGCGAACCGAAAATTGCCAAGGTGCATCGTGATTTGGACAGAATTCTGGTGGAAACTTCAGAGATTCGCGATTGGCGATGACGTGGCGCTGACTTCGGGTGGAAAGTTCGAGGGTCGGTGGAATAGCCTATAAATACAGGTTGACCCCCTCGAGAGAATCATAAATCTCTCAAAAAAAATCCATTGCTCTCTGTTCGCTAAGGTCACTCGTGAAGGTAGTGTGATTCGCGAAAGAGGAGCTTCGAGGCGGCTATTCTAGCTCCGCGAAAGTCGTGAACCCCACGTTGGCTTGGTGAGCTTCCCGAAGAGGCAGGAGCTCCGTGACAGCCAAGCATTGCAAAGGATTGTGCATCCCGGGAGTGCTTCGTGATTGATCTTCGTGAAAAGTCAGGGACTCCGTGAAGGCTTTTTTGAGTTTTGCAAAATTGGGAGCCTTGTGAAGTAGGTTACTTTGCGAAGGCCCTCTCCAAAGGTTGTTTTCCCAGTGGACAAGGGAAAAAGAGGTATTCATCAGTGGATGAAATTTGGACTTTAACAGAGCATCAACTCATGACTATGATGCAAGAAAATTCTCATTATGAATAGGAGACAATGTAATTCATGTCTATCTATTGAAGATACCCTCATGTCTATAATCTGAGTGGGACTTCACCAATGGTAGTGAGCTAGGGGGAGTCAATGGGAGTGACCAGAGGGACACAGTGAGCTAACCCTGAACCTTTGTAAGGGACGTGAGCCTGGGACAGAGTGATTGTGGCCGAACATTCGTAATCTACAGCTAGTGAAGCATAGTGGATTTTGGTACGACCGACGACCTGTCAGCATATGCTCCTTGGACGTAGCCCTTAGTGGTGAACCAAGTAAAAATAGTTGTGTCATCTCTCTGCATGTGAATGTTTCATTACTGATCATATCCATCATACTGGTTTAACGGGTTCCTACCAACGTGGGAACAAGATCAATAACATTAAGAAGAAAAAGTTGACACCCTGATTCACCCCTCCCCTCTCAGGGTGTCCTGGGGTCATACACATATTTCTTTTATATGGTGTATAAAACTCTTTGACATTGAATTTTATTCAAAATGAATATTTTTATACGAAGCGTTTTTACTAAAAAACAAAAGTATTTTTTTTCTTACGTTTGCGGCAGTAATGACTTCTCTACCACTGTGACCATTAATTTTTTTCGGTTTCCTCTACAAGCCATAACATTTTTAAAATGAAAAATAAATACCATGTTTTAATTTTCTATTATTATGGTACTGAAAATTGTTTGATAATGTTTTGATTATATAAATGTGTTGTATTGATATCTTGTTATTGAAATGTGGAAATGTTATGTTTCCTTTATGCATGTTTTATGTGAAACGATTATGTTATAGTTATTTGGAAATGATTATAATATGATTAAACCTTTTCATATAAGGAATGCATTGGACTTAATAACTGACGGGTGTATCCCACTATAGCTCTTCGGTGCATTGGAAGGTCTCATAAGACAAACTAGTGTCTTTGAACAAGGCATTGGAAAAAATATTATTTGTAGTCTTGGAAAAAGGCCTTGACTATGTGGTTATGATAGTTTGGAATTATGCATTCCATCATTATGAATGTGAGTATTGATACTACATTTGAATATTCAACTTGTAGAATATCCATGTGAATAATTAAATGGAATTATTTCATTTTATTTTTTCCATGTTATTCTGATGTTCAATTTTAAAATGATTTTGTTTTAGTTATACAATTACTTTAAATGTTTATGCTTTTTATGAACCATTCGGCTATATTGTTATCTTTACTGATAATTTGAGCTCACCCCTTTCTATGTTTTATTTTTCGCAGGATGTGAAGAAGTTTATTATGATTGACCTGTAGGGTTAGTCTAAGGGATAAGCCTTTTCAAAGGGGACAATATGTTGTTGTAGTTTTTATTTCCTGATGTAAGGTTAAACATATGAATATATCCAGTGTTTCAAGGATACTAAACTAATCATTCATTCGAGACTTGATCTTTTGTGATCATGCCAATGTTATGTAATAATGCACCGACACTGGGTAACTAGAGTCGAGGCATTACACACCACACGCAAAATCCGTAACACATCATGATGATTTCACCAAGACCTAGTGGAATTTTTATTAAAACCCAAACTAAAACATCAGAAAATCAATGAACTACAAAGAAGAGAAAGAATAGTTGGTGAATGAGGAAACTATACCTCCATAATTTCATTGAAATTCCATCCAAAAGACCCCTCACAAGGGTGATTTAAGGGATGATTAAAGGATAAAGGAGTCAGCTAAACGGACCTTCCCTAGGACCCTTTACCTATAAATTGTTAGAGGATCCAACCTAAACATTATGGGTCAACCACTGTTAGAAAAACTAGGTGAGAGTCCCATTACATATTGACACATTATGGTTATGGCGCAAGGATCCACATCATAGGTTTCATTGTGGAATGACCCATTAGAATGCAATGCAATGCCTACCCCCAAACATCCATAATGATGTGGCCTAAATAATAACAATGTGATGCCTCTAACAAAGGTAAAACTCGAAAAATATAGTCTACCCACTATGTTGTGGACCAAGTGATTCACGATGTATCCATCCACATAGGAAATGTGATACAATTATCATGAACACCCTTATTGCATAGCCTTCCTAGGTTATGGATTGAATCACCTATTACAAATAACTATCATGGTGTAACCCATGTGTTAAAATATGATAGCTCCCAAACTCTATAATTTTAATATTATATATAGTATTTGAAACATGATACCCTTCATTCATGGTGAAACCCTCTCCCTTTAAAAAATTAATCTCATGTGACATACACCATGCATCAATGCCCCATAGTTATTGCATGATCTTTCACGTAGCACATATTTATACAACCGTGTCACCTCGACTGTACTATGATACTCCCTCCATTTCTTGATACATGTACCTATCCTTTAAATACCTCCAAAAACATATCCTAGAGATTTTTTTTAATCTTGTAATCCCAATCTGATTCCTAATTCTAAATATATCTCCAAATCTAGGACTCGAAATTGTTATTTCTCATGATTTCACCAACTTATAACAATGTGGGTCTTGAATAAGTCTCCACCAAAAGACATATCATCCCTAATAATAACTAATAAAAATAAATTAATTTATAATCCATCGATCAGAATTTGATACTACTACTTATTCTTGATTCCATACTAAATTGGGTAAACCGCATCTGCCTACACACTAAACTTGAATATAACATCTTTTATTTAAAAATATAAGGTATAGTTATTTAAAAACATTACTCATAGCTGATAATATGAACCTAATGAAGTTTCCACCTCAACAAATCTAATTACACTAAAAACCACTAATAATCCCTCCTCTGAATGCCTCTTCCAAAAAACAATGGGCTCCAACCACTGATGTGTTATCACATCACCCTGTTATGAATACATAAGTATTAGAGGAATCATGGAATCATCTAAACACCCACACTATGGGATTAACCTAAAAATATGTGTAATTCCATCTCCAGATTCATCAACCAACCAAATATTCCATCTAAATATCTTTATAAGCCCTAACACATTCCCAATCCGAATCACTTTCAGTTTTCACCAAATTCCATCATGGGTCTTATATCAACATATAAACTCAGTCTGACATTGCATAAAAATTATAATCATATTATTAACAAATTAAGTAGATTAAATAATGTTGGTCTAAGTGAATTACACAATAGTGGGGGGCGAATTGAAAATTCAAAAGTTTCTGTTAAAAGTATCTTGTAAATTAAAATTTATAACACCCAAAGAATAATACATCATAGTTAACTAATATGGTTGGTTTAAAATTTTCATGTCCTTAAAATAATTTTTATAAATGTTTGATCAAAATAGATTTAAAAAATTTGAAATTAATTAAACTTTTAAAATTAATTTATTCCCAAAAAAATAATTATTTTACAATTAAAATATAACACTCATATTTATTTTCTAAGAAATTTTTTTAATTATATATAGGGAAAGAAGAAATAATTAAACAAAAAAAAAATTTAAAATAAGAGGTCCCCCTCTCAAGATGAGACTAAGTCATATTCAATTGATATAAATAAATTGATAAAGATGTTTATTTAAATAAAAAAATTTATCCACAACCTGGACTAATTATACAAAAATAATTGGACATCAGGCAGTCTAGGCTACAACCTGCATCTTCTACAATTATCTATTAGATAAAAGATGTAAAATAAATGATAAGAGATTATTAGAGTACTCTATAATGTAGTACAAGGTATTGTGATCAAAATATAATCAAGTAAAGTAATGATAAGTAAAAAGTAAATAAAATAAGGGAAAAGAGGGAAATAATATGATTATTATGTGAAGTTCTCCTTATCTTTTTTTAAAGGATGGGGCTGAAGCCTCATTTATTATTAAAGAAAAGAAAAGTCCTCTTTAACTTGGTAGAGGAAGACCCATTACATATCCCGAAGGCCCAATGGGAATTTAGCACATTACATGGCCCGTATGTCCTTTTTGTTGGCCCAAAGCCCATTCATTGAATAGTAATGCTATTGTACATGCACTGCAACAATAATGCATCGTACCCGCCGCTGCTAGAGTAATTTGTCGCCGCTATAGTGACTGGTCGCCGCTACAGTTCCCATCGTTGCTATAGTTCCCGCCTCTAATGTCATTTCAAATGATCATAATAAGGCTTTCATTGGGTTTAGGCTTTTTCAGGAAAAACAATGTTTCATAAAATGAATAGTACAGTCCACTTTCTTTTTAGTAGGATTTACTCAATATTTTTACACAACCAATATTACCACCCATGTGTTATGCGCATGAGTGGTTTCATGGATTTATAATATTTCAAAAAAATAATTATCATCTATAGGATGTTAAATATTTAAATCCTCACAAATATAATGAAATCCAGTAAAGGAAAAAAATTTCTTTAATGCTCCAGAGTAGCTATTTAAATATAATCATTCTTAAATCCTTGTTCTACGAAACTATCTGACATGTATTAAATTCCATTAACTAGCTATTGAAATTGTTAATTTATATTTAATCTAAAATATGAAATGAAGATGAAAAATCTATTTAGTTAGAATTTAGGTGTGTAATAAAGAGGTCTCAATGGAATAAAATTTATCACTAGAAGTAAATATCTCAACAGGAGAATATACATCAACAAAATAATTGAGTTCATATCACAATAACATAACATTATTTATGGTAGTAGAGTTAAAATGATGGTAGAATAATTAAACTCAGAGTACCAAGTATTTTTATAATAGAAGTATAATTCTTATGATGATACCATAACTCTTATGATGGTATAAAAACATTTTATTACAATAGTTTGAATTCTTCTAATGGTAGAATGAATTCATCTTATGGAAGTAGAGCTTAAGAAATTGTGTAAGTACTCCCATTGTAGTAGGTGAAACTCACGATAGTATCTTGTACATATATAAATTCATGTAATATCAAAAATTATATAGTTATATCATTCAACGCAAAAAAAATGTTGGTTTTTACTATTTTACCCATCGAGCCTTAAGAAAACTGACACAAATTTCTCCTCTATTCATCCAACAGAAACCAGGGGAACCCGTCTTCCATAACTTCTTATGGATTGATCTCCCACATTTATAATATTTATGAGGTGCCATTGTGTGTGTATTGAAGCTTCAGGTGAGTTTAACAGTCCTATATTTCGCCTTTTTTGTATTAGGGATTATAGAATCGTTATTATTATGTTTTATCCCTAAATCCTATTTTACCAATGGTTTCTAGATTGGGACTTTAATGGTGGTTTGTTCCTGAATTAAAGGCCTAGGTTATGTAATATATCTTCTTTGAAATCGAGGTAGGTGGTCAATAAGTTATATCTCTAGTCTTAGGGTTAAAGTTTTGTGTATGTGGTTGTACACTTGTGTCAATGTGTTGTCTATTTGGTTTTCCATGGTAGAAATGATGAATTAATTATTTAATTGATGAATTGAACACCTTATGATCCTTGTGGGGTGTATTGAGGATGATTAGGACAATTCAAGGGCCACCAATGGGCTGTACTGCTTTCTTGAACATGGAATTTAGTTTTTATGTTTTGATTTGAATTGTTATGAGATAGATCCTGTGAAAAATATGTTGACATATTATCATGAGTGATGAAATGAAAATAATGGTAATTGTGTTTAATTGTTTACATGGAATACGAGGGTCTTTGGTGAAATGGTAAATTAGTTTGATAAAGGGTTATGTCACATAAATGGTATATGTGTTAATGAATTATGAATTTTTAATGATAAAGGTGTTAAATGGGTTAAGGAACATAAACTGTATATGTGTTAATGAATTGTGAAATATGAATGATGAAGGGGTTAAATGGGTTAATTCATGTAAATGGGATAATGTATTAATGGGTTAAGGCCCATAAATGGTATATGTATTGAATTAATATGGTTCATAATGGTGAATGTGTTTAATGAGTTATGGTTTTATAATGGTATATGTGTTTAGTGGTTAAGGAAGCATGTGAACATGGCTTGGTTGTATGTGGGGTATTATACTTCAGTCTCTAATCCCATAGGTTGGGTTAGACTGAGGCTCTAAACCACACACAGATAATACATATGTTAGGGAGTTAGACTAGGGATCTATGCCCCCAACACATGCATGTGATATGAATACCTAGAGTAAGGCTTTAAGGTATGTTTTATGAATACCTGGTCTGAGGCTCCAATGGATGTTTTATGAATACCTGGACTAAGGATCCATGCTATGTAATATGTATTACTTTGTGTAATTTTTTCCATAGTGATATAGGGAACTTGATTTCCCCCCATTTGGCATAGTTTAGGTGACTTACAAAGGTAAAAGATTATTTGATGAAAAATTGATAACCCATGGAACAAATGATGAAAGTGGGTAAATTGAACCTTATTAATTAATAGAACCTAGTTTATCTATTGTTAATCTTGTAATTTTTTATGTACCTACGTATACTATATTTTTAGAATGGAAATTTAGTAGACATCGTTGGTAGTGTCGTACTTAGTTGTACTCACACCCTTCTGGGGCCTCCATTAGGTACCCAAGAAGAATTCAGGGTTGTAGGTGAAGATAATGGAAAGGTCCCTATTCTAGAGGTTTGATTTGGGCGTGAAATGTGCATGGATGAGTGATTCAAAATTGTAGACATGACCAATATTTTTGGATTCTTCATTTTTACTTTATTTTTTTATCTCTACACTTTTCACTATATGAAATGACATAGAATATTTACTATTTTGTTGTGGGCTTGTACCCAGTTTTGGAAAATGGATTCATGAAGAATATTTATTGTTTACTAGTTTCCTTTATTTGTTCATTTCATCCATTTTGGCTTACTTTGAGAAAATAAGGTATTGTATCCTTATGTGTTCTATTAGACCCTCGTTTCTAGTTGGATGCCTCTAGAATATGGGGAGGCACACCTGAGGTCATGTGGAAACCCAGATCTAGGAACCAAATATAGTGGCTACTGAGTTAGGGATGTTATAGTAGGTCCCATTGAATATCATTGTGAGTTACACTCCCAATCATGACACATTTTATTTATGTTCTCAGAGATGGAAATGAAAGGATTAGTCTCCTTCTATTTATCATATCCCTCAACATCATATAAATATTCATCTGAAAGAATTATCACATCCTTAGTTCTTTTAAAGTTAAATCCATTAAAATTAATATCATTAGAAACTTCTATGTCTGAAATATCATCATCATCTAGCAATATTTCTCTATAAGATAAGGAAATTGGAGAATAATTTGGTCCATAGGTGAAATTATGACACATGATAGTGTAAATAACACATCATGCTTCTATTGAAACAACTAATGATTCTTCATCAACTTCAAAAATGGATTAATACACTTCATTATTTGAATAATATTCCACATCATCATCTAGTTCCAATCTAAGATAAACCAAGTCTCTACGTCTAATAGGATTTCTCACTAGATTTAAATTTTCATAAATCTGTTCATTATACACAACCCATATTTTAATCCTTATGTTCAAATTCACCTCTATCCTCCTTCAATATTCTTAGATTAAATAGAATCCACCACATTTTATAACCCTTTATTCACATCTAGGAATTAGTCCTCTAGCTTCCATCATGGATGATGTTATCTTTGAACCTGATAACGAGTTCTATTTAGAGTAAAGTCTACACAATTCCATCATATTAACCATAAGATATTTTCACAAATTTATTTTTGCTTATTTATTCCTAATGTATATAAATAAAACATCATGGAACCTCAAGACAAAAAATTCACCCTTCCTCAGACAAATCATGTGTTCTATGAACTTGAAAAGAAGTCATTATTCTCCATTAAATTATACAACAACTAGTCTTCTTGGCTTAACATATATATTAATCTCCATGAGAGGTTCCTCTAAAAAAATTCATAATACTGATATGATAAGAACCATGATAGTATTCATAAACTCCATAGTGGGGAACTATTAATCATTTATCCCACTATTTTGATGATACACCAACCACTTCTCTATAAACCAAAGTTCTTATAAAGTATTTCCATTATCCAAAACTCATATTCGACATGTAGGTAAAAATTAAACATCAATCTATGATAGAAAATTCATTCATATTTAGGGAAACAAGTTTTCCATTCTTATCCTTGAAATACTTTCCATACTAGTGATCTACTAGTTTCCAACCAAGATTAATCCATTTTATTCTCATCAATAACCCCTTGAGATGACAGATGGGGATTTCACAGCTTGGCTAGTTGACTAGATTCTCATATAGATATTTTCTATGACTAAAACTCATTGGGAGAATCAAAAACAAGTTGGTGTTTTATCATTACCATAGAAATATAGGTTCAAAGTCTTAGAGGATGAATGTTGGTTTCGAGATAGAAAGGGAAGGGAAATTTGAATGGCACTCAAGAGAATAGGTTTGATTCAGAATCCAAAAAAGGATTTCAATCATTTTTGGGAAAAATCAATTTCTTAATATAAAAGAGTTTCTAATTATTATAAAATCTTGAATTTAATAGTTAAATTAAAAAATTATTCAGGGTATAAATAGTCATTGAAGAGTGACCACGGTAGTAATCTTTCACAGTAGAACACAACGGTAACACCAAAATGGTAGCATCTAATGGTAGCACTAGAATGGTAGATCCATAATAGTATCACTCGAATGGTTGCACCTAATTTTATCACCGAAATGATAACACCTAATGGTAGATAATCCTCATAGTAGCAAGATCACGATAACACATGACTCGTGAATTAAATCTACCAAATTAAAAATAAATTGAGGTGATAAAATATTAATAAAAATTTATCATACTAAGATCATGTATAATAAAGATTAATCTCTCAATATTCAAATGGTATGTAAAAATTTCAGCAATATGATGATCAGTGACAA
Organism: Viscum album; assembly: GCA_963277665.1. NCBI lineage: Eukaryota > Viridiplantae > Streptophyta > Magnoliopsida > Santalales > Viscaceae > Viscum > Viscum album. The sequence goes on along the minus strand of OY728125.1, from coordinate 1,739,385,049 downwards.
TTAATTCAAGGGTTATATTATCCTTTTGAAAATGATCTCTCAAAAATTGATGTCTTATATCATGTATATTTTTCCTTGAATGAAATATAGGATTATTAGAAATGAAATAGCACTAATACTGCCACAGTTTATTGGGGATGTATAAATTAATATCAATATTCTATTAATTTTTGTTTCATCGATATAATTTTTACACAACGACTATTTAAAGCTATGTACTTAGCCTCAGTGGTTGATAATGAAACAAAATTACACTTTTTACTACACTATGATACTAGATACTTTCTGAAAGGTGACATGTTGTAGAGTTTTTTTTCTTTCATACTAATAGCCAACAATATATATATATGAATTACTAACTAATTAAAATAATTTTCCTTAAGAGTAAAAAAATCGAAAATTAATTGTATTCTTATGGTATTTAAAAATTCATTTGAAAACACTCAAATGAGATTTCTTGTGTTTTATTTGAAAATGAGCACACACACACAAACTATATATATATATTCGGCTAAATAGAATTCAGGTAAAGAAATGTTCCAATCATACCTTTATATGTGGTTTGATAAAATTGTTCCAAATTCCATCCAATTCCATCTTAATGGATGTACTCATGGGAGTATATTAACTATCCATACCAAAACATTTCAAAAGATCATTTTCATATTAACTTTTTTTGAAAATTATTCAATATTTAATTATAAAAAATATGAAAACCAAGAAAGAACAACATATCATCCATTAAATTCATTTCAATCTCAAGTATCATAATTTTTGAAATTTTATAGACACTATGCTTTTGTTTGAATGAAAAATAAAATCATAAATATATATTTTCACAATTGAAACATATGAGAAAATCCTATTTATAGCCTTAACTTTGGAAGAACCATTATAAATCAAGAAAGAGTTGAACCTATCATACCATGATATAAGATCAAATTATACACCATAAATAATTTTAGAATGTTTAAAAAATAAATTTGGAAATGAGGGTTTTGAAATCTAGAGGATTTTTCAAACAAATACTCAACAATATAACCATTGAGAAATGTAGTCTTGACAAGCATTTGATATAGTTTTAAATAAAAATGATCTACATAAATAAGAAATATTCTAATGGTCTCAATTCTAGCTATAGGTCAATGGTTTCTTCATAATCAATCCCTAATTCTTGATTATAACCTTGTGTAACCAATTTAACTTTATTTCATACTATAATTCTAGATTAATTATCCTTGTTTCTAAAAATAAATTAAGTTCTACTAAGTAGGTAGTATTAAGTTATTTCCACAAGTTCTCAGACATTTTTTCTTTAAAACAAATTCAACACTTATTGTTTATCCATAACCCAAAATTCATCATTGATAACTTTAGTAATGTTTTTAGGTTTAACATGTGACAAGAATTATTTATGTTCGGCCTAGTTTCTAATATAATTTATAGTACAAATACCTCTATTTTTATCTCCAAAAAAAATCTAATGTAAAACCTCTATGGGTTTTAATGGAAATAGGGAATGAAGTTTTTGGTACATGAATTTCATCCTTAGGATCTATTTCAGTTTATTCCTCAGTGATGAGTGATTTTTATAGTATTCATACAAAACATTCTATTGGTAAATAAATATATTTGACGATGTGTTGATATTAAAATTATAAAAACCATCCTTAAGGTTTTATGAAGGAGTTCTAGGGTAATGTGGATTCATTTCATCAATCTTTACATGCACATATTATTCCAAAACATTGGTTATTTTATTAAAAAATTTGTATGATTTTGTAGAGCTTGAATAACCAATAGAAGTTACATCATCAATTTTGGATGAAAATTTATCTAAATTTTCTTTTATGTTGAGAATATATACCTTTCAACTGAAAATTATAAAATAATTGACCTTTGGTTTTCTACCATTCTATAACTCATATGGGGTGTTATTTAAAATATTTTTGATAATAACCCTATTGATAACATAGTAAGATATATTAATTTCTTCTTCAAAAAAATAAATCGGTAATACATACACATTTAGCATGGTACAATAAATATCATGAAGATTTCTATTACTCATTTCAACCATTTCATTTTGTTAAAGAGTTATAGGAGAAGAAAAGTTATGATTAAAGTCATGTTACGATCATAACGATTAAAATTTATAAATTTAAATTCATGACCATGATCACCCCTCATGGTTTTTGTGGTAATATAACTATGTTTTCTAAATATTTTACATATTTCTTTAAAAAGGAATAGGCTTCACTTTTTTGTTCTAAAAAGAATAACTGAGTAAATCTAGATAAATAATCTATAAGAACATATGCATAATTCATCCTACCAAGGATATAAACTCTATATGTTCCAAAAATATCCATGTAAATTATGTCTAGGGTTTTATAAGTTGAAACTAATTTATTTGGTTTGAAATAAATCTTATTTTGTTTCCCTTTTTGATATGTACTGAATACATTGTCTTTTGAAAATTATATTCAATACAGGTCCTTAAATAAACCATTACATAATATCTCTATAAGTCAGTGTAATCTAGAGTTCCATAGTATTATATGAAAAAACCAAGATTATTTTTGAAAGGAAACTGAAATTGAACCATTTTGAGTAAATAATGATTCTAAATCATTTACATAAACATTATCATTGTGTAAAAATTAAAAACTAAAGTATTATTAGAATCATAGATCATTAAAGAATTATTTTTAAACATAACATGGTAGTCATCATTAAAAAAGTTTGAGATTCTAAAAATGATGTATTTTAAAACATTAATAAATAAAACTATAGAAATCAAAACATAAATATAATTACCTATTTGATGAAGTCCAATTATTTTCTGTTTGGAATTGTCACCAAGTGTGACATATCATCTTTCCAACATTATAAGGTTCTTGAAGCTTTAGTAGTCTCAAGTAATATTACTGGAACACCTACTATCAAGATAACACAAGTTCTTACTAGTTCTCTTCAAGCATGTTTCCAACAAAAAATTTAAACAATTAATGATTTTGTTACTCATCCTTTCATGGGTTCGGAAAAGTTTGGAAAGGGATATTTGGGAATATAAACTTATTTAAAATTTCTAACAAAAATAGATTTAAGAGAATTGGAAATTAATACCTTCTTAGGCCCATAATAATTTTAACTATTTACTGAACTAGAAGAACTTGAACTAGGAATGAACTTATATTTATAAATTTAATTTTGACCAAATAGTAACCAATCCCAATTGTATAATTTGGCATTTTCAATTTACCAAAAATAATTTTCAAGGTTTCTCTTTGATTTGTAATATTTTCATGGTACTTTTTAACTTTATCAATTGACATCTTAAGCACATTTTAATCTTTTTTAAAGTATCATTATTATATTTTTTTTATTAAAAGGAACTTTTATCACTATAACATATAACGTGTGACCTTTTTAGATTTTTATATTTATCTTTAAATTAACTCATTGTGTATTCAAGAATATCAAAATATTCCTCCAATTCATCATTAGTCGTTTTTTATTTGTCAGTATTATCACTAAGTGAAGTAAATGTACTTACCTCATATGTTTTTTCCATAAAACACATATTATCCCTTACATGAAACAAATTCAATGAAATTTCCCTAGAGAAACAATAGGTTTCCTTCATAACTTTCATGATTCTATTTTCTATATCTTCAATTCTATTTTTATAATTTAGTTTTAGATATTCAACTATTATATTCCATTTTCTCTTGCACTCATGACAATTCACCTCTTCAGGTTAATTTTCCTTCTTCCAACTTTCTCCTTTTTAATACATTCATCCATTGATTGATTTATTGAAGAATTTATTATTCAAATAGATTTTATTAAATCTTTAGGATATATGAGCCATCCCATCATTAATTATAGAAGATGACTCATCATCAGTTGAGATATGTTATTTTATTTTCTCTTTCATATTTGACTTGGAATTTTTGAAAGAAACTGAATTTCATTTTAGATCGTCATCTTTATTATTCTATTTCAAATATTCCTCATACATCATTAGTTTTCAATAGTCTCTAAAACAGGATATTTACTTAAGTTTAATGACTCTTTAATATAGATAGAAGTTGTAATCATCATAGGATTCTTAGCACATGATCTTTACCATTTATTTTCTTTCCACACGCATGCATCGTATCAAATATTTCATTAAACATGAGATGAATTTTAGAAATTTATTCATATATATTAATTTTAAATATATCATATTTAATTGTTTAAGTATTTAGATGAATTTATTTAAAATTTTATGTGCTTTCAGGATAAATATAATCAGTATCGCATTTTTTATATGTAGTATTACATGAAGAAATATTATTAAAATCGTTATCACCCAAAGCATAGTATAAGACATTCATAGATATATAGTTATAGACATTAGAATGTTTTTAAACATCAATACAATTATCTATGATAACTTTTTATTTTTCTATTTTATATTCTATTTTTATCCAGGCATTAAAACCCATGATCCCATGGTGTATTTTAATTTTAATTTCCCACTAAGCATAGTTCTAACCACTAAAGTAAGGTTGTTAATTACTATCATAACCATAATTATTAGAATATTCCATAATAACAAGGAAACTAAAATAATAGAAATAGTGATCTAGTTTAGAGACTTGATCATGGTCATAAAATAAAAACATAGAAAGATTTAAAACAAACAAACTTCCTCTTATAGCATCCAGGGTGCAGATTAGTTGGTTAGCTCCCATTGTATGTCATGGTGAGGTATCGAGTTTGAGTCTCACCGAGTACATCCCAGTACTGCTTGTTGTCTGATTTTATTTATATTGTATCCCCTTCCCCTAATAAAAATGAGTCTTCAGCCTCACCTTTAATCAAACATCCTCTTACACAAAATGATGGTCTTAGTGAATTTTTCAATGGGGGGAGAATTGAGTATTCAAATGTTTTTGATAAAAATGTATTGTAAATTTAAATTTAATGCACCCAAATAAAAATCCCGCTCAGTTAACAAACAATATAGGTATAATATCACAAACTGAACCATAAGGTCCATCATTACCAATGGTAAACTGAGTGTGACACCCAATCCCACCTCTAATAGGCTATGATTTGGTGACTAAAACTAAATATTCATATCACATATATGAGAGGACATAACCTAAAGATCTTGTTCACATACACACACATCTCGAAATACACATACCATGTTGATAGATACAAAAAATGATTCGAAATGTATGAATACATCTATATCCTACATTATTTTATAAGAAATATATTGGAAAACATAAAGGGTCAAATTCAATCCCACAAAAACTCATAAAAGAGTCCAACCTGCTAATTAGGAAGGGACTGATGTCAAATGAAACACTTGGTATGAATCATGGTTTGTCTAGATCAACTATCCTCTATCTTGTCATGGTATTTCTAGGGAACTGTCAAAATTTACATTTTCTACATAAGGCATGACATGTGCAAGAATATCTCATTCATGGGTGAATTTAACAACACCTAATAGGACACCCCGAAATCACCAAACAAAAAGCATCAAGAGTGTAGTCATTTCATCATGGAAAGATATATCAATCATAATATGAGACATAACAATAAGAACACCCAAATATACTCATGATAGACTCCATGTTTCAAATATGTAAAAACATTAATGATAACCACATGATTTTTCTTAAGGATTCAAGGTAACACTTGTTTAGGATAACTCACTCAATAAGCCATGGTATCACTGATTACACTAATGTCAGAGGTTTTGCTCATTGGGCCTTTCCAAATAAGTAATCACAAGGACTATAATGATATTGATACATAGATAGGGGATCTCACCTAGGGACTCTTGGTTATACTAGACCCTACCTAGAATAACCTTCTAAATAGGTGATCATACGCCCATGTAAGTTTGTAACAATTATTCCTCAAACACCACCTAGTGAATATGAATAAATGATAGAGAATCACACTCCGTGTCACACATAGGGCTTCTCGAACTCTATCCAGGAATAACCACATAGTGGGGATCACAATCCTATGACCAGGATGTAATTTCATATTGTACTCTAATGGGGTGGACCAAGGTATGAAACCAAACTCACATTATTTTACACTAAAGAAACGAAGGGCCTTAACTTGCCCTATAAAAAGTACATGGAATGTCTTGTCTAACCCAGGTTTTTCCATGTGTCTCCATCACACAACATGTCTTCTTCCATATACATGGTGTGACATTATAGGATACAAGACATATAGAGGATTGGATAGAACTCGATTTACTCCACCTACTCGAGTATGCATACCCTATCCCATTACTATGTACTTCATGTTGTGCCCATGTACCTGGCCATGTCCGAGTACCTGGTCATGCATGTGTAATCTGGCCATGCTTGTGTGTATGGCCATGTCTGTTCTTGTGTACCCCTGGGGTACACACTAATCCTCCTACTTCAGGTCACATGGTGTGTGAAACATGTCTTGTAACATCTCGACCGGAACCACTGGGCCTGATCTGAAATGTTACCTGACCTCATGTGCTCCTCCCCATACGCAAGTGGTTTTCAGCAAGTAGTGAGGTTCTCAAGTGAAACCTTAGCGAGAATATACCCTATGTTTCATGTTATTTGATCAATAATAATGAAGAAACCAAATACTAAATAAACAGAGTAAATGTGGAAATAGAATAATGAGAAGCATATAAGATCTCCCAAAGTGGTAAATCCATCCAGAGTATAAATTAGTAGTCAAATAAAAGATAACAGTTAATAAAAGAACTATTTTTGGGGCACTAGAATGTCTATCTCGGTCCACTACAGCTCTATGATCCACTGCTCAACCATCTATCAAAGGGCCCTCACCCTTTTCTAGATCTCTTGTCATGAAATCTACAAGCACACTAAAATTCCTGAGTAGTAGTGGAAAACATGATGCAGGTTCATAGGCTAATCAAGCTTGGTGAGGTCACTGGATGGGGCGAGTTTATTAAAAATAAACCTCATTTTAAACTGGCTTATATATATAGCCCGCACTGGCAGCCAACCCATGTAGGTTTACCAGCATGGATACGAGCTGGGAAACATGTTATTTTAAATTTTTTATATTAATTATCATAATATTAATTTTACAAATATAATTTTATTTTATGAGGGAGACCCTCATGCAGAGGATGCCCACCTATAATTTTCCCAATATCTCTGACTCACATATTGCCTCGAAACAATCATATTTTTCATGCTTCCCCATCGTATTCCCAACTTCCTCCTAATTATTTTATTTAACCAACCAAAGTTCCAAAAAACTCTGTACCCTACCCTCCTCTGCATCGGCACATTACAGTGACTCTTACAGCCATCACACTTACTCATTCTTCATGTCATTCTCCCCCACCATGCGGTTGTTCTCATCCCCCTCCATCCCCCAGCCCCAGGTGACTCGCCCCCCATTTCTGACTCCACCATCACCCCCCACCCTGAGTCGCTCGTCCCTCACCCCTGCCCCTTTCGCCTTCCCAACTCTACCACCCTGGCCAAGGCTCGATCTACCCCATAACCCCCACCCCACCTTAACTACCTCCTCTATAATCCACACCACCCTCGCATGTCCCCCAGCCTCTCTCGCCTCCTCCGCCACCCCCCTACCCTCACCCAACCATGACCACCATCGCCACCACACATACTCCCCCCACCAAACCCCGATCCCTCCTCTGCCTCCTTCTCCACACAACCCGCTCCACCGACGACTCCTCCGTGACCCCTGACTTCGATGCCTCCTCCACCATCGCAGCCTCCACAACCCCCGCCTTTATCGACTCCTCCCTAGGCCCCCCGACTTCACCAACTCCTCTGTGATACACCACCATATTCAGCCACCCTAGAATCCTCTACTAACCCCTGGTATCAAAGCCAACCTCCTACTCCACTCGAGTACTAAAACAACAGATAGATGTAATCATGTTATTTTTTTATGATATTTCATTAAAGTATTTTATTTTTTATTTTTAATTTTTAATATTTTTAATATTTATTTTATTTATCTCATAATTATTTAGTGTATGTTTATAAAATAACTTATAACATCAATAAATATCATATCACTTAATCAAACCCTTATTTGTTAATTTAAAATTTAATTATTTATAATATATATATATATATATTATTTTGTTACTTATTTAGTTATTTACTCTTTTAATTATTTTATATTTTTCAAAATTTTGATTTTTTTTCATAATTTCATTTAAATTGAAATCATTTATTTTTTATTTTTTATTTTTATAAGATTTAATTAGATTATCAAATTTTATCATTTATATATTTATATTGGAATTATTAATTATTAATTTTTATTGATTGGCATTTGTGGTTGTAAAAATATTATTCTTTTAATATTTTGTTTATTTTTTAATAAATAATAATTGAAATAAAAAAAAATATAGAAATTATTTGTCTAATATAGATATAGTATTTGGTTACTGTATGTTGTCTTAATCATGTATCCATTTCAAAATTATGTTTAATTGGAAGAAATTCATGGAATTAATGATTGTATCTCATTGATACATGATGTAGATTACACATTTCCATTTAGTAATCCATGGATAAAGATCAACAAAATATGATGATGTTAAATTTGAATAAAAAAGATCAAAAAAGGCCACATTTGACATTTGGAGTTATTTTGAGAAAATATGTGTAATTGATGACAGTGATCGTCCTCATTCAATATTTTTTATTTTTTATTTGTTTAGAAATTCATTTTTAATTATGTTTTGATGTAGGATTCGGATGAAGCATTAAATGAGACAAGGGTTCATGTAATATTGGAGAATTATGTGAAAGGGATAGGCCTCATTGTATATTTTTTGTTTAGTGTTGGATACTTTTTATTTGTGTCTTTGATATTGAAACATTGGACTTTTATGAAAATCAATGAAAATTTTATAATTAGGTGGAATTTGGAATAGTCATTACAATAATTTTCTAAATTTCCATTATTTTACTTTTATAGGCTTAAATTATAGTTCTGATATACTTACCAACAATAATTCGACCCATTTATTATGAGGGATTTTACGAGCCTACTAAAATTTAAAAAATTATAAAAAACAATATTGAATGAGGGTTTCCCATGGGCTTGCTTGCATCCACTGTGGGGTGGGGAGGGTTTGATAAATCCACTCATTTTTATGCTGTCTTTTGTAGGTCTATCCACCATGGACTCAATCCCACATAGGCTTGTCCTACCCCACCTGTTTTGAATTGTTATTCCCGATTAGGGTGTGAGTACAAGACTCAGTAAGACACCACCAATGGGTCCTTACCATAAGTGCACAAAATATATATAATAGTGTCTATCATGACATATGTAAATTCTAAATAAACATACCCATGTCATGTCATTGGGGACTGACCAAGCCGCCATGAATCCTGACCTCACCTATTTCAGCCATCTCACCCCACCCATCTAGTGGTGGTTATGGAAACATTATACATTCATTCAGCTCTATATTTGGTCTGCGTATCTTTTTAATCACCCACGACCCCTCTTCGTAGGAATCCTTGACAAACATCCACCAGCAAGACACTATGTTTTCCCCTATAAAGGGGTAGCCATATCCAACTTTCATGACCTTAGTATTGTATCAAAATGGGAAACCAATAACTAGATCATGTAACTCCTACCCTCAAGGCTCCTCTAGTGTATCTTAGTTTTTTCCTGATAGCCACTATGCTTTCCCCTCTACAGGGGTATCCACATATTCCTTTAAGAACATTAGGACTACGTCCGGATGGGTAACCAGTCACAAGACCACATAACTCCCACCCTCAATGAACGACCAATGTATCTTAGTTTCTTCCAGCTATCCACTACGCTTTCCCCTATACAAGGGTAGCCACAACCATCATTAAAGATGTTAGGAGCGTGTCATGTTAGGTAATCATGGACACCCAACCTCAAGGCTCCACCACATCAGTGGTGGCGTGGTGGTGAAGGATAGTGGTACAACAAAGACATTATTTGGGAGGTTAAGGGTTTGAATCCTGGGAGTCTGGTTTCGGGGAGAGCCTCTCCCTGGGATCCACCTGTCATTCCGGGTTGCTTAGTCTGAATTGGGCGGGAAAAATGAGCTGCGTCCCAATGTGCAGATGGATTTATTTGAAGAACCATCTTGCATCGGGCTTTCACCCTCCAAGATGCTCTACCATCTGGGCTAGCAATGACTCCTTCCTCGGCTAGGGCTCTACCTCAGGCTAGTGACATCTTCGTTGGGGATGGGGTTTAGCATCTGTGGAGGGTTCGAAAAATCCACACATGGGAATTCCATTTGTTAAAAAATACACATAAACATGTACACCCATAACTACTCACACACCCACATACAATTAATCACATGAATGGGTTAGTCCAACACAAACATCACATCATGTTAACATCATATATATATATATGGCCCAAAATGGGGAAGGACCCACTTACCTCATGGGTTTCTATGTCAACGTCGAGGTTTTCAAAGGTTTTTGGCACCAGAACCACGCTCGCACCAAACCAAAATACGATCACACACCAATGAAACGTCAAACCACCCCCCCACTAAAAAATTATTTAGAATTATTTCTATATTTGATAATTAAAAAATTTTAATTAAATTTGAACAAAATACCTCACTAACATAAAAACAATTGCAATAAAATTCAACTCGTTGAGACGAATCCAACGGAATCGACGGTGCGCCAATCCGATCAATATAAATGAAGATATTGAGGAGATAAATTTTGAAGAATAAAATAGAATAGGAGAGAGAGTAAGAGAGAGGGGAGTGACATGAAAAACAATGAGATTCCAACCCATGTCATGCAAACAGCCTGAGATCAAATTTCTAATAATTTTTCATCAATAAATTTGTAACATTTATCAATTGTGTCACATATTTATTACATTGTTCTATTAGTTTCATGTGAAAACTCATCATCATATTAGGCATTTCATTGAACTAAACCACGTGACCGAATTAAATATTCAACACTGGTCTTCAAATGACCACCTCAATTTTAGGGTCTTGCTGTGCTGAGGATATGTCAATCTGACACCGTACAAAAAATCTACATAAAAATGTGATTATGAAATGAGTGATAAATATAAAAATAAAAATATTAATAAAAATATTAATAATTTAATATTATTATTAATATATTTAAAAAAACACTTTCTATGACACACCGGCTTCTCCATGTGTTCTACACCCATTTATAGTTTATTTTATTTAATATTATCACTCTTTATTTATTATGATATTATCTAATAAATAGGATATTAAATATCCACATCTCTATAAGGAGGTGGTGCCTCATCATATTATTTGAATGCACAAACTATCTCTAGTCATCTCCTCATTCCCATTTAATTTATTAACTCATAATTTTATTAATATTATAAATAATAATAATAATAAACCATTAAAATATTTTCTTTTAATAATTAATAATAATAATAATAAATACAATTATTATTATTATTATTAGTCATTTCTAATAATTTTCACCACTTACATTTCAACAAAAACCATCATTAAATACCATTATTTTAAAATTCCCATTTAATCCAAGATTCAATGTAAAGTCAATGGTGGAGTTTCGAAATTCATCATCAATGGCAATACATATTTTAAATTGTTTAAAATTATGTAAGTTGAAGGTTTAAAAATAATTTGGGGGGAAATAATAGAGTTTCCATCATATGGTTAGAGTTGAGTTAAATTCCTTTTAAATAATTAAATAAAATTATTTTTTCAACACAGAAAATAAATAATACCTAGCTCTTATTGTGCATATATGTTATGACCCATCTAGAGTAAATCCAACATTCCAAATCTAATGGTGATATCATATTTCTCATTAAACACATCGTTTGAGAGATATTATTTATTTATTATTTAAAAAATGGTTTGAATAATTAATTAAAAATAATGTGTTTTATCGCATGAAATGTTTCCAAACACCCAATTCACATAAAAGTTATACTCTTCATAGGGTAAAACCCCCATTTCGGACCTAACTGTTTTCACTAATTTTTCATACGACACACCAATTGTTAGATATTAATTATTTAATACTCTAAAAATGGATTAAAAATTTATTAAATAAAAAATGGCTATTTTTGCGAGTGAGACATCCAAACATCCAACAAATTCAAATGTTATACCCTGGATATGGTAAAAATCACATCCTAGACCTATTGATGGTCTTAGATTTCACATACAACGCACCGCTTGGGATATATTTAATTACTTTTTAAAAATAATATATTTATTATTATTAAATAACATTACCTCAGGAGAGAGACATCCAAACATCTAATGTCTTCGAATGTTATACTCCTCATAGGGTAAACACTTCATTTCATACCTAATAGTGGTCTCATATTTCACATACGATGCACTATTTTGAAGTTATTCAATTATTTTGAATAAATTGTGTTCACTTAAAATAATATATTTAATATTTTTATTCATTTATCACTAAGGCTTTACGGGCCTCAGAATCTCACACTAACTCAGTGTTTGACTGAAAAAATATTCCGTTGAATATTTCAATGTGTTAATTGAGTTTCATCTCTTATGAAAAACATTAAACTCATTTTTATGTTATTTTACAAATGAATAACTTTTTACCACTTAAGATATTAATAATTTTTCCCAAGATGATATTTATTATCATTGTAATAATCGGGATTTTACAATTCTCCCCTTCTATCGACTTCTCATCCTCGTGAAGCATCTAAATTAGTCTTCATCAATCAACTCACCCAACTATGCTCGAACGTTAGATTCAAGTTTTCACATTGCTTCCTGAATCTATAATAAACCATCAATCCATGAACCAATTTTTTTATGTAAATTGGATCAAATTTGAAATGGGATGACAAAAAAAGATAAATCCAAATAAAGAAAATTTCTTACCTTGGGGTTTGATTGAACACTAATGAATAATGGTTATCTTTCATTTTCATTGGTGGGATTCAAAAATTCTGTTCGAAAAGATGATCCTAGTGGTACTGATTCGTTGGACCACAATCTTCCAATGTCACAACGCACACCTCTACTACCCCTCTCAAATCCTCAGGGTTATACAGAAAACCCCAGGATTTCCCCATAACTATGTTTAAGTTGGATGCGTCTAGGTCTGGTGAAATGTATAAATGAATAAATAAATTAATTTACTAATCCATCCATGAACAATTTTTAACCAAACACCTGATGTTGAAAAGGGTTATGTGGTACCTAGGGTAAAATCTACATTCCAAATTTAACAATGGTCTTAGATTTCTGTTTTGAGAATCTGTTCAGGATTTATTCCATTATTTAAAAAAAATTGTGCACTCATGGTATAATGTATTTAATTTTTTTATCAATAACAAGCCTCCCTAAGATCTGGAATCCTATGCGGACTTAGTGACTAGATTCGAAAATATTCCTTACATTCCACACACCTACGATCATTTTTTCCTAAAAAGTAAAATCATACTAAAAAGGATGAGGGTATTAGGCTTTCATCTGGTTCTCCCACTCCCATGTTCTCTCTTGAATATTATCATGCGGTCACCAGACATGAACAAAGGGATTCTCTCATCCATAAATGATCTAATTCTACAAATCCTTGATCTCTATTGGGTGCTCTTTAAAGGTAGCTTCATTCTAGATGTCCAGCTCTCCCTAGCCAATACCATGGGATGAGTAAAACACATAACTCTTAACTTACGACACAAGAAAGATATCATGTACCCTCTCTAACTATAGTGGTAGGTCCAAGTGGTACACCACCTCACTAACCTTATTCAATATCTGAAATGGTTCAATGAATCGAAAAAGCAACATACCAACCTAACCAAATCACTGTAACACTCACTGACACGATACCTTGAGGAACATGTGGTCTCACTCATCAAACTCCAAAGGCCTCTATCGTTAGTCCACCTAAGAATTATGAAAACTTTGGGTAGTCTTCATCCACCCTTAAATGATATGCACTTTCTCTATCATCACTCACACTAACTCTAAGCCCATGAGTGCTAACTCCCCTAGATCAACCAAGAACAGTGATGACCTTTAGGGTCTCTAATACAAGGACTCAAATTGTGTCATACCAATGGTGTTATAATAGTTATTATTTTAAGAAAACACCACAAAGGGTGGCTGATCCTCCAAACTATGGTCAATGTATGGAATGAAGGCCTGTATCATGTCCTCCAGAACCTAAATGGTCCATTCAATTTGACAATTAATATGGGGTGAAACTTTGTGCTCAAATGAAATTGAGTCTCAAAGGACTCCTATAATTCCATCTCTAATTTTTATGTGATACGAGCATCATAGTCTGAAACGATTGTGAAGGGAAATTCATGAAGCCGAACTATCTTTTATATGTAAAGGCATCCCATGATATCCACTGAACACTTCTCTCAAATATCTAGGAGGATGGATGACATGGTGAGTCGGTATACAATAACCTGGAATGTTGTGTGCTTTAACTGATTATGATTGCCATGTCGTGATGTCTATAGATATATCATCACACATTCACTATGGAACCTCAAGGGGTTGAGCTAAACCCATTGAACCTGGTGCTCAACTCCCACTTGATGAAATTTGAGGCATCGATAGAAAAACTATACTACACACTTCTTCATCCTCATCCACTCGAAATGATACATAATATCCTGGTATATCTTCTACAAACGTACATACATCGCCAAGGGGGATGTATGAAAATCTCTCATAACATCCTCATGCAATGTCACTAGTACAATAATTGATCCTTAAAGAGGATGATGTTCTCTCCACCTTTATATTATCCCCCAAGAGCACATATAGTGGATATCCAAATATGATGTTTCTCACCATCGGTATCTTCAATCCAATCCTCCCTATCGTGTTGTAGAAGTGGTTGGGTAATAACATTCAATTGGAGCTAAGTTGTACCATCATTTTCCACTAAGAACAATTGTAATGAGTCTAACTGTTTCAATGCTTTTCTTAACAACTAAAAAAAGATCTCACACTGAGAGAATCTGCCATTACATTCTCTGTCATAGGATTATAGTCTATATGAAATTCATAATCCTGGATGAAATTTAGCCATAATTTTTATCTCCAGTTAATATACTTTTATGATAATATATACTTGATAAACTTGTGGTAATAATGGATTATTAATC
Organism: Viscum album; assembly: GCA_963277665.1. NCBI lineage: Eukaryota > Viridiplantae > Streptophyta > Magnoliopsida > Santalales > Viscaceae > Viscum > Viscum album. The sequence goes on along the minus strand of OY728125.1, from coordinate 1,739,369,830 downwards.
ACTCACCCATAAGTCATCATCACCACATCTATAGGGTGAAGACCACTACTGTTATTTCTAGATACTGGTTCGCCTAGTTTTTCTCATGAGGTATCCTCTATAGGGTCCCATAAGATATCTTTTCCTACCTATGCATCAGGAAACATCCAAGCCTAGTCCAAGTGGAATCATAGAACACTAGGTAATCAATACCCTCTAATGGAAATCTCAATAAGGGGGTGTTCATCAACCTCTATTGCAACTCCTAAATGGTATGTTGGCACCTCTTCATCCATGTGAATGTATACTCCGTTTTCTCCAAATAATTCAAGGGTTATGATATCCTGGATAAATCAGGAATGAATCATTGATAGTATCTTACAATACCAAGGAAGATTCGTTCCTACACCATGCTCTTAGGCAGCTCCCTAGATAGCATTGCCTCAACCTTCACTGGGTCCACTACCACACCATTAGGTGAGATGACATGTCATAGAAATTGGACATCTCAAATCCAGAACTGACACTTCAAGAGTATCCCATTAATTTTTTACTCTCAAAGAATGTCCAAAACCATTCTAAAGTGTCTCGCGAGCTCCTCCTCTGATGTTGAGTACACTAGGACTTCATTGACGAATACCACAACAAATCAGTCTAAGAAAGTATGAAAGATTTGGTTAATGAGTCCAATGAACACTACTGGGGTGTTTTTATTACTGAAAGGAATCACCATGTACTCATAATGATAACGTCGACATCAAATTACTATTTTCAATATATCCTTTCCTCGCACTCAGATTTAGTGATAGCTTGAACTGAGGTTAATCTTTGAGAACCATCTATCCCCTCTCAACTAATCGAAGAGGTCATCAATTTTCGATTGTGGGTACTAATTATTTACGGTCACGCAATTCAGGCGATGATAATCCCAACATAACCTCAAGCTCTCATCTACATTATTGGTGAAAAAATGGGGATACCTAAGGGAAACACTTGATCTGACAATGAATTTCCTCTTCAAGTACTCCAAATTCACCTCCATCTCATGAAGCACTCTATAATCCATCAAATATACTGGAAATAATATTGATATTTTACATGAGTGAATGTCTATATAGAATTCTATCACTCAGTGGGGAGGTAAGCCTAGAATGTCCCCAGGAAAGACATCCTCTTACTCCATCACCATTGTATGATACTGATAGCACATAGAATCCATTACTCTAATGGTAATAATTGTCAACTGATGAGTAATTAGTAGTATCCTAATGCATATGAGCCCATACTTATCTAGCAAGGTTTTCTTCTAATCGATGAAGGAAAATATCATACCATCACCATGGACACATTACATCCTCTTCCTAAAAACCCAATTTGGGCATCAACTATGGATAACCAATTCATGCCTAAAATGATCTCAGGAGGCCTCATCGATGTCACAAAGAGATCCCATAATAATACCTATCCACCGAGATTCAGATCACATCATCAGATGAAGTGTGTAATCATCGAATCCCCTCTAGTTGGAGTCTCCAAGCTCAAAGATTGAGCCAAAGGCTCAACCAGAATCTCTTTGTCTCATTCCAATGAAGTGGAATGAAAAGAGTGGTTCTCACATGTGTCTATACATACTATAACTAATGTAGATAAGACATAGATTTTACATCTAATAATCTATAGATCCTCTAGGTCATAGTCCTCCACTACTCACAGTCATCCTCATCTCTACCATCCATCTCCCTAAGCGAGGAAAGGACCACCTGTGGGTGGTGGTGGAAACAGGTCAAACCATATATCACATTCTTCTGTTCTACCAACTCCTCTATCACATCTACCTCCTTATGGACATCCCTATTTCTGCCACTATCTCTTCCTAGGCCTTCCATCAACCATCTCTCTATCAATTGCACAGTGGATGAGACAATCTTACACAAGATGTCTATGAAAATAGGAATAGAAACATCGCATATCTCTCAACTGATTATAACTTTCTTGAGATCCCTATACTATCAACCCTTTATCCTAAGACCTTATATTTAAATTTCATAAATTCCTAGATCCATGTGACTATAATCAGGTACCAGCTGCTAAGGTCACATATCTTACGTTACCACTACCACCACTAATTGTTGGTGTTTTCTCAGATATAAATCCCTCTACTACCAAAGCACTCTATCATAGGTAGGAATGAAAAGAGATATCACTCCAGCCCTAATATCTCAGTTTAGGTCCTTCTCAAAGGTACATGCTTAGAAGAATGAATCTCAAACCATATCTATAGAGTATTTTGAGGGGTTGTTTAACTTTGACGAATACTCTTCTATGGTCTTGTTTCCCTGCTAAAGCTATAGAATCTCATGGATGTGAAACACTCACAACATGGCTAGATATAACGCTTAATAGAAGAGTCACTTGAAATATACCCAAGAGAGAGATACCTAATCACGTGTACGAGACACCAGACTCCACCATAGCCCTATGGAGCCCTGATGAAAACTCACCACTAAGACCACTACCTAGCTTGGAGGTGTCCTTACAAGTAGTAAAAATTGTGTAACTACCTCTATCCAGTTCTCAGCTTTCTGGGGTTCTGGATTGACACAAAACCTGAGGGGTTGCTACCTATCAAACTCATGAATCATAATTATCCTATGGACATCATCATCTGGTACTATTGGAACAAAATACTACTCAATAGGCAGTAGAGAAACTTGAAAACCACTCTAAGGTAAAACCTCTTCCATAGGACCAAATATCGATGTCTTATCACTTGGATGGTCAACCATACAATCCTATAGTGGAATCCCTATTGACTTTCATCACATAGGCATCCTAAAATAATCATGATTTTCCACCATCGTAGATTATATCAAAGGATATTACAAAAAAGTAAATGGAAACCATAACCAATTCTTATATGATGAATGTAACAATGTTTTCCTTACAACTAGTGCCTACATGTATAAAGTAAAAAACTAGGTTTTCAGAGTCCGGATGAGTGGATACATCAGTCATCGCACCAAAAATGGAGTCTATTTCTTATGATTCAAACTCAAAACACTTTAACACTACTACACTTGTTCCCAACCAAGACACGTGGCTATAAAATCTCTCAACTATGGTCCTAAGATGAACTATTATGATACCACTCTATCGTGAACCAACCCACCAAGACCTGCCTGGATATAGTTAAGATGAGTGTAACACTCTAAACCTGCATCTAATAGGCTAGGGGCTGGAAACTAGTTCCAAGTAGGCACATCTAACACATGGTAGGCCTTTTCCTAAGGTGATTTTACACCTAAAAAACATATCCATATACCCATACAATTATGAAAGATAAAAATGCTAATAAAAAATGCATGAATCCATCTATATCCCACATTAGAGTATGAAAAAATACTAGACAACATAAAAGTACTAATACAAGCCCACCAAAACTGGATAATATGTCCCACCTGCTAAGTAGGATGGGATTGTTATCAAATGAAACACCTGGTACAAAACCATGTTTTTCTATAACAACAATGATCTTCCTACCCTAAGTCATCCTAGGATATTTCCAAATGTCCGGACGTCTATGCAAGAAACAACATGTTCATGCAGATCTCATACATGGGTGTGTATAACAATACCTAATAGGACACCCCGAAATCACAATAGATAAAGTTTAAAGAGAGTAGTAAACTCATCACCACAATATATTTCAATCGTAATATGATTCATAACAATAAAAACACCCAGATATACTCATGATAGACTCCAAGTCTCAATGAATTCACAACCATGCTTCAAGCCATGGGATTATACTCGAGGATTCAAGGTAATTCCCATTTATGTGAACTGTCTCCATGATCCATGCAATCATTAATAATACTAATATGAGGTGTCGCGCTTGTACAGACACTCCAAATAAGTACTCATTGGAACTAAAAATATCTCTATACATAGATAGGGGATCTCACCTAGGGCATATAGGGTATACTTGACCCTACATAGAATAAGATGATAAGTAGGGGATTGAATGCCTGCATAAGTTAGTCATGAAGATTCCTCAAACCCCACCTATGGAATTTGAAGAATTGATAGAGGATCATACCCCATGTCACACAGAGGTATTCGCAAACTCAATCTGATTCTAGTCACGTAGAGGGTATCACAATCCAATGCATAGGATGTAATATCACATTGTACCCTCATGGGCATGGATCAAGGGAACACACCCAACTAACACTATTCTATACTGAAGAAAAAGAGGGTCTAATGTTTCCCTAGATAATGTACACAACATGTATTAGGAGTACATGGCTTGTCTTTTTTGCCTCAGGTTTACCTGCATCTCACCATCTCACATGACATGTATTTTCCCATATACATGATGTCTTAATTTAGGATACATAGTGTCTAAAGGATAGACTAAAACTCGACGCGTGCATCCTTCCCAATTCTGTGTACCCCGGATTGTGCCCATGTACTTCGGGCCATGACCGTGAACTCTAGACATGCTTTTGTACCTATCCATGTCTAAGAGATGGGTCTTGCCTATGTTATCTGGTTGTGCACATCTGTTTGTTCATGTTTATGCCCGTGTACTTCTAGGGTACACACCAATCTACCGATTTCAAGTTACACAATGTGAGATATGTGTCACATGACGTGTGTTATTCTTCTCTACCCGAGTGCTATAGGAGGGGATTACACGACATGTATTCTTTTGGAGTATACATCATGTAGTCAATATTTTCACAAATAGTCTAGACTAAACTATGTCTCTCACCCGTGCCGTTTTTACCGCCAATGATTTTCCTACTAGTCTCTTCGATAAACATGGATATGGGATTGTTTGATCTTGGACATCATTAGTGACATGATTTTAGCCACCCAAATCCTGTCGTGAAGTATCTATAATCACAAAACCATGCTGATACCCCCAAACCAAGAATGTAAACTCGAGATCTGATCTTGATAAATCACTTATCATTCACCATTGCCATTATACCTCGATCAAACCACCAATCATGAACCTAATATTGTAGTGACAATCTATTATGACAAATAATGATCACAGGATGATCATCCACTAGGTATTTCTCGTACCACTGACCAACGAAAATAACGAAAATTAACAAGAAATAAAGGAGGAATAAAATCTAAAAATACAATAAGAGGAATAAACCGTAGAAACTGTTTGGGTTGGAATGAATTCATTTATGTTATAATGAGGAATGAATAATCAAACAATAATCAAATAATAACAATTACCAGTCCAATGGAGGATAAAAAAATCAACCATAATTAACCATCAATCTGTGAACCCAATTTGTTAGGTAAATTAGTTTTTATTCAATATGGGATTAAAATATGGGATAAATCCAAATAAATCAGACACGGTACCTCAACTTTGGGTTGATCACTGATGAAGAATAGTTCTTCGTCATTTTCATTGGAGAGATCCACAAATTCCATTAACATAGATGATCCTTGCGGTACTGATCCATTGAACAAGATCTTTTGATGCCACAATGCACTCCTATATTGATCATTTTAAATACTGAGGGTTATATGGCTAACCCTTGGATTTTACCATAATTGGGTTTAAATAGGAGGAGGATATGTATAGTGAAATTGATGAATGAATTTAATAATCCACCCATGAACATTTGTAACCAAACACTTGACATCGAGACAGTCTATATCACGCCTAGGATAAAACCCACTTTCCAAATTCAACAGACATCTCAGATTTCCGATCTAAGACCACATTTATGAGTTATTACATTATTTCAAAAAAACTATGCATGAATGATATAATATATTTATTATTTTTATTATATTAATATCAAGCTTCCCTGGGCCCTATAACCCCTTTCTAACTTAGCACCTTGCATTGAAAATATTCATTAAGATATTGTAAAGATTGGAAAGGCTAAAAGAGACTCGTTACATATAAAAACTTTTAACCATTCAAATAATTTATCAAAATCCTGATCAAAACTTAGTTAAACAATTTGAAGACAATTTAACTTTTGAAATTATTTTACTCACGTAAAAAAATAATTATATCACAATTTATAGCTAACTACAAGATTATATTTCTAAGAACATGTTTTAATTAAAAATAGAGAAATAAAAAAACACAATCGATTTTAAAATAATATATTAATAATGAATACAAGAAATACTCATATCCACTCGATTGAAGTCCGCTGTGAAGATAATTTATTAAAATGAAGACAGTGATCCCTAACTTGGATCGGGTACATAAAAACAACAACACATCGGGTAGTACAGGCTAAAACCAGCATCTTCTACTATAATCCATAGAATGAGGGATGTAAAAGAAATTATAATAGAGTATTCGAGTACTCTACAATGTAGAACATAGGATTGTAATCAAAATATAATCAAGTAAAAAATTTCAACTCAAAAATAAATAATAGGAGAAGAAGAGAGAAATAATATGATTATGATGTGATGTTCTATTTTTTTATCAAGATTGAGATGATTAGATATGATCTTATACTTATATTAGATTTTCATTAAATCATTCCTTGATGTCATGTCGAACAGTCTTCACAAGGCTATCATAAGGATGTCATTTTTTGTGTAAAAAAATATATCATAGAAAGCATAGGAAAATCCAATTTCTTTTTAGTATGCTCTACTCAATAGTTTTTCACAATCAATATTGCACCCGAATGGTTCCATATATTTATAATTTTCCATTACTCAAATTATCCATTATAGTATATGGAATAATTAAATACTCATAACTATAATGAAATATGAGAAAGTTTGACTTTCTATTCAATGCTACAGAGCATCTGTTTAAGAATAATCATTCTCAAATACTGATACTGAGAAACTATCTGACTTGTACTAAATTTCATAAAATAGACATTGAAATTTTTAATTTAAATTTACTGTCAAACATGCATGAATTAAAAAATATTCACGAAGGTAGAAGTCAAGCACGAAAACTAAGATCTCAACATAATAATATGAATTTTCAAAAGAATATATCTCAATGGAAGTATATACATTAATGGAATCATAACTTAAATATCTTTGTTTTAGAACTGTCTTGATGGTAGTAGAATTCAATTTAAGGTATTTGAATTCATCTGATAGAAGAAAGAATTATTCTAACAGTAGTAGAAGTATTATGATAGTATTATAACTCTTATAATCGTACTATAACATTTCAGATAGTATTATAAATTCTTATAATGGTAGAATGAATTATTTTTATTGTGGAAGAGTTTAAGGGGTGGTGGAAGTACTCTAACGGTAGAAGGTCTAACTCATGGTAGTAGTTTTTACATATAGAAATACAAGTAAAACCATAATTATGAAGTTCTATCATTCAACACATAAATAGTTAGTAATAAAGTAAGCTTGATTTTTGAGCATTTAAATGAATTGTGGGATTGAGGAAAAAATTATATATTCATGCATACTAGTATCTCAGTGCTATATCAATTTCCCAACAACTGCACTCACCACATACATGAACCATTCGACATAAGGTTCGTACACTCATGAACAATTTGATACCCTCACCATAGGGTTATCCTCATCATTGCCATGTTAAACAAAAAACACCAAATCCTTATAGTCCATGTCCTACATGTTATTAAACATAATGATTGGATGTAACATGCCCACTCATACCTGAGCAGCAACCTAAAATATCAATCAATACCCTTTCCTAGATTACCATGAATTGTATCCTTATTGTTTACAAAAAATCACCCGCAATGAGGGTTACATCCTCTAATACACGATAGTGTGATCCCCGCCATATTAATTTTCTCACACTTCTCCCTGAGAATCAACCCATTTTGGTCCCAATATCATTTTCGTGATTCACATTATGATAAATGATCATCTCACCCTAGAAAACCCTTATAAAGGCACACACACAAGCACACTATACCACCACACTCTAATTATTCATTGATGACATCACTTACCATAGAGGTAACAATTCTCATCCTCAATAAAACATTGAGATTCAATTCCTATAACAATCTCACTCATTCCATAGATTCTCAACCAATATTAAATCCAAATGACATATATCCCACTTTCAGCCACAACGTAAGTGCGATTGTGCTCCAAACCAACCAGAGTCCATTGAATCTCCCAAGTGGTTGAGAGTAATAGGAAATAACCACCACACCATCATCACTACATCACTCAGGTTCTCCTGGAACATGTATAATTCCCAATGGGTCTATGCATGACAAACTCTAATACTCCACAATAAAATGGTCATTGTAGATAACCAATGTTCACCCACCTTGACACCTTGAAACACTCCTTAGAAATCCACACTAACTCCAAAGGTAGAGTGAACCTCTAATAACTATCTCACTAGTTCTTCACAGTTGTTCATCTTATTAACTACTAAACCAAAGTAGGCATACCTTCTTTTATCACCTGATCATGTAACTAGATGCATGATCTCATGAGCCACATTCCATAAAACCCAGGCTCGCACACCTAAACAACAAAATTTACTTTCCTTGTTTTCTAATATCATCTAGGAAAAATCACCGTAAGTGATTCTTTTTCAATAAGACTAAGGCATCTTAGTCATGAAAAGTCAACCCAAATAACCACCACCCACCCAAAAATCATTCCAAGGCAAAAAAAAGTTCCTACGTACTCTCTAATAATCCTTGACCTGACCATCTAGAATCACCCCACATTACCATCAAAAGTCACACCTGAAACCAACAAGGCTAGTCATCAAACTGATCCTTCCCTCTAAAAAACCATGGTACAATAAGTACTTCAAGTGGTATATATAAATAAATACCATTTCACCCACATTAAATTTATATACCCTCTTAGTGGAACCAAAAATGTCATGAAATACTAGAAAATTGTCCTATACACATGGTTATATAATCATAGTTGGAAAAACCATGATTGTAGGACGATCTATGGACACATTCCAATATGGGCTATATTGGTACTAAAAACTATAACCACGGGAAAAGTAATATTTGGTTGTAGCTTCACACATTGAAGTAGAATAAAATGAGACAAGGGTTCGAGAGGGGAGAAGGAAGGAAATATTGTTATGAGTAGTGATTCTTGTGGTCATAGGTCTCCCTGGGGATGACGTACCACTATGGTTCACATTTACCGTGGACATAGGTCCCCCAAGAGGATCACTTAATTCCACATATCATGATTTTTAATACGATTTGTTCCCTGAGGGACCATATATTTCCATGATCTATAAAACCTATGGATATAGTTCTGACGGGGTACCTTTTATTACCATGAGTTACATTTCCCATATCCTTAGGCCCCCCTTTGAACCACATACCACCACAACTGGAATATCCCTCAAAATTAGGTCCCCTAGGGGACTTCCTATAGAAATTTTCCATGATAATTATGTATATTGGTCTCCTAGGTTACTACCTACAACCACAAGCCAAGTGGCCCATGGTTTGAGGTCCTTGGGAACCACCATTTCCATGCATGGGCCACCATTCCCATGGTCATATATTATATAAGTATTATTTGATAATAGATATATATATATAATTATACATATATTGATATACACTATAGTGTAGTGTAGTGGTAGAATATGTTTTACTATAATGAATATGTTTCTAGATCAAAACCCATTGGTGATTTTTTAAAAAATTTCCGGACTTTTAGCCATGATTATAACAAGTGGAAATAGGCTTATAGCCACAGACATTTATTCCATGTATATAAGATCTAAAATAACCCTACCACCATGGGTAATCTCTCCCATGACTATAGATCCTACTGAAACACCCAACCACCACAGGATTGGTTTCCTTTGGTAATAGGTCCTATTGGGATTCCATACTACTATAACAATTATGACTACGGACATGACCAATGTCTATAGATCTATTCTCACAGGCATTAATCATGGTGATAGATTTCAATGCATGTGGATATAAAATCGGGGTTATTTCCGTGCCAATATCCCCATTGGCTAAAATACTATGTTCATAAGATATGACCATGGATTTTGTGCCTACAACTATGGTTTTTACTAGTGATCATATCCATTTTCTATTGTAGTGAAGGAAAATATGCATATTCCAAGTATATTTTTCAGGTATACCCTACATATTACAAACCACGACTAAGGGATTAATTTCCTATATCAACCCATCAAAGGTTACTATACATATCTCACAACCATGGACTATACAACCATCATTGGATAAAATTCCATAATAAGACCCACAATACCTATCATCAAAAAACAACACTATTTGGTTAAGTGGAATGACACAAAATATTCATATAATAAAAAACTATATAAGTTATTTATACATTAATCAATTAAACCCCACCATCATTAGAAAAATTAACCACACACAAGCATACACATGTCATGTGAATCCTATGTGACTAGTATGAAACATGTACCCATGATACTTGCCACTATGGGCCAAGATACAAAAAAATAATAGTATCAAATAATTACATCATACTTCAATAAATATATCAAATAATACATTGAAATCCAAGAACAACAATCATGTAACCCTGGTAACATGGACTACCCACTGGTAAGGTGTTCTTGACTCTCCAAAATGAGTTCTATCACAAATATTTTAAATATTCAAATATCTATGTACCATTACCAAATATTAATAAAAGTCAAAACACTTTGATACAAATTTATAATACCCCAAATAAAATAACTTAGTAGTGTCAGAGATGGAGTTCAATATAACCTCAAGCATGCCCCTCCAAACGATAATGGTTTTCAACTAGCAGTTAGGGACTAAAACATTCATTTGGAGAGACTATGTGACCAATACCATATCCAACAATAACAATAAACAAACAAATATTGTCCACTACCCACATCAGAGTATGTAGAAATAATATAAAATTATAATGAATCAAATAAAATTGTATGTAATACAATCATAAATCCTATAAGATCACCCATTGGGTTGACAACATAAAAAAATAAAAAATTTGAAAAATAAATGTTCAAGGAGCCTCTACTACGACCTCAGTGCTTACCTCAACCCCATCTCTAAAAACAATTGTGCTACTCTATATTGATCCACTGTGAATCAGGTGACATGGAAGCCAAACATATGTTCTATTGACATTGGGGTACCAATGAAGGGTGTGAGAAATATATCATAGTAGGTTCTCACTATGTTACCACAATATACACCATTATATAAAAATGTACGCATAAGAAAAGTAAAAAATACATAACATTCAATCACATGTTTTGTCATCTTGTACAAACAAGGCCACCACTACACCCGACCCTACCTGGATCATCTAATGTTGGAGAAGAAGTCAGCTCGTATTGTCATCCCAACCTATACTCCAGGACCCATGGTTGGCTTCCATACTATGTCATGACTACTTATCTCTCAATAATGGTACGGTATAAATCAAACCTCAAATGCATCATTTCATGTCTTAATCTCTAACCTATCACTAGAGGTAGGGTCCCACAAGTATATCTTTGACCAATACCCTCCCATTTATGTTGGTTCATTCAAACAACCTCTCACTCAATGTGTGGTCAAGCATCCAGTTCCTGACCACTACCCTCTCACTCGGGGTAGGGTCCCATACTAAAGTATTGATGACTACCCTCCCACGTAGGGTAGGGTCTCACAATCTTATCCCAGACCAATTCCCTCTTACCCGAGGTGGTGTATGATGGAAACCTATCACCAAGGATAAGACTAAGCATCCACATCCTAGACCAATATCCTATCACTCATTGAAGTCCATGTTGGCATTATCTCTCTTAGGGTGAGGCTACACATCTATATTATGCACAAATATCCTATCAATAAAATTGGCCTATACTAGAACCCTCTTACTTAGGGTGAGGCTCAATATCCAGTCCCTCCATCAAGCATAAACATAGTTTGTCACAAGCATACAACAACAAAAATGGAATCACAACACATCCCACATGATCACCGTGAGTAACCAGACTAGGTCCTAACTCCCGGATATGCTCTCACACCATCAAAACAACACACACCCATCTAAACCTACATGAAAATCTTCTCAATCCTAAACTGATCACACAATCCCGATAAGCCGAACCCATCATCATTTCCATCTCATATATAAGGTCATCCAATTGGTTCTCTAAACCAAACATGATATATAGTCATCGATACCAACTCATTCTACTCACCACAAAATAATCCCATAGCTCTCAGGCTCGTCCAGACATTTTCCTCAAGAGGCCAAGTCCATATCCCATTTTAATTCCTATTTTGCAACCATAACATGTTAACCAAGTATTATCAAAAGATAAATCACGGTAATCCCCTTATCAAACCATTTCCAAGTTAATAAAATTACCACAACCTGCACTTGGTTCCTATCTCACATCTCCCAACTGAAGATAAATTAACCAATTAAAAACTACAGACTATAGTAAATATTAAACTTTTTATTCTAAGAAAAATAAATAAACTGAGCAAAGGTATTTAATTAAAATTAGGATCACAGAGTCAACCATAATGCAATAAAGAGACATAATATGCAAATAAATTCAGATATTTCTATTCTAAATTCACATGAATTAGCATGCCTTGTTTGGATAGACGGTACTCATGCAGAACGAGATGCATCTTGTTATGGAGGGAATATTCTTGTCTAAAAACCACTCCCTATAGAAACAATGGATCATGTATTCATTGCTTAAACTTAGTAAATCCTCTAGTTTTCATGAAAATGTTTCACAACAGTATATTGTAACTACCATTGAAGCATATTGTCTGGTGTGAAAACTGATCTGTTATTAATGTAAACACTACCGATAGGTTAATAATTTATTAATAGGAACATCAAAAATAAATAAATTGTAGTTATTATGTAATCATCCTAGAACTATAATAGCGTATAGGTCAGGATGTGAAAACTTTCCAAGGATTTAAACATTTAGTGGACTAATACAAGGGAAATATATCCCAGGATGGATAAGAAATCAAAAGTGATTATGGAGAGAAAACTACTAAATATCTCACAATTCATACAGCGAGTCAGTTATAATTCCACAACATAGCAGAAAATATCAAAATTTATCCCCTAGTATGATTAAAAGTCATTATAGTTATCATGTAAAGTGAAATTTTATAGTACATAATTTAATGATATTCTTCTTTAAATTTCATACTTTATTTGTTGGAGGGAATGTGTTTGGACCTCATCGACTCTAGGTACTCACTTCTTTGTCCCATGGGTCGATACTCAGAATTTGTTACTTAAGGATGGATAACATCACTATTTCCGGGGTATATGTAATACAATGTACCACTACTCAAATATGACTATGAATTATAATCCATATTCTGTTGGTAGAGTCTGTAGTTGAGCACTACACCTTAGGATACATATTTTGGGAATCTAATACATGCATCCTAACTAGTTCGGAGTGTTGAAGCCTTATGTAAATTAGAGTTATCAGGTTTTATAGTGATTTGAGGAAGGTAAAATTATCCAATGAAAAAAAAATGATAATAAATATCCCAAAAATATGGCATAAACATGAATAAAGAAGTGTTTGATGAAGAATTCACCTTGTTACAGTTCAGATCATTCGAACTATTTTCTCCATCACGAGGGATATAATCTCTACTACTATATTAATTATAAGTTTGGAAATATAAAGTGGATAATATATATAATCAAATTTGACATTATAGTGTAGGTATGAAAAAATACAATAGCATAAATTAAATTGTTTTCAATTTGGGAAGACGCGGAAGTTGAGAAAAATAATAATATAAGAATGAAGTGACTTGTGCACCATAGTAATAAAATGACCTCATATAAATCATGTTATGAAGATCCTAAAAACATCCACCAGTCAAATTAAAATCCCCATTGACTGAAAAAAAATGTACATGATCCACTTTTCAGAAATATTTTTCATAAGTGATATATTGTAAAACTACAATTCTGTTTATAGATCTCAAATATGAATAAGTAACAATAAATTCTATATTATGTAAAATGATGTTAAACATAAAAAATAAATGGAAAAAGAAGTTATTGATAGATTATGTAGCTGAAGCATGTAAATAGAAACATAAAAATATAACATCAAAAAGAAAATAACAACATGGTTCATTGTAACCAAAGAAACAACTATGTACGGTTCTGTCACCATAGAAATTGTCCAATTGAATGTTCAATAAATTTCATAAATGAATGTAATTATGATTTCAGTAGCATAGACATGAATGATAATAGTAACAAGAAGCATTATTTTCAATACTAGTAGTTTTTTCCATCAGAGTTCAGCTCGTGTCATCAAGATGTGCATTCAATAGCCTCCTAGTACTACCAGGGTCTATCGATGGAGAGAAAAAGTAGTTTTTCATGTTTTTAGGCAATAATATTGATCCTTGGAATAGTTAATTAAAATTCAATGTGAATAAATGACATATATTAGTATGAAAAAATATGTGGCATCTATATCATTCACATTATTTTTATTTGTAGTCCTAAACCTGAATGTTGGCGGTGCATTATGTTATTATTTTATAGAAGGAATAAAACATGAGATATCATAAAATAGGATAACATTATTTTTGGAACAAAACATGTATAATAAAAAAATCATATTTCTTTGAAAAAACATAACTATTCATAATCATTAGTTTTATAAAATGGGAATTGCGTTTTACTGGAGTGAAACATGATTAATCAAACAAAGCAGCACTTGTTTTTCTACATTCATCTCTGCTTGTTGATGTAATGTTGCAGCAGGTTCATGTTATGTTATGGTAGTACAACAAAGATATATTTCAATAGAAGATGATTTGATGATGCATCGCACTCCCAATTCGACACGAAAAACCTCACTTCAATGTATACACCCAATTAAGAAGCCCAATCCCAATGATGCAGTACAGTAAAATACCAGCCACACAAATGGTCATTGAAAAAGGAAATCTAGAAAACCTAATGAAATTACATATTGACCAATAGTTTATAATATTATTTTATGAAGAATGAAAGGAAACCCAAGATCGTTAGCATCCTACTATATCACACAACAAAGCTATAGAAATAGAAAAATTAATAATAAGTAAATAAATTAAATAGTATAGACTATAGTAAACAACAATTTTTTGTTTCAAAAATAAAAATAACTGATCAGGGTCCTTAAATCGCACCTCCTTCCTAGATGAAACCTTACCACAATGAAGATAAATCATATAATATGTGTAAATATTCAAATCTGTAAATGGAAATTTGAATCATACAAATAGGACCACATTCTTTCATTACGTTGGAAATGCAGGGAAAACAGACAGTCTAGTTTGTTAGTTTTTTTGTTTCTTTTATACATTATATAGGGATGAAGTTTATTAGAATGAGTTGATGTTGGAATGGAGTCTCTATAAAATGATTCCTTGTGTTGGATAAAATCTTCTGCATCAGTGTCAGTCAATAGTTTTTTCTACATGAAGATATCATTGAAACGAATGAGTAGCAGTCATCACTTATATTCCACACCATAGAAGTAATAACAGAATATTTAACAATTGTCATTTCAAATGAATAGATGTATTGGTTTTGTAATAAAATGTAAGAATAAAACAAAATGAAGGAAAAATAGTATTTTCTACGATATGTACACAATGACAGTAACAAATAAGGACGACAGAGAAAATATACATGAGTAGAAGATACAATTGTATATGTTGTATCGAATATAGCATCAGTGTTCCAACTGAATCCTGAAGATCCAGCACAGAGATGTTCCTAAAACAGATGGTTGAAATGAATATTATAGGTATTTGGTGACTGTTTTTTAAATAATAATAATTCTAAATAAGAAAAAATAAAATATTGCATCGTATTAACATTACAGATAATGTTGTAATGAGAAATTTATACGACTGCCAATTATTTTTTTTGGAGTAATTAATCTATTTACTTGGTTGTCCGCAAAACGTTGATGATAGGGGCTGATATAATTTTAATTATCACTAATGGAAACAGTTTTGTATATGTTACATTCCAAAGAAACTTTTTGATTCTGATTTTTGTAACTTGTGACATCTAATGAAAACAAATCATTTTTTAATTTGAAAATTTTTTACTCTGGGGAAAAACCAAACTCATCCTGGTCCTATTATGTAATGAAATAGAACTATGAGTTTAAAAATAACATCAAATACATGAAAAGGTATCATAGTTCTAGAAGCATACCTGTATCGGATAATCTATTAATGGAGAAGAAGTTTTTCTTATGAACTAAATGGCGTGCTTGTCGAAGATAATTACAGATAGAGAGTATTTCTCATCTTCCACTAACATTTGAACTCTAAACATGTTGTATTTATTTTTTTAGAAGACTTGGGATTGTATCAATACTATTAAATTAATATATTTTCCATATACCCAAGTATTATTTTTTTAATTAAGGAATAAATGAAATGAATACCTAGGTGTAGTGCAGTTTGGTGATGTTTTACAATTCTAGAACCAAATGTTCCCATCCGTAGTTTGTACTTTCATCATGCAAGAGTTTCATGATTCAAAATAATAGATATGAGTGATTTGAAGTTTAAACATATTATAACAAATGAAACACTTTGTCGACTGAGATACAATTATTAATATTAATATATTTTTGAATGTATGTCTTAAATGTAACAGCGATGCAGACAACAAAGTCAAATAAAAAATTCAGTATATTGTACTTAACTCTAGAAACATAATAACATTAGTTTTTTTTGGGTTTTCCAATAAATTAAAGGCGTAAAATACTATTTGAATGTATTGATAGATGAATTTCAAATTGTGAATTACTAATGAACCCAGATCTGTTTAATTCAGAAAATACAGCATTCAAGAAAACATTTTATGCAGATTTCATTCATGTTATTTGTATTTATAGACAAAATAGTTGGGGAAACAATATCAGTTAACATTTTACCCACTTCTAATGTTGTGGAGTACTGGGATTTCCAATTTGTGTAGTATTTTTGAAGAATTAATTGAACTGGTGATAATAATAGATGGTGGAACATGTTGAAGAGTATAAGCATAATTTGAAGTGACTAATTTGTTTACAAAACTGTGAATGTCTAGAACATTCTGGAAACCATAAGCATAATTTATAAACAATAATGTTTTCCATAAGGCATAAATGATGTTATAACATTTTAGTTTTCAGTAAGGCATAATACATTATGGAACCGAAAAAACTAATGGAACATTATAGTTTGCATTTTTCAATAACAAATAGTAGCTGTTGGAACTTAACAAATGCTATGACTATATATTTTTCTAAAATTGTAGTTTTCAATAAGATATTAAATATTATAGTTTTGATAATAACAGATTTTGGAACATGTTTAACATCAGAAGAACAATTATAATTGATTAATTACTAATAATTATTTTTAAATATGGAAGATTTTGTAATTTGTAGCTAGATTTCATATAACTCGATCGCTTTTCCCTAGCTAGTTGCAAGATCAGTACTTTATAAGAGTTGTTTTTCTTTTTAATGAACTCTGACATTATGTTGGATCCCCCCTGAAGCAACATTTTATTCACAAGCCTCTAAAATAAATCATAGTAGTTGTGCTGGTAATTGCAATATTATATGTTAATTGTTGTGTGAAGACAAGGATCCTAACCTGTCATCCTCTAAAACAATTTTGATATTTTTTTGGGAAGTACTGATAGACTGTATAGGATATGATTGACGTAGATGTCCAGTAATTTTTATAATAGGTAAAAGTGATGTAAAACTAAGAGTTCATTATGATTAGAGTATCACTCTTAATAGTGTATTAATTGTATAGAAGTTGAGAAAATTTAATATAATACTATGTCAGATCTATATTTGCAGATATTATTTATTAAAAACATATAGGAAAGATTCATTTGAAAGTAATAGAATCCCAAAAAAAGAGTTGAATAGAAATGTACCTATAAATTTATTTTCTGAAAAGAGTTTTTTAATAATGTCAGCAAAAGAAGTGAAGTAAAAAATTAATAGTGGCAGTTGGACAGTAGTTGGTTGAACAAACATTGTTGTTGTGAAAATTAGTCAACAAGCATGTCTTGTCCCCAATTATATCCCTTGATTAGGAGTAATTTGGAAGTTTTTTATAATGTAGAATAGGCCTTTGCACGTGTGTGGTTTGTACTTGGTGATTAGCTGAAGTTTAGTAATTGGACAATGAATTTTTTCCTTTGTATTAATTAATTTTCAAATTAAAGATTTAAAAAAATATGACTTATATAATTTACATAAAATACTATCCTGCAATAGAAATGCATATTATTAACATTATGAAAATAGTACAAGAATTGTAACTACTGGAGCAGATAAAATCATTTGTGCGTCACAGAGAATCAGATCAATAGAAGAAACATTGAATTTGGGTGATGAATTACACCAAAAATTCAATAAATATACTTTTATCTTCAATGTCTCATCGACATAAATAGTAATACCATTCAATGGACAAGTTCTTCATGACATTTATTTTATTCTGTATGTTTTTAACTAGTGTACATATATAACATAGTAAGCGCAAATATAATTCATGTGTTTATATATATATGTAATTGAAAAAATTATTGAAATGTATATATTTGAAATTAAAATATACCAAATAAAGGTTATAAAAAATATCTCTATAGACAATGTTTTGTGTACATTCAGAGGTTGGATTATCTCTATCATCAATAAAAACTTTCAAACCCCTTTATCATTTCACTCTAGATATGATAGCATAAATATGTCCATGATAGAACATAGCCATTTAAGGATATAAAAAAATAGAAGATATATAATGACATTGACTATTATTAGTTGTCATTGCATAAGAAAAATTCATAGGATATTTTCTTCTTTGTAATTTGAAAGGCCATCTATCGTCAGTGTGTGTCATATTTATTCTTGGGATGAATGAAAGATACTTTTAATTACTACAAGTTATAATTTTAGCATAGATGACATGGTCCCACAAGGGTTTAATAATCAGATGAGTACCATTTCATAACCCCACTGATTGGTCTACATTTCTAAAAAACATAATTAGTACTCTCCAATATTTAAAGTCATTTTTTGTGCAGGAAGTCCAGAGACATTAATACCATTTAAAATGTCAGTTGTATATATTTTCTCAAGCTAATCAGTATCAAAACAAGCCTTAAAATTATATTTATAACTGAATTAATCTTTTCATTCTTATTTACTATGAGTTAACATGTAGTCATTGACTTCTTGAACAATGTCATGTGTTGGTGCTATTATAGAACGAACTCTCAAATACGATACATCTTGAAATTTATCATTGAAATTCGGGAAAGAAAATTCAACAAATACTTCCAATGGGTATTTATTTGTTCTTAGAAGATATGTTGATGATATATAAATGCACTCATCCCCATTAATGAGCTCACCAATGCGTCCCTCACCAATATCCAAAATCCACTAAGAAAATAATCAAAATTCATTAGAGCCATCATTTAAATATGTGGATTGAAACCTCGTGTATTAGGTCAATATTAAAACCTAACAGTGTTTCCATAGATATGATGACCTTATAATTGAAAATAAAATGTTACTTCTATCACCATCAGGGATTACATTAATTATTTTTCTGAAATCTCCACCTAGGACAACTGTTAATCCACCAAATGTTAAATTTGAAAAAAAAAATCATTACTGATAGTATATCTCTTAATGTATGATTAAGAGCTTCAAAACAATTTTTATGAAGAATTTGAGTCTCATCCAAGATAATAAATTTTGTTTACTATAGCAGTTTTGCAAAATCACTCCCATGCTAGATATTTCGGACCTAGTGGTTTTTTATAGATATTTGAATTCAAAATTTAGAATTAGTTTTCCGCCCACCTGGTAAGAGTAATGATATTATTCCATTGGAAGCAACTACAAGAACAATTTTCCATTCTAACCTAAGTAAACATGTTAAGACTCTCTAGATTAAAGTCTTACCTGTGTCTCCAAATCCATGCAAGAAAAAAAAACCCAGTAATAGAACATATCGTTGACATAATTCTCCCCATAAGTTATTTTTTTCAATAGTTAGCATATTATTTAATGACGTGTACTCATTACGAAGATTTTCCCTATTGTAATTGAGCACTTCTGAAATCAACTGATTTGGTTTATCATCTAATGAATAATTTATAATGTGAATTAGATGATAAAATTTCATAGATATTCCATTCCTGCCGAGGATGTTGTATATTTTAATCAAACCCAACATTTGTCTTTGATGATTCGTCTGTGTCAAGTATAAAAGAGAGGGAAATGGTAATAAAAATAAATATTCTAACGTAGATATCTAGTGACAGAGATAGTAATTTGTTGGTACCTCGTATTTTAAGTAGATGTTGTTGGGAATATATAATATCATTGGTTAGAATCATCTAGGTTTGAATCCAAACAATGTTAGGTCGGGAAATGGTAATTGAGAACAACATTCCATTTAATAGTCTTCACAAGAAGTGTCCCATTCCCCAAGCAGAGACATATTTTAGAGATTTAATTAACTCATTTTCATCATCTAATAGTACCATGGCTGAATAGGTTTGTTTTAATGTATGATGAGTAATGTTGTTCACCATTCTAATATTATTGTATGAAGTCGCACCTCTATTCTTTGTAAGTAGAATCCACAAGTAATATATCTCTCTAGAAGAAGACGGCGGAAAATACAATATACAAATACTGAATCCCTATTTGTGAGGATACCATTTCTTTTAATGAGAGTGGTTGAGAAATCATATTGGGAATTCTACATATGTTAGACTTCTTCCCTCTAGGTCAAACAAATTTTCTTCAAACAAGATGTAAACATTGTATTTGAAATCTTTTTATAATTTAAGATGTCTTCAATATTGTCATAGTCTACATAAATCAAATTGTTTTGTCCAGGTAAATGAAACTATAGTCTATCATCTGGAGGATATCAAAAATGGATATCATAAGAAAATATCCTCCATGAATCTTCACAAGGTGAGATGAACTGATAGTTGTAGTACATTTTAATCTAATCAACACTATTCTCGGACATATGTTTGTTGTTTTTGTCATACAGTGCCGCAATGACATGATCATGACCCTTGATAATATATTGTAAAAGGTATTTGGTATAGGATGACTAATTGAAAATTTCAATATTTTGATGAGCTTTATTTTTTAACAGAAAAATAGATTTTATGGTACATTATAAATTGTCCAAAACAATACCATTTTTAACAATAGTAAATCAATAATTTCTTCTCTAGTATAAAACATATCCATCATCATATATTTTTGTATGTTCAGTCATTTTTTGGATAATATTTTGATCATTTTCTATTACGCATACAAGGTGAGTGATGATTCTCATCACCACAAGGCCCACAGATCATAAAATTTTCAACTGCTTCATGAAGTTTTGGGAAAATACCTTTATTTGGAGTTTCGACTATAAAAATTATTTTATTGTCTATTGGAGTGACAAATTTGTCTTCATGACTAAGAAATAATAGAATGTGCACATGTGGAAGTCCGCTTTTCTGAAACTCCACAGTACGAATAAATACATTGGAAATTGAAGGATATATTAGAAAACATGGTAAAAACATGTGATATTTGTTATTAGAAGTTGTCATTATTATATTATATTATTTTTGTGATGAATTTTTGTACCTGCTTGAGACTATCCAAAGAAACATCCTTCTTGTAAATCTTTCTTGAGTTGTTCGACTTTAATATTGAAAATTCAAGAAAGTATACAAGGACATTCTGATGGGTGAAGGTTTACTTTAACAAATCTTGAAACATTATTCCACATCAGATTACATGTAATTGTTTAAAAAAATCCGGATACCCCAAAAAATTATAGATTGACATAACATCTTGGTAATTTATATCATATACCTCAGACCACCCATAAATGTGGAAGGTAAACTGATATAATTCCCACATAAAGACCCATCTCTATCACCTATAAGGAAGTAATCTTGCAGACCATTTTATAGTTCTTCCCTCATGTTATTTTGATTAATGTGAATAAAAGATAGTATTTTAGACTCATTAATTGGTTATGCAACTACAATAACTGTTGCAGAAGCCTCCTAGAATAATGTAGACAGGATGAATCTTTGTAACAAGAATGAAGGTGAAAGGATAAATATTCTCTCATTGTTACTTTTCGTAGTTTTTTACTTCGATTGAAGGGTGTTTCACGATGGAATATGTTATCGACATATCTGTTCTATCCACTAGTGAAAACCAATGGATATTGAAGTGGAAGGTATAGTGGGTGAATCTCATCGAGGTGTTGAAATTCACCACTTTTTATTTGAAAGATGATATCTCTATCATGATTAATATCTTCATTGTTGCTGACAATGGGAATCACAATCTCAGATGTATTTGGTAAGATGTATGTTTTTCATCTATTCCTTGTCTTCATATATGATATAGATTTAAATTTTTAGTGTCATTACTCTCAATAAAATCCATATCTATTTTAAATTTTTGTGATAAATCATTGTTTTCATGGAGCATATCTTGTAGTTTCTGAAAAAAAAATCTATATCAGAGTTTTTATTTCTATCCTTGAAGAATCATAAAAAAGAGTTAAGAAGTTAAAATCAGAATAGACAAAATTGAGATATTACCACTTAATGTAGTAGTCACCTGATGGGCCATACTTGGTTGTGAGCTTCATTTGTAGTTTCATATACATATAGCTGAGAGAACAGTGGTGGTAGTATATCAGGAGGATATAAACTTCCAATACAATGGTTTTTTTTCCATTTAATCATAAAATATTTAGAGACTCACCACATTTCACATATTTTTCTACTTTTCCACCCAATGTTGTGAATGAAATCATGGAGTTGTAAATGTACATGTTGTCATGGATTTATTTTGAATGAGTTTAGGATGTATTGAAATAAAATGTTCAAAGGTATTCAGGTCATGCATGCAACAACTGTAAAGAAATTTTTCCTAGTGAGAAATATAAAGACAACTCTGGGATATGATTGTGGCTATATTTTTTATTCCTCTCTTCATACCAGAAGGTTGAACCACACTACTCAAAAATGTTAGAAGGGTCTCTACTATCTAAATATTGTGAAGTATATAATGTTATTATATTTGATATACTTGGTAAATAAAGAGTAGTCTAATTATATTGTATACACAACCAATGTAGTAATATAAAATTTTATTAAATGTAAATATCCTGTTTGTTTATCAATTTAATGTATTGTTGATTTATCTGCAGTGTTCAACTTCAAGTTATTTTTTATTGATTCCAATTTAGTAATAGAAAGTATATAATAAAATAGTTTTATATTGAAAATACAATATTCACATTGAAATACCTTTGATATTTATAGTAGGAGTTATGTCAGTGTTTGTTGAAGGAGTAGTTTTGATGGACGTCTAATTCATTGATTGTTGTTCCTTAGGTGGTTTTTTAGAACCTACATGCTTTTCAATCCCTTGTTAGAATAACACTATAGGATAAAATGTTATTAAATTTTATAAAGTGACTCTATGTAATGAGATATAGAGATGAGAAACCTGAAATATTAGTTGGACTATATAGCATACCAATGAATGAAAGAGGAATGAGTTTCATGATAGCAGTATAATTATTTTTTTCATTATTTAAGTTGAATGCATAAATCAAGAAATCCATGGTTTAATCAATTTCGACAAATGGGGTGAAACCACCTACCTTTTCCAAAAAACCAATACTCACAACAAAACCTATTAATGGGAATGAAGGTGTAGAATAACTCAAAACACAACATAAAAATGAGATCTGAAAGTACCTAGAATACATACATAAATTTTATGATTATCTATTTAAATCCCAAATGAGGATAAAGATTGAAATAAGAATAATACAGAGAATTCTTAACCGATAATCCACTCTATAAGAGCAATGATTATCTAATGCTGAACGAAAGAAACCAGAAGGGTTGGAGGGATCCATGATTTCATGGGGAAGGATTTGGGTTTTGGGAAAAAAAATTGGAGAGGATGAAAAAAAAATCTCATATCCACATTTCCCATTAAAAAATTACATTTATTTTATGACATGACATGTAATCCCATTACAAGTCATGAAGTAGTTATGTTTCATAACTATTGAAAAACAAGTCTCTTTAAAATAAAAAATAATTCATTAAATGAATCAAGATGTGTAAAGGATCATCACATCATGTAACCATTCATGATTTAAATCTTATCCCTATATAAACCTTCTTATAATGTGAAAATAGTGACCATTACACGTCATTTAACCTAGTTATATAGTTTGTAAGCCTCTCGTTGCCTATAGAAAAAGCAGGTTAAAGCTGGGAGTCTAACAAATCTCTGACTTTTCCATTATATGTATCCTCCCAATTCAATATCAACACTACCCAATCAAATAAAGGAAAAACCATGACAATATTAAAGATGTACTTTTCTGATCGGTAACAGGATGTTAAAATATATAGCGAGGAAGGGGTCAGTACAAGATTAGGTGAACATGAGTCATTCACTATCCAATTTTATTGACTAAAACCTATTGATATTTAAATCAAAAAAATTCATGAATCAATATTCTCAACTTAATTTTTGAGTCGTAGTATACTTTTGAAAATCTCATATGCACTTCGACTCCCACCTCCTCCATAGTGTCAGAGTGACAATAAGTATACAGTCATGGAAAATCTATTACCCTTCACCCATTCCCACCATACAACATTTATCTATCAATCAACAAAACTAAAATTGTATTAAGTGTGTATCTAAGGAAGGATGAGAAAGTTATATGGTTTATATTGGAATGTGATTATGATAATTACAAGAATAAAATAGGAAAATAATTCATGATCCCTTAGATGTTACACTACTACATCACAATAGAATCCAAATTCAATGAAATAAAATTTTATGGGACTTGGGATAACCACTAACCCCCCCCCCAAAGAGAATTTATTTAGGTTAATACTCCATGGTCACAGAGTTTTACAGATCAAAATAACAATATAATTGTTTAAGATACACAAAATAAAAAATAATAAGTGATAAAAAAGATAATTTCACAAAACATGAATATAATTTTATTTTAGAAGTATAATAAAATTTTAGAACATTCAGCCCATGATGGGAGAATGATTTTATCACTCACAAAATTGTTTTTTATACAAATTTACTATCCCATCTTATTAATATAATTTGAATAAATATCATTTCGACCTCGAGATTTTATACACGTTCAACCTCCATATGCGTTTGATAAAAATTAGAGGTGAATTGGTTTGATTTTTATTGACCATAATGGATGTCATATCCTGCTAGACAAGCTCACATAAGTAGAGAAAATAATTCACATTATACTAGGGACATAATCCCAGAAGTTCTAGACTTAAAAAAGTGTACTTCAATATTTGGCATAGTCTAAAATTTGGACCTAGACATGACTACCTTTGGTCTCAGAGTGGCTTGGGAATATGAATACTTTTGGTGTTGATAAAATTCACGATGGTTCAAGAGGTTGAGGATTTAAATTTGAATGGAAAAAATATTATGATTTTATGGAGTCTATATGGGTCTTTAAATGGGTGGCATGGGCCTTAGTAAAATATGGTTGGGTCAGTTTTGTGAAGGACATCACAAATTAGTGCTTGAGTCTGATGCTTGATAGATCTAGTTGGAAGTAAATGCATCAAAAAATTGTAGTGTTCAATGGTAATTTGATGCTTAATAGGCTTCATGTATGGTGGGTTTCTGTGAAGTTGGTAAATGGGTGGAAATATCATACAAGGGATGTGGTTTTATGCGATGGAGGCACTAGGTTGTAGGATGTTGGTGTAGTTGTGGCTGTGAAACTCAACCTTGAGTTGGTGTGACCAACAACGTGTGAGTCCTGGAGAGATTTGGGAATTATGGTGCAATAGGTATGATTTCATTGATCCATTTCATTTAGTATATAGTGCACAACCTTCAATTAAATCAAAATCGATGAATTGGGAGATATTGACTCCCCTATTGGACCTGTAATAAAGAAACGACAACAATCCCAAATCATCATGCTCAATTCCAACCCCCAATAATTCATTGAGCTCCAGTTTATCAATGATGGAATCCACCAAATCAATCTCAATTGAGTAAATCTACTTTAGATCACCATTCCTTATTTCTCGATCAAAAAACATCAACCCATCACAGCCTTGATTTGATTATCTTATACCCCACTGTTTGTTATATTTTTATTCATAAAATGTATAAATTAGATGTTGTTTTAATAGGACCCACTTCGATGGAATTTTGGATTGATGAGGTGGAAAAATATCTATTAACCCCACATTACAAATGTGGTCAGATTTCCTAAAGCTCCTCCCTTTTAATAGAGTATTTGTAATTAAGGGATTTTCATTATAAAATAGATCAGGAAAAATTCGTTTAATGTATTTTATAATTATATAGTTATAGTAAAATGATTCATTATATATATATATATATATATTATAACAAAATAGAACAAACCAATAAAATAAAATAAAATATTTTATAAAATGACTAATAATGTGGTTAGTCATAACGGTGCGATTTTAGTTTTTTCAAAATCCGATCAGGTTTCCCCATCCAAGAGTTGTCTCATTTTGATCAAATAAATGTGTCCTTTGACTAAAATGGTGAGATCGAATACGTGTGAATCATACGAATTTTTATCAATAAATAAAGAATAATGATTTTGACCATAATTAATTCTTCTTTAGTCCAAAAGAAATCTATAGATAATTTTTACATGCATTAATTTTTCGAGGAAGTCAAAAATTTGTTTTCAGATTTCAAAAAATATTTTTCAAATCCTCAAGGGAAACTTCAACTAAGAACCATATACCGACATGCGGTGGGGGATCAAACCCTTATGGATAGTGAATTAAATTCATGAATCGAGATTAGATATGTATTCTTTGTGTGACTACATGATGATATAAACCACTACATAGTTAAACATGGCTATTTTGATGGAAAATACTTCTCTTTATGGCCATAAAATTTGAAGATTATTTTTATAGTGTTGATGTATTTTTACATCTTAGAACTAAAACTTCCTCCCATTCCCAATGAGCCTACTCCAAATCCCAGTGGCACACCCATTGACATGACTCAAGTTTAGAACATTCCATAAATGAGGAAGAAACATGATGAAAGTCATATTTTATGTTATTGACATATTCTCAAAACATTATCAAATAATATTTATAACTATTTTTGAAAAATGATGTCCACTCAAGAGATATGAGATTGACTAAAGTTCATGTACAAAGAAGATTAATAAGGTACCAATAAATTTATTTTTGTAATGTATATTAACATCAAAATGGTAGATAACAAGGAATTTCTGGAGAAAGATCATGATCCCAATGTTATTGAAAAAAACATATTTCCCTTGAGATTAATAGACCAAAAATTTTTCCAATAGGTGAAATTATTTATAAATTTCCACCTATGAGGAATGATTTTGGAAAATCACTCATTAAAAAGAGTGAGGATATTTCCTCGCAAAAATTGAAAAAACAAATTTTCATTGAAGAAGAATATATATTGAGAGATGTTTGCATGGATTCAAAATTACATAATAAGATTAATATAATTGAGGGAAATTAACCACTGAAATATTCATTAAGTGTAAACTATAAAAGTAAAAAAAACAAGAAGAAAATAAATCCTATTAAGAAAAAAGGATAATGCTTCATCTATATAATACCATATAATTTTTCAATGGTACTTCATTATCGATAATTATTTTATAAAATTGATGAAAATATTATGAATAAAGAGAATATAGTAGAAATTATATCTGAAGTCAATATGAATTTAATGAATATTAGATTGTGGATTGATTCTAATAAATGGTGCATGTGTGGAAGGATCATTTGATGTTAAAAAAATTATTATTGTACTATCAAAAAAGATGTACACCTTGAAAATAATGCATGCCTAAATTCCAATATACACGGAAGAATTAAAATATAATTTACTTATGGGTAGAAGATGACACTTCTTAGTGTGTTGTATATACACAAAATTCAAAATAATTTAGCCTATGTGGATCTTCTATGTAATATGAGATTTCACATTTCATTTGAATCTAAAAAGGTTATCTTTTCAAAGAGAGGGATGTTTTTTGGGAAGGGGTACTCAAATAATGGAATGTATCAACATTCCATTAATAATATGATTGAATATTTTACTTACTTGACTGAGTATTAAAATTTTTGTCATAATTGTTTATACCATGTTAATTATAATTAATTAAAATAAATGAAGAAGATAAACAAATTTGAAGTTTGAAATGAATTTATTAAAAATGAAATATGTGTATAATATAAAATAGTTAATAAACCATTTCAAAGTGTTGAATGAAATTATGATATATCAGAATTATTACAATCTGATATTTGTGAATTAAATGGTTTATTAACTCAAGGGGGAAATTTTATTTTATTACTTTTGTTGATTGCTATAGTAGATATTTACATATATATATTCCTAGAAAAATTGATGATTCATATAATATTTTTAAGAAGTATAAATATGTTTTTGAAAACCAAATAAGCATAACTTTTAAAGAATTATTCTCATATAGAGGTGGTGGATACTTTATAAATGACTTTAATGGGTTCTATGAAGAAAATGGTATAATTCATCAAAGTATTTCTCCTTAAACACCTCATAAAAATGGATTATTTAAAAGTGAAAATTCATATTTTAGTATAAAAGGTAAATTAAATTATTAATAAATCTATGTTACCATTAAATTTTTAGGTTGAAGCTTTATTGGATTCGTGTCATATTCCTAATAGGATTGCTTCATGGAAAATTATGTTATTCCGTTATGATATTTTGAAATGTAAAAGACCTAATCATTAATATTTTAAAGTGTGCAGATGTTTAGCTTAGTATAGTATTCCTGATCCAAAAAAACTAAAATTGTTCCTAGAGAAATAAAAGGTGTTTTTTTGGATATGTAGAAAATATTAAAAAAACTTATAATTATGGATTTAAGATCTAATTTAATTGTTGAATCAAGGGATATAGAGTTTTTTCTATGAAAATAAATTTTATAAAGACAATGTGGTGGTTGTTATTCCTTATACCCCTATCTCTTGTACTCTATCTAGTTCAAATACAATAGTAGAGAATAATGATGAATCTTGATTTTAACCTAAATGGACTAAAAGAATTAGGAAAGAGACACATCAAAATCTAGATTTTATTTCACCTAATTCCATAGTTTTCCATATTGAGGGAGATAAAAATAATCATATTATAAACAAGTATCCTATCTTATGGACTATAAATTTTAAACCAAAGACATATAAATAAGATATGAAATCGAGATAGGTTTCTTTTTGGAAATAAGAAATTAATGATGAAATGGATTCCATTGTGGGAAATGTTACTTGGTTAAATAAATATTTACTAGGATATTTGATAAGATGGAATTATATATATATTGGACAAATTTATTTAAGGATTATACATTATTTATTCAATAATTCACTAGTTTTTGGTTTGTTTTTGTAGGAATTAGGAATTTTGGATTCAAAGGATGAAATGATGAAAATTGAAAAAAAAACAGGCTTTGCACACCTTGTATCACATACACGATGTGTATACCTCATTCATAACATAAATATAATGTTGTTGAATAAAAAATGAAGCAATTTCATAATGTGAAGACAGTACACGTCGTGTAACATCCTTACATTCTATGTATATTTAAAAGATTAGAATCAAACAAATTGTGAATCACATGCATGACGTGCAAGTATTGCATGACATGAAAATATTGAAGGCTTTCCTAGTCAAATATACAAAACTGTGTTATAATAGAAAATGTGGAACTCATATTATATGAAGTGAAAACAACATACATGATGTGCATCGGTCAAGGCCAAAGTCGCATAATTGAGTACTCAATGTGCATGAATTACATGTAATGTACTTATTGTTCCTATAAATGTTTTCACCATACGCTGCACACAAAGTTCGACATTGTTCTTTTTTTCATTATCTTCCACTATTTCTTCTCGTTTGGTCCGTTGTCATTATAAATTAGATTTAATTCATTACTTGGATTATTTTATTTTATACTTTTTAGTTTTTAATCATTCTATGCCTATTATTCCTATATTACAATCCTATTTCCATTCTCGACATTCATTTTAGCACCGCTCTCCATTCATCATCCACACATTTATCCTTCTTCAACATATCTTCATCTGCAGTGACTTATCAATTTCTTATTATTTATTTTGATTCTAGATTGTTCATTATTTCTTTTTATATTCATTAATAATAGTAATTTGATTTGTTTTATGTTGTTTTCATTTGTTTAATATTTAATTTTAAATTTTTTAACCTAGCATAGCTTTGTTCTCCACTGTTTCTTGATTATGCATAGCATGTTTAATAAGTCATTGGATTTGATCATCACTAACATGTGTGGATAATTCTCCTAGAGTTAGGGGTTGAGATTAGGGGTTTTTCCAAGCCTATTGAATCTATAATATGAAACTTGGTAACCCTATGGCTAGTAATTAGGTTAATAGTAATTTTTCATCACATTAATCTTCAAAACCATAACCATGTGAAGTGAAATTGAACGAACCTAACCTAACTAGAGTTTGGAAATACTATAACCATTATACTTTGAAACTTTCTACATTGAAGCCAACCATAATGCTCCTAGTTTTTCTGTTATACCCTAATCTTGGAATAATTGTTTCATGGGTAGATCCAATTGGGTTGACCAAAACAAATTGATGACATTTTCACTGTTTAGTAGCCTAAGCCATAGGAATATCCCAAGATTAATCTAGGATTATCTACTATAATGATATTTAAAATTGACTCTTATCCCTTCTTTTATTATTTGAATTAAATTTAAACTACCTATATTTAGTTAAAATTATACTTGAAGAGTATATGTGATGAATTCATTCAAGGGGTATTGTTCGATTGGTTGCTGACCTGCCAGTAGTCGTCGTAGGTTCGACCCCACACTTCCACTCTACTACACCCTTGCAGTAAGTGTATTTTTGGACTATAAATTTATAATATGATATTTTCCCATGTGAATTCAATGATGTGTATGGGCGTGTCAAATTTAGGCACCATTTCCGGAGATTACTGTTGCTCAGTCACAATGACCTTCAGGTCGAACCCAGGACTACTTCAACCCTCCCCATTTTCTTCTTTTTCCTTCCATTTTTATTTTTAAAATTTACTCCATTAGACCTACCATCATCCTATTTCTCTCTTTTTCCATCTCTCCCTCTCTCTCTTATTATCAACTATTGAATGTTCTAGAGACCCTTAACTTGCTCAAGAAACCATGAATCACAAGAACATCATCTATTTGATCCCAAGATCAATCGATAAATTATTTCACACCACTTCTTCTCAATGGCTGAGTCTAATGATATTACACCTACAGACCCCTAAAACATGTAATTTGCACCACCTTATAATCAGGGTGAGAGACCATCACTATAGAAGTGCACCATTATAGACTATAGTATTCCAACAATTAGTAGTGTTTCCCCCATCATTGTGCACCCTCTATTCCTGTGCACACTTTCAAAATTAAGCATAGACTCATTCCCATGACACATAATATGGGGAAATTCAGTGGGTTTCAAATTCAAGACCCTTAAGAGAAAATTTCAATCTTTATTGAGGTTTGTGATACTTTTCACAACTAAGGCATATCATCATATTCCATCCAATTAAGATATTTCCCATTATCCTTGTACAATTGAGCCAATGATTATGTAAATAGTCAATCTCCTGAGTCAATCACGACTGAGGAAAAACTATAAAAAAATTTCCCTTATAAATACTTCCCTCCAATTAAAACATTGATGCCATAAACCAAAATTCAAAACTTCACCGAGGTGGATGGAAAATCAGCATGGGATGTATGGGGGAAATTTGAGGAGATAACTCACAAATTCCAACATCACAGACTAGATATGTGGTTTTAATTGTAAACATTCTACCAGGGACTTTAGCCTACTACCCGTACTATAGTAGACATCACTTCTGATGGTGGACTAATTCTCAAGACAACGAAAGCCAACCAAGACATTCCTGATGATGTTCCCTACAATCCTAGTCTATGAAAAAGTGATATAGGACCACCTCATCATGGAATCCATAACGTGGAAGTGAATACCGACCTCGCTACTCATATTGAGGAACTGGCTAAAAAGATTGAATCATATCAGTTACTTGTTTCACTACACCCTCCTGCTCCTATAATGGAAATTCTATCCTATGAAATGTGTGGATGTCCACAAGTACCAAGACATCATGGAATACATTGAGGAACCACAATTCCATGATTGTAATTACGTCAATTATAATGAATAAGGTCAATAGTACTAGAAAATAAAACAATATAAACAGTTGTAAAATTATTAGAAGAGGTTGGCATAACAACCACAACCAAACCAATATTTTTTTAATATAGGATTGGATAGGTACTACAAAGGAACCAGAGACCACCTGGGTTCCCAGTACAGGGTCCATACCCTCAACCACCATAAAAATTCCAACAAATATTTCCTAGAGCTCATAAGTTTATACCAACACCACAAAAACAATTCCATCAATCACTATAAACACCACGACAAAAAGACTAACCTATCCTGACTAATGTGGAAAACAAGATCACCGCCTTTTTGCAGAATGTGGTCCAAAGGATTAAAACCTAAGAAACTAAGATGAAAAACCACAAGGATGTACTACACAACATGGGGAATTAAATGTAGTAGATCTCTAAATCCATATATAATCAAACACTAGGATCTTTTCCTGGTAATATTGGATCCCATCTAAGGGAATAGTCTAAAGAAATAATTGTTAAAATTGGAAGGATGCAAGATATTAAGAAACCATGAAAAGCTGATAAAATCAGTTTAAGGAGTCCAATAAAGCTATTAAAGTTAAAATATGATAGATATACGCATATGATAAATATCTAGTTGAGGATAATCATGAAAAGGGTGATACATATGTGTTACCGGCACCATAAAATCCACCTCACCCATTTCTTGAACAGATGAACCACAGTAAAAAGGAGGGGCAATATAATAAATTCATATATATATTTAAACAATTAGATATTAATTTACCCATTGATGAGGAAATTGAGAAATTAACTTATTATACATGATTCATTAAGGAATTTCTCTTGATTGAAAATAAAATTTAAGACTTAGGAATCATCTCTATAAATTAAAAATGCTCTACAGTTGTCCAGTGGAAAATGCCTCAAAAAATGTGATACCCTATTTTTTTCAATTCTTTGCACTATTGGGACATATAGTTTTGAAAATTACTTGTGAGATATTGGTATAAGTATTAATTCCATGTTAATGACTCTTTATAAAAATATGGTACTCAATTAACTAAAACCTACAAGGTTGAAAATCTAACTTGCTAAATTCTCAGTCAGGAATCCTTAAGGATTTTTCTAGGATGTCTTAGTAAAAGTAGAAAAATTAATTATATATTCTGATTTACTCATTATGTATAAGGAAGAAGAATGAGGTGTTCTATTCATTATAGGAAGACCATTTATCCACACTGTAAAGGCATTTATTTATGTTAACCTAGGGATATTAACTTTTAGATTTGGCAAAGAAAAGGATGTGTTTACTTTGGAGACGGTCTCTAATAAAAGTGATCATTCATTAAATTCTCCAATCATAACTCTTAATGATAGGATATATGATCATGTGAATAGTAAGAGTGTAAAAAAGACAATACCTTGTTGTACCTCTCGTACCCCTCGTGGTTTAATTTTCATGATTACAATCACTCTCTTATTAATCTAATCTTGTTTTAAGTGTTTTTGTTGATAGGAAAAAGGTTTCCAAGGAATTGGGCCAAGAAGGACTGAAAGTGGACTCTCTGAGTCCACCGGCCAACCGGTGGAAGACCACCGGCCAGCCGGTGGTGCCTTGACAGAAGGCATCCCCTCTGTCCAGACCACCGGCCAACCGGTGTCCCATCACCGGCCAGCCGGTGGAACCCAAACAGAAGGGACACCTACTGTCTCAGCACCGGCCAACCGGTGGCCTCCTCACCGGCCAACCGGTGGTGCCTGGGCAGAAGGCCTCTCCATTTTCCAAAGCACCGGCCAACTGGTGGATCTGTACCGGTCAGCCGGTGGAGCCAGTCAAACTAGCCGTTGGGCTTTGACCAGACTTGTCCACTTGACTCCCAACGGCTCCAGAGGCATCTCCAACGGCTCCGAAGACCCCCAAAGGCCATTTGAGGATTCCCCCTCTATATATAAAGGACTAGGAAGCCCCGGAAACGCACGGTAGCCCACGAGAACATTTCTCGATCACTTGGCGAACCACCGGCGCATTCCTCCAAGGAACCCCAATTGCTCCAACTCATTTCCACATCCAAGGAGCACCATCAAAGAAACTTGGGAGTGCTCTTCATCAACTCCAATCAATCCATTGGCGCCCAAGACTTCTCCACATTACGGTTTTTCTTATTTTATCTTTTTGAGCATCAATTTGGGTTTGTGCCTACAAACCCCTCTTTCTCTCATCTTCCTTTTTGTTTGGGTTTTTACACCACCTTCAAGGTGTGAAGAGGTTAGTCAAGCCTTCCCTTTAAAAGGCTTGTGTCATAGGTGAGATAGCCTTCAACTGTAAGAAGGCTAGTGGGTTCTTTCTCAACCATTAAAAGCAAGCTGTAATAGGTTCTAGACTACCTTAAAGTCTAGTGGGTTTCTTGCTAAAACCATTAAAAAGAAAGCGGTAGTAAATCTCTCAACGGTTGAGTTGGGAGCGGAGACGTAGGCTTTGGTTTAAGCCGAATTCCGTTATCAATTTTGTGTCTTGCCTCTTTTATTTCCGCTGCACTTTTAACTTTGATTTTAAATTGTTAATTATTTTTTAAAAGGCAATTCACCCCCACTCTTGCCATCACTCTCCGACCCAACATTTGGTATCAGAGGCAAAATTTGAGTAATACCCTAACCGGTTTCAAATTCAAGATCCTTTGTGATGGCTTCAACTTCTTTCGCCCCCGAAGGCTATTCATTGGGTCGTGCTCCATTCTTTGATGGAACCGACTATACTTATTGGAAAACCCGCATGACCACTTTTCTTAGAAGCATTGGTTATCCTATTTATAAAATTGTCATGCATGGTTATTATATTTATTCTCCCAATGAATCCAAATGGACTCAAGCCGTTATTAAAAATTTCGAGCTTGATGGAAAATCCATGAACACTCTTCATTGCGGCCTTGATCGTAATGAATTCAATCGAGTTTCCACATGCACTTCATCTCATGAAATCTGGAAACTATTGGAGGTTACCCATGAGGGGACCAAAAAAGTCAAGGATACTCGATTGGATATGTACCATCATGATTTTGAGTCTTTTACCATGCATCCATCTGAAAATATTACTGATATGTTTACTCGTTTTACTGACGTTTGCAATGGAAGAAAATCTCTTGGAGATGATGTTTCTGCAGAAACGATGGTCAAGAAGATCCTTTGGATCTTACCAAGCACATGGGCACCAAAAGTCACGACAATCCAAGAATCAAAAGACATCAAGAACATGCCGGTCGAAGAGCTCATCGGATCCCTCATGACCTATGAGATCACCATGAGGAGGCAAGCTGAAACGGAAGGCAATCTCATCAAAACTCCAAAGAACATCGCTTTCAAAGTTCAAAAAAAAGAAAGCTCCTCCTCCTCATCGTCTTCCTCTTCAAGCGGCGATTCAGAAATGGAGAACCTTGACCGCAAAATGCACAAATTCATGAAGAAGCACAAGAAGAAGAAATCCCGCAAGGCTCAACCCAACGAAAAATGCGAGCCCGATGTAACATGTTACAGGTGTGGCAAGAAAGGCCATTACAAGCCCGATTGTCCACTCAACAAGAAAAAGGCCAAGCAAAAGGAAAAGAAGAAGGCATTCAAGGCCACATGGAGTGATAGCTCCACACCCTCCTCCTCCTCCTCCTCAAGTGACAATGGTAAAAAATGCCTAATGGAATTTCATGAGGTATCCTCTTCCGACTCCTCATCCTCTAGTTCTTCAAATTCTTTTAATCATTTATCTTATGAGGATCTCCAACATGCTAGAGATCAATTGGAGGAAGGCTTTCATGAACTTTCTTCCAAATTTATTGTTTTAAAAAAGAATTTCAAAAAACGTTCTTCCGAAAAGGAACAACTTCTCAAAGAAAAGGAGGAGTTGTCCTTCAAGATCCAAAACCATCCCGATGTTGATTCTATGAAATTAACAATCAAGGATTTAAGGAAATCCCTAGCTATGTTCACCGAAGGTGAACATAACCTCTCGAAGCTCCTTGGTTCCCAATGCCTATCTAGAACCACCCAAGGGCTTGGCTATTCCATGCAAGCTTTCTCTTCCCATGCTCCAACTATTTTTGTAAGGGGGAGCTCCCAATATAAATTTTGAAACTATTGTAAAAAACCCGGGAACTTTATTTACGAGTGCGATTGCAAAAATGCCCGGTATGGAAGGCCCAAAACCATTTCCTTTAATGATGAATTTCATAGGAGAAGACCCGCCACTAGACAAGTATGGATTGAAAAATCCCTTTTAGCGAGTCTCACCGGGCCAAAATTTGTCTCGGTTCTAAAATCCTCTCCCTGGTGATTTGTTGTTTTTATTTAGGGGGAGTTAGGATCGTTTAAGCCTTTTTGTGTTTTTATTTCAAAACTTTCAATTCAAAACTTTCAATTCAAAACATTCAATTCAAAACATTCAATTCAAATTTCAAAAATTTCAATTGGTTTAAAATCTCTATCTTATTTTTTAACCTTTCCCTCAATCAAGTTTTATGCCCCGTGCTATTTTGATAATCACAAAGGGGGAGAAATTCTTGGTTGATTGGGGGAGAAATCTTTCTCTCATGCTTTGCTTTACTTTTCATTTTATCCTTTAAAGAATGCCTTTCATTTCAGTCTTTTACATTGCTTGTTTTGGTGATTGTGATCATCAAAATATGGGGAGATTGTTGTACCTCTCGCACCCCTCGTGGTTTAATTTTCATGATCACAATCACTCTATTATTAATCTAATCTTGTTTTAAGTGTTTTTGTTGATAGGCAAAAGGTTGCCAAGGAATTGGGCCAAGAAAGACTGAAAGTGGACTCTCTGAGTCTACCGGCCAACCGGTGGACGACCACCGGCCAGCCGGTGGTGCCTTGACAGAAGGCATCCCCTCTGTCCAGACCACCGGCCAACCGGTGTCCCATCACCGGCCAGCCGGTGGAACCCAGACAGAAGGGACACCTACTGTCTCAGCACCGGCCAACCGGTGGCCTCCTCACCGGCCAACCGGTGGTGCCTGGGCAGAAGGCCTCTCCATTTTCCAAAGCACCGGCCAACCGGTGGATCTGTAACGGTCAGCCGGTGGAGCCAGTCAAACTAGTCGTTGGGCTTTGACCAGACTTGTCCACTTGACTCCCAACGGCTCCTGAGGCCTCTCCAACGGCTCCGAAGACCCCCAAATGCCATTTGAGGGTTCCCCCTCTATAAATAAAGGACTAGGAATCCCCGGAAACGCATGGTAGCCCACGGGAACATTTTTCGATCACTTGGCGATCCACCGGTGCATTCCTCCAAGGAACCCCAATTGCTCAAACTCATTTCCAAATCCAAGGATCACCATCAAAGAAGCTTGGGAGCGCTCTTCATCAACTCCAATCAATCCATTGGTGCCCATGACTTCTCCACATTACAGTTTTTCTTATTTTATCTTTTTGAGCATCAATTCGGGTTTGTGCCTACAAACCAATATTTCTCTCATCTTCCTTTTTGTTTGGGTTTTCACACCACCTTCAAGGTGTGAAGAGGTTAGTCAAGCCTTCCCTTTAAAAGGCTTGTGTCATAGGTGAGCTAGCCTTCACCTGTAAGAAGGATAGTGGGTTCTTGCTCAACCATTAAAAGCAAGATGTAATAGGTTCTAGACTACTTTAATGTCTAGTGGGTTTCTTGCTAAAACCATTAAAAAGAAAGCGGTAGTAAATCTCTCAACGGTTGAGTTGGGAGTGGAGACGTAGGATTTGGTTTAAGCCGAACTCCGTTATCAATTTTGTGACTTGCCTCTTTTATTTCCACTGCACTTTTAACTTTGATTTTAAATTGTTAATTATTTTTTAAAAGGCAATTCACCCCCCCTCTTGCCATCATTCTCCGACCCAACATACCTCATATTCATAAGTGATCTAATGCTCACATGAAAGAAAATTTCACTACACCCCTGACAAGGGAGGTCATCCAACCTTCTATCCCCTTTTGTTTTCATAAATCCTTCTACAAGTGGTATCAACTAAAAATTAATGTGTCCAGCATTATAAAATGTATATCTATAGAAAATAAATAAAGAACTAACTGGGAGTTAACCAAGGGAAGTTTAAATATGATATAATAGGGTAAATTATTCTATAAAATGGTTCAGAGTGTGATGAAATCTTTTTTGGAGGACCTTTATCAATTATGGAATGAACTGTAAAATACATGTCGTGTAAGTAATACATGGTGTGTAAAATTTGTATGAATAAAAAGAAAAAAAATTAATTTTTTGAATTATATTTATGAAATAAATGACAAGTAATTATTAGGTAGGATTTAAAATCTAATGAATATATGGTTCACGCTGACCCCCCCCCCCCATTGCATCCTCTTCTATGTGATGCACCCCTCACAAACCATCCTACCTTCCCTACCACAAAACATTTCCTACTCCTTCCATCCCTTTAACTACATCTTCTCCACCCTTAGCAACACCTTACCCTCCATCCAAAATGTCCAGAACCAAAATGATTCATTCCCCTCCCGCTGATCATGTACCTAGGCCTGATGACACACCTCAGTTACCTAAACAGTGGAGGGATACTCCAATTCCACAACCCCCTGACCCCCACCCCATCTTCCACTTCGACATATATTCCCTAATCCACTTCTAGGGACTGATAATCATCCTATGGAATATTTTAGTGCCCTTACCATCCTCAACTTCATCCTTGCCTTCATGTTATCCACAATTACCACCAAATTATCTTGGTCTATCTCCAGGACAAGCCAATGAGGAAACAAAAGACATAGGAAATAACTGTACTCGAGTGCAACCACATTCAATATGAGGTCCATCACCTCATAGACCTCTCGCACCAGAGCCTGAACACCTAAGTGAGGAAGGAGACATTTAAGGATCTATTCCTAAAGTTCATATACACCTTTGAGTTGTTCATGGATTATGTCTGATTTAGACTCGGAGGATGGCAATGGGATGTCAAACTTGATGTGTTTAGAGTCATCCTAGACATCTAATCAGTTGATATCATCACCTCCCATATCATACCGATAGTGCTTCTTGATCCTAAAAAGGTCAATCCAACACATCTGTGGGTGAGGATCACTAGATACTAGCGGATAATTTTTTATCTTCACACCAAATAGAGCATAACCCTCTGAGGTTATACCCACCATATCATACATAGGGCCCTCGCTCATGCTTGGATGACCTTTGGTGATTCCCATAAGGGGATGGGGGAGGGGTTCATCTAGATTGTGTTAATCATTCTCACATCATCTATGGGTGGTCCATCCATCAACATGTATATACAGTTCGGTGAGATCTATAGGATGCTGGAAAAGAGGAACCATGTGACATTAATGGGATGGTCTTTCATCATACATTTGGACACACATCTTGGTTCCTTCATGACAACCCATACCCCCACCTCCCTCGAACTTATAGAGGGTTTCATCATACTACTACTCACCAATATTGGGATACATACAAATGATGAAAACATCTATTGATGGGTGCCATTATATTTTGTGGATGTTGATGAGGCCCTTTTCCAATATTTCGTTTACCCAACTTCACCATCCTCCCCACCTAATGATCCTAATCCCACCCTATACTCTACCACCACATTTGACAGTACTACCATCTCACCATCCATCATTCCCATAAACCTACCACCACCCATATTCTTTATGAATCCACCACTACTTTTCCCACACTATCACCCACCCCATCATTATCTACAAATCTCTAGGCAAGACACTATTGCATTCTGGAGAACCTGTGCCAAATTTCCCACCACCTACACATCCCTTTAGAAGATATTTCCATTTTTAATGAGGTTTCATTCATCTAACCTATTGTGAGACACACAACCACCATCAGGATTGGTGCCTCACCACCACTATCTACTGAGATCACTGCCAGCACTACGACACCCACAACAACAGTTGTTCAACAAGCCCCTTCCTCAATCCATGATATAGATAGGGTGGTACAACTATAGGAAACCAATATCCGAGAGGCGAAAATTGATTTGGACCTTAATGAATAAGATTTTACTTCCAGGTTTTTTCCCGATACCCTCTCTTATTTTTGTACTAAGATGGGTGACATTTTTTTGTATTGCTTGTATTCCAATATTTCTCAGTGATGTATCATTTCATTATATTTACATGTAATAAATATTTTTCATTCTCTCCTGGTTTATTATTTTCATTTTATTATTATATTAAATTAACCATTTCAAGCACTTCTACCTCATCCATGGTCAATGATGTATTTATTCCACCACAATCTGCCATCTTAATTTGGATGACTCAGCATCTGGCTAACGTCGATCCCCATAATGAGGAGATATCACTAGAGATCCATGATCAGCAAGGATCCCCACCATGATGATCATGAATTATATTATTTCCACATTATATTCATTCTCAATAAACTCCTTAGGTGGTTAATCCTGTTAAGAGTCTACACAAGATCGATGATACAACCACAAATTCTTATTTGAGGCAGTAGGATTCTTGTAACACCCCAACCATAGTTACCAAGAGTCAGTTCATTATTACATAACATTAGAATGATCACAAAAGATCAAGCCTCAAAAGTCTGATTAGGTTAGTATCCGTGGAAACACTATATACTTTCATAAGTCTTACATTACATCATAAAGTAAAACAAAACTACAAGAACATCTTGTATTCATATCCCCTCATACTATCCTAACAGGTCATTCATAATACTTATTAAAATCCTGGAAAAATTAAAACATTGGAAGGGGTGAGCTCAGATGATCATCACGGATAAAAATATATCGTAAGCTTTCATAAATAAACATAAACATTTAAGGCAATGTATAACTAAAACAAAAGCCTTTTAAACTTGATCTTTAGTATAATATGGAAAAAATAAAATGAAATAATTCCATTTACTTATTCACATAGATATTCTATTAGTCGAATAATCACATGCAATATCAATAACCAATTTCATAATGATGGAATGCATAATGTCAGACTATCATAACCACATAGCCAAGGCCTCGTGCCAAGACTACAAATAATATTTTGTCAAGGCCTCGTGCCAAGACACTAGTTTGTCTCATGAGACCTACCAATGCATCGAGGTGCTATAGAGGGCTCCACCTGTCACTTATTAAGTCTAATTCATTCCTTATATGAAAAGGTTTAAACATATCATAAACAATTCCCATAAACCATAACATAATCTAATCACATAAAACATGCATAAAGGAAACATAATATTTCCACATTTCAATCACAAGATATCAATATAGCACATTAATATAATAAAAACATTATCAAAACCATTTTAAATAACAAAATAATAAAAAGGAAAACATGGTATTTATTTTTCGTTTAAAAAAAAGTTAAGGCTTGTAGTGGAAACTGAAACTCAAAGAATGGTCACGGTGATGGAGAAAACATTGTCACCGCATACGTACGACAAAAAAACATTCCAATTTGTTGATTAATAAAATAATTCATATAAAAAATATTCCTTTTTAATAAAAGTAAAATTCAAAGGGGTTTATACACCGTATAAAAGAAATTTTTGTATAAAACAAAATATGCCTCAATGAAAGGAGATTGAGATGAAGTCCCTTACCTCGTGTCCGACTTGACTCGATCGTTATTTAACCTCTTGAATAATAAACTAGAGTTAATATATACTTGCTTAAGAACATTTTTCAAGTTCATTATTCCTTTTATAATACTTATTACCATGTTATGAACATTATGTAATGATTTAAGTTAATAACGGATGTTTTTCCGATCATTGGTACTTGAGTCAAAAATAAACTTCTTATAATTACAATATGTTCATGTGGTAAAATATACATTATATACAGAATTATATTCATGATTATATATCATATATATCATATATATCCACTATATATTTTCATTTATAATATTACATAACATTTAGAGGTAAGAAATGAAATGCATCGTTCATGGAGACAGTAAGCCGTACGTACGCATGAACACTACATTCATTTCTATTTGATATTTAATTGAATAAAATCATATTGATATAAAGGTATATTATAATTACATTATAATATCATATATAATATCATTTACTCCATATTTTATAGCTCCCACATATGTCATTAACGATTCAAATCACTTTGAGGGGCGGTTGTACGCACTTCCTAAAATGAAATTATCACGTTTACCCATAATGGAAATCACAAAGGTATGCCATAAATGAAAAATACAGAAGCATAAGGAAACCATAAACATAATATATATCATAAATAAATATAGTGACATCTTAATGGCCACCATGAAAGGTGTTAAAAGAATATTGGACAATAATCATTTCGGGAGGTAGTAGTCCGCCACCCACAAAAACAGTATGTTCTTTAACCATTAGATGAAGGTGTGTGTAAGTTTAAATCAAAAAAATCTCATAAAAGAATCCTAGTAAATTTAATATAATTTTTTTGTTACAAAATAATGGAATAAAAATATTTTAAGGGGTTGGAGAAGCAAAATAAAACAAAATAACACAAGTGAAGACATTACCTTAAAATTGGGTAACTCTTTTTGATTTGAGCCAAAGGCTTCTTGGGAAGACATATGCAAAAAAATGAGGCTTCAAGTAGTAATAGAGGTAATTTTAGAGAGTATTTGGGAAGAGGATGGCCCAACCAAATTGATTTGATGCTGTGAATAAGGTGGTAGAGGTGGGGGCCTTTTATAAGAGGAGAGGAGGGGCACTCTAGGAATGTCATGAAATTATAGAATATTATGAAGTGATTTTCTGATTTCAAAGGTCCCACAATTATATATTTCTAGTATAAGGTGATAAGTGTTCGAAATATACACATCAAATTGATTTTTGAAATGTTTATGTCTTATATTTTACATTATCTTTTCATTTTATTTAAATCGTTAATTATTGAGGTAACCGTTGCATCATCATTGTGTCATATAAAATTTAATTTATTTAATGTTTAAAAATTATAATAAAAATATAATGATGTAAGAAATCTTTTTATATTTCTAATTAATATTTATAGTTGAAAAATTACTTTATATATCCCCAAGTAATAATTGTTTTAGTCAAACAACGCATGTTTGTGACAATTTTATTTTTACATTAAATAAAAAGTTAATATTGTCATTTCATTACCCAAGTGGCTCCATGAGGTCCCCAAGTTGACCCATGGATTTTCATGGTCTTCCATGACTCATCCAATAAGTATAGGACAAGTGTAAAGTAAATATCATATTATTATATCATTATATTTACCTTATATTACATTAATTACCTTTAATCGCGAATAATAGAACATAAAAGTTAATGTTCACAAAAAAATTATTTTAATCCCATTGAACCACATTTTACATCCTAATGACAACCATGTATGTTGGATTTTTGAAAATCAAATCACAAAAGTT
Source organism: Viscum album (assembly GCA_963277665.1). Classification (NCBI taxonomy): domain Eukaryota; kingdom Viridiplantae; phylum Streptophyta; class Magnoliopsida; order Santalales; family Viscaceae; genus Viscum; species Viscum album. Next base: position 1,739,325,970 of record OY728125.1, on the reverse strand, counting down.
GTAAAGTTTCTTTTAAATGAAAAATAGGGTTTTAACTACCACATAGTGGTTTCACTATTCATAAAAAATCGATGTTTTTCAAAAAATATACAAAAAATTCACACTAAGATATATTTTATAATCCAAATTCAAAAATGATTTCCATTTTACCAAATTAAAAACATAAAAGTTGCATTAATTATTTTTATATTTAATTCCTGCTGTCAAAACAAATAACGTGTTTTTAAGAAATAATATATATCAAAAGATTGACAATTGTTTATGTACAATTTCAATGTGAAATTAATTATAATGACCACCATTTGATAAAATGGTAAAATTATATTCTATTTATACTTTAAAACCAATCAATGGTATAATATATTACTATTAATTATTTTTATTAAAAAAGTTGTTTTTAATTAATATTTATTAATTTTCACTATTCATCAAAATATAAAAGTTATCCGAAAAGTTCCAAAATTTCACTCTATGCTAAATTCGATATTCAAAATCCAAAAATGAAGTCCATTTGGAATGATAAAATTTATAATATTTCAAAAAGTAAGTATTACTATTAATAACGGCTAGTTTGATTGGTTGTGGTGTGTTAGATATCGAGGTTGTGTACTACACACGCTGCTCTATTAGTCAAAGACAAGCATACCATGGAAGCTTGGGGTTTTTCATTCTCCCATCCTTCAAATAATTTTTTCCTCAAAATTTCTTATAATATCACTGTATAAAAAGACCCAAGTGATTCTTCATCATAAGTTCCTCGAGTTCCCAAGTTGTCTCCTCCATCTTATGGTTTCTCCATAGAGCTTTTACCAGACAAGTCATCCAGTTTCTCAACACTTGTTCTCATGTATCAAGAATCTTGATTGGCTCGTCGCAATAGGACAAATCGGCTTCCAGTTCTAATTCCTCATAGGTGAGTATATGCATTGGGTTAGGCATGTATTTTCTCAATAGTGATATGTGGAATACATCATGAACTTTTGAGAGGCGTGGCGTCATTAAAAAATGGTATGCTACACCCCCAATTCGTTCTAGAATTTCTGAGGGTAAGTTGTACCTGGGACTCAATTTACCCTTCTTACTGAAACGTATAACTCCCTTCCATGGAGATACCTTCAAGAAAACATGATCTCCTACCTAAAATTACAAATCCTTCCTTCGGTTGTCAGCATATCTCTTCTGCCCACATTGAGCTGCTTTGAAGTGGTTTTGGATTACCTTCACCTTTTCCATCATTTCCTCCACCAGTTCTGGTCCATCAAGTCTTCGTTCACCAACGTCATCCCAACAGGTTGGTGTGTGACATCTCTTTCCGTATAACGCTTTATATGGTTCCATCTGAATACTAGAATGGAAGCTATTGTTATAGGAAAATTCCACCAGAGGTAAATATTAATCCCACATACCCTGAAAGTCAAGTGATAATTATCTCAACATGTATTCAAAGGTTTGAATAGTTCGTTCTGATTGTCCATCTGTTTGAGGGAGGTAAGTATTGCTCAAACGAAGTTCAGTATCCAAGGCCTTCTGAAAACTTTTCTAGAATCTTGATATGAAACCGGATTCACGATCTGAGAAAATCAATAGGGGCACTCCATGAAGTCTCACAACTTCATTAATATATAGTCTTGCTATAAGTTCATGTGGTAGATCTTCTCTTACGAAAAGAAAATGTTCTGACTTCGTGAGACGATCAACAATGACCAATATTGTGTCATTCCATCTAGGAGACATTGGTAGTCCCTCGAAAAATACCATCATCATATTATCCCATTTACACTTAGGTATGGGAAGAGGTTTCAATACTGCACCAGGATGTTGCCTTCCAGCTTTCACTTCTTGACAAACCATACATCTTAACTCAAAATCAGCAATCTCCCTCTTCATGATGTCCCACCAAAAATGTCCCTTTAAATCTCTATACATTTTGGTTCTCCCATGGTGTATAGAGAAATTGGAACTATGAGAATCGTCCAACAATTCCCTCTTTAAATCAGGTATATTAGGAACACAAAGTCTCCTCCCAATTTTTAAAATTCAATCTTCATATACAAAGTCACTCAATCACCCATCATTCACAGATTTAATCTTCTTTTTAAACTCTTCATCATCGGCCTGAGAACACTTTATCCTATATAGTAAAGATATTTTAGCAACCATTTGAAAAAAATTTGATGTTTCACCCTCCATGGTGATCCACATATTAATCATTACTAGATCCATGAAAATAGGATCCCTTTCCACTTTCATCATGTTGAAAACTCAATGATCATTTCTACTCAAAGCATCTGCAACCTTATTTTCCTTCCACGGGTGGTAGTGTATCGTGCAATAATAATCCTTGAGTAGTTCAAGCCATCAACATTTCCTCATGTTGAGTTCTTTTTGTGAGGAAATATATTTATAACTCTTGTGATCAACATATATCTCAAATATTTCACCATAGAGATAATGTGTCCATATCTTCAAGGAAAAGATTAGAGCAGCTAACTCTAGATCATGATTAGTATAGTTAGCTCATGAATTTTTAACTTTCGTGATGCATAGGCAATAACCCTATCATTCTTCATTTGGACACAACCAATTAATTTCATTGATGCATCGCTATAAATAACGAACCCATCATTCCCCAATGGTAGAGTCAATATAGAAGCATTGACTGATCTTCTCTTCAGTTATTCAAAACACTATTCACAGTCTTTTGTCCAAAACAAATTAACCCCTTTACGTGTGATCTTCATTAATGTGTCAGCCAATTAGGAAACATTCTGGTCACAACGTCGATAATAATGGGCCAAACCAATAAAACTGTGTACCTCAGTTATACTCGTCGGTGCTGGCCATTCTTGGAATGCCTTCGTCTTAGAAGGATCAACGAAAATTGCATTATTAGAGACAATATGGCCAAGAAATGAAATCTCCTGAAGCCATAATTCACACTTGGTAAACTTCACATATAATTTATGCCTTCTAAGAGTCTTCAGGATAATGCGCAAGTGATTTTCATGATCTTCGTAGCTTTTGAGATACACCAAGATATCATCAATAAATACCACCAAAAAATCATCAATATATTACTTGAAAACTCTATTCATTGGATCCATGAATACAGAGGGTGCATTAGTCAATCCAAAAGTCATTAATGTAAACTTGTAATGCACGTACCTTGTTTGAAATGTTGTCTTCGGAATGTCTTCCTTCTTCACACAAAACCGATGGTATCAAGATCGAAGGTCAATCTTTGAAAAGTATTGAGCTACATGCAGTTGGTAAAATAAATCATCAAGGATAGGTATGGGATACATGTTCATTATTGTTATAGCATTGATCTCCTTGTAGTCAATGTACAACCTCATAGATCTATCTTTCTTCTTATCAAAAAGGACAGGGGCTCCCCTTGGAGAAACACTAGGGTGAAAAAATCCCTTATTACTCAATTCCTCTAGTTTTTTATTTAGTTCAACAAATTCCACAGTGGACATTCTATAAGGGGTCTTCAATATAGGCCTTGATCCAGGAATTAAATCAATGGAAAACTCAACTTCTCGTTCTGGAGGATGTCCAGGTAAATCATTCGGAAACACATCTAAATATTCATTCACAATAGGTACATCCTCTATTTGAACATTCCATTCCTCACCCTAAGTCATTTCAGTATCTTCCTCCCCAATAATTGAATTCTGTTGAGATACTAGGGTGGATCTAAATAAGAATTAGGTGGTGGTGATTCTGCTCTAAAGTTAAGGTGTTCCTTATCATCATCATCAAAAATAATAAACTCCTTCTTCTTACAATAAATCTTTGCATCATAGTCCGAAACCCAATCCATACCGAGGATTATATCAAACTCAATAATAGGTATGACAATGAGATCAGCGGATAAAGAACATTTATGTGCTATAATGGGGACTGATTCACAAAACATTGTTGCAATGATACTTCCCATAAAATTTTTGACTGAAAATTCTCTTGTTAAATCAAATTGGAAATATCTAATTTTCTTAGAAATCTTGGAAGATATGAAACAATGCGATGATCCAAAATCAAATAATGCATTTTATAAACTTGAGGAAACCATTAAATTTCCTGCCACCACATCTTTCTGAGCATCAACCTCAGCAGTATTGATAGCATAAGCTTATCCTTGTAATGATAGCCTCATACTTTGCGACATTCTCATCCTCATTCGGCATCAGACTCAAAAATTGCCTTTCCATATCTGCTCGATGGTCATGTGGAAAGTATTTTTCTATGAAAATATCCTTAATATCCATCCATTCCATACTTGATACTTCTTCATCTTCTATTGTGTTTTGAATTAGCGACCACCATTGATCGGCATCTCCAATGAGAAGGTAAACTGCCATGACAACCTTCTCTCTTTCGCAAATCCCCAAGGCGTGGAATATTTTCTCTAAGAATTTTTTCCATTGCTCAGCTACTAATGGATTTTTACCCCCATTAAATTTTGGTGGTTGTTGTCTCATGAAGCGGTATAAAATTGATTCTCCACGTTTCGGATCAGGGTTCTCTATATGAGTAATGTTATTATTCATAACTTGAGTGAGTTGTCCCAGTATGGTGATTAGCTGTTCAACACCAGTTGCATTACCAGCTCCACTATAATTATATTGAGCAGAAGGGAAATCCCTTTGTGGAGTGCGTTCATTGATACAGTTTCCATTCCTTCCCCTAGGATCCATTTCTAAACAATTTAATAAACTAGATTAGTTTACGAATCAGAATACATAATAAAAAACATGAAGAACACTTAACATAAATTGATCTATTTATAGATATAATACATAATCATAAAAATGATTTCTTTAAGGAATTATATACTCGTAAACCCTTCATAATGGTTTGTAATGAAAATGAGAAATATCCTAAGCATATCTCTCAGGAGTATCGTAACCAAGTGTTCACCAAGGCCCATTGTTGTGCACCAGTTCCCGTTCAAGTCTAGCTCAAAGCGGTGTTTTCGGGTTTTACCCCTAGGTACATCTTTGCCAGAGCCGCCTCTACCTGCTCGTATCCAGACAGAGATGTATTCCTCGGAAAACTCACAAAATCTCTATAATACCACAATTCCAGGATGTTCTTCTATATTAATCCTCAAAGTCTATCTTAAGGATATGTGCTCCAATCAGAGTTTATCTAAATCTAGCTTCCAAGTTTAGTACTAAACTACCTCTAATACCAAATGTAATGCCCCGTCCCCAGTTACCTAGAGTAGGTGCATTATTACATAACTTTGGAATGATAAAAAAATATCAAGTCTTGAAATACCAATTAGTTTAGTAGCCTTGGAAACAATAGATACATTCATAAGTCTTACATTACAGCATAAAGTAAAAAAACTACAACTACATCTTGTCTTCATATCCCCTCATACAATCCCTACAAGTCATTCATAATATAATTCTTCACATCTTGGAAAAATTAAATCATTTGAAGGGGGGAGATCAGATGCTCAGTAAGGAAAACAATATACCAGAAGCTTTCATAAATAAACATAAACATTTAAGGCAATGTATAACTAAAACAAAAGCCTTTTAAACATGAACATCAGCATAATATGGAAAAAATAAAATGAAATAATGCCATTTACTTATACACATGGATATTCTACTAGTCGAATAATCACATGAAATATCAATAACCACTTTCATAATGATGAAATTCATAATCCCAGACTATCATAACCACGTAGCCAAGGCCTCGTGCCAAGACTACAAATAAGATTTTGTCAAGGCCTCGTACCAAGACACTAGTTTGTCTCATGAGACCTACCGATGCATTAGGGAGCTACTGTGGGATCCACTCGTCACTTATAATGTCCAATGCATTCCTTATATGAAAAGGATTAAATTATCATAAAAAATTCCCAAGAACCATAACATAATCATATCACATAAATCATTCATAAAGGAAACTTACTATTTTCCACATTTCAATCCCAATATATAAATACAACACATTAATATAATCAAAACATAATCAAAACCATTTTAAATACCAAAATAAAAGAAAATTAAAACATGTAATTTATTTTTCATTTAAAAAAAATTTATGGCTTGTAATGGAAGTCGAAACTCAAATAATGGTCATTGCGGCGGAGAAAACGTTGTCACCGCATACGTACGATAGAAAAACATTCCTTTTTGTCATTTAGTAAAACTCTTCATATAAAAATATTCCTTTTGAATAAATGTAAAAGTAAAAGGAGTTTATACACCATATAAAAGAATGTTGTGTATAAAACAAAATATGCCTCAATGAAAGGAGATTGAGGCGAAGTCCCTAACATCATGTCCGACTTGACTCGATCGTTCTTTTACCTCTTGAAAAATAAACTACAGTTAATTTCTACTTGCTTAAGTACCATTTTCAAGTTTATTATTCCTTTTATATCACTTATTACCATTTTATGAACGTTATGTAATTATTTAATTTAATAACGGTCGTTTTGTCGATCTTTGGTACTTGAGTCAAAAATAATCTTCTTATAATTACAAGATGTTCATGTGGTAAAATATAAATTATATCCAGAATTATATTTATGATGTAGATGTCATATATATCATATATATCCAGTATATATTTGCATTTATAATATTACATAACATTTAGAGGTATGAAATGAAATGCACTGTTCATGGAGACGGTAATCCATACGTACGCATGAATGCTACTTTTGTTTCTATTTCATATTTAATGGGATAAAATCATAATGATATAAAGGTATATTATAATTCCAGTATAATATCATATATAATATCATTTACTCCATCCTTTATACGTCCCATGTATGGCATTAATGGTTCAAATCACATTGTGGGGGCGGTAGTCCGCACTTCCAAAAATGTAATTATCACGTTTACCTATAATGGAAATCATAAACGTATGCCATAAATGAAAAATAAATAAGCATGAGGAAAATATAAACATAATATATATCATAAATAAATATAGTGGAATCTAAATGGACACCATGAAAGGTGTTAAAAGAAGATTGAACAATCATCGTTTCGTGAGGTAGTAATTCGCCACCCACAGAAACAGTATGTTCTTTAACTATTATATGAAGGTGTGTGTAAGTGTAAATAAAATCCTAATAAAAAAAACATACTATTATATTGAAGATAATGGTTTTGTTACAAATGAATGGAATAAACAGAGTTTAAGGGGTTGGAGAAACAAAATAAAACAAAAGAACACAAGTGAAGAGATTAACTTTAAATCAGGTAACTTTTATTGATTTGAGCCAAAGGATTCCTTTGGAAAACATATGCACAATGTGAGGATTATAGGAGTAAGAGATGGAATTTTAGAGAGTATTTGGGTAGATTTTGGCTGAGACAAATGGCTTTTATGGTGTTAATATGGTGGTAGAGGTGGGGGCCTTTTATAAGAGGAGAGGAGTGGCACTCTTGGAATGTCATGAAATGTTACATTATTATGAAGTGATTTTCGGATTTCAAAGGTCCCACAATTATGTATTTCTAGGATAAGGTGATAAGGGTTCAAAATATACTCAAAAAATAGGTTTTTGAAAAGTGTATGTCTTAGATTTTACATTATATTTTCATTTTATTTAAATTGATAATTATTGAGATAAACACTGCATCATCATGGGGTCATAACAAATTTAATTTTTTTATTGTCTAAAAATTTTAATAAAAAATTACGATGTAGGAAATCTTTTTTGATTTCCAATAAATATTTATAGTCTAAAAATTACCTTATATTACCCCATGTATTTATTCTTTTAGTAAAACAACGCATGTTTGTGACAATTTTCTTTTTACTTTAAATAAAAAGTTATTAATGTCATTTCCTTACCCAAGTGGCTCCATGGGGTCCCCATGTTGACCCATGGATTTTATTGGTCGGCCATGACTCATACAATAAGTGTAGGATAAGTGTAAAGGTAATTTCATATTATTATGTCATTATATTTACCTTAAATTACACTAATTACATTTAATCGCGATTAATAGAACTTAAAAGTTACCATTCACCAACAATTATTTTAATCCCATTGAACCACATTTTTCTTCCTAATGAAAACCACGTATGTCAGATTTTTGAAAATCAAATAACAGAAGTGGTAAAGTTTCATTTAAACAAAAAATCAGTTTTTTAACTACCACTTAGTGGTTTCACTATTCATCAAAAATCGATGTTTTTCAAAAAAATACCAAAAATTCACTCAAAGCTATATTTGATATTACTAATTCAAAAATGTTGTCCATTTTACCAAATTAAAAACATAAAATTTTCATTAATTATTTTTATATTTAATTCTCACTGTCAAAACAAATAACGTGTATTTAAGAAATAATATTTATCAAAAGATTGACAATTGTTTCTGTCCAATTTCAAAGTGAAATTAATTATAATGGCCACCATTGGATAAAATGGTAAAAATATATTCTAATTAAACTATAAAACCACTCTATGGTATAATTTATCACTATTAATTACATTGATTAAAAAGTTGTTTTTAATTAAAATTTAGCAATTTTAACTATTCTTCAAAATATAAAAGTTATCTGAAAACTTCCAAAATTTCACCCTAGGCTATATTTTAAATTCTGAATCCAAAATTTATGTTCATTTTGAAAGATAAAATTTATATAATTTCAAAAATTAGGTATTACTATTCATAACGGCTAGTTTGATTGGTTGTGGTGTGTTAGAACTCGAGGCTGCGTACTACACACGCTGCTCTATTATTCAAAGAGAAACGTACCATGGAATCTTGGGGTGTTACACTTTTGAGCTGATGAATGACACTACCTGATCCTTTTTTCCAACCATTTTGATGATGAAATAATTATTAGTTATTTATCCGAGGAAACCAAAAATTTATTTTATTTCTTTGTTTCTATTCTTATACATAGAATATTTGTTTTCCTTTTCATATCATTATAATTCATAGGTCATTCCAAAACATTACTATCCCCACACATATTATTTTATATGAGTTTTTTAATTTACTATTCATTATGTTCACCTAACCATTTCACTACATTCATCCTATTTAAACTATGTGTAGTAATGTTTTATCTAGTGCAGGTTTTTCATTATAACAAATTATGTAGGTAGACCAATTTGAGATAATTATCCAACAAGTTTCTCTATGGTTTGACAGTCATCACTGGGAGATCACAATTTACTACTTTTAATTTCAAATTACTTTTTCATTTTTTCTATACTATATATGTGATATTGCTCCCATGATACTTTCTGAGATAGTGAAAATATTGTCTCATTTTAAGTGTGGGGAGTCTTTATTGAACCCTATTGTCGATACACTTGGATTATTTCTTTTTTCACCTATATAAGTGACATTTTTATTGAAATCATAATTTAAATCTAAAAATACATTACAACCATTTAAATAAAAGTTTAATTTAGGTTTTAAATTCTTTAAATCCATGTTCTACTCAAGTTTATATTTTTAACATAATTGTTTTGTTCACGGATTTAATTCAAATTTAAAAATATTGAAATTAATTATGATTAACTTATTACTGGATTTTATACCCTGAGTGATTTCCATTTATTTTTGAATAATCCAATTTCTAAGAGGACTCTATACCAAAAATTTTATATTATTATCTAGGTATATTTCATGAGATAAAACTAAGACATGTAAACCTATCAGAAATTGCATTGAGTTCTTATTGAGTTTGTGACTGAACAAATATTTTCTTAATATGATTGATACAATTTTCATGATCCACTTTTTTCTGAGACCCACCTTACATTTTTCTTTATATACCCAATTTTTTATTAGGAAAATGTAATACTAATAAAAAAAATAATATACATACCTTAAATCGTAATAATACATAACAAATAGTTCGTAAACAAATATCAAAGATAGTTAATTTCATCTATAGAGTACGAATCAGCATAATTGAATGTATTAAATGATGTTGAATTATATTATATTAAAAAAAGTGTACTTTTACATGAAATATAAAAAAATTAATATGACTAACTAGATCATAATCAGTCGTAACCTAGTTGTGATTATCTCATACATGAATTATAGAACATAATAACCATAGTTTCCATATCCTTATTGATAATGAAACCGAAATTAAAAAAAACATTAACTTGATAATAAAAACCAATATATATATATATATCCAAAAATCAAAATAATATCTAATATAAAAAATAATTACCTTTACTTTCACATAGTTGATTTCATTTAGATTTTTTATTATTAAGTGAGGTTTGTTAAACTAGTTTCATGTCCTACATTATAATATATATCAAATAATAATACATGTATAAACAATGAGAATTAAGAAAAACGAGCATAAAAAAAATAAAAAAAACTTACTTGTCGAGCAAGGTGGAAATTTTTCTACGAACACCACCTAATAAAGAGAAAATCCAATATAAGGTGTTTTTACTTCGAAACAATATGCCTAACATCCAAATTACCCTACAATAAAAAAAGTTCACATTTAATTACATTATAATGAAAATAAGTTCATAATTTTTTATGCCCTTACTCATCATAAAATGGTAAAAAACAACACCCAATATTCATCATTGATTTCCTATCACATATATATTCCACTCTATTTTCAGTCGACACATATTTTCCATCCATTGAAATATATTATAGATCTATAAACCCATAAACTCATGTACTATCATTTTAAACAAGAAAAATTTGTAGATACCTACTTAAAAAAATTAATATAGTTAGTCAGTTTAAACCATATTTAATTAAAAAAATAAAAATTGAAACTTCAATTTACTTACATGGAAAAAAACTACAACATATGCACAATAATATTTTTAAAAAAAAAATTATATCTATGATAACATTTGGAAATATTATAAATGGATAGTCACTTCAACATATTTCAGATGACATATAAAACACACAAATATTATCCAAGGAAGAAGAAACCTGAAGTAATATTTCAATCCCATCAGAAATATCTGAGGTATCTACATTTGATTGTCCCTAAACCATTTTCTTTCTTTATGCCAATTGTTTAGATTTTAGATACTCTTATATAAGTTAAATGTAAGAAATTATAAGTAATTTTTAATTATATGTATTTAATATTAAAAAAACAACATACTCCATATGAAATATGACAATGACGTCTAGATGAAAAAAGTAAAGAATTACCTATACAGTCCCAAACTCTGGTAATCTGTACAGAATATAATGGTACTAGAGTAGTGGGATCAATGACATCATGTATCAATACTCTAACATGATTCATATGAATAGGCCGGTGATGTACAAAATCCTTGAAAAAATGCATGACATTGAAAGCTACAATACATAGATCAGGATCTCTTGCATACAACTCACAAATTAAGGTTGGGTCTGAGCGATGTGGTGGAGGATCTGAGTTCCCAAGTTGGGTAGTCTGGGCGGGCAGGGAAGGCTACGTAGATTGTAAATATCTCATTATTTTTTCAAACCTAGCATACTACACTATTTGTTGAATTTGATCTCTCATGGACTTTTTCTTATCTTTTAGATGTACTTTTATGGATTTGATTTCTGTATCCCTTGATTGTTTAATTTGATGAAAAAAACTTTTTGAATACTAACACCCACCTCATATCCTCTTATTTTGCCGGTGTGTTTTGGCTTTCCTAAATTAGTGGCCGGGATGTCTATCCTACCCTCAAGGACAACTGTTCCCTATGTCGACCGGTCCTGAAGTTCATCTTGAAATGAAAAATAAAAATTTTATATTATTTTTGTTTATTTATAAATTAAAAAATTTCATGAAAAATAATAATTATTTACTTACAATTATTTCATCTACTTCCTCATATTTCTCTATAAGATACTTTTCATTTTTTCTTCTTCATGATCTTTTCATTTCTTACGATTCTTGGGTGGAGATGGAGGACCAAATTGGGGCTCATAAAACCCACTAGTAGAGTAAGCTCTTAGTGCTTCAAAAATTTACTCAATCATTTTTTATCCAATAAATGATACCCTTAAAGTGCTAATGTATGAGGGTACATATTCTAAAATGGGATGTCTTGATGGGATCTCCTAGAGTCTTGTTATATAATAAGTATACAAATAAGTAAGTAGGTACATATATAATAAATTTTACAATATAATAAAATATAATTATCATACCTGAATGATTCATCATGTCTATTGGAAAAAAATTTCTTCCATGTTTCTTCATCGAAAAACAGATACTTAAGGCATGTGATTTTAATTTTTCTCCTTCTAAACACATTTTTTGTCAATTTTGTGTGTTGTAAATACCTTCATCAAACCACTACTAATGTAAGAAACATTTTCTTAACTGTTTTTTTCTTCAAAATTGATTTTCATCTATAATAGTATAAAGTAAATATTAGTCATTTAAAATTTATATTTTTCAAAAATGAGATAAAATAAATCAGTTGAGATATTTTACCTTCGAAGCCTCTCAAAGATGATCTATCTCTATCATGTCGACAGACATCCAATCCAGATATAAAATGATAAACTTTTAATGGATCTGTGTGTTGATATAGTTGATAAACTATATTTAATTTGGGATAGTTGCATTATTATTATCATCAAAACAAATATTTAATCACTCAACTCAATGAGAAAGTGACTATTTTGGTGAATGTGTAATGTCACGTTTACCAACTCGAGAATTCAATTTCTGAATACTAAAAGCAGAAGACTCCCCCGCTGAAGTCTAATCACCAGTCCTATAATTTTATTTTGAAAATTAAAATTTTTATTTCATTAATTTATTATATTACTAGATATTTAATAACATGAAAAATTTTAAGTAACTCATTATATGTTCCTCTATCATTGCTTCCATATCTATCATTGTAAGGGGAAAATGTAAAGAAATTCAAGTAAATAATTACCAGATTAAATAATAGAGTAATTTAGTGTTTCCTTATATCCTTTAAGCGTGATAATTTCATATTTCATGCACTATGTTTTAATTATAGTCATTGTTTTCTAGAAATTATGTAATAAGCGAGGAAGCCTCATATAAATCAATAACCTCATCATCATCCTCATCAACCAAATAGATTATTTTCCCTTAAAAAATGATGGACCACTAGTCATTCGATGGATAAATGAAATAAAATATTTTCTTTTCATATGTGGCCATGAAAAATTGTTCCTCACAAAAATTAAATATTTTCAAATCAACCAGTTTAAACCCATGTTCAACATGTTTCACACCATTATTACATGCAACCCAATTACACATAAACAAGGTGACTCAAAATTTAATATAATCAATTTCCCATATATCTTCATGAAGTACATAATATGTAATTGATGTATAAATTGGGTTTTTATCTTTTTCACTCAAAAAATGCAGCACTTTAGCAACGACCATTACACCACTATGTGGAATAGTACTCTTTTCATCCAGATTATTTGGGTAAAATGTGTACACATTAATATCAAAACCAGACCATGTAATCACATTATAAAATGGACCCCTTCCAACCATTTCAATGTTTCATATGTAGATATATCTATGATTACATTGTCTTTAAAAAACCAAAAAATTCCTCTTATGCTCAATAATTTTCCAAATTTTTTTCTTTTTTGATGTAGTAACTTTAATTCTATAATATGTGATGATATAAATGATTAAACCACATTTGTGTTCTTAAATATATATAAATGTTCCCTTGTCACTTCATCACATGGAATGAACATTTCCTTTAATCCTCGAATCCCTCTACCTTCTCTGTTAACTGTCACATGTTAAGATATAAGGAGACCAATATTCTCCACTTCATACAAATAAAACGTATAAAAGTCAATCACCTCATTCGATACATATTTTTAAAGAATAAATGCCTCTGGACAATAAGTATTTTTAACATATCCCTTAAATATTTTCATATATATTTCATATGGATACATCCATCATAAATACACATGCCCATATATTTTTATCTCACACACTAAATGAAACACCAGATGAACCATTATTTCAAAAAACATAGGTGAGATAGATATTTACAGTTGAGAAATTATAAGACTAGCTTAATTTTCCAACAAATCTAAAAAATTTGAATCAACGACTTCTCTTCATATGGATTGAAAAAAATTTCATAACATGATGATAGTATTTTTTATAGTTTTAGGAAATATACCCTGAAATGTGATTTGTAGAAGTTGTTGCGTCAATACATGAAAATCATGATATATCATACCTACTAAATTATAATACTTCAATGACACCAAATTATACACATTTTAAGATTAACCACTTGGTAATTTAATACCATGAAGATACTGTAAAAAAATTTGTCTTCTCAATCATGATAAATGTGTGACAAGCCAGAGGTAAATATGTTCTATTTCATTTCATAGTGGGAGCTAACTCCAAACATATTTCCATTAATATCAAGTCCAATATAGCATTAAATCAATTTTTTCGTTCCTTTTATTTCTAAAAAAGTTAAAATTAGACTGTCACATATGTTTTTCTCAACATGCATAATAGCATTGTTATGTTTTATCTCTAAAATCCCTAATAAGGAAGTTCAAAAAAGATAAACTGTATTTTCATATATTTTTTTGAAGACCAGAACTTCTTTTATTTCTAAATGTAGAATAAATATTTTTCACTATGTCATAATATTCGTCAATAGAAAATGCTCATGGGGTAAGGTTGTATTCTTGGAATCCTTCATATCATTTTTTCAATCTATGATAAAGATGATCAATTCACAAAAATCAATGATGTACCATGTATACTATCTTTGTTCCATTCTATAATTGATAACATGAAGTGACATCTTCAAATATTGGAAATGCATTATTTCCCTTAACACCGTATCCGGATAAGTTTCCATATGCAGGAAATTCATTTATAGTGAACATTATCATAACACACAAAAGAAAATAACCTTTTTTTTGAATCCATCAAAAACATCAACACCAATTTCCTATAACAGTTTAAAATCATCAATCATTGGTGAAATGTACATATCAATAGCATTTCATTGTTTTTTTTGTCTAAAAACCATCAAGCTCATCATAAAATATTTTTTCTTTAAACATAGATGTGGGGAGAAGATGTAAACTACCAACAAAATAGGCCATGAACTATATTGGGCACTTAGGCTTCGATATGGATTCATTCCATTAGTACAGAATCCCATTCTAATATTTCTAACTTCACTTCAAAATCACGAATTTGTTTATCAAATATCTTCCACTATGGTGAATCGGTAGGATGATGTAAGTTTCCACTAAAGATGCACTCATCTAAATTCCATCTTAACCATATTATTTCAATTGAATTTGCAAATAGACACTTAAAATGAGGAATTTTTAGATGGTACTAAATTGATTTAGCAGTTTCATTGATTATGCTACCTAATAATAAATCACAGTTGAATTATCATAATTATATGAAAGAATTATTGGATAATATCATTAGAAAGTACAAAATTTATTTTTCATGAGGTTAGATGTCAGCACCTAAGAATGAATCTGAGTTTATTTTTTTCATCCATATTATAGTGTGATGCCCCAAATGTAATAAAACTTGATAAGTATTCATATTCATTCCTATAATATACACAATAATTGGGGAAATCATGTATCTTTTTATACACCAATCCCATTGTGCATAATATTTTCATCGCCTCAGAATTAGAATCTAGAATCTTGTTGCCTTATGGAAGTTGTTCTTTTAATATCTTATGTAAGATGGAGAAGCTTTTATCACTCCACCCTTTCCTTCTTTCAAGTTAACTAATCTCAAAAATGTTGAAAACATTGTATAGTTACTGCAAACAAGGAGTAATGGTTTCATAGAATAACCTAAAAATGGATAACAAATTATTGTTTTTTCAATGATTTCAAAACCTAAATCATGATTTAATTCATCAATATGATCCTTTGCCTCATTAGGAATATTATCATTGACATTAGATGTTGAATTTTCAATTTTTTCACCATACAGGATCTAACATGTATAATTAGGGTTCAAACAATAGAAAATGAGATGATCCAAATTTCTATAGAGTATAACTTTTTCATGTTAAAACATTTCACAAATGGACATAAAATCAAATGTTATTTTTGAAGATTTCATTTATAAATTTCTATGAATTTATCAACTCATTTTTCATATTCACTGGTAGTTCATCATAAATTTATCCAATTATGATGCATTGAATACCTGATATTGGAATATGATCAGTGAATTTATTAAAACATATAATCATTTAAAAATATATATGTAAATAGATAAATTAAATAAAACACATTCAATAAAAATGATTGGAAATCAAATAGGGAATATAACATCCGTTGAGGAATACAACATGCCTTCACACCACATAAATTTCAAAATATAACATCAATCTGATAGACCACCATAATTAAATAAAAAAATATATAATGTAGTGATATTTATCAGATCACATTATCAAATTATATCTAAATCACAATATCATATCAATGATTGAATAACCTTGTAAAAAAACAATTCACCACATAATTATATAAAATCACATCGAACAGCCATAAAAAATTATCATAATATTATTTATCATGTTACAAGATCATTTCAATATTTAATTCTAACTATTAATGTCATCGTTATTAAAAAATAATAAAAACCTAAATTTTACTTCAAACCACATGATTTAGGAGAATTTATTCCACTACCATTGTTTGTCTCTTTTTCCTATTATAAATTCATATAAATTCATCATCACCGGCTAAATAACATGCACTTATCCTTGGTTATCTAATCCAATTAAAATGTAAATTAATCCAAAACCACTCCTAGCATCCCACCCTAATAGATCAAGTTTAACCACTTTATCATAAAAGTTTCATCAATATAGTAATAAATATTTAACACACATCATAATGTCAAAACAAAAATAAGAAATAAATATATTTTATATAAAATTTCATTACAAAAATATTAATGAATATATATCATCATGACCAATAGAAAATTTCATCAAATAAAAAATTTATAATGATTCAAAATATTTAACAACAATATTTATAAATAAGAATCAAATTCATATAAATAATTGAAAAAATAAATCAAAAATATAACTAAATGATAAATAAATAAAGTTAAAAATTAAAAAAAAGATACATAATTATGATTTCACCCAGGAAAATTGATCCCTAATTTGAAATTTCTCACTCAAATTCATTGGAAGAACAAACACTATATGATATAACAAATTTTTTTATATAAATGAACAATAAACAACCACAGAGAATAAAAATAAAACCACATATAATGGTTGGGTGGAATAAGGTATACGAAGAGAAATACTTTCGTAAATGATGAAATAATGGCAGAGGATGAAGAATCAAGACTAAAAATCATGAAATGATGATAAATATCAATGAAAATAAACAAAAATCACCATTGGTATCACCGGGTCACTGTGGCGCTCGTCGTGAGTTGAGAGAGGGTTTTAATGTTTTAAAAGTGAGAGTTTTGTGATCCCATTTTTCAATTAAAACTTTTTGTCTTCGCGTTTTAGGAAAACTGAAACCAATTTTTTTAATTTATGGTGTTGATTTTCAGTAAAACTAACACCGATTGTTTTTTATTTATGGCATCGGTTTTACTGAAAACCAATGTCGATTTTTTTTCATTTATGGAATCACTTTTTTAATTTAACTAACACTGTAAATAAACCCCTGTGGTGTTTTTAGAATTGTTTTATGTTAAAACCAACACAAAAAATTTCTTATAGATAAATTTTTCATTGGTTTATAAAAACATTATTCCATATCTCTGACATTGAAGCCCTATTTCTACTTGTGGGAGGATGATGTGTCCATCAAGGAGTATCTGATACACATCATTGATCAAAGAATGAAGGCTATCTAAGGAAACTCAGTTACTCTGGTCTAGGTGTTATTTCTGAACAGACATGTACAAGATGAGACATGGGAGTGAGAATTCGATATATGTTCATATTGGATGAAACTCTTCCATATATGGTTCTATTACCCTCAAAAGGTTAACTCAAGGATAAATTGTATTATGGAGGGGAGGTTGAAATGTCCGGGATTCTATCGAAGTTACATAATGTGTTTTTCGATTTCAATTCCTTTTAATAGCCCTAATAATGTTTCTTAAAAGGTTCAAGGAGATTCTGAGTGTGTTTGAGGATTGTTTGGATCTCGGAGCCTCAAAATGTGAAGAAAGTTCTGGGCTGCATGGTTAATAGAAACCATACCACCCAGCCCGCATGGTTTCCCTAAACCATGTGGTTGCAGACAATGGGAATGTATATGCCATAGGGTTAGTCAGCAATAATGTGACCTATGGAGCACACCCATGCAACCAGTTACAGGTCTTGGATAAAGCCCCTTCACATTGTCTATGAATGGTAAGATATACCATGCACCAAACCGTGTGGGGTACCCTCTAAAATCATTATCTCAGTGCATGGTTGGCACACAGTTTGGCCTACCATGCAGCCAAACCGTTTGAAGCTATATTTGCGGGTGAATTTTCATTTTTCCCTTCTTTTAATGATTTAACCCCTTTCTTTTTATTCATTTTATCATCTTGTTATTTATTCTTCTCCTCACTTTCATTTGAGCTCTCCTCCTCCAAGAGATAGGTTTTAAACTTCCTCCTCCACAGAAACTCTATTTCTCTCACATTGGAAGCATTAGATCCATACCAGTAAGCTATTTAATCCTCACTAATATATTTCATGGTTATTACTCAATTTTTTATGATATCTTGGTGCAATCTCAATTTCACTAGTTTCAGGGAATTTGATGATTTATCTATTTTCTTCCAACCTAGATGGATTCAAAGGTTGATGTTAGATGAGGGAAGATCTATGAGGATAAGTTAGGTGGTCTAATATATTTTCCTTTATTTCAATGCATTCTATAAAATTTTTCATCTTGCAATGACCCAGACCTTGCCTATTTTTCCTCTAAATGTTTAATTAAATTAAATTGATATCTTCCTCATGTCTTTTTAGACCTGTATTAGTTGTGATTCAACCCCTTTGGTTGATCTCCTTGACTTGTACCTCCCCAATGGGTGAGATATACATTAGATGCCTATTTTTTCCTTTGATATTGAATGGAATAACACTCCATATGTTGTGTATTAACATAATTAATTCCTTCAGCCTTTTTATTTACTCAAATTTGGCCAAGAGAATAGACATTGATCCATAAGACTTATGGAAACATGGCTTTCCCAATGACATGTTGTGACCAAAATTCATAATATGATATATTTTCTAGAATGAAATGGAACAAAATTTAAAATTTAAATATGTTATATATGTATTTATTGACTGGATATTTCACCAGAGTGATGAGGGTAATACAAGGGGTTCCAAATTAACGACCCCTTGGATATACTCTCATTCCTTAGTTATATTTTTTTAGTGTCTGCAAACATGCTGAGGCTGACATCACTTATTCCTCAGAGAGTCTCACTGTGTGTTATCTATTATTAATTTTAGAAATGTTACACCAATTCCATAGGGGAGACCCCTTGGATGAGCTCAATGATAAGATTGGTTGTATCATGCCATGAGAGAGACTCATGCCCCTAATGCGATACTAGGTACGGACTCAGAGGTTAGTTCAAGATGCTTCCTCGCCATATTAGAGTGAAACCTTGGAATTAATTCTTGGGACACCTTGGATGGACTCACTGGCATTGGACATATAGTAATCCCCTTGAGAAATAAATGGAATTTCTCTCAGGATTATCAAGGATGGGTGAAGTTTTACTCTCCATATATTATAAAGAGGGTTTAAATTGAATTAATGAAAATGTAAATTAGTGATTTCAAAATAATAGCTAATATTTGGTTTATAAATGTTAGGGGCGTGTCCTCAAAGACCATGAAAAGGCTTGGGGGTATCCCAAATTCTTATTCATTATCCCTCACTTTACCATTTTAGGAATCTTTCAGTTTAGACACACCAGCATAGGCCGAAGTAGGTTGATTGGACAACCCTCCAAGTGGAACGTAGTTCAATGTATTAATTTTTTCATTATATATTTTATTTAAATTATCAAGGCACACAATTTATTTTATAATGAATGTTCTAGATTATCCTAGACACCATGGGTGTCGGCCTACTGATATTTAATATCATACCCTACGTGGGTTCCATTTGGTACCCGAGTAGAATTTATGGCTATAGGTATGGACAAAGGGAAGTATCCACCTTCTAATGCTTGATTTTATTGTATTAATGGGATGGAGTTTGGTGTAAAGGACTGAGCATATGCTTGATATTCTAGTCTTAGAAGGGTTTTTCCCTTTTTTATACATTGGAAGCATGTTGTATATGGTTGTATCCCCTAAACCAATGCATTAAATTTTGTATATATGTTGTACCATCATCACCATGTTATATCAGTTATTATTATTATTCAGAATCCACATACTATTTATCATTCTTTCATGATTACTTATTATATTCCTAAAGTTGTGTGTTGGTTATATTTTTTTCATTATTTATTATTATATATTTATTTTTGATTTATTCTGATCTATGAGGGTATAGTCTACCCACAGACACACCCAAGGCTCTCGCTTATGGTCAAAAGATTCGGATGTATGTGGAGGATCACTTTATTGGGTTTATTTTGTTTTCAATTGATTAATATTTATTCTTAAATGTTTATGTCCTAGATTTCTTATTTATACACTATTTATCGATTTTGTGTATCATGTTTAATAATTCCCTTCATTTGATTATCACCTCAAAGTGAAACTAATCCTCCTAGGTGTAGGGATTGAGAGTAAGGGTATTTCCAAGAATAATTAATCTTTTAGATGAACCTTTATAGTACCCCTGGTTTCAATTAAGTAACCCTTTATTTTATGTATTTTATGTATGTAATGTGTTTCGGTGATGTTTGGGATGGCTTGGAGGAATATTGGATTGATTTTGGTGGATTTTATGGAGGTCCACGGTTTAATAACGGTTAGTAAAAACCATGAAACACTAATGGGAAATTGTGTAAAGTCAAATAGAGGCTGCTGGGTAGGCCCACAGTTTGGCCCAATCGTGCAACCCCCTACGAGAAATCGTGCTTTTGGGACAAATGGATTTTTCCTGATTAGTGCATGGTTTGAATAACCATGAAAGAAAACCATTCAAGGTTCTTGTTGAGGTAGAGTCTTTTTTCCTGGGAAGATCACGACATGGCTAACCGTGTGAGCGAACCGTGTATAGAAAAATGTGAGATCTGAAGATTTTGGATCTCACTCAGTTTTTCCCCTTAACACCTGATCTTCACTCTATTACAACCCTAACTCAGTTTTATCTCCACCAAAAGGTTTTGTAGAATATTCCCTTCAATTCGAGAGCATTATATTGGAAAATATTGGTGTATTTAAAGTCGGATTTCTTGGATGTATCTATTTGTGGTGGTTTTTCTTAGATCTATTCTTCATCCATCTATTAGATTCATAGATATTGTCCTTTGGGATTATATATATATATGATATGTTATGTCAATATTGATGAGATTTGGTTTTTTTATGTTATGGAATGAGATCTAAGGTGGAGTTTCTAGGTTTTAACCCTGTTTCCTTAAAGCATTTGTGTCATTATTCATTTCATCTATAGTTTCTGAGGTAAGTTGATTTACTATAAACTAATCCAATTAAAAATTAATGTCTAGGTTTAAAATTGTTTGAATTTATTAGATTTTATTTTTAAATTGTTGTGAATATCTTGGTAAAAACCTTCTTTAGTGATGCTTTATGAAATTGTGGAATTATTGTGAAAAGTGCTTTATTGAATAATATTACAATTATTTTTTTTAAAACGGGTTGTTTAGTTTGATTTACTAAAAAAGATTTTTTGTAATGGTTTTAAATAAAAATATTGTGTTATTGAAATGATTTTTCATATTTTTTCATGGTATTGGAATATTTGATTGGCATGTGTCTATTTTTATTAACGTGACCCTGTAGAAGAGGTGTGTACCATTGGGGAATTGGTTTTTCATTACCTAGTGATGACTTGGTAGATCTAAGAGAGACTAATCATGAGTATGGTACTATCACCTGATCATGAATTTTTTGATATGTGGATATGTGGAATGAAATGGGATGATCCAAAATTGAAATTTTGGAATGGTTTAAAAGAATTTTTTGGTTTCTTTCCTTGTAAAAATGGATTTTCTGGGAAGATGCTTTGGTTTCGATATAAACAATTTTAATTTTTTTTATATAATCCTTTTTATATAAATGTGTTAACATTTTTTATCCTAGTGGAGTGAGTATGTAGGTCATTTAGGGAAAACCTACTACATTTTATACTCACCCCCACTTGGTCACTATGGTGAATTTTTATATTTTAATTATCAGAACATAGGTAAAGGAAAAGTATCACATTTCATTATTGAGGATTCATGATACTTGGGCATGGATTATGGAGTTGGATCTTGGATAATGATGAGTTTTTTTTTATGTCGTTGGAGTCTCTGAGATTTTTTGGTTGTTTCTTTCTCTTTGTATTTTGATATTGTTTTGTTTGGATTATTATACATTGAGTAGTATTAGTTTGTTATCATGAATTTTTAGTGGTCGTTGGTCATGGTTATATTGGTTTGGTTATTTTACATTCATAGGGAAAATGGTCACCCAATCGTATTGAATCCCTAAAAATTTGTTTCCATGATTTGGTATATTGGGGATGTCACCTAAGGCCATGTATAAATTCCATATCGAATCAAGCCAATGAGGAGGGTAGGGATGTTGCAAATGGAATTAGTAATGGTTGGCCCAAATCATTTGCGACAAACGGTATCAGTTTTTTTGATCCTTGGGTATTAATTGTTTCAATCATAGAGTCGAGAATCATTCTTGATTATTCATTGAGTTGGGATGGTAGAAATGAGTAGGATTATCATAACATGAAATGCAGAGCATAAAAATGCACAGTTAACCTAATTATGTTGAACCTAATGTTACTAGGGTGTTGGGTACATAATTGATTTCAGACACTTATATGATTTTTAATCTCATTTTCATGTTTTAGGGAATGATATTATCATGACCTGTATTATATAAATTACTACCCACTAAGCGTTCATATTTCATTTTCTGTAATTATTTATCATGTGGTAAAAACATGTTCATTTTTTTAAATGTTGAATTTATTTTCAAATTTATGATTTTGAAAAGGAATGATAGTGGTATTTTGAAAATGGTTTAATTTTAAAAAGTAGGATGTTGTTTTTTTAAAAAAAATATTCGAAGAAGAAATGTGTTGAATTTGGGAAAGCTTTATTGTGATAGTTGTGACATGGTAAATTTTAATTTTTAATCCTTCAATTTCTTTTGAGTGAGACTTATGGATTTTGTTTTTTGATAGAAAATGGTTCCAAATTGGTGTCTTAGAAACCAACTTTTAAGAAGCATGGGAGAATGTGGTTGTACCTGAGGCATAGGTAAACCAAAAATAGGTCAAAGTATTGTCCAATCCTTTTAGAATGTGGATAGAGGGAACATGAGGTATAAACCAAGGCATGTGGATCATTACACTCAATTATAAAAGAATAATCAAACCATATTTCGGGGAGATTCAGAACCATAGAAGGAAGAAGTGTGGATAAATAGCATGAATTTAATCTTTGATTTCCTTGGAAGACAAAAAAAAGATGAAAGTCATGTTGGTGATGTATATGGTGGAATATCTTGCATGATATAGGTGGGATTTAGTAGTTTATTATAAATTAGACCAAGGAATTTCATGAGGGGATTTTAAAGATTTGTTCAATAATAAATTCTATCCTCAAACATTCACAATTGATATAATGATGTTATTTTTTATCATGAAGAAGGAGGTACTCTATGTGAAAAATAATATGGATAATTTTGTAAATTTAGTCTAATTTTCACCAAAAGTCCATGTTAATAAATCGTTAAAGGAATGGAATTTTTAATTAGCGATTAGGGAATAGATTCACTTGAAGATATTAGTGCTTTTTATAACAGAGATGGTCAATCGAGAGATGGTGTAAGAAAAAGACATATCATGAAATAATGGTGGAGTAAGTATGTTGATACATATGAGAAACTGTGAGAACTCTAATCCTGGGAACAAGAAAAAGAGGGACAACAATTTTCAATGTAGTGGGATGACTCAAAATCAAAGTCTAGATTAGTGAATGTTCCTCCATAAACCACGGGTAAATATGGATGTTTCAATGTGTATATTTTCATCACATCAATAGATACTTTACAACACTACATAGAGCATTTCAAAATTGCAACCAGATGGGCCATCTTAAGTTATATTATCATATTTCTCCTTGTTCGAGTGTTCAAGATACATATTAGGGTTCACAGATGTTATATGATTTGTTGGGATGAGGAAAAAATACATCTCATTATCATAATATATTTATCCATTTTGATTCAAGGAATACCATGATCCCTCATGTAGTTCAATCTCAAAAGAGATATAAAGAAAAAAGTACAGTGAGTATATAGTTATAGGGATCTGAGAAAGTTATTATGGTTGATCATCAGTACCATCAATGGGGAAAGGATTGATTCATTTGAATTATACCCATATGAAATTTTTATTTATATTGGTGTATCCTTTTATTTTATTGCTTCTTGTTGTGTTCATTTTCTAGGTTTTTCACATTGAGATGATGCCTTCTATTTTGAAACATCAAACTCTTATTAGTCAAATAGAATATCAAGTCATTGTCTTCAAAGGAATTTGTATAACTGTTGATGGAAGTGTGTTGATGTAGGACTTATCTTTTATTTATATTTATTCCTATGATATAATCCTAGGAATGTATTATTTGAAAATGATTAAGGCTCACATAAATTTTCATAACTAAACAATTAGTTTTATGACTGATGATGGTGTCAACAATCACTTTAGAGGAGACCAGAATGAAAAGTTAGGTTCCATAGGATTGTTGGTGCCAAATATTGGATATATATTTTATTAGTTGGAATATTTAACTTTGGAAGTGGTGGAAGATATCAATAATAGTGGTTTTCCCATAGTTGTCAACCAGTCTATAGATGTTTTTCCTAAAATTTTCTTAATGTTTCCACCCATAATAGAAGTGACTTTTATGATTGATCTCCTCCTGAAAACCAATCCTATCTCACCTTTTTGGTACCAATAGAGTTAATGGATTTTAAATTTCAGATGGAAGAGTTGGAAATCAAAGGCTTCATTTGGATGATTACTTCTCCATGTACAACAATAATTTTTTTTCCTGACAAAGGTGAATGGAACTCTTTGGGTATGTGTATATTATAATATTCTCAACCAAGTTATGATAAAGAATTGATATCCACTTACATGAATTTATGAAATATTCAATCAATTAAGGGGAGCTTATTGGTCCTTTAAAATTAACTTGTGATCAGGATATCACCAATTGTGGTTTAGAAAGTAGGATATTCTAAAAATATATTTTAGAAGTACATATGGCCATTATGAGTATGTGGTTTTTCATTTTGATCTAACAAATATACAAGTGGTATTTATAGAATTGATTAATCAATTACGTTAGAGGTATAGGGATAAGTTTTTTGTGGTGTTTGTAGATGACATATTGGTTTATTCAAGGATAAGGGAAGATCATGAGATATATTTAGCGATCGTGTTGGGAATCTTGTAGGATCATCGTTTGTATTACCAATTTTCAAATTATGATTTTTAGATAAAACTGTTTTGTTTCTATGGCCATGTAATCTCTTGAAGAGGTTTTTCTATGGATCAATAAAAGATAGAGGTTGTTATCTGTTGGAAAAAATGAAAGAATGTCTTTACGATACATAGTATCCTTGGTCTAGATATTTATTGTTGGAATTTTATTTTTAATTTTTCACAACTAGTTTCACCTATGATATATTTTTAAAGGAATAATGTTTCATTAAAATAGAATGGGGAATTTTAGAATTCATTTCATGTGCATAAAGTTTTCCTTACATCAGCACCAATGTTGATCTTTCCCAAACCAGGATAAGGGTATGTGGTGTATTGTGATTCATTGAGATATGGGATAGGATTTGTTATCATTCATTGAAATCATTGTTTTTTTATGGATTAATAAAGTTATGGTTTAATGAGAAGAACTACCCAACACAATATTTGGATTTAGCTACTATAGTCCATGGATTTAAAAGTTTACATCATAACCTATTTAGTGATAAATTTATAGTGTTCGCAGATCACAAGAGATTGAAACCCATTCTATCAAAAATGGATTTGAATATAAGACAAAGAATATGGATGGAGTATTTTAAAACTACATAAAAATATTCAAAAATTACAAGGGAAACATCAACAAATACTCTCAAGATCTACACGATGTAGAAACATCCAGCAGCTTCCCGACCGGCCTATGCGGCCGAGCTTCATGAGCGAGCTACGCAGCCGAGCTACACGAATGAGCTACGCGGCCGAGCTACACGTGAGAAGATTTTTGATGTCCCTATATAGTGAACCTGCATGGAATACTTGTGCTGGGAAAGATTCTTTGGCCAAGACTCATTCGTGCCTACAAAAAGAGCCCTTGGGCTCCCAAAATTTGGACTGAAAAAAAGTGAAAGAATATTTGAAGCTCCCATTGTGTAGCTCTTCCACCTATATCACTAAAATTGTATCAAGTAGTTAGCTAAACTAAAAAATAAGGTATAAGTAAAAGGGAAAAACATGTTTTGAAATTCATTCCATTCTTCAGTCCTCATCCATACATACGCGTCGAACCTACGCGGTGCATCTGCGCACCGCCCCTGCGCGATAAGGCAACACGGGATACCTACACGGCATACTTGCGTGAGGTTCCTAGGTGGGAAGCTCATGTACCCTTACATAAATCTATCTATGATAGGGTATAACCTTCCTTGGTTCCCTTATCTAAAAGGGGCTAAGATGAAGCCTCCACCAAAACCTCCTTACTTCTCAGAACGTTGGATAAGGCACATCAGCATGTCTATAATTAGGGATTGTATTTCAAAAGTCAGAAGTTTCCCACATTCATTTCCCGATGGATTTAAGAATCATGGGATTTTTGTGGGATTCTATATCTGTAGTCACATGGAATTTTCCCCCAGAAACAGTGTTGGGAAGTAATCAGTTTGGAGGATGGTTGGTTACCGGCCTTTCCCTTTTCCAAGAGGTGACCCGGGACCTCAGTTCTTTGGTAGGGAAGGTACACTTCATGCTTTCCATTATTCACAATTATTGGAGATGATTCCCTCCCCTACGAGAAAAAATATCTTGGCATCCATCCTGTTATAATCCCCTCACCTTCCCCCCATTCTTATTTACTTTGGATCCTTGTCCAATGTATAAAAAACAATGGAAGGATCATCACCTCGCCCTCTTCCATGGTCGATGCACCCTATTCCATCAGTGGAGGGGGAAAAGTGTGAGGTGTCATTGCTGAATCTTTCACATCCTCTTCTTTCTCACAATGATCATTAGTCATGTGGGATTACAGATATGTGATGGTTACAACATGTACACAAACAGTCTCACAATGAACTACGAGATCTCTAATTCCTGTACAATCCACGATACGTAGGAATCCCTTTCCGGGCCCGAGCTCATCCAACCCTAATTCCCCCAATTAGGGCATCTTTTTTTAGGAAGAAAGCCCAAACTCATCTCTCTGATAGGAATATACTTTCCTATTAGATTCATTGAACTACATGGCATTGATTCCCATTAATATGGGATATGTAGGAATCCTCCATGACATTCAAACCCAACACCTAAAAATCAATCGTGTTCTCTTTGGACCATATTCCCAAAAGGGTATGATCCTAAATGGAAACTCATATCCTTTCTAAGTTCCTTGGGCTTCTTTAGCATAAGTCCAACACTTCGTTTCAACTAATCACCTTCCACTTAGAGGTCCTTATCACATGACCATAAAAGTAATGATGTGTCCAATTAAGCAGCACCGAACTACGAGGGTTCTGATTCCTTTCACAAGGATACGTAGGTAGATTATTTTATGAGCACGATACCAAGATTAAAACAATCCTTTGTCTCCCTGGATGACAAAAAATTCCACCGTGCCCCACTCAGTGGCTTAAAAACCAGTATCATCATAACTATGATTAAAACAATCTCTAATCGGTATATTAGAGGATACCATTAATGGAAAACCTAGAATACATATAGAACCTTCCATTGATGAAGAACCTTTAATGAATAATGATGATTCTAAATTCTAAACATGTTAGTATGTGATTAAAATTCCAATGTATACTTATTATATACTTGGTGATTTAATAAGGATTCAAGAAAATATTGTAATTTTATAAAGAGAGTCTCGGAGTAGACAATAATTCCCCCCAAAAGGGATTGATGAGTCCATATCCCATCCTCTTGACCAATGCACGTTCATATGTATCGTAATGTTAAAAACATAACGAATTCCTACAATTGGAAAGTAGGTCCTCTTTGGATAAAGAATAGTTGGTAGTTTCCAGTTCCATGAACAAATTCAATGGAAATTTCCTGGAAACGGTGATTCTTAAATCTAGAACACACGTTTCAAGGAACTACAAAACATAGTATCTCCAAATCATTGATTTTGAGTTGATGTATACACAGGGTAAAGGAAATTCAATGGAAGATTCATTATGTAGAAATTCATATTATTAGTTGGAAAAAGAGCCTTCATAACAATTTTAGTTAATGTTAGTGATAGTTGACATGAACTTGGATTGTGAAGAGTGAGGTATTGAAATAATTTTCTTCTTTGTTTCATTGGTTATTGATTTGGTGGAAATGGTTATATATGCACAAAAATATAAGTAATAAATTATTTCAAAGTGGTCAAAACACCATGGTGGGAAAAAAATTGAGGGATGAAAGTTGAATGGGTGTTCAGTTTTGTTCTTTCGAAACCAAGCGGTCATACCTTTCGCCTGTTAAAAAAACAATTATCCATTCTTATAACCATAAGAGATAGGTTTTTTATCTTGGAATATAGAATATTTATAGGGAATTGAAATTACATTTTAGGTGTGTCAGAATGAAAAGGATGTTAGTTATGTTTATTTCTAGATGCCTCACCTATCATCCGGATAAGGCAAAGCACCAATGGCTAGTGGGTATGTTGCATTCTTTACCTATTCATGATTAGAAATGGGAGTAGATAGCCATGTATTTTAGGATAGGTCTCCCATGGGAGGTTCATAAACAAGATTCCATATGGGGAGGCTGTAATGGCTCTCAAATTCATCCCATTTCATCCCAATTTTTGAATCTCATGGGATGGATGACTTATCAAAAATCAATATCTGAGAAGAGTTAAAAAGGAATGGAATTCTAGTTTTGATAGTGTCAAACCAGGATCAATGGTTTACAAATAATTTATGGAAATCTTTACAGCAAGACCATGGGAATAAATTGAATATTAGTATGTCTTATAATCCTCATATGGATGGAAAATCAGAAATAATAATACAAAATTTGGAATACATGTTTCGGTCATGTGTAATGGATTTTGGTGCCTCATGGAAGGAGCATGTACCATTAGTGGTGTTCCCATTTAACCAAAATTATTTGGCCATGATACATATGGATCATTTTTAATCATTTTATGAGCATCATTTTCATTCTATAATTTTTTGGGTAGAAACATGTGAGACATCACTGGTTGGGATGATCTTTTTTCCAAGAGACAACGAATAAGATTTAGTTGATCATGAAATAGATGGATAACACATAGAGTCATCATAAAATGTATATCGATCATCATCGATAAACATTATCATTTTAGGTGAGTGATTATATGTTCTAGAAATTATATCTAAGGCTTGGGCACCATCATTTTAGGAAGAAGGGAATGTTCTCTCTTTAATACATGGTCCCTTTTTAGATACATGAACATGTTGGTGAGGTGGCATATCTGTTGGTATTTCCACCATAGTTCTATTTGGAGAATAATGTGTTTCATGTATCTTAGTTGAAAAGTATCCTCCTGGTCCTAATCATATGATTTGATGGGATCACGTTGACAAAGATCTAAATTATTCATTGGTTCATGTGCCACATCCTAATAAGTAAGTCTTGTATGGAAAAAGCATCAGTCTAGTTCAATTTTTTTTGGAAAACATGGTTAAAATAAAGAAAAAACATTGGAACAGGAGAACGAAATGGTCAAGTAATGTCCCAAACTCTTTTTATAAAAGTATTGTTTTCTACTTTTGTGGGATGGAAAGGAAAATAGTGGGGAGAATTTATCACCCCTAGTTTCATGTATGTAACCCTTAATTTATGAATTTTACGTTTATAATGTGTTTGGGTAAATTTTGGAATGGTTTGGAGGACCTTTGGAATGTTTTGGGGATTTTATGGAGATTCACAGTTTTAGAAAGATTAGTAAAAACTGTGCAACACATATAGGAAACAATGTAAAGTGAAATAGAAGCTACATTGTAGGTTCATCATTAAGAACAGGGTTTGGCCAAACCACGAGGCATCTTCGGAGAAACTGTGCTTTTAGGAGAGTTGTATTTTTAATTGTTGGCACACGTTTTGACTAACCATGTAAGGTGATTCTTGAAGTAGATACTTGTACACTGTTTGTGAATGATTTTCCTAACTATGCGAGCTAACTACGCACAAGAAAAAGTGAGATCAAAATTTTTGGATCTCAATTATTTTATCACCTTAACTCATAATTTTCCTTCTATTAAAACCCTATATATGTTTTATCACTTCCCTAAGGTTGTGGAGACTCTTCCCTTCGATCCATGAGTGTTTCCTCTTCAAATCACGGTGAGCTGAAGGCTGTATTTCTTGGTTAGTCTCGGTTCATGGTGGGTTTTATTATATATCATCTTCATTCATCCATTGGATTCATATATATAGACCATTGAGGATATATCTATGATAGGTGATGCTAATATTGTATATATTTGGTTGTTTTTATGTTATGGAATGAGATCTAAGGATAGTTTTTGGAGTTTCAGCCTTATTTTTTTAATTCATTTGTGAACTTCTTCATTTCCACCATATCTTATGAGGTAGGTGGCTTCACTCTCAAATATAATTATTTAATCTTAAAGGATTTATTTAATTTTTTTTAATTTCTTGCAATTGATTGTGAAATTTTTGTGCAAATTTTGGTAGAAATATTCTTAGTGATGGTTTTTGAAATTGTGGAGTTGTTGTGAAAAGTTCATTGTTGAAATATTTTAAAATGATTTTTTAAAAACAAATTTGGTTGATATTTAGAGAACAATGTTTTGGGGAAATATTTTCAATAAAAATTATGTTTTATTTAAATTTGTTGGCACAATTTTTTGGGAATAGTTTCGAAATAATTGTTTGGTGTGTGTTCATTTTCATTAATGTGACCATATAGAAGGGATGCGTGTCTTTGGGGCACTGGTATATGGTTACATTGTGATGAATTGGTAGATCAACAAGATACCATTCATGAGTATATAACTGTCAAATGGGAATACATGATGGATATGTGGAATAAAATGGTCAATTGTAAAATGGAAGTTGTGGAATGGTTTAAAACAATTGTTATGTTGATTTCCTTGATCAAATGGATTGGTTTGGAAAATGGTTTGTATTTTATAGAAACTATTTTAAATTGATTTATATAAATTATTTTATATAAATGTGCTGAATTTTTTTTATCCTAGTTGTGTGATTTGGGAACTCATTTAGGGAAAACATAGTGAGTTTTATACTCAAACTCTGCTTGGGAACTTTGATGCATATTTAAATACCATTTATCAGGACACAAGTAATGTAAAAGTATTTAATTTATTTATTAATTATTTGTGACACTTGGTCATGGATTGTGGAGTTGTAGCTTGGAAAATATTGTGATATTCTATATTGGTGTTTTTGGAGTCCTTGATGTTTGTTGGTTTTTTCATCAACATTTTATTTTGATATAGATTAGTTTGGTTTGTTATAAATTCAGTAGTATTAATTTATTATCATGCATCATGAAATTTTTTATGGTTATATTGGTTTGGTTGTTTTACATTCAAAGAGAAAATCATCACCTAATTGTATTGAAGACCATATATTCATTTCTAGCCTTTAGCATCTTGGGGATGTTACCTAAGGCCAAGTAGCAATTCTGCCTTGACTCAAGCTACTGAGGAGGGGTGGGATGTTACAACCTTGGTAACCCTATGACTAGTAATTAGGTTAACAATAAATTTTCATCACATTATTTTGTTTAACCTTGACCATGGGAAGTAAAATTGAATGAACCTAACCAAATTGGTGTTGAGAAGGTCTATGAACAATAGCATGTGATGCTTTTGGAATTGAATCCAACCATAATGAACCTTGGTAGTCAGCTATACCCTGACTATGGGATAATTACATCATGGGTATAACCAATTGGTTAGACCAAAACCATTTGGTGACTTTTAGACCGCTTTACAGCATAAGCAATTTGAGTTTTTAACGGGATCATTAATTTTTTTTAAATGGAATAGGGTATCGAGTAATTTAAAAAACAGATTCGGAGAAGCGTAAACCCAATTCATGCTTCTCATTTCGAGAGCGAAGCATGTATGTGGTTCACGCTTGTCTCTCTCGACCCAAGTGGCACGAATCCCATTCACACATCTTAATATTTATATGTAATATGAATAATTTTTTTAAATAATTAATAATATAATATGTTTTATTAATATTAATTTCTATGATTATTATATATAAATATTTTTTAATTATTTTCTGATATAAAAGCTAACCAATTTGTTAACAAATAATATATTTATTAAAAATAAAATATATAATTTAATATTTATTAATATTACATTATTATTTTATCAATCAATTAATATTATAAAAAATAATATTTATATGATTTTAATAATAAATCTTTGTTTGATTTTTTATTGATACCATATTTTGTAATATATTAATATATAAATTTTTTATTAATTGTAAATTCTATTATCGAATTATAGCTAATATTTATTGTGTAATAATGTAAAAAAAATAAATTTTATTTAGAAAATTAGTTACTAGTTAAAAATTATACTATTATTATAATATTTTAATTAGAAATCTATGTTAATTTTTTTGATATAATAATTAGTAAATTATTAGTATATATATTATTTAATAATTATCAACTGTATTATTTATTATTAATTAGTATCATATTAATATGGTATTATTATAATTAAAATAATAAATTTAATACTTATTTTATAATAATGTAAATAAAATAATTTTGTATTTAGAAAAGTCTTTACTAGTTAATAATTATATTATTATTATAATATTTTTTTATATTACTAATTAAATATTTTTTTAAAAATTATGATAATATTTATTATTTATATTCAAAATATTGACATAATTTAAAATAATATTATTATTAATATTTAATAATTAATTTAAAATGATTATTTATTTTATTAATACTTTGTATTGTAATCCATTATCTGTTGGCACATTGGTCATGTTGAGGTAATTAATGTCATAAGGGAATTATTTATTCCTGCATCAATGCCTTATAGAGTGAACTCCAATTTCATTGAATTGATTACAAAAAACGATAATTCTCTGGATATTAGAGATTTCAGGCATTTTTCTATTAGGAATTCCGTACCAAAGGTGAATAGTAAAATTATGACTCTCATACTATGTGAGATTTCCAAGGTATTTATCTAATGGCTCAAAGGCCTTCATTTTTTATTAATTTTTGATAATCAACATTTTAATGGGTGAGGTGGAACCCTTACAATGCCCATAGGCATAAGTATTACATGGCCCTGTAGGCCTTAGAAGAATTCATTGTCTGTAGGCTTCAAACATTACAGACAACCCAGAATATCTACTTGGAACTGCTCTCTCATCATCATCATCATGAAATCATCTCTCCACCTACATATGGATGTTCAGCTAGGCTATCCCAGACATGAAAATTCTTGTCCAGGTGGAAGGTTCCATACCCTCTTATTCTTGCAATCTGTGTGTCTTATGCTGTGGTGAAATATCCTTGTCTTACCCTCCTATATAGCTTGTTCCTTGTAGGTTTTCTGGTTTGCATCTGCACTAATGGTGTCCTCAAGGCCTTGAGGTGGCCTGAAGGCCTTACTGGACCCAAGTTTTGGGTGGATCGAAGTCCTTAAATCACTCAGGGACCAAATCGGTGGCCCGAAGGCCCAAATGGGGAAAAATTTCGTACTACTACAGTGCCAAACAATGCCTGTTACCGCTCCTACTACAGTTCTTGCTACAGTAATGCACATTTACAACTATAGTTCTACAACAGTCCCCCCAAAAAATTGTGCCCCCAACTGGATTTGATCTTATGTCGCCTGGATACACTTAAGAGTCCTCACCGTCCAAGCTAAGGCTCATGTGCTTTGCCAAGGGATTAAATTCAACAAATTAGATTGGTTTTTTCCCTAGGAGGAATATATAGAATTACTTTTATATTTCATAAGATTGTGTGAATATTATGAAGAAAAAGGTGAATTATGGACATATAGACCCAAACATTAATTTTTATAAATCCTTTGAAAGAATAAAATTGAACATCATCTTTTATATTCTCAGAATGCTTGAATTTTTCCACTGAATTATTATTTTGATCTATTCTATTATAAAAAGTTTCATACTATCCCTTCTTATTATTTCATCCCTTAAGGGTTTCTCTCAAAGTTATATAGGGGATAGGTTGGGGACCCTCTATCTGGGCTCTTCTTTCACATAACTGAAGATTACCTAAGTTATTGTCTTAATGATCTTGTTAATGGTGGTCTTTATTTGAAAGTGAGGTTTGGGAGGTATTATTTACTCCCTCCAATATGCTCTATGAGGATGAAATTATTCTTTTTGTGAAGGCTCACAGAGTCACCATCTCTTATATTAAAGTCATTTTTGGGCATTATGAAGAAGTTTCTGGGTTGGTTATCAGTTAGAGAAAGTCATCAGTTATTTCTGGAAAAGGAGTTCTTAATTATATGAACAATAGGGAGGCCTGAAGTCTTGGGTTGAAGAGAGGTCCCTTGCCCTTTATTTATCTTGGAGTTCCCCTTTTTTTGGGTAAGGTGAAAAGGTGTTACATGGAAAATACTTCTATGAGAATTATTAATCATTTGGAAACCTATAAGGGGAAGACTATGTCTCATGACTGTAGAATTTTCTTGGTCAATTTTTGGATCACCTCAAATTTTTTATATTATTTCTTAATATACATATGGAATAGGGACCTCATTAAAGAATTTTAAAGAATAATTTTCAATTTTATGTGGTCTGGATTGATTCATGATATGAATTTCGTTACAGTTTCTTGGAAGGACTTGGTCAATCTAGTGAATATAGGGGGAATGGCAGTCAATGATCTATAGATTTTCAATGACACCTTCATAAAAAAATTCACATGGAGGATCTTGTAAAACATTGATTCCTCACTGTAATTCCTTGTGATCATATTTTTTTTGAAAAATTACATAATGGGAATGGAAGGCTTGTTCCTTCATCAATTTGACCAACTGTTAAGAAAACCTATAGTGATATTAGGTCCTGGTCAAAATGGGTTGTTTGTAGGCAGTCATATTTGATTTACTGGATCACACCACAGATATTAAAAATTATCATTGATGATGTTTCTATACCTATACCTATGAGTAATGCTACAATTTATATTTTATAGGTTAATTCTGGCATGCATGATCTACTACCTCCCCATCTTGTTGTGGAGTTTTCTAGGTATGTATATTCTAATAGTGATATTATGTTATGGACACCTAATTTGGATGGTTGTTTCAGTACCATGGACATCTATAGGTATTATAGCATCCCACCATTTTATAACATAAACTTTCATTACATTACAAAAAACTGAGGATCGTTAAGGTTTAGTGTCTTGGAAACAAGGATCATAATACATAAAAAAAACATAAAAACATTCTTCTTAAACACTTGAAAGGCTTCTCCTTTAGTTCATCCTATGTTCATTATGCATCTCATAACCTGGGGACATACATCAAAAGAAAGGGTGAGCAGAAGGCCCAGTAAGGGAAACAAGAGGAACATTTCACATGTGAACTTGAGATACTTCAATAAGGACATGAAAAGAACTTTAAGGCATGAGAAAGAAATCATGAGGCATTTCATAATAAAAATAACATTTTTCATAACTTGAAGATGTGGCTACATCATTTAACATAGACAATCATGAACATATCACCAAGGTCCATCCCCAAGGTGTCATTTGAAAATTACCAAGGTTATTCACCGAGGTATCGTGAAAATTGTAATCTCTAGTGGTTACATCATTACCCAATGCATTGGAGCGCTATCAGGGCGCACCCTTAAATTTGCCTTTATTATCATGTGAGCCACATATATCATCATCAAACATTTCATAAATAACCCACATAGCATAAAATAAATGGGTTTCATTTCATAATCATAACGTTTTAAAAACTGCTTTAAAGACATGATCTTTACGTCACTTTAAACCCACGGAAAGGGAAAGTGGGTCTCATGTATGTAAATCCCAGAATTTAAAATGGAACATTTTGATATATATGTGAATACCCTTGTAGAAATAAGAGCTTTGAGTATTCACTTTATAACATAAAATAATTTTTGAGAAAAGAGAGAGGCATTTTGAGGGGAAAATTCTGCAGCATAACGGCTAAGTTTCGGGGTTTTAGAAAACATTGAAATGAGAGGGGACATGGGTCACCCACTCATAAGTGATCCATAAAACAGTAGGGTGAAAGAATAAGAAGGACATATGGACATGGTAACGAAATTTTAGGGACATACCATTTGAAATGAAAAACATGGAAGGAAAAAGATTAGATTTCTCTTATGAAAATTCGGCAGCCTTACGGCGTCACTTAACTTCAAAAGAAAATGATTTGACAAGATCAAAAAGGGTCCCTCATCATATGATCATAAGAGATCAGTATGATTGATATAGAGATCATACCCCAACATAATAAAAAGGAACTTTAAAGACTTGACATGAAAATTGAACTTGAAAAATGAGAAGGGTGAAAGAATCCCTTAAAAATTCGGCAGCCTAACGGTGTCACTTAAACTTTCATAAAACGAAATGATGAGAGTAAGAGGGGATCTCTCATCATATAAACATGAAAGGGCAGTAAGAGTAATATAAAAGAACATCCTCTCACATAAAAACATGGAGCATAATAGGAATGACATAAAAGAGATTTCATGAAATGAAAGAGAGGGGTCGGATCCCTTACCTTAAAACGTGACTCTTGAAACTCAAAGGATTGGACCTTGAGGGCTTGGGGGCACCTTGGGAGGACTCCTTGGAAGGTAAGAAGACCAGAACTTCGTTGGGGGAAAGTTGGGAGTGAAAACTAAGGGAGGAAAGGGTGGGTATTTATAGGGAAAGTGAGGGGACAAAGCATTAATGGCCAAAGGACACCTCACATGTGTTTTTTCTCAAACCCATGTGATCTCCCTTGGAATTTATCATGGAGTTAGGCCACATGGGGCCCCCAAAACAATAATTCATCACCCTTGGCCGGCCAACCCTCAAAAGATCTCATGACATCATCATGACATCATTATGATGTCATTAAACATACCGAAACCCTAAAACGGTATTTTTACTATTCACTGAAAATTCAACTTTCTCAGAATAATCCCAAAATTTCACCTTAATCAAATATCAATGCTCTGATTTCAAAAATGAAATCCATTTTATAAAAATATTTTTTTAAATATTTTTAATTTAATTTTTAAATAAAAACACTATTCATCGAAAATTCATTTTTTTCAGAAAAATCCCCAAAAATTATCTTAACATAATATCGATGCTCTGAGTTCAAAAATAAAGTCATTTTTATAAAAATAATTTTCTAATTATTTTTAATTAAATTTTTAATTAAAAAACACTATTCACCCGAAAAAACTAATACTTGATTAATAATTTATGAAACCGTTATTTACCCATTTTATTGAATCACATTACTTAACCAAGGTGTCTAAATTATACTAAAACTTTCATTAAGTGAAAATTACTAATCCATTTGGTCACATTACTAATCCTAAGCGTAAAATCACTATTCATAATTTACTATTCATTAAAAATTAAGTTGATCTTATTAGACTCCAAATTCCTTAATGAACACTTTTGTAGAAGACCATTTTTTGAAAATCATTACACATCATTAGTTATTTAGGGTTTACATAAATATTTTAAAATATCCCTTTTTCAAAATTCATCCATAAAATACATTCTAAAATTATCTAGACATTTGAAATTTCACAAACATCACTAAAGGAAGAAATCTCAATTTATTCACCCGAAAGGATTACACAAGGAAACTAGGGTCTCATCACATAGCCCCTTATAACACTGGCATAAGACCTAAGTGTAAGGTGTGCTATGGTGAGAGAATCTGAGGGAGTCTCAGATAACATTGCCCTAGTAGCAATCTCCACTAACTTGAACTTCTCCTGCAAGCGTTTTCGTTCAAGCTTGACACGCTGGAGCTCGGATTGGGCTTGGTCCAAAGCGAAGCCCACAGATGCTACCTCCTTCCCAAGCTCTGATAAGTGGGCTTCGTAAGGGTTGAGTCTACTGGATGAAGCCATCGACTCCTCTTTCTGCATTAACCATTAACATCTTATTAAATAAATAAGAGTAAGTTAATATACTACTCAAAAATATTGGGTCGTTACATTCTTCCCCCCTTAAGAAATTTCGTCCCCGAAATTTATACTTGAGGCCTAGTTGAAAAGGTGAGGGTACTTTTGCTTCATCGTTTCCTCAGGCTCCCAAGTCGCTTCTTCATATTTATGATTCCTCCACAACACTTTCACAAGGTGGGTAGTCTTGTTTCGTAGGACCTTGTCTCTACGGTCCAAGATCTCCACTGGCTGCTCCTCATAAGAGAGGTCATGTTCAAGTTGTACCACCTCTGGGTTCAGTACATGCGAAGGGTCGGGTATGTACTTCCTCAAGAGAGATACATGGAAGACATCATGAACTTGAGCTAGGTTCGGTGGAAGTGCTAGACGATAGGCCACTGCTCCTATGCGATCAAGGATTTCATAGGGGCCAATGTACCTAGGGCTGAGCTTCCCTTTCTTCCCAAACCGCATGACTCTCTTCCATGGAGAAATTCGAAGGAAGACTTTGTCACCAACACCAAACTCCAAGTCCCTTCGACGATTGTCAGCATAGCTCTTCTGCCGACTCTGAGCAGCCTTTATGTGTTGTTGGATGGCATGAACCTGTTCTGTCATCTCTTGCACGAGATCAGGCCCAAGAAGCTTCCTCTCACCAGTTTCATCCCAACAAGTAGGAGTTCTACACCGCTTTCCATACAGAGCTTCATAGGGTGCCATCTGAATACTCGCATGGAAGCTGTTGTTATAGGAGAACTCCACTAATGGGAGGTGTTGATCCCATCCACCCTTAAATTCCATTGAGCATAATCTCAACATGTCTTCGAGTGTCTGAATAGTCCTTTCAGATTAGCCATCAGTTTGAGGATGATAGGCCGTACTAAAATTCAATTCAGTATTCAGAGCATGCTGAAGACTTCTCCAGAATTTTGATA
This sequence comes from Viscum album, assembly GCA_963277665.1. NCBI lineage: Eukaryota > Viridiplantae > Streptophyta > Magnoliopsida > Santalales > Viscaceae > Viscum > Viscum album. Next base: position 1,739,286,385 of record OY728125.1, on the reverse strand, counting down.
TGAATCTTGGGTCACGATCAGATACGATGGATAGTGGTACCCCATGCAGCCTTACCACTTCCTTCACGTATATCTTGGCAAGCTGATCTAGAGAGAAATCTTCCCGAATAGGGATAAAATGGGCTGTCTTGGTGAGACGGTCCACAATAACCCATATCGCATTGTTCCCTTTGGATGTTTTCGGGAGACCAGTTACAAAGTCCATAGTGATATTATCCCACTTCCATACTGGTATGGGTAGCGGTTGTAATACCCCCTTAGGAAGTTGTCTTTCTTCCTTTACTTTCTGACACACCAGGCACCTTGTAGTGTAATCGGCAATCTCCCTCTTCATGTTATCCCACCAATAATGATCACGAAGGTCTCTATACATCTTAGTGCTTCCCGGATGTATAGAGAAAGTAGAGCTATGAGCTTCATCCATCAGTTCTTTCTTTATCTCCGGAATAGATGGAACACATAGTCTTGTACGAAATTTCAATACACCTTCTTGATCAATATCGAAATCAGGGAACTTCCCATCCTTTACAGCCTCGAACTTCTCCTGCAGTAAAGGATCTTCTTTTTGAGCCTTCTTGATCTTCTCTAGTAATGAAGGTTGAGAAATCATTTGGGATAGGGTTGATGATGTCCCTTTCCTTATAATTCCCATGTCCAGTTTTACTAGATCTTTAATCAAGGGATCTCCCAGGATCCTCATTGTTGCCAGAACAACAGGATCTTTCCTGCTTAACGCATCCGCGACTTTGTTTGCTCTTCCAGGGTGATAATGAATTGAACAATCATAGTCTTTAATAAGCTCCAACCATCTCCTTTGTCTCATGTTCAATTCTTTCTGAGTGAAAATATACTTTAGACTTTGGTGGTCAGTGTATATATCACATTTCTCCCCATAAAGATAGTGCCTCCATATCTTTAGAGCAAAAACAACTGCCGCCAGCTCTAGATCATGCGTAGGATAATTCTGCTCATGAATCTTCAACAGTCGAGATGCATAAGCAATTACTTTGTCATTTTGCATGAGGACGCACCCAAGACCTTTCAGAGATGCATCGCTAAAAATAACGAATCCTTCTCCGATAGAGGGTAGTGTTAACACAGGTGCAGTAACCAATCTCTTCTTCAGCTCTTGGAAACTTTCCTCGCATTCCTTTGTCCAGATGAACTTAACCCCTTTTCGAGTCAACTTGGTTAGTGGATTAGAAAGCCGTGAAAAGTTTTTCACAAACCTCCTATAATATCCCGCTAAACCAAGGAAACTACGAATCTCAGTTACTGTTGTGGGTTGAGGCCACTCCTCCACAACCATTGTCTTTGCAGGGTCAACCGAGATTCCTTCATTGGTTACGATGTGCCCCAAGAAAGCCACTTGTTGTAACCAAAACTCACACTTGCTGAACTTCCCAAAGAGCCTCTCCTTCCGTAGAGTTTTCAAAATAACCCTCAGATGATCTTCATGCTCCTCCCGACTTTTTGAATATATCAAAATATCATCAATAAAAACTACCACAAAGTTATCAAGGTAGTCCTTAAAGACTCTATTCATCAAATCCATGAAAATAGCAGGAGCATTAGTCAAGCCGAAGGGCATAACAGTAAACTCATAATGCCCATATCTTGATCGGAAGGCAGTCTTTGGAATTTCTTCCTTCTTCACCCTCAGTTGATGATAACCAGATCGAAGGTCAATCTTAGAGAAGAATTGAGCCCCACGAAGTTGGTCAAATAAATCATCAATTCTTGGAAGAGGGTATCTGTTCTTCACTGTGATCCCGTTCAGTTCTCTATAATCAATGCATAGCCGCATTGATCCATCCTTCTTCTTCACAAAGAGAACTGGTGCTCCCCAAGGAGACACACTCGGTCGGATAAACCCCTTCTCCAACAAGTCTTGGAGTTGTTTCTTTAGCTCCTCTAGCTCCACATTTGCCATTCTATACGGAGTCTTTGATATCGGTTGAGACCCAGGTACGAGTTCAATGGAGAACTCTACCTCTCTTTCTGGGGGAGGTCCAGGTAACTCCTCAGGAAATACATCCATGTATTCTTGAACAATCGGAACATCTTCAATTTGTATGCTCCCTTTCCCTTCTTCCTCATCACCGATTAACTCCATAAAGAAAGCTATAGGAGGTGCTTCTAGATAGGGATCAGTTCGGGATATCTCTCCTCGGAAGATAACTGTAGGTCGTTCATTCAAGACTACTGAGATTTCCTTACTTCTGCATTTGATCTTAGCATTATACTTTGAGAGCCAGTCCATCCCTAGTATAATGTCAAATTCCATCATGGGAATGACTACTAGATTTGCGATAAGATTGTGCTCACCAAAGTAAACACTAGAGTCTCTAAACACTGTTGATGCATGGATAATCCCACTTGGAGTCTTGACTGACAACTCTACCTCAAGCAATTCGGGGATTGATTCTACATTCTTTGCAAACTTGGAAGAAATAAAGGAATGCGTAGAACCAGAATCAAATAAAGCACTTGCTAGTTTTGAGAGGACAACAAGAGTACCTGCTACCACATCGTTCGGAACTTCAACTTCAGTTGTTGTGATAGCGAAAGCATGACCTTGCTCCCTTGGCCTCTGCTGAGGTTGATGGTGATTCCCCTCCACCGCCCTCGGATTTGGACATTGATTAGCAAAGTTCCCAAGCTGTCCACACTTGAAGCATGTGACTTCGGGTAGGGCCGGAACCATCTTTCCTCTGTCGTTAGTGTTGGGAAGTTGAGGCTTCACATCACCACGACAATTCCGAGAAATATGGCCTTCTTTTCCACACCTATAGCACTTGCCACTTCCGATCAAGCAGTTCCCCGGATGCTTCTTCCAACATTTATTGCATGTGGCATGTTGCATATGCTTTCCACCTCTTTCCTGATCAAAACTTCTTCCCAGGCTTGGTTCTAGAGTTCTCTTCTTCTCATTAGATTTGTGAGACCACTGTGTCTCTCCAAACTCTAGTTCAACTTTCATAGCACTTCGAACTATTTCTTCATAGCTATTGTAGTCCCTGTTGGCTAGATTCTTCCGCAGATGTGGTCGTAGTCCGCCAAAGAATCTATCAACCTTCCCATTAGGGTCCATGACAAAGCTTGAGGTATAACGGGAAAGCCTTGTGAAGTTCATCTCATAGATTCCGACAGATTCGTTCTCCTTCTGCTTCAGCTCGAGAAACTCTTTCTCCATTTTCGTTCTCATGGAACGAGGGAAATACTTGTTAAAGAAAATCCCCCGAAATTCTTCCCACTCCATAGCTTCCATCTCTCCTCGTGGCTTCGTGTTTTTTATCAGTGACCACCACTGATCAGCTTCTCCCTCTAGGCGGTAAACAGCAAGGGTGACTTTTTCTTGTTCCGAACAATGAAGTACAGAAAAGATCTTTTCAATGGAGCTTATCCATTGTTCCGCAACCAATGGTTCAGTAGATCCACTGAATGTTGGCGGTCGTTGACGCATGAAGGACTCAACAGAAAGTTGTTCCCTTCGTGGTGAGGTCGGCCTCTCAGCTTGATTCAAGTTATTACTCATAACTTGAGTCAGTTGGTTCATCATCCGCATGAATGTTTCCATTCCGGCTTCCATCAGAGGGCCGTCAGCACATGGTGCATTGCGGTCACCATCGGCACGGTTTCTCCTATTGCCCGCCATTTTCTAAAAGAATAAAACCTTAGTGAGAAATTTATTTCATTTATGAATCTTTTAACTAAGACTTCGTGCTTAGACAATTATAGTTCTCTATAATTCCTTCATAATGATTCATAAAAAGCATGTGATTAACCAAACATATCCCCCGGGAGTGTCGTAACCAAGAGTGCAGCAAGGCCCGTTATCGTGCACCAGTTCCCGTTCGAGTCTAGCTCAAAGCGGTGTTTTCGGGTTTTACCCCTATGTACATCTGTGCCAGAGCCGCCTCTACCTGCTCGTATCCAGACAGGGATGTATTTGTTTGATAGACCACTTACTTAATACTTACCAAAATACCAGGAAGTTTTCCTATATTTAAACTTTTCTATAGGGTTCTTCCTAAAGTTTTTTATATCCTAATTTCCACAAATAACTAAACCATCCTTTGATACCAACTTTAGCATCCCACCATTTTATAACATAAACTTTCATTACATTACACAAAACTGAGGATCGTTAAGGTTTAGTGTCTTGGAAACAAGGATCATAATACATAAAAAAAAACATAAAAACATTCTTCTTAAACACTTGAAAGGCTTCTCCTTTAGTTCATCCTATGTTCATTATGCATCTCATAACCTGGGGACATACATCAAAAGAAAGGGTGAGCAGAAGGCCCAGTAAGGGAAACAAGAGGAACATTTCACATGTGAACTTGAGATACTTCAATAAGGACATGAAAAGAACTTTAAGGCATGAGAAAGAAATCATGAGGCATTTCATAATAAAAATAACATTTTTCATAACTTGAAGATGTGGCTACATCATTTAACATAGAAAATCATGAACATATCACCAAGGTCCATCCCCAAGGTGTCATTTGAAAATTACCAAGGTTATTCACCGAGGTATCGTGAAAATTGTAATCTCTAGTGGTTACATCATTACCCAATGCATTGGAGCGCTATCAGGGCGCACCCTTAAATTTGCCTTTATTATCATGTGAGCCAAATATATCATCATCAAACATTTCATAAATAACCCACATAGCATAAAATAAATGGGTTTCATTTCTTAATCATAACGTTTTAAAAACTGCTTTAAAGACATGATCTTTACGTCACTTTAAACCCACAGAAAGGGAAAGCGGGTCTCATGTATGTAAATCCCAGAATTTAAAATGGAACATTTTGATATATATGTGAATACCCTTGTAGAAATAAGAGCTTTGAGTATTCACTTTATAACATAAAATATTTTTTGAGAAAAGAGAGAGGCATTTTGAGGGGAAAATTCTGCAGCATAACGGCTAAGTTTCGGGGTTTTAGAAAACGTTGAAATGAGAGGGGACATGGGTCACCCACTCATAAGTGATCCATAAAACAGTAGGGTGAAAGAATAAGAAGGACATATGGACATGGTAACGAAATTTTAGGGACATACCATTTGAAATGAAAAACATGGAAGGAAAAAGATTAGATTTCTCTTATGAAAATTCGGCACCCTTACGGCGTCACTTAACTTCAAAAGAAAATGATTTGACAAGATCAAAAAGGGTCCCTCATCATATGATCATAAGAGATCAGTATGATTGATATAGAGATCATACCCCAACATAATAAAAAGGAACATTAAAGACTTGACATGAAAATTGAACTTGAAAAATGCGAAGGGTGAAAGAATCCCTTAAAAATTCGGCAGCCTAACGGCGTCACTTAAACTTTCATAAAACGAAATGATGAGAGTAAGAGGGGATCTCTCATCATATAAACATGAAAGGGAAGTAAGAGTAATATAAAAGAACATCCTCTCACATAAAAACATGGAGCATAATAGGAATGACATAAAAGAGATTTCATGAAATGAAAGAGAGGGGTCGGATCCCTTACCTTAAAACGTGACTCTTGAAACTCAAAGGATTGGACCTTGAGGGCTTGGGGGCACCTTGGGAGGACTCCTTGGAAGGTAAGAAGACCAGAACTTCGTTGGGGGAAAGTTGGGAGTGAAAACTAAGGGAGGAAAGGGTGGGTATTTATAGGGAAAGTGAGGGGACAAAGCATTAATGGCCAAAGGACACCTCACATGTGTTTTTTTCTCAAACCCATGTGATCTCCCTTGGAATTTATCATGGAGTTAGGCCACATGGGGCCCCCAAAACAATAATTCATCACCCTTGGCCGGCCAACCCTCAAAAGATCTCATGACATCATCATGACATCATTATGATGTCATTAAACATACCGAAACCCTAAAACGGTATTTTTACTATTCACTGAAAATTCAACTTTCTCAGAATAATCCCAAAATTTCACCTTAATCAAATATCAATGCTCTGATTTCAAAAATGAAATTCATTTTATAAAAATATTTTTCTAAATATTTTTAATTTAATTTTTAAATAAAAACACTATTCATCGAAAATTCATTTTTTTCAGAAAAATCCCCAAAAATTATCTTCACATAATATCGATGCTCTGAGTTCAAAAATAAAGTCATTTTTATAAAAATAATTTTCTAATTATTTTTAATTAAATTTTTAATTAAAAAACACTATTCACCCGAAAAAACTAATACTTGATTAATAATTTATGAAACCGTTATTTACCCATTTTATTGAATCACATTACTTAACCAAGGTGTCTAAATTATACTAAAACTTTCTTTAAGTGAAAATTACTAATCCATTTGGTCACATTACTAATCCTAAGCGTAAAATCACTATTCATAATTTACTATTCATTAAAAATTAAGTTGATCTTATTAGACTCCAAATTCCTTAATGAACACTTTTGTAGAAGACCATTTTTTGAAAATCATTACACATCATTAGTTATTTAGGGTTTACATAAATATTTTAAAATATCCCTTTTTCAAAATTCATCCATAAAATACATTCTAAAATTATCTAGACATTTGAAATTTCACAAACATCACTAAAGGAAGAAATCTCAATTTATTCACCCGAAAGGATTACACAAGGAAACTAGGGTCTCATCACATAGCCCCTTATAACACTGGCATAAGACCTAAGTGTAAGGTGTGCTATGGTGAGAGAATCTGAGGGAGTCTCAGATAACATTGCCCTAGTAGCAATCTCCACTAACTTGAACTTCTCCTGCAAGCGTTTTCGTTCAAGCTTGACACGCTGGAGCTCGGATTGGGCTTGGTCCAAAGTGAAGCCCACAGATGCTACCTCCTTCCCAAGCTCTGATAAGTGGGCTTCGTAAGGGTTGAGTCTACTGGATGAAGCCATCGACTCCTCTTTCTGCATTAACCATTAACATCTTATTAAATAAATAAGAGTAAGTTAATATACTACTCAAAAAGATTGGGTCGTTACAGGTATCAATTTGGTGCCTCTGTCATTATGCATGTATGAGTTTCAGGATTTAGAATTACTTTTATTTCTCCTAATGATATGATGTTGATAAGGAAAATATAGATAAATACACTACCTATTCAAATTATTATTCAGTGCATAGGAATTTAGCTTTCCCCTCCCTGTCTTATTTGTTTTCAAGATGATGAATCTCTCTTCCATTTATTTTTCCGCTGCTACTTCACTTTTAAACTATGGATACATAGTTTTTATTTTCAAAACCTTGTGGTTATGCCTTCAAATATATGCATTATTAAATGTATTGAGAAAATTCATTCACTCATGTTAGCTACTATAACCAGTTCTATTTCATACACATGGAGATCAAGGAATGAATTTTTCATTAATAATCATTCACCTTTGTTTCATTCTAGTGTTTCTACTATTTATAGGGTGATTATTCTTGCATCCAAAGTTTAAACTAGAGAAATGAATAATTAAATTTCTACTATGGTCATTTTGAGGTAACATAGTGTCTATATCTGAGTGTGGAAACCATTAGTGGATAGATCCAATAGACTGATACCCTTGATCGTACGCTGGTTAAACTTTAATGTTGACTGGTTGAATTTAGGTGCACCAGGTCCCTCGGGTTGTGGTGGTATCTTTCATACTCATTGAGGTATCATTAAAAGTTGTTTATATCACTTAATTGGGAATGGTTATGCAATTGAAGTTGTGTTGTGGGATATGATCAAGGAGACCATGTATAATGTCTATTTTTGTTGTTGTATTCTGTGGATGGAATTAGATTCAACTATAGCAGTGCATATTGTCAATAGACACTCCAGGAATGTACCATAGATAATTTTTACATCCTAGATTGAATTCCTTCACCTTGAGGAATATATTTTTCATGATATTACTCGTGTCTAAAGGGAGGGAAATCAGGTGGTTGATGATCTTTATAAGAAGGAAATTATGGAAGTTAGTTCGATCTAGTCATTTCTGTTATCAGATTTATGTTTTGGTTTGGTTGAGGTAGACTCTCACAGAGATTGGCATACCCGCCTTTGTAAAGCTTCTTTATAATGTTTCTTTTGGCACTATACTTTTTTAATAAAATTTCCTAGGATCAGTTTCACCTACCTCTTGAACCTTTTGGATAAATATTCATCTTAAATTATTTATTAAATGTTAATAATATTTATTGAAATCAAAACAATATTATTATTAATAATTAATAAATTATTAAATAATATTATTTATTATACAAAATATTGATAATAATACCAATAAGTATTAATATAAATAAAAAATACTTATTATTATTATTATTCTTAAAAATTTAGTTATTAATAGTATTGTTTCATATTCATTCAAAATTATTTGTATAAATTTCCAATTATATCAATTAATTAATTTATACAACATTATATAATATATTAGTATGTTTTTAAATAATATATAAATAATGATTTAAAAGCATATTTCATATATCGATCTAATCTACATCGGTGGTCTAGATTCTCATTTGTTCCATATCCAAGTGTATATATAATGTGTTCACATCATCTGTGTCTATGTCAACGTTCTAGAGTATGCTGCTCTTGTGTATCATCTTTGACACCTACCACCACATCATCTTATGTGACAAGTAGTGGATCTATAGTTTCACCTCCTGTACCATACCCTACCTCTATGAATAGTGGATGTTGATTGGAACTATTCCAAACATATGAAATAGATGGACTTGGTGTCGTAGATTTTATAGATCATTTGATAATAAATAATATAGCACAGTCCAATCAGTGTCTATCTATGAAATAAAATCTGAAATTCTAACATACCTTGTTTGTTTCTATGCCTCTAGATATGGTTGTGTCTCATATGAAATAGGATCTTGATGAGAATATGGATGGCCATGATGAACACCTTCCTCATGAGACACATATGCATCCATAATAGGTTCTTCACCCCCTGACACATCTATATCAGTCTCATCGGCCTTAGCATCACCCAACGGATCAATGAGAATACCATGATAAATATATTATATTGGTGGAAGAAACTCTTTCATAACTCTACAATAATATTCCCGGTAAAAGGCGCATCGCACTACCGGATCAAAGATGTGAAGGAGATGGGTGATAGAAGCTTCTGGAAAATAAAATTATATTTTTAATTAATGTTAATAAAAAATAAGTTAAATAGTGGAAGGAATAATTATTAAAAAGTCTAGATAAACATATCTATGTTGCATAAGAAATTTCACTGGGGACATGCGGTATGAGGGAGCATAATCTAGTTGACCGAATAAATTCATACAAAATATATTAGCCGCTAGTAACTCGTACTCATGTCATCTATTCTACATCTCAATATATCATGCATGATATCTACACCAATCATAGTATGGATTCCCTAACATATTCACAGAATGAAGTTAAGGTAATTGATTGAGCAGTTCAGAAATGGATTGATATAAAAAAAATGCCTCATAACCCTATCAATATGATGCCACTCAACAATATTAAAATGAATCCTAGGAATGACCCATGAGCTAACAACATACATCACCATAGAATATGGTGGGAGACTATGGACAATAGCCACAATATATGGGATCCAATAAATCTGAAAAAAATGAATAATCATTTATAAAATGAAGACATTAATAATAAAAAATAATGATTTATCAATATAATTAATAACCACTTATATCATCTAGTCGAAGACCATCCAACATAAGTTTGTAAGTTTGGGCATCGTTTCTGGTTGTATCTAAATGTTGATGTATCTGAATCCACATATAGGTAACATTTTTATAGTTTTATTTCATAATAAAAAGTTATAAATTTTATTTTAAATTATAATTAAGGAATTACATACCATCTTCTATAATGAGACCATTCTACAATATTAGTAGATAATAGAGTGTGTTCATTTGGAGCTAAGCGAGGGATGTGATCTCATATCCACATCTATATAAGAATAACATAAACTGTGATATACATTTTATTGATGTGACATGCAATGCATAATGCTCTGTATGTATATGTGATAGATGAATACCCACATCTATACTACCTCATTGGTCCAAGTCCACCAATAAAGGTAAACACATTAAATGTACTTATGTAGTTGAATGATCAATGAATAGTGGGTCACTGATCAGCATCAAAATATATGCACATGTAAACCAAAACATAGTGATCACATTGACATCATCGAATAGATAATCAAAGTGATCATTTATCCATGTCATTAATAATATACTCTCGACAACAGACCTTCCATCATCATGGATCTCAATGACTAGTAATCTATGAAGTACCTCAGACTAATCTTCACCCACATTCCTCATTACTGTCACACCATCGATGGGGAGGCCCAACATAATGGACACATCCTCAAGTGTAATAGTCATCTTCCCATTTTTAAAATGGAATGTATGTGTGTCTGGCCTCCATCTCTCTACTAGTGAAAATGTGAGTTGATGACCGAAAAATATGAAGTCTTAGATCACTACATCATAAGACCCACTATAATTAAGTTGAAGGGTGATGGAAGGAAGTGGTGAAACATTATAGAAATGATGATATCTATGTACAGTCAAAAAAGGTACTGGATGTCTCTATAAAACCAACCATAAAACATGTCTATCCTAGAATGTGAGCAATAGAGGTCCTAGTATCTATAAATTTGATACCATTTTTACATTTTTATAGTTAACTCAATAAAATTTGTAAACTAATTTTAAAAAAATCATAAGAAGAAAAATTAGATATCCAATAATCATGTATAATTCAGTATTATGATGAAAAGTTTGGTAAAAAATAAATATAATAAATTTTGGATTAGTTTGTAAATTTCGTATTTTACTAATCTAAAATAATGTTTAACTAAATTATAAATATTTTTATGTATATCAACCATGATGAAAAACTGACATAGAACATGTGGACGCATTATATATTCAATTGACTGTTATTTGAAGGAAATATTTTAGGACAATTAATTTTAAGGCCATGATTTTTTTTATTCATTTTCATTGTTTGTTTACATCGTAATAGTTACAGTATAACCAAATTTTTTATGATTAAATCTAGAAGTAAAACAAACCAGTGTTGAAACATGTCATAAATAAGAAAGTTATAAATAAAAGGATTCACTAATGAAACATCTTTATATGAAATTAATGTACACATTCATGATAAAATACATTGAATCGATCATGGAAAATGGGATGTGGAGCTTTGTCCTGCCACTTGGGGATATCACTTATGAGTATGTCCTTTTAAGTGATAAATGTTGCATCATAGTCCCCTTCCCCATTTTTGATGCCAATACATCTCATTTTTTTATGACTGGTCTTTGGTCATCCCTAAGGGCGCAACATACTAATATCTATCCAATAATTGAAAAAAGGAAGAAATAAAAAAATCACAAATGAAAAATCCAAAATATGAAACCAGGAATGATCAGGGACAATAGTTGTATGATCGGTAGATAAGGTAATAAAATTAAATTCACCAACATACTGCCAAGGTACACTATAATAGTTAACCAGAGTAATCACATGATACACTAGGTCAACATAGATAACCCATGATATGATTTGAAATGAAAAATCTACAACAACATGTGCAGATGGATATTTCAATGCCTGGAAGTTACCACAATCATAATACCTATTTTCCAACATGACCACCAGCACTTGACTACTATCAACTATAAGCTGGTTGTGGAACTCTATTACCTGAAAGAGGATTTTTACACAGTAAAAGATTCAGAACATGCAATGTTGGTGTGTCATGCAATATCTAATCAATGACACTTTGTAAATGCTAACCAAAACACATTAAATTTGGTATATTTTGATAGGTATGTTGGGACCATTCAACGAATTACTTCACACATCTATAAAATATCCCTTTTCGAATCCCAATGATCAGAAATTTCTATATACCCTTAAAGACCTTGTTTATGAACTCCACTATATTAGTGGTCATATGGCCTTATCTCCTACAAATGACATTTGTTAATGACCATTTATCATTGAAATCCACATCATATAATCATGAAAATCTTGATTATACCTTAAATTTTATTAAATACATTAATTAAACCTTTCATTTTGTGGATCTTATGTTGAAACAATTAGAGAATATTGTATTTAAATGATATTAATGATTCTTTCTATAAAAATAATTTTCAGAAACACCTACCCAACTTGATGATCGCCTTCTTTATTTCCTCATTTATTATTTTTTCCACATTAATTGATATATATCTATTGCAATATCAAGGATAAGAATTTCATTCTTTCCATGAATCCCCATAACTATTAACAGCCTTTATAATCACTCTATGGATATCAGATATCATACAAACTCCCTAGTTTTGTGTTACATGAATGTGTATACACGCCAAAAAACAAATCTAGGATTCAAAATTATCCTTTTCAATAATAGTGAATGCATATGGTAGAAGAGTATGATTACCATACTATGTGGTAGAAATAATAATAACACCTGTATACTTTCCATATAGAAAAGTGACATCGCTATGAATGAATTGTTTACAATACATGATAGCAGGGATACATGGAATGAATTCCCAAAAAATCGTATTGAAATTCACCTTTGGTTAATCATCTCAGTGATCTTTGGATACATACTGAAAAATTTCTAAATGATAAATTATATGATTTTTGAGAGATAAAAATATCATAAGTTGTAGAAACATTTCATACAATTCATCCCAATCACTATACACTTTCACAATTTCCTTTTGTTTTGCATTAAAATATTTACCATATGATATCTTATATTTAAAAAACTATTGTGTTCTTTCCTAAACAAGGGAAAAAATCACATCTAAACATGCTTGTATCATTAATAAAATAATAGTTGATATAAACTCTGCATCAAGTGATGAGTGATCATGCAACAAGCTTGGATGTACACAAGTTTGTGGGATATTTAATTTGGTTATCTTCCAAAATGAAAAAAATTAATCATATATTTCTCTCATTCTGAATTTAAATTCTTACATGTATTTCTCACATATAATGAGATATTTTTTGTTCTTTGAATCAAAAAATTCAAATGAAAAATTCCTCCCTATGTGGTATTGTTTTATCAATGTTTTCAAGGAAACTTTACTATCAAAATCCTATCTGACATAGATGGTGTTATCATTTGATGCAGATCAATACCCTAAAATTCAAGGGAACATAGTATCTGGGGTCATGAAATGCTAATCAAAATCATATGCATGTGACATTCCTTCGACTAAGTAAGTCAATATTATAAGATGATTACAACTAACTGATTGAAACCAATCTATCAAAGGAACCCCAAAAGATTCATTCCCCACACTACCCCCACAAATATCGTCTCTATATTCCTTGAAAGACAATTCCTCATCAGATAAACTATCATCCTATTAATCAGAAGTACACAAAGGGATGTCCCCGACATTTCCATAGAAATACTAAGCATATTCTTCACAATTTGTTCTTATCATAGGAGTCATATTAGTAGTAAATTAACGAGAGTGTTCTGAATGAACAACATATATAGAGCTCATAAAACATGGTTTTTCAGTAGTAGGCTGCACCTCTTCAATATAAAAAAACACCACATATAATTCCATTAGACCATTACTACATTGTTTTTTGAATAACAACGATGCATCTATAAAATCCTCATCATATATTATTGGATACTCAGTGTAATGACACAAAAATTCATTAATTAAAATTCCTCTTGATCTAATTAAATGTATTATAATGGTTATATAAAATGTGAACTTCATTGGTTTTATGTTTCCAGATAAATTGTTACAATTTCTAATATAGCCGTTGAATAGTGATCACATGATTAGTATAAATATATGACTTTAACAAATCCAATTTACTCAGACAAAGGAAGTGATGACCTCATCTAGTAGACTTGCCACATACGAAGCCCATTTATTAGAGATCGGAATGGAGGTGGCATCATTGGGATTCCAAGACCAAGATGATCTTGAACACGTTAATCTTGAGCAGAACCACCTATGAGAGAAGTGGAAGTTGAAAGAGATTACCACCTGATCGATGTTATCAAAGCCAGCACAAAAGTATTTCACCATCGCACACATTACTCTTTGGTCTTATGCGAGTGTTATAAGAGGTTATGTAACAAGGCCTTATCACTATTATTATTTGAATTATATTTTATGTAATAATTAATATACATTCATTTTGTTATTGTTACATTGTAAATAGTTTTTCTAGTAAATATTCAACCAAGAAATCTATTTTCATGAATTAATAGATTTTTTTAATAAAGTATTATTATTAATATTATAAAATTAATTATTATTAAATATAAATTATCTTATAATTTTTTTAATTCAATTGTAATTTTTCTTAAGGTTTGAAAGCTATTTTTTTTTGTTAAAACCCATGAATTTTCGATAAATGACCGTTTTTATTATAAAAGTATAAATTCACATATTTAGGAAATTATTTACATAAAATGAATATTATTTTTGTAATCCGGACATCTAAATTATCCAATGGGATATTTTTCATAATTTTCTGAGACAGTCGAATTTTTGGGTAAAAATTAAATATCGTTTAAATATTTAATGTGATTTATGACATCATAATGACCCAATAGTGATGTAATACAATACTATAATCAATATTATATGGAAATATATGTTTTATTATTAAAATAATTTAATTTTATATTTGTTTGAATTATTTTACAAAGCTATAGTTGACCCTCCAAGACTTATAAAATATTTTGCCTTTTTAAATTGTTTTCCTTGAGAGTGTGACTCACCTCCACATAAGCTACCCAATTATTTTATCAATTTCTCCCATTGGACTTATAAAATATTTTTTCCACTCCCCTTTGGAAAAACCATTGGCAAAAACCATGGTATCATTTGTGGTATTGATTATTTTAATGTGTGGTGACCCAAACCAAAATAATAAAGGATTCCCTCTCCTTTTCTATATAAACCCACCCAAGCTCCCACTTCTTCTTCCCTAAAAGCCTTTGGAGTTCGTCCAAACACTTCCATACACTCTCTATAATCCTCCCAAGGCACCCCAATATCCCAAGAATCCTCTCTCTAGCCTCTACCAAGCTTTTGGGATCGCACTTTCAAGTAAGGGATTTCTTCCTTTCACAATTTTTTCTAACTTTCTTTATGTTGATAGGACCTTTTCCAGTTAAAAATGTTGGGGTATAATTTTTAACCTCCCCCATACTTCCATATTTATGTTTGAATGATGAGATAAACCTTTCCTTCTAATTAAAATCCTCCCATGTACTCATGTTACCATGCTGAAATTGCGTGAGGAATTTCTCTCTCATATTTTACATCCACGAAATTCATTTTTATTATACATCTAAATTTAATTTAGTTTGTTGTGAAATGTGTTTATATGACCCCTTAATATTTATTTCATGTATATATGATGAGACACCCTTTTATCTCTCATCAAACATTTTCATGAATCCTTATGTTATGTCGTTATGCTGCAGTAATTGCACCACGTTTTTTCATGCCAGGATCAATGTTTAGTGAATACCATACCCATGTTTCTAACAAGGGTATCCAGCTTTATGAACATATAAGTATTAAATGGTACATTCATTTATTTATTCCTGTTTACTTAATCATGTATTAACTTATTAGGTTGATTGATTCCATGTTATATGATCTATGTGGAACACTTATGCATGAAATGAAATGTTTAAGAAGGTTGCGCCCTGATAGCGCTATAATGCATTGAGTAAAGTATAGTATCATGATACATCATGTGTAATGAGTATTGAAGCATGTTAATTCAAGTGAAACTAGGTTTTACTGTTGCTTCATGTTCAATGAGGGTTTACTCATGATATATGTGCAATGAGCCTTGGCTCATGCTAATTCCATGTTAAGTATTGTTGCCACATTTCTATGTTTAAAATCATGATTTATCACTCCATTATGTTCATGTTTCCCTTATGATCATTTGTTATTTCTATTTTCTAACATGTATTATATTCCTCATGTTATTCAATGTTTATTCCCTTATTGGGCTTTATACTCACACTTTTCTTATGCGTGTCGTCAGGTTATCCCATGCAATGCTAATTATGAGGGAATGTAGTGGTAATATAAAATATGTTTTCAATAAAGATGTTGTATTTCATGTTTTAAGTAGTTATGTAATGATCCTAATCCTCAGAGAAACTATACCTCTTGATCTTTTATGTTGTATCAAGTGAATTTTATGTAATAAATCATGTTGAAGTTTTTAATAAAAGTAGGGTTTTTATAGTTGGTATCAAAGGATAGGTTTAGTTAGTTTTGGGATTGGGATTATAAAACCCTAGAGAATCATTTGATACAATACTAAGTAATATAAAAACAGCAGTAATTTTTGTGGGTATTTAGTAAGTGTTTTATCATGAAAATACATTCCTGTCTGGATACGAGCAGGTAGAGGTGGCTCTAGCACAAATGTACCTAGGGGTGAAAAACCTGACAAGGAGTTTCGAGCTTGACCTAGGGTATCCTGGTACATGACAACGGGCCTTTCTACACTCTTGGTTATGGCACTCCTAGGGGATATGCATTGGTAAATTCATAATATTAGTATGAACCATTATTAAGATAACTTCCCTAAGAATACATGTTACAAAGTAGATCATGGATATCATAGATTGAATCCTATGGATTCATAAGGTAAGGAAATAAACGTTATTTAAAAGTCATCAATTTTGTCTTTGTATTACCATTTATTTGATACCACTAATTTTCCATTCATTAAGGAATAATAAATCATTACACTTCAATTAGTTTAATATCACAATTTTATCATGTCTAGAGGGTATCTCAAAATTTGATATGTTTCTTCAGCAGGATAAAGGGTAGTTTTGATATGGAAGGGGAAGAACCTCATAAAACACTCTTGTCCCTTCAGGAGGACTTATTAGGTGTAATTTTTTCGAAGTCAATCTCACATAGCATCAAAACCTTTTTCAATGTCCAAATTTCTTGCAAGATGCTCTACAACATATCAAACACCTCCTCTATACCATGGAATCATCAAATATCATGGCACACCTTGATCAAATATTAAGCTACCAACTCTACCACCTTTCCAGACAAGGGAGGTACTATCGGGGTATTTTCAAATATTTCACCCTATTCAGAGAGTATGATTTACTCTTTTATTTTAGAATAGAGGCCGAAGAGGGAGACCTCTGAGCAGCCAATATATATATATTCTTGACTTCTAGTTTTTTTGGATACATAGACAATATATTAGAAGAACCAAAATTCCAAAATTTCAAATCAAACTCTGTCAGACTATTTTACAAAAACCTGGTACATGGTGATGTTTTGAAACTATATGTTAGAAACAATTGTTTTCAAAATGTGCATCATATTTTCAATCGATACGATCCATGTTTCACAGACAACGTCTGGACTAAGGAAGTGGAAGACATTGAATGTGCATTGACGTTTTATTGCACTAACTAGACCCTAGATCTCTGTGATCGATGTGATAATTAGGGTTGGGGAATGCTTAATGGTGGTGTGTAATAAAACCTTCATGTCGTGTTTAAATTTCAGATTTCTTATTGCATGTAATCTAATTGCGAGGACAAATTTTTTTAAGGGGAGAAGATTGTAACAACCCAAATGTTCATGAATGAAAATTGATATTGATCTAATTAAATTTCTTATTATGGTTATATAAAAAGTTGAATTCATTGGTTTGATGTTTTTCGATGAATTGTGACCGTTTCAAATATATCCATTGAACATTGATCACGTTATTAGTATAAATAAGGGGCTTTAACAAACCCAATTTTCTTAGACCCAGGAAGTGATGGCCTCATCTAGAAGACATTCCACATACGAAGCCCATTTAGCAGTGCTCAGAAAGGAGGTGGCGTCATTGGGCATCGCTCTTTACCAATCCCAAGCTGATCTTGAACACGTTAAGCTCGAGCAGAACCGCTTACGAGAGAAGTGGATGTTGATAGAGATTACCACCCGATCGATGTTATCAGAGCCACCCCAAGAGTTTGTCACCATCACACACATTACTCTTCAGTCTTATGCGGGTGTTATAAGGGGTTATGTAACCTGACCATAGCACTATTATTATGTGAATTATATTTTATATAATAATGAATATATATTCATTTTATTATTGTTACTTTGTAAATATATTTTTAGTTAATCTTCATCCAAGCAATATATTTTAAAGAATTTGTGGATTTTTGAATGAAATAATATTTTAGTAAAATATTATTATTATTATCAAATTAATTTTTATTAAATTTAAATTATCGTATAATTTAATGAATGCAATTGTAATTTTTATTATTGTTTGAAGGCTGTTTTTTATCCAAACCCATGATTTTTTTATAAATGTCAGTTTTTATTTTAAAAATAGAAATTACCATATTTATTAAATTATTTAGATAACTTAATATTATTTTTGGAATCAGGACGTCGAAATTACGCGACAGTTAATTTTTCATAATTTTCTAAGACAGTCAAATTTTTTGGGTAAAAATTAAATACTGTTTAAAAATATTATGTGTTTTATGACATCATAATGACTCAATAGTGATGTAATAATACACTATAAACAATATTTTTGGCCAATATATGTTTATAATTAAAATATTGTGATTTTAGATTGGTTTTATTTATTTTACAAAGCTTTAGTAGACCCTCAAAGGCTTATGAAACTTTTTATCTTTTTAAATTGTTTTCCTTGAGAGTGTGACTCACCTCCACATACGCAACCGTATTATTTTAAAAGGATTGGCCATTTGACTTATAAAATATTATATTACAGTCCCCTTTTTTGAATACCATTGGAAAGACCATGGGATGGTTTGTGGTATTGAATAGATTAATGTGTGGTAACCGAAACATAAATAATAAAGAATTCCCTCTGCTTTCCTATATAAACCCACCCAAGCACCCAGTTCCTCTTCACTCAAAGCCTTTGGACTTCGTCCAACATCTGGCATCCTCTCTCTAGAATCCTCCCAAGGTACCCCAATAACCAAATAATCCTCTCTCAAGTATATCCCAAGTATTTGAGATCACACTTCCAAGTAAGGGATATCTTCCTTTCTCATTTTTTCCAATTTTCATTATGTTATTATGCCCACTTTCAATTACAAATGTCAGGGTGTGATTTTGAACCCCCCCCCCATACCACCCTCTTTATTTTTCAATGATTATACACCCCTTCCTATCTCATTAAATTCCTCCCATGTACACCCGATACCATGCCAAATTCCCGTGACAGATTTCTCTCTCCTCTTTTACATCCATGAAATTATTTCTTATTATGCATCTAAATTCCATTACGTTTGATGGGACATGTATATACATGAAGCCCATACTATCCATTTCATGTACATATTATGATACACCCTTTCTCTCTCATAAACAATTTTCATGAATCCTTATGTCACTCCATTATGCTGTCGAAATTGCGTCGCGTTTTCCCAAGCAAAGATCATTGTGAACTGAATACCATACCCATGTCTCTATCAATGGTATTCACCTTAATGAGCATATACATATTGAATTGTACATTAAAATATTTATTACACATTACTTAATCATATAATAAATTATGATATTGATTTATTCCATGTTATATGATCCATATGGCACACTTATTCATGAAATGAAATGTTTTAGAATGGTGCACCCTGATAGCGCTCCAATGCATTGGGTAAATATAGTATCATGATACGTCATGTGCACTGAGTTTTTACTTATGATAATTCAAGTGAAACAATTTTTTACTCATTCTTCTTGTGAAATGATGGTTTACTCATGATCTATGTGCAATGAGCCTTGGCTCATGTTAATTTTGTGTAAAGTGTTATTTCTACATTTCAATGTTATGATTATCATGCTTTATCATGACTTTATGTTCATGTTTCTCTTGTGATACATTTATAATTCTATTTTATAACATGTATTTTATTCCTCATGTTATTCTATTTTTATTCCCTTATTTGTCTTTACATTACACCCTTTTCTTATTCAGGTTCTTAGGTTATCCCATTCAATGCTAAGTACAAGGGAATGTAGTGGGCATGTAAAGAAGTATTCAATAAATATGTTTTATTTCATGTTTTAAGTTGATATGTAATGATCATAATCCCAAAAGACACTAGACCTCTCGATCTTCTATGTCTTATCAATTGATGTTTATGTAATAAATATTTTTTATGATTTTAATAAAAGCAGGGTTGTTATACTCACTGTTCTAAAATGTTTAGGATATTGAAGATGTGATATATAATTGAAGTAATTGATTCGTTGACACTTAGTTTTAACCAACTATAAATCTTGTTTTTAGATTCATCCAATATCACATAATCATGAATATTTTCCACTCGTGTAGGTGGAGAACTATAAATATAACCCTGCTTGGTATAAATTACCACACTGTTGCAATATATTTTTGCTGACTGGATTGCTTATAAAAAAATTAATAAAATATTTTATACCACATCATGAAAATTTTAAAAAACATATATTGGATATGATTAAATAATTGACATAATCTAGATAATTTTTATATGGATTGGTTTATAATTATTTGATAAACCATCCAAAATGTAGAGGGGGATTCCTTCTCATATATTCTCTCAGATTTCAGTCACCATCGGTCTCCTCTTAGGTATGGTGTAAAAATCCATCTTCATGAAGTAAAACCTCTTTTCAAGCTTCCTTTTATTACAATTATACTCACATGAATGTGATGGAGTCTTGGGGTTTGAGACACATAACACTTATTCTGTAGACATGAAAGTACTTACATACTTAGAGATAGAGATGACATGCATGACATCAATGAGGAAAAGGAAAATGAAATTATAAAAATTTATATATCTGAAAGAAAGACAAGAAATTTAAATCATACCTTAGTCAGTCATCTTAAGATAATCCAATTATTACAAATTAAATAATCAGATACAAAAAAATACAACATGTAATTTTAATCATACATTAGACGGTCATCTCAAGATCAGTCATAATTCCTGATTACTAAAATGTTTGTTTGAGATATTTATTGTGTTTAAAATTTTATAACATTACTTATAACTATATTTAATAATATATATATAGCTATTTATAATCATATTTTCGTGAATATTTACCACTATAAATTCTGACAAACTATAACTAAAACATGATCGATATAAATAACCTCACTATTGAAGTATATTGATCTTGATGTGATTACTAAATAAAATTTAATAAATCATTATATATTTGTTTACCACAACATAAAATACTTCACATATTTTAATTACTTATGAATAAATGATTATTACTTGATATTGATACTTTTTATATGGATTAGTTTATCATTATTTGATAAACTAACCAAAACATAGGGGTAAACTCATATAGGCTTCATTATCGGATATTTCTGCAGCCATGTGTATCCTTTCAAACAACAACACCACTTGTCATGGACCTATTACCAGAAAACTCTAATCGAATTCCTTTTTATTATAAAGTTACTCACATGGGAGTGATGGGGTATAGGGGATAGAAATACATAACATTTTTTTAGGTGGACACACAAGTCCTTACAAACTTAGAGAGGGATGACTAACATGCCATCAATGAGGAAAAGAAAATGCAATTATTACAAATTATATAACCACATACAAAAAATAGACATGCAATTTAAATTATGTATTGGTTAGTCATCTAAAGATCAATCATCACACAATTCTATTTACATTTTTTGGTATAATAATTATGTTCTACATATTATATAACAGTACTTATAATTAGATTTAATATATAAAAAATATCTACACTTTCTTTCTAAAATTTTCACTTTTCAATGTTTGTATTTATATATATATATATATATATATTGAAGTAGATTCACATTATTTACCTATGTGTATCAAGTATTGTTATTTTTTTACTTTAGATATAATATATAATAATATATACATATAAATATATATTTATAATAGAACATAAAATATATACAAATTTAAATATATTTGAATTTATTTATTTATAGTTTAAAAATATAATTACATATACATTTATAAACTATAGATTTCTAAATATATGTATTATTAATTTATTCATAAATATTGATAATATTATTAATAAAAAAATTTATTTATAAAATTAACATATCTTACACTTAGATAATAACCATTAAAATATTTTAAGCTTATGTTATTTTCAAATTTATAAAATTTCCTATGTATATATAATTTTTTTTCATACTTTTACTTTCCAAAAATTAGGTAATTATAATTTATACTTTATTACATAGAATATTAATTATTTATACTTAATATAATTTGAATTTATTATTTAAAATTATTATTTATAGTAAATATATGTAATATTATTTACACATACATAATAACCTTTAAAATACTTTAAACATAAGTTATTTTCAATTTTATAAAATCATATATGTATATTTTTTTTCATACTTCTAAAATCCAAAATTTATGTAACTATATTTTATACTTTATTAGTTGGAATAATAATTATTTATACATAATGTTATTCAAAATTATTATTTATAGAAAATAACATTAATATAATTTAAACTTATATAATATACATTAAAATAATTTAAACATATGTTATTTTAAATTTTATTAAATTACATGTGTATGTATTAATTTTTTTTTCATATTTTTACTTTCTAAAATTTAATTAATTATATTTTACACTTTATTACATGGAATAATAATTAAATATATTTAATATAATTTATATTATAATTATAAATTATTATTTATAGTAATCATTTTTTATACCTTAATCAAAAATAATATTATATATATTTAAATAAATTTAAATATGATACTTAATATATCTAGTGTATTTTTCATAGACTATTTTTTTATAAAATAATTAAATAATGGCATATGTGTAAAGAATATAATAATTTAAATTTATCCTAATTTAAATATAATATATAATTTATACATATAAATCTATTAAAATCTAATTAGTTTCCATTTAAATTAAAAATATAGACAATTTTTAAAAGAATAATTTTTTCCTAAATATAAATTATATTATATACATGATATTTTAAATATATAAACACCATATTTAAATTTAATAAATCATTAAATTTAAATTAAATCATAGAAAAAAATAACTCATTCATAAATTAATTAATACAAAGGAAAATAATTTATACATTCATACATTCATACATTTATACATATTAAAAAATTAATCATAAAATAAATAAATAAATAAAATTTGGAAATTAAAATTTTAAATATAAATTTTAACTTCATAAAATTTGGAAACATATATGTTTAGAAATAGTACCCGAAGGGATTCACATCAAAATACAGAGGAGAAGAATGGAAAATATAGGGGTGAGGCACCACTATTTATATATTTTGGTAGCCAGGAGGTGTGAATCGCGTTCAAGACTCCTTTAAAAAAACTGTGAAGGAGGCATGAATGGGGTTCAGACTTCCTTCGTTGTGCTGAAGAAGCATGAACAACGCTAACACGTCCTTGGTGGTAGAGGGAGTTGTGTGAACCCCATTCACATTTCTCTCTAAACATGGATAAACGTGGATGGGGTTCACGCTTCTCTAAACCCTATTTTAAAGTACTCAAAACCCGATCTTATTTTTTATAAAAGAAACTCATTAAAAATATTTATGGGAATATCCCATGATAAATCTAGGACTACCTTTTGTCAAGAGCCCTTGAATTAACCCTGATCTATTCCTTTATTATTTTTATAAAATTCAAACTACCTAACATTAGTTAAAACTATACCTAAAGAGAAAACACGGGGAATCCTTTCCAAGGGTTTTTTTGATTAGTTGTTGACCTATCAGTATTCCTTATGGTTTCAACTCCACACTGCCCCTTTACAACGCCCTTGTAGAATGTGTAGTTTGGGACTATAAATTTCGAATTAGATCACCGCCTATGCCAATTCAACAACAAATATGGGCACGTCAAGGTTCAAAACCTATTGTTTGTAAATTGATTTTATAAATAAGTATGATTATAATGGTAATATTGTTGGGTCCTGAAAATTCCGCAAGGGGGAAATCCAATTACCCAACGACATGGAAAAGGACCAAACCGGTCTACATACCAGCTCCCAAAAATAGTACGCGGTAGGTTCGGAGAACCTTAATCCAAGGCACTGCGTCGCTCGTGAAACAGAGGTAGAAGAAGTATGTGACCGCCGATCTTATCATTTTCCAAATAGAGGCAGAGTGGTGCACGATCGTGGGGAAATTCCGTGATACTCGCTTCCATAATATCGGTTGACTGAGTCACACACGGGTGTGGCTTTCTTCATGGGCTTCCTCAAAAATATCCATGTTCCCCATTGATATAGCATCTTCATTACTCTATAATTAGACCCCGAGGGGGGGTCAAAAATGTAGGATTGAAAGGACGGTTGAAGAACCATGAGAAGATGCTAGAGAAATCGGTCACAGCGGTAATGTTCTATGACCATCCGCAAACCCCATATCATCTGTGGATGCACTCTTCCACATAGATAAGAAACCAAACCACAAACCACATGTGTCCAATTCCTCTACGGAAAACCCCTATTGGTCATTTCCTTCACGGACATTCTAGGCGGACAACTTTTATTTGGCATGCCTCCTTCGTAGCCCTCTCATCCATAGAAACCCTTCGCAGATAGTCTCTCTGTGGCTGCTCTTACGCGGCCAGCTCCTCCACGGATACCCTCTACGGTCATCACCTATGCGGCCAGCTCCTATGCCTCTCACTCCTCCACGGACACCCTACATGACAGCTCCTCCATGGCCAGTCCCTTACGGGTAGCTCTCCACAACCAGCTCTTACGTGGCCTGCCTCATGCGGGAAACACCATGAACTCGTTCGTCCATACCGAGGGGCCAGTGCCCCCACAACCCCACTCAAGTTCAGTGTCGGGCTGCGACCCCGGGCCTCTAAGTCAGTCCCTTTGCTTCTGTCACTGACCCCCATGAAAAATGGAGAGTCGGCCAACAGACTTTCCAGGGTGGGTCATCAATATTTTCTATTGCACCCTTATGTCGCCGCAACATCTGTCCTATACATGGCATGAGTCAATCTACTCCTCATGACTCTCCTATAACCCCATTATCTAGATTCTTTTTCTAGGATCATCCAGAAAGGGCCAACCTTAGGTAAGTCCCACACCAACCATTTCTAGGTATCTCCTACCTAGTCATCCTGACCACATAACGTTAAACTGTATGGCCCTCATCCTATCCATACAACGTTAATTTATATAGAAATAGTCCATGAAACACGACATTAAATCTGTGTGTCTTTATCCATGTTATATGACATTAAAATGTAGCACACCTAAACCTCATATAAATTTCCAGGCATCCCTCCTGGAGTAATCCCCACATCATCCTCACCAGAAGTCAATGGCCTTTCCCCTTCTCTCCAAAAAGGGTCATTGCTCCACCATGGGACTTCTACCTCCCTCCAACATCGGGAAGAGGGAGAATCCCGTGGTACCGGCCCATTCCTTCCTCCTCTATAGACAATGTCTCTACCGCATGACCACTGAATTCACCCCACTATGATATTAGGGAGAAGGAGAGTCTTGCGGTTCTGACCACCTTCCCCCGAGGAGGAAAAAGTGTGAGGATTTCCAAGTCTCTCGCATTCTCTTGTTTCTCACATTAAACATGAGTCACATGGGCTTAGAGATTTGTGATGGTCATGGAATCTTAACGATGGCTGCGGTTGAACGAATTACGTGGGATGTGATCCCTATTTCATAAGAAGGGTACGTAGGAAGCCACTACGAGGTTCAATCCCAATTCAGGCCACTAACAATGTGTAAGTCACAATCATGCCCTTCAAAATGAACTACGTTGGTTTTGATCCTTGTTTCCTAAATAGGGTAGGTAGGACGCCTCCCCAAGGATCAATCATAACAACATGCAACTCTCACATGTATGCCCTAATCTCCCAGAACTATATGGACATTGATCCAAACAATCAATTCGTTATCTATCCCCCCTGGATGAAAATATACTCTAGAGTGCCCAGTTATGAGGCTTTACACCAGTGTCATCTCAATGAGTCCCAACACCTTGGAGTCATTAATCCAATAAGGGATGGTAAACCACAGGCCTAAATGATTCTGAATCCCGGCATTTAGCTGACCATTTCCAACCAGGAGTAATTCATGGATACTATTCTTTGGTATAAACGAATGATTCATGAACATATGAATACGTATTAAATCTATAAGAGAGTCCCCAAACAAGAAATAATTCCCCCAAACATTATTGATGAGCCCGACTTCACATCCTATCGTCCAATGTGAGTTCTTATGTGCCGCTGGCCAAATCACACAGTGAATTCATTCCTTTGCAAAGTAGGTCCATGTATCATTGGATATAGAACCGTTGGGAATTTCAAAACAAAAATGGTGCACCTGATATGAGTAATTAAGTAGAAACCAACATTCTCTAATCAATCATCAGACAAAACACATTTTTCCCTTGCTCGAAACAAAAATGGTGAACCTGATGTGAATCATTAACCATGCATGACATATTTAACCTATTCCCACTCTGTGCCCCCTTATACTAACAAGGAGGGCCAATAAAGGTAATTAATTACACATGGGAAAATGAGATGATTCTTTGATGATATTTCTATTTGTATTTGTTATAATATTTTAAAAGTATAAATAAGAACTTCATTCGATCCAATGGAATCATGAAAGAACTCACATGCACGTACTTCAAGCAACGCAATGACCGAACATCCTCACCAACGAAGGACCCTGTCACCTACTCAGCGTCTTCAATGCGGGGTCTCAGATGCGTTGATCTGAGAGTACAACTTGATCGATACTATCCCGATGGTGGAGGCAGCCATGCTTGCCCTCCAATCGGCCAAGGCCCGCCGGTCGCCTTCCCAGAAGCGTCTGCAAAAGCAGATCCAGACAGCTCATGTTTCCCTCTCGAACTGTTTCAGGACTCTATCCCCAAAATGAGAAAACATGTACCTCACTTATCTTAGGGAGACAGAAGAGGTCGACACTGAGGTCTTTTTCCCCGCTGAATGTGGGTTCCGCTCTAAGGCCCCTGCTGGAAGATGTCGTCCTGGTTATGTCGCGACTCAATATTCTCACGCTAAGGAGGATGTTGCCCCGAGGATGCAGTCCCACGTTCCCCAAGCTGTGGCCCCTCAGACCTCCCGATGAGGGAAGAAAATGTACAACCATGGACTGGTTATCACCCTTGTCCCTAAGGAGGAGATCTAATGCCTAGTCACGAAGACATATTGGGAGCAGGCACATACACCTGTCTGCTCTTCCAATTTCCACTATCTAGACATGGTGGAATCATACGAGCAGTCACACATCCCTACCGAGCTCCATCAATCTTGTCTCTCACACAGGAAGACACCTACGCGGCAGAAACCTCTCCCTACATGAGGACATTAAACCAACTAACCAGACATGGTGGCAACCCAGTGCCTGCAGGACCAGCTCCTAGCATATGCTTCTGACGCCTACCATCCCTATATGGTGACAATCAGCAAATCCCGCACTCCAAATTTGGTGGAAATTAATAGGTGGACAAGTCTCCCTGCTAACAAAAGCCACCGACTCGATATGGTGGGAAACCAACATATGCAGGGCCAACTCCCTACAGATGTAATAATGTCCGCCATCCCAATGTGGCGACAAACATAGAGATAAACCGGCATATCCCAGCACATGGGTAGACTCATTCACCTGCCCCGAAATAAGAAACATATCATTACCCACTGACCGCTGGAGGACCGGAGCAGGATATTCCTTTTCTGATACTAAAATGGGTCTTCATACCAGTTTTATCCAAAGATGTCTCTCTGCATATCCTGGAAATGATGGAGGTGCATGTATCGATACCATATCATATCTTGTATACTTTCCAGAATGTAATTGCATCACCAGTAACAGCAAGGACTTTGGAATGTGATCCAGGCTCCCAAATTCAGGAGACCCATCTAAGAGACGAGATAGCCGCCTTATAGCATATCTGCATCCCTGCTTCTGCCCAGGAGGGTCATCGGCCATATTATGTGATACAAGGTCAACCAGATCGAGCATCCTCACTCATTCCAAATGGGGGACACCCGTCCATCATGGTGGATGCTCTAGAGCAGGCATATACCCCTTCTAAAATTCAAGATGTTAATCGGCATATCCTGACAGAATCATGAGACCCAATTAGAAAGGGACCCAAAAGTGCAGGCCATTATCAACAGTAGACGGTCACCACTGCCCGCAAGAAAGCACCCCGAATGCGCCTAAGGCAGCTGGAAAATAAAGAGTGGGTTCATGACTCCACTCTGCTAGAATCTGGGGTTCTTAATTCCACTAAGCACATATCAAAGTCTCAGAACCCTACCCACCCATTACCATATTATGGGATTGGAAGAAGCAGTTGTGAAGGTCCTCCCCGCAATGTTTCTACCTGCAGCTCTGAAGGTCCTCCCCAGAGCACACACTGGGGCCTCCCCCATGGGCATATAACAATCGATCAGAAGATCTTCTCTTTTGATGCGAGTCACATAAGCCCTCCGCGTGACCAGAAGATCGAGCAGAAAGAAGGCCCTCCACTTGCTGCAGTCGACCCTGAATGTCCTCCACGGCGTATACACTGCAAATAATCTCTGTGCAGTGGAACCACATATTATGATAGCAGTCCTCCCTATCGTAGTCGCAACTACGGAGGCCCTCCCCGCAGCGACGTCTCATCACGACTAGAAGGCACTCTCCTTGTTTTGGCCCGCCCTGAAGATCCTCTCTGGGGGTTACATTGGAACGACACTCCGCGCAGCAGGGCATCAGATCACTATGGTAGTCCTCGCCACTCTGATAATCGAGGTCCTCCCCATAGATACGTCAAGCAATGAGAAGGCCCTACCCTCATTGTGGTACATTCTGAAGGCCATCCCTAGGGTGTAACCCACAAACATTCTCCCTATGGTAGTTGTGATGGAATTCCTCACCACCACGACCACAATTGCAAAGGTCCTCAACACAAAGGCCCCAAGAAACAAGAAGGTCCTCCCATTGTCACTGTTTGTCTTGAAGGTCCTCCCCACAATACACATCTAATGTCAAACCATTATGGTAATTTTCACTATGATGGCAGTTGATGGGATGGCCCTCCAAGTAATAATGCAACATGGCCAGAAGGTCCTCCCCTTGCTGTGACACGCCTTGGAGGTCCTCCCCAGGGTATGCACCGCAAAAGTCCTCTATGAAGTGATACATATAAAAGTAATCGTAGACCCCGCCATTACAATATGGATAGAATAGGCCCCCCAGGCCAATATTTCGATCAACGAGAAGGCCCTACCCTCATTGAGGTACATTCTAAAGGCCCTCCCTATGATGTAACCTGCATATTCTCTCCCTGTGGCAGCTGTAATGGTGATCCTCACCATTGCGGCCACCATTGCGAAGGTCCTCCCCGCAGTGACATATCATATCGATAGGTTGGTCCTACCTTTGTCGAATCAAGCACAGAAAAGACCTCATATGTTGAGGCACTCAGAATTTCGGGTTCAGTCTTTTCGGATTCCCAGCTAGTCACCGACGACACCCTTCTTCAATCAGGAGAGGGTACGGGTCCACGTTCATCTTCTAAACCACCTCGGAATCACCCACATGATAATTCAATACCTACCGGGCCCACTACCTCTGGCCACACTATCGGTGAGCATCATAGTTGGGCCGACCAGGTAGAGGAATCACAAGAAGAGGAGTATTCTGACATGTTTTACCTGAGGAAATGACTGGCTAGAGATGATGTACCAGTTATGTTTTGGCCCACGAGCACCTCTCAATTCGACATACCCAGAATTTTGTCATAAGAATGTGTGAACGACATCCGCTCCAATATATGGACAACCCTCTTCCTGTTGAAATCAATCATTCTACCCTACGATTGGTATATAGTCCATGTCAAGACAATATGTGACCTCCTGCCTCACATCGACCTGGATTCTCTTCCTTCAGCGTGACAAACGTGACCTAAGGGGCATAAAGGAAACCATGAGTTAGCATGCCTCTGTGCACTTCACTAGATGCACCACCTCATTGGTGATGCTCTGACGGGAGTCCATATCAGATGATGGGGAAAACATGGAGCTCTGCATTTCACTCCACTCCACGCCCAGAAGAACCTGTTTGTCATAATGTCTTATAATGTCATCACGTTAAGACAAAAAACGAGTGGGGTCCCTGTTCAGGAAAGGTGACACACCGAACAGAGACATGCATTCATTAAGTCCCAGAAGCATCAGGACCAATAGGAATAATCCATTCAAGAACTCCTGAATTAGGCCACTGAATGCATACAACAGGCCTCTCGCCTAAGTGATGTAAATCAGAATTCATTTCTTGCCTCCCCAAATGGGAATGATTCACAGGTGAACTCGGCATCAGATCCAGTTCACCCCCAAATGGGGGCATGCATGATCAGACAGGTAGTGATAACAATAGCCACTACTGCAATCTAGGGTCAACCCCAGCCTGCAGGGCGGGGGGAAATTTTTAACAACAAATACCACCATAAGACCAATAAAAATTGGAAGAGAATCAACGTCCAAGGAACGGAGCCCACCCCATCCCTCAGGGATGGTGGCATTTTTACCACCTCAACAACAACCTCCGCAATGAGAATCTATATTCTCACGTCTAGGGAGGACAGTCAGAAGAAATGGTTCATGACCTATTCCGTCCATTGAATCATCATCCCCTTCAAGAGGGAGGTGTACCGTAAGGTCACATCAAAGTACACTCCGCATCACCCTTCATCAATGAGTCTGAAAGAAATCCTAGGATATGAAGGGGTAGACCAGTAAAAGGAACGATAGATCCTCCTCCAATTTGGAAGATGACATCTCATCTACCCCACGATATGCATCCATAAACTCTATAGAGGTTAACCCCATAGGAGACACTGAAGATGATGCAAATATGTATGGATCGGGAGATGATAGTTCAATTCAGGATTTAATTCACAACGAACCATCAGGTGTGCACATGCGAAACAAGAGGGACTCTCTAAATATGGCCACCCTCCAGCAAACACTCCTCCGATTACCCTGTGTGATTCTATCAAGGATAAGAACAAAGGATCAGTTAGCCTTAATCCGCCTCATTCTCTAAATGAAAACGATCCACATACGCTCGAAGAGAGATTTGCTCAACATGAATAGGAAATGAAAGAATTGATGTGGCTTAATTCCGATCTACTCTAGAGGAACCATCTTATTGAAAGTGCTTCCAAAGGAGAGACACACCTTTCACTCCGTGCAATTGAACCTCAAAGACCAAGGTTTTCCCTATCAAATGATGTGCGGTCAGGGCCCCTGCCCAATGAGGTGCCCAACCCATCAAACTACTAGAACAAGGATTCAGATGAATACCAATGACATACCTCAACTCAGGAAGCAACCGGAGTGAGTACGTCTGAACCTTCTGAATGTGTCACAAACGGCAGATGCACCCTAGGTGCAGGCCGAGCCAGATCCTCAAGCAATACCTCATGATACACCAACCCAAGACTGGGCCCAACAGGATGTAAAACAGGGTCTCACCAACACCATCGAGGCACTGACAGCTCTATTGGAAGCAATGGATGGTCGGTACGCTCTGGTACAGCTAGAGGGAAAACCATAATATGATTGGGTGAGCAACGCGCCTCCTCCACCCAATTTGTGGAGCCCTGTATTCCCTATTTTCAATGGATCTGGTGATTCGGAACAACATTTGATTCACTACACATCTTATTGCAACCCTATGTTGGGAACTCCAGAACATCAAGAAGCAGTGAAACTCAGATGCATCGTGTGGACATTGAAAGGATATGCCTTCATCTGGTATATGAGTCTTCCAACATAGAGAATTAAAAGATGGGAATACCATCGATAGCAGTTCATGTTCCAATTAAGTTCAATGCTACCTAAAACAAAGGTCAGTGACCTCATGAATTGCAAACAGGGGTAGAATGATACGGTCTCAGATTTCATCACCAGATGGGAGGGTTTGAACTACTCTCTGAACAGTCCAAATCCCCATGATGAGATGCATGCCATATGAATCGATAACCTTCGAGATGAGCTGTGAACACTACTCATACGAGTGGAGTGCACCACTGGCTTCCACAATCTCTCTTCCATTTCCCAGGGAATTGAAGACTCCCTATAGTGGTCTAATCTGAAGTCCTGAATAGCCTCACAGGCTCCTGTAAAGAGAGTAGTTAGAGCTGATGCATCCTCTGTCATGCTCAAGCCATTCCTTGCGCCTTCTCCACCACCTAGGCCTCCATAAAATCTTCAAAGGCCTTCTGTATATTACTGGCCACCTCCTCCCAGGAGGCACGATTAGAGAGGATTGAAGTGGAACTGGTTTCATCAGCGAAGACATAAAGTATACTAGTTCTTAGAGGACCAAGACTGTGGATACTTCATCACTGCCATGAATTGCAATTTTCTCCACCTCCCAGAGCCAAGGAATCTCTATGAAGTCAGCTATGATGAAAGTCCAGATTACTGTCCCTACACTTGAATGTTAGGGAACACTATCCATGAATGTTTCATCTTCAAAGACCTTTTACAAAGGATGGTAATGTCTAGGAAGATCAAGCTGGGACCACCCCCATCACATGTGATGTATATTTCTACCACCGAATTAGAAAAAGGGGAGGGGTAGAAGGAAGTCACTAGAAAAAAGGGGCATAAATTTGATGATTGTATGACTCATTAGACTATCAATCGAGCTCATGTCATACTCCGAACTGAATTACAAGAGCTGGTGTTGCCACCAAAAGCCCCTAATGCCACAAAAATGACAATATCGGCCCCACAGCCATCCATGATCCGGTCACCCAGGCGTAATAAAAAAGGGAGGTGACAAGAGAAAGAAGATTATTCTGTAATGAGGCCGAAGTTAGCCACAACATTGTCAGATTTTATGCCCTCAAAGATGGTTTCACGGGCACTGACCAAAAAAATGGCACCATCGGGGACAACCGATCAGGTTGACCTGCCATTGGACGAGGAGCTAATATTTGGTTCCAATAATTTCGTCCATATAATAGAATCATTCCTTGACGAAGGTTTTGGTTATGAACATATGTTGCCAACACAAGGGGCGAGGAGGATGAATCGCAAAAGCAGGGAATACCTATGGAGGTGCAGTCGTGGCTGAAACCATCCCTCTGATTTTACCCCGTCCCAAACCATTAATATCGTAGAAACCCATGGGAGATCCCTTTAACAGACTGATCTAGAGAAAGAATATCCCTACACCTCCACAAGAAACCAATATGGCTGCATCATATTGAGGTACCATCATATGAAGAACAAGTGTCTAGCCGCCTAGTGCACACAAACAGACCAGCCGTGCTGAGTCCCCAGAATGTGGGAACAATGTTGACATTTGACCGCATGGTCAGTCCCTCCTTGTCACATACTCCAGCTCCCAAAGTGCATGCTAAAACTCTCCTACCAACGGAGAAGCGTCAGCATCTGGAGTAGAAATTCGATATCCATAAGCAGCTGGGGTCAGTATCAGCGAAACTATCTATCCTAGATGCCCTACATTTGACAGCACATCTCTGGGAGGCGCTTATAGAAGCCTTGCTCAGCCCCTCGAAGTTTCAAGCAGAGATAGCTGCCACCATGATTTAACTGATGGAGACTGGCCCAGCTGAATACAATACAATGATTTCCTTCACTAATCAGGATGAAGATTCCATCATTCAAGGATACATCAAAAAACTATATGTGTCTGATACACTAAATGAGGTTGACATCCGGAAGGAAATTATTGACAATGGCTCTAGAGTTAACCTTCATCCACTAAGGACACTTCATAAGTTTGGCTACATTGGGGATGATCTAATTACCTCATCCACAACTCTGTTGGGTTACAACAAGTGTGAATAGAATCATATGGGACAAATCAAACTGAAAACCCATTTTGGATACCTTGGGGCCTAATCGGAATTCCTGGGGGTCTGTAAGTACACAACACTCAATGCCCTATTGGAAAGGTTGTGGCTCCATAAGCACATGGAAATTCCTTCATCATACCACCAGTGTATTAAGTATTGCATCAATGGAAAAGGTGGAACATTGAACACTGACAAGGCCCCTCTCGAGATCTCCAAGTCACACTACATTGACGCCGGGTTTTATGAGAAAAATAAGAATAAGCCTTTGATCGATGGTATCGACTAGATCCCCACTCTAAACGGCCTAGAAATGGTTCCTGATGACCCCCTCAAATATCTCGGCAAAGACTACATACTGGCCATCATAAATATTGAGAGCAGGAGTTCATGTATGGACACATACTCAGTTATCCTCATGACTTCAGCTATGTTTCCCAAGCATAGCAGTGCAAAAACGACCGCTAACCCTCAATTTTGGGGTGAATACTTGAGAGTGGACACCCATAATGCCTCACCTCCGGACACCCAAGAGCATGTGCCAAGAAATATACCCCATCTAATGAAGAATATGAGAATGTGGGTGATGAAGAGGAGAATGATCTTAGGGATGCACCTCCCACATTTGAGGAAGGTATCTACACCACTATGGATGAGCTCAAGGAAATAAACCCGGGGACTAAGGAAGACCCGAGGCCCACACTCCTTAGTACAGTCATGTCTCCAGAGGATCATGATGTATATACCTCATTCTTGGGGCAACATCGAGATGTTTTATCTTGGAATTACACCGAAATTCCAGGAATCGATCTTGAAGTGGCGATGCACAACATATGTCTTCCAGAAGACAACCGAGGCTATAAAAAAGCCGCCCAAAGGACGCACCCAACAAATGCTACCAAAATAGAGGCTATTTTTAATAAGATTATTAAATAAGTCTTCATTCAGGAGGACCAATACCCAATATAGCTAGCAATAATTTTCCTTGTCAAGAAAAAGAATAGACAAATCCGCCTTTGCATCTATTTTAGGGATCTCAATCTGCATTTCCCGAAAGTTGATTTCCCGATCCCGACCACTGAGTTATTAATCGACACAACGGTCGGGTATGAGGATATATCCTTCATGGACGATTATTCTAGGTATAATAAAAACAGGATAGCTCGAGAAGACGAATATTCCACCTCCCTCAGGGCCCCTCCAAGAGTATTATATTACATGGTCATTCCCTTTGGTCTCAAGACTGCTCGCGCCACATATCAATACACAATGTATCATATCTTTATACTATTCCTGGGGAGATTAGTTGAATTCTATGTGGATGAATTTGTGGTCAAATCAATAAAATGCTCATATCACTTGTTAGACCTTGAAACCATCATCAACAAACATCGACAACATAGCCTGAAGATGATCCACTTGAAATGAACCTTTGAGGTTACCTCAGGAAAATTCTTTGGCATCATTGTATGACATCATGGCATCGAAGTCGACCCTGAAAAGAAAATGGATATCCTTGGTTTACCACTTCCATGAAATCTCACTGATTTGAGGGGATCCCAAGGACACCTGTCCTACATTAGTCGGTTCATAGCCAATCTGGAAGGTAAATTTTTTCCCTTCACTATTTAATTAAAAGGGGTTATGTACCAATGGACAGATGATTGCCAAGTGGCATTCGACAGACTAAATAAGTACCTCTTAATCCCATCGGTGCTCATTCCCCCGGTTGATGTAAGACCTCACATCCTATACATGACGGCCTTAGAGAAGTCACATGGAGCTTTCTTCGCACAAAAAAGTGACACAGACAGTGAATACAGTCTCTATTAACTCAGCTGAACCATGATCGATGATGAAACTCGATACTCAAACATCGAGATGATTTGTTTGGCCATGGTCTTTGAAGTTCAAAACATGCAACATTATCTATAGCGTCATGAAGTCCATTTTGTCTCATGTAGTAACCTGCTCATGTACATCCTCACCCGCCTGATGCTTACCGGGATCCAATCCTGATGGGCAGTCATCATGCAACAGCTTGACATCCAGTTTGTGCCTCATAAATCCATTAAAGTACAAGCATTCGCATATTTTCTGGCAGATCACCCCTCGACATGGACCACCACACCAGATGTCGAGCCACCTGATGAAGATTTATTCTCGGTTCAAGAAGAGTTCCCAACATGGGAAATGTACTTCGACGACACATCCTGAAGCCTGACCGGGAAGAGGATGGAGGATCACAAATTTAACACGGTGGGTTTGGGGATAATACTCATGTTCCCAGATAAGGATGTCTTTCAATAATCCTTCTTCATGTCAGAAGGATGTACCAACAATGAGGCAGATTATCAAGCCCTCATTGTAGGCCTAGAGCTCGAACTCCAGGCACAAGTATAAAACCTTAAGTTAAAAGGTGACTCGGAACTAGTCATCAAGCTAGTCAATGGTGACTATGCTATTAAAAAAGAGGAGTTGATTCCCTTATTTGACCATGTATGAGGGTTAATGGAGGAATTTTTCATAGAACCAACATTTAACTATATTACCTGGTCTCAGAATGCCTAGACTGATGCATTATCTAATGCGGACACAACCATAGATGACCCAGACCGGGATGAAACAATTATCATTATTTATCATCATTGGATGGTCTTGACATTTGTTCTGACTCAGATAGAAGAAATCAACGAAGTCAAACATGTTCCTGAGCCATATGATCCTACCACTGACTAGATGACCCCCATTTCAAACTACCTTTAGAGGGTAGAACTTCCATCAGACAGGGCCGAATGAGATAAAATACTGAAAATCAATAATTTAATGAAATAAAAATTGTATAATAAAAACTATGTATTATCCATTTGTGGATGAAATTTCAACAGCAGCTAGGTCTAGAGGAATGTTATGAGCATTAAGTTCATGAATAACTTCCATACCTAGGTTAGCATGGTAAATAATATCCTCCAAGATATTAATTACCCGACCATTACTATCAATCACTGATTGGTTGAAATTAAAACCATTTAAGATAAAATCCATTGTACTAATACCTAAAGTAGTGAACCTGATACATACAACAGGCCAAGAAGCCAGAAAGAAATGTAAGGAATGAGAATTGTTAAAAATAGAATATTGGAAATGAAATCAACTTTTTCCTATATGGAAGCACAGGTCAGCAAGAGGTCCTCTACAAAGGAGGCCTCGATGGAGTCCTCCCCAGATGCATTGATGTAGATGAAACGACATCTGTCATAAATGAAGTACATGACAGATTATGTTGGGCACATCAGTCTAGGTATATGCTTTCCCATCAGGTTCGAAGGATTGGGTACTATTGGACCACCGTGGCATGAGATTGCGAGCACTTTACCATAAAATGTCACTCCTGTCAAATTCATGCCAACTTCATTCACCAACTCTCAGATTTACTTCATTAGGGAAAGTACTTCTGGAAATTTTATATCTTGGTAATGGACGTCGTGGGACCATATACTCTATCCACTGCCAAACAACTGAAGTATATCCTAGTAGTAACTGAAATATTTTCCAAATGGGCAGAAGCTATAACCATCAAGGAAGTCAGGGCTAGAAACATTTTCTGCTTTTTAAAAGAAAATATCATCACCAGATTTGGCATCCCTCATACCATACTGACGGATAACGACACCAACTTCTACATTGATAAATTGGAGAAATTGTACCGAGAATATGGTATCAAGGCTAACCACTCATCCCACTACCATGCTGTGGCCAACGGACCGATAGAGGCTTTAAACAAGAACCTATCCATTATTCTCTAGAAAACTATGGAAAAAGGCATGAAATCATGGCTGGATAAACACCTTCATGCTATGTGGGCTTATCTAACCACAATCTGCACCGCTACTCGGGATACTCCATAATCATTAGTATACAGAAAAGAAGCGGTTCTGCCCGTTGAGCTGTAATTTCAATCACTATGTGTTTCCATTTGTGATAATTTATCCAATGATGAGCAATAGAAAAAATGGCTAGGTGAATAGGAACAACTGGATGAGAAGAGGTTTAACAATTTTCACCATCTGGAAGTATATCAGAACCGGATCACATGAGCCTTCAACAAAAAAGTTCATATTCGGTCTTTGTTGGCAGGAGAATTGGTGTTGGTCCTCTGGACATCAATGATACCTGGATAAAAAAATCCAATGCTGGATCCCAATGGGTAGGGACAATGTGTTATACACAAGGTCTACTTTAACGGAGTATATGCCCTGATCTCCATGAATGGGCATTTCAATTCCGCTCCTATGAATGCGATATTTCGAAGAAGTATTTTGTATAACCAAAATCAATTATCATCTGAGCTGCAGGACGTTAAACTACTAATTCCCAATTGTCAAAACACTATGAGCCAACAATATGAGTATTTTCGTCCTCACCGCATGACTTTAAACTACACGGATTTTAGAAAACTACATATGGGTTGATTCCTTCTCTAGTAGGATACATCGCGACAAAAAGATTCTGTATCATGGCCTATCCATCCCCATATAAAGTTAAAAGTGCCCTTTTACCCCCGTGTATGGACCAACACTACATGGGGTGTATCCATTTTAGAGAAATATTACGGCTTGATTCCTGCCCTTGCAGGATACGTAGCGACGCCAGGGTCCCCCATCCTGGCCCATCCACCCTCGAATGAAGATTACAAATGTCATTTCCCCCCGTGTACAGACCAAACATGCATTGGGTGTATCATCTTCTAAATAACTATGTACGGCTTGGTTTCATCCCTCTAATGATAGGTAGTGATGCCAGAATTTCAAACTGTGGCCCAACCACACCAAATGAAGCTAAAAATACCCCCTCCCCCCATGTAAGGGCCAGACCTGCACGGGGTGTATTCCTCGTCCTTACCGCACAACTTTAAACTACAAGGATAATAAAAAAATTCCCCTTTCCCCCGTACAGACCATACATGTACGTGGTGTATTACACAAAATAACTACGTGTGGAATGATTCATGCCCTCATAGGATACCTAGCAACATCAGGATATTATCTCCTAGCCCAGGCACAAATAAAAGAAAACACAGGTATATATACCCCACGTCCTTACTACATGACAGTAAACTGCACAAAATCCCCTTTTCAATTCATTTCATCTTCATCCTCACTGCACGATGCTAAAACTGCATGGACTACATCCTCACCGCACGACATTAAAACTGCACGGACATCGTCCTCACTGCATGATGGTAAAACTGCACAGACTTCTTCCTCGACGCACGATGTTAAACTGCACAAACTTCATTGTGACCCAACCAAGATATGCGGAGAAACGGGATGGGAAAACTTCTTGCGCATATGGATGCATCCTCTCCATACATCAGACTCCGCGACCCGGATAATTTTGGATCTTCATAACCACCCAAGGACATCGGAATTGGAATGTTATCGAACCGTGGACACCTTTTTATAACTATGAATACCATTCCCTCATCGTATATACCTATTGTTATTCCCTTTCCTGTCTAATAAAGGTAATATTTCCTCAGGCGATACTCTTCATATCTCCGTATGCTTACCAGCCTAAGATCCCCCATATCATATCTCTCGATAAAAAAAAATTTAGAGCAGTGGTTTAGATGTGAATTCCCCTCTCACATCCAAAGGATTCCAGGGTATCCATACCTTGTTATCCTTTGTATCTGCTCGTGGTTCACGTGAGGATCTGCATCTAAAAACATCATGCGAGGGCTTGGCTACATTGACTCAATGAGAAATTTCAGTGAAGATGTTTCTTATATGCTTGGACACCATTATCCTCATACGCTGAACTTTGTGCTATGAGAAATCCAATATTTTCATAATCATCCATGGCCATCGGAAGTGGAATTCCATCGACCTGTGGACACCTTTGTATGACTGTGCATACTATGCTCTCAGTGGCTCTGCATATTGATCACCACTGACCCATCTACCAAAGGCAAGATTTCCTCAGGCGATACCCTTCCCATATCCGTATGATTACCAGCCACAGAGCCCCACACCATATCTCTTGATCTGGGAAACCCCCGAGATAGAGTTTACACCCTCATTCCCTCACACTTGTTCAGAGTATATAAGAGAATCCTATATCAATTACCCTTAGGGTGATTGTAGAAATAGTCCCCTAATGGTCCGAACACTATGAACATTAATCTATGTGTACTCGGTCCTTACTGCACATCCTTAAACTGCATGGAGTAAAGTTACACCCCATGCACAAGATAAATCAATGCAGGGAACACCTCTTTCATTAATAGAAACTAGGGACGAACATCCATGACAATTCCAGATATTTCCTTACCAAATGATAGACTTCACAGCCTAGATAATTGTGCATCCTCATAATCATTAATGAGAATTGGAAGTGGAAATTCATCGACCCATGGACACTTTTGAATGACTATGCAGACCATGCCCTCAGTGGCTCTGCATATTGATATCCACTGCCCTATCTATCAAAGGCATGATTTCCACAGGCGATACTCTTCCTAACTCCAAACGCTTACCGGTCTCAGACCCCCATATCGTTTCTCCTGATCCACGAAGCCTCGGGACAATGATTTACACCATTAATCCCTCTCCATTCCTTGTACATGATGAGATATTCATGCCCAGTTACGTTCTAATCAATAGTGGCCTCTGCAACAACGTTTGTACCGCATGATGCTAAAACTGCACAGAGCATGCCTTTTCCACATGGCATGAAGCTACAAAGACCAAGAATCAAACATCCAGGGAATTGCCTCCAACTAGATTCATTTTAACGGATATAAAAATGCCCCCCGTCCTCGTTGCATGGCGTTAAACTAAACACTATATTTAATAATTCTCCCCGTCTTTACCGCATGATGTTAAACTGCACTGAAGCTATCCTTACAGCATGACATTAAACAGCACAAAATTTAAAATGCCCTTTGTCCTCGCTGGATGACTTTAAGCTTCATGGTTGGACTCTTTATGGGTTCAATTAGGAATAGAGGTTTCCCTCCTTCCATCAGTGCATGAGACAAACCTATAAAAACCACAGTCTCACAGCAGCGTGGGAAGGGATGACATTACCCTTTCCTGGGAAATTTAGCTTAGATGTTTCTCCCCTATCCAGGCACCATGTCCTCATAAATCAAACTCTATACCCAGAAAGAGCCAAACCCTTGCAAGCCACCCCTGGTGGTCCCGAATCTCAACTTCTCTGAAGATGATCGGATATCAGGAGAATACAATCATTGACCTAAGCACGCCTTTGCAAGACTATGCATACGATTCCCTCAGCAACTCTGTATATTGATAACCCCTGACCAGTCTACCAAAGGTAATATTTCCTTAGGCAATGATTCTCTCTATATGCCTCTTTTCCTCTGAGCCCCCATGTCCATCCCGGGATTCAGAAACCCTCTGAGATGTAGTTTACCAATATCTTTCACACCCTGCCGGAATATGGTGGAACGTCTCTGATGAGATTATTGAGAACCAGGAGAATCCATTCCATTTTAAGGAATGTCCCTCCTGCAAGACTTTAAACTGCTCCATGCTCCAACCATCCTTAAC
Source organism: Viscum album (assembly GCA_963277665.1). Classification (NCBI taxonomy): domain Eukaryota; kingdom Viridiplantae; phylum Streptophyta; class Magnoliopsida; order Santalales; family Viscaceae; genus Viscum; species Viscum album. The sequence continues at coordinate 1,739,244,793 of OY728125.1, read as the reverse complement.
CCTAGCTAAATGCATAGGACATGGACCTTTATTCCACACTAATGATTAATGCAGATGTTCCCAAACCCTTTCAAACATCGCATACCCTTTCTGAACCACTCCTGGTGGTTATCATAATTTTCCATGCCACCCAGGGTGGTTTCTATAATCCGGACAATAATGAAGCCCTCAAGCCATCGGAAATGGACCATAATTGAATTAAGAACACCTTTTCATGACTATGCATACCATTCCCTCAGTGGATCTACATATTGATCTCCCCTGGCACGTCTAACAAAGGAACGTCTTCCTTTGGTGATGCCTTTCTAACCATTGCACGCTGATACGGCTCCCATGCCTTGTGGCATGCCCTGCATGTTGTCAAATCTAAACATGTTCCCCCCACATGCGTTTAAAGGTATTGAAACATCTTTTAATCAACCAAACCTTGTCGGGGCCCTCTCCAAACCATATCATGTCAAATTTGTTTGACCGAAAACATCATTAATGATAGTATTGTTGGTGGGATTTTAAAATGCTCACAAAAAGAGGTGCAAATCCCGTTAGGCCAAAAACCTGAAAAAGGCAACCTAAGAAAAAGTTGGGCTATACCCGCTAGTTCCACACCAAATGGGCCCAGGAAAAATTAGGGTATTTATAGAAAAGACAAAAAGATTATGCGATTTCTCTATAAAACCCTAAAAATAGTGAATCTATGATCGTTGAGACCCTTGGCTAAGGCAAAATTTAAAGAATTTTCCAATCACTCACCATGTTTCTGGACCACTCTACATCGGAATAGCCTCTACTTCGTTCCAATCGGACCCCATTCCGATGGGGGGCATTTATAGGGTCCTAAAAATTCTGCAAGGGGGGTATCCAATTACCCCAAGACTTGGGAAAGGACTGAAATGTTCTGTGTATCGACTCCCAGCAATAGTACGCGGCCGGTTCGGCGAACAGCAATCCCACACACCACGTCACTCTCAAAATGAAGGCTGAATCCTTATGCGACCACAGTCCTTGTCATTTTCCAAATAGAGTTGGAGTGGTTCATGACCGTGGGGAAATTCCACGAAACTCAGTTCCATAAATATCGGTTGACCGAGTCATACGTGGGTGAGGCTTTCTTCATGGGCTTCCACAAAAAGCAACCTGTGCCCCATCAATATAGAATCTTCATTAGTCTATAAATAGACCCCAAGGGGGTCAATAATGTAGGGATGAAAGGATGGTTAAAGACCCATGGGGAGATGCTAAAGGAATCCCTCCCAGTGGTAAAGTTCTGTGACCATCCGCAGACCCCATATCGTCCACGGATGCACTCTGCCAAATAGTGGAGAAACCAAACCATGAACCAGAAATGGAAATATCCCCCGCGTCTACCCCTTAGCGGCCATTTCCTTTATTTAAACCCTAGGTAGCCAAATTTTGTGTGGACCACCTCCTCCGCAGCCATATCATTCGCAGAAACCCTTCACGTACAGCATCTCTACGGCTCCTCCTACGCAGCCATCTCATCCGCGGATACTCTCCGCGACCATCTCCTATGTGGCCATCTACTATGTAGATCGCTCCTCCACAGACACCCTATGGTACCAGCTCGGCCGCGACTAGTCCCTCACAACCAGCTCTTCATGACCACCTCCTACGTGGCTCGCCCCATGCGGAAAACTCCATGCACTTGCTGGTCCATACCGCGAGGCCAGTGCCCATGCACCCCCGCTCGGGATCATTGTCGGGTTGTGGCCCCAGCCCACCGGGCCGGTGTCTTCTCTACCGTCACATACCGCATGATAATAGTAGAGTCTCACCACAGAATTTTCTGGGTGGGTCAAAAATATTTTATATTCCACCTTTATGATGTCACAACATCCGTCCTATACATGCCATGAGCCAAGCTACTCCACATGACTCTCCTATAACCCCATTACCTATCTACTTTTTCTAAGATCATCTAGAAAGGGTCTCCCTTGTGTATTTCTGACACCAACCATTGCTATGTATCTCCTACCTAGTCGTCTTGACCACATGATGTTAAACTGTATGGCCCTCATCCTATCCATATGACATTAATCTATATGGAAGTAGTCCCTGAAACATGCCATTAAACTGTGACGTCATTATCCAAGATATATGACTTTAAACTTTATCACAACTAAACCTCATATAAAATTCTAGGCATCCCTCTTGGAGTAAGCCCCACACCATCCTCACTGGAAGACAATGGTCTTTCCCCTTCTATACAGAAAGGTTCATTGCTCTACCACGAGAATTATATCTCCATCCAACATCAGGAAGATAAAGAATCCTTTGTTACCGTCCCTCTCCTTCCTCTGCCATAGCCATTGTCTCTTCAGCACGACCACTACCTTCGCCCTGCTCTGATATTAGCGAGATGGTGTTTCTTGCATTTCTAACCACCTTCCCTCGAGGAGGAAAAAGTGTGAGGCTTTCCTAGACTGCCGCATTCTCTTGTTTCTCTCACCGAGCATGACTCACATGGGATTAGAGATTATTGATGGTCACGACATCCACACGATGGTGGCTGTTGAACGAACTACGTGTGTTTTGATCCCTGTCTCCTAAGCAGGGTACGTAGGAAGCCTCCTCGAAGCTCAATCTAAATTTGCACCACTTAGTATTTGTAAGACCCAATCATGCCCCTCAAAATGAACTACGTGGGTTTTTATCCCTGTTTCCTAAGCAGGGTACGTAGGATGCCTCCCCGAGGTTCAATCCCAACAACAGGAAACACTCACGTGTAATCCCTAATCTCCCAGAACATTGTGGACTTTGATCCAAACGATCATGTTGTTATCTGTCCCCCCTGGATGACAATAAACTCCAGAGTGTCTGGTTATGAGGATTTAAAGCAGTGTCATCTCAATGATTGCAAACTTCTCAGAGTCATTAATCCAATGAGGGATGGTAAACCTCAGGCCTAAATGATTCTGAATCCCTGCATTCAGCTAACCATTTACAACTTGGAGTAATATGTGGAAACTATGCTTGGGTATAATCCGAATATTCGGGAACATATGAATATGTCTTAAATCTATAAGAGGGTCCCGTAATAGGAAATATTTCCCCCCAAAAGGGTACGATGAGCCCGACATCCCATCCTCTCGACCAATGTGAGTTCTTAAGTGCCGCTGGCCAAATCACCTAGTGAACGCATGAATTTGGATATCAGGTCCCCGTATCAATGGATATTGAATCGTTGGTTGTTTTGAAACAAAAAAGGTGCACCTAATATGAGTGATTAAGCAGAACCCGACATTCTCAAGTCAACCGTCGGGCATCGCACATTTTTCCCTCGGACAAAAAAAATATTCAATATTTTAATGATAGATTTTAATCAATTTTTTCATACAAAAATAAGGGATTGATTATGTTGATACTTATGATCTTATTGCTTTAATTTCTTACATAAGGATTTTATTTTCATTAGCTTCAATAAATCATTTGAATTTCCATAAAATGGATGTTAAAACTGCATTTTTCAATGAATAATTAAATTATGACAGTTACATGGAAAAACTAGAAGGGTTTGTTTTATAAGGTAATGAAAATAAACTATGTAAACTAGTTAAATTGCATTATGGCCTTAAACAAGATTTGAAGTAATGACATTAGAAATTTGATTATATTATTTCATATAATGGATTTACTCATAACAATGATGATAAATGTGTCTATTTAATGTTTACATGATAATATAGTGTTATTGTGAGTTTATATGTGTATGATATGCTAATATTGGAAGTAATATGATTATTTCAAATGAAATAAAGAATCATTTAACTTCTATGTTCAGAATCGAGGATATTTAAATAGTTGATACTATTCTAGGTATAAATGTTATAAAACATAGTGGGGTTTATTATATAAGTTTTTCTCATTACATTGGAAATCTTTTAAATAAATTTTATCACTTTGGTTTCAAGGATGATAATACTCCATTTGATTCTAGAGTTAAATTGATTATTAATACGGGCAGAGTTGTTTCAAAAATCTAGTATCCTAGTAGAATTGTTTCTTTAATGTATAAAATGAATTAAAATAGACTAAATACTAATTTTTGGTATGTAAAATTAGTTTATATACTATTATTTTGGATGTGTATCATTGTAGATGTATAATGATAATCTTTTGATACTTAAGAATGACCAACATTTATGTTTATAATTCATTCGTTATCCATTTGTATTAGAAGGATACATTGATTCAAGATGGATTACTAGTATTGGTGATAACCAATGCACATCTGGATGGTTGTTTATTCATAGAAGATGTTTTGTTTCTTGGGAAAGAATGAAACAAACAGGTATTTCACATTCAACCATGGAGTTAGAGTTTATCACCTTAGAGGAATATGGAAAGGAAGATGAATGGATTATTAAAATATTATTAGATATTAGATTAAGGTATAGTCTGATGCCTCTTATCTCTATTATTTGTGATATAGAAGAAAATTTATCAAGGTAATATAGTAGCATGTACAATTGAATGTCATGAAATATAAGTTTGAGACACGATTATGAGTGACAATTGCCACAAGATGGTACCATAACAATTTTCAATCTGAGATTGTGTAAAAATATTTCTTATCATTTTACAAAATCTCTACCAAGAGAGATCATTCAAACAACTAATAAATAAATGGTGTTAAAACCCATAGAATATATCATTATTACTGGGAACTCGACACATTTTTTAGGTATATCCTATTCAGAGTGTTTAATGGGTAAAAACAAGTTAAAAAGATGATTTTTGATATTTACAATTATATCCCCAACTACATGGGGTCAATATTATCCATTATGACTAGAGGTTGAATTATAATCTCTTAATAAAATATTAGGACTAGATGAGTTATGTGTTCTAATAACGGAAGTACATTGTAATATTCTTCCAATGTGAACTTAGAAGTGGTGTCACTTCTTACAAGAGTTAATGAATTTTATACATAGAGATTTCAGGAAAAGGGTATAATCACATGGCCATAAAAGTCCGAAAGAATAAGATATTGGATGGAAAGATCATTATATGTATGATATATTTGGTTTATCTTAAATATTAACAATTTTAATGTTTCTACAACTTCTAAATCTTAAAACACTTTGAGATATTGATACTAAGTAAAGGTTTAAATCAAATTATACCTTTATTATATATAATTATTGTCTTGTGATCTATCGAATTAATAATTATAAATAAAATTAGGGGATTGTTATATTTTTATTTTCAATATATATAAATTAAATGAGGTTTTAATGGGACCCATGTAGTTGGACATTTGGATTGATGAGGTGGGAAAATATTTGTGAATCCCACATTGGAAATGTCAGTAGAATTTTCAAATGTATTCCCTTATAAAAGGGATTTGAGAATTGGATTTTATTCATTAAAAAAATAAATATTCCAAAATAATTATACAATTTTAAAAATATATATTTATAGTAAAATGTTTATATATTATATATATATATATATAAATTTTTTTTATAAAATTAAAAATACTATGATTAGTCAAAATGATTAGATTATGGTTTTTTTAAAATATTATTGAGTGGTACAGCTCTACGATTTGTCTCATTTAAATCAAATTAATGTGTTATTGAACTGAAATGGTGAAATCGAATTGGTGTGATTCACACTATTTTTTATCTATTGGTGTTTGTATATCTCTAAATCTAGATGAATTCCTTAAGGGAAAATTCCACTGAGAACTCTACACCAAAAAGTGGAGGTGGATCAAACCCTTTTGGACATGGAATTAAATTCATGAATTATAATTATATCTATATTTTTTTTAAATTTATTATCTAAAAATTTGTATCGGATTTAGCCTTACATGGATGAAATCTAGGCTAGCTTTGTGCTGATGTAGGGTGTGGTTGATTGCAGTAGGAGGAAGATAAGGCACATTTGATGGTGGAATCTATTGTGACTGGATTTATTACTTCACATAAATAGGTGAGTGAGAGGGGCCATGATAAGAGAAGGCACAAAAGAAGTTGGCACAGTTGAGTTTATATGAAAGAAAGGCCACAAATGAATGGTTAGATAAATTGATGAATAACCATGGGCAATTGATTTGAGGTGTGATAGATGACCTTTTGTTTATCTAATGGAAGATTCCTAAGAATAGATTAAAGTAAGACACAAAAGATTAGACATAGAAGCATGATATTTCCTTTACATGGAAGATTGAGAATAGAATAATGATGGTTAACGAAAGATAATGATATCTATGGAGGATTTCATTTTCTATTTTTCCATTAATGAAATTTTAAAGACCCGTAAAATTCAAGGGAAATTGTTTCTTAATTTTATTTGGGATTTTAAAAGAACGCAGTTTCAGACGGCACTTGATTCCGAGGCCCGATGTGCCCGGAATTTCTATCCGATGTTTAGCTCGGGTACGTTCAGTGAACGAACAAGCGGGAATTACTATCTTATGAACTGGTGCTTGGAATCGAATTCCGAGGGCACCAATGGAACCGCATTGCCAGAAATTGCTTAGGAACGCTTAATCCGGAGTTGCGTTTACACGAGAGAAGTAAATAAAAATTGTTGAAGTTAAAAATAAAAATTTAACAAAAATTTTTATTTTTACTCTAAGTGAATAATCCTTGGAATAGAAGTTGGGTAACTACCCAACCTCCCTTGGGAGGTTATGAGGGTGGTGGGGCCCACATGAACCCCACCCCTTCATATCCTCTAAACCCCCTCAACTCCATTTTAAATTTTGTTAACTTAAGTTTAATAACATATGGTGTTAATGTGGTGAATTAAATGTAAGTTTTAGAAATTCAAACTCTTGAATTTCAAAAGCCTTGTTGTGTTAATAAAATAAGTTTAGAACTTATTTTATTTGGGTTGGTGTTTAGTTTTTTGAGAGCTTTTGGAGAAAAAGCTAAGGAAGTCTTGAGTTATTCATTCCCATTGACGAAGAATGCGAAGAACGAACGATCTCCGACATGGAGCGCCGAGCCCTCGAAGACCCTCTTCCACGACAACGACCCGCAACATGACATCTTCTCCCACGACGTTCTTCATCTGCGACGTCTCTTCCACGAAGGTTTTCCGAGACGAAATCTCTGTCAACGTCTTCGAATCCTCGCTTCGCGATGCCGATGTTCATTATCTCTTTTATCAAAGTAGGGGATTTATTTTATTTAATTTTTTTCCGTTCTTGATTGTAGTTGTCGTTCTTCGTGGATATACGATTAAATGTTATCGTTTAACGAGAGGGGGCCGGACCGCACAAACACGGCCGACCCTCCTCTTTATCCTTGTTTTATACTTTGTGGTTTGGACGGAATGGCGTGGTGCCATCGCACCACACGGGAATCGCACGGCAAGTAATTCGCGGTGCCGTTGCGCCACGCCGTGAAGTTGAACAAGGATGCGACGCCATCGCGCCACGTCGAAGAAAACTAAAGACGCCTCGGCCGGAGCGGGGCTGCGGCGGAAGGGAGCAGTGTCGTCGCACCGTGCCGGACGTATCAAGCTGTGGCCGGTTCCGGGCCGCGGAGGAGTAGGGTGACCGGTGGCCGGTTCCGGGCCACCAGGGGCGGCGATGGAGGAAGGACCGGCCATCGCCAGTCCTTGTCGGCAGAACCAGCCGGCCGGTGCGGGCCGACCGGAAAAAGGGGAGCCGGGGGAATTAATTCCCCCGGTCGGGCTACAAAAACGACCCCCTTAATTGGGGGGCCGCAGTTACACCACGGGGGCAGCCCCCCCCCCTTTGCCAGCGGCTCGACCTTTCGCGTTGTGCCCAGGCCGGGCCGACCCGGACCCGGGGCTGGTCTACCCGGTTCGGGCCGACCGGGGGGGGGGGGTCTCGGGCCGGGCCGGTCCGGGCCCGAATCCCCCGTTTTCATACTGTCTTCTATCTTTTGCCCATAACATGGGCTAAGGGCCTATGATCGATGCACCTTCAGTTGCGATGTGATCCTTAAATCGAGACGGTCGATTCAGTATATCGCACTCAAGGTTTTGGAATACTTTGAGTTCGGCCAGGTTGGTTCGTACACGAAACCAACCGGGCCCTCGGACCGGAAACACTCATATCATAAGCTTCGGACGTCCAAATGACGTGTCATCGACTCTGTTGGATTTTTCGTAGTGAGGCGGATATTTTGTCTTACTACGCCAAAGGTTTGGACGCAGGTGGAGTACGATTGGTTTGGTTTTGCCTTAACAACCAACAGGGCCCCTGGGACGAAAAAGCCAATAATCTCAGACCGGGCGTCCGATTGACGCGCTGTCTACGACGTTGAGTTCATGATAATGTTACAGAACTATTGGATACATCAACTCTGGACTTTGTGTCTGTTGATGTATCAGCCTCTCGGCTCGTGGAGCGGACCCTCCCGAACGAGCTTGTTATGTGCGGGAAACCTAGAGCTGGTTGCGACTGCTACTGCGACTGTGACGAAGACTATACAGAGATCCTCAGTGTATTCGACGACGACGACTACAACACTCAGGGATCCTGTGTGGATCAGTTCTACCGATCCTGTGTGGGTCCGATCCTGTGTGGGTCAACACTCAACGATTCTATGTGAGCCAACGCCTACAGATCCTGTGTGGGTACGATCCTGTGTGGGTCATTACGGGGGTTAGTACCTATCGATCCTTTGTGGGTCCAACGACATAGATGGATCAGTGATCATCTCTATCGTCTTTCAAAGATGTATACCTGTGTGAGCTGAATCCTGTTTTACTTTCCTGTATGGACTGTGTTGTGCTATCCTGTGTGGATTTACGTTTTTCATTCCTATGTGGATTGAGTTGTTCTTTCCCGTGTTGATTACATTTTGCTTCCTGTGTGGAATACGTTTTCTTTCCTGTGTGGACTGGGTTGTACATGGGCTCGGATGTTGGAGCCGAATGAGAAATGATGACTTAGGTATATGTATGGTCATATACCTAAGCAGTGTCGGATGTTACTTCGTGATTGTATCTTTCCTTTGTCGTTTATCCTTTGTGGATTTTGGGAGTCCTTCCGGGGTCTCGGGGTCCCTACTGAGTAGCTTATACTCACCCCAGCACGGGCTATGCCGACACTATGTTGTGTTGGTTGCAAACTACGGACAACGCTGACCGTGGTGGAGGCTTGCGGAGCAGGACGGTACCTGTTGGTGGACCACTGGGCGGACAAACTCGGAGCGGTTGGCTGGACCGAGGAGCAGTGGAGGCTTTCTGTACCCACCCTTCAGTTGGGATTCCCAGTGGACAGCTCGTTGTTGCGGCTTTACCTTTCAGTTGATGTTTCCCCTTTTCGAGTTGTACTTTACATTCTGTTTGGGTTTGTATACTGGCCCACTTACTTTTCCGCACTTACTCTTGTACCAGCTTTTACATAGTGTTTACTTCTTCTGCATGCTTACTTTGTGGTTCTTGTTTACTTTACAAAGGCAATGCCTTCCCATTTTCTGGGAATTATTCCTTGGTGCTAGTCCCCATCCACTGTCCTTTGGAAGGCGGGAAAGGGGTAGTCACAGCACGGGCCCCGAGGATGGGTCGTGACACATTGGTATCAAAGGAGTTCGGTTATACTGAGAACTTTGGACTCTAATATTTTTCTATGTGAATCAAAAGTGTTTAGCGTATTGAGTGTGGTTATCAGTCCAGGGAGTCCAGTTTTGGTACGGCGGCGGACGTATCCGTACACCAGGACCCTGACTTCTGATTTTCGACTTAATGCACGAAAACATTGATTGCATGTGTGTTTCAAGTTTACTTTGTGATTACATTGTATCAGCTCACCAGGTATACTGTTCTGACCATGACACACCTATTTCCTTTTCAGGATGGCCCCAAGACGACAGCCAGCTAGGGTTCCGAGAGTCGAGCGAGACGACATCCCACTGAGTGACGAGGCCCCGGTGTAGGGCCCTTTGTCAGCAGTGGCACTGGCGGTATCTCTACCCGCCGGGCCACCGATGCTTCCATCCCCAGCCACTGACGATGCATGTCGCCTTAGTGCACTACATGAGTTCCAGCGCCAGCGACCACCCAGGTTCCACGGGGAGACAGACCCCCAGGTAGCCGAGGACTGGCTGGAGGTAGTGGTACGAGTTTTCAGGCTACTGAGGACACCAGCAGACCTCATGGTGATACTCGCAGCGAGCCTACTGCACGCAGCAGCGGGCCGATTGTGGAACTTGATGCTCTAGGTGCACGATGAGGCATCACTCCTCTGGACAGACTTTGAGGTCCTCTTCCACTCAGAGTTCGTTCTGGCCACCCTCCATGCGGTGCGCATCCAGGAGCTTCTTCAGCTGCAGTAGGGAAGCTTGACGGTCACCCAGTACTCGGCGATATTTACCGATCTATCGCGCTACTCGACCGACATGGTACATGACCCATTCTTCTAGGCCTGGATCATTGAGAAGGGATTGAAGCACGAGATCAGGGAATATCTGATCTCCCTCAGCATTCTGACTCAGGCAGGAGTACTGGAGTGAGCTCTTCTCATCGTGAGTTTTCTTGCTGAGTCTACACCAGCGGCGAGACCTACCGTAGGGTGACACGTGGAGGAGTCTTCTGCATCCGGCAGTAGACAGATGTCATAGAGGTCCAAGAAGGCAAGGCCAATAGGCGGACGACCAAAGGATACTGGCTCGGAGGTGCGGGGAACACGCAGCAGAACCAGTCTTACGAGTGGAACATAGTGTTATGGATGCGGCGGGCAGGGCCACATGGCTCGTGACTGCCCGACCTGCCATGCAGAGGAGCAACAGACGGTTGAGGAACAACCTAGGTAGAGGCAGAGTTTCGACCATGGTGGTCCGCAGGGATCAGGTGGACGAGGCAGAGGAGCTGGCCGAGCAGTAGGTGGTGGGCGACGCTTTGAGGCTCTACCACCACCACCACCAGGAGGTCCACCCCGACCTCAGGGGAGAGCACAAGTTCAGGCAGATGAAGCCTACGATCATGGTGCTCCGGAAGCTGGCGGACAAGTGCGGGTCTAGATCCAGGCATAATGGCCCTTGACCATAATGCCTCTAGCTTCTTTGTTTGGGTTTCCTTGTGTCCTTGTACTTTGAGTTGAATTAATAAAACATTCTTGCAATAGTGATGTTCGCTTTCTTGTCTTTTTTTTGTTAATACTAAGTGGTGCAGGTTAAAAACTGTTGACTTGACCCTCACTTGCGAGATTCTTACTAGAGGAGACCCAGTGACCACATACTGATGCCGACAGTGTGACTCAACCCATGGAGGTGAGAGTAATGGTTGGATATCTTGGTTGAAGCGTCGAGGCCTTACGATGTCATCCATGCCATGAATTAACTAATCATGATGGGATTGACTGTATTAGGCAAGGAACATGGTTCATCCAGGGGATGAGACCGGATTTCCCTTTTCGGCAATGGGGAAATCTTTTCAGCTTTGCAGAACGTTAAGGAGGAAGGGGAAACCCTTCATGTGGTCAGACTGATGTCAGCAGATCATCCAGGAGCTGAGACAGATATTGACCAGCGCACCTATCTTGAGGTTGCCTGAGGAGGGAGTAGGGTACGTAGTCTACTGCGATGCATCAGGGACCGGAATCGGATGTGTCCTAATGCAGGAGCGGGTAGTGATCGCCAATGTATCACTTCAGTTGAGGCCGCATGAGAAGAACTACGCTACCCATGACCTGGAGTTAGCAGTAGTGGTCTTAGCTCTGATGACATGGAGACACTATCTGATGGGTGAGTGCTTTACAGTATTTCTTGACCATCAGAGTCTCAGATACATCTTCTCTCAGAAGGATCTGAATCTGAGACAGCAACGATGGCTCGAGTTCCTCCAGGACTATGACTTTGCGATATTCTATACTCTTGGGAAGGGGAACGTGGTAGCTGATTCTCTCTGTAGGAGGATGGGAATTCAGCTACGTGAGGAGGCGACAGAGAAGCTAGCCACTTTGCAGATATCCTTCGTGGATAGAGATGGAGCAGCCTTCCTTCAGTCTCTCACAGTCACTCCTCCACTACTGCAGCGGGTCAGAGAGGCACAACGTGGGGACACTGACTATGAGACGCAGCGTGCACAGATATCCTCTAGAGAGGAACCTGATGGTTTCCCCTTTGGAGCATAGCATGAGATCCTTTTCAGAGGATGTACCTTGGTACCAGTCGCTTTACGGGAGGAGGTGCTGAGATAGTTTCAAACTTCTCCCTTGGAGGTACATCCTGGAGTGGCGAAGATGTACCCAAACCTCAGACGACAGCACTGGTGGCCGGGCATGAAGAAGGTTGTGGCGGAGTTCGTTTCTCGATGCCCCACCTGCAAGCAGGTGAAGGCTGAGCACCAGGTACCAGTAGGCTTGGTATAGCCCTTGGAGGTTCCGGAGTGGAAGTGGTACGGCATATCTATGGTCTTCGTGACTGGACTTCCACGCACTTCCAGAGGTCACGACTCCATCTGAGTGATTGTCGACCGACTCACCAAGTCGGATCACTTATTACCCATTAGAGAGCAGGGCTTAGTGGAGAGATTAGGACGTATCTATGTTCAGGAGATTGTACGGATTCACGGTGTGCCATCATCTATCATCTCTGATCGTGATACTTTATTTACTTTCCGGCTTTGGAAGGGGTTACAGGAGGCGTTCAGGATGCAGCTACGTCTGAGCACACCCTTTCACCCTCAAGACGGATGGCCATACGGAGAGGACCATTCAGACTCTCGAGAACATGCTCCGCGCATGTGTCCTCGACTTTGGTAGTAGCTGGGAGGACCACTTACCCTTGGTTGAGTTTGCATACAACAAAAACTACCACTCCACCAGTGGGATGGAACCATACGAGGCATTGTACGACAGACCTTGCAGATATCTTTTGTGCTGGACAGACCCTGGGGAGTCAGTACATATGGGACCGGAGATGGTCCAGGCCACGATAGAGAAGGTCCAGGTCATCCAGGTGAAGATGAGGACAGCTCATTGCTGGCAAAAGTCATATGCTGACAGGAGGCGGAGGCCACTAGAGTTCGAGGATGGAGACCACGTCTTCTTGCGTATCTCACCTGGACGTGGATTACAGAGATTTGGTCGAGGCGGAAAGTTGTCTCCACACTTAATCGGACCATTCGAGGTCCTCAGCAAGATTGGCGAGGTGGGTTATCATCTGGATCTACCACCTCCGTTGCACCGGGTGCACGACGTCTTCCACATATCTCAGCTGAGGAGATATGTGCACGACCCGACACATATCATTGACCATGGGGAACTGGACGTTGATGATGGGGTGACTTTTGCAGAGGTCCCAGTGGGGATAGAGGATTGATAGGAGCGGGTCCTACATGGACGGTCGATTCCTCTAGTGCGCATCAGATGGTTGCACGGGAACCTCCAAGAGAGAACTTGGGAGAGGGAGGCTCAGATGCGTGCTCAGTACCCACTTTTGTTTCCTTAGTTTTCGATGTATCATTCCGGCGATGTAAAGCCCTGAGGTGGGAGTAATTCTAGGACCCGTAAAATTCAAGGGAAATTTTTTCTTAATTTTTGTTGGGATTTTACAAGAACACAGTTTCAGACGGCACTTGATTCCGAGGCCCGGTGTGCCAGTAATTTCTATCCGAAGTTTAGCTCGGGTACGTTCAGTGAACGAACGAGTGGAAATTCTTATATTATAAACCGGTGCTTGGAATTGAATTCTGAGGGCACCGATGGAACCGCAGCACTGGTAATTTCTTAGGAATGCATAATCTGGAGTTGCGTTTACACGAGAGAAGTTGGTAAAAATTTTTGAAGTTAAAAATAAAAATTTAACAACAATTTTTATTTTTACTCTAATTAATAATCCTTGGAATAGAAGTTGGGTAACTACCCAACCTCCCTTGGGAGGTTATGAGGGTGGTGGGGCCCACACAAACCCCACCCCTTCATATCCTCTAAACCCATTCATCTCCCTTTTAAATTTTGTTAACGTAAGTTTAATAACTTATGGAGTTAATGTGGTGAATTAAATGTATGTTTTAGAAATTCAAACTCTTGAATTTCAAAAACCATGTTGTGTTAATAAAATAAGTTGAGAACTTATTTTATTTGGGTTAGTGTTTAGTTGTTTGAGAGCTTTTGGAGAAAAAGATAAGGAAGTCTTGAGTTCTTCATTCCCTTTGATGAAGAACGCGAAGAACGAATGATCTCCGACGTGGGGCACCGAGCCCTCGAAGACCGACTTCCACGACACCGACCCGCGACATGACGTCTTCTTCCACGACGTTCTTCTTTCGCGACATCTCTTCCACGATGGTTTTCCACGACGAAATATCCGTCAACGTCTTCGAATCCACGCTTCGCGACGCCGACGTTCGTCATCTATTTTATCAAAGTAGGGGATTTATTTTATTTAATTATTTTCCGTTCTTGATCTAGTTATCGTTCTTCGTGGATATACGATTAAATGTTATCGTTTAACGAGAGGGGGACAAACCGCACAAACACTGCCGACCCTCCTCTTTATCCTTGTTTGATACATTGTGGTTTGGATGGAATGGTGTGGTGCTGTCGCACCGCGCGGGAATCGCACGACAATTAATTTGCGGCGCCGTCGCGCCACGCCGTGAAGTTGAACAAGGACGCGACGCCATCGCACCGCGCCAGACGAATCAGGCCGTGGCCGGTTCTGGGCCACGACAGAGCAGGGTGACCGGCGGCCGATTCCGGGTCACCGGTGTCGGCGATGGAGGAAGGACCAGCCGTCGCCGTTCCTTGTCGGCAGAACCAGTCAGTCGGTGCGGGCCGGCCGGGCAAAGGGGAGCCGGGGGAATTAATTCTGCTGGCCGGCCTACAAAAACGGCCCCCTTAATTGGGGGGCCGCGGTTACACTAGGGGGGCAGGCGCCCCCCCCCCCACCCTTTGCCAGCGGCTCGGCCATTGGCCGAGTGGGCGCGTTGTGCCCAGGCCGGGCCAGGCCACGCCGGGCCGGGCCGACCCAGACCTGGGGCGGGTCGACTTGGTTCGGGCCGACCGGGGGGGGTCTCGGTCCGGGCCCGAAACCCGCATTTTCGGACCGTCTTCGGTCTTTTTCCCATAACATGGGCTACAAGCCTCCGATCGATGCACCGTCTATTGCGATACGATCCTTGAATCGAGACGGTCGTTTCGGTATATCGCACTCAAGGTTTCAGAATACTTTGAGTTCGGCCGGGTTGGTTCGTACACGAAACCAACCGGGCCCTCAGAGCGGAAACACTCATATCATAAGCTTCAGATGTCCGAATGATGTGTCGTCGACTCTGTTTGATTCATCATAGTGAGACAAATCTTTTTTCTTACTCTGCCCGAGGTTTGGACGCAGGTGGAGTACGGTCGGGTTGGTTTTTCATTAAAAACCAACCGGCCCCCTGGGACGAAAAAGCCAATAACTCTCAGACCGGGCGTCCGATTGACGCAACGTCTGCGACGTTGACTTCCTGTTGACAATACATAACTTTTGGATACATCAACTCTGGACTATGTGTCAGTTGATGTATCAGCCTCTCGGCTCGTGGAGCGAACCCTACTTGTAACACCCCGAGATTTTATAAAAAATATTTTTTTTAATTTCATTAATGTCTTGTGTTGTATGCTACACCAAAAGGAGCTTGCACAACACGCATCCTTGATTTGCCATGCATTACATGCAATCACGACCTTCCTCGATAGGGTGTGTAGTACGCAATAACAAGTTTCACTAAACAACAATATGCTATTAAAATATTATTAAAACTAGCCGTTATGAATAGTAATAACCACTTTTTGAAATTTTATAAATTTTATTTTTCAAAATGGACATCATTTTTGGATTCGGAATATCGAAATTAGCCTAGGCTGAAATTTTGGTATTTTTCTGAAAACTTTTAATTTTTGATGAATAGTGAAACCACTAAGTGTTAGTTAAAAAAACTGAATTTTTCACAAAACATAATTTTACCACTTCTGTGAGTGGAATTTTGAAAATCCAAGAGATACGGTTAATATCAAGGACTAAAATGTGATTCAATTAGATGAAAATAATTTTTGGTGAATAGTAAGTTTTTACTTTTTTTCCCACGGTTAAAAGTAAATTGGGTAATTAAGGGTAAAGATGATATTATTATTACACTAACACATGTCCTAATTCTATTGGATAAGTTTAATTCGACAAAAAACAAACTTAGGAATAAAATATGACCATTTAGGCCCACTTGGATTAGATTAGGACATTTATTATTAATTTATTTAAAGAAGGGTTAAAATAGATAAAATCAATGTTTAATAAGTAAATAATTTTTAATATGGGGCTATACGTAAGATAAATTCCACTATAAATATTCATTATAAATCTAAAAATATTTTCTATATAATGGTATTTTATTTGTAATTTTTAGACATTATATAATTTAATTTATTTATGACACAATGATGATGTAGTAATTATATTATTAATGAAATATTGACATAATTGATGTTATAAACACCA
Source organism: Viscum album (assembly GCA_963277665.1). Taxonomy (NCBI): domain Eukaryota; kingdom Viridiplantae; phylum Streptophyta; class Magnoliopsida; order Santalales; family Viscaceae; genus Viscum; species Viscum album. The sequence goes on along the minus strand of OY728125.1, from coordinate 1,739,228,360 downwards.
AAATAAATGAAATTTGATACTTTTTATGAATTCCACTAATTTTCTAGGTTAATATGACATGTTATTATTGATTTAATTAACTTTTTTCGAACATATCATTCTGTTATGATTTTCAAAAAAATCAATTACTAAATAGTGTCAAAATTGACATAAAATAGTTTTTAAAATAAATATTATATTATTAATTGTTATTTTATTCCTAAAAATCTAAGGATCGGCCAAATGACTTAGATAAGGTTATATATATTAATAATAAAAAATTTGGGGTTAGTTTGGCTTCTTATAGTAATTTTATTAACCTTATAGTGTAAGAACACGAGAAGACACGGAAAACGTAAAATTATTTAACTTAATGTTAAATCTAAATGATAAGGTTAAAATAGGAACCTAAACTTGTCTAAATTCTATTGGATGAGATAATTGCGACCCATACCCACCTTATCCACGAAATAAATCAATTTGGAGCTATTTAAAACCGAACTTGACTTTATAATAAAATAATATTTTTAGTTATTCCAAAGGTGCCCCTCTCCTCCCTTATAAAAGGGCACCTCCTCCCTCTCCTCCTCACACCAATTTGAACATTCATGCTTGGCCAACCCCTGAAAAAATATCTTCTCCACTTCCCTATTATCATCTTAGAGGTTCTGGTCCTCTTCAAAGACCCATTTTAGTGCCCTAAAAGGAGGTCTCAAAGAAGCACTTCAAAGAAGAGGTAATGTCCATTACCGATTCTTTCATCTTTGTTTCTTCTTCCACTTCTTCTTCTTAGGTTGTTTCATTATGAAGTAACAACATCAGTATCATTAATATACTGATATGTTATTATAAGTATGAAACAACCCAATTTCACCATCTATCCATCCTACGGAAAAAGAAATCACCGCGCGTGCGTACGTACGGAATAACGTCTCCACGCCGTGGTGTAATCTATTTTCCACCACCACCTTACATGGATGGGTATAATGGTGTAAAGAATAACTATACATAGTTATTAGAACATCATATTGATTCTGATATATTGTACCATCCACTCCAATTCAATTCAACAATTATGGAAATGATATCATCGCTCGTGCGTATGTACGGACAACCGTCTCCACGACGCGATGGGATTCATTCTCCATGTTAACCATTTAAGAATGATTATAATGTATATATAAGAAATAATAATGAAATATATGAAATTATAAAGCTACTGTATTTATGTGTATATATATGTATGTCATGTACTTAATTCCACTCAATTCAATAATGAAAAGAAAACAGCGTTCATGCATACGTACGGCCTACCGTCTCCATGAACGGTGTATTTCTTTCCATTTATCGATCCATTATATATATATGTATATTCTGAATATATATTATATATAAATCATTTTTTATATTCTATAATTAAGTAATAATGATCTAAGTAATCATATGAATAATTAAAAGTTAAAACACGCACGACAAATGAGACGATTTTACCCAAAACGCTACTTTAACATGAATTTAAAAAAGAACAGGTAATATAAAGTCGTAAGTGAACCGTATATGATATAATAACAATGAATATGATTCTGTAATAAGTCAATGACATTATTTAAATAATTATATAGGAGGTTCGGACACTTACGAAGCAAATCGGACCTAAGGTAAGGGAAATATCACAATCTCATTTTTATCCGAGATTGTTTATACTTTGGCATTTACTGGGGTGTATTTTATCATACATATCCATGTTTCCTCAATATTTAATATTTTTTCCATCCACCTAAAATTCATTAAATCCAATTTTACCCTTCGGTGAGTTTATAGTAAAAGATATGAAAGGAATCTTTTGTCTTTTTTCGTATGAGGTACTTTTTTGACTTTTCCAACAAAAGTACGAAAAATGTTATTTTTTTAACTTATACGTCATGAATGGATTTTTAAAAAAAAATTTCCAAGAATATTCCTTTAAAAGTTTTCAAGTTTATTTTTAATCAACTTCTTTTAGCTTTTAATTGTATGAAAAGTTATGAAAGGAAAAGCGTTTTTGAAGTAGAAAGGATATTTTCCTCAAGAATGGAGTTCAAGAGTTTTATCAAAATTATTTTCCATCTAAGATAATATAGGGTTCTATTTCTATCCCTATTATTACATGGATTTGATTATGTTGTGATGGAAATATTTTTATGAATTCCTTTATCCTATATGAATTGTTTTATGATGTCATGATGTTTAAGATTCCCATTTTATTACATGGGTTATGCTATGATGTATGGTTTATGATTTTGTGGCACACATAAGAATGGTATCATTATGAGATGGGTGGGACCTATATCTCCCTCTAATGCATTGGGTAAAGATTTTATATATCATGATATAGACATGACTGGAATGGTAGGTTATACCGGTTCAGTGAAACAGGACTGAAACGAGGGTGACTCGGTTCAGAAAGAGACTTTGTCCACTAAGATAGTCTTGGCAATGAGTCTTGACTTAAAAGAAATGATTCTATATGATTATGTGTGTATGCCACAAATTTTCATGTTTTAATTTATGATTATTGTGATTACATTTCAATTTCATGATTTATTCCATGTTATGAAATTATGATCTCTTTTGCAGGTTATGATTTCCAAAATGTTATGTTCTTATAAATATGACGTGATTGATATTTCTTTTGTTTACCCTTACTGGGCATTTGAGATCACCCTTTTATGTTTTCCTTTCCCCAGGATATAAAGAATGGTTTTAGGTTAAAAAAAAGGAAGATCTTTATGGGAGATATTGAAGATCTTTCACCACGATTAGAAAATTATATTCCGAGTTTCCAAAGACACTAAACTATTACGGTCCTTGTGTGTGTGTTTTTGTTATGTACTAAGTATTCCGCAAATGTTATGTAATGTTCATGTACGTAAGGCTTCGGGTCTCTACAGTTGGTATTAGAGGAAAAGTTTAGTCACCCTTTGGAAACTAGGATGCGAAAACGTTAGTGAGATCCCTAGAGATATTTATAAGGTATGTCTAGGGATGTCCCTAAGGATAAGTATACATATAGGATATAGTCCTAGAACTATGGTAACGATATTAGATTAAACCATAGATGTTAGATATTGAAGTTACTCCCCTTTATTATGATTTTTTCCTCTCACACTATTCTTTTTGGGTTTTAGAGAATGGCTGGAAACAAGATGATTCACGATAATGGAGGATATGATGGACAATGGAATGATATTCTTCCTGAGCAACCAAATGAAATGGGATTTGGAAGTCCAAGCATCATTATTATGCCGAATCAGCAATCTCATAATATGATCAATAAAGTAAAATTGGGTAAGTTTCCTGACTCGGCTAATAAGAGAAAGATGGAGTTTCATGATGATCATAGAGGAAAGAAAATTCAATTTATCATATATAAATCATGAGGGAAGAGGCATCAAGGAGAATGTTTCAAAGAATTGGAAGATGATTTGGGTGTGGAAAAGAAGGACACAAATCCAGTAAGTGCAAAGGAAAAGGTTCTGTTAACACCAGGGATGAGGAAAATGGTATTGCTACGACATCAACAATGGTTAAATGTTGTAAATGTGGAATGTACGGGAATTATGAAAACAAATTCCCTAAGGGAAAGTCTCATGAATAGAATCAGTATAGTCGTATGGGTAGTATTTATGTGGATGATGATGAAGAGACTACAAATGATATGTGAGATGAAAGAATTGTTGAAGCTCGGTCAATGGTTTAAGAATTTAGTGTAATGATTACATGTTTATCATGTGTAATGTTGTATAAGTAATCTCATTCTACTATGTAATAAAGAGACATCTATGGATTGTTACACTATTGTCTTTCCTTGAGTTTTGAAATTGTATGATTAATGTTACCCGTATCCATGAAAGGTTATTCAGATATTTTTGGAATGTAGATGATATGTGCATAATGAAGGGATAAGGAGAAAATTAAATGTTTGATAGTATTCATGAGCTCATGACTGATATAAGGAGAAGGTTATATCATGGTTTGAGTATATATAATTTTTAGATTTCGGTATGTGGAAAGAGTTAACTTTTGACAGCATTCATGTTTTCACTAAGGTTCAATGGGTATTCATTCTTCAAGAGAATACATGATTAAGGTATTCACAAGTTTGTAATTTGAGCAACAAGATATATCTTATGATATATGGGGGATAAATGATGGCATTCACGTGATTGTTCTGTGACATTTCAAGTAATCATTTTCTTTATACTATGAGCTTGGACCGAAGTATTTTAGATAAGCCTAAAGATTAGAATGGATTATGTTGGACATAAGTTAGGATAAAACATTTTTCGATATTATTGATGGGATATTATAGTAATATAGCTTTAGAAAAAGGACAACCTGCAGGACGGGTGATAGCCCATCGCGTCGGACAAGGATGTGGGAATCGAACCCACAACCGAAGTGCGACTGGCCTTTATCGCCTACCGCTGGTCTACAGGAAGTCCCTGTTTTGTAGAAACTAGTTTTATTATATTATGCAGTATGATATATGAAGTATAAGTCCATTTTAGGTACCATATATGATTAATCTCACTATAGAATGACTTATGTATATTTAATAACTTTTGCTAACCTTTTGTTTGAGAAAGATGGAATGACCCGTCATTCTATCACATGATCTGCTAACACTTCACGAATAACAAATTCAACTTCATTTATTTAAGAGATGAAGTGGAAATTGTTCAAGGCACGAACAACAGTGAGATTGTACCAAAATAAAGTAAGTATTTATTCAAATTCTTCAACTTTAGGGAAATGATCTTGAAAACAAAAAATGTTGTCCTAGTGCTCTTATATCTGATTAATCAGATGGTACCTTAGATCGTCACAAATTTATGGATTTGTGATTGTTGTCTTTTCCATAGCCATGTTCATTACCACTCTCCATCAGAACATGATGGTTAGATTTATCTTCCATATCCATATTTTCACATATGTGGAAACCCAGTTATTAGTTTATTTACGTAACCGTTACGTTTCATACTTTCGTTTTTAAAGATTGGTTTTGGTAATCCTTTTTACGATGTGGGTTTCTATTAAAGAAACTTTCGAATAGTAAACCATTTATAACCCCGATGAATTTCGAGGGCGAAATTCATTTTAAGGGGGGGTAGAATGTAACACCCCGAGATTTTATAAAAATATTCTTTTTAATTTCATTAATTTCTTGTTTTGTATGCTACAACAAAAGGACCTTGCACAACACGCATCCTTGATTTGCCTTGCATTACATGCAATCGTGACCTTCCTCGATAGCGTGTATAGTACGTAATAACGAGTTTCACTAAACAACAATATGCTATTAAAATATTATTAAAACAAGCCATTATGAATAGTAATAACCACTTTTTGAAATTTTATAAATTTTATTTTTCAAAATGGACTTCATTTTTGGATTCAGAATATCGAAATTAGCCTACGGTGAAATTTTGGTATTTTTCTGAAAACTTTTAATTTTTGATGAATAGTTAAACCACTAAGTGGTAGTTAAAAAAACTGAATTTTTCATAAAACTTAATTTACCGCTTCTGTGAGTGGAATTTTGAAATTCCGAGAGACACGGTTAATATCAAGGACTAAAATGTGGTTCAATGAGATGAAAATAATTTTTGGTGAATAGTAACGCTTTACTTTTTTTTACTACAGTTAAAAGTAAATAGGGTAATTAAGGGTAAAGATGGTATTATTATTACCCTAAAACATGTCCTAATTCTATTGGATAAGTTTCATTCGACCAAAAACAAACTTAGGAATAAAATATGACCATTTAGGCCCACTTGGATTAGATTAGAACATTTATTATTAATTTATTTAAAGAAGGGTTAAAATAGTTAAAATCAATGTTTAATAAGTAAATAATTTTGAATATGGGGTTATACATACGATAAAATCGACTATAAATATTCATTAGAAAGATAAAAATATTTTCTACATAACGGTATTTTATTTGTAATTTTTAGACATTAAATAATGTAATTTATATATGACACAATGATGATGCAGTAATTATTTTATTAATGAAATATTGACATAATTGATGTTATAAACACAAAAATAAATGTAATTTGAGACTTTTTATGAATTCCACTAATTTTCTAGGTTAATATCACATGTAATTATGGATTTAATTAACCTTTTTCGAACTTATCATTCTGTTATGATTTTCACAAAAATAAATTACTAAATAGTGTCAAAATTGACATAAAATAGTTTTTAAAACAAATATTATATTATTAATTGTTATTTTATTCCTAAAAATCTAAGGATCGGCCAAATGACTTAGATAAGGGTATATATATTAATAATAAACAATTTGGGGTTCGTTTGGCTTATTATAGTATGTTTATTAACCTTATAGTGTAAGAACACGAGAAGACACGGTAAAAGTAAAATTATTTAAGTTAATGTTAAATCTAAATGATAAGGTTAAAATAGGAACCTAAACTTGTATAAATTCTATTGGATGAGAGGATTTCGACCCATCCCTACCTTATCCACGAAATAAATCAATTTGGAGATATTTAAAACCGAACTTGACTTTATAATAAAATAATATTTTTAGTTATTCCAAAGGTGCCCCTCTCCTCCCTTATAAAAGGGAACCTCCTCCCTCTCCTCCACACACCAATTTGAGCATTCAAGCTCGGACAACCCCTGCCAAAATCTCTTCTAAACATCCCTAGTATCATCTTAGAGGTTCTGGTCTTCTTCAAAGACCCATTTTAGTGCCCTAAAAGGAGGTCTCAAAGAAGCACTTCAAAGAAGAGGTAATGTCCGTTACCGATTCTTTCATCTTTATTTCTTCTTCCACTTCTTCTTCTTCGGTTGTTTCATTATGAAGTAATAACATCAGTATCACTCATATACTTATATGTTATTATAAGTATGAAACAACCCTATTTCACCATCTATCAATCCTACGGAAAAAGAAATCACCACGCGTGCGTACGTATGGAATACCGTCTCCACGCCGTGGTGTAATCTATTTTCCACCACCACCTTACATGGATGGGTATAATGGTGTAAAGAATAACTATACATAGTTATTAGATCATCATATTGATTCTGATATATTTTACCATCCACTCCAATTCAATTCAACAATTATGGAAATGATATCATCACTCGTGCGTACGTACGGACTACCGTCTCCATGACGCGATGAGATTCATTCTCCATGTTAACCATTTAAGAATGATTATAAAGTATATATAAGCAATAATAATGAAATATATGACATTATAAAGCTACTGGATTTATGTGTATATATATGTATGTCATATACTTAATTCCACTCAATTCAATAACGAAAAGAAAACAGCGTTCATGCGTATGTACGGCCTACCGTCTCCATGAACGGTGTATTTCTTTCCATTTATCAATCCATTATATATATGTATATTCTGAATATATATTATATATAAATCATGTTTTATATTCTATAATTAATTAATAATGATCTAATTAATCATATGAATAATTACAAGTTAAAACATGAACGACAAATGAGACGATTTTACCCAAAACGCTACTTTAACATGAATTTACAAAGGAACAGGTAATATAAAGTCATAAGTGAACTGTATATGATATAATAACAATGAATATGATTCTATAATAAGCCAATGACATTATTTAAATAATTATATAGTAGGTTCGGACACTTACGAACCAAATTGGACCTAAGGTAAGGGAAATATCACAATCTCATTTTGATCCGAGATTGTTTATACTTTGGCATTTACTGTGGTATATTTTGTCATTAATATCCATGTTTCCTCAATATGTACTATTGTTTCTATCCACCTACAATTTTTTAAATCCAATTTTACCCTTCGGTGAGTTTTTAGTAAAAGATATGAAAGGAATATTTTTTCATTTTTCGTACGAGGTACTTTTTTGACTTTTCCGACAAAAGTACGAAGAATGTTATTTTTTAACTTATACGGCATGAATGGATTTTTAAAACATTTTTTCCAAGAAGATTCCTTTAAAAGTATTCAATTTTATTTTTAATCAACATCTTTTAGTTTTGAATTGTATTACAAGTTATGAAAGGAAAAGTGTTTTTGAAGTAGAAAGGATATTTTCCTCAAGAATGGAGTTCAAGAGTTTTATCAAAATTATTTTCCATATAAGATAATATAGGGTTCTGTTTCTATCCCTATTATTACATTGATTTGATTATGTTGTGATGTAAATATTTTTATGAATTCTTTTATCCTATATGAATTGTTTTATGATGTCATGATGTTTAAGATTCCCATTTTATTACATGGGTTATGCTATGATGTATGGTTTATGATTTTGTGGAACACATAAGAATGCTATCATTATGAGATGGGTGGGACCTATATATCCCTCCAATGCATTGGGTAAAGATTTTATATCTCTTGAGATAGACATGGTTGGAATGGTAGGTTATACCGGTTCAGTGAAACATGACAGAAACGAGGGTGACTCGGTTCAGAAAGGGACTTTGTCCACTAAGATAGTATTGGCAATGAGTCTTGACTAACAAGAAATGATTCTCTATGATTATGTGTGTATGACACAAAGTTTCATGTTTTAAGTTATGATTATTGTTATTACATTTCATTTCCATGATTTATTCCATGTTATGAAATTATGATCTCTTTTGCAGGTTAAGATTTTCAAAATGTTCTGTTCTTATAGATATGACGTGATTGATATTTCTTTTGTTTACCCTTACTGAGCAGTTGAGCTCACCCTTTTATGTTTTCTTTTCCCCAGGATATAAAGAAAGGTTATAGGTAAAAAAAGGAAGATATTTATGGGAGATATTGAAGATCTTTCACGACTATTAGAAGATCATATTCTTATTTTCCAAAGACACTAAACTATTACGGTCCTTGTGTGTGTGTTTTTGTTATGTACAAAGTATTCCACAAATGTTATGTAATGTCCATGTACGTCAGGATTTGGGTCTCTACACTACCGAACAATCTTGTTGTGTGCGGGAACCCTAGAGCTGGCTGCGACTGCTACTGTGACTGTGACGACGACTGTACAGAGATCCTCAGTGGATTCAACGATGACGACTACAGCACTCAGCGATCCTGTGTGGATCAATGCTACCAATCATGTGTGGGTCCGATCTTGTGTGGGTCAGCGCTCAGCGGTTCTATGTGAGCCATCACTTACAGATCCTGTGTGGGTCTGATCCTGTGTGGGACATTGCAGGGGTTAGTACCTATCGATCCTTTGTGGGTCCGACGACTTACATGGATTAGTGATCATCTCTATCATCTTTCGAAGAAGTATACCTGTGTGAGCTGAATTCTGTTTTACTTTCCTGTGTGGACTGTGTTGTACTGTCCTGTGTGGATTTACGTTTTTCTTTCCTATGTGGATTGAGTTGTTCTTTCCTATGTGGATTATGTTTTGCTTCCTGTGTGGAATACGTTTTCTTTCCTGTGTGGACTGGGATGTACTTGGGCTCGGATGTTAGAGCCAAATGAGAAATGATTACTTAGGTATATGTATGGGCATATACCTAAGCAGTGTCGGATTTTACTTCGTGATTGTATCTTTCCTTTGTGGTTTATTCTTTGTGGATTTTGGGAGACCTTCGGGGGTCTCGGGGTCCCTACTGAGTATCTTATACTCACCCCTGCACGGGCTATGCCCGCACTATGTTTTGTTGGTTACAGATGACAGACAGCGCTGACTGTGGTGGAGTCCTGCAGAGCACGACGGTACCTGGAGTTGGACCACTGGGCGGCCATACTCGGAGCGGTAGGCTGGACTAAGGAGCAGTGGAGGCATTCTGTACCCACCCTTCAGGTGGGATTCCCAGTGGACAGCTCGTCATTGTGGCTTTACCTTTCAGTTGCTGTTTTCCTTTTTCGAGTTGTACTTTAATTTCAGTTTGGGTTTGTATACTGGACCACTTACATTTCCACACTTACTCTTGTACCAGCTTTTACTTAGTGTTTACTTCTTCCTCTTGCTTACTTTGTGGTGCTTGTTTACTTTACAAAGTCAATTCCTTCCCTTTTTCTGAGATTTACGCCTTGGTGCTAGTCGCCATCCCCTGGCCTATGGAAGACAGGCTTGGGGTAGTCACGGCACGGGCCCCGATGACGAGTCGTGACAAAAATGCTTATTATATAAATATATATTTTTAAATGTGGGATCTAAACCAATTAATTCCCATTTGAATACAGCATTAAAAATATAATGAAATGATTTTGAAAAATTAATTCAAATAAAAATTTCAAATTCATTTTCAATCAACCAATTTAAAATCAAAATTTAAAAAATACAATTTATTTTGATCATTTAAAATTACATTAAATTTCGAAATTGAAACTTCATCCTTGGAAAATCTCAGTTTAACCAAATTCAATCATTAATAATAAAAAATTAAAATGTATGATTTTTACAAAGTATTGTCATAATTGAATAAAACAATATAATTTTAAAATTAAAATCTTGAATAAAATTAAATTCTAAAAATATGATTCAATATATGTGTTTGACCATTAAATTCAAAAATTAATAAAATGTGTGAAAAATGATTAAAACCATTGAGAATTTAGTTCAATATTTATCAAAATTAACAAAAACCACTAATTTATCCATGATTTGTTTAATTTATGTGGTAATCAACAATGAAATAAAAAAATGAGACAACACAAAATGAGATTTGATTTTTTTTATTGTCATAGTATGTGAATGTAGAATAAAAGAAATTAATAGAAAATACAGATAACTTTTAGTGAGAAATGGGCCAGTCCACGATTAGGTGAACACCTTCACTATAAAATTTGGTTGACTAAAACCTGTTGATAATTCACATAATACCATTCATGAATTACCATTATCAAATTAATTTTTGAGGCTTAGTGTAGTTTCATAAATATCATAAGGGCTTCGAGTCTCACCTCATCCTTAGTTTCAAGTGATGGAAATTCCACAATCATCGACAATCTATCAATCTTAACCCATCTCATCATACAACATTTATAAATTGATCCACACTACTCAAATTTTATGATGTGTGTATCTAGAGAAGGGAGGATAAGTGATTTTTTTTGAGATTGGAATGAGGCAGTGATAATTACATGGAGAAAATGGGGAATCTATCGACGATCCTAAAGCAATTCCATTACTCCATCATAATAGAATCCAAATATAAATAAATTAAATGATCTGAGACCTGGGAGAACTATAAATTCTCTCTCAGGACATTTCCTCGGGTTAATACTCCATGATCACTTATTGAAAGAGAGAATGCTCACAATAATAAGGTTAAAGAAACCCAAAACACAAATTAAAAAGTGATATAAAAGATAATTTCACACAACTGAACAAAATTAGATTATAAAAGTATAAGAAAATTTTATAACATTCATCCCACAAAAGGAGTCAAGATATTCTCACAAAATCAATCCCTTATTATTGATTTTTACCAACCCATATCACTAACAAAATTTGAATAATGATCACTATTACATAGATAATTCCTCTAGGATTGATTTCAGTATCCCTTTTTGAAAAATTGTAGGTCAATTGCATTGCTACTTAGAGACTATAGTGGAATTTAGGTTATACTAAACATACTCATTTTAGGGGAGAAAATGATGATTGTGCTTCTGAGGATTTAATTTTTGCAGATTTAGATTAAAATATAGTGTTCTTCAATATTGGGATTGATTTGAAATTTGGGATTGGATGTCATAGCTTTTGGTCTCAATGAAGCATAGGAAGATGATGGATTTTGGTGGTGCTTAAATTCATTGTGGAGTTAGAGATTATGAATTGAAATTTGGATGGCCAAAATGATGTTGATGCGATGAAGTCTAAATTGTTCTTGGATTGGGTGTCATGGGCCTTAGGTAAATAGGCTTGGGTCTGTTTTTTGAGGCTCTTCTCAAATTAGATCTCAAGACTAATGGTGAGAAGAGTGACATGGGAGTGCATCAAAGGTAGAATTATAGTGTTTATCAGTTGATGGACACATAATTTGATTTTGGTGTATGTGGGTTCTAGTGATGCTGGTAAATGGGAGGCATGATTGGGTTGGGGGGTGCGACTTCCTGTGAGGGAGGCACTAGGTTGAAGGAGGTTGGTGCTTGTAACACCCCGAGATTTTATGAAAAATATTATTTTAATTTCATTAATATCTTATGTTGTATTCTACACCAAGATTACCTTGCGCTATACGCAACACCGTATTAGCTTGCAGTATACGCAACCCTATTCTTGGACCGTGTTACACACAATTTTGATAATAGTTATACTACGCAACATTGAGTATATATGTATATATATTAAATGTATAAATGAAATATGGTTGGATTCTGTTATACGAAACAACGAAGGATTCTTTCACAACACGCAACCCTGACTTGGCTTGCATTACACGCAATCGCGACCTTCCTCGATAGCGTGTGTTGTACGCAATACCGGGTTTTAATAAACAATGTTATATTATTATAATATTGTCATGAACTAGCCGTTATGAATAGAATTAACTAAATTTTGAATTTTATAACATTATTATTCATCTTACACATTTCTAGAACATGGTATAAGAACAAAATAAATTTTTTCGGGTAAAATAAGTATTTTTCAAAAAATGCAGTTTTGCAGCCTTTTGATGGCGCATCAACTTTAAATCTGGGTTTTGACATGTTTATAAGTTCAATTTGACAAAATAAAATTATTCTTTGGAATCAAGAAATAAAAATTTACTTTGGATAAATTTTTCATATTATTCTGGTAACTTTCACATTTTAATGAATAGTAAAAACACGCTATATTTTAATTAAAAACAACTTTTTTCATCGAAATATCTTATGTGGTTAAATTATAATATTGAATGGTTTTAAAGTATAAATAGAATATATTTTTACCATTTAATATAATTTATGTCATTATCATTGATTTTACCTTGAATTCGTAGGTTAAATCAATTCAATCTTCTGCAATGTTTTAAACAAAAACCCGTTTTTATTCGACAACGGGATTAATTTTAATTTAATTTCTGCAACTTCTGTGTATGTAATTTTAAAAAATGGATTCCATATTTGGAATCAGTGGGTCCAAATTATGTTAATAATCTACTTTTTATTTTTGGGAATTATGAATAGTAACTACGGTAAATTTTATTTACCATAGTTAAAGGTAAATCGGGTAATTAATGATAAATATAATATTTTAAAATTACCCTAACAAATTTCAAAATCCTATTGGATGACTAAAAGTCGACCCATATCACCTAAGGGTCGGATTAGAATCATTTAATGGACATTTGTCCATGAAAATAACTTAATTATTATTAAAACCAAAGAAAGTGACAACATGTCACTCTCTTAAATCTTATAAGTATAATAATTTTAAATTAGTGATAAACATCATAAAATTTCGAACATGAATAGTCTCCAGAAATCTAACAAAATTATCTACATCATGAGAATTTATTTAGAATTTTTTGGGATTAAATAATTATCATTAATTGTGACACAATAGTGATGCAGAAATTATTTATCTAGTGAAAAATCAAGAATATAGTTTTTATTAAACTAATAGTGACCATAAAAGGCACAAAACCCTGACCAAAACTTATTGGTCAGGTAAATGGAAACGATAATAATCCAATGGTCGAATATTTGACCTTTTGGAGCCTTATACAAGCTATTATGACACTTATATTATTTTATTTTAAATGATGCCAAAGTTGTCAACTTCATAATTTAATAAATATAACAATTTAAATATTGTGATTTTAAGATGATAAATTCGAGTAAAAGTATTATTGTGAAAGTTAATATATTTATCTTCATAATAGGATTTTATTTTAAATTTTTATACAACAAATAAGTATATTAAATAATTATACAAAAATGATGTAGTAATAATCTTATTAAGAGATAAACCAAATAAATGGTTTTGAAAATAATAAAATAAATATTATATGAACTATTTAATGTGATACACTAATTTTATAGATACATATGACCTTTTATTAATATATTAAAGCTTTTATTTCGAATATATCTTCTGTATATATATTATTTAAATTCAAATAAATGAATAGTGTCAAAATTGACACTATTGTTATTTTACAAAAATAACATATTATAAAATTGTTTAAAAATCACAAAAATATTTAAAAATTATAAATTTATATTTATATGGTCTATAATGTTATAAATTAAACAATTATGGAAAATTCACAACAAATAAGTAATTATTTGTTATAACTTAAAATTTAGAATTTTATTACCACAAATAAACTTAAATAGATTAAATAAGGATAAATCAAAATGATAAGGTTTAAAATAAGATCCAAACATGTCTAAATTTGATTGGCTGATGAGATTACAACCCTATTTCATCTAATATTCGAATATGAGTCATTTTTGGAGGTTTTTAAGTGGGGTTAGATTTATTATAAATTAATATTTTTAAGAATTCCTAAGGTGCCCCTCTCCTCCCTTATAAAAGGACACCTCCTCCCCCTCCTCCTCACACCAATTTGAGCACTCAAGCTCGTCCAACCCCTGCCATTTTCCCTTATCCACTTCCCTAGAAACATCCTAGAGGTTCTGGTCTTCCTCAAAGAACAATTTTAGTTCCCTAAGAGGAGGTCTCAAAGAGGCGCTTCAAAGAAAAGGTAATTACCGTTACCAATTCTTTCATCTTTATTTCTTCTTCCACTTCTTCTTCTTAGGTTGTTTCATTATGAAGTAATAACATCAGTATTACTCATATACGGATATGTTATTATAAGTATGAAACAACCCTATTTCACAATCTATCCATCCTACGGAAAAAGAAATCACCGCGCGTGCGTACGTACGGAATACCGTCTCCACGCCGTGGTGTAATCTATTTTCCACCATCACCTTACAAGGATGGGTATAATGGTGTAATGAGTAACTATATATGATTATTATGAAGTAATATTGATACTGATATAATATATATATACTCCAATACAATTCCACGATCATAGGAATGATATCATCACTCGTGCGTACGTACGGAATACCGTCTCCACGATGTGATGCGACTCGTTCTACATGATCTTCATTTCATAATGATTATATAAATGAATTGAATGAATGAATATGGTATATAATACACTAATACCATTCTGGAAATGAAGTATCTATAACCTAAAGATAAGAATAAGAATTTATTCGACAAAACACGCATAAGAACAAAAAGTTATAAAGACCCGAGTAACAAGTAACAATGAAATATTACTAACAATAAGCTAATAATATTACCATATATGATATCATATCAATATGTATGATTCTTGAATAAGTCAATAACATTATTTAAACCATTATACAGGAGCTTCGGACACGAACAAAGCAAATCGGACCTAAGGTAAGGGAAATATCACAATCTCATTTTTATCCGAGATTGTTTATTCGTAAGTATTTACTGGGGTGTATTTTATCATCCATATCCATATTCCCTCAATATGTAATATTGTTTCCATCCACTTACAATAGTTTAAATCCAATTTTACCCTTAGGTGAGTTTTTAGTAAAGAATATTAAAGGAATCTTTTGTCGTTTTTCCGTACGAGGTACTTTTTGACTTTTCCGACAAAAGTACAAAGAATGTTTTTTTTAACTTATACGACAAGAATGGATTTTTAAAACATTATTTCCAAGAATCTTCGTTTAAAAGTTTTCAAGTTTATTTTTAATCAACTTCTTTTAGTTTAAAGTTGTATGACATGTTAAGAAATGTAAAATGTTTTTGAAAAAGAAAGGATATTTTCCTCAAGAATGAAGTTCAAGTGTTTTATCAAAATTATTTTCCATCTAAGATAATAAAGGGTTCTGTTTCTATCCCTATTATTACATGGATTTGATTATGTTGTGATGGAAATATTTTTATGAATTCCTTTATCTTATATGAATTGTTTTATGATGTCATGTTGTTTAAAAATCCCATTTTTATTACATGGGTTACGTTATGATGTATGGTTTATGATTATGTGGCACACATAAGAAAGGATTCATTATAAGATGGGTGGGACCTATATCTCCCTCCAATGCATTGGGTAAAGATTTTATATCTCATGAGATAGACATGGCTAGAATGGTAGGTTATATCGGTTCAGTGAAACAGGACTGAAACGAGGGTCACTCGATTCAGAAAGGGACTTTGTCCACTAAGATAGTCTTGGCAATGAGTCTTGACTAACAAGAAATGATTCTCTATGATTATGTGTGTATGACACAAAGTTTCATGTTTTAAGTTATGATTATTGGGATTACATTTCACTTCTATGATTTATCCCATGTTATGAAATTATGCTCTCTTTTGCAGGTTAAGATTTCCAAAAGTTATGTTCTTATGAATATGATGTGATTGATTTTCTTTTGTTTACCCTTACTGAGCATTTGAGCTCACCCTTTTATGTTTTCTTTTCCCCAGGATATAAGGAATGGTTTTAGGTAAAAAAAAGGGAAGATCTTTATGGGAGATATTGAAGATCTTTCACCACGATTAGATGATTACGTTCCGAGTTTCCAAAGACACTAAACTATTACGATCCTTGTGTGTGTGTTTTTTTTATGTACTAAGTATTCCGCAAAAGTAATGAAATGTCCATGTACGTCATGATACGGGTCTCTACAGTTGGTATCAGAGGAAAGGTTTAGTCAACCTTTGGAAACTAGGATGCGAAAACGTTAGTGAGATCCCTAGAGATATTTCTAAGGTATGTCTAGGGATGCCCCTAAGGATAAGTATACGTATAGGATATAATCCTAGAACTACGATAATGATCTTAGAATTTAACCTAAGATGTTAGATATTGAAGGTACTTCCCCTTTATTATGTTGTTTTCCCTAGCATGATTTTTGCCTCTCACACTATTCTTTTTGGGTTTTAGAAAATGGGTAGAAACAAGATGATTCACAATAATGGAGGATATGATGGACAATGGAATGATATTCTTCATGAGCAACCAAATGAAATGGTATTTGGATGTCCAAACATCATTATTATGCCGAATCAGCAATCTCATAATATGATCAATAAAGTAAAATTTGGTATGTTTTCTGACTCGGCTAATAAGAGAAAGATGGAGTTTCATGATGATCATAGAGGAATGAAAGTTCAATTTCCCCTATGTAAATCATGTGGGAAGAGGCATCAAGGAGAATGTTTCAAAGGAACTAGAAGATGCTTTGGGTGTGGAAAAGAAGGACACAAAGCAAGTAAGTGTAAAGGAAAAGGTTCAATTAACACCATGGATGAGGATAATGGAATTTCTACGACATCAACAATGGTTAAATGCTTTAAATGTGGAATGTGCGGGCATTATGCAAACCAATTCCCTAAGGGAAAGTCTCATGAAGAGAATCAGTATGGTTGTATGGGAAGTATTTATGTTGACGATGATGAAGAAACTACAAATGATATGTGATATGAAAGAAATGTTGAAGCTCGGTCAATGGTCTAAGAATGTAGTGGAATGATTATATGTTTATCATGTGTAATATGGTATAAGTAATCTCATGGAATAAGGAGACATCTAAGGATTGTTACACTGTTGTCTTTCCTTAAGTTTTGAAAGTGTATGATGAATGGTACCAGTAACCATGAAAGGTTATTCAGATACTTTTGGAAAGTAGATGATAAGTGCATATTGAAAGGATAAGAAGATAATGAGATGTTTGATTGTATTCATGAGCTCATGATTGATATAAGGACTAAGTGATATCATGGTTTGAGTATATAGAATTTTGAGGATTTTGGTATGTGGAAAGTGTTAACTTTTAACTACATTCAAGTTTTCACTAAGGTTCAATGGGTATTCAAGAGAATACATGATTAAGGACTTTGAATGTTTGGAATATGATAAAAAAAACATATCTTATGATATATGGGGTTCAACGATGGTATTAAATCTCTGGTAATCATTTTCACTATGTTATGAAAGTGGACTGCAGTATTATGGATAAGCCTAAAGACTAGAATGGATTATGTTGGACATAAAATAGTATTGTTTAAGGATAGAAGTTCTTTTTTCGATATTATTGATGGGATGTTATAGTAATGAAGTTTTAGAAAAAGGACAACCTGCAGGACGGGCGACAGCCCATCGCTTCGGACAAGGCTGTGGGAATCGAACCCACAACCGAAGTGCGACTGGCCTTTATCGCCTACCACTGACCTACAGGAAGTCCCTGTTTAGTAGAAAACTAGGTTTATTATATTAAGCAGTATGATATGTGAAGTATAAGTTCATTTTAGGAACCATATATGATTAATCTCACTATAGATCGACTTATGTATATAATTTTTGCTAACCTTTTGTTTGAGACAGATGGAATGACCCGTCATTCTATCACATGATCTGCTAACACTACACGAATAACAAATTCAACTTCATTTATTTAAGAGATGAAGTGGAAATTGTTCAAGGCACGAACAATAGTGAGATTGTACAAAAATAAAGTAAGTATTTATTGAAATCAAATTTTCAACTTTAGAGAAATGATCTTGAAAACCAAAAAATGTTGTCCTAGTGCCCTTATATCCGATCAATCAGATGGTACCTTAGATCGTCACAAATTTATGGCTTTGTGATTACTGGCTTTTACATAGACATGTTCTCTACCACTCTCCATCTGAACACGAGGGTTAGATTTCTCTTCCATATCCATATTTTCACCTATGTTGAAACCCAGTGATTAGTTTATTTGGGTAATCGTTAAATTTCATACTTTAGTTTTTAAAGACAAGTTTTGGTACTCCTTTTTACGATGTGGGTTTCTATCAAAGAAACTTTCAAATAATAAACCATTTATAACCCCGACGAATTTCGAGGGCGAAATTCATTTTAAGGGGGGTAGAATGTAACACCCTGAGATTTTATGAAAAATATTATTTTAATTTCATTAATATCTTATGTTGTATTCTTCACCAAGATTACCTTGCGCTATACGCAACACCGTATTAGCTTGCAGTATACGCAACCCTATTCTTGGACCGTGTTACACACAATTTTGATAATAGTTATACTACGCAACATTGAGTATATATGTATATATATTAAATGTATAAATGAAATATGGTTGGATTCTGTTATACGAAACAACGAAGGATTCTTTCACAACACGCAACCCTGACTTGGCTTGCATTACACGCAATCACGACCTTCCTCGATAGCGTGTGTTGTACGCAATACCGGGTTTTAATAAACAATGTTATATTATTATAATATTGTCATGAACTAGCCGTTATGAATAGTATTAACTAAATTTTGAATTTTATAACATTATTATTCATCTTACACATTTCTAGAACATGGTATAAGAACAAAATAAATTTTTTCGGGTAAAATAAGTATTTTTAAAAAAATGCAGTTTTGCAGCCTTTTGATGGCGCATCAACTTTAAATCTGGTTTTTGACATGTTTATAAGTTCAATTTGACAAAATAAAATTATTCTTTGGAATCAAGAAATAAAAATTTACTTTGGATAAATTTTTCATATTATTCTGGTAACTTTCACATTTTAATGAATAGTAAAAACACGCTATATTTTAATTAAAAACAACTTTTTTCATCGTAATATCTTATGTGGTTAAATTATAATATTGAATGGTTTTAAAGTATAAATAGAATATATTTTTACCATTTAATATAATGTATGTCATTATCATTGATTTTACCTTGAATTCGTAGGTTAAATCAATTCAATCTTTTGCAATGTTTTAAACAAAAACCCGTTTTTATTCGACAACGGGATTAATTTTAATTTATTTTCTGCAACTTCTGTGTATGGAATTTTAAAAAATGGAATCCATATTTGGAATCAGTGGGTCCAAATTATGTTAATAAGATACTTTTTATTTTTGGGAATTATGAATAGTAACTACGGTAAATTTTATTTACCATAGTTAAAGGTAAATCGGGTAATTAAGGGTAAATATAATATTTTAAAATTACCCTAACAAATTTCAAAATCCTATTGGATGACTAAAGGTCGACCCATATCACCTAAGGGTCGGATTAGAATCATTTACTGGACATTTGTCCATGAAAATAACTTAATTATTATTAAAACCAAAGAAAGTGACAACATGTCACTCTCTTAAATCTTATAAGTATAATAATTTTAAATTAGTGATAAACATCATAAAATTTCGAACATGAATAGTCTCCAGAAATCTAACAAAATTATCTACATCATGAGAATTTATTTACAATTTTTTGGGATTAAATAATTATCATTAATTGTGACACAATAGTGATGCAGAAATTATTTATCTAGTGAAAAATCAAGAATATAGTTTTTATTAAACTAATAGTGACCATAAAAGGCAAAAAACCCTGACCAAAACTTATTGGTCAGGTAAATGGAAACGATAATCATCCAATGGTCGAATATTTGACCGTTTGGAGCCTTATACAAGCTATTATGACACTTATATTATTTTATTTTAAATGATGCCAAAGTTGTCAACTTCATAATTTAATAAATATAACAATTTAAATATTGTGATTTTAAGATGATAAATTCGAGTAAAAGTATTATTGTGAAAGTTAATATATTTATCTTCATAATAGGATTTTATTTTAAATTTTTATACAACAAATAAGTATATTAAATAATTATACAAAAATGATGTAGTAATTATCTTATTAAGAGATAAACCAAATAAATGGTTTTGAAAATAATAAAATAAATATTATATGAACTATTTAATGTGATACACTACTTTTATAGATACATATGACCTTTTATTAATATATTAAAGCTTTTAGTTCGAACATATCTTCTGTATATATATTATTTAAATTCAAATAAATGAATAGTGTCAAAATTGACACTATTGTTATTTTACAAAAATAACATATTATAAAATTGTTTAAAAATCACAAAAATATTTAAAAATTATAAATTTATATTTATATGGTCTATAATGTTATAAATTAAACAATTATGGAAAATTCACAACAAATAAGTAATTATTTGTTATAATTTAAAATTTAGAATTTTATTACCACAAATAAACTTAAATAGATTAAATAAGGATAAATCAAAATGATAAGGTTTAAAATAAGATCCAAACATGTCTAAATTTGATTGGTTGATGATATTACAACCCTATCTCATCTAATCTTCGAATATGAGTCATTTTTGGAGGTTTTTAAGTGGGGTTAGATTTATTATAAATTAATATTTTTAAGAATTCCTAAGGTGCCCCTCTCCTCCCTTATAAAAGGACACCTCCTCCCCCTCCTCCTCACACCAATTTGAGCACTCAAGCTCGGCCAACCCCTGCCATTTTCCCTTATCCAATTCCCTAGAAACATCCTAGAGGTTCTGGTCTTCCTCAAAGAACAATTTTAGTGCCCTAAGAGGAGGTCTCAAAGAGGCGCTTCAAAGAAGAGGTAATTACCGTTACCAATTCTTTCATCTTTATTTCTTCTTCCACTTCTTCTTCTTAGGTTGTTTCATTATGAAGTAATAACATCAGTATTACTCATATACAGATATGTTATTATAAGTATGAAACAACCCTATTTCACAATCTATCCATCCTACGGAAAAAGAAATCACCGCGCGTGCGTACGTACGGAATACCGTCTCCACGCCGTGGTGTAATCTATTTTACACCATCACCTTACAAGGATGGGTATAATGGTGTAATGAGTAACTATATATGATTATTATGAAGTAATATTGATACTGATATAATATATATATACTCCAATACAATTCCACGATCATAGGAATGATATCATCACTCGTGCGTACGTACGGAATACCGTCTCCACGATGTGATGCGACTCGTTCTACATGATCTTCATTTCATAATGATTATATAAATGAATTGAATGAATGAATATGGTATATAATACACTAATACCATTCTGGAAATGAAGTATCTATAACCTAAAGATAAGAATAAGAATTTATTCGACAAAACACGCATAAGAACAAAAAGTTATAAAGACCCGAGTAACAAGTAACAATGAAATATTACTAACAAGAATCTAATAATATGACCATATATGATATCATATAAATATGTATGATTCTGGAATAAGTCAATAACATTATTTAAACCATTATACAGGAGCTTCGGACACGAACAACGCAAATCGGACCTAAGGTAAGGGAAATATCACAATCTCATTTTTATCCGAGATTGTTTATTCGTAAGTATTTACTGGGGTGTATTTTATCATCAATATCCATATTCCCTCAATATGTAATATTGTTTCCATCCACTTATAATAGTTTAAATCCAATTTTACCCTTAGGTGAGTTTTTAGTAAAGAATATTAAAGGAATCTTTTGTCGTTTTTCCGTACGAGGTACTTTTTGACTTTTCCGACAAAAGTACGAAGAATGTTTTTTTTAACTTATACGACAAGAATGGATTTTTAAAACATTATTTCCAAGAAGCTTCCTTTAAAAGTTTTCAAGTTTATTTTTAATCAACTTCTTTTAGTTTAAAGTTGTATGACATGTTAAGAAATGTAAAATGTTTTTGAAAAAGAAAGGATATTTTCCTCAAGAATGAAGTTCAAGTGTTTTGTCAAAATTATTTTCCATCTAAGATAATAAAGGGTTCTGTTTCGATCCCTATTATTACATGGATTTGATTATGTTGTGATGGAAATATTTTTATGAATTCCTTTATCTTATATGAATTGTTTTATGATGTCATGTTGTTTAAAAATCCCATTTTTATTACATGGGTTACGTTATGATGTATGGTTTATGATTATGTGGCACACATAAGAAAGGATTCATTATAAGATGGGTGGGACCTATATCTCCCTCCAATGCATTGGGTAAAGATTTTATATCTCATGAGATAGACATGGCTGGAATGGTAGGTTATACCGGTTCAGTGAAACAGGACTGAAACGAGGGTCACTCGATTCAGAAAGGGACTTTGTCCACTAAGATAGTCTTGGCAATGAGTCTTGACTAACAAGAAATGATTCTCTATGATTATGTGTGTATGACAAAAAGTTTCATGTTTTAAGTTATGATTATTGGGATTACATTTCACTTCTATGATTTATCCCATGTTATGAAATTATGCTCTCTTTTGCAGGTTAAGATTTCCAAAAGTTATGTTCTTATGAATATGATGTGATTGATTTTCTTTTGTTTACCCTTACTGAGCATTTTAGCTCACCCTTTTATGTTTTCTTTTCCCCAGGATATAAGGAATGGTTTTAGGTAAAAAAAGGGAAGATCTTTATGGTAGATATTGAAGATCTTTCACCACGATTAGATGATTACGTTCCGAGTTTCCAAAGACACTAAACTATTACGATCCTTGTGTGTGTGTTTTTGTTATGTACTAAGTATTCCACAAAAGTAATGAAATGTCCATGTACGTCATGATACGGGTCTCTACAGTGCTACCTTGTATTTAAATATTGTCCTTGAGTTGGTGTGATCAGAATGGTGGGAGTGATAGAGAGATTAGGGCATGATGGTGCTATAGGTTTCATTTCCTCGATCTATTTCATCGAGCATATAGTTTTCAACGTTCAATGTATTCACAATTGTTGAATCGGGAGATATTGAGGTACCCTCCAAAACAACACCAGAGAAACAACAACAATCCCAAATACTCAAACATGATTCTAAACACAAAAATTTTATTGATCCCTAGTAAACCAATTTTAGAATCCACTAACTCAAATTCTACCTACTAAATCTTCTTTAGATCATCATCCCAAGTTTCACAATCAAAAAAACTTTAATTATTCTCAGTCTCAACTTGATTGGCACATAACGTAGTGTTGATTGGCTTTTAACTCACATTGGGGAAATCCAAGTTGGCTTTGTGCTATTGTATGTAATGTTCAATCACATGAGAGTTACTAGAAGGCATTGTTAATGGTGGATTCTATCATGGGATAAGGAATAGAATTATATGATTTCCTTCAGAAAACATACAATTGATAGTGAGGAAATGGTTGGTTCAAGATTAGGCTAACACATGTCCTTTAATATCTGATTTGATTGAATAAAACCTATTGATAATACACCCAATATCATTCATGAATCCCCATTTTCAACATGATTTTTGAGGCATATTGTACATTTGAAAATCTCCTAGGCACTCCAAGTCTCAGCTTCTCTATACTGTTTAGTGACAAAAACACCACAATTGCAGAAAATATATCACCCTTCACTCGTTCCCATCATACAACCTTCGTCCTTCGTTCATCACTGCTACATATATTTTTAGTGTGTATCTAGATAAGGATGGGGAAGTGATTTATTTGATATTTTAATGAGTTAGTTATACTTACCGGGAGAAAATGGTAAAATTGTTCATGATCTATGGGAAATTCCACTTCTTTATCAGAATAGAATCAATATTAAAAAAATTAAATGATTAAAGACTAGGGAGTACCACAAAACCAAACCCAAGACCGTTCCATTAGTTAATAATCCATGATAACAAATTTCAACGGGTCATAATAAAAATATAAAGGTTCAATAATCACAAAACAGAAAATCAAAAGTGCAAAAAAACAGAATTGCATAAAACACATACAAAACTAGATTACAGAAGTAGAAGAAAATTTTAATGCATTCATCGCATGAATGGGGCATGGTTTTCTCCATAAACCCATCAATTATTATATAATTTTATAATCCACTATCACTAATAGAATTATAATAAGGATCCTTCCAACTTAGTGAATTCCTCTATAATTGATATTCATATGCCTTCATGAAAAATAAGGTGTGAATTTATCCACTGTATTGCAGCTATAGTGGAAGTCATATCCTGCTCAACATGATCATGTGAAAGGAGAAAATGATGAACCTACTTATAAGTATTTTATTATGGTAGGTATGTCCTACAAAATTGAGGGGTTCAATATTGATCTTGGTTAGAACTTTAGGTTTGGATGTCATTGCTTTTGGTCTCAGGGCGGCCTGGGAAGATATATAATTTTAGAGGTGCCTGAATGCACAGTAATGCTAGATCTCAGGCATTTCAATTTGACTAGACTAAAATATGTAGATTCTATTGAGTCTTTATGGTGATAAAAGTGGGTTTCATTGGCTTAGTTAAATATGATTGGGCCCATTTTGTATTTCTCTGATCGAATTGGTTCTTGAGTCTGATAATGGGTAGAGCTACCTGAGAGTGTATGCAAGATAGACTTGTAGTGTTAATAGGAAAATGGAAATCTAATTATATTTAGGTGTTGGTGGGTTTGGTTGAAGTTGGTAAGTAGGATCTTTGATCATGTATGGGATGAAACATCGTGAAAGAGAGGCTCTGATATGCACGTGGTTAGTGCTACAATAGTGGTGAAACTCAACCTCGAGTTGATGCGATCGACAATGTGAGAGGTCTGGAGAGCCTGGGGAATTATGGAATAACATGTTCAATTTAACTGATACATTTCATTAATCACATGGTATATGACCTTCAATAGATTCACCATTTGTGAATTGGGATACATTGAGGTGTCCTCGAAACCTATAACAGGGAAACAACAGCAGTCCCAAATCTTCAAGCTCAATTCCATCCCACAATAATTCATTGATCTCTAGTCTAATAATTTTAGTATAAACAAACTCTAACTTGGCCTACTAGATATGATTAATTTCATCATGCTTTGTTTCTCAATCAAAAAATGTCAATAGGTCTCGGTCTCAACCTGCTTATCTCAGACACCAATGTAGATCTGCTTCGACCTTCAGTGGAGGAAATTCGGGAATGATTTGTGCTGATGAAGGGTGCATCTAATTAAAAGAGGAGGAATAGAAGAAATAGTTGATTCTAGGATATAACTTGAGGGTATTCTATCCTTCACACGAACTGTTGAGTGAGAGGGGACATAACGGGAGAGAGTACAAAAGAAGTTGGAATTGTCGATTGTTCGTGGAAGAAACACAATAGAAGAATGGCGAGTTTCATAGTCAAATATCCAAAGAGGATTAATTTGGGGTGTGGTAGATGGACATTTTATATCTGACATAAGATCTCTATGAATCGATGAAAGGAGATCATGGAATATCATTAATGAAAGAATGAGATTTCCTTTACATATCATCTTATGAATGAAAGTAGGATAGCTAACAAAAGTAATACTTTAATTCATTTCCAAATTTTACATTCATGTCACATTAATATTATTTTTAAATTCAAGATTTATTTCTATTGAAATCCACTATAATAAAAACATTTAAAATCAAATTAAATGAATTTGAACAATTAATTAAAAAAACTCCAAATTCATTTTTAATCAACCAATTTAAAATCTAATTTGGGAGAACACAATTAACATTAATCATTTAAAATCGCATTAAATTTATATATTTATATTTCATCCTTTAAAAATCAAACTTTAACCAATTTAAACATTTATTCATCAAAAAATGAAATCTAATTTTTTTTTTCATAATATCATCAAAATTGAAAAAACCAATAGAATTTTAAATTTAAAAGACAATAAAAAATGTAATTCCAAATAATTTCATCTATATATGGTTTTGTTAATTTAATTCAAAAATTAATAAAAGGTGAAAAAAACAGATTTTTAAATACTTTTATCATTTACTTTCAAATTTAACAGAATTTACAAAAATCACCAATTTACATAATATTTATTCTATTATTTGGTAATCAATATTGAAATTAAGGATATTTTTTTAAAAATTTGGTTCACATAAAATATATCATTTTAGGAATTTAATTTCAAAATAAAATACAATGAATGAGATATGAACCAAGTGGCTGACCACCAGAGCTGGTTACCCAATAAAATTGAATTTGAAATTCCAAGCCAAGAACTAGTGAATGAACACACTCCATGAGGGAAATTATATGTGGTTGGAGGAATAAATCCCCAATATAAAAAAATATTCAATTATCTAGTAACCTATAAATTCCTATCACACTTGAATCTTAAAAAAAATCAAATACTTAAATAAAACTCAATATTTTACATCTATAAAATCCATACATGTGGAAAATCTATAATGATCATGTGATAAATTGATTCTTACCTAAAAGTGAAATTTAACATGTTTTTGAATTTTTTCACACTCTATCTTGTAGAGGAAACATTGGACCTCAGAGGAAAATATTGAATGTTTTAGAATCGAAGATATATTGGTCCACCTTTTTTAAAAATTTACATGAATTTTGTAAAAAATGTGAAAAATGTAATTTCACTAGAAACATTTCAATGAGATAAGAAATATTCTAAAAACCAATAATATTTTGAGAAATTTTTGAAGTACAACGAATAGATTTCATGAGACCATTTCTCGTGTCATTTGGTAAATATTACATCATTATTATAATTGATTTTATTTTAAAATGGTTGGAAGAAAAGACCACCAAAACTGATGATGCTAATGTTTCATGATATTTTGTTAGGACTAACATATTTTGTAGGTTTGGAGTGTCAAGATCCATCATTATTGACAATAGGACTCATTTATAAAACAAGACCACAGAGGATTTGATGAGAAATTATGTATTATATCATAAGGCATCAACTATAACAACTCTAGTTTTGATGGATTATATTTTGAATCATTCTATGTATGTTTCTAGATTTATCCTCAGAGTAAGAATAGTGTTTGGGTGTCTTGGGACACCGAAAATAACTTATAAAAAATATTAATATTTTTTAATTCACACTTACAAATTGTTTCTATAGAAATTTATTTTCCTGTTGTTTGAGAACTAGAATGGGATATCTGAGATCATAGTTGAATCTAGAATGCATGATTTAACCTAAATATAACTTAGGGTCGGTTAGTGCTAGATGTTCGGTCAATACAGTTATTGGCCATGATTTTAATTAAAATAAATGACTAAATATATTTATTTTTTTAAATGTAGTTATCATTATTAATAACTTTTTATAACAATTATCTAGGTTTATCCACATAATTCCAAAGATAATTGAAAGGAATTTGGAGCGTTCTTTTTTGGCGAATCACTTCGGAGGATGACGGGTGATCAGATCAAGGTGGATTAGGATGAATTGAACACAATTTATCATCCTCATCACTGGAGAATGAATTATTCACTAATAAACAATCCATAATTGAGATATGTCATGTTATTTGTGGATTTACTCCCTTATATTGTTTAATTAATCATAATTTTTAATCTTATTTGATTTCTATCATTTCTCAATCATCGCATGAGCCTCAAAATTTATTTGATAATATATTATCTGATTTAATCCATTGTTGATTTTAATATCACCCCTAGACATCACGATTATGTAATCATTGGCCAAAACCACTTGACCAACAATTGATCACCTTGTTTTTGTTTTTCCCCTCTACTATTTGATTCTTTATCTTTGATACATGAGGTTGTGGTTTAACATTTCGGAAGCATGTTCGAGCATAGTTGAACCCCCAAATTCATGGTGGATTCATGGATGAAAAATGTATTGGTGATTTTCTTATGTATCAAAAAAATTTATGTTTTTCAGGTGAGACCAATGTGGATTTGGGATCGTGAGAAGTAATTGGAGATTGTAATGGCAATGAGAAAGTGCTATGTGGGGCTTGGGAAGCTGAAATCCAACCACCAGCAACTAAAACGAAACATAAAATCCCAGATTCAAGACCCGTAACGTGTTTTGTGGGGGAAATGGTGGTGTCGATGCAACAACAAAGTGTGAAGAAAATTAGGTTTCTATATACAATGTTATTACATGGAATGTAGTCCAGGAACACATGTCATGTAATCCTGCTGAATGTGATTCTAGGGTTTCCAGGGAAGATTATGAGCACATGCTATGTGGATGGTCCACATGACTTCTGAACCTCCTCAGATGGCTATGTCGCGTGCCTTCTATACATAGCTAGATCCTCGTGTGGGGGGTGGCAAGTCATTTACTCCAGGAGTACATGTTTGTTTCCTCTAGAAATGGGGATGAAATTTTTGGTTTAAGGTTCAAACATTCCAAGCGGTTTCTAATGGATTTGTTCATAGAACCGGAAACATCCAATGATTCGATATCCATTTGGATCTACTTTCCAAAGGTAGGTGCTCATTAGTTGTGAACCGATGAGTCTTACGAATTTGCATTGGTTGAGAGGAGGGGAGGTCAGACTCATCACACCATTTTTAGGGGAATTATTGTCTACTCTGAGACTCTCTTTATAGATTTATGTAATGTTCATGAATCCTTATTAAATTACCATGTATAAGAATGTGCTTTCCTTTAAAACTTGCAATAAATTATTGATATGTATAGAATTTAGAGAATATTTTATATGTATTCGAGGTTATTCATCAACAGAGAATCATCTATATTTGTTCAGAGATTCTAAGTCAATGGTATCCTTCTAAATATTGTTTTCAAATCTCTTGGTCATTATGATAATCATACTGGTTTTAAATCCACTCTGTGGGGCACTTGAAGTTTATTATCATTCAAAAGGATATGGATTATTTCAAATTTGGGATCGTACCCACAGACGAGCTACCTACGTATCCTTTATTTAAAAAGGAATTAGAACCCACATAGTTCGATTAAGGGAATATAATGTTTATGCCTCATTGATGTCTCAAAGAAAGATGTCATAATTACTTATACACTCTAAGCTCACGTGATTCCTGCTCGTTGTGAGAAACAAGAGGTATTGGTAAAACCATACAATAGTGCCATGAATGATGCAATCATAAGAAATGATGTGGGGCTTATGTATGTATGTATGCCAAAATAGATATATATTGGGACTTATCTCAGAGAAGATATCCTGGAAAAGGGTCCAAATAGGTATATATGCTATTATGGGGATTTGAATACTCTAACTTGGGGGTTACACTTGAGGAAGATGCCCAAATTAAGAGGGACTTATGATTGGGTTTTATTCATAAGAAGGAAGGCCATATCAAATGTATATGAAGACTGGTTAAGAGAAATTATGATTGGGGCATACTCCTAAAGAGAAGGACCTAGTTAAAGGGAATTTAGAATTTCAGAACTTGGGGATTAATCCTAAGGAGGATGCCCAAATTTGGGAAATTATGACTGGGGCATAATTTTAAGGAGGATGCCCAGGTTAGGGGACTTGTGACTGGGAATGACTCTTAAGGAGGAGGACCATGTTAAAATAAGTTAAGATTGAGGCTTACTCCTGAGAAAGAGGCGCAGGTTAGGGGACTTGGGGCTTACTCTTTAGGAGGATTCCAAAATTTAGAGAACTTTTACGGGGGATTACTCCTAAAAAGGAGGCCCAGGATAAGGATTCTCTCATATTAATGGATGTGGTTGAATGAATTAAATCTATAACATTAGTGACATAATGATATGTAAATCACTAGGTTTTGACAGATGTTCCACAGAATTAAATTCAGATAAAGATGCCAACAAGGGAACCATATTGAAGAAAATGGCTTTAATGATGGTTTTTAATGCTGAATCATGAATTGGATAGGTGGAAAGGCATAAGAGAGGTGAAATGGGCAGGAAGGGAACCCAAAAAGAGAAGGGCACGCAAGTCATGCATAGGCGCACAAGTACTGGGCGCGTCGGTATACCTGCGCGACACATGGGTACTTGTGCGATTGTAATCCCATGTGGTAGTACATGGGAAAGACATGGCTCAAGCCATTAGTATTATCCCTAAAGGCATCCAATGGAGTGGCGCTCAAGTTTTGTTGAATGGATAAGGCGGCGCACAAATGTGGCCATATCCCTTAAGGGATGGCCACTTAGGCGTGCAAGTGTTGATGAGTTTCAACACTTATGCCTTGTTTCCCTAGTTTAAATATTCTATTATAGGTAATAAATTACCTTATAAGTGACCGACAGACTTCAAGAAGAGACTAGGGAGACCAGAGCTTAATTATGACTTTTGGAATTTTTCCGTCTCAAAATGGGGGGCCCACGGGGGGTATTTATAGGCCGATGAATACCCCGAGCGAGAATCTAGTAGGGCACGCATGTCACCTGCATGACCACTATGTCGTGCGCAAATATACTTGCGCGACACTGAGGAAACTTGCGCGACCCATGTGGGAAGAAATTCTTTTTCATTCCTTTGAAATTTTTTGATGTTTCTTCAAAGGATGAATCACTTTGGGATAAGGTAATTCCTTTTATTAGTCGTTTAGACTGTGTGACGGAATGGAGCGTCAACAAAATTCCCCCCACAGAGTTGGATCCAAAAGAAAATGAATATGTGACTCTGAGGTAAAAAAGAAACAAGAAATCTGGCAGATTAAAGTCATGCATGTTGGACTATAAAAAGGATAATGTTTAAGGTCAAATAGCTTTGAGTGAATGGATTAAAATTGAATCAATTCATTGACAATTTATCTGGAAACATATTTCCATAGACAAGTATGGGGGGAAAATGTAAACTATGACTTAATAAGTTTTGAATCTGAGGAATGATATGAAAAAGGGATAAAAGGAATTAGAAGTAGTAGTTCCCAAGAATGAAGTTACCATTATTTAACAAACCCGTTAGCGGGTTGAATTATGCAGGGCCACCTAAGGGTATTGGCTGCATAGTCAAATAATAATATCTTTTGGCTAGCAGGTTCAATATGTAGACTACATATTCAAGTCCACCTAAGGGAACATGCTGCAAAGTTAGGAAAAAGAACTCTCAGAAATTTACTTTTCTACTACTAAAAAGCCTATGGAAGTTAATGAAGATTCAAATTTTCCAAATCATAGAGTTTGATGTATGGAGAGAGGTACTTGAATATGGAGAAGATATTCCTAAACATGATTTTCTATGAACTGGATGAATGTAAGTCCTACGATGATCTGACCCAAGCGTAGGGAAGAGAAATATAAACCATAGACTTGAATACTTTCAGATCATGAAAAAGAGTATGATACAAATATATTAAGGATGGATATTTTTTCGGATCCCTACATATTGTTGTTATGAAAACCGAGGAAAAATTAGTTTTTCTTTCTAATAATTAAGTTAACATTATTTAACAACCCCATATGGGGGTTGAATTAGGTAGGGCCACCTAAGGGCACTGGTTGCATAGTCAAATACTAACATCTTTTGGCTGACAAGTCATTTATGTAGACTATTTATGCAAGGCTGCCTAAGGGCATGTGCTACATAGTCAGACAAAAGAACTCTAAAAAATTTGACATTTTTATGACAAGAAGACGAGAAAAGGGTTATGGATATTTGGACATATTTAAGGTTAGGAGTATGACACATAAAAATTGTCATTGTTCAATGCATGTATAGATACGCAGACCAATGCTAACCATAATCATGTTGTGGTTGGGTCCTGAATTAAAATGTTGGACTTCACTACGTATCCCATAAGGATAGGAATCAATCCATATGTAGTTCTTGAAATACAATTTAACGGCATGTGGGAAGATAGTGTGGGAGATCTTAGTTTGGGGTCATAGAGCTAAGACAATAATAATGAATAGACCGTGTGTGTTTTTACAGGGGGACTTTTCTGTCATGGCACTGAAAGTTGAATTTGGTGTTAGGCCCAAAAGACATGGGGTTGGATTCGAGGGACACTCGAACGTTCCTACGTATCCCATAAGGATGGGAATAAAGACCATGTAGTTCTAGAAATACCCTCTGTATAGATTTGGTTCATACATGAGAAGGGTGGAAGGGGAATTTAGTGCAATGATGGTTTGACCCAAAAAAAAGGTTCGGGCATTGCCATGTATGCACGTAGTCTTTGGAATACAACACGATTAGAGGTCAATGTAAATAATGATTCCCTCTCAGGTGAGGGTGTCAAAGAATGTTGTAGTTTATTATCTTACTGGACAAAAGTGTGAATATGTTAAGGTCATATACATGGACCGTTGTGAACCAATGTAAAAATATTGGTTCTGGGGGTTGCTTCACAAATCAACATCATATGAGATGGAGGTGAACCCATGTGAATAGATTGGTTTTGGGCATGAATCATGGGAGGTTACCTATGTACTCAGCCTAGAAGGAAAGGTTCAAATTTAGCATAGTTCTACTGAAGAATGAATTGGTGATCATGTTGTTTTTCTGAATATCGATCTGAAAATTGGTGTTGGGACTTACGCATGGTTAACGGCCCAGATAGGGTGTTATGGTAGAAGTATACTTTCAACTCAAGTGTGTCATACTCGGTGGGAGAAACCAGAGGTAGAAACATCCCTAACGATGCACAGTTTAATTTTATGTAGGACATATGAAGGGACTATGTAGTTTAAAGTCTGGAAATTATGACTATTGGTGTGGCTCAAGTTAGTGTCATGGAATAGGGAAGAAATACCGTTTAATGTCATGTAGGTTATATAATAGGGACTTCTTTAAAATTTATCGTCATATAGCTAGGACAATGGGGAAAATATAGTTTAATGTCATGTTGGATGAAAGGTGGACTGTGTAGTATAATCTTATGTAGTAAGGAGAAAATAGGTCACCATTTAACGTCATGTTGGACGTATTAAAGACTTTTTTACAATTTAACGTCATGTTGGACGAATGGTGCAAATAGTTTAAGGGAATATGCATGGACCTGTGATTGATGTATTTTGTGTTTATACAAAATAATTCTTCAGAAATCTGGAATTGGTTGGAGTAGTGATGAGTTCTCCATCAATTGAGATTAAAGAATAAGCTCCATTGGAGTTGACATTAGGTATTGAATAAGGTCCTTCCCATTTTTTTCAAGCACGAGAGGTTTCTTTCCTAGTATAATTTGAGTTCTGAGAACCAATACCAATTTTCACTGAATGAACGAATGAAGAAGAACTTTTTTGTTGAAAGCTCGTGCTATTCGATTCTGATAGACTTCCAAGTGATGCAGGGTCCACAATATTTTCTCATCTAACTGTTCCAATTCATCCAATCGCTTTTGAGATTTTTCATCTGTAGATGACTGATCACAAATGACTACTCTGAGCGAGGGTAATTGAACATCAATTGGAAATAATTCTTCTGTTCCATATACTTGTGAATATTGAGTTGACCGTGTTGCAGTGCGGGTGGTGGTCCGATAAGCCCATAAAGCATGAATGAGTTTATCAAGCCATGATTTCATATCTTTATCCACCATCTTTTTCAGTATATTTTTAAGTGTCTTGTAGAAGGACTCTATCTGGATAGTGGCTGCTGCATTATACCAAGATTATTGGTTGTATTTGATGTTCTATTCATGATAAAACTTCCTCACCTCGGAGGAACAGAAATTGGTGCCATCGTCCATCAATATGGTATGAGGGACACCAAATCTGGTAATGATTTTAGACTTGACTAAGCTAAAAATTATTTTAGAACTATCTTTTTTGAGAGGTATTTCTTCTACCCATTTTGAAAATAAGTCAGTATCTGTAAGAATATACTTAAACTGTTTGTCTGTAGCTGAAGGGTAAGGTCCCACCACATCCATTCCCCATGGGGAAATAGCCACGAGTATTTAACTGTATGAAGCAACTCTGGGGGCTGATGACTGATGTTGGAATGTACTTGTCAAGAATGACACTTCTTTCTAAAGATAACACAATATTGTATCGTCGAAGGCCAAATGTATCCAAGCTTATGAATTAGATCAGACAGTCTATGTCCAGACTGATGGGCACCACAGAATCCGGCATGCACTTCTTTCATGATATCCATTGTCTCTTCACCATAAATGTATATGAAGAAAACTCCATAAAAACCACGCATGTAGGGAATTTTCTCTAGGTGATTTGGGCTATCATAAACAGTAAAATTGGCCACACATTGCCAGATTTGTTCTTTCTCATCTCTATCAGGTCGATGTGTTCCATTTTGAAGGTATTCCCTGATAGGTGCCATCCATCCTATAGCATAACCATATGGTTCATAGGTGGGACTAATTTCATTTATTTCCGCTGTTCTGGTTTTAACATTAGGTGAAATTGTATGACGGTGGGAAATATTAATTGTTATCTCGTCCCGATTTGGACCTGCCAGAGGTGTGGCTATATTAGCCAGTGCATCAGTTTGTGCATTTTGTGATCGCAGGACATAATAAAATTTCGGTTCTCTCAAAAATTCCACCATTAACTATCTGGCGTAATCATACAAAGGGATTAGATATTATTTAATGATTGTATAATCCCCATTGACTTGTTTGATTACCAGGTCTGAATCACCGTTCACCATTAAGTGATTCAATTGTGCTTGAAGTGCCAACTCCAAGCCTGCAATGATAGCTTGGTATTCTGCTTCATTGTTTGTACCGTATTACCACAATAAGAAGAAATAAGGTAGAACTACCTTTTCCGAGGAAATAAGTACAATTCCTAACCCAACTTTGTTGAATTTAGGATCATCCATTTTCTTCCCTGTTGGACTTCTGGAAGCACCACTAAAGTACATTTCCCATGTTTGAAGATTAGCTTGAATAGAAAAGACTTCTTCATCAGGAAGTTCAATATCTAAAGATCTATCTTCTATTAAAGGGTGTTCATCATGGAAATCTGCCAGAGCTTGGCACTTTATTTCCTTTTGAGACACATACTGAATATCAAATTACTGCAAAATAACGGCCCACCTTGCCAGACGTCCTATAAGCATTGGATGACTAAGAATGAATTTGAACGGGTTATTGTGAGATACCAATTGGACATCGTGATGTGGACGATAGTGTCTCAACTTTTGAAATGAAATGATTAATTCTAGGAAACACTTCTCAATACTTGAATATTGGGTTTATGCTTCAAGCGTTGTCTGAATGAGATAGTAGAGGCTGTATTCATTCCCAGCATCATTTTTCTGAGCAAGAAAGGAACCCAATGATCGCTCTAAAGCTATCACATAGAGGATAAGTGGTCTTCCTTCAACAGGTTTCATAAGTACCTGTGGACTCAAGAGATATTTCTTGAGAATATCGAATGCTTCTTGACAATATTCAGTTCAATGGTAAGTGAGTCCCTTCTACATCAATTGGTTGCAGGGTAAACTTTTTCCTGCCAAATTGGCGATGAAGCACCGAATATAGGCTAAGTGTCCTTGATGTCCTCTCAATTCATTCAAATTTCACGCAAGTGACATACCAAGGATTGACTTTGTCTTCTTAGGATCGACTTTTATACCACCATGGCGTACAACAATGCCGAGAAATTTTCCTGAGGTTACCCCAAAAGCACATTTTAAGGGGTTCATCTTCAAATTGTGTTGTTGAAGTTTGTGGAATATGATTTCCAGATCATCCAAGGGATTAGAACATTGTTTTGATTTAACCACCCAATCGTCCACATAACATTCAAAAAAAATCCCTAAAAAGGGTTTGAAGATACGTTGCATTGAATGCAGATATGTTGAACCTAAATTCTTTAGGCCAAAGGGTAT
Source organism: Viscum album (assembly GCA_963277665.1). Classification (NCBI taxonomy): domain Eukaryota; kingdom Viridiplantae; phylum Streptophyta; class Magnoliopsida; order Santalales; family Viscaceae; genus Viscum; species Viscum album. Next base: position 1,739,192,024 of record OY728125.1, on the reverse strand, counting down.
TACCCGATAACAGAACACACCCTGAGGGGCTTTGAAGGCTGTAGATTCTTCATCTTCTGGAGCCATTCAGATTTAAATATACCCAGAATATCCATCCATTAAGGGAAGTGCTTCATAGCCAGCTGTTTCATCAAGTAATATTTCTCTGATCGGAACTGAAAAATCATCCTTAGGACAATGCCAATTAAGATCTCTGAAATCAATGCAAACTCTTATTTGTACTTTTTTTACAGGGACAATATTAGATAACCATTTGGGATAATGAACTTCTCTAATTAATCTAGATTTGATCTTCTTATCCACTTCAACTTCAATTTTTGAAGCATAAGTTGGGTGTGTTCTTCTTGCAGCTTGCTTGAATACTCGATGTTCTTATGGGAAACCCAAATGATGAGTAATAACATCAAGATCAAGGCCTGACATCTCTGTATAGTTACAAGAAAATATATCTCGATTTTGCTTCGAAAATGAAATATACACTTCCTGATCTTCAAGAGTCATGACCTCACTAATTAAAGTGGGGCATGGATCTTCTTTTGTACCCAGATTTATTTCTCTAAGTTCATCCACTGTGGTCGAGATACCCTCTTCAAAATCTGGAGGAGCATCTATGAGATCTTCATCTTCTTCTTCAACATGTGCAATTTTATATATTTCTACTTTAATAGTAGATGATGAAGTAGAATTTCTATGATTAGAAGATATGTTAAAATTTGAACATCTTGAAGAAGAGGCTTCCATTTCTAACCGAATTAATGATGAAGGGTCTTCCTTGGTTATTAAAGAGGGGATGATGGATTGACAATCGATATCATCATTCAATTCTGGAATTGCTATAGATTTTTTTGGCATAGTTGGCGATGTATAGACTTTCTGGATTTCAAGGGATGAAATGAAGACATCACCATTTGAACATTCATTATTTCTTTGTGAATCACAAATTTCTCCCATCCTGTCAAGATTTATTGGCGTAATTGGAATTATGTAATTTTCCATAATAGTATTTTGATTTGTGTCGATCTTGTAAATTTGACTGATAGGCGACACATAATATGTACTCACATGTGCCAATGGATTTACTGGAATATTTTCTAAACCAAATGGAGGACTAACCATGGCAACCTCCCTTGTTTCCGATTTATCCTTACCCATTATGTGATAAAATTCTGGCTCAATGTATGGATATTCACATGTCGTGAATGGTGATTTATCACCATACAATTTCCCAATTTCACCATCAAAAAAATATTTCAGACATTGAAGGTATGATGAAGGGATAGCCGCATCTTGAAGTAGCCAAGGTCCTCCAAGAAAGATGTTGAAGGCTGTATCGTGATCAACAATCATGAAATATTAATTGGATACAAGGTCTCCAAACTGAGTTCTGAGTGTAATCGTGCCCAGTGGTTCTTTTTCATTTTTATCATACACTTGAAACATCAATGTAGAAGGAGATAAATCAGATTACATGAGCCCCAATCGATGTAGTGTAAGAATGGGGATGGGGTTGACTCCTAAACCATTATCAATGAAAACTCTTTGGATGGCTACACCATTGACCTTTCCAGATAAGTACAAAGGTCTAATATGTCCATGAATGACATTATCTTCATCTTCATTTGTGAAAGATATTACTACAGGGAATTCTTCATGATTATTCTCTACACGGTAGACTTCATCCGCATCAATTTTGGTTTCAAACTCTTCAGGACTTGACAAAGCCTCGATGAGTGCCTCCCCAAGATCCTTTGATAAATTCAAGGCATCCAAAATTGATAACATGGATGTTACATGGTCCAGGTGTTTCAATAGATTATACTTTTGATTAAAAGGTCTGTGTTTTCCAACTGGAACATGTGGTTTAGCAGGTGCCTTAGAAGTTGATGCTTTGGAAGTAAATGCATCCTGTATTGAGGTAGGAGTTGCAAATACGCCTGGATTTGGAATATTGGACTGATTAGGCCTATTTAATTTTTTATAGGAAGAAGGTGGAACCTCCAACCGATCCTCCAGAATAACTGTTCCAGGACGGAATCTTCTATTGGTGGAAGAATTTGCGTGTTCTTGTTGAACCCGGTGAAGGTATCTTCCATGAGTTTTTGCTGCATACACATTTATGGCAGGGGTAGAATTTGAATAGTGGATTCTAGGATATCCATGTCTTCCTCTGTATCCCAAACCTCTAGAACTCCTCATTCCACTTTTTGATACAGGGAACCCAGGCTCATCAAAATCGAAACTGCGATTTGCATAAGGATCTATTAAGTGAATCATGTAAACAGAACCAAAGATTAATTCTTCATATGATGAAGACTCTGCCTGATTATCCAATTTTGGATCTTCCGTTTGGTGGGGCAGTGCCCGTTGATTCAAAGTAGATGTCATAAAATCCACTAGAGTCAATGACAACATGGGCTTTGACACGATCTCATCTTCTTCTGATTGTTCCTATTTCTTTTAACAATGTCATTTCTTTGAGGATTTTCCCTTTATGAAGGGGGTTTCACTATGGCATTCGTAGTAGAAGACACAATTGGTATCTTCAATTTCGTTCTAAAATTGGCATGAGTTTGGTTGATCTTCTTTTTGACCATCCAATCATAATATTTCTTCTCATGTTTGCTTTTGAATTCCTGCCACTCCCCTTCTTCCTATGGATTTGTAATAGTAACACATGCAACCTAAGGCGAAGAACCATTTTATTTGACCTGTCCCGAGTCGACCTTTTTTTCAGGAGGTCCTTTAAGACAAAACACTCCGGAATGGGATGCCCCAAAATTTGATGAAATGGGAATTATTTGGGATGGTATTAATATCCTTCCTTGTTCGGCCTTTTGGGCCATGGAGATTGATCCAGATTATTCTACAGAGCCGAAATGAAGTAACCAAGAACTTTTTAATTTCAGAAAGAGTAAACATTGCTCTTCAAATCCTCAATTTTTTTTCCTTTGATCTATTTGATCATCTTGACGAAATGACCTCTGTTGTTGACTCTCAAGAGATGGAGCGCTTTAGGAAGATGACGTTTTTGAAGTATAATAAGGTATAGGTGCTTGTTTAAGCATGACTGTAGCAGTCTCTACCCTACCCATTCTCCTTCCTGGAGCTGATGGAATTACATGAGTTTTATCCTTAGTCTTCATAAAAGAATCTTCAATCTATTGAGCGATTGAAATAAGGTCTCGAAACCCTCATGTATATTTCACTGGGATCAACGGTGTGTGTACCACATCACACATCTTTGCCACACATATTGACAACAATTCCTCTTGAGGGAGTGATAAGCTTAGGGAATATGTTAGTCCCTTCCAGCGAGCAATGAAATATGAAACCCTTTCATTCTCACTTTTCATAAAATTTATAAGATAAAAAATTTTTGTCTTTGGAAAATTTGAGTTGAATTGATGAAGGAATCATTAATAAATATCCTCCCACCCTGTAATTGACAGGGATTGCAAGCTTGTGTACCAGACAAAAGCATGCCCTTGTAATGACTGTACAAAACACCTGAGCTTAACTGCTTCTTGTTGCTGAGGGGTTCCCATCATAGGTTCACAAATAGAATAAAAATTTGTTAATTGTTTCTCTCGGTCTCCTGAACCATTAAATATTTGGAATGTGGTAATTGAGAAATTTGATGGGGGAGGAATTACATCAACCCATTTAGCGTATGCTCTCTTTTCTGGTTGAATTTGAGCATGCTTTCCCTCCATAGATTCCAAATGAGCTGTTAATGACTCAATAATAGTTATTAACATTTTAGAAACATTCGGTTGAGCATGGACCTGAACAGGTGCACTGACTGGAGCTTGAAAAAATGTGGTGGCTAGTACTGAAACTAATGGTAGCACCGCCAATTGATGTTGCACTCGACCCATACTATTATACCTATGAGGGTGTACTGATAGAGGAGGATATTATTGATCCATATCATTAGCCCCATAAAATTCCCTTGGATAACTGACTCCATCACACTTAGGAGGAACACTTCCCTGATGTAGTTCTGCATTCATCCTCCTCAATTCCTTCATTTCATCCTCCTGGTGTGAAAATCATTTCTCTAGTGAGAGCGATTGGCCTTCTCCAGTGGAAGGATATGTAAACTGATTCTTTCCTTTCCCCTTGTTGGATCCCTTTTAGAGAGGGGGGAGTGGGATACTGGATGGAACACCAAAATTCTGGATAATCCATTGATTTCGTGTACGCACACCTTCTCCATTTTTTTCACTGCGTATAACTTCTTTAGCAAGAACCTCTTCATCTGATCCCTTTAAGTTAGAATCATATGGTGGATCAGCCACAATGAAATTGATTACATTAATTGATGCATAATGCATTTCATCCCTTCTATCATCATTTCTAAGATATTTTCTTCTTTCTTGTCTCTGAGGAGACATTTCCTTTTGTAGGATTGATCCTTCATGAACTTCTTGACAAACTATAATTTGGAGGGAATCTTTTGATAATTTGGATATTCGTTCCTCATGGGGATTCTTCCCTAATCAAGAGAAGACTGACTTTATCAAAGGAAAAATTTGAGGATTTGAAAAATTCCGCAGCCTGGTGGACTGGGGATGTTCCTGTTGTTCCTCTTCAACTCCTCGAATCCTATTTGTTGATTCTGAGGGATGGGTTGAAGGAGTCCCCAGTCATTCAAGATGGGGTGGTTCTTGACATGCTATATCTGAGACTTTCATAAAAGCTCATTTGATCTTCCAGACATTAGTACTGAAATTGGCTGGATGCATCAATCTGCATCCACTTTTATCACCCAGTTCAAAAGACCATTGGATGATTTCTAACACTTCTATCACTTGATTATGTGCTTGCTCCAAATGAGAGGCCTATTAAATATTCTTGTTTGCTTGATGCAAGAGTAATTCAACAACATTTTTTTTGTATGATTGATTTTGAGAAGAACTAGCTGAGGCCTGTTCTTGGGAAACCCTTTGATTACAAACAAAGCCAATTGACGGCGGCCGTCCATGGGCAATAAAATTCTATGAGACCATTTTCGGTGGTCTTTGTTGACAGGAGATCACAGGGAAATGTAGTTCTCCATTAACAACCCATCCTCTACTATAAATACGAGATGGGGCAATGGTAATTAACTGGTAAAATCTTCTTAGTGCACCAAGGCATGATTGATGAAGGGATCTCTACTGCTTTTCAGCCTTCAAATATCAAGAAACTAAGAGAGATTCTAAATCAATTTGGCATTGTAACCCTTCTATTATTTTGAAATGACTTTCATATTCATCATAAGATAAAATTTTATTTTTCATCTAAAAATGTGTTTTCCATATGTTGAGATGAACATCATGAATTCCACCTTCTTTCATCATCTCTGGAACGTCCGATTGAGAATCAGCCGAAGGCCAACACCTGACTGGAACTTCACCGTTCGCCAGTTTTTTTCTCATATTGAGTACTTAATCTTTATAATTCAATGAATTTTCTTCTACCTGATTAGACCAGAGTTGGTGCTTCTTTGTTGCTCCATCAGATTCAATAAGAGTGGTAGAGAATTCACTGATCAAACTAAAAGATGAACAATCCAGGGGTGGTTCGGAGTATGACCTACACCCTGGGCTATCTTCTGATTGAGAAAGTATATAACCTACTGATGATAATGCATCAAACATGTTTTGCTTCAAATTTTCATGTGCCTCATGATAATAGGGATTTCTCGTCATTACATTGTCCATTAGGGCATTTTCTAGGAAATGTGAATTACTACTGTTAAGAGGAAATTCACAGCTAAATTTATAATCATGGGGAGGACCACCATGGTGGGTTACAGCAAAAGATGAAACATTTTTCTCCTTGGTCTTCTGACCAAATAGAGGGTTCCTTTGGCTCTCATATGAAGATGAAACTTCGAGATCGACCAAATTGTCATGAAGTAATCCTTCATGATGAAGTGTCTGTTGAATACCTTCAAGATTAAGGTTCCCACTATTGGGAAAAAAGGGATTAGAATCTTGAATTAAAACATATAATTGTCATAGGGATTCATGAACTCCAGTATCGAGCAAGGCCTTATAACAAATTGGCTCTTGATTTCTTGACATTACTGGTCAGGTATTATTCTTAGACACATTCTTACTCAATTTGGGAACCACATGTTTATGAAAGTGGTCATTATGGGAAGGTTTATGTGCCTGCTCAGGTGAAATGATCTGGTTAGGCTGATTATCACCACTCAAGTCAGTTGTATGTTCCTGACTTGGCTGTCCATAAGATACGGGGGAGTACACCCCACAACCCTCTTGGACTGGAAAAGAGGTGTGTGTCTGTTCCGGAGTGACATGTTGATGTTTCACTCCACTGGTAGGGATAGGTTTGTGTGTCTTTCCCTCAGATGCTGCTGAAGCTATTATAATATCCAGGAAAGCGTCCAGAATATGAGCATGGATTTTTATCAGCTCATTCACCATTGACAGAATGTTCATGGTGACTTCAGCTACTGGAACACGGATATACGCCCATTCTGTGCTTGGAGTAGGTGTGTGTTCCTGATCTTATCCTCTTTTTCCTGTCAGTGAATCCTGACATTACTCAATTGTGGGGGCAGAGAGTTGAGCCTGCCTCCTGTTTGTCGCCGGTGCTTTCTGACTGACTTCTTCAGGTGCTACCAAACGAGACTGTTTGTAGGCTTCATCAATAATAGCAGTTTTATATGCCTGTTGATTGTACTCCACCAAACGTGGATGAAGAGATTCCTTCAATACTGACAGACGAGGCTGCTGGTAGGATTGATGACTTTAAATAGGTATATGTGCCGGTTTACCAGTTGTCAACACATTGGGTTGGTGGGCATCATCCTAAGTAGGTAGAAGAGCCTACTGGCTAGCTGATGATTTATAAACAGGTGTATGTTCCTTTCTATAGTATTCCACCATAATGTTCTGGCGGGATTGGTGTGCTGCTGCCAGACGAGTCTTCTGAACCGTAGAATTAAAATGGATTGGTGTTTGTGCCTGCTCGTAGCATGCCACCAAGTTAGGTTGGTGGAATTTTCCAGAGATGGAAGAGATAAGAACATTCTCAATGCTGACCATATTTCGCCTCTGGTAGTTAGTCTTCCCTACTCGGGTTTGAGGAACCTGAGCCGAATGCCTAGAGACGATACCCTCATCATGTTGAGGGTGCACTGCCGCACGAGTCTGGCAGCGATTGATAGGAGCCCATGGGAAGGACTCAGGTCTTCTTGAATTAAGGACCTGAGGGTCCTGCTAATTTACCTACCTAGAATATGGAAGGGAATGGTAATTGCATTCCAGGGTTAACGACCAGAAATGGTTGGAGACGGTGGTTGGAACCACCTACTTCTTGATCGCTGGTCGTCGCTGTCCGGACGACCAGGGTGAATTATTCACTAGGATGGCTTATCGAACGGTCTCTATAGTCAGAATAGTACCGTTTTGACGGTACTCCTTAACCAATGAATTTGATACCCAACATTTAAGAGGTTGAGTAGGTGATGTCATCCTTAGAGGAGATAATGATCCAGAAGGAGTAGCAGTATAGGCATTCATAGTAGTGGTATTCACAAATGTGAATTTATGAGATACCATTTCTGTAACGCAGATGATAATTGAAAAGAGTTCATGTTTGATATAATGGACATAATCAATATAAGTCTGGCCACTACATCTTTTGGATAAGAAAATATGTTATTGATTGTCTTATTGGCCCTCTCATTGGGTTTAAATAGGGTCTATACAAATAGGTAGAATATCATTCCAACTTGGTTAAGGATTCACGTCGGGTTCACCATTTTTTATTTCCTCTGGAAATGGGGATGACGTTGTTGGTTTAAGGTTCAAACATTTCATGCAGTTTCTAACGGGTTTGTTCGTAGAACCAGAAGAATCCAATGATTCCATATCCATTTGTAACTACTTTCCAAAGGTAGGTGCTCATTAGTTGTGAACCGATGAGGCTTAAGAATTTGCTTTGGTTGAGAGGATGGGAGGTCAGACTCATCACACCTTTTTGAGCAGAATTATTTTCTACTTCGACAATATTTTTATAGATTTATGTTTTCATCATGAATACTTATTAATTTACCTAGTATAATAATGATCATTCCATTAGAACTTGAAATCAATGATTTATATGTAGAGAATTTAGAGAATATTTTATGAGTATTCGAGGTTCTTCATCGATAGAGAATCATTGGTATATGTTCATAGATTCTTAGTCAATGGTATCCTTCAACATATTGTATAGAAATATCTTGGTCATTATGATAACCATAATTATTTTAATGCCACTCAGTGGGGATATTAATGTTTATTTTCATTCAGAAGGACATGGATTATTTCAGAGTTGGGATCGTACCCGCAGATGGGCTACATACGTATCCTTTATTTAGAAAAGGAATCAGAACCCACGTAGGACGAGTAAGGGAATATGATGTTTAATCATGATTGATGGCTCAAAGAAAGATGTCATAATTACTTTTACAATATAAGATCATGGGATTCATGCTCTGTGTGAGGAAAAAGAGGTATTGGTAAAACCAGACAATTGTTCCACGAAAGATGAAATCATAGGAAATGTTTGGGGTTTTATGAATGTATGGCTGAAAAAATAGATAGAGATCGGGGCTTATCTCAGATAAGAAGTCTGAGAAAAGGGTCCATAAACGTATATGTGCTTTTATTGAGATTTGAATGATCTAAATTGGGGATTACTCCTTAGAAAGATGCCCAAATTAGGATGGACTTACGATTGGGTTTTATTCCTGAGAAGGAAGCCCAGATCAAAAGTAAATTAAGACTGGTTAAGAGAAATTATGACTTGGGCTTACTACTAAGTAGAAGGCCCAGGTTAAAGGGAATTTAGAATTTGGTAACTTGGGGATTACTCATAAGGAGGATGCCCGGATTTGGGAAATTATGATTGGGTATTACTCCTAAGGAGGATGCCCAGGTTAGGGGACTTGTGACTGGGACTTACTATTAAAGAGGAGTCCAATGATAAAAGAAGATAAGACTGGGGCATACTCCTGAGAAGGAGGCCTAGGTTAGGGGACTTGCGTGTTACTCTTATGGAGGATTCCCAAATTAAGAGAACTTATACTAGGGCTTACTCCTAAAAAGGAGGCCTAGGATAAGGATTCTCTCATCGTAAAGGATGAGGTTGAATGAATGAAATCTCTAACCATAGTGTCATAAAGATATATAAATTACTAGGTTTTGAGAGATGTTACACTAAATTCATTTCAGATAAGGAAGCCATCAAGGGAACAATGCTGTAGAAAATGGCTTTAAAGAGGGTTTTGAAGGCTGAATCGAGAATAGGAGAGGTGGAAAGGCCTAAGAGAGGTGAAATGGGTAGGAAGGGCGCCTAAAAAGAGAGGGGTGAGCATGTCCGATGTGGGAACGTAAGTACTGGTCAAATACGTATACTTGTGTGACACATGGGTACTTGAGCGACGGTCAACCCATGGGGTAGTACATGTGTGATAATTGGCTCAAGCCCTTAGTATTATCCCTAAAGGCTTCCAAAGGAGTGGCACACAAGTTTTGTTGAAAGTATAAGGTGTCACACATGTTGGGCTATTTCCCATAAGGGATGTCCACTTAGGCACGCAAGTGTTGATGAGTTTAAACACTTAGTCATTGTTTCCCCTATTTAGATCTTCCATTCGTTGTAATAAATTACCTTTTAAGTGAACGGAAGACTTCAATCACATACTAGGGTGACCAAAGCTTAAATCTGAATTTTGTAATATATTCGTCTCGAAATGGGGGTCCCACCAGGGGTAGTTATAGGCCGATGAAGACCCAGAGCAATAATAATTTAGGGATAGAATGTCACCTTTGCGACCACTATGCGGAGTGCAAGTATACTTGCGCGACCATGAGGAAACTTGCGTGACCAAAGTGGGAAGAAATCATTTTTCATGCCTTTGTCGATTTATTTTGTTTCTTCAAAGGATGAATTAATTTGGGCTAAGGTACTTCCTTTTTTCATTCATTTAGATTGTGTGATGGAATAGAGCGTCAACAATGTTCATGGACTGATACTCAGTCAGGGAAAGATACACGACCAAGTACACAAGAATGTCCTGATGTACACGGGCATATTTAGGAGTACACAGGATGACCCATTGTGGATGAGGCACACCGTGTAGTAACATTACATGACATGGAGTGTTATGTTGAAATCCAAGCCGTGTGTTGGTGAGGAAAATCATAGGAGACCAGGTGAAGTCACACGCCGTGTGACCCCTAACACACACCATGTTCTTTTCATAGGGACTTCTACCTTGTGTTTATCCTTTTTTATACTAATACTTTGTCCAATGAGTAGACAATCCTAATTAGTTATTTTGGAATTAAAATTCATGGTATAATTTTTAGTGGATTTTTATATATGTCTTGACTTTTTGAGAGAATGATTATTCTTCAGGCGATGCTAAATCGATAGCAATGATCAGAGAAGATCATCCAAGAGAGGTCGGGGTTGGAAATCCCCCTGTCACACAAGGGTTCAAGTCCCCAAACACGCCTTACACTGGTTGAGTGAAACCCCTTGATGTACTAGGGGATAGGTCCTATAACTTATTAGTAGAAACCCCATATGGTATTTTGGTGCAAGTCCTATACCCACTAAGTAACACCCCCACACACATAATGGGGCAAGTCCTCTACTCTCTAAGTGGAACCCCTACAGTACTGGGTCACGATTCCTATACCTATTTAGTATAACCACCCTATGGTACTAGGTAATGGGTTGTGAATCCCCATGATTTTATGGTATGAATATTTTTAAATTTAATATCATCGATAGATTACATTACACAAAACACCAAACATAAATAAATAATTAAATATTAATATTTAATTGTGACAGATATCACCTAGCCGTTGGGATGATGGGAGTGAATGAAATTAACTAAATTATGAAAATATAATTTAAATATGTTTTTAAAATAAATGCATTGGTTAAAAAAATATTATAAATGAATATAACAATCAATTGAACATAAATGATGTGTTTTTATAAAAAAAACATTGTTTATGCCTATAATGAGATTTTATCTTAATAAATAAAATTAATAACTATTAGTGAAAGATATTAATGATATTTAAATTTTAAATATTCAATTAAATGGTTATAAACTCATCCAATATGTTTTAATGGTTTAAAACAAAAATAAATATAATTTTAATCATAAAAGCAATATTTTTCTAAAAAGAAATTTCGTCGCCTCTTAATGGAGTACCTGTTTTAAAACTAAATTTAAAAATTTTATAAATATTATCTGACAAAATATATTCATTTTATAATTACTAATAAAAAATTATCTTAGGGAGAAATATTTTTATTTTTTATAGTAGTTTCATTATTTGATTAGTAGTGATAAATATTGAATTTTAATTGAAAATTGTTTTTTCGTCTAATTTATTTATATAGTAAAATTATATTTTAAATTTATTTTAAAGTGTAATTAGTTAAATTATACAGATATAAATATAATTTATGTCATTGGAATCAATTTGACTTTGAAATTTTATATAAAATTAATTCAATCATTTGAAGTTTTACACTTTAGAAACTCATTATCCCATTTTGTCTCCAAGATTAATTTTAAATCTAATTTTGATAATTATGTGAATTGAATTTGTTATAATGGATTAAATATTTTAAATCATAAGTTCTAATCAATTTTTTATGTTCCATTTAATTTGTATACATGAAAAGGTTACCATGTTAAGAAAATATTTATCATCGTATGGGTAAAATAATGAAAAAGGTCAAAGTTAAAAAATAAAGGCTTAAAATACCAAATAACTAAAACATTAATTGAGATGTTTGATTATTTATTGAATGTAAAACTCCTTCAAAACATTAATTATCATTAAAGTAATGTAAACTAGTGTCACCTCAATGTGGTTGGCTTTAAATATAAAATAATCATTATTTAATAACTTAAACTCACCTTTCCTCAATTACAAATACCACCCTCACCACCCAATTTCAACTCAAAATCCTTTAAACTAATATAATATCTCACCAGAACTCTCATAATCACCTTTTCCAACATCCAATTTCTACTGGTCTTACAAAAATACATAATCCAGTTTCCTCAACGGGTCCCACAAGGAGGTGATATTCAAGATGTAATTTTCAAAAAACACACCTCTTAATTTATTTCCTTTTCCCACTTTATCTTCACCTCCATGCATAATATCATGATAAATCAATAATAATATATATATTATAATGTTTTTTCTAATGTAATATCTTATATATATTCCTTTTATTACCTCCACTTATTAATAGAAACGAAACTATTTTCAAAATCATACTGGTTAAGCCCCTTTGTGATTAATGATTTCATTATTTTTCCATTACTGCATACATGGATGATCATAAAACTATAATTAAGGATAAATAAGATTTTAATTATAATATTAAAAATTATTTCATGTTCTAGAACTAATATATAGACATAATATTAAATAAAATGAAACTAGTTCATGGTGTTCGGAAAAACTACCAAAAATAAACTAAAAATTTATCATTAACAGTCTATCAAATAAATCATCCTATTATATGAAAAAATGATAAATGAGACAATTTCAAATTATATAAGTGAATTAATACCATTCAATTTCACATATGGAGTATTATTTACATTTGATAAGAAAATCCATAATTATACTCAAATGAACTGACCATGGAACCATGAAACTAACACACAAAAAACAACAACAATAAAGAAATGTTATTAATGAATGGGTGGTAAAATTTTATAAAAGGATGATATAAAGTATTATAAATATTTACATTGTACTGAAATTTATTTATTACATTATTAAAACCATTACATATGAATTTTAAGTACAAAAAACTAAAGGAAAACGTGATGTAAGGGGTTTCTCATCTCACTTTTACTTCTGTGAGATATCCGTATTATTCAGTACTTATTTATTTCTTATTTTTTATATACCACACATTGATATATCATAAAATTCATCACATTATATTCATTGTATTTAAAATTTCATTTCATAAATATTACTTTTATGGGTCATACCATTCGACTGATTACCAAGTCGTAAGGGAATTCATAACCAAATTTCCACTCATTGGGTTAAAATATTACTTCTTTGATTATGTCATACTAATATTATTTTTTAAATCAATTTTTAAAATATTATGTCATATATTCAATTTTTTATGTTTAGTTTTAGTGAATATATATAATTGATTCATTTGATTAAAGCTCACTTTAAGGATATGATATTTGTTAGGTAATTTCTTTTAAGAATCCTCTTTTAATGTTACTTTTTTAAAAAAATGTTTTTTACATATATGGAATGAATGTAACATAATGATTTCATGTTTCATTAATGTTATGAATCATGTTTTACAAGTCTATATTATTATTTTCATGGTAAATACTTTCTTTTATAATTTCAAAACGTTTTAAAATTAAATTATTTTCAAAGTGAAAAGGTTATTTTCTTCAAGAAATTTTAAATGATCTTAATAATGTATTTTCATCGATGTCAAAAAACGTTTTTAATCATGTGAGTAATTTATATTTATCTCTTATGATACCACATACCATATTCGGTTAAAGGGTTCTTGATTATTTTGACTGTGGATGTTCTATTTGGATACCATTCAACATATTACTCTTGATGGTTTATGATTATGTTTACTTAATGTGGAATGTTATTTAAATTTTTTATAAAAATATAGATGTTGATTATGTTTCACTTAATTAATATGAGGATATTATTGAAATATTTAATAGAAGTGAGAGGCCTTATATAGTCCCTTGATGCATCGGTAGGTCTCATTAGACAAACAAGATTGGGTTTTACCCAAGACATTGCCCATTTATTAGGTTATTAGAATGAAGACTTGATGATGATGGATTCATGGAAGGAATTATCAAAGGTATGTTTCAGATGTCAAACACCATTCATTCAATAATTATGATATTATTTATTTATTTCCATGCGATTATTTGATTAGTTGGATATTCGTGGTTAGGTTTTCTAGCTCATGATATTATTTTTATGGAATTATTTGGTCATATTTTACTTTTACCATATTATCCTCAAGTAATTTATTAAATATCAAGTGTTTTAGTTATTTAAATTTCTATATTGTTTATTTCTTATTTATGAATTCTTCTGATGTATAATTAACCCTTACTGAGCATCTGAGCCCTCCTTGTTATTATGATTTATTTTCACCCAGGATGCCAATATGTTTCTTTATGTGGGATATATAGGTTTAATATATAATATTAACCATTTTATTAAAGAATTAGCTATGTTGTTTTTTATATTTTTAATTGTTATGTAAGTTTCAAATATGAATATAGTTTTTAAAAACTATTAAATTAATAGATCTTTTGGTTTGTGTTTCCTTGTATATTTTTACAATGTAATAATCTAATCACTAACTCTGGGATACTAGGTTCACTATATTTACAATTGGTATTATTGAATGTTTTTGTAACTATATTTAGGAAAAAATAGATTATAAAAAAAACCATATTATAGAATTTGAGGATAAGTATTGAAACCATCCCAATGAAACCGTTTTTTTATTATAATATTAGCTAAACATAAATTATTCTATTTATGAAAAGAATTTCTTCATTTTTAGGATTAAAAATTATGTTTAATAATTATATGATGTAATCTCGGATATATCATTATTTGGTAATGGCATATAATAGATGTAATTAGAACCACATCAATGTACATAATCCAAAGAGTAATAATGATCACTTCTTAGATGCGTTTAAGCCAATCTTTCAAAGGGAACTGGTCAACCAAAAATTATCTTCTTATGGGGAATAGTATTATCTGCAATCAAGAGTTTTTTTTCAAGTATTATATTTCAGAAAGAAATAAATAGAATAAAATAATGGATGAAAAAATAGATAAGGGGAAGAAAAGAAAGATGGATTTACTCACATGTGAGAATTTTGGAATGAAACACCCTGATACTTGTTTGAAGGGAATGATAGTTTTTTTACAAAAGTGGAGAGAAATGAAAACAAGCTTGTGATTTAAAGGGAAATAAAATTTTTTAAATATAAAATGATTCAATTATAAGGAGAATGGAACACTATTAAATGAATTCCCCAAGCGTCAAGGGAATATACATGAGCAGAATAGAAGGGATCATGCTCAATCTTATACTATTGATACACCCGTAGTGGAATGATTGAGTTCATGTGTATATGGATTCAAGAATTATTTTGTAAAATTATAAATGATATCCTAAAGATATATATTGATTGTACTATATTTATTCTTATTTAAGGATTTAGAAACATTTGATGAATAATAATAAAAACTAAGAGAATTTATTCTATTGCAAGTTGATCTTTTAGAAAACACATGATTTGGGGAAGATAACCTTAATATGTGTTTGATGTTGAGATAATAATTATAAAGAGATGTTTATGGGATATTGTTTTTTAATTAGAATGTGGTCATTTAATTTATGGTTTATACTAGGTTCACTACATAGTTATAATTAAGGAATATATTCAACAACCTGAGATCATAATTTTGGATGCATGAATGATTTCATTGAGGAATAAAGGTGATAATGGTATTAATATATTTCGTATATGACAATAATATATACATTATTTTTCTAGTAAAATTTGATTTTAATTTGATATTGGAAATTTAGTGACATTCAATCTAAAATTTTGGTCTTTGAATTTGGGCACACTTATTTTGGATGAGTATGATGATTGAAAACTTACGGAATTGATTATATTGAAATTTGGATATTATTTTTTGAAATTAAAGAATGTTTTATCATATTGGATAACATGTGATATCCATTTTTCTATTGGTAATTATTTAAAGGATGAAGGAATGAATCATGGATCTTTTGATAAAGTTATTTAGGAATATAAATTCATCTTGAATATCCATATCTTGAATTATGAAATTAAGTGGAGATTGATCAAAGCACAACCAAAGAGCGATATTATACTTCTGAGAATAAATCATGTAATTATATCTTCTCAAATGATTTTTAAATACAATTTTATCATTTTTGCATCATTTTTATGACATCAAAGACCTTTTTTGATATATTTGGTATATAGTTTTGTGGTCATTAACCTTATAATGACCATGTTATCTATCATTATCCATAAAAAAATAAAGTTAGATGTCTATTCTGTATCAAAGTTTTCACTTTGAACCAATTTTATCCTTATTTAAATCTTAATTTTGTTTGAACCTTCACATTTCCCTTTCCCTCTTGTTATGAGAATATTATAGTAACATTATCTACGATGTGGGTTTTCCATAAATGAATTTTCAAGTATCAAACATTGAATTTCAAAGAGAGATTTTCAATTGTGAGGACATAGTTTTTTGAAGGAGGGGAGAATATAAAACCTAAATATTTTATTATATGTCTCTTTTTAAATTTAATATCTTCCATAGATTACATTACACATAACAATGAGCTTAAATAATCATTTAAATTATTTTATTTAATTCTGATAGTTATCACATATCCATTAGAATAACATAAATGAATGAAATTAAATAAATTATAAAAATATAATTTACACATCTTTGAAAAATTAATTCATTGGTTACCAATTAATTAGAAATGAAAATAAAAACCAATTAAACATAAAATATGTTTTTTACAATAAAAACTATTTTTAGGCCCATAATGGAATATTATCTTAATAAATTAAATTAATCACTATTATTTAAATATATTAATGAAATTAATATTTTATATATTCAATAATTTTTTTAACTCATCCAATATTTTATATATACATAATATAAGAGTAAATCGAATTTTAATTAAAAAATCTATATTTTAATAAAAATCAATTTTTCCAGCTTTTAATGATGCACATAATTTAAAAATAAATATTATCACTTTTATTACTTTTATTTGAAAAAATAAACATCCTTTTTGATATATAAATATAAAAAATATATTAGGGTGAAATTTTGGAATTTTTCAGGGAAGTTTTATTTTTTGATGAATAACAAAAAATATTGAATTTTAATTGAAAATAACATTTTCTTCTAATTAATTTATATAATTAAATTATATTTTAAATTGTTTTTTATGTATAAATAGTTAAATTATACAAAAATTAATTCAATTTAGGTCGTTGGAATCAATTTCACCTTGAAATTTGATATATAAACATTTGAACCATTTGAACTTTTACACTTTAAAAACCCGTTTTCCAGTTGCGTCAACAGGAATAATTTTAAATATAATTTTTATTATTATGTGAATTGAATTTGGTAAAATGCATTAAATATTTAAAATAATGATATTCAATTTATTCTATATGGAAATTTTCATTTTTAGACATAAAAAATGTATCGTGGTAAAAAATTTATTTACCACTATATAGATAAAATAATGAAAAGAGTTAAAGTTAAAAGGTAAAGGCATAAAATACCTAAAAACTACAAATTTAAATGTTTTTTGAGGTATTGATAAATCCTAAAAATTAATTAAAACACTAATCATATTCCAAATTTGTGGAAATTAATACCATATTAATGGTGTTGGATTTAAACATTAAATAATCATTAAATAATCATCAAACTCACCTCTCCTCACTTATAAATACCACCCCACACCATCCCATTTTGACACAAAATCCATGAAGATCCTCAAATATCTACCAAACCGTCTCTTATTCAATCTAA
Organism: Viscum album; assembly: GCA_963277665.1. Taxonomy (NCBI): domain Eukaryota; kingdom Viridiplantae; phylum Streptophyta; class Magnoliopsida; order Santalales; family Viscaceae; genus Viscum; species Viscum album. The sequence goes on along the minus strand of OY728125.1, from coordinate 1,739,174,301 downwards.
TCATTTCCAATTTATGTTGGCATCACCAAAATACCAAATCCAAGGTCCTTAATGGGTCCTCCAAGGAGCTGATATCCAAGAGGAAATTTTCTCAAAACACATCTCTTAATTTCTTTTATTTTTATTATTTATCCTCACATACCTCTTCCATAATGGAATGATAAAAATAGAATAATTTATATACATTAATTTTACATTTCCAATGGAATATATTATATCTATCCCTTTTATTACCACATCCTATTTAATGAAATAAAACTATTGTCAAAATCATAACGGTTTATCGCCTCCATGAATAATAATTTTGTCAGTTTTCCATTACTTCATCCATGGATGGAAATGAAACTATAATTATGGATAAATAATATTTTAATATGTATATTATAACTTTTTTAATATTCTTTAACTTATATATAGACCCAATGTTAAATTATACTAAACTTGTTCGTGATGATTGGAAAAATCGCCAAAAATAAACTAAACATTTATTATTAACATTTATTCAAATTAATCTTCCTAATATATAATATAAAAATATTAAATTGGCCCATTTAAACTTATGTAATTTCATTGATACCATTTCATTTCAATTATATAGTTTTATTTCCATTTGAAAAAAAATTCACAATTATAAGCAAATAAACCGACCATGGAACCATGAAACTAACACATCTGAAATAATGAAAATAATGAAATATTATTAATTAATGGGTGGTAATATGTTATAAAATAATAATAAATGGTATTATAATTATTTATATATTTATTAAGGTAATTAATAAAATTCTTTAAACTATTAGAATGAAGGATTAAGTAAACAAAACTAAAGGAAAACATTAGGTAAGGGGTTTCTCCTCTCACTTTTACTTATATAAGATATATATATTATTAACCACTTATTATTTTGTATGGTGTCTATACATACCTTTTATATAAAATATCAAAAATATCGTTATTTTCATGTTATTAAAATTTCATTTGATAATTATTACATTTATGGGTCATACGATTCAACAGATAACAATGTGGTAAGTGAATTGTTAACCTAATTTCCACTCCTTGGGTTAAACTTGTACTTAAATGATTATATTGTACTAATATTATTTGTGAAATTAATTTTTAATATATTGTATTTTATTTACTCTATTTTTATGTGGCTATATAAAAAAAACTTAATTTATTCATTTTATTAATGCTCACTTAAATGATAAGATATTTTAAAGGGACTTTCATTTAAAAATCTTATTTTAAAGTTCATTTTCAAAAAAAAAGAATATTTTTTAATTTTATGGTATGAATGGAATTTTATACATTCATATAACCTTAATTTTTGAAGAATCATTTACAATTTTATATGGTTATTTTCAAGGAAAAATGTTTCTGTTAAAATTGAACAACATTTTAAAAATAAATAATTTTCAAAGTGAAAAAGGTTATTTTCATCAAGAATTTTCAATGATCGTAATAAAGTATTTTTCATATATGTCAATATACTATATTTAATCTTACAATTCATTAATTTTTATCTCTGATGATACCATATACCATTTTTTATTAAATGGTTATTGATTTGTTTGACTGGGTATGTACTATTAATGTACCGTTCACTATATTACTCTAGATGGTTTGTGATTATGTTTTATTAGTGATGAATGTTATTTATAGTTTTTATAGAAATGTATATGTTGATTATGTTTCAACCATATCGTATAAAGAATGTATTTGACTTATTATGTGATGGGAGGAGCTCTCTATATCCCCTCAATGCTTCAGTAGGTCTCATTGTACAAACTAGATTGGGTTTTAGTCAGACCCTTACAGATTTAATAGGTTATTGGAACGAAGACTTGATGACGATAGATTCATGGTATAAAATAATATAAGGTATGTTTCATATTTAAAAAGTTATGTATTCCATCACTATGATATTGGTTATTGATTTCAGGTGATTATTCAATTAGTAGAATATACATGGATACGTTTTCTAGCTCATGTGATTAGTTGTATAGAATTATTTGATCATATTTTATTAAAACTATATTATTCTAAAGTTATTGATTTAATAGAACGTGTTCAAGTTATTTACCTTACCATTTTTTTATATCTTATTTATGATAGCTTACACTATATACATAACCCTTATTGAGCATCTGAGCTCACCCCTTTCTTATGTTTTATTTTCCCCTAGGATGCCAAGAAGATTCTTATGAATGATATGTAGGGTTAATATAAGAGATTAATGGTGATCTAAAAAGATTAAATATGTTGTGTTTTATATTTTAAATTTTAATGTAATTTTGAAATATATATATATAGTTCTATAAAAATACTAATTTTTTTGGTCATTTGGGATGTGATTCCTTGTATATTATGTCAATGTAATAAAGTAAACACCAAATTTGGTCTTCTAGGGTAGGAGTTTTGATATTTGGTATCAGAGGAAGTGTAGTAGAATACTTTATGACTAGATTTAGTTAAACATAGATTTGAAAATAAAAACCAATGATATAATTTGAGGATAAGTGTAAAAGAACGTCCCAACGAAACCAGGATTATGATTATGATACTAGATAAACATAATATTTTCTATTTCTGATATGTATTTAAATTTTTTTGGGGTTATACATTACGTTTCATAATGATATGATCATTTATAGTGTATTTCCGTTAATGCCCCCACCCTAGTTACCCAGAGTCGGTGCATTATTACATAACATTGGCATGATCACAATAATGATCAAGTCACGAAAGACCGATTATTTTAGTAGACATGGAATAACTAGATAAATTAATAAATTTTACATTACATCATCAAATTAAAACTACAACAATATAGTATCCATAGTCTACACTCTTATCCCCTCATGCTATCCCAGCAGGTCATTCATAAATTACTTCTTCACATCCTGGGAAAAATAAAACATAGAAAAGAGGTGAGCTCAAATGCCCAGTAAGGATAACAATATAGCGGAAACATTCATAAATAAGAATAAACATTCAAGGAAATTTATAACTAAAACAAAAGCCTTTTAAACTTGAACTTCAACATAGTATGGAAAAAATAAAATAAAATAATGCCATTTACTTATTTACATGGATATTCTATTAATCGAATAATCAAATGCAATATCAATAACCACTTTCATAATCATGGAACGCACAATGCCAGACTATCATAAAAACATAGCCAAGGCCTCGTGCCAATACTAAAAATAATATTTTTCTAAGGCCTTCTGCCAAGACACTAGGTTGTCTCATGAGACCTACCGATGCATCGAGGAGCTATAGCGGGCTCCACCCGTCACATATTAAGTCCAATGCATTCCCATATGAAAAGGTTTAAACATAACATAAACATTCGTATTAAAACTAGCATACAAAATGTAAATACTTCATCCATAAACCATGAATGGTATAAAAATAACACATCCACATTTAAACATATCACAAAAACTTCAATAAAATATAGAAGTTTTGTATCATAATAAATCAACTTCAAATAAACGTAAATTCCATCAAAGGATGTTGACATGGATTAAATAAAAATTATTTTTAGAGAAATATCTCTTTCTATTTTGAAAACATTTAAGAGTCATATATTTATAAAATAAAACATTTTATTTGAAAATATTATTATAATCTTGTAAGTGAAGCTTCGATGATTTTATAATGGCAGAAAATGGCAGCACTCGCCGTATAAGTTAAAAAAACATTCTTACCTTAATTCTGTCGAAAAAGGTTAAAAAGGACCTTGTTTGAAAAATCGACGGAAAGATTCCTTTATAAACCACTTATAAAAGTCAACAAGGGTATAAATGACATTAACCAATATTTGAGTAAATATAAAAAAAGGTTTTGAAATACATATTTAAGAAACATGGATTTGGATGCTAAATAAGTCCCAGTAGATTATTACGTATAAACAGTCTCAGAAAATGAAAAGATTTTGAAATAAACCCTTACCTTGAACTATTCCTTGGGTGTGGGTAGGTTAAACTCCTGTATAATGGTAAAATAATTTTTATTAAAATATACAAGAATAATATACATTAATATGATATCATATATGATCTTTTAACATTGATTTGTTAATAATATCTTAGTATTATCGTTGTTTCGGATGTTAACACACTCATTTTGAATTATATGTTTTGTAACCTAAGCCGTTTTTTTTCAGGGATAAGTTGTATCTTAATCATATCCAGAATGATATCATGTCCTTAGATACTATTATTAATCATCAAATTATAATTAGACATGAATGGTTATGATGGAGAATGAATCTCATCGCGTTCGTGGAGACGGTAGTCCTTACGTACGCATGAGCGACAATATCATTATTTTGGTATTAAAATAATATATAATTGGATTATATATCATATATATACAGAATTAGTATCATGCTATATTTATTATTTACATGAATTACACATTATTATTATACCCATCCAAATAATAATTTATTGAATAACAATTACACCACGACGTGGAGACGGTAAGCCGTGCGTACGCACATATGGTGACATGTTCTTCAAAGGATGGATAGAATACTGAATATGGTTGTACCATATTTATAATAACATCGCAGTATATATATGATACTGGAGTTATTATTTTAAAATGGTAATAACATAGAAAGAAGAAGTGGAAGAAGAATGGAACATGAAAAAGGGTGGTGAAATCATTACCTCTTCTTCAGGTACTTCCTTTTGATTTGATCAAAAGGGCTCCATAGGTTGGATTTCTGACTAAAGTAAGGCCTCTAGGATGAATTTAGGGAAGTTGAGAGAGTATTTGGGCCGAGTTGTTTTGAGAAAAATGGCTTTGAAGGTGTGAATTTTTGATAAGGGGGAGTGCCCTTTTATAAGAGGGGTGAGGGGAACCTTTGGAAAAGCTAGAAATATTATTTTATAATAAATTTATATTAGGTTTATAATGGCTCCCTAGTAGATTATTTAAAGGTTAAGATGGGTATGGGTCGAAAAACACCCATACAAATGAAGTTAGACAGGTTTGGTTGATTATATTAACTGTATCTTTTGGTTTTAACTCTTAGTTAATTAGTTTGACACTTAACATGTCACTTTTTATTTTTATATTATATCGTTAATAAACATACTATACACCTCCAATATATCCCCAAGTTGTCCATTAATGATACACCTAGAATGATATAAGTCTTTTTTCTAAAGCTTAAATATTTAGGAATTGAATATCAATAAATAATATAATATTTGTTTTAAAAACTCTTTTATGTCAATTTTGACATTATTCAATAATTGATTTTTGTAAAAAACACAACAGAAGGATTAATTCGAAAAAAGTAACTTAAATCATTCTTAACATGTCATATTAACCTATAAAATTAGTTTACTTCATAAAAAGTATGAAATTATCTTTATTTGGGTATTTATAATATCAATTATTTTAATTTTTTACTATTATGGTAATTACTGCATCATCATTGGGTCATAAATAAATTAAATAATTTAATGTCTAAAAATTATAAATAAAATACCATTATGTAGAAAATATTTTTATCTTAATAATTAATATTTAAAATATAATTAACAAAAACTTATTTTCATCTCAATGAACCAAATTTTAGTCCTCTAAAATAACTATGTCTCTCGGATTTTCGAAATTTCACTCACAGATGCGGTAAAATTATGTTTTATGAAAAATTCAGTTTTTTTAACTACCACTTAGTTGTTTCACTATTCATCAAAAAATGATGTTTTCAGAAAAATACCAAAAATTCACCCCAGGCTAATTTCGATATTTCAAATCCAAAAATGAAGTCCATTTTGAAAAACAAACTTTATAAATTTCAAAATGTGGGTATTACTATTCATAACAGCTAGTTTGATTGGTTGTGGTGTGTTAGAACTCGATGTTGCGTACAACACACACTATTGCATTATTCAAAGAGAAGCGTACCATAGAAGCTTAGGGTATTACATTCTCCCCTCCTTCAAATAATTTCGTCCTCAAAATTTCTAGAATACAACCGCATGAAAAGTATCAGGTGTTTCTTCGTCATATGTTCCTCAGGTTCCAACGTTGCCTCTTCCATCTTCTGGTTTCACCACAAGACTTTTTCCATACGAGTCATTCGGTTCCGCAGTACTTGTTCTCTTATATCAAGAATATTGACGGGCTCAAATCAATAAGATAGATCAGGTTCCCATTATAATTCATCATAGGTGAGTACATGCATTAGGTCAGGCATGTATATCCCCAATAGAGATATGTGGAACACATTGTGTAATTTGGAGAGACATGGCGTCATTGCCAATCGGTAAGCTACAACCCCAATTCGTTCTTAAATTTCTAAAGGTCTGATGTACGTGGGACTCAATTTACCTTTCTTACCAAAATGTATGACTCCGTTCCATGGAGATACCTTCCTGAAAACATGACCACTGACTTGAAATTCCAAATCTTTCATTCGATTATCGGCATAGCTCTTCTACCTACTTTAAGCTGGTATGATATGGTTTTGGATTACCTTCACCTTTTCCATCGTTTCCTCCACCAGTTCTAGGCCTACATCTATTCTTTCACCAACTTCATCCCAACAGGTTGTTGTGCGACATCTCTTTCCATATAACGATTTATATGGTGCCATCTGAATACGCGAATGGAAGCTATTGTTATAAGAAAATTCTACCAGAGGTAAATATTGATCCCACATACCCTGAAAGTCAAGTGAGCAGGATCTCAACATGTCTTCTAAGGTTTTAATAGTTCGTTCTGATTGTCCATCTGTTTGAGGGTGGTAGGCAGTGATCAAATTAAGTTTAGTATCCAAGGCTTTCTGAAGACATTTCTAGAATCATGAAGTAAAACAGGGATCATGATTAGAAATAATCGATAGGGGTACTCCCTGAAGTGTTACAAATTAATTAATATATAGTATTGCTAGTCATTCAAATGGTAAATCTTCCCTTATAGCAAGAAAATGTGCTGACATGGTAAGACGATCAACAATGACCCATATTGCATCGTTCCTTCTAGGAGTCTTTGGTAGCCCCATGACAAAGTCTGTTGTAAAATTGTCCCATTTCCACTCTGGTATGGGAAGAGGTTGCATGATTCTTCCAGGCTGTTGCCTTCCAACTTTCACTTGTTGAAAAACCATACATCATGTCACAAAATCAGCAATCTCCCTCTTCATGTTGTCCCACCAAAAATGTTCCTTCGAATCTCTATACATTTTGTTGCTTCCAGGGTGTATAGAGAAATTGGAACTATGGGCATCATCTAGCAATTACCTTTTTAGATTAGGTATATCGAGAACACAAATTCTCTTTCTAAATTTCAAAATTCCTTCTTCATACACAAAGTCTCTCAATCTCCCATCTTTCACAGCTTCAATCTTCTTTTGAAATTCTTCATCATCGGTCTGAGAACTCTGAATCCTTTCTAGTAAAGATGGGTTGGTAACCATTTAAAAAAGTATTGATGATTCACCATCCATGGTTATTCCCATGTCCATTTTCACTATATCCATGAGAATTGGATCCCATTCAATTCTCATATTGTTCAAAACTCCATGATCATTTCTGCTCAAAGCATCTGCCACCTTGTTTTCTTTCCTCAGGTGGAAGTGTATCATACAATCATAATCCATGAGTAATTGAAGCCATCTCATTTTCCTCATGTTGAGTTCTTTTTGCGAGAAAATATACTTCAAACTATTGTGATCAGTATAAATCTCACATTTTTCAGTAGAGATAGTGCCTCCGAATCATCAAATCAAAGATCACAGCAGCTAACTCGAGATCATGAGTATGATAGTTTTGTTCATGAATTTTCAACTGTCATGATGCATAGGAAATAACCCTATTATTCTTCATAAGGACACAACCAAGTGCTTTCTTCAATGCATCACTATAAATAACGAACCCATCATTCCCCGATGGTAGAGTAAATATAGGATCATTGACTATTCTTCTCTTTAGTTCGTCGAAACATTCTTCACACTCTTTTTTCAAAAAAATAATTAACCCCTTTTCGTGTGAGCTTCGTTAATGGGTTTTCCAATCAGGCAAAATTCTGGACGAAACGTCGATAATAACCTGCAAAAATAATAAAACTATGTAACTCAGTTATATTCGTAGGTGCTGGCCATTCTTGGATTGCCTTGGTCTTAGAAGGATCAAAAGAGATTCCATCTTTAGAGACAATATGGACAAGAAAAGAAATCTCCTGAATCCAAAATTTACACTCGCTAAACTTCCCATACAATTCGTGTCTTCTAAGAGTCTTCAGGATAATGCGCAAGTGATTTTCATGATCTTCATAGCTTTTTTAGTATACCAAGATATCATCAATAAATACCACCACAAATTCATCAAGATATTCCTTGAAAACACTATTCATCAGAACCATGAATACATAGGGTGCATTAGTCAATAAAAAAGGCATTATTTTAAACTCATAATGCCCATTCATGGTTAGAAATATGGTATTCGGAAAGTATTCCATATTCACACACAACCGATGGTATCCAGATCGAAGTCCAATCTTTGAAAAGTATTGAGATCCATTCAGTTGGTCAAATAAATCATCAATGAGAGGTAGGGGATACATATTCTTTATTGTTATAGCATTGATCTCCCTGTAGTCGATACATAACCTCATAGATCCATCTTTCTTTTTAACAAAAAGAAGAGGGGAACCCCATAGAGAAACACTAGGGAGAGTAAATCCATTATTAATAAATTACTCTAGTTTTTTATTTAGTTCAACTAATTATACAGTGGACATTCTATAAGGGGTCTTTGATATAGGCCTTGATCCAGGAATTAAATCAATGGATAACTCAACTTCTCATTCTAGAGGATGTCCAGGTAAATCATCCAGAAACACATCTACATATTCTTTTACAATAGGTTCATCCTCTATTTGAACATTCCTTTCCTCACCCACAGTAATTTCATCCTCTTCCTCCCTAATAATTGAATTTAGTTGAGATACTAGGGGTGGATCTAGATAAGAATTAGGTGGTGAAGATTCTTCTTTAATGATAAGGTGTTCCTTATCATCAGCATCAAAAATCATAACCTACTTCTTCTTACAATAAATTTTCAAATCATGGTCTGAAAGCCAGTCCATACTGAGGATTATATCAAACTCAATCATAGGTATGATGATTAGATCAACAGATAAAGAACATTTATGTGCTCTAATGGGGACTGATTCACAAAACATTGTTGCAATAATACTTCCCTTGGGATTTTTAACTAACAAATACCTTGTTAAGTCAAATTGTAAATATATAATTTTCTTAGAAAACTGGGAAGATATGAAACAATGAAATGATCCAGAATCAAATAATGTATTTCTAAACATGAGGAAACCATTAAATTACCTGTCACCACGTCCTTTGGAGCTTCTACCTCATCAGTAGTGATAGCATAAGCTTGGACTTGATTTCTAAGCCTTTTTTGAGGTATGTTCCCATGATGCTTAGGAAATTCATTTTCATAATGTCCCATCTCCCTGCAATTATAGCACTGAATATCAGTATCTTCCTTCTTCCCTTTGCAATCACGAGCTTGGTGGCCTTTTTCACCACACATGTAACAGACACCCATTCCCTTCAAGAAAGTACCAGGGTGTTTCTTCCCACACTTTCCATAGGATGGATATTCAAAATTTCCCTTCTTCCCCTTATTTCCATTACCATATTTATCAGTAGATCTCTTCTTCTCTTGCGCTTCTTTAAAGTCATAAGACTTTGAGAATTCGTTCTCTATCTTGATAGCACATGAGACAATGTCTTCATACGATGAGAAGGATTGTGAGACTAATGCTCAATGTAGAAATGGTTTTAACCCATAAAATAAATGATCAATATTACTTCTTGGGATACATATATAATCTCCAGCATACCTTGCTAACATTCTAAAGTTAGCATCATACTTTGCGACATTCTAATCCTCCTGTTGTCACAGACTCAGAAATTGTCTTTCCATATTTACTCGATGGTTACGAGGAAAGTATTTTTCTAAAAATATATCATTGAAATCCCTCCATTCCATATTTGATACTTAATTATCTTCCTTAGTGTTTTTAATCAATGACCACCATTGATCAGCATCTCCAGTGAGGCGGTAAACTTCCATGATAACTTTTTCCATTTCACTACTCCCGAAAGCCTGAAATATTTTCTCTAGGGAATTTATCTGGTGCTCAGCTACTAAGGGATTTGTACTCCCATTGAACATTGTTGGTTTTTTCCTCATAAAGAGATCTAACATTGATCCTCCATGCTACAGATCAGGGTTCTCCATACGAGTAAGGTTATTATTCATAACCTTGGTGAGTTGTCCCAGTATGGTTATTAGCTGATCGGCACCAGTTGCATCACCATATCTAATATAATTATATTGAATAGGATGGCAATCTTTATATGGAGTGCATGCATTGATATGGTTTCCATTTCTTCCATTACGCAGCATTTCTAAACAATGGGATAAACTAGATCAGTTTGTGAAACAAAATACATAATTCCATACTTATAAAACACTTAACATAAATTGAACTATTTATGGATATAATCCATAATCCTAAAAATGTTTACTTTTAGGATGTATATAATCATAAACACTTCATAATTATTTGTAAATAAAACGATAGTTATCCTAAGCATACCCGCTGGGAGTGTCGTAACCAAGAGTGCATCAAGGCCCATTGTTGTGCACCGGTTCCCATTAGAGTCTAGCTCAAAGTGGTGTTTTCAGGTTTTACCCCTAGGTACATCTGTGCCAGAGAAACCTTTACCTGCTCGTATCCAGACAGGGATGTATTTCTCGGAAAACTCACAAAATCTCTACAATTCCAAAATTCTAGGATGTTATTCTATACTAATAATCAAAGTCCATCTTAAATCTATGTGCTCTAATCAAAGTTTATCTAAATCTAGATTCCAAGGTTTGTACTAAACCTCCCTCTGATACCAACTGTAACGTCCCGACCCCAGTTAACTAGAGTCAGCGCATTACTACAAAACATTGGCATGTTCACAAAAAGATCAAGTCTCGAATGACCGATTAGTTTAGTGGCCTTGGAATAACTAGATACATTAATAAAGTTTACATTACATCATAAAATGAAAACTAAAACAATATAGTCTCCATAGTCCACACTCTTATCCCCTTATACTATCCCTACTAGTCATTCATAAATTACTTCTTCACATCATGGGAAAAATAAAACATAGAAAAGTGGTGATCTGAAATGCCCCTTATGGATAACAATATAGAAGAAACTTTCATAAATAAGAATAAACATTCAATGAAATGTATACCTAAAACAAAATCCTTTTAAACTTGAACTTAAACATATTATGGAAAAAATAAAATGAAATAATACCATTTACTTATTCACATGGATATTCTACTAATGGAATAATCACATGCAATGTAATAACCACTTTCCTAATGATGGAACACATAATGCCAGAATATCATAACCACATAGCCAAGGCCTCGTGTCAAGACTACAAAATATGATTTTTACAAGGACTTGTTCCAAGAAACTAGTTTATTTAATGTGACCTACCGATTCATTGAGGAGCTATAGCAGGCTCCACCCGTCACATATTAAGTCCAGTGCATTCCCATATGAAAAGGATTAAACATAACATATCCATTCGTATAAAAACTAGTATATGAAATTTAAATACTTCATCCATAAACCATGAATGGTATAAAAATAACACATCCACAGTCAAACATATCAAAAAAACATCAATAAAATATTAAAGTTTTGTATCATAATAAATCAACTTCAAATAAACATAAAATTCCTTAAATGATGTTGACATAGATGAAATCAAACCTCTTTGTAGAGAAATATCTCTTTATATTTTGAAATCATTAAAGAGTCATATATTTATAAAATAAAACATTTTCTTTGAAAATATTCTTATAAGCTTGTAAGGGAAGCTTCGAAGATTTTATAACGGCGAAAAATAGCCACACCCTCCATATAAGTTTAAATAAACATTCATACCTTAATTCTGTCGAAAACGGTTAAAATTGACCTTGTTTGGAAAACGACAGAAAGATTCCTATATAAACCACATATAAAAGTCAAAAAGGGTATAAATGACTTTAACCCATATTCTAGTAAATAGTATAAAAATGTTTTGAAATACATTTTTAAGAAACATGGATGTGGATGATAAAGAAGTCCCAGTAGATTATTGAGTATAAACAGCCTCAGATAATGAAGAGATTGCGAAATAAACCCTTACCATGTACATTTCCGTGGTTGAGGGTAGGTTGACCTTCTGTATAATGGTGAAATAATTGTTATTAAAATATACAAGAATCATATACATTAATATGATATCATATATGATCTTTTAACTTTGATTTTTTAATAATATCATAGTATTATCGCTGTTTCGGGTGTTAACATACTCATATTCTTTTATATGTTTTGTTACGTAAGTCATGTTTTTCATGGATATGTTGTATCTTAATCATATAAATAATGATAGCAAGTCCTTAGATACAATTATTAATCATCAAATGAGAATTATACATGAATGGATATGATGTAGAATCAATCTCATCGCCTTCGTGGAGACGGTAGTCCATACGTATGCACGAGCGATAATATCATTCTTTTGATATTAAAATAATATATAATTGGATGGTACATAATATATAAAGGATAATTATCATTTTATATTTATTATTTACATGATTTACACATCATTATTATACCCATCCAAATAATAATTTATAGAATAACAATTACACCACGACGTGGAGATGGTAAGCCGTACATACGCACGTATAGTGACATGTTTTTCAAAGGATGGGTAAAATACTGAATATGGTTGTACCATATTTATAATAACATCACAGTATATATATGATACTGGAGTTATTATTTTAGAAGGGTAATAACAAAGAAATAAGAATTAGAAGAAGAAAGGAACGTGAAAAAGGGTGGTGAAATCATTACCTCTTCTACGGGTTCTTCCTTTTGATTTGATCAAAAGGGCTCCATATGTTGGATTTATGACTAAATTGAGGCCTCTAGGATGATGTAAGGAAATTTTAGAGAGTATTTGGGCAGAGTTAGGCTGAGAAAAATGGCTTTGACGGTGTGAATTAATGAGAAGGGGAGTGCCCTTTTATAAGAGGGGTGAGGGGAACCTTTGGAAAAGCTAGAAATGTAATTTTATAATAAATACATATTCAGTTTTTAATGGCTCCAAATGGGATTATTTAAAGTCTAATGTTGGGATGGGTCGAAAACCACACAACCAATATAATTTAGACAGGTTTTGGTCATTATATTAACATTATCTTTTAGTTTTAACTCTAATTTAATTAATTTGACACTTACCATGTCACTTTGTATTTTTATATTATATAGTTAATAAAATTACTATATACCTACAAGAGACCTCCAAGTGGTCCATTAATTATACAAATATCATGATATAAGTCTCATGGTCGAACCTTAGATTTTTAGGATTTGAATATCAATTAATAATATAATATTTGTTTTAAAAACTATTTTATGTCAATTTTGACACTATTCAATAATTGATTTTTTTAAAAACACAACAGATGGATTACTTCGAAAAAAGATTCTTAAACCATTCTTAACATGTCATATCAAACTAGAAAATTAGTTTAATTCATAAAAAGTCTCAAAATATATTTATTTGGGTATTTATAATATCAATTATTTTAATTTTTCACAAATATGGTAATTACTGCATCCTCATTGGGTCATAGATAAATTAAATTATTTAATGTCTAAAAAATATAAATAAAATACCATTATGTAAGAAATCTCTTTAGCTTTCTAATTAATATTTACAATCTAATTTATCTTATGTATAACACTATATTAAAAATGGTTTAGTAAATAAACATTGATTTTAACTCTTTTAACTCTTCTTTGAATTAAATAATAATAAATGTCCAAATCTAATCCAAGTAGACCTAAATGATAATAGAATATTCCTAAGGTTGTTTTTGGTTGAATTAATCTTATCCAATATAATTAGGACTTGTTTTAGGGTAATATTAATATCATTTATACCCTTAATTACCCTATTTACTTTTAACTGTGGTAAATAAAAGTAAAAAGTCACTATTCACCAAAAATTATTTTCATCTCAATGAACCAAATTTTAGTACTTGATATTAACTGTGTCCCTCGGACTTTTGAAATTATACTCACAAAAGCGGTAAATTATGTTTTATGAAAAATTCAGTTTTTTTAACTACCACTTAGTGGTTTCACTATTCTTAAAAAAATGAAGTTTTTCAGAAAAATACCAAAAATTCACCCAGTATAATTTTGATATTCCGAATCCAAAAATGAAGTCCATTTTGAAAAATAAAGTATATAAATTCCAAAAGTGGGTATTACTATTCATAATGGCTAGTTTGATTGGTTGTGGTGTGTTAGAACTTGATGTTGTGTACAACACACGTTATTGCATTATTCAAAGAGAAATGTACCGTAGAATCTTGGGGTGTTACATTTCCTCATTTAGAAATAGTGTTTAGTTGAGGGAATCTGAACCACATCGATGAAAGTAATCAAAAGTGTAAGAATGATCACTTCTTGGATGACTTTAAGATAATCGTTTGAAAGGAACTAGTATCCCAAACTTTCTCTTCATATAAGGAAATAATATCATGTACTATCATGAAAAAAACGAATTTTCCAAGTATTATGGTTCCGAAGGAAAGAAATATAATAAAAGGATGGAATAAAAAATGGATAAGGGGCATAAAAGAAAGGAGGATTTTCGTACATGTGATAATTATGGAAAGAAACACCCCAGTACCTATTTGAAGGGATTGTGAGTTTGTTAAAAGTGTAGAGAGAAATTCCTCCAACTCATGATTATAATAGAAATTAAGAAGCTATAAATGTGTAATGTTTCAATTGTAATGATATGGGGAACAACACAATTGAATTCCCAAAGCATTAAGAGAATATAACCCAGAAGAAGAAAAGTGATCAAGGTCAAACATTTTCATTTGATACAACCGAAGTGGAATGATTAAGTTATTATGTACTGGGATTCAATAATTATGTTGTAAAATTATCAATGATATTTTGGTGATATATAAGGATTGTACTATAGTACTTATTCTTTAACGATTTAGAGGCCTATGATGAATAATACCAATAACCAAGAGAAGTTATTCTATTGCAAGTTGATCTTATGGAAAACACATGATTTGGGGACGAAAACATTAATATATATTTTGTTATTAGATAATAATTATAAATATATGTTTATGGGATAATATTAGTGTCCATGAATTTGGTTAGTGATTTGATGGTTCATACTAGGTTTACTACATGTTTGGATTTAAGGAATATATTCAAAAACAGGAGATCTAATTTTTGAAGGAATGATTGTTTTCATTATGTTTTAAAGTTTATCGAGGTATTTGTATATCTAGAATGATTAAATAACATATACATTATGTTTTTAGATAATTAAGATGTTAAGTTGATTTTGGAAATTTAGTGACCTTTCTTCTAAATTTTCGGTCTTTGAATTTTGGCAGACTTATTTTTTATGAGTCTTAAGATTAAATACTTATGGAATGGATTATATTGAACATCAAATATTATTGTTTTAATTTATAGCATGATTTATCATATTGGATAACATGTGCTAAACATTTTTCATTTGGTAAATATTTAAATGTTGAAGGAATGACTTATCATTCTTTTTATAGAATGCTTTAGGAATATAAATTCATCCTGAAAATATATATCTTGGTTTAAAAAATGTATTGGAGAGAGATAGAAGAAATACTAAAGATTGATATTATACTTATGAGATTAACTCAAGATATTTTATTTTCTGAAATTATTTTGAAATCAAATGTTATCTTATTACCATCATTTTTTATGATATCAATGACATTTTAGACATATTTGGTCAATAATTTTTTTTTGTGATTAACCTTCTCATGACCATATTCTCTATAATTCTCCCTCATAACTTGACAGATATATTTCTATTTGATTCCCATGTTTTCACTTTGCACTAATGTAATCCTATTCTAAATTCAATTTTTTTGCTGACCTTTTATCTTCCCGTTCCCTCTTATTAAGGGGATGTTTTATTAATCCCATTTACAAAGTGGGTTTCCACAAATGAATTTTCAAGGTCCAAACATTGATTTTTGAATTGAATTTTCAATATTTGAGGATAAAATTTATTGATGTAGGGTATAATGTGACACCCTAAGATTTTATTTTATGTCTATTTTTAAATTTCATATCTTTGATATCTTAAATTATACAAAACACTGAGCTTATACAAACAATTAAATATTATTATTTAATTATCATAGTTATCCCATATCTATTTGAATGGTGGGAATGAATGGAATTATCTAAATTATGGAAATTTAATTTACACATGTTTTAAATATTAATTCACTTCGTAGTAAATGATTATAAATGAAAATAAAAAAAAATTAAACATAAAGGATGTGTTTTTATAGAAATCTATTTTTATGTCAACAATGTAATTTTATATTAATAAAATAATTTCATCACTATTAGTGAAATATATTAATAAAAGATTTCTGTTATATATTCTATAATTTTTTTTAAACTCATTCTAAAATATTGATAGCTTTAAGATAAGAATAAATACAATTTATGTATAAAATGATATATTTTTCTAAAAGGTAATGGTGCACCTATTTTAAAACTATATTTTGACACTATTATAAATTTAATTTTAAAAAATAAACTTGATATTTTAAATATTAATATCAAAAATATCTTTGGGTTATTTTTTTGTATTTTTCAGAGAAATTTAATTTTTTGACGAATCGTGTAAAATATTAAATTTTAATTGAAAATAGTTTTTATTATAATTTATTTATATCGATAAAATATATATTAAATCATGTTAAAGTATAATTATTTCAATTATAAATAAATAAATAAATTTTAGATCATTGGAATCAATTTTGCATTGAAATTGGATATACAACCATTTTGAACTTTTGAACTTTTACTCTTTAAAAATCAGTTTACCCATTGCGTCTGCAGGATTAATTTTAAATATATGTTTTCAAATTCTATGAATTTAATTTGGTAAAATATATTCTATATTTGGAATCATAGGGTCCAAATTATTTTTTGACTTCATTTTCTATTTTTTACATAAAAAGTTACCATGGTTAAACAATTATGTACCGTAGTATAGGTAAAATAATTCAAAGCGTTAAAGTTAAAGAGTAAAAGATTAAAATACATAAAAAATATTAAATTAAATGGTTTTTTAATTATTTAAAGACCCTAAAAATCCTCTAAAAATAAATATCAGCCAATTTTTTTGAAATTAATACCGCCAAAATGTGGTTAGCTATAAAAATAAAATAATCATTATTTAATCACTTAAACCCACCTCTCCTCAAGAATATATACCAACCCTCATCACACCAACTCGACCCAAAATCCTTGAAGATACTAAAATATCTGAAAAAAATATCCCTATCACTCTCCCCATGCTCATGTTCTTATGCTCTCACCAAAAGACCCAATCTAGGGCCCTCAAGGGGTCATCCAAAGAAGTGATATTCAAGAGGCAATTTTCTAAAAAACACCTCTCTAAATTTCTTTTTGTTTTATAATTTGTCCTCACCTACTTCATACATCATGTAATTATGACCCTAGAATTATTTATAGAATTTAATTTTCTATTTCTAATATAATATATTTAATATATCACATTTATCACCTCCTCATATTTAAAGAAATGAAATTTTTGTCAAAATCATACCAGTTAACCACCTCCATGACTAATGATTTTGTTCGTTTTTAATTAACACCTTCATGTCTGGTCATAATACTATAACTATGGATAAATAATATTTTAAAATTTATATTATAAATTACTTCATGTTATATAACTAATATATAGAGATAATAATAAATAAAACTAAACTATAGTGTATGATGTTAAAAAAACAGCAAAAAATAAACCAAAGATTTATCATTAATATTTTATAAAATGAATCATACTCATTTATGAAATAAAAATTATAAATGTAAAAATTTATTCTTTTTAAAGTGAATTATTATAATTTCATTTCACTTCTGGATTTTTTTTCCATTTTTAACGAAAATCCATAATTATACGCAAATGAATCGACCTTGAAACCATGAAGTGATTGCACCCTAAACAATAAAAATAATGAAATATTACTAATGAATAGTAGGTAAGATGTTATAAAAGGATGATTTAATATGTTTTAAATATGAATATAGTTCTTAATTGAATTAATAACATTCTGTAAACTAGTATACATGAGTTTTAAGTACACAAAACTATAGGATTGCATGAGGTAAGAGGGTTCTCATCACACTTCCACTTCTATGGGATATATGTATTATTAAAAACTTATTTATTTTGTGTTGTGTATATACTGTTCTTTGATATATCATATCATGAATCATATTATATTCATGGTATTCAATATTTAATTTGATAATTTTTACTTTTATGGGCCATATGATTCGACTGATTACAAAGTGGTAATGGAATTCTAAACCCAATTTCTACTCTTTGGATTAAACATATACTTTCATTATTATGGTATAATAAGTTTACGTATTAAATTAATTTTTTACTATATTATGTTTTATTTCCAATTTTTATGTTTCTTTATAATGAATATAAAAAATTGATTTAATTTATTAACACTGACTTCAATGATATGTTATTTGTAAGGGACTTTCTTTAAAAAAATGAAATTAGAGTTAATTTTTTCAAAAAAAATATTTTTTACATATATTGAATGAATTATTTTTCATTCATGTATACTTAATGTTTTTAATCATCCTTTACAGGTTTACATGGTTACTTTCGAGGAATACATTTTCTTTTATAATCACACAATATTTTAAATTTCAGTGAGTCTGATCTATTATGATACCATATACCGTATTTTATTAACGGTTGTTGATTAGTTTGACCAGGGATGTGTAATTTCGGTAACATTCACCATATTAGTCTGGATGCACTACTAAATATTTTGGCTATATCTAGGGTTTGGAACCGTGCATATAAGCCCCCAAAACATGAAAATAGGTTATAGCCATGGTTTAGTAAACTGTGGCTATAATTGGTATGTCTATAGGTCATGGCCTATAACCATGGTTTCCAACCGTGGAAAAAGCCCTATAACCACGGTTCAAACCTTGGATAATGTCCTATATCCACAGTTAAATCCATGGATAAATCCCTATAGACATGGTTTGAAATCATGGAAAAAGCTTAATCCATAGAGGGGTTATATACATGATTCAAAACTCTTGGTTTAGGCCTTCCGATTTCATAAAAAACACCCCTCCCAAAATAGCCCCCATGCAGTAGTGAACCCCCTACAAATCCACCCACCTATAGCCCCCTCCCCATGGTAATCCCCCCATTCACTCCCCCTAGAATGCCCCTGGATAGTCCCCACCCCCTGGACATACCCCCATCATTCTAGATAGACCCCCTCATTCCTAGATAGACCCCCTCCTGGACAACAACCCCTAAAATTCGCCCCACTCACCTTGTAGTTCCCCTTCCCCATTAATATCCCCCATCCACTCCCCCAAGATATCTCCCTCCCTTAATAGACCCCAACCCTTGGACACACCCCCTCCTTCATGGACATACCCCCTCTTTACTGGACATACCCCCCTCCTGTACACACCTAGCTCCTGGAAACCCCCACCCCTGGACATCCCTCCCGCCTGGAAACCACCTCCCTCCTTGACACCCCTCCCTCCTTGACACCCCTCCCTCTTGGACACCCCCACTCTCCCTCTTAGACACCCCCTTGGTCACCCCCTCCCTCAAAGACACCCCATCCCTCCTGAAAACCCCATGGACAACCCCCTCCTGGCCACCACTCCCTCCAAGACACCACCTCCTTGAAAACCCCTTGGATACCCCCTTCTTCCTGGAAAACCTCACTACATGACACCCCTTCCTCTGCAAATCCCCACCTCCACCCCTTGATCCAGCCCCAAACACCCCCTCACCCCCACACCCACACCAATCCTAAACACCAATCCCTATGCAATGCCCCCCTCTAACTCCCTAGAATCCTCCCAACAGTAGGAACAAATAAAAAACAAAGGACCAGACATGAATAAAAAACATAGGAATAGAAAAAAAAGAGAATCATTTCAGTATTATAATTTGTAGGGTCCAATAATTAAAAACTAAAAAATTCTAGTTTTAGTAGTCAACAGAACTAACAAATCACAACATGAATGAATAATTCTAACTCTTCAATGGAAAAAACATTAGATAATGTCAAAATATAGAATTTACACACTCATAAAACACAATAAATTTGAGTTATAAGATACCAATAAAGAGGACATGTTTTTGAATGTTAACTATGAAAACAATTGAATGATGAACAATAATTCATCAAAAAAATTTCCTTTGAACTTCACATATTAATGTAGAAGAATGCACAAAATATAGTGATGTAATGTGATAAATATTTAATAAGAAAACAATATTGTGTAATAAATTTAGTTTCAGAAATGTATAAAACTATTAAAAAGTATATCAAACCATAAAAGAACCAATTTACCTATTGTACGCACACAAATAGTTTGTTCTCTCCAACAGTATTATAGCTTCATCCTCTACAGTAGGAGCATCATTTTTAATACACCCTGAAGCATTTTCAGTGATACACATCATCATCTTAATAACATGAAATCAGATTTGTTTGTTTTATTATCTAATGCTTTTGAAAATGAACTTACAGATAATGTAAAAGTTTAGAAATAGTGAACGACATATATTTGTTTAAAAAAAATTAATATGATATTGAAATAGTTCCAAATTTAAATTAAATGTGTAAAACAATTTCATATACTATTTTTTTAATCTAGTTAAAAATATGTATTAATTACTGATGTTTATTTTTGTCGAACTCCCTCATTGAATCCTTATAACCTATAATTTTTTAGGAATATAGATGTCATAAAATGGGATTATTAAGGATTAATATGACATCACCTGTTTTGAATGATATTGAAACAGATGTTAAAACAATTAAAATATTGTTGGAACTATTATTCTATCTTGAAGGATTGTTTTAAGAAAACCCAAAATGGGTGATGTCTAAGCTTTGTAACATTAAAAAAAGAAAACAAACTAAATTCCTATAAGTTTCGGGAAGAGACCGTGGAACAAGAACTGGGTTACGATGAAGCACATAAAACATGAAATACCTAAATCAAAAGCATCAGTTAAGGAAAATATTCTAATCCATAAAATTATAATCATATTCCTAGGTAAAAGTATGTGTGCATGCATGGGGAGAAGGATAACCAAAAAAATATTATATCAACAATTAGAATTTGCATAATTATTGTCATTATAAATGTATTAACAAACCATTGATGGTTCAACTACGAATATCCTTGCAATTAGATGCTGCCATTATGGTGATACATAAACAGATCTAGTAAATGAATATTAGACCATTAATATTTTCTATAGGTAAAATTCAATAACTTAGACAAATTCATCTTGATATGGCATATGAAATTATTGTAATGTGATTTAAAAAACATATATTTGTTGTTTTCCCGAATTTCATTATATTTTAGGGTCCTCAATAGAGTAATAGTTCCTTATGTGTAAGGAATCACTGAAGATTGGATTGAGAATCATTCTAAGAAAGGTAAACTAAAATATAATGAGGATAATGAGGTTGTCTGGATAGAGGGACATACAAAAATGAAGGTTGGAAACACCAATCACTCATCATGTAAAAATTAATAAAGAATATATTTTTCTATTGTTCCCCCTGCCCCACCCCATCCTAACATCACACCCTTACACCCCCTCACCCTTCCCCTCCCCCTGGAAACCCCCTACCCATCCCCTCTTTCACCCCCTTCTCCTGCCTCACCCCTCCCCCGTGCACCCCACCTGTACCCTTCCCTACCTATTGCACCCTTTCACCCCTCCCTTACCCCTTTCACCCCTACTTCCCCCTCCTTATTGAAAACCCCCATTTCACCCCCATCCTCCTCACCCTGCCCCCCCTAAACACCCCTTTCCCCAACTCACTACCCCTTGATCCCCACATAAACCCTCCTCATACCCCTTACACCCCTTCCCCCTCCTCACTACAGAACACACTTTCACCCCCTCACCCTTCCCTTTACACAGCCCAACCCCTACCCCCTTCACCCTCACCCTCCCCCTGCCCTTCCAGGCCCCCTACACCCTCCACCTCCCCATGGACCTATAAACCCCCAAACACCCCCCCTGAACCCCACCAAAACCCCCTGCCACTGCAATCCCCCATGGACCCTGCCCCTACAGACCCCCTACACCTTCCTCACTGACACCCTACACTAGAACACACTTCCCATACAAACCCCCATGTTCAGTTCTTATTACATAGGATTCTAAAAAGAAATGTAAAACATGTTGACATAAATAGAAATTTCCAACCATTCTCACAAACCAATACTTGTTTTGGGACTAAAAAACTGTGTGATGTTGACGGTTCCCTTGAAGATTTGTGTGTCATAGGGGAATATTTTTTGTTGAATTTAATGTGTGTAGGATTTATGACTTTGTTATTGGTTTTTGTTGTCAACGCATCACTAAATATTTGAATCATATTTAATATCAAGTGGAATTTGATAATTTCATATAGGGGAAGAATATTTGGATGTTTGGAAGATATTTAAAGAATATTGGAGTTGAAAGGTAAATCATTGAAGAAATTTTGGTGCTGAAGAGACAATCACGTGGCAAGGGATGTCATCAAGTCATGGTAGTATAGCATAATATTAATTTCTGATGAAGTCAGAACATATCAGGACACAACTCATACTGTCATGCCATGATTTGGTTCTAAAAAGTGAAGTTTCTTGAGTTATTCCTTCATGACATGAGTATCACACAACAATGGTTTGGCCATGAAAATTTGAGTTCTTTTTGTTTGGTGTCGGAGAGAAGGTTGCATCATGAGGGAAAAAAATTGTGCAGGGAAGATACTGATCACACTGCAACTAACTTTTTCAAATGGGACATGAAAAATTATTTATTACACACAAAATGTATTTGCATTACAGAGAGATGATTTCACGAACTCGAAGTAATGTAGTGGATTAGTTGGACATGAAAATACAAAGCCCTTAGGAGTTGAGGTTTGAGAGGTCACGTCGTAATGGAGATTGATCACACCACGAAGCCATTAGTTGTCAAGTAGTTGAGAGGTAACTATTTTTTTTTGAAACTGTCATATCCTGCCCTGATGTGCCCTGTTGGATACAATCTCAATGCTATGGAGCCAAGAGAAAGGGTATTTAATTGGGAATGAAGAAGAAATTCATGATTTTTTGTATTTTCATCGAGATTTTGAGGTCTGTGTGCTAAGATGATTGCGAATGAAATATATAAATGAACTATTAAAAAGGATAAAATTAAATAGTATCTATGTGTATCAAAATGTTTCTTTCCCACTATGACATCTTACACACAAAAAATAAATCAATCCCACTTCATTTTCACCCTCTCTAATGACCCAAACATTCATTAATGAAAATTAATCTTGATGTAATTAAATTTCTTAATATGTAAAATGGTTATATAAAATATGATCTTTATTGGTTTTATGTTTTTGAAATTTTAAATACCATTATGAAATGTGACCGTTGCTAATATAGTCGTCGAACAACGATCACATGATTAGTATAAATATAGGGATTTAACAAATCCAATTTACACAGACAAAGGAAGTGATAACCTCATATATTATACTATCCTTATAAAAATCCCATTTTTCAAAGCTCAGAATGGAGGTGGTGTCATTGGGATTGTCTCTTAACCGAGCCCAAGCCGAGATAGAATACTTTAAGATCAAGCAGAACTGCCTACATGATAATTGGAAGTTGATAGAGTTTTCTACTTGAGCAATGTTATCTGAGCCACCCCAAGAGCCTATCACCATTGCATACCTTACCCTAAGGTCATATAAGGGTGTTTTAAGGGGTTATGTAACTAGACCCTAGCACTATGTCTATTTACATTTTTTTGTATAAATATTATACATTCAAATTTTTATTGTTACTTTGTAATGAGTTTTTAAAGCACAAATAGTATTTATAGTTAATATTCAACTAAGAAATATATTTTGATGAAATAATGGATTTTTAATAAAATATTATTTTAATAAAATATTATTATTATTTTTAAATTAATTTTTTTTAAATATAAATGATCACATAATTTTTATAATACAATTACAATTTTATTATGGTTTGAAAGCTATCTTTGTCAAAACCCATGAATTATTGATAAATCTCTATTTTTATATTAAATGTAAAAATTCACATATTTAGAAAATTATTTAGATAAAATAGATATTATTTTTGGAATCCGTACATTGAAATTATCCAATAGTGAATTTTTCATATTTTTCTGTGATAGTCGAATTTTGGGTAATAATAAAAAATCGTTTAAATATATAATCTGTTTTATGACATCATAATACCCAATAGTGATGTAATAAAATACTATAAATTATATGTTCGGCCAATATTTGTTTTATCATTAGAATAATGTGATTTTATATTTATTTGATTTATTTTACAAAGCCTCAGTCGACCCTTCAAGACTTATAAAACATTTTGTCTTTTTAAATAGTTTTCATTGACTGTGTGACTCTCCTACACATAAGAAAACCGATTATTTTTATAAGTTATGACATATTACTTATCAAATATGGTTTTCAACAACCCTTTAGAAAAAACCATGGGAAAAAACTATGTGTTGGTTCGTGGTTTTGATTAGTTTAATTTGTGGTGTCCCAAACCTAAATAATAATGATTTCCCTCTCCTTTCCTATATTAACCCACCCCAGATCCCACTTCATCATCAATCAAAGCCTTTGGTGTTCATCCAACTTCTGCCATTATTTCTCTATAATCCTCTCATGTCACCCCATACTCCCATGAATCCTCTCTCAAGACCCTCCCAAGCCTTTCACATCAGACATCCAATTATGGGATTCCTACCTTTCTCTTTTTGTCGGGTTTCTCAATTTTTTTATTCCATTTTATTTTCAATTAAAAATATAGGGGTATGATTTTGAACCTACCAAATACTTGCCTCTTTATGATTTAATGATGATATACCCCTTTATCTTTAATTAATTCCTCCCATTTACACATGTTACCATGTTGAAATTTTGTAAGGAATTTGTCTCTCCTCATTTATATTCAAGAAATTATTTGTATTGTGCATATAAATTCCATTATGTTTGTTGGGAAATAAATATATATGAACCCTTACTAACCATTTCATTTGAATATGATGACAGAACCCTTTATCTCTCATAAAAGTCTTTTATTAGTTCTTATGACACACTATTATGCTGCCAAAAATGCACCGCAATTTTCCTAGCCAATGTCATTGTGTATTGAATACCATGCTCATTTCTCTATCAAGGGTATCCACCTTTATAAATATTTACTTATTTTTTAAAGAGGTTCATGTATTTATTACACATTCTTTTATCATGTAATAAATTATGATTTTGAATTATTCAATGTTTTATGATCCTTGTGGCACACTTATGAATGAAATGAAATGTTTAAGAAGGGTGCACACTAATAGTGATCCAATGCATTGGGTAGAGTATAGTATCATGATACTTCATGTGAAATGAGTGTTTATTCATTATAATTCATGTTAAATTAGGGTTTACTCATGCTTCATTTGCAATTAGGGTTTACTCATGCTCTATGTGCACTGAGCCTTGGTTCATGCTAATTCCATGTTAAGTGTTGTTACCACATTTCAATGTTATAATTGTCATGATTTATCATGATTTATCATGCCTTTATGTTAATGTTTCTATTTTTCTCCATTAGTATTCTTATTTTCTAACATGTATTGTATTCCTCAGGTTATTCCATGATTATTGCCTTAATGGGATTTATTGCTCACCCTTTTCTTATGAATGTCCTCCGGTTATCCTATGAAATGTTTTGTACGAGGGAATGTGGTGGTCATGTAAAGGAATTTTTCAATAAGATGTTTCTTTCTATGCATTATGTTATTATGTAATATTCATAATCCCCAAATAAACTATACCTATTGATCTTCTATGTTGTATCAAGTGAAGGTTTTATGTAAAAAATCATGTTTAAGTATGTAATAAAGACCAGGGTAGTTATAGTCAATATCAAAGGATAAGTTTAGTTATTTTTGTGATTAGGATTAGAAAAAACTAGTAAAGCCAAAGATATGTTAAAAATTATAATAAAAACATACCAATGTTTTGGTGGGTATTGAGTAAGTGGTTTATCACAAAAATACATCCCTGTCTGGATAGGATCAGGTAAAGGCGGCTCATGCACAGATATACCTAGTGGTGAAAAACCCAACAAGGAGTTTCAGTAATGACCTAAGGTATCCTGGTACATGAAAACGGGCCTCGCTGCACTCTTTGTTATGACACTCCTAGGGGATATGCATTGATAAATTAACCTGCTTAGTATTAACCATTATTAAGGGAAGTTAAAAAAATTCCTCTAAGAAAACATGTTACAAATAAGATAATGGATATGATAGTTTAAAGTTTATAGATTCATAAGTTAAGGAACTAAAAGTAATTTATATGTCATCCATTTTTTTCTTTGGATTAACCTTTATGTGTTACCCCTAACTTTTCTTTTAATGTATCCAAAGGCTGGAAATAGGAGGACTCAGGCTAACAACCGATGTTATGATCAATACGATGACTATTCTAATGAGATCCCCAATCCGATGGGAGCGGTAATCACAGCTATTGTCATGATAATCTCTCATTTAAGTAAATTTTTTAAAAGAAACACGTGTCAACAAAAACATTCAACCTACCACAAGAAAGAGCAATTCGCTATCGAGAGCTTCATGAGTCAAAGGCCTTCATCTTTTAATGGATATTATGATCCCTCAATCATCAAACAATGAATCAACTCCACTGAAAAGATATTATCAATCCTTAAATGTTCAGTATAAGATATTTTTCTACTAGATTCTTACCATATCAAAGGTGAATATGATCAATGGTGGACATTGATAAAAAATACAATGCATGAGGAGGAGATTGAGGGGTTGGAATGGAAGGATTTCTGTAAGATGTTTTTTGATAAATATTTTCTGCACACCATTCGGATTATGATGGAAAGGGTCATCCATGACCTCATGTAAAAAAGACAATGAATCCATCAGAGTGTACGAGGAAAACATCACAAGGCTTTCATGATACACCTACATCTTTTTCTTTAACCCGAAATTCAAAGTTGACTACATCTTTGGTGGTCTAAAACATAGCATGCAGAAATTCCTTGTGATCCGTGACTTTGATAGCTATGATTAAATTTTCTGATGTGCCCCCAAGGTAGAATTAGAGATCGATGAATCTCACTAGTATCATGGGGATATGTAGCGTAAGGTGGACTTCCATTCTGGTGGTCCAGTGGATAAATCCAACGATGCTATGAAGATCCAGCATCCCACAATCTAATGGTGAGGAAAGAATCACCATAAAAATTGCTTGAATGGGATGAGGAAGTGATTTCGGTGTGCACGGGAAGAGAAACTATCCATTAACGACTGACAAGAAAATCCCACGGCTGTGATAGAGGAGAGTATAATCTGATCAACTCTCAAAAAGAATTTCATTACATCACCTTTAAATAAACATGGCATCTTGGAAATCAGTTCCCCATTCCAAGGGTTTTCAAAGGCAACCAACAACCTCCAAGGCAGCAAGGTTGAGCCTTTTCCATCACTACTACTGAAGTGAACCCCAAAAACAAAGTGGTGACAGGTACTCTACTAAATCATTCAAAAATAGTGAACACAATTTTTGATTTAGGTTCTAAACGTTCTTTTATAACTCGAATGTTTAGTAGAACAATATCAACACCACCACAAATCATGGAAGTAAAGACATCGATGAGTAGGACAAATGGGGCATTCATTGCATCCCAGAAATATAACTCCCCCCCTCTCTTAATCGGTGGATTGAACATCCCGAAGAACCTAATAATACTCCCTCTGGTGGAATTTGATGCAATTCTTGGCATGTATAGGATTTCCCTATATAGAGCCAACATATATTTCCATGAGAGGGAAATCACTCTCCATGCGGAGAATCGACCCCCCCCCCCCGAGTCTGTACATGTTCAAGGAGGAAGATGAATCATCTTTACCTCCATCATCTCACGTGTGGATATTATTACCCTATGAGCACATTTATCTAGCTTATATGATTGAGTCTAAGGAGGCAACCATCCTTGAAGACATGTCTATTGTGAGGGAATTCACTGAAGTGTTTCCCGAGGAATGGCCTAGTCTTCCTCCAATAAGAGATATTGAATTCACAATTGAACTTATACCTGGGGAATTGAAAATATACAAGACTCTATATATAATGGATATTGTGGAGCTTGAGGCGTTGAAGAAACAAATACAGGAGAATCTGGATAAACGGTTTATATTCCCAAGTTCATTACCCTGGGGAACACCAGTCCTCTTTGTCAAGAAGAAGGATGGGTCAATGCCCCTTTGCATTGATTACTGGGAGCTTAAAAAATCATAATAATGAATAAGTATCCTCTAAATGGATCACAATACTTCTCCAAGGTGTATTTGTGCTTGGGATATTATCAAGTAGTGGTGAAGAAGGAAGATATCCCCAAGACGGCATTTTGTACAGGATACGGGCCCTATGAATTCATATTAAGTCCTTTTGGACTCACTAATCCTCCAACAATATTCATGGAATTGATGAATAGAATCTATAGATATTTCCTCGAAAAATATTTGGTAGTCTTTATAGATGATATTCTAATATACTCCAAAACAAAGGAGATTCATGAGGAGTATCTAAGAACTATACTAGAGAACTTATGAACGGAGAAGCTCTATGAAAATTAAAAAAAGTGTGAGTTCTGTTTAAAGGAGGTATCATTCTTGGGCCATATCATCACAAGAAAAGGTATATCTATGGATCCATCCAAGACAACTGCAATAGTGGGATGGTTGAGGCCAACATCGGTAATAGATATCGATAACTTCTTGGGGATAGCTGGATATTATTGATTATTGGTGATAAATTTCTCATAATTGTTCAACCCTCATACGAAGCTAACTCAGAAGGGAGTAATGTTTTCATAGAGTGATGAATGTGATGAAATATTCAAGGAGATGAAAAGGACGCTTATCACTATGCATAGGCTCACATTACCCACATGTGGAGAAATGTTTGTGATCTTCAATGATGCTTTGAAGAAGGGACTGAGATGTGTGTTGATGAAAAATGACAAATTAATTCCCTATGATTCAATGAAATTTAATGTTCATGAGCAGAATAATCCAATACATGATCTATTGTTGGCGGTGGTGATCTTTGACTTAAATTTTGCAGCATTATCTCTTTGTAAAGAAGTGTGAAATATATATGGACCACAAAATCCACATGTATATATTCGAACAGAATGAGCTAACATTCACCAACGAAGATGGTTAAAGCTAATGAAATACTATGACGACTCAATCCATTACCACCCTGGGAAAGCGAACAAGGTGGAATATTCTATACGTAGAAAGGACCCAGGGATTCTCTCATTGATGATAATTAAATAGGATCCAATCATCTTATATTTTATGAACATGGAAATGGGAATCATAAAAAAGGGAACTTCATCAATCCTTTCACAAATTATTCCTCCACCATCTCTTTTGGAAAAGTTAAATGATTCTCAAAAGGATGATGTTGGAATTCAAAAGAATGTGGAAACTATTATAAAAGATAGATCCATGGAGTTCAATGTTAATGAAGAAGAAATTTTGAGATTTGGGAAAAAATATGTGTTCCATCATGTCTGGAGCTGAAGAGGGAACTTTTGTATGATGCACATAGTTTGAATTTCTCTATTCACCCATTATACTCAGAGATGTATCGAGATATCCTAGAGCATTATTAATGAGATAATATGAATAAGGAGATCACAAAGTATATATAAAAGTGCCTGGTGTGTCCACAAGTGAAGTCAGAGAGGCAAAAGTCTAAGGGGATGATGCAACCATTGACCATAATAGCATGGAAATGGTAGAACATCACCATGGAATTTGTCACCGGACATCAGAATACATTCAAAGGAAACAATGAAATCTGGGCTGTTTTGGACCTTCTTACAAAGTCTGCACACTTCTTTGCAATTCGTGACGATTTCTCATCGGATCAACTGTCACAGATATATATCATGGAAGTGATAAGGAAGTATGGAGAACTTATATCTATTACAGCCAATCGAGTTCCAAGATTCACTTCTAGGTTTTGTAAGAGTCATCAACATGCTATTAATACAAAAAAGAACTTTAGTACGACCTATCATCCTTAAACGGATGGACACTCTAAGAGAACTATTTATACACTAGAATATATTTTATGATAATTTTCAATGGAATTTAAAGGAGGATGAGATCAACATATTCCTCTGGTTGATTTCTCTTATAATAACAGTTTCCATTCGAGCATCAGAATGGCACCTTATGAAGTCATGTATGGGAAGAGGTGTAGAACACCGACATGTTTGGATGAATTCGGTGATCGTAAGCTGCTAGGACCAGAAATGGTCGAATAAATGGTGGGGAAGGTGAAAACCATTCAGCAGCATATTAAGGCATCCCATATTTGAAAAAAGTGTTATGCAGATAACCGTCGACGAGACCTTGAGTTTAAAGTTGGAGACATGGTATTTCTACACATATCTCTATGGAAGAGTTCATGAGGTTTGGAAAGAAGGGGAATTTATTTCATAGGTACATCGGACCCTTCAATATTCTTGATAGTTTCGGGATTGTGGCCTATCGAATAGCACTTCCACCTACCAAGAACAGATTATATGATGTCTTTCATGTATCCCTCTTGAATAAGTACATACCTGACCCTTCACATGTACTCTCTTCATAGGTAGTACAGTTAGAGGATGATCATTCTTATGAGGATCAACCAGTGAAGATCCTAGATCATAGGGAAAAATTCCTATGAAATAAGGCAATGCCCCTCGTGTAGGTGTTGTGGTAAAACGACAAGTTTGATGAAGCGATGTGGGAATTAGAAGAAGTGATGAAGCAGAGTTACCCACATCTGTTTTAGGGTGGGAAAAAGAAATTTCCTGGGCGAAATTTCTTATAGGGGGAAGATTGTAATGACCCAAACTTTTATTAATGAAAATTCCTCTTTATCTAATTAAATTTTTTATTATCTAAAATGGTTATAAAAATGTGAACTTCGTTGGTTTTATGTTTTGGATTTTAAAATACCATTAAGAATTGTGACCATTTATAATATAGTCATCGAACAATGATCACATGATTGGTATAAATATCGGGATTTAACAAATAAAATTTATTTAGACAAAGGAAGCGATGGCCTCATATTATAGACTTTCCCCATACAAATCCCATTTTTCAGAGCTCAGAAAGGAGGTTGCGTCTTTTGGATTCACTCTTGACCAATCCCAAGCCGAGATGGAATATGATTAGCCCAAGCGGAACCGCCTACAAGATAAGTTGAAGTTGATAGAGATTACCACTCGAGCAATGTTATTCGAGCCACCCCAAGAGACTATCACCATCGCACAACTTACCTTAAGGTATTATGTGGGTTTTTAAGGGGTCATGTAACAAGACCTTAGCACTCTGACTATGTACATTATTCTTTATAAAGATGACACATTTATTTTATTATTGTTACTTTATAAAGATTTTTTAAAGAGAAAATATTATTTTTAGTTTATAATCAACTAAGAAATAAATTTTGATGAATTAAGGGATTTTTTATTTAAATAACAATTTAATAAAAAATTAATATTATTGTTAAATTACTTTTTATTAAATATAAATGATTGTATATTTTTTACAATACAATTATAATTTTTATTATTATTTGAAAGCTTTCTTTTTCAAAAACCCCTTAATTTTATATAAAGGTCTGTTTTTATTTTAAAATTTAAAAATTCACATATTTAGAAAATTATTTAGATAAAAGTGATATCATTTTTGGAATCAGGATTTCAAAATTATCCAATGGTAAATTTTTCATAATTTTTCGAGACAGTCAATTTTTTGGGTAAAAATTAAATTCCATTTAAATATATAATGTGTTTTATGATATAATAATACACAATAGTGATGTAATAAAATACTCTGAATGATATATTCGACCAATATTTTTTTTATCCTTAAAATAATGTGATTATAGATTTATTTGATATATTTTACAAATCCTTAGTGGACCCTCCAAGACTTATAAAATGTTTTATCTTTTTAAATTGTTTTCTTTGAGAGTGTCACTCTCCTCCATATAAGAAAAACTATTATTTTATGATGTTTACAAATTTGACTTATAAAATATTATTTTTCACTCCCCTTTGGATAAAAACAAGGGAAAAAACCATGGGTTTGATAGTGGTTTTGATTAGTTTATTTTGTGGTGTCCCAAACCTAAATAATAATGAATTTTCTCTCCTTTCATATATGAACCCAGCAAAGACCCCACATCCTCTTCACTCAAAGCCATTGGAGATCATCCAACTCTTGTCCATATCTCTATAAAATCCTCCAAAGGCGCCCCATGCTCCCACAAATACTCTCTCAATCACCTCCCAAGCCTTTGGTATCACATTTCTAATTAAAAGATGCATACTTTTGTCTTTTTTTCCAAGATTCTTAATATTGTTATGCATTTTTATTTTAAATTACAATTGTTAGGGTATGATTTCTCACCTCTATAGTTACTTATTTATGATTTAATGATGAGATACACATTTTTACCTCATTAATTCCTCCCATGTACACCCATTACCATGCCGAAATTCCGTAAGGAATTTCTCTCTCCTCATTTACATTCCAAGAATTATTTTGTATTGTGCTTCTAAATTATGTTACATTCGTTGGGACATGTATCTATATTACCCCCTTACTACCCATTTCATGTAAATGTGATGATAAACCCCTTCAACTCTCATCAAACATTTTTATGAGTTTTTATATCATAGTGTTATGCTGTAGAAATTGCACCGTGATTTTCCAAGCCAAAGTCATTGTGAATTGAATACCATGCCAACTTCTCTATCAAGGGTATTCACCTTTATGAACATTTACAAATTTTTTAATGAGTTTAATGTATTTATTCCACATTCCTTTATATTTTACCAAATTATGATGTTGAATTATTCAATTTATTATGATCCATGTGGCACACTTATACATGAATTGAAATGTTTACGAAGGGTGTGCCCTGATAGCACTCCAATGTATTGGATAAAGTATAGTATCATGATTCATCATTAGAAATGAGTGTTGGATCATGATAATTCCAATTAAATGAGTGTTTACTCATACTTCATGTGAAAGTAGGGTTTACCCAGGATCTATGTGTAATGGGCCTTGGCTCATGCTAATTCCATGGTATGTGTTGGTGCCATATTTCAATGTTATGATTATCATGATTTATCATGATTTATAATGACGTTTTGTTAATGTATCTATTGTGATCCATTAATATTTCTATTGTCTAACATGTATTGTATTCCTCATGTTATTCCATTGTTTTTTCTATTAGTCACCTAATGTATTTTTTAGTTCAATACAAAAATACAATAATGAAGTCCTCAATTGAGGGCCCGTATCTTTGTGAGGCCTAACATATTATCACAGTGAGTGGTTGTCTAATGGAATATAATGTCTAGATGCATATGGTTTTATTGGGCCTGATATATGTTATCTGAATAATTGAAACACTAATTGATACATTTATTTATTACAAATATCCATTACATAGGCTTGGAGAATTGAATAATTGGTCCCTTGAAAAGACTTGTTTTTACCTTATCTTCTATAGATATTTGGAAATGTATTTTCATGACAATGGAATGAAATATGTGACTGGTAAAGGGGAGATAGATGGTACTAGAAGTTCGATATTCTTCTTATATGAAAAAACTATATTTCATATATGGAAAAAATCATTTAAAACGATTATTTGACTCTAAATGAAAAAATTAATAGAATAAGAGAATAATGATATTTATTATAAATCATTCCAACTGCTTTGAATTATAAAATATTAATTGAATGGGGGTTTTCACGAATTTTTTTGGTTGATATTACATCTAATGACTAAGTATGAGGTCATTCATGGAATTGAGTAGACACAAAAGAGTATGTAGTGAAATAAGAATACTATGAAAACTATTAATTTCATCTCTTTTACAGTGTATACTTTGATAAGTATGGAAAGATTACATCATCATGAATAAATAAATCTTGTTAAATATAAATAATTATACTAAAAAATGGATGTTTTATGGATGAAATGAAGGGGAATAGATGGGATTGAGTCAGAAAACATATTATCTCTAATATATGTTAAATTTATATCTCATCCTTATAAGTTTACTTAGAATTTTAATTAATTTCAGACAGCATTGGAATAATTTGGTATGGTTTGAAACAAGGATTTGATATTTAATGTCTAAAAAAGATAATATATTATTAAATAATAAGTTAAAAAGGCAATTTTAATCTAAATATTAATCAATGTAAAATGGAAATCATTACTTGTTAATGGGTTTCATCACCTTCCAAAGGAATTGGATAATTACTTGCACTATTACACCGAGGGAATGTACTTTTATCATCTTGAGAGTCTCACTGTAGATCTATATGACATTTATTTAGAAGGAAAACCATATAGAGTTCAATCCAATTGAGTAGTGTGTCACTAAATTCATATATTGGAAAAAACCATATGATCATTTTTTGAAATAACAAACAAATAAGCCTCTATTATTAGGGAAATCATACACTATAATTCATATATATAAAAATATGAAATTTTAGTGATATTTTTCTTCACAAAATAATACCAGGATTATGAAAAGTCATTTAATACATGGATATAATTCATGGATATAAAATGTAGTGGGTGACTTACCTGCTCTATTTAAGAGTGTTTTTATCACTTCAATATGTTATTAGAAAACTAATTCTATAAATGGGGTGGATAAAAAACATTAAATTTAGTTAAAATATGAATGTTTAGGGAAATTATAATAGAATAGTCTTTAATGTGTGGTGAGCATCAAAATATAGAGGCAAGATACCTTTGATTTTTCTAATAATGACAATTAAGTTAACCAATATAGCTACATGAAATTTTTTAACATAGAACCCATGAATCTATATCAACCCACAAAATATAGACCAATCCTAGAGGTTCATGTAGTTGTTTTCTAACAATTATCTTGTAGTTCTAATGAAAACTATCTCATTTCACATTAAATATTCATAAAATAAAATACACAACCCATTGTCCCAATAAATATATGTATAATATATAGAAACATTAAAATGGGCACTACCTTTTTGATAGAAGTCGTCAATATTGAATGAGTGTGTGGTATCAAATCCATTTTTTCACCCTCCATAGAATTCTCATTTGAAATGAATATGAATCATTTTATCAGTCACCGTAAATGAAAATGGAAGAGGCATATGCATACTGATATAGTTAATATATGTAAGAATATAAAAATAAAATTAATAATGTAAGGTATTTAGGGAAATTTTTTCCCTATGCAATGTTTGAAACATATTGAAAACATCTTAATATATTTAAAATACAGATATATATTAGAAAATGAAAAGGGGTGAAAAGTTCACTATACATGGGAATATGAAACACTGAATACAATCCAACATGGTCTAAATCCCTTTAATAGTGTGTTACAACAACATTGGACACTTTTGTGCATTGCGATGGCTACTTGAAATATGTATATTGTTGAAATAACACTACGGAAACATGAAACACTAAATTAGTTCTTGGAAACAATGTTTGAAAGACTAAAATAGAATCTCCATGGATAGAAATATATAAGTGGACTCAATATTGGAACTAGAAAATTAATCGTTGTGCTTTGAATACAAAAATTAAATATAGAGAATAAAATTACTCAAAACTATAATATAGTATTAATGAAAAATGTTTTTGGCATTAATGAAAAAATTATTGCACTACTCAATTATGTAATAGAGGTTACCTGGAGATTCAATGTTGATTTCAAATACTAAAATGATTTGTTCTTGTACTTTTATGGATATTCATCCACCACTACCCCATCAATCTTACAAAACATATCAGCTAAAAAATTAGTATATATACTGTGATATAATCAATTTATTATAGGGAGATAGAGATATAAAATATCAGTAATGAGATAACCAGGAAACATAAAGCACATGATAACATGGAAAAGAAAATGATTGGTCAACGATAATACTAGAACATTTTTTGAGGTCTCTACAACACCACAATTGTGTCTCTCCATATCAAAGAAGTACACTGCAAGAAGTACATCATTAAGGCACACAATCGTCCATCATCAGGGCACATAGTTAGAGAGGAGAACAATTGATTTCTGATTGATTTGTATCAAACTTCATACAGAAACAAACCTACTATATAATGAGAGGATTATTTTATCTTCCCAACCATGAGGAGGTGTTTAGATCCCCGATGGATCTACCAGAAAACATACACGAGAATTACTGAGTACGGGTGGGAAGAATGAAAAATTAATTCACATAAAATAAAAAATCAGATAAATAGGTGAAGGGGAATCAAGAAACTCAAGAATGTTTTATTTCATTTACCGAATGGTGATCTGAGATGGTAGGAATAGTTTCTATTGAGCCAATTCCTTCCATTTTCTCATTAATGTTTTTTTCAGTATTATAGTAGACCATTCCATATATATGAAATCAAATACCTAAAAAAGGTTTATTCTACAGATTAAAATCCATATACATCAATATGTAAAATCAATTGGATTTTCGAAATGTAAACATCAGACATGTATCGACCATTATAAATCCTACCAGGAATGTAGAAATTTTTATCAACAATAGCTAAAGAATTATATAGTATAAGGATGGTGTAAAGTAACTCAAATAGAAACTATCCTGTCAATATCTCATAAAAAGTGTAGAATCAATGCCACTAGATAAATGATTCCATTCCATTCATAACTCACTTGTGCATTCAAACACATATACACAACTACTAGATATATTTTTTCATAATTATATGACCTTATATCGAGCTAGTGGAGGAGGACCTAAGACACGGACTTACACTATAAGGTGGGGCTCCTATAGAATTCAAACATCATTTCTAAGGTGGATTTAACATGTAGGATAGGTAGTAAATTAAACATATTAATATAAAAAATTAGAATGGAATGAATGTTATTCGATTGAGGAAGATACAAATGTTAGATTAAATTTAGATTTATGCAACAATTAGGATATTCAATTAAGGTAAAATTATTTAGGTTATACCCACATCAGAGGAGGAGGAGGATCCCAAAGATGTGAGGTGGATGTGATAGAGGCGCACTGTAGGAGGAGGTGGGTGGGGGGCTATCTTGGAGTAGCATTCAACAGAGGTGGATGAGGGTGCAGAGAGGATGAGTTAATTGGAAGTTTCCGTGAAAAGATTCGATTGGAAGTGGAGGACACCACCATGAACAGAGTCGACCAAAGGAGGTGGAGCGTGTAAAGAGGAGTGACAACGTTCGATGGGGATGAGGGTGTGGAGTGGTCAAGGGAGGGGGAGGGTTGCATATTAGGAGAGGAGGAGGAGCCCGAATCATATGAAAAAATCATCTTCCACAATATTTTAATTTAATCGTGGCTATAAAAAGGATATATCCATGGGATTATAAAACCATGACTATAGATTCATGGCTACAGTCTAAATTTATAGTAGTGATGGTTTGTGATTACATCTACTTAATAAAGAAATTTATTTACATTTTGTATAAAAATGTATATGTTGATTATATTTCACCCCTTTAATATGAGGAATGTATTGGAATTGGAATGTGATGTTATAGGCCCACTCTATCCCCTTGATTCATCAATCTGCCCCATGAAAAAAACTATATTGAATTTTGGACATGAACATACCCATTTATTAGGTTCTTGGCATGAACCCTTGGTGATGATAGATTCGTGGAATAGAATCCTTAAAGTTACTTTTCAGTTGTAGAACATTATTCATTCCATCATTATGTGATTGGTAATTGACATTCATTTGATTATTTGATCAATAGAATATCCATGGTTACATTTTCAAGCTAATTAGATTATTTATATGGAATTATTTGAACATATTGTATTCCAACCATATTATTCTCAGGTTATTGATTAAATGGAAGGGTTTTTTGTTATTTACCTCGCCATATTATTTGTTTCATATTTCAGATAGCATCCACTCTATATTTAACCCTTACTGGGATGTTGGTATCACCCCTTTATTATGTTTTATTATCCCCTAGGATTCCAAGAAGATTCTTATGAGAGATACATATGGTTAAGCTATGAGATTAACGACATTCTCAAAGGATTCCAAATGTTGTGTTTTATATTTTCAATTTTAATGTAATGTTAAAATATTTAAATTATTTTCAAAAACTACTCTATTTTTTAGTCATTCGGGATTCAATTCCTTATATGTTGATCCAATGTAATAATGTAACCATAGACTCTGATCTGCGGTTAGGGTTGTTACACAGGTCCACTAATGACTGAGTGGAACTTCCCTTACATACTATGGAACATTTTATTAATCACTAGGTACTGACTTACACCCCCTATAAGGCTAGGGATAGGTTCCTCTATCAACCGAGTGACATCCCACTATTTCACTAGGGTGAGGGTCCTATATCAGAGATTATGCCCCTTGGGTTGTGGATCAGTGGTGAGGTGCATTCCCTCCACATGGATTTCTCATACAGATATGCAAGTTACTGGGCATTAGAGATGAATCATTGGAGTTTTAGGTAGAATCATAATCTTTTACTGGGATATGATATGATGGTCCACTTTCTATTTTGGTTGGGTTTCTTTTGAGTATATATATATAGTTGGGTTTTATTTACCTCTTTCTCTAGTTGATCCAACTACTTCTCTCATATATTTCTATTGGTCCCTTCATGGTTTTGGGGGCATCCTTTTGGGTATGTATATACTCACCCTATATGGGATTTTCCAGCATGTGTCGTATCTTATGAAGAGATAGATAGTTTGATAATGACATTGGTGGAGCATAGGGATACACGTTTGTATAGACTGTGTATGGTGGTTGGTCAGGTAGATAAGGAGCCAAGCTATCCCAAGTAATTTATATTCCATTTTTTGTCAGGTTTAGATTTCCTTTTTAGATATTCATGTATTTTCCCCTTTACACTTTGGTTGTATTCTATTATACTCTTATGTATTCCCTATAGGTAATACATGCATGGTTTACTATAGATGTTACTATCATTCATTATTATACCTTTTCAATATTTCATGGAGATGGTTGTGCGTGTGTATATTGATACACAAAGAAAAGACCTCCCCTTTAATTTTTTTCTTCTGGACGCTTTTCACAATCCCAATGCCTATTAGAGGAGGGATTTGGGTGGTGGTGCCTTTGTCTTTAACCAGTCAGGTGGGCCCCAATGGGTTGGGTTGTTACTGAGTGGCATCAAAGAATTTTATTCCTTGGGATGATTTTCAGAGATTTCCTTATACCTGGATTGGTTGGAACATAGGTAAATGGTGTCAATGTGTCTCTAATACAGTTTCCAATGTAGGGAACCCAGTATTGGTGTTACAGATGACATATCTATACTCCAGGACTCTAAATACCTACTATTCAACATGGTATTCTGAGACATTGGTTATAGGTCAAAATGGTACATGAATCAAATATGATTGAGTCCTTTTGTCTACCCTTCTTAATTTATTGCACACACACATACCCACAGATATATATATATATACATATATTATCATCTTACTGTGGTACATCTTGATTAATTTTATGATGTCTCCACAAAGATAGCCAACCAAGTTACCAATTCCAGATCTTAATGAAGATCTGATGAGTGATTACGCCTCAGTTAAGGGGACATATAATGTGGTGTTTCCTTTAAGAGGGTAAGGAGAACCACCCTCACCTACCTTGAATCATATATTAACAGAAAAGAAGGCATATGTTTCACTCATTCATAGTGTGCTCCATGTGTTCTAATTCCATAGACTAATGAGGTACTATGGAGATCCAAATCCCCAAACATTGGAGGATTGGATTTATTCACTAATCTGAGTCTTCTGGAAAACGAGAACCCCAAATGAACATATAGTAGCATTGGAATCCAACATTTTCCATGGTGTATCACGTAACCAGGGGAGTGTAGTCATGTATACTCTTGATGAGATGATTCTCTCATGGTTCTAATTCTACTAGATTTATTGTAAGGATTATTATACCTCGTTCATGAACTGAGATTTGATCCTGGAGATTCTTGAGATGAAACATGGTAGTATGATAGATTCTATGTATTCTATTAGTTTTATTTTCCTTATGTGATACTCCCTATACATTTTGAAGAATGGTTACATTCAAGCGTGAATGTATGAGGAGGGTATATGAAGAGTCATCTATACTATTCTGGCCTATTTGAGAATTCCCACCCATGTTGGAGTGTTTGAGTAGGCACTGGTGATAGAATGATTATTTTTAGAGGGAAAATAGCCCAATGGAGTTGGAAATCAGTGTCATGGGGTTGAGTCATCTACAATATTTAGCAGGCTCCAGTCATGAGGGTCTCAACAAATAAGTCCTTCTCAGAGTCAGACTTAGTCACATCAACATATAGTGTAGGGTTCACACAAATTATCTAGTCAGCTAGGAGAGGGGTGATGTTATTCTTCTGATGTGTTGAGTTGAGGAGGGAAGGAATACAAGAGATAGACTAACATGATAGTGGTAGTTCCATGATTAAGGATATTCTAGTTGCAACCATGGTATCCTCCATGGATGTAGTGTTAGTATAGGAGTGGGTGTAGCTCTATATGGAATAGAGGTTGGTGGGGGATGACTCTATTATATAATCACACAACCACCACTAGGAGTCCCATGCCTGGATAAGAGAGCTAGGGGTTGGGGCCGTCAGAATTTTCAAGATATTGAGGTCTATGACTAGGAAACACATGAGGTGATCCATGATATAACCTATGATTATTATAATATTGATTCAGTATTGATAGAAAAAAATATGAGTCATTCATTCATCACTATATACCAGTTATGAGAGCTAAAGATTCTAATTGAGACGTTATCCCTACAGTTTTGGGTAGAGGCTCTTAGAGTGAGTTATTATTTGATATCACTTATTTGTGGATAGTGAAAGATGGTTCTTGATGGAGAGTGTTTATTGTGGGACCTCTTGATCATCACAATGAAACTATATGATGTCATCTTGGGCATAGACTAGTTGTCTAAAATTCATTCACAATTTTAATGTCATCACATGTGTGTTAGATACCTTTGGGATGATGGGAAAATATTTTACTTTGTGGGTGAGAGAGACCTCATGGATGGGAAATGGGGTATTTTGAGCCGGAATCTGATACCCATAACCCATTAGTTGGTGAGTTTTAACATTGGTTTAGTGGGTTCTTCAAGCATATGTATTCTTTAAATTGTGGATGAATTTATTGAAATCTTCCTCAATGATGAACTCAAACTACCTCTACGGTGGGATATGGACTTCTGTATTTAATTTCTCATTGGGGATACTCTGAAAACTTCTATATCATATCATATAGCCACTACCATGCTCTGGGAGCTAAGGGCGTGGTTGTTGGACCTTTGAGAGAAGGTATTTATAAGACCTAGTGTTCCCCCTTGGGAATCTCCAGTTTTATTTGTGAAAATGGTGGATGATATGTTGAGGATTTTTTTGATTATCATCATGTAAACCAAGTAAAAAATAAGGAAAAGTACCCCTTTGTTAAGGATTGATGGCATCTTAGACCAGTTGTGAGGTATGACTTAGTTCTAAATGGTCAATCGTACGTTCATATACTACCAATTGAGGGTTCTAGAGGCTGATATTCCTAATTTAACATTCTGAGGTTTCTATAGACACTATGAATTCCTAGTGATACCTTTCAGTGTGATGAATTCACCTGTAGTGTTTATGTCTTTGATGAATCAAATCTTCCAGCCATCCTCGGACCATTTTGCGGTGTTCCTTATTGATGAAATACTCATTTAATCTGTGTCAAAGAAGGAGAGTGCAGAGCATCTGAGGATGGTCCTAGACATACAATGGGAGCACTAGATTTATGGTAAACTATAGAAGATTCAATTTTGGATCTATAAGGTTTACATTCAAGGGTATTTAATTTATGGAAATGGATTATAAATGGAGCCAACAAATATTGATGTAATGATTTATTTTGAGCCACCCAAGTTAGTTTCATAGGTATATATTTTTCTTGGGTCGGTGGGGTACTACATGATGTTTGTGCCTAAATTTTCCATAGTAGAAGCCCCTTTGACCATCTGGGCATGGAAAGGGAACCCTTTTATATGGATTGAGTAGCATCCAAGAGCCTTCAAGTAGTTGATCATGAGCTTTAATAGGGAACCTATGTTGAGACTACCAGAGGAGGGTGTGTAGTATAATGTTATTTGCAAAGACACTAAAGGTGTGCTCGATTTCATATTGATGTAGAGGCAGATATTAATCACATGTGGGTTTAGTAAGTTGATACATCATGAGAGTAACTATTCTACTCATGACCTAGAGTTTTTAGTAGTAGTATTTACTCTGAATATGTGGAGACACTTTATTCTTGATGTCTATTTTGTTATTTATTTAGAACATCAAATTCACAGGTACATCGTCAATCGAAGAGATCATAACCTGAGACAATTATATTGATCAGAGTTCCTACATGAATATATTTCATGATAATTTATAATCCAGGTAAAGACAACATGTTCAAATAATCCCTTAGTATGAATTATCGTTCTCTCTTGGTGGAGGAGGCATTTGAGTAGTCGGCTTCTTTACAGTTGACCCTAATAGAGATAGGGGGTTGTTGTTTCATTAGTCAATAGTGGTGACACCTCCTCTCATTATGTGTGTGTGATTGTCCATTTTTTGAGACATTGACTATGAGGTTCTATATAAACAGATATCCTTAGGAGATTCACAAAATGGATTCTATAAAGGAGGGGACCTTTCCATAATTTTCTAGAAAAATATGGTGGTTATATTCACATTGTTTTAGGAGCTGATGAGGGAGTTTCACACTCCCCCTTGGTTGCACATCCTAGTGTGAAAAAGGCATACACGGACCTTAAAAATAGTTTTAGTGTGTTGGAATGGGGAAGATTATTTTATAAATCATCTCTTGATTTATTATATGTCAGTATGTAAAGGCCGGCCACTAGGTTTTAGCTAGTTCGACATCACCTCTTAAGATATAAGAGAGTAAATAAGACAGACTATCTATAGACTTCATGATAAGTTCTCCATAGATAATGAGAGTCCATGATTCTATTTGGGTCATAGTTTAATGGATTATGAAGTCATCACACTTCATTTCCATAGGGGAGAATAGTTCAATGGAGAGTCTTGGGTAGTTGTATAAATTCAAAATCTCGTTCATGTTATATTTTAACCTTTTTAATCTCTAGGGGCATCACCATTTGTGTAAAAGGTTCATGTAATAACAGAAAATTGACAAAACATTATCCTTTTTTAATGCCCTATGATCATCTATAACATTAATATAGTAACTAAAATTCTTAAATTTATACATTTTTCCTCCCATCACTTATCAATTATGATTAGGATAAAAATACTCTACTTGTTATTTATCATTATTATTATCAATAGACAGACCATCATATTTATTTTAATCATGAATTAGATATTTAATAGTGGATACTAATTCAATAATATAATATTGTTTTAGAATATAGTTATTAACATGATACTCCAAATAGCCTTGAAAATTAGAGGAGTTCTTGCAAGTCAAAACTGGTAATTTTCCCCCATTTCTTGAAAGTAAGAAAATTACAATATAGAAAACTGAAAAAGGACCATGACACAAGATTAAAAACCTAGTAAAATTATTTGATTTTAACATTCTCATGGTTTAGTAGTCCATTAAAGGTAAGACTAGTGTAGAGAAACTAAGAAATTTGATCCAGCAAATGCTTAACAAATTAAATGATTAAATTTACACACATAATTCTTTATAATATAATAAAATTATAAATTTACCTAAAAATATGGGAACTTATTCATTCAATTTAGACTGAAAAATAATTTAATTAAATTATAAAAATGAGATTAATTACAATTCCCCTTAAAAGGTGGATAAAAAATCAAGTAGAATGATGGTTTTCCATAATTATCGCAATGATTCATGGTCATCTAAACTATGGTCTATGTTCAACAGACCAAAAAGGATATTTATATAAAATGTTAGTATTTTATTAGTTCCTACCATGTTAGGATTCCATTTTGGGAATAATGTTCTCATTTATGT
Organism: Viscum album; assembly: GCA_963277665.1. Lineage (NCBI taxonomy): Eukaryota > Viridiplantae > Streptophyta > Magnoliopsida > Santalales > Viscaceae > Viscum > Viscum album. The sequence goes on along the minus strand of OY728125.1, from coordinate 1,739,129,738 downwards.
CCAAAATATCGATCTATGAGACTTTTTCACTGATATATTATGAGTCTGACACTCATATTGAGGAAGATATATAAGATTTATTATAATATCATATATTTTCTCTGAGATAATTTTATTTAGGTTTTGGAAAACAAATATATATTTGTATACCTCCTTATAGAATGAATGGAAGGTTAAACATGTACTTTATACCGAGTGTTGAATTTATCCATTATTTTAGTTGATAAGAAAGGTAGGTAAAACCTCTTCAAACACCATTTTATCATTTATATAATTTTATTTAATATTTTTTTTATTAAGGATAATAATTTGAATTAACATTTTATTTGGGATGAGATATGTATACACTTCATCAATCATTAGCATCGATACCTTTATACACATTTCTCTCATGCATGATAAGTTATCAGAGTTCATGAGATGATCATAATGAGAATTTTGATCACCCCAATATATACATGAAATATTTTATTGTTAATTTAAATATTTAGAAATGGGATTTTTGTGTACATGTTTGTTCGGAGGTTATATGTCTCCTTAGAGCTAGATTTATTGGTAGGTTTTGGTTGAGTATTCATTTCTTATTTCATGATCAGCCATCTAGGACATCATTTTATATATCAATTTATATTCAGTCAAATTACACATGTTGTATAATTTAAATATATTAATTAATATTTCATTTATTGATTTTTTTTGTTTAAAAATCATTCATGGGATGTAAACATTCATATAGAATGGTTTAGATGTTCCATATTTTAACCTTCGTTAATTTTGTATAATATGGTTGATGGATTCAAAGTGGGAAACCACCCATTTTTTCAATAGTCTCAGATCTATTTAATTTTTGAATATTTATTATATTGATTAGTTATTGTAGGTTTTTGGTATAATTCAACATGTTTTTTAAATATTTATATTAAGGAAAAACATTCCCCTACTGACTGAGTCATCTCTCACTACTTTTGGTAACCACTAGTGATTTTGGGGAATTCCAATAAAAGTTAACGGTGATCTAGTTTCGAAAATGATACATATCAGGACAGGTCATTAAAAATTATATCAGATTGCTTTTTGGGGTTTTCTCTTATGATTAGAAATATAATCATTGAAAATTAAAAGATGCTATCACGGGAACTCTCAAATGAATTTTCTTTTTTTGGTTATTTAGGTGCAATAAATTTTCTGAACAAAGTTGTCTCTCAAAGGAGGAAGTAATTAAAACAACATATTAACAATATATTATAAATAAAATAAAATAAAATAATAAAACTACTTAAATGGATGTGATGATTAAAATTTATTAATTTTGAAGATGCATGCTAGAAGAAGATTGTATTTATTTTGTTTTTGAAATTAGATTGATAAAACAGAACGAGAAGGTTTTTTAAAAAATATTTCTAAAATTATTAATAAATATAAACATACCCCTTTAGATAATTATTAATCATTATAATTTAAATTAAAATCCACATAATTATGATCCCCTAATTTGTTAACTCTTGAACCTTGTGAGAATTTACCTCAAACAAAAAGTTGAAATGAATTAATCCCTTGGCTGGATTTTGAACATGCATTCATAGAACCATGATTTTATTGTCATATTAAGGATATATTATGGTAAATGGTTATTTATGGCTTATGTACATACAAAAGTGTGGATAAATTTATTATAAAGATTATATTTGGACTATACAAATTGACCTCATGTTGTTTTGTTTTATTTATTAATATCACACTCTCACAATTCACTCATTACTTGACCTCATATGTTTTGTGTTAATTGTTAAATTGATTGCTTAGTTTATATTAGATAAAAAACCAATTCATATATTATATTATGTTATTTATAGTATCTTAGTGATTCAAAATAAATAAATTAATAAGGATAGAGAGAGATCAATTACTAAGAAAAACTAATTTTCCATGGGTGGTGTAATCATTATAGAAATAAATTGCATTTTCAATGGATTAGAAATTGTATAGCCCAATCATGTTTCTAATCGTGATTTCCATACAAAATAAATATGTTAATGAAGAATAAAATTTAACAAAATACAATGAATGTAATAGAAACTAAAAATATTATTATGAAAACCCAAACAATACAACATGAAGAAGAAGAAGAACTCTTCAATGAAGGGATCCATTCTTCAAGATATCTCCGTCTTAAAATTCCCGGAGAAATATTGTTAAAAATTATTATCTACCCTATTTCTCGTAATTTACACCCAACCCCTATAAAGGATAAAAATACTTATTTATAGAGTGGATGAGATGCTAGGTTTATCAAAGGTTTCATGTATGAATGTGGAATTTTTTCCAAATATTTTAATCCAATTTGAAATGATTATTTTACCTCCAAAATGAAAGAAACCAATATCCTTATAGAATTATGATTTTTGATTAATTGGGTCTTATAGATTCTATAAAATTTTGGGCTCAATCCAATCATGGATGAATAAGTTATAACCGAAATACTGAAGTGGTTTCTAATATGGAGAGTCAAGTCCATCTATGAATTCATGGCCCATTTACTCCAATAAAATGCTTGATATATCTCAAATGTTCTACATAATATCTTTATCCCATTGAATGAGGAAGACTTTTAAAAAAATTTATGTTTAAAAAAATATAAAAAAATTTTATAGTCAAAATAGTACAATGCACTTTGAAGGGTAAAACCCACGATTTTCATCAAATTTAAAACTGAATGATCTAATCCCAAATATTATATAAATAAATATATTTAACACAATGTGAGGAAATTATGAAATTTATTATCAATAAAATATTTAATGAAAAGGTGTTTTATCAACTTCTCCATACATACCATTTTACAGTCTTGGAAAAGTCACATGTCATGTTTTCTAGAAAAAAATATGACGAGATATGCATGTTCATATTCCCCAACCCACATTGAAAATATAGGAAAAGTAAGAATCCCATCAATATTAAATCATAATAAATTCTTTATCATATAAATTTTATCAAAAAAATCCATTGAGATTAGTGAAAATAATCATAGAGAAACAATTAATTGGTCTTCTATTCCACTAATTTCCCACATTTATGTGCACCAACCAGTTCAATCTCATTATAACATCAAGACTCAGATGCCACTATCTGGTGCCCTGAGATGGTGGGTCAGTCCATGTGTCTATAATGTAGCCAAAATGTGTACTCATACATCATTACAACACATGTGTCAAAATACCAAAAGATAAAAAATAAATATCTAAACTAGCATCACAAGAATTAGATTAGTCCCATGCTCCCCAGATCCTAAACATGGAAGAAATTCAACCATCAATCTACGGTCACATTCCATAATCCATAACTATATCTATATAGTCTACTCGGCTACCAAATGATGGCCAAAGATAGGGTCTGAGATAAAATCCCAATAGGACACAACCAATGATGTCTATAACAATCCATGTTATGAATTAAAAGCTAAGTAGCCTGGAATGTATATACCTGGTATACTAGAAATGAATCATGTTCCCATGGAATATGAAAACATGTAAGTGAAATTGTCTATTCAAACAATGCTCCCTGAAAAATAGTTGTCATAGTCCTATAAAAAGGACATTGTAAAGAAAAGAGAAGTAAATACGATGACCATGTCGCATACAAAATATATCACATCAAACACATCTTCAATGTATGAACTACATATCATATCAACCATGACCAATAAATTTAATAATTCATGTAATAGTTAACATTGCTAAGTCGTATAATCAAAAGTGTTATACCCCACAGGGTTAGATATAAGGAATAGTGAAACAAGACATCTCATCAAGTCCCAGAAACATCTCGATGGAAACTCGGTTCGACATGAATTGGGGTCTAAGAATCATGTAAACAGACCAAGTCTGCTGTGATCTCAAAATCCATATCTAAGGGGAAGGAAGGCTTGAGGCATCCCATTAAATCATGACCGAAGGATAAATATCATCCAGGGTATCCACTACTGATATCATGACACACAGTGTATCACACCCATTGAGTCCTATGCAACGATTCATCATTAAATTCAATTATCATTTCATACCATCACATTAAATGAGTTATTATAACTCATATAAAAAATTCTCATTCAATTACATTTCATGAGTTTAAAAACTCATATAATAATTTAAATTTAAACAGTTAAACAATTCGACATCATGTAACACCTGGAAAAGGAGGCAGAATATCTCTTAATCAGTGAATTCAGATCAATTAATTTATAACTTGTATTATTATTACATAGAAAGCACATACACTCTCCCCTTGGGTAATTCAACAATTTTAATGAAAGATCACACCCCTTTGGTGACCTAGGAAAAGAAACAAATCCCCACATAAACTCAAAGGAACCTTTGAGCTTCCCAATAAAGTTCTAATACATTCCATTTAGACATTTAATTCATTTTAGGGGTGTTTCTAGAAATTACAGCTCACAAAACAATGAAAGCATATATATAAAATACCACACCATGAGGTAATGGTATAGTCCACTTACCATAAGTTTTTAGTAGAATACTCATCCAATATCGACTTCTGATCTGGTCCAGATCAGAATAAAAACAAAGAATGGACAAAAAGACATAAAATATGGCATATTAACATGCACCTAAATAGATAATCTAATACCAATTCAAATGAAGAACAAAAAAAGGAATAGATTACTCACCTAAATGAATCCAATGGAATAAATGAAAATTGATTCTGAGTTTATATGGATAATTGGTGGAGAAGGTTAAGATTTTTATTTAATAGGAACTTCTCATGTCCACCATTGTACAATAGAGGATGAATGAACTAGTTTTTAGGATTTAAATATTTTGATGGGAAAATGATTATTTTTTTCTAAATACAATGCCACATGGTTTTTCCACATGATTGGACAAACAATGCACAAACATTGTGCCCTTAAATGCTTCAAGGGGAACCTCACATGGTGAGTGTGAATGTTTTTCATAACAATGTGAAAACTCTCTTATCCCACTATCAAGGTTTTGAAGAAAAATACAATGGAATGCATCCCCATATTCATGGTTTCCTTATATTGTGTGGGATCTTGATTCTCACAATCTAGGCCTGATATGGTAATACAAACCATCCAGCTTGACCGATAGAGTTTCTACAAACTGTGCATCCTACCATATTTTTTTCAAAAAGTGGTGCTCTAGGCTCCGAATAAGCTCCAGTCCTCAAATAATACCTAGAAACCCCAAAAACATCTACGATCTCAATGGGAACTTACATTAGACTATTAAAAATAATATAACAGAAATCCAAGTATCCACACCTCACAGGAAAACCTATGATTTTACACTCATATCTCCACTCATTATTAAGAATATTCTGGTCAAGTAAAACAATTCATCTTACGTGGTCTAATTCCAATGAACTTGTTCTACATACCACTGTAATAAGATTTCGAGATCTAATCACTTAAGCATTCCAAAAAGTAACACCTTATTCTTCCAACCTAGATATCACCATGTGTTTTAAATTTCATCACTCACCTATTCATTAAGAATATATATATCTTTGGATTTTTCTGAGGATGTAAAACTTTCAGATATCAGGTGAAGACACATAAGTTTATTCAATATACTAATGAAATTGATTGAAAGTGATATAGACATATAGATCAACCACTGATATAAGATGATTTTTTTACCAATCATGGCCATACCTTAAATTGGGTAGAAAAAATTTCAAATGTCATGGTTGTGTGAAAAGTTGTGTGGAGGAATCAATGTCTAAATTTACCATGAAAAAAGTATCATAAAGAATGATGTCATAATATAAATGTTATTTATAATGAAACAACCAATCATATCATCATTTACCTCTGTGTTTATAAAAATCAACCCTCGATGATGAATTATTTCTCATTCTTACCATGCTACCAATGACTTTTGATAACATTATTTTTTCATATGTTCCACATGTAAATGACCATGTTACATGTTGAATTTTTCTCTGGTGTGATCTAAACAACACTATAATGAAAATAATTATATCTAACATAAATACCTAATAATTTTCAATGGAACTTATTCAGAATCAGCTTTAGTGGTGAATTGTATAGTAGGACATTATTCCCAATATGAAACTCCCATTTTGGACCATTCAATTAAGATCCCCTTTGGATCTTTCCCTGTATAGCGTTGAGTTATCATATGATGATAATTCAACCTCCTAAAGCTTTTGAACATGTATCTTCTTTTGAATTCTAACTTGGGCCAAATTTTGGTCTCATTTATTTATTGCCCAACATGCCTGATGCTCAACCACCATGGGAAGTTGACATGATTTTCCAAAAATGATCAGTCTTCATGGACTTATAATCCACCAAATTAATAATGTAGTCAAAAGTGACAATAATGTATAAGAAACCAAATAAAATTATAAAAGGACTCATAAAATCAATTCCTCATACATAAAAATAATCACAATATAATACATGAAATTGGGGAATCTCAAATCACCTAGAAATAAATCTAGTCTATTATAAATTAGAGTTTAAATTACAAAACATATGGTAATCATGAAACAAGGTAGGATAATATAATCTAGATTCCAAGACATTACTATCCATACTTTGAGGTTTAAAGTGTCCACCCCCATAAAGTGTATTATAAAAAATTAGAAATATACTCATAATCATTATCGAGAACACATATCTTAATGACTTGGTCACTACATATTCATTAAAGGTAGGGATTATCACACACATAAAACCTAGACTCACTATTTAATTTTTATACTTGATATTTCTTTAAATTTGCAATAATATCAGAGGTAATAAGGTAGTTAAAAAAATATTCATACAAAGGATGAATACCTGAGATTAAATAAATATTCTCATTAGGTGAAGTTCTATAATGTAACTTCATATCCTTTATCTCCATATGTAATTCTTGAAGAAGCTGCATCCATCAGATAAGTTTAGACATTGAATCTATCATCATCAAGTGGTACCTTAGAGCTGCATGGTCAAAAAAACGACCATTTTAGAGCCCAATATATATGAATGAATTTTATCTAATTAAAATATAATAGAAATAATCTATATTTTACATTGTGGCATAATTTGTTTTGGATGAATCCAAACTCATCAATACATATGAAATCACATCTCCCATCCACCCCCTAAGATAAGACAACTACAACCATTAATTTATCCATGTCACACAAATGCTCAAATGGAATCTTCCACCATGGGGATGTATGATTGGTGGAGTGGTTAGATGATTCTTTATCACATCAAATGATACTCTACATGAATCAATAAAAAAGTCAGTACATTTTTGAAGCAATCAAGATAAGGGTTGAGCGATCTTACTATAATATCTGATGAAGCATCAATAAAAACTAGTGTACCCAAGGAATGATCAAACATCACACATACATGTAGGATATGGTGCGTATTAAATAATTTCCCCCACTGATCATTCAACACCAATACCAAGTTGTGACACTAAATGACTGAGTACAATTCATTTCTCTTCCATGAAATGAAACTTTTCAAAGTTTAAAACCATATTTTTCAAAATTCAATAACGAAACACTTTACCCAAACTCAAGAGACATATTAAATGAATAACCATACATAGTAAAGTCATCCATAAATAACTCCATGAATGTATCAAGTAAATAATAAAATATACTTACCATGCATCTCTAGAATGTACTCAGGGCATTACAAAGTCCAAACGGAATCCTTCAGTAAGAAAATATACCAAAAAGGTAGGTGAATATCTAATTATCCAAGTTATATACTATAATGGAAACCCAAAAATATCCATGGAATCCATATAAGAAGAAATAGTGTTCTCTACCAGCAAGTATCTCAAGCATCTAGCCACTGAAGGAATTGAGAAATAGTCCTTATGAGTGGCTTGATTTAGTTTCATATAATCAATACGCAATCTCCAAATATTTTTTATTTTCATGGGAACAAACTCATAATTTTCATTGTTTATAACTATTAACCTAGTTTTCTTAGGTATGATCTGGATAGGGAAAACCCAATAATATTTATAAATTTGGTAAGTTATACCTTCTTTAAGAAACATTTACACCTCTCTTTTTTTACAAAATATAATAGTGTGTGGGTTAAGTCTCCATTGTTGTTTCCTGGCCATTTTTCCCCATCCTCCAAAATAATCCCATGAAAGAAAATGGGGTGGGATAATACATGGTGTTTTTACTAAGTTCCTCAAAAGAACCCAATCATTCTACCTTATAATATTTAAAAGTTTTCATTCTTATTTAGCTAAGATATCATATTCTATTATTAAAGGATATTTTTCAATATTAAATAGAGATGGAAATTTTATGTTTACTGTAAATAATATGTGTTCATATTTGTTTGGGTTCTGAATTGACGGGAATAAGGTGGAAATTGATATATGTGCATATTTAATTTCAGGTTCTGAATATGAGGCATCAAATTAGTGAATAATAAATCAAATCCATCTAAAAAATCAATATCCATGTCATAATAAAAAATAACATGCCTGAAATCTAAATAAGAATCCAGATCAAAATAAAATATGAGTGTGTTTTGATCATCAGGAATAGGTGTGATAATATTTTTTGACATCAAACTATATCCAATCCTCAATATCTATATATGTAATGAATGATCCCCATTTTAAAAATTGTGAATCATTATTTGGAGAATCATCACCAGATGGGTCAGAATGGGAGATGAATAAAGAAGGGTCAAAGTGGTACTTCATAGAGTCTAAAATATTAAATCATACAATCTCATCACCAAAATCAATATAATCTGTACCCTAATATATAACAATGATTGTATTTTCAATTTTTATGAAGGGTATATCTTGAATGATAAGAGCATGAGATGTTACTTGATCATCCTCTATATTTAGAAAATAAAAATCCATAGAAAAGACCATGTCCCTTACCAAAAATAGTATATCCTCGATGACTCCAATCAGGTATGTTGTGGCCATATTCACCAGTTTCACCACCACCCTAGTTGGATTCATCTCTCCAACCTGCAAGGATGTGAAAATATTGCAAGGCATGAAATTAATGGAGGCACCCAAATCACATAAATCATTAGATAAATGAAACTCTTCTATGGTACATGGAATGTTGAATGTACTAGGGTAATTTCACTTTATATGTATCACCATGGTTGGTGTGATTCATGTAGATACATTCCTCCGAAGGTCGATCAACTCGTTTCCCTTTATGCCTCTTCCATTTGTACACAGTTCTTTAAAAATATTGGCATACCATAGAATTTTATTGATTGCTTGAAGTAGAGTTATATTGATATAAAATGATTGAATATATCCAAATTCTTTTTTTAATCACAAATTTAGTCTTTTTCATGGTTTCAATAAATCTATTTAGAAATTGAAAGGGTTTAGGAGGAACATCATCAATATTTTTCTTACATATTTCATTATCCTTAGGCTTTTAATAAATTGGTATTGAATGGGGATTCTATAGGGTTTAGGTGAATCTTGGTGGAATCATAGGTTCTAATGAATCATTTGTTTACTTTTTTACTTCTCAACAATATGGCACTAAAATTCACCATGTGATTTAGAGTATATTTTTAAGGAATATTTCTTGAGTTCTTACTTACCTGTTCAAAGAGGGTAGTGGAAATATGGATCATATGTGTATTCAACATCCTAAACATTGAACCTTGGATCTTCAACTAATTCTATTGATTAATAATAATTAGTTTAAAAGTTATTCAATATTACAATCTACTTGATAATTCACTATTTGTTTATGAATTTTTGATTCTTGGGATTTAAATTTAGGGTTGTTGAAAACATTGTTGATATGGAATAGGATGTTTTAAGTTTTATTGAAATGGGGGAATTTGTTGTTTTCTCGATCCATACCTCATATATGATTGATCTTTCCGCCATTGGTTTCTTGTTGGTGAAAATGAATCATAATTATTCTGGGGATGTGGTAGTTGTTGCTGCTGATATGGTCTCTTAGGAAGTATAGCTGCACAATCCTCCATCTCTTGTAATTGGGGGGAATAGTCAGTTGGGAAGTCCTTTTCATTGAGAATTCCACAAGGCCTTATTGGAGTGGTTTGCGATGTATTTTGATCCAAATAAATCCATCTCACCATAGTGGTCAATTCATCTAACATAATATTAATTAAATTATTTTCAAGAGAATACAGAATTACATGATGCACTCATCTAACAAGTGGTGTACCGCTATAAGAAAATTGTTGAGAGTTTTTTTCCATCTTGAAAATAAATTCACATGAAACTATTGGTGTTTTTAGACCAATTACCCTCCAAATGAAGTATCCACTACACTCATCTACATAGGCAATATGCCTTCATAAGAGCATTGGATGAGTAGTTTCTCACTAATTTGGTGGTGTAAGAAGCTTGTACAAAACCTCTTGAATCACTCCCAGTACTCATACATTGAATCCCATTATGCCTACTTGATCACTGAGATCTCTTTTTGTATGGATTTGGTCCTTGATGCTGGAAAAATCTCTTTAAGAAAATATGTTTCAAATCGTTACAATAAGTTACATTTTCAAGTTGTAAATAATTCATCCAATCATTTATAGTTCCATCAAGTGATAATAGATATGATATTTGATTGATTTTATATCTAGATAAAATTCTTGGTTTTAGGTTTGATAAAATCACATTAAATTCATTAATATGTTTTTTGGGTCCACACCCGATAAGACATGAAATTTTTTAATAAGGTGAATAAAAAAAGATTTTAATTTGATGTCTGATTCAATGATTGAGTATGAAAAAAAATTTGTTGACAGAAAATATTTGGTGCAAAGATTTATCTAAATGTTATATTAAGTCCATTATTATTATTATTTTCCATTGGTTCTAGTTTTATTTTTGATTCAGAAGTGGTTCTATTTTAAATGTTCCCATAATGGAAAAATTCACTAATTGGGGGAATATTGAAACTTCCCGTAGAATGAGACTGCCAGATTTGAGCCCCAAGACTGCATTAAATATCATGGTCAAGATATACTAGATCCTCAAGATTATATCATTTTATAAATAAAATAAAAATGAATTGATGAAAATTGAACCATAATAAAAATACAAGAAGATTTAGTTGATGGTCTTAAAAAGAATAACAAATATTAAAAAAGAAAAAGAATAAGAATAAAACACAAAATGGGTAAAGAAAGAAGAAAATTGAGAATAAATGAATAAAATTAAAATTTCAAATATACCCATAATTGATTGAAATTATCACTTTCCTTCATAAAAATGATTCCAATTTGAAAAATACTATCATGAGTTCTCTCAAATGATTTTTCGTTTTTTTTATTTAGGTACGACAGAGTGTCTGACCAAGGTCAACTCTTAAAGGTGGGAAGTAAATAAAAAAAATATTTACGATATTTTGGAACTAAAATAAAATAAAATAAACACAATACTTAAAATTATGGGGGGTGATTAATGTTTTTATGTCATGAAGATGTATACTAGAAGAAGAATTCATTTTTTCATTTTGAAATTAGATTGATAAAACACAAGAAAAAAGTTTTTTATAAAATATTTTAAATGTCCTAATCGATATAACTATAACTATTATGTTACTTATTCATCATTATAATTTTAATTAAACTCAACTTAATTATGATCCCCTTATTTTTTAAATCCAAAAACATATGATAATTTACCTATACCATAAAGTTGAAATGAATTTAAACTTAGACGAGCTTTAGAATATTTAATTGTAGCCCCCTTCTTTGATCGTAATTCTAAGTATATATTATGTTTAGTGGTGAATTATTTCTCATATCCTTTTTTTATGTTATAATTAATTTATTTTATTGATCAGATTTTATCTATATAGAGTGATCTTGTGTTTTTTTGTTTTACCCATTATGATCATGCCCTCACAATTCACACATCAATTGACCTCGCGTGTTTTGTGTTAATTTTTAAATTGAATTTTTCATTTATTTTAATTTAAAAAATCAATTAATTTATCATATTAATTTAATCATATTATATCATTTATTCAAAACAAATAAATGAATAAGTTTATAGGTAGATTGATTACTATGAAAAACAACTCTTCCATATGAGGTGTAATCATCATAGAAACGAATTGAATTCACAAAGGTTTATATATGTTACAACCCAATATTTTTCTAATAACATGTTCCATCCCAAATAAGTACAATAAATAATAATAAAATTGGAAAAAACAAAATTAATTGAATAGAAACTAGGAAGTTCATTATGAAAACAAAAACATTACATTATAGATAAGAAGAAGAAGGATTCAATGAAGGGATCATTTATTAAAGAGATCACCATATTGAAATTCCTGGAGAAATGACATTAAAACAATTAATATATTCCATAAATCTCTTAATGAACATACCAGACTTTTCAAATGATAAAAATAAATATTTATATAGTGGATTGAAGGCTATGGTTATAATAGATTTCTTGTGTGAATAGGGAAATTCGGCCATATTTTTTAATCCAAATTGCATCAACTGGTTGTACTCTAAAACACATGAACCATATATCTTTCCAGAAGTATTATTTTTTTATAAATTGTCCCTCTATAATATTCCCAAATATTGTTCCAATACATGCATGGATTAAGAAGATATGGCCTAAATACTAAAGTGGTGTCAAATTCGGAGTGTCCAGTCCCTCTTTGACTTCATGGACCATTTACTCTAATAAAACACATGATATATCATCGATTTCAAAATTAAGGTTATATCCCATTTTATAAGGAACATTATTAAAAAAATTTATGTTCAAATAATGAAGAAAAAATATTTATATCCCAAATACTACAATGCACATTAGAAGTTCAAAACTAGAAATTTCATCAAATTTTAAAATGAATGATTTAATCCCAGATATTTTATTAATTAAAACATTTAACACAATAAAAATAAATTGTATAATTAATTATCAATAAAATATTCAACAAAAATAGTTTTTATCAACTAAGAGGATGACTATAAAAATGGTGTGTTTTATATCTTTATAATGAAACTCAACTTAATAAGGGAGTAAATGTGAGTGAGGTGACATCTGACCCTTTAAATGAAATTTATTTATATATTCCTTGATTTAGGTTCCTTTTACCGTTAATGGATAAATTGTTCATGTGGTTCCTTGATCACATATCATTATTTTTTTTTTCTTTCATACACAATAATGAGTGTAATTTTTAGTGGACTTTTTGTTTATTTTCAGTAAGAAATCATATGAAAAAATAAAATTTAATTATTTAGTTATTAAATTAAAATAAAATATGGGTTTTAAATGAAATCATGATTTGAGAAAAAATAATTTATCTATTGATACTGGTGAAAAACTAATGAGAGGTTTTTTTTAAAAGTTCTTTAATGATTTCTATTGTGTTTTGGTAATTAGATGGAAAATATTTTGGTTAAATGAATTTATGTTGGCTAGAACATGTCATATTAGATAATTTTATATCATTGTATTAGAAATAATGTTTTAGATGACATTTATTTTGAAATTTATTTGAGGTTTTATTTTGGTTTACTTAAAACTAGTTACAAAATATTTTTATAAACATCTTTCATGTGAACTAAAAGGATAAAAAATTATTTATTGGTATATTTTGGTTTAAAATTTTAATTTTATGTGATTTTATTTTAAATTCATTTTATATAATGAAATTTTATTCTTTTTATATTTTTTTTATGAAAAATGTGTATTAAAATGATTGTACAATGAGAAAAATTTTCCGTTTTCATAAAATTGAGAAAAAAATAATTCTACGATCTTACTTTGATGAAATTTAGGATGTATATAATAATTAAATAAAAATAATTCAAACAAAAATGGTTATTTTTTTTAAAACACATATATTTACGATTAGTTTTTTGTTGAATCTCTTGAAATTAGTCTTGATTTGATTGATAATATTTTAAATTATATTTTTATGTAATTTGATATAAAAATTATTATTATAATAAATATTGTGAATTTTATTGATCAGTGATATTTATGTTTTACATTTCATTTTTTGGAGGATAGATTTCATGTATAAGGGATTAATATTGAGAAAGTTATTTATTAAACCCTGATAAAACTAATTATGTTGTTAAAATTTTAAACAAATAATAACATGTTTTTTATTTCAGAATTTTGTGTGTAGAGGTCTGGAATTTATGTTTATTTACTAAGTGATTTGTAATTTATATTCTAAGGATTGTGGGAATATAAAGTGTTAAATAGTTATTAGAAAACCTCAAAATTGATTTTTGATTGTACTAATAGATCTGAGAGTAGTGTTTACATTGGGGTGAATGTTTGCATAAAATTTTTACGTTTAATAAAAATGGGAGATGTTTTACTATGTCTATATAGTTAGATATATAGTTAGGAAAACTGGGCACTTCTCTTGTTCATTATGATTTTTAATTTAGTGTATAATGCATGGTTAGAGTTATGGTTATAAATAAAAAGAATATTTACTATACATTATGGGTTTTGATATAATAGGGGATACACTATTCACTATAATATTAGGGGGACGATGAAACTGACTATGCATGTGACATTAAGATACAAGATGTCACCTTTCACCAAACAAAATTCTCCATTTTAAGTCCCTAAATTGACCCTAGACACTCTTGTTATATTTTAGGGTTAATTGGGATGAGTTTGGAACTCTTATTCCAAGAATAATGTGTTATTGTTGTCATGTGATCATATGATCAGCATATTAAAGTTAAAGTTTGTATATCTACTCCTTCTTGATTCCTTACCTTTTCCCTCTTGGAAATATATAATCTTGAAAGATAAATTTTGATGACGATATACAATAAATTTATGTGGAGGGATTTATTTTATAATTGATATTATTATATCTATAATTTAAATTGTTTTTTGGTTGAAATATGGGCTACTGAATCATTATATTGGAAAAGGGAATATAGAAAAGTAGAATCAATGTCTGGGATTAAAACTTATCAAGTTTTCATTTTTGGTGAATTTGTATATTTTTATTGTGTGTTAATGGGGAAATTCTACAATTTAAAATGAAATTAATACTAGATAAAATATAAACAATGAGGTATATGTGGGAAGTAAAAAATCAATCATGTTTGAAATAATTAATTATGAGAAAGTTGTAAATTATAGTAAATCACAAGAAATGTAATTGGATTTTCCTAGTAATTTTAATAATAAGATCAAAAGAGGTTGTTTTATATAATTAGGTTCAGGTGTATTAGATGAATATTATTATCTCTGATTCTTTATAGATATGTGAAGAATGATTATTTATGTTTTTGTTTGATGTTTTAAAACATAATATGTTTTTCATAATACACTGTAGAAAATCCTGATGTTTTAAGGGGTTATGTCATTATGAGGTGGTGGTATATTATATGGGAAGTATGGTTGACCATGAATTATAATGATATATTACCTAGGGGAATTTGGATTCAATATTATATGAGGTTGCATGTTGAGATTATTTTTGTGCTATAAAATGTGCATATATGTTGTTTTTTATATAGTGAATATATATATATATATATCTTAATTTATATAACATTATTGTTTATGATATAGAATATTTTAACACAATTTGGACTGATAATATTGTGATGGATGGATGGATAAAATATTATTATATGTCGATATGATGTGAGGGGTGTGATGTGACATCTCTTACCTAGTTTAACCAAATAATAACTAAGTTAGGATTTCATATAACTTCAAGAATTACACTTTGACTAATAATGACTATCGACTAGAGAGGGTCTATAAAAAATATTTGAGACTCTATGTTTGTCATACCATGACTATTAATAATAAGAAACAATGAAAACATAATCCATAATAACAATAAATAAGAGTACATAGATACATTTACAACCTAGACAAACCATTATCCTAATAAACATACAATATGCTATAATAAAATTATTCCACTCATTAAGAGGTTCTTCATATACGTGATAATGATCACCCAATGAACTAAACATGTGAATGTAAATAAAAGAAACAAAATCACATAAGTATACCTAAATATAAATACTGAAACCACCCAATGACCCCATATTAAATATTACATTAAGCTATTCTAGATTTATCGCATGCAAAAAAAATTCTTTCACCCAAATATTATTTATTATGCCTATAAATTCTCCAATGTAAACATAAAGGGTATAAGAATAAATATTAGTAGGACACCACCATTGGGTCCCCTAATATATGCTACAATATACCAAGTGCATGTATGGGAAATTAAATACTATAGCAACATGCATCATGAAAGAAATAAAATCAAATCATTGTCTGCTAATGAGGTCACCATGGTGTCTGAATATAACACTTTTTACTATTAATAGTGAATCAAAGCTATCTTATGAGGGAACCCACACTGCAGTGCAACATGGTATCCAAGCTAGGACACCATGAACTAGGTTAACATCTGAATATTGGGAGAGGTGTGACATATCTAAAATAATGTGAGATAACAATACATTTTAATAATTAGAAGTGAGTAACATATCCAATCCCTTGATAAGGAACCATAAATCCAAATAATGGTATGGGCGTAACATTGCTGTTACCTCATGATATATTTTTGTGTTGGGATATTGGAAGATGTATTACCAGGACCCAATTCATCTAGAATAGATAATTCTTTAAAATCTTGGAAGAGGGCATGCCATGACCCAATTACCTATAAATAACATCTAATTGGTCTATCGTTACACACTATCATATATTAGAGTCCATTAAATGGTCAAAATACTATATGAACTCACTGAGGTGGGAGGGGGTTAATCAATGATTCATTTTCCCATTTTCATATTCCACCAAGGAACAAAATTCACAAGCTTTTAGAGTGATTGAAAAGTATTTGATCACAATTCTAAAAACACATCAACTAAAAAAAAATTGGAAAATTTAATTTACATGTTTCACCACTTAAAAAGGAATAGTTACATTATTTCCATGATTAGGTAAAACTCATGATCACATGATCCATTAGTTTTAACATACTAGATATAATGACAAGGGTTTATCTATGTACTTGTGATGAAATACGCATCTTCATGACATGCATAATTTTATTATACATAAAAATTGAAATGATAATATGAAATATAGACAACAATGAGTATAATTACATCATGTTTTTGTTGTGATTATTCCTATTCAATCCCCACACTCATAAGAAGTGTTCTTAAATATAATGATTCACTTATTCTTTATCTTCCTCTATAAACTTTCTCTATATTCGACTATTTTTTATTATTCTCAATCTACATTATATATATTCTTTTCACTATTCCACAATATAATTTTTCAAACCCTCACACCATAATATTATTGAATTCACCCCCCAAGTTTTGAATTTCAAATTCAAAATCATGCATTCCATCAATTCCCATAAACTTCAATTATAATATGACCCATTATATCTCATGTGGTCTTTATATCACATTTATATATGATTTTGGTATGTTTAAATTGATTTGGAGTAATAATTTGTGATAATAATAAATAAACATAAAAAACTAAATTCAAAATCTAAATATTTCAAATCACCATGGCATGATAAACCTCATTATAAAATGTAAATATCCATTTTTGTCCAAGCACTTTGAACCTGTATTAAATTTCTGTTGAAAATGACATCGCTTATCTCACAATAATGTAATTTAAATATGTTTTTGTCCACTCTCTAGAGAACCATTATTTGTGATGTAGAATAATCACCCTCAATTTTATGGATAGTAATTTCACATGCACAACATAGAATGTTCATATCAATACATGATATAAATTTTTCCATTTTGGTTTTCCAAATTGACTACACTCTTCAACCAATATGTTTTCACTTCCCTATGTATTATATTCTCAATATTTAAATCATTTATCAAAATATCATATACCAGATGACCATGATGTACATTATGTCGTGTTAGTTCCCAAAAAAACACTATGTCATTTTGACTCACTATTCTACATCTCAATCATTTTAGTTCTAAAAACATGAAAAAATTTCTATAACACCCCATACCTAAAAAAACCCATAATTACATGATTTATAATATGTTTCTTAAATTATTATATTTTGAGTATATTTTTTTAATATTTTTATATAATTAGGTAAAAAATGACATAAAAAAGTGGATATTCATGAACAATACGCATTTTTACCACAAAAGAATGTTCTTTATAAAGGCACTCTTTCTTGATTTGTTGTAGCTCCCATATTCACAACTCTGACATTATTATCCCATATGTAATCCCTATAAAATATCATTTGAAAACCTTTGATGTAAGAAAAAATATCAGTACGTGACATAAATTTAAATAAAATAGTTATTTTACTTATAAACATGAAAATCCATAAGAGAGTTATCCTTTTTCATAATATTCATTTGATATCAAATATCCACTATGATGTCCATGAAAACATCTAAAAATATTAATATACATCCAAAAACATTTCATATGAAATAATAAAGTAAAAAATCATAATCATAATGGTCTCTATGAAAATATGAAACCATATGAATACTATTCCTTAAAAAACAATCCTTTCACCTTTATTTAAAATATGTCATAAAATTTCCTTAAAAACATAAGCTCATTACATTAACTTTTGAAATAAAAATATTTCTTTTATAAACCATTTAAATTATATCATGTAGGTACATTGGAGAATTATCCTTACATTAACCATTATAATAATTCTTACAATTGAACTAAATAACCTTATAATTCTCATATCTCTTATGAATAACCCACCATCGGTAAACTCTGTCACATTACCTGATTCATTAGAGAGATATATCCGGCTCACCCATTATCATAACTATTTAGGGACCACCCTTCATTAGAGATATATAATTCTCACCCATCATTCATATAAAATTTAAAGGAAATATAGCATGAATAGAGCACATATATATTTCACATTAATCATAAAAACCCTTTTAGTTTTAATTCAATCCCATAAAAAATACACTTTTAGTAATCTCATAATGATTAGAAAAAGTATCCATTTCATAGAAAAAAATTTTAAAACTAAAAATTACAAAAATATTGAGAAAAGTATTTTATTTGAAAATAACCATGGAAAATTGGAAAGGAATATTAATAATGAATAATGACTATGATGGTGGGAAAACGCGGTCATGACTTATATGTAAAAAACATTCTATTTTCAGTTTTTTATTTTTTTTAATTAACCCATACATAAAATGTTAAAACTAATAATTTTTAAACCATTGTAAATGAAGTCAAATATTGTTGAAAATGGAATTTAATAACCATTGGAGCTCAAAAAATAATATTCATGAAAACACTAATGTTCTATGTATTATTTTTGAATATTTTATGGATTATTTTCTAGAACAGGTGCTGAGACAGTGTTCAATTCCAAGACCCAGTGTGCCGAAAATACATTTCTGAAATGTATTTAATATATTAAATATAACAAACACACAATTTCCCTAAAAATGTTGAATAAATCGTGAATTGTGTCCCAAATCTAAAATATGAGGGCACCATTATGATTAGAAGTCAGATTTCACCCAAAGAACATTATAATATTCGTGGGAATTAGAAAAATGTAATAAAGTAATCATGGACATAAATAAATAAAATAATAAATAAATAAATTAATTTTATTTATTTTGAAAAAGTGACCTATTTCTCTTATATGTATACAATTATAATATTCCCTTACGGTTGGCCGCTCAAACCATAGATATTCAGACAACAAATGCAGAAATATTTTGGAGAATGATGATAGATCGGGATCAAATCGTGGATCTTTGCACCATTGGAGTTCATGAATATTGCCAATGATGGAAACAAAACCATTCATCATCAACGATCAATCCAAAATCCTAGTAGGATGTTTGACTTTGTGTTTTCCATCCAATTTATTAATATCAGGAAAACGTAAATCAATTCCAAAAATAGAATTGATACTTTCATTATCGGTAGAATTAAATTAATAGAATTTCGTATTTGTTCATTTTGACTTATCCTTATTTATTTGAATACTTTTACAACAATGAATTTATGAAAAATGGACAACAACTGAGGTTTATTCCGTACATTTTGTGGTTTATGGATTTATGCCTTATTTCATTGTTCAATCACTGTTGGTATTTATTTTGGCAAACGGTTCGACCAATACTTGGTTTCTAATTTATGCATGGAAATTAATTAGTGAAATGGATCAATACCTCATGTATGAAACATGAAGATAGTTACTATTTAGGATTCTATTATGGTGGTGGATGGATTAAGGGAGATGAGACTGAATCATGTGTTCTTCGTTTTTTCTGAGTGACACAACAAGTGGCTATGAATAGTGCGAAGAGATTATTTACTAGAGGATTCAAAGCCTGAATCTACGATCTAAAGTGACATGAGGATTGTTTAACATTATATTTATAGTTTATGGGGATAGAAATGGATTCGGTAATGTGGTGGAATATGAAGAAGAGAGCCATGATTTTTAGAATATTCCAAGAATAACGACGTGTATTTTGGATTTCCAATCCTTATGGGGCCCTCTCAATGGTGGTCAGGGATTGGGATGAATTTAAGTATCACATGCCGTGTGACTCTGTCACACAAAATGTGACCCCTTTATGATGGCTTGACATTAAACATAGAAAGTACATAGTCACGGACATGAGTACACGGCCACTGGAACACCATGTACTCGGACACAAACACAACCACCCATACATGGGTTGGTAAATAGGAATACTAAAAACCCATTAATGTCACGAAGACACGAGTAGGGTTCCATGTGTTTGTACACAACATGTACTTTTTCCATGCAATATATGTTGAATCTTGCATGTCCTGCGAGGCTTTTCCGCACGGGAATACATGGGGATTTATAGGCACGCCATGTACTACAAGTACATGTTTTGTACTCCCTTAAAAAATGTTTTTAGATATTACTTTACTTATTTTGGACTAATTGTAACACCCTAATCTTCCATGGTACTTTTCCATTTGAATAATGAAATAGATTGCATTGTATGCGACTTTGAGATTCTAACACACCGAAACCAATCAAACTAGCTGTTATGAATAGAAATATCTAGTTTTTTAAAATTTTATTATTTTATTTTTCAAAATGGACTTTATTTTTGAATTTGGAATATTGAAATTATCTTAGGGTGGATTTTTGGTAATTATCTGAAAACATTAAATTTATGATGAATTGTGAAAAACAATGTGTTATTGGTTACAACCGAATTTTTTTCAAATAAGTAATCATTTTATTTTAAATTTATTTTATTTAAAAATTTATACATAATGCCAATATTAGTTCAATGTATTTCATTGGAGTCATTTTATAAAATGTATTGATATATAAATACTTTACTGAACTTTTTACCGTCTTTTACACATCTCTTAAGAGCATTTAAAAATTTGCATAAAACATAATTTTATCATTTCTGTGTGTTGAATTTCAAAAATAAAAGTGAAAAGGTTAATATCAGTAGGTAAAATTTGGTTCAATAAGATAAAAATAATTATTGGTGGATAGATTTTGACTATTATTTACCAGAGATAAAAGTAAATAGTGTAATTATGTGTAAAAATGATATTATAATTACCCTAACACATGTACTGATTCTATTGGACAGGTGTAATTCAAGAAAAAAAAACCTTAGGAAGAAAATATTATCCCCTTTGGTCTAGATGGATTAGATTAGGACATTTATTATTATTCTATTTAAAGAAGAGTTAAAAGTGTTAAATTCATTGTTTAATAAATAAACCATTTTTAATATAGGGTTATACATAAGATAAATTCGATTATAAAGATTCGTTATAAATATATACATATTTCCTACAAAATGGTATTTTATTTATAATTTTTAGACATTTAATAATTTAATATTTTATGACACAATAATGATGCAGTAATTAACTTATTAATGAAAAATTAAAATAATTGATATTATAAATATCCAAATAAAGGTAATTTGAGTCTTTTGATGAATTAAAATAATTTTATAGGTTAATATGACATTTTAGGGTTTATTAAATAATTTTTTTCCAATTAATAATTCTGTTATGATTTTCGCAAAAACCAAATACTAAATAGTGTCAAAATTGACATAATTTAGTTTTTAAAACAAATACTATATAATTAATTGATATAATATTTCTAAAAATTTAAGGTTCGGCCAAAGGACATAGATAAGGGTATATATATTAATAATGAACCACTTCTGTTTCTATTGGATATTGATAGTATTTTTATTAACCATATAATATAAAAATACAAAGAGACATGGTAAATGTCAGACTATTTAACTAACAGTTAAATATGAAGGATAAGGAAAATATAGTGACCTAAACCTATATAAAACCAATTTATTGTGATTTTTACGACCCATACCCACCTTATCCTCGAAATAAAACAATTTTTATTTATTAAAAACTGAATTTTTTTTTATAAAATCATATTTCAGCTTTTCTTAAAGTGACCCTCACCTCTCTTATAAAATGGTAGTTCTCCTTCCCTTAATTTCACACCTCGAAATACATTTGGATTGGCCAAACCCTTCATGAATATCCTCCAAGCTTTCATCCCTTAATCTTAGAGGCCTTATTTTGGTCATAAAGCCTACCTATGGAGCCCTTTTGATCAAATCAACAGGAAGAACCCAGAGAAGCGGTAAATATTTAATCATCTATTTCAACATCTTTTCTTCTTCCACTTACTCTTTAATTGTTATTTCCATTCTAAAATAATAAATCCAATATATTCTATATAATGAGATTTTATTATAAAAATGGTACAACCATAGTCAATATTATATCCATCATATGAAAGACAAAGTCACCACAAGTGCGTACGTATGGCTTACCATCTCCACATCGTGGTGTAGTTTGTTATTCAAACACTTCATTATTTGGATGGGTATAATAATGAGTATAACTAATGTAAACAATAAATATAACATTTTATTTATTCAGTATATATGATATAACATCCAATTACATACGATTTCACTATCAATATAATGATATTATCACTCGTGTGTACGTACAGATTACCATCTCCACGAACGCGATGAGATTAATTCCCTATCATAATAATTCAATAATAATTTTCATTTTATGATTAAAAATAATTATTAAGAACTTAATATCAATCTGGATATGAATAAAATACATCATATCCATAAAAAACATGGCTTACGTAACTGAACATATAAGGAAAAACATATCATTTAACAACCAAAAAGATGATATTACTAAAATATTAATAAGAAAGGAATATTAGAGGATCATATTTGATATAATAATTATGCATATAGTTTTTTATAATTCAATAAATATTTTTTAACTATTATACAAAAGGATAACATACCCTCGACCATGAAAAAGTACATGGTAAGGGTTAATTTCAAAATCCCTTTATTATCCGAAGTTGTTTTTACGTAAGTATCTACTCAGACCTCTTTATCATCCACATCCGTGTTTTCTTAAAGAAATGTACATCAAAACAATTTTATAATTTACTAGACAATGGGATAAAGTCATTTAAACCATTATTTGACCTTATATGTTTTGAAAATAATCTTTCTGTCATTTTCAAAACAAGGTACTTTATGGCATTTTCAACAAAATTACGGTTATAATGTTTTTTAACTTATATGGAGAGTGCGGATATTTTTTTCCATTATAACATTGTTGAAGATTCCCTTACATGCTTATAATAATATTTTGAAAATAAATGTTTTCTTTTATAATTATATGACTTTAAAAAGATTTCAAAATAGAAAGAGATATTTCTCTAAAAAAACTTTTTGATTTCATTTATTTCAAAATCCTTTTGATGGATTTTAAGCATGTTTGAAATCTATTTGTTATGTTACAAATCATCAATATTGTATTGAAGGTTTTGTGATATGTTTTACTCTAGATTTTTTATTCTTACACCATTCATGGTTTATGGATAAAGTATTGAAATTTCGTAGTTTAGTTTTAATATGAATGTTTATGTTATGTTTAAACCTATTCATATGAAGAATAAATTGGACTTAGTAAGTGACAGGCGGAGCCCGCTATATCTCCTCGATGCATCAGTAGGACTCAAAAGAAAAATCAGTGTCTTAGAACAAGGCTTCGAAAGAATATTATTTTTTGTATTAGCAGAAGGCCTTGACTATGAGGTAATGAAGTCTATCATTATTCATTCCATCATTATGACGGTGGATATTGATATTTCATGTGATTATTCGACTTATTGAATATCCATTTCAATAAGTAAATGACATTATTTGATTTTATATTTTCCATATTATGTTGAATCTTTCTGTTTAAAAGTATTTTGTTTTAGTCTTATACATTGCCTTAAATGTATATGATTATTTGTGAACGAACCAGCTATATTGTTATCCTTACTATGAATTTGAGCTCACACCTTTCTATGTTTTATTTTTACTAGGATGTGAATACGTATTTTATAGTTTACAATTAGAGACAGGCTATGAATATAAGTGTGTTCAAAATGGTACAAAATGTTATGGATGTCTCTATTTCATGATGTAATGTAAAACTTATGAATGTATATAGTACTTCCAAGGATACTAAACTAATCGGTCTTTTGGGACATGATTCCTTATATCATGGAAATGTTATGCAATAGTGCACCAACTCTGGGTAACTCGGGTTGGGGCATTACACTAGTCATGGTTTAGTGTGTTCCCTAGGTACATTCCCTTGAGTTTACAATGTGTCATTACATCCACATCACAAGATTGTGATCCCCTCTAGATTATCAATCTTAGATAGAGTTTCGGTGTCCCTATGTGAGATTGGATTATGATCTTATATCATATGATTTCCTTAGGTGGGGTTTCTAGAATCATCACGACCTCATTTATTATGGAATTAATCCTTCATCAAGATGGTGGTATTAATAGGGTTTTTTGTATTGATGGAACACGATACCCTATGTTTAGGGATGAACTAGATTGGGTTCATAGTGTCCCCGAATAGTTTTAGGCATGCACCCCCTATATGAGTTTCAAGGTCTTCTAAGACCTTCGATTTTTCCTGGGAAGACCCCAAAAATATAGACATCTTCTTCAAGTGTCTCTGATGATTTCATGGCTTATGGAGTGGGTTCTCCGAGGATGAGAATTTCTTCGAGCAGAACCCTATGGATGGAAGTAAGTTATGACTGGCTGGTGCTTTGGTATCTTTCCTCAGTATATCTGGGTGTTTCTGTTATTCATTTGTTGTTATGTCTTTTATTTATTTGACTAAACTTGGCAATTCATGTTTAGTTTTTTTGTGGTTTTCTATTGGGTATTGTTATATTCATCCCGACATGGGATTTCCTACATGTTTCAAGTATTATGCAGATGATATCTCATTTAAAAATTCCTTGGAATGAAATGGAGCGATTGGATCATAGTTGGAGCTTGAAAAACCATTGTGTTTGTCAGAGGATTTCATTTGACATTAGTCATCTCCCTTAGTGCATGTTATACTTTTTATAGTTATTGGTTGGGATAGTATTTTAACCCTTTTTCGATTTCATTACATAATTGTCATACATTGTTGTGGGATAGTAGACATATGCTTGAATTGGTTTCAATTTATTTTGTTTTTACAAATCTGTGGTATTATAGATTTATGTGTGTGTATAGGTACGTTTAGCTAATGCCTCCAATTTGTGGGACATGCCTACTCGATACTGGTTTCCAGCCCCTAGCCTATTAGAGGTGGGCTTGGGGTAGTCATGGGTTGGACATCAAGGGCCAGGTTTTGACAACGTGGTATTAGAGGAGTCAGTTATACCTTAGGATTGAGTGTGTTCCCTAGGTCCATTCCCTTGAGTGTACAGTGTGGCATTACATTCAAATAACATGATTGTGATCCCCTCTAGATGATGAGTCTCAGATAGAGCTGTGGTGTCCCTCTGTGATTTTGGAGTATGATCCTATATCATATTTGTTCCCTATGTGGGATTTGTAGAATCATCATGACCTCATTTATTATATAATTAATCATCATTCAAGATGGTGGTATTGTTAAGGTTTTTGGTAGTGATGGAACAAAATCTCTTACATAGAGGATTGATATAGATTAGGTTCATGGTGTCCCCCAGAAGTTCTAGGCATTGACCCCCTATCTGAGAATCAGGGTCTTCTTAGACCATCGAATTTTCTTGGGAAGACACCAACAATACATAACTCTTCATCAAGTGTCTCTGATGATATCAGGGATTAGGGAGTGGGTTCTCCCGGAATGAGAATTGCTTCAAGCAGTATCTTATGGCTGTAAGTTGGTTATGAATACCTGGTGGTTTGGTGTCTTTCCTCAGTATATCTAGATGTTTCTATAATACATTTACTGTTATATCATGTATTTATTTAACTATATGTGGTGATTCATATTTATTGTTTTGTGGCATGCTACTGGGTATTGTTATATTCACCCATGCATGGGATTTTTTCACATGTTTCAGGTATTATGCAGATGACAGCCCATTTGAAAATTCCTTTGGGTGAAAGTTGGTGGATCAATGTTGGAGCTTGGAAAACCATGGTATTTATCAAGATATTTCATTTGAATTTAGTCCTCACCCATAGTGCATGTTAGACACTTTATATTTATTGGTTGGGTATGTATTTTAACCCCTTTTTTGCTTTCAGTACATTACTTTCGTACTCTTTTGTGGGATATTAGATGTATTCATGCATAAGTTTCATTTTTTCATTTAAAAATTGTGTGTAATTATATATTTATCTGTGTGTATAAGTACATTTAGCTAATACCTCCCATTTATGGGATATGCCAACTCGGTGCTGGATACCAGCCTCTGGCCTAATGGAGGTGGGCTTGGGGTAGTCATTGGTTGGACAGCAGTGGTTAGGTTGTTAAAAAAATTTTATTAGAGGATTCAATTATAAAATATGAATTATGCCAGTGTGATTGTTTTGGGGAAATAATGTATTGTGTTTTGAGTTCCAAATTTAGACTAGGGACTCCGGTGTTGGGGCGGCAGCCAACATATCCATACACTAAGACACTGATCACCTACCTTTCGACTCGTTTCATGTAAATATTGTTCGTATGGAAATTTTTGTTATATGAATCATATAATTATGTGTTTTTTATTCCATTTCCTTCTTTAATCAGCACCCATTATATATGTTTTTGACCGTGGTACATCTTTTTTTATTTCATCATGCCTCTACATAGACATCTATCTTGAATTCCACTATGTGATCCAGAGGATGAACTATTTAGTGATGAGGCATCAGTATAGGGGACTGTACTAGAGATAGCACCTATAGGTAGTTTACTATATATACCACTTCCCATTGAGTAACAGCTAGTGTTGGCAATACCAGCTATGGATTCATGCAGCTTGAGTGCATTCCATGTGTTTTAAAGGAAGTGACCACCTATATTTTGGGGTGATCTATACCCCCAGGTGGATGAGGGCTGGCTGGAGGAGTTCAATCATGTTTTCTTCATTTTTAGGACACCTATAGAGCAGATGGATGTCCCCATGGTGGGAATTATTTAGGAATGTTCTCATAAATGGTGTCCCTTAGTGACTCATTTTCAAGATGAGACAACATTCTCCATGACATACTTTGAGAATCTCTTCACAAAGGAGTTCTAACCATCTACATTGTGATCAATATGCATACATGATATTCTTCATATATAATAGGATATAGTTACTATTATTAATTATTCAAAGTGTTTAACTAATCTCTTATGCTACTCCATGGATATGGTTCAATATCCATTCTTTAGACCACGATCCTTTGAATATGTATTATTATAGGACATGAGGGATTTAGTGGTATCCATTTTCATTACAACCTATGATAGGGTGCTATAGAAAGCCTTAGTGGGGGATAGATTTGTAAAATATTTGGAAATTATGATGGGTGATAGTAGTGGTAACCCAATCATTGAGACCTCGGAAGTACGAAACTGACGAAAGTCATATGGATCCAAGAATGTCAGATACATTAGTAGAAAACTCTTGGGTACAAGGTCAGTAGTGCAAGTATCTCAGGGTGGATCAAATTATCCAAGGGAGAGGTGGTGCATCTCCTATATGGGTCGGGGAAATATAGATTGGGATTTTATGACCCATCGTAAAATTGATCATGGTATGATTGAGGGACCAAGGAGATAGAGAAAAACATAGGAGTAGGGTGGTTCGTAGAATGGTGGATGTAGAAGAGGGGCCAACAGAGTAGTAGGAGGTGGTCAAGTGTTTGATCTGTTACCAC
This sequence comes from Viscum album, assembly GCA_963277665.1. Lineage (NCBI taxonomy): Eukaryota > Viridiplantae > Streptophyta > Magnoliopsida > Santalales > Viscaceae > Viscum > Viscum album. Next base: position 1,739,101,402 of record OY728125.1, on the reverse strand, counting down.
CACCACCCCTAGGTGGTCCAATCTAGGTTGAGGGAGCCTGTGGTTAAATATGAGGAAAGATGTAGTCTATGATGTCATATGGACCCAAGGATCTAGGGATTATATGGGGTATTGTCTAGGTATTTTACACTTTAGCTACTATATTTATAGACATAAGTGTGATTAATTCCTTACTTTACACTTCTATGGTTCGAGACCTAGATATTTTGGTTGATCCATTTGATCAACCCTTGTGATTGGAGACTCCAATAGGTTGTGATTCAGTGATTGTGAACTTGTGTCAATATTGTGATATGATTCTTGGAGGTGAGAGTTTTATATGTGATCTCTTTATAGAAACAATTTGGACATACGATGTTATCTTAGTTATGGAATAGCCTTTGAAAGTTCAAGCCTATATTAACTATTTTAGGTAGGGGATGTGGTGTGTCTGTAGTGATAAAACGAGGTTTTATATTTTCGGTTATAAGGAATCCTTGATAGAGAAGGACTATCTCATAAATAGAAGAGTGTAGCGAATTCCTCACCCATTGGATAACATGATTCCTGGATCAATGGATTCTTTGCGCTATCAGTTACCTACGGTGGTGGTGGTGTATGAGTTCATCTTTCCGGAGGATGTACTATGCTTACCTCCCCACCATGATCTATGCTTATTCCTTGATTTTCATCCCGATATGGAAGTAACATCAGAACCAATGTAATAGATGGCTCCCACATATCTTCAAGAGGTAATGGTTTAATTGGAGGAATTTCCAGAGAAGGGTTTTACAGGACCCAATATTTCCACCTAGACAACCACAGTGCTTTTCGCTAAGAAGGATTATGTGATATTGAGGTTATATGTGGATTACCAACACTTGAATTAGGTGTCAAAAGAGATTAAGTATCAACTAACTAGGATCAAATACCTCTTCGATCTGTTGAGAGGATTATAATGGTTCTCAAATATTGATCTCAAATAATGATATCACTTGATGAGATAATGAAACAAATATATAATGAAGAGAAAATTAAAATTTCACTCTGGTCAGTATGAGTAATTCTAGGTTTTTTTTTAGGATGAAAAACACAACGATAGTGTTCATGGACCTCAAAAATAAATATTTCATCCTTTATTTGAATCTTTTTTGGTGTTATTTATCATTTGCATCCAAGTGTAGTAAGTATCTGAGGAGGATCATATGAGACACATGAGGATGGTTCCTGAAAACTCTGAAATAAACAAATTTATGGGAATCATCTTATGTGTTAGTTTTGGATTCAAGAGGCCCAATTTCTATGAAATTCTTTCACATAGGTTAGAGTATTAGTATAGATAGAATTTGTTGAGGCATTTCTTGACTGGGAGCCACCTAAGAGTGTTACCGAGGTGTATAAATTCCTTGGGTTCACAGGATACTATCATAGGTTTGTACTCGATTTATTTAGATAAGAATCCTCCTTGAAAACATTGGCAAAGCAGGGGAAATCATTTGTGTGGATGGAAATGGTCCAATATTTCTTTCAGAATATGGGGTAGTGGTTGGAGAGAGCTCCCATCATGATATTTTTAGAGGAGGGTGTCGAGTACATAGTGTTCTACGATGCATCGGGGACTATAGTTTATTGTTATATTATATAGAGGAAGGCAGTTATTGCCTATGTTTCACATCTATTAAGACCACTCAAGAAAGACTATACAACCCGTGATATTAAGTTAGTTGTAGTAGTCTCCACCCTGAATATGAGGCGACACTATCTGATGGATGATTGATTTATAATTTACTCTAACCATACTAGTCTCAAGTATATTTTCTCATATAAGGATCATAAATTGAGATAGAGGTGATGGATAGTGTTCCTCCATGACTATGACTTCGAGATTGTCTATAGTCTTAGAAAGGGTAAAGTGGTGGAAGATGCTCTCAAAAGTAGATTTTGTTCTCTGTTTTTGGAATAGGTTTTAGAGCATTTATCCTCATTGTTGTTGTCTTTAGTGGACAAGGATAATGCTTCATATCTTTAATTTATGAGCATTACTGCCACCACTTTTATAGTTTTTCTAGAATTCTCAACATGTACATACCAATTGTGAGACATTCCGTACTCATATATCCACTAGATGTTCTCTGGATGGGTATTATGAAGGTGGGGAGAACACTATCCTTATTTAGAGGCTATAAAATGGAACCTTTGAAATTATATGATGAAGTGATATATGAGTTTCATACATCCCATTTTTCATTATATCTGGGTGTGGAAAATATGTACTGGGATTCCTATGTTAGTTTTGTGGCCAAGAATAAAGAAGGGAGTTGTAGAATTTGTCTCTAGAATCATTACTTGTTAGAAGGTGAAGGATGAGAATGAGGTTTCTGTAGGTTTATATCAACCCCTTGATGTGCCAGAGTGGAAGTGGGATGTTATTTTCATGGACTTTACGATGGGGTTACTGCATATTTCTAGGGGACACGATGCCATCTGGGTGATCATAGAATGACTCACCATGTCAGATCACATTCTAAATATTCGATAGTAATGTTATATAGAGGTATTATAATGCCTCTGCATGTAAGAAATAGTCTGAATATATGGATTTAACTCAATGTTCAAATCTGACCTTGTTGATCACTTTACATCTCAATAATTGAGAGATTTTCAAGAGGCCTTTGGGACTCATCTCCACATGAGCATGAAAATTCACCCCTAGAATAATACCTAGATAAAGAGGATAATTCATGTATTGGAAGAATTTTTACTGGCTATCTTGTTGGATTTTTTCCATTCTTTAGAGGATCACCTACCCTTAGTGGAGTTTTCAAACAAAAACAACTATTATTCCACCATTGGTATGGCACCATTCGAGGCTTTGTATGAGTGACCCTATAGGAGACGACATTACTAAAATGATATAGACAAGTTAGAACTCATTAGTCTAGATTTGGTGTGAACTACTATAGGGATGGTGAATATCATATAAGAGTGGATAAGGATTGCACAAATGCATCAAAAGTCTTATGCGGAATGATGATGAAGAACTTTAACATTTGAGGAGGGATACCATGTGTTCCCAAGGGTCTCACCTCAACAAGGACTGATGAGATTTTATCATAGGTAATGTTATCACTATGATTAATTGGTCTCTTCTAGATATTGTGTAGAGTTATTGAGGTGGAATATTGCTTGGATATAACACCTTTATTAGACCGAGTACACAACATATTCCACATGTCACAACTAAAAAGTTATGTGCCCAACACATCAAAAGTTATCGACAATGGAAACATGGACCTCAGAGATGGTGTTACATTTTTAAAATAATAAACAATGTTCAAGGATCTATATGTGAGGATCATTCATGGTAAAATGATTCCCCTTTTTCATGTTCAATGGTAGTACAAGAATATTTAGAAGAGAACTTAGGAGTGGGATACTCAAATGAAATCCCAGTACCCTCATCTTTTTGAGTAGTTTTTTCTATTTTTTGGATGAAATTTTCAAAGGTGGGTAGAATTTAATGAATCATATTTTCTGTGTATTATTTTTGAATATTTTGTTGATTAATTTCTAGACCATACATTGAGACAACATGTTATTATGAAGCCCGATGATCCTAGAATAAGTGATTGAAATATATTAAATATATTAAATAGTATACGTGTGCAGTTTTCCTAATGAAATGAAATAAATCCCAAATGGGGGCCAAGATCAGAAATCCTAGGGCACCATTGAGTTCAAAACAAGAGTTTAACCATATAAACTATATAATATTTATTTTCACGAGTCATTTATGAAAAATTCGTCATGTTCATAAATAAATAAAATAAATAAATAAACCGTTTTATTTATTTATTATGAATAAGAGACGGAGTTATCATATAAGTATACAATTGAATGATTTATATAGGATTGAGCTCACAAAATCTGAATATTAAGATGACTTCTAGTTAACATTATTGGAAAACGATGACAGATATAGACAATATCATGGATTGTTGCACCAACGGATTTCATGGATATCTTTAAAGATGGAAACAAAACCATTATTCATCAATGATCAATCCAAACAATAGGGAGGAAAATTGATTTTTTTCCCATCATGATTCTTAATCCTAGATGAATGTGAATAAATTTCAAAAAATGGAATTGATACATGCATCAACAGTATAATTGAATTAATTGAATTGTTTATTTTTTAATTTTGATTTATCCCTTTATGTTTGTATACTTCTAAGACCAGAAATCAAAGAAAAAATAACAATGGTTGATGTTATCTCCTTATGTTTTGCAGATTATGGATTTCTTCAATATTGTTTTGGTCTATCCTCATTGGTATTTCTTTTGACCAACCATTCGACCAATACTCGGTTTCTGATCATTGGGAACTGTTATTCAGAAAAACAAATTATAACTGTGGGTAGGTAATGAAATGAATTTGATTCTTGGATCTATTATCTATTATGATGTGGGGCTTGGAAGACTCTGAATATATAGTTTTTGGTGAGGGTGGTGGATCTGGTGATGTGGCAGAAAATACAAAATAGAAATAATGTTTCTAGAAAATCTTGTGCAACATAGTGTGTATTTTGGGATCACACTCCATGTGGTTTCATCTCCATAGTGGCTAATGTTCTGGATGAAGTTAATTATCACATGACATGTGACTCGGTCACACTATGTGTGACCCCTCCGAGATGGATTAGTGTGTACCTTGGAAATTACATGGACATAGGTAGGAGTAAATGACCAATAGAACACCATGTACTCAACCACAGACATGACCACCTATACAATGGTTGTTACATAGGTAGAAAACTACACAAACCTGGAAAGGAAACATAGGTAGGGTGTTGTGTGTCTATATATGTTGTGTAATTCTTCTACATTCCATGTATACTGTGACATACATATTGTGTGAGTATTTTCCAAATGGTCAAACTCAGGGACAACTGGGAATGTGGTGTACCCCTAGTATGCATCATGTACCCCTTATAGAGTTTTTGTTGCTCTTATTTTACTTATTTTTAGTAGTTTTAGTTGAGTGTGATCCCTTGGTATATTTATTTGAGGGTACAATGTGACATTACATCCACATCACATGATTGTGAACCCATTAAAGGTCATGTATTGGATAGAGTTGTGGTGTCTCTCAATGAGACCAGAGTGTCATCCTCTGTAATTGATGTTCTCGTGGTGGGGATTGTGGAATTAGTATGAACTCCCCAAGCTGGGTGTTGATCCTCCATCTAGAAAGCTATTTCATAGGGTTTTTTGTATCATTTGAATATGATTCCATATGTAGTGGGTTTATCAATATTTGGTTATGGTTACCCAAGACGTTTTAGGCATGACCACTAATTTGAGTATCGGTGTCTTCTTAGACTAGTGAGTTTCCTTGGGTGGGACAAAATGATCTAGACCTCTTCTTTTAATGTATCTGAAGATATCATGGATCATTGAGTGGGTTCTTCCAGAATGATCATTGATTCAATAAGAATCATATAAAATTTTTTTTCTTATACCGCCTGGTGGCGTGGTGTTGTTCCTAAGTATATCTAGGTGTTTCTTTTATACATTAATTTTTATATATTCTATTGACATGACTATACATGGTGCTTTATGTTTAGTGTTTTTGGGTTTCCTACAAGGTATTATTATACTCACTCATTCATCGGATTTTCCAAACATGGCATGTATTATATAGAAGACATTCCATTTGATGGTGTCCTTAGAGGGCATGGAGTGGGTGAGCATAGATGGTTCTTGGTAAATCGAGGTGGTTACCAGGTGCTTTCATTTGAATTTAGTCATCTCCCTTGTAACAGGTTAAAATCATTACAGTTATTGGTTGGTCTTGTATTTGGACCATTTCACTCTATTAGTACTTGAATTTCATTACTTTTTTTTTGAGATTTTAGATGTATGCATACATTGGTTTTGTTTTTTTCATTTCATCATTGTGTGGGCTTATAGTTGTGTGTCTGTACTTGTACATTAGTATAATGCCTCCTATTTGAGGGATATGACTACTCAGCATTGGTAGCCAACCCCTTTCCTATTAGAGGTAGGCTTGGGGTAGTCATAAGTCAACCCCTGGTGGGTTGGGTCATGAAAAAAATTTCATAGGTCATGGAAATAGAAGAAAATGATTTCAAAACATTTACAAAAAATTTTATAGTAAAACCCCTTACCTTAATTTTCATCTAGATTATTGCACTATCTAAATACAATATAATTGAATTATAATAGTTTTATACGTTCCTAATAAACCATTTCATGTTCATTTGATTATTATTATTCCATTTATCTAATTTATTTCCATGTTTTACTTAATTAATAAAATGTATATGTTCACATTGGACGTTTTGGGGTTGTTTGGTTTATAACATTAAAACCACATAAATGAATTGATCATGGTCAAATGGATTATAGGAATATTATATAAATAATATTAAAATTTTTAAATTTATTATATTTATATATTATATACAATTTTAAAACCAATCATGTAAATTGGTCTTGAAAAATGAACTACATCGTTTTGTAGAGGTAGTAGTCTATATGTGTGCTTGCACTTCAAATTCATTTTACTAATGGAGTGAAAATGAATAAAGTATATAATATTTTACTAAAAAATTCATTAATATGTTATAAATTTTATATTTATTAGTTATTTACATCATTATGACCATCTTTATATGGTGAAAATGAAAAATGAATCACATTGCTTTGTGGGGGTGGCATTCCACAAGTGTGCATGATCGATGTTATAAATTCAAAATGGTTGGAAATAGTAATAATAAAAGTAACATATTATATTTATAGAATCATAATAATGTCATTAAAATATCATATACCCATTTTTTAAATAATTTTAACCATTAAGATGATCTTGTGAACAAAAATGAAACACATCGCTTCATGGAGGTGGTGGTCCACATTTACGCACAAGTGATGTTTCCATTTCTCATAAGATGAAAAATAAGATGGAAGGATTTGAAAAATAATAATAATATCATTTATTTATATTGAATATATTTATTTTATTATTTCATACTGATTGAATAATATTTGAAGTAGGAATAAGAAGAAATAATCTTGAAATCGGTGGGTCGGGACATATACATTCTTCTCAGTTATCTCACTTTGGATTGCACCTAAATCCTTTTAGTATTGGTATATTGAGAATTATAAGACCTCTATGATGTAGGGAGGGATGTTGAGGTAGAGTTTTGGGTAGGTATTTTATGACCTAGAGTACAAAAAATGTGTGCTGAAGGAATGGGGGGAAGTTTACTTTTATTATTGAGGGGAGGAGCACAATTGTAATTTTTCGAAACATTTATATATTATATAGAATTAATCATAGAAACATGGATAAAAAACAACCCAATTTATATTATTATTTTATAGGGTTTTAAATAAAATCATCCAACAATAATTAATATAATATATTTTTAGCCTTATCAATTATTTTTTACCTTAATTATCCTGATTTACCCTTTACTGTGGTGACGTGTTTTTACCATGGTTAATATTCGTAATGACTACAAATGAAGGTGAAATATTTAATAAATTTGGAAAAAATGAATAAAATTAATGAATAAATTTTTCAAGATTAAATTATTATAATTGGTAGAAATCACTTTTAATATAAGTGCAAAAAATGCAATCAAAAGTGTTATTTGAAAATTTCATTTTTAAGTATAAAAATGAACTTATAACAAAATTAAATAAAATATTTATTTATATAGATTTATTTAGATTATTTATAATAGAATGGATGTTATTTTAACTAAAATTAAATACAAATAATAATGACACTTTAATTTAAATGACATTTCTTTTAAAAATAAACATTTTTCACTTTTCACTAAAAATCAATATCTTCAGAAAAATAAGGAAAATGCATCTTAAGAATATAATGAGATTATTATTTAAATATTTTATAAAATACAAAATATAAAAGTTATATAAATTAATTTTAATATCTATTATAAAATTAAATAAAACCCATTTTTAATGAAAATGTTTTTTTGTAGCACAAAATGACTTTATTCTAATTCCTTTCATAATAACCATAAATAAATAAATATTAATTAATTAAATTAAAGATAAACACTTATTATTTCAATATAATAATTTATAATTGTTTTTTAATTTAATATACTATGATAAAAATACAACTTTCATAACCAAATATTTTATGAAAAACATATCTACTTTACTTTTGTGGATTTTATCTTCATTTCCAACCTATTGATAATCAATTTAAGTCTCATTATTCATTTTCTTAAGGAAAAAATGTATACATAACATTTATAATATATTTGTTTCTATTCATACCTACCGAACCAATGATAGTTCATAACTATCGTATTTAATTAATAATATTTCTAGAGTAGATCATGGTTCATTTAAGCTCTGTATTTCACATACCACACACTATCAAATACTTTTTAAAGAAAACGAATTATAACATATTGGAGGAATAATTTATCCAGGAAAAAATTTATATTTTCAATTATATATAGTTAATTTATTTCAACTAAAACTCTTTTTAAAATGAACATTTTAAGACTTAGGAATATATTTTTCTCATTAGACTATCACTATCACTTTTTTGAAATAGGTTGTCACATTGTAAGACTTTATTCAATTAATTATTATTCAAAATACCATAAATAATTTCAAAATATCATCTAACATTTTCAATCCTTCTAAATGAGTTTCATATTAAATAAATAACATTAATTAATTAAATTTAATATGAATAAAAAATAATATAATGCATTGGAAACAAAAGATAAAAAAATACCTAAATCATATCCACTTCAATCTCACTTCACTTTTAAAAATTCAAATTTTAAAAACATTTTATCTTGGTTTAATATTAATTTAAAAAAAAACTCATATTCTTAACAATAAACCTCACTTTTTTTGTCTCAATAACCCCCTTTGGATTTCTTTTTGAACTATCGGATTTTTTTATCATAAAAATGATTCACACTTTCAACTTAGAAATGAATCATCATTACACCATTATAAGACAACCTATGACTAATATTTACAATAAAAAATAACTACAAATAATAAAACAAAATATATACATTATGGTAACTTACACACACTTTTAATTGTTTCTTACACACCTTTTACTTCTAATTCTCCCACAACTATTTAAAACATGTTCTTCCATGTGCTAATTGTTTTCCTGAAACATTCTCAAAAATTATTTTAGAATAGTTCACACACTAAACTCACAGATTTACCCAATTGAAAAAATCCCCTTAAATATATACCCCCTTTAATAAGTTATTTATAACTCAATTATGAATAAATTTATCATTGGATTTTTTATGAACTAAGCAGTGGGGCCATCCAAACAGACACCCAGCCCAATTAAATGACATAGAACGAAGAGCATTCCTAATGCCCATGGGCTGGAAACTAGTACCTAGGTATCATCAATATAAATGTTTTGTGATATAAAAAATTTATATTATCATAAGAAACCAACAAGAATAAACATCAAATAACTAATAATCAAAACCATATTTGTAATGACCTACTAATTCTAATTATATTGAGAATACAATGAGTCATTACTTGGCCTTAGGTGACTTCCCCCAGACACCAAAGGTTGAAAATAAATTTTGAAGGGTTTGGAATTCAATTACAGGATTATCTACCCTTTAAGCGTATAATCATTAACCAAACATCTCACTTTATGATGCACGAACAATTGAAATGAAAATCAACAACATAGATATCTCAAAACCACATCAATGTGAGAAACTAAAGAAGGACAAACAAGTATAAAGAAAAATAGTGGATAAATAACTAAAGACTCTCAAAAGACCACATGAATTCATACTCTACAAGCTCTAAAGTCCCCAATCATAGAATAGCCCAAGTATCAAGAGGTGGTGCTAAAAACATGTGATACTTTACCTTTTCACATGTCCTAGAAGATATCATCTGTAAAAGCACCAATGTGGAAACGCATGGGATAGTATAAAACTCTATTTATTTTACACAATTATTTCCCTACTCATGCCAATAGAATATAAGAGTTAGTAACAATTATATAAAACAATTTTTCAGAACAGTATATAACTAAATATAAAAAAGATTCCAAAACCATTTATAACCATGATTACAAGTGAAATTGAAACCAATTTTTGATGAATTTATTTTAGCATAAAAATAACAAAAAAAAGAATAAAAACCATTTCTCGATATTCTTTTGGCATACCCAATCCATTCCAAAAATCCACACAAGCATCAATGCATGATACACAATGATAGTTCCATACTCAAGAGCAGTTTCTCATTGATTTACCAAGTCATCACAAGGTAATTATATCCCATGTTCCCTATTTCATTTCGTTCTGGGAATAAGGTCATATTTCAACCAAGCCATAGAAATAAAAAATGAACAAACACACCAATATGGACAAGGATAATGCAAAAAAACACCCTTTCAATAAAAAAATCTTTTTATTGTAAACCATTTCTATCAAAACCATTTCAATGCCAAAAAATTTCAATAAAACACAATTTATATTGGAAACTCCCTTTCTATAAAATTATATAGAAATTATAGAAATTCCCCCTTTTAAAATTATCAATTTAAATTCATTAAACTCAAAAAAAATTCACAAGAATTCACAGAGAAAACACAATTTCACAAAAATTATAAACCATTATTAAACAAGATTTATTCAATGCATTGAACCATGATTTCAAAATAAATTTCATTCAATTTCATCAAAATTAAACTAATCCAATAAATTCTATCAAGAGGATATGAGAGTGAAGCGACTTACCTCAACTGTTTTGATGAAACTTGGCAATGGACAAAGACACAGAAGAAGGCAGGTCGATTCTCCATGAAACGGCCAAGATGACTTCTCCTACCATCAAACAAAATAACAAAATACAAGGAATCTACCAAAAAAATATCTACACTTAAATGGTATATATATAAAAACTAAATAGGATAGGATAAGTAGATCTATGTAGATATAAGAAACGAGATGATAAAAGTGAAGAACATCACGTACCATAAGAATCAGGCTTGAAAACGCCAATGGTGAGATCTGGATCGGTTCAAAAAAACCTAGGAGTAGTTCCCCAACCATCAATGGAGAGAAATATACAATTAGGGGTGAATAAGAGAAAAAATTATTGATTTATTCCCAAATGTGTGAGATATTAAAAAAAGGATCTATATTTGACTATGCATATGGTTAGACCACAGAGTTAGACAAACTGTTAACAAATCCTGTGTTAGTTACTATCTTAAGTAAACCCTTGTAGAAAGTTATCACACAACCTCCATGAAATTGAAGATATAATGAAAAATTTACTACCTCAGATGTTCCGATCCCAGAGCAGGACATATAGTTTCTATTATGATTTCCACATAGTTTAGGAAAATCTTACACTTCTCCATTTTCCCCAAAACATAAAGAAATATAAAAAAGCTCTCCAATTATTGACCCTTGACCTTTATAACAATTAAAATCATCAAATAAGGTTTACATACTAGAAACCAGGGGTACTACATTCTCCCCACTGTTGGACTTTCCATCCCAAGAATGTAGATAACCATATATGACTTAAAATAGTTCCATCCATTGCTCTTTCATTTCCTTCTAACATTCCCAAGTCTCTTATTGAATTTGAATATTCTACCATAGATACCACACTAGAAAAATGATTTTCCCATGAAAGACATTCTTTTAGATATCCAAAATTTTGACTAGGATATGTACCAATGAATTACCCAGCTCGAGGTAAACATGATCCCATATGATCACACGGTCTAGATCATGTTGATAATTTTTCAACCGAGATACGTCGAACAGATTATGCGCCACACTAAACTGTGGTGGCTATGCCAACTGATATTCCACCTATCCAACTAATTCTAGTATCTCAAAATAGATAATTTGTCAAGGAGATAACATTCCCTAGTTCCCAAAATTATGATGTTCAAGCCTCAAAGAGGTCATCATGAACATATTATCACTCACAATAAATGACAAAGACCGTAGGTTATGATCCACATCATATTTATGATGACTCTGATCTGTCTCTATCCTCTTTATGATCATATTAATATTCTATTTAATTTACTTGATAAGCCACATACCGACTAGTATTGTTTCACCTATTTCCACCTAGTATAGTGGGGAATGATAATGACCCGTATATAACACTTCAAATAGAGCCATATGTATCGAGGCCTGATAGCTGTTATTATATGAGAAATTCAGTAAGGGAATGTGATCCTCCCATGAGCCACCAAAATCAATTACACAATCCTTCAACATGTCTTATAACATCTATATTATCCATTTGGATTTCCCATCTGTCTGAGGATGGTACGTTGGGTTCATATTCAACTCATAACCAAGGGATTTCAATAAGTATTTCTAGAATTGATACATGAAACTTAGATCTCTATTTGAGAATATTGAAACCGGTATGCCATGTATCTTTACCAATTCCTGGATATAGATTTTAGATAGATCCCCCACTGTATGAGTTTCAGAAATTGGAATGAACTGGGCCTGCTTGGTAAGAAAATCCACTATCACCCATATGGCAGCATGTTTATGGACTGTTCCTAGGATATTGTAACAAAATCAATAGATATCTTTACCCATTTACACACTAGAATCAGTAAAGACTTCAACATACCCACTGGTCTTTAATTATATGCTTTAACCTATTGACAAGTTAATCACCATGAGACAAACTCAGCCACATTCCTTTTCATGAAACTACACCAAAACTACACCTTCAATGACTTGTACATCTTCTATGTACCCAGATGTATATCCCATATTGAAATGAGGTAAACATGAATAAGTTGTTACTGGAAAGACATATGTACAACCATTCAATATTTGAACCATAAAACCGCAATCCCATCAAGTTTTCATCCCTCAATGGTCTCCCCACTATTGATTTTTGAACTCATAACTAGGCATTCTGCATTAGATGTTTGTGCCTATTTGACCCAATTTACCAAATAAGAAATAGGAGTAAATGAAAAGAAAATGACAACATCACCTTGGTCTTCACATTCCACATGCATGTCAACTAGGAATGATATCAACTATCATTCATCTGAACATTATTTTGCTAAATGGCATATCAATTTTTTCTCAATGCATCTGTTACCATATTAGTTTTTCCCAATGTATACATAAAGACAAAGTCAACCATCTTGAGATACTCCATCCATCTCCTTTGCCTCGTATTTAATTATCACATGGAGAAAATGTGTTTCTAGATTTTATGATATGTGAACATAGTGAATTTCTCACCAAAAATATAATGACACAATTTTTTCAAAGCATATATGACTACAACTATATCCAAATAATGTGTTGGGTAATTTTTCTCATGAACTCTCAACTTCCTTGAACCATAAGTCACATCATAGTATCGTTGCATAAGAACATAGCCCAACCCCGATCTTGAAGCATCATAGTACACTACATATCCCCATTCTGATTCTAAAAAATATTAATATTTGTCTTGAAGTAAGATGAACATTCAGCATATGGAAAGACATTTGGCATTCCTTTGTCTATTGGAATAGAATTATTCTTTTTCAATGTTGTCATGGTAAAGGCTATCCATGAGAAGTCACATAAAAAGAATTAGTAATAACCAGCATGACCTAGAATACATCATATCTCAAAGACATTCTTTGGCAGTTTCCATGAAATTAGAACTTCTATCTTCTATAGGTCAACTAAAATACCTTTTTCAGAAATTACATGGCCATGAAAGCATACCTCTTGTTCCCAAAAGTTACACTTAGAATATTTGACATACAAATGATTGTCTCTCAAGATTCCCGACACAATTTCCATGTGTTAATCATACTCAATCCTTGTCCATGAATACCCCAATATATCATCAACAAACACAACAAAAAGAGGATCTACATATATTTGAAATAAATGATTCATCAAATCCATAAAGAATTATGGTACATTAATAAGACCAAAAGGCATGTCTAGATATTCATATTGGTCATATCTTCATTTAAATGTTGTCTTTAGAATATCTTATTTCGGAACATTAAATTGATGATATCCTGATTGCAATCCAATTTTAGAGAACCACTATGCTCCCCGCAATTTATCAAAAATATCATCAATGTGTGGAAGTAGATACTTATTCTTTATCGTTACATGGTTAAGCCTATGATAATCTATGACAACTGAAGAGTTCCATCTTATTTCTTTATGAACAAGGCTAGGGGTGCCCATGGAGACGTACATGGCCTAATGAAACCCTTGGTTTCCAGCTCCTCCATCTGCACCTTCAATTCCATTAACCCTATTTGTTCCATCCTATAAGACATTAGGGAAATCAGACTGTTTCCCAAGAATAGATCAATCATAAAATCCGCATCCCTTTAGAGGTAGTAACTATGAGAAGTTCCTAGGAATGGAATTTGAAAATTGATCCACAACTGTCGGAAAATTGTTGTCCTCAATCTCTTCCATTGATTCCAAAGTTAGCGCCACCAACTGGTAGGAGATCATCCCAACTACAGGTTACAACAAAAATGTTGCGCCTTTATTTACAACCCTCTCTCCTATGAATCGATGCTCAATGTCATCCTCAGTCACGAAACTCACTATTATTCTATAACAGGCGGTTATGTGATCCTTAAACGTTGTGAACCAATCCATACCTTGGATTACGTCATAGACAACTCCCTCCAAAACCGATAAGTGATATTTTAACTCATCTTTATCAACAGTTATAGAACAATATCTACACACTAAGGCTCGATATTCTTTTTCACCGAGAAGAGTTTTTAGTTTTATCATAGAGGGAATAAATTAAAATTTTAAATATTGTAGGTCAAAAACATGCGATCAAATGAAGGAATACAATGTAACCATATAAAATAGTACATTAACAAAGGTATAATTCAAAGAAATCATAGATCTCAATGTAGATGGTCCAGCCAAATCATCCAAAATCATTTGTTAAACTCTAAGAAATTGCTTCATCACTGCACTCTACTATTTCTTGCCTTGCTGAGATTTACCTTATTATGGAGTCATGGTATTTTGAGAATCTACATGTATAGCTCTACTCTACTGGGGAGACCAATTCTTCTATCTGTTCCATGTTAAGGCATATAATGCGTGTGACACCTGATAAGTTCCTTGAGCACCTGACCATAGAGTACTGTGATAAAAACACTTAATATGTCCCATCCTGTTGTAGTTGTAGAATTCTCTTGGTGGTGTTGTACATTCCTGATTTATGTGGTCAATGGAACTACATTGGTAGCACCCCTCTTGGATTTTTGGTCGTGGAGGAAGATTTATTAATCTAGCTACCGGATTATGATTCCCACTCCCACCGTGGAAATAGTTGTGTCTCTCTTTTTCTTGCTCCTAGTATTGGAGTTTCCACCATTTACAATAGTAATAATCATGATTCCTCCTCCCACAGATCCTGATATATAAGGTTCATCTACTATCCCTCTGTTCACCATCTTTTTATAGTCATTAATACAAAGTACCACAATCATTAAAAAAATTTCCTTCCTTAGCCCTGATTCAGTGATACATGCCTTCAGGGATGTACACACCATAACATAAGGTGAAAGGTGTACTAAATTCATTAATTTAGCTGCATATTCTGTGATTGAGAGATTATCCTTCTTTAGGCTAATTAATTCCATCATAATCTATATATTGAAAGTGTGAGGATGGAATTGTTTATTAAACAATTCCTCAAAATCCTCCCAAGTATGTCCTTGATCCACTTTAAAACGCATCACTAGTTCCCACTAGTAGCATGAAAGATCCTTGACCATATAGGTCTCCAACTAGACCTTGAGCTCTAATGATGTTTCAATGAACTTGTAGATGTGGTTCATCCTACTCACCCACACCTCAGACTTTTTGGGTTCAGAATCACCCCATAAGATGTGTAGATTTTGCTTCAGGAACTGGATGGAATGTTCCATATGACTTGGCTCATCCATTCGTTTTCCCATATCGACAACATAAAATTCATGAATGATAATTCGAACCAGTTCTTGGTTCACTTTTGTCTTAGGTGCAACCGTAATCTCCGTAGCTTATTCTAGTTGGTTTCAATGACTCCTAACAGGTGTCATTTTTTAAACCAACAACAACTCGGTAAGTATTGCTTCCTATAAAATAATGGCTTTTTCATTTCCTATTATATCACATCAACTATCACAACATTGTTTTCAAAATAAAAACATTTTCACATTCAACCATTTTAAAAAAAAATGATTTCTGGTTTTTTAAAATCAAACCATTTTCAAAATACACCAAGTGTCCTGTTTTCAAAATCATTCATTTAAAATAAACTCTGCATTTTTAAAAAATTTACTATTTTTCACAAGATCATAAGTCATTACTCAAAATGAAATATTCAATATTAGTGGGAAGTCATTACTCTTTAATACATGACATGCTCTTCTCATTAGCTGAACCCATGACAATGAGATTACAATATCTTATTATTGTCTCCAAAAAACTTATGTATCCAACACCCTGGTAACTTAAAGTTTATCATAAACAGGTTCACTACGTCCTTTTATGATATAAAATTCAAGTTATTAAAATCCTACTCCTTTCTAAGATCACTACCTAAGTAATAGACATGGAAAAATCAACTCCAATACTAATAGAGTAAAAACTACTTGTTAGTCATGGACTGAACAAGATGACAACATTTGTAATAAACCGCTAATTCTCATTGGCTTGAGAGTTCAACAAGTCATTACTTCTCATTAGGATACATCACCAAGATACCAAAGGATATAAATAAATGCAAAATGTTTTCAAATACTTGTGGGGGATGATTTAACCTTTAAGAATAAGACCATTAACCATGCATCTCACTGCATGATTCATGAATAAATTAATGGAAACTCAACAAATTAAAATATCTCAAAAACCACATCAAAGTGTGCAAAAGATGAAGACCAAACATTTGTACAAATAAATAGAGAATAAAAAACTAAATACTCTCAAAATACCACTATACACCATGCTCCACATTCTCTATGATTCACAATCATCGAATAGCCCATGTATCACAAGGTGGTGCTAAAAACATGTGATACTTTACCTTTTCCCATGTCCAGGAAGATAGCTTCCGCAAAAGTCCCAATGTCCCATTTTTGGGGTGAGTATACCACACATTATGTTTTACCCAATGAATTCCCTATTCATTCAACTAGGATAAAAGAGTTACCATAAAGTATATAAAATGATTTATATACAAAATTTTTCAAAACAATTTATAACTAAATATAATCATGTTTCCAAAACCATTTATAACCAAGAATAAAGTGAAATTAAAACCAATTTTCCAAAAAGTCATTTTTATAGAAAAATAAATAAACAATTATTTAAAACCATTTCTCAATAATCATTTATTGTATGAAATCCATTCCAAAAATCCATACAACCAACCATGCATGCTACATGATGAAAATTCCATACTCATGTGCGGTTTCACGTAGATCTACAAAGTCATCAAATGGTAATTATATACTATTTTATAGTTACATTTTGGAACTATGAACAAGGAAATATATTAACCAATCCTCATAAATTCAATATGAACACACATACCAATATTCCCATGGATCATGCCATGAAAACCCCTTTCAATAAAAACACATTTTTATTGAATACCATTCCCATCAGAACCATTTCAATGCCAACCCATTTCAATAAAACACCAGTTATATTGAAAAAATTTTTTCCATTTAACCATTTAGAAATTAAATCTAATCCACAATTTAAAATTATCACTTTAAATTCAATAAACTCAAACAATTTTCACAACAACTCACCGAGATTATATAATTTCTCATAAATGATAAATCATCAATAAAGAAAATTTATTCAACGAATTGAACCGAGATTTCAAAATTAATTTTGTTAAATTTCTTAAATTTGATACTAATACAGTCAATTTTATCATCTGGATATGAGAGTGATGACACTAGCCTCAATGGTTTTGATGAAACATGACAACGGAAAAAGAACACACAAGAAGCAGGGTCGATTCTCCAAGAAATGACCTTAGATCTCTTCTCCTACAATCAAAGAACACAAATCTCAACATATTTTTAATAATTAAACATATATATACCCGTAAGAGTCATAGATATGAAAACAATATGATAATAGAAGTAGATATAAGTAGATCTTTGAAATGATACATGAACGGTGAAGAACATCACTTACTGCGAGAATCAGGCATGAAAACATCAAGAAAGGGATTTGGATCAGTTCCAAAACATTTGGGAGATTTTTTCCAACCATAAATAGAGAGAAATATATAATTAGTGGTGAATAAGAGAAAAAAAATTTGATTTAAGACAAAAACAAGCGAGATCCTAAAAATTAGGATTTAGATTTGACTCTATGCATGGTTAGACTACACAATTAGACAAACGGTTCACTAACTGTGTGTTAGCTACTATCTTAAGGAAACCCTTGCATGATCTTCTTGCATGGACTCTCTAACTGTGTGTACACCATTATAAATCTACTTCTTCAAAAGTCTCCAACCAAAAAAAAGATTCACAGTTTCTATTATGATTTCCACACGGTTTAGGGAAACCGTGCGTAACCCTTGTACTTATCCATTTTCCCCAAAAACATAATGAAATATAACTAAACTCTACGATTCCTCATCCTTAAAAATTATGACCATAAAAAACATAATGTAAAGGTTACATACTAGAAACAAGGGGTACTACATAATTTGGTACAATATTATTCAGATTCAATGTTTATAACTTTGTCCAAAACAAAAGTACTACAATAGAATGATAAAAAAACTAACCAAAAAAACACCATGTAGTAAGTGGGAAATGACCCATAAGAAACCACCATCAACACTTGAAAGAAGAGGAGCACTAGAAACCAGATATACCATCACCCCCACAACTTTTCTTGACTTTACCTATGACATACATAATAAATTCTAAATACACCCAAAGGTGTATGTAGGATGTAAGCCAAATCCCAGTAGTATTCCACCCAAAATAAAAATAAATTGCTATAACAATAAAATAAAACCATCATAATCATTTCCATGATAATATTTGAAACATTTTTATGAAAATATTTTAAAGAAAAATTTCTTATGAAATAATTTTTAAGGAAACTCTTTTTTACAAACATGATTGTTTGAAAAAACAAATGTACAGAAGGTCTATCGTATGCCGATGGATAACACCACATCACATATGCATCATGTCAGAAGAGAGAACCATGTGTAAATCCCTATAGGTAACTATCACTAGTGGTACCCTATGAACCCCATACCTTGGTGATCATAATCCTCTAACTCAACTACCAATAGTGTTCCCATGCACGATCCGATGGAGGGGAAACTCTCGCAAAATTATAGCAGTGTCCAAATAATAATCCAATACCAACATCATTCCTTTACATGGACCACTATAGGGGATCCCATGAGAGATATCTAGTGGTCTCCTATCATATAACATGTTTAGTTAATTTTTTAATCGTTAATCTGATAAGATGATTTTTGGAATCAACCACAACTGAATCAACTAGAATACTAGTTTAGTTCACCCACCTAGATATGCATGATTCCCATTATTCTCAAATTTAATTTCACATATCACATTTATCAATAATATCACACAAGTATGCCAATAATCATAATAACATAAGGAAATCACCACCACCACGTGTTCACATTGATACAATGATCAAAATCCATATAGAAACCATTATTTTCCACAAACAAATCCACTTTCCATTTCACATGCACACTAAAACCATTTTGAAATAAATTTCACCCCACATGAACAATTTATGAAACTCCTTTGAAAACAGCACCACAATAATACATATGAACTCCATCCATTTCCATGTGAAAATACTCTTACAATGTCATAGTCACATAAAATCCATTTTATAACATGATTCACATAACTTTCACCTTTCAAAGACACATTTATTTGCACAAAAAAATATCCAACATGCAATAAAAACCCATTTACCATAGAAAATCCCCTAAAAACATTTTCACCTTTAAATATATTTTAAAACACATTCCCAAACTTTAACAAAAGGCATAAAACATTTTTAAGAAAAACAACAATAAATAAAACATGAATCATAAACACTTTCCTTTAGAAAATCGAATTTCATCACATGTTCATCTCACAACCTTTCTATAACATAGTTTTCATCACACAAACAGTCCATAAAACACATTTAAGAAACGAAGAAGGTATACCAGAATCATATAATAATGTAAAAGAATGAATCCTCCTACCTCGCAATGGTAAATTTATAGAATATGGTGAAAAAAACATAACCACAGAACCAAAAGACCCTATAAAGGAAATATCGAGAAAAAAACATCAATATTTCCCCAAAACAACACAATTTGAAACCCTATTTAGGTCAAACAACCCAATTGAAAATAAGAACTCAAGGACAAGGGAATTGAAACCCTATAATTAATTAGAAATCAATGGGGAAGAGAGTTATAGGATTATTACATGATTTTAACACACCCAAATATTTATTCTCAAGAGGTCCAAGAAATCATGGAAGAGGTTCCCATGGTAGAAAATCATGAATGAGGATGATGGGAGGTTATTTAATGTTAAAATAGAAGGGAGTAGAAAGGTAATTTTACACTTTATAATGACCCATGAAAGTCACATGGTTTTCCTGCACAACATTCCAAACATTGTGCCAACTATGTGTCCCTCACTATCCGTGAGTAACAATCCGCATGGTTATCCTACATAGTTTGACTAACTGTGTGCCAGCCGTGTAGTTCCCACTTTCCAAAATAGAAATTGATTGCAGGATTACCTGGAAGAGGGCATAAAGCTTCCCCTAACCATGTTCCAATCGTGAGAAACCTGATATCAATCCCAAAAATATCACTTTTCTCAAAAAAAATGAGGAAACTATGGTACAAATATAAGAACAAAATAGATATAAGAATACCTCAAAATAAAATCACAGATATGAAAATACTCCCAACAATGAATACTTTCACCCATTTAAAATTCACTCTAAATATTGATCATAGATAAAAAGTGTTTACTCTTATTTAACCCATGAAATCCACTCCCACATCTCTTGCACATCTTTACCGTGATGACAATGAACTCAGACCAATGGAGTAAACTACCCATGAATAACATTCTCTTGGGAATCCACAATACACATTGGCCGCTCAAACACAGAAAAATCAGGATCCAATTCCAAATCCTCTAAATTCAACACAAGAGACATATATAGGTTATACTTTTTTAGAGGAGAGACAAGGAACACTTCATGAATAGACATCAACTATGGAAGAAAAGATAATCTGTATACGACCATACCAACTCACTCAATAATCCCAAAAGGTCCGACATTTCTCATTGTTAGCTTCAATTTTATACCCAAATAATGATGAAACAAGTGAGGTTCCACATTTTTGAACACCTGGTCCCCCATAGAAAACACTAAATCTTAGATCCACTGATTAGTATATAACTTATAGAGACACTGACAAATCTATAACCACTTCCGGATCAGTGTGAATTTCATTGATGTCTACTACACAAGGCTCAGTCCCAGCAATGATGTCTCACCCACCTCATCCCAGCAAAAAGGCGACCAAAATTGATGACAATAATGTTTCTCAAAATGATCCATATGAATCAGGGATTGGAAACTATTTTTATACAAAAATTTAACTAATCCCATATGGCTATCCCATAAAACTCTAAAATCTATCATACATGCCTGGATAATGACTTCCAAAATCTAATTCACCTGGTTTATCTGACCATCTGTTTGAGGATGTTATGCCATACTAAACTTGATCTGAGACACCATTTCATTTTTCAAGTCTTTACCAAAACTACCAAGTAAAATGGGGTCCCATTCAGAAAAAAATATTGACGACACACCATGAATCCTCACAACACCTTAAACATAAAACTGACCCAACTCATCCACTTTGGATGAATCTATGATTGAAATGAAATGGGATGATTTGTTTATATGATCATTCACTAACCAAATGAAATTATTCCCTTAGGGTGTATGAGGTAATCCAATAATAAAATACATGGAGATCTCATCTTACATATAGGTAGTAATAGGTAGTGGCTGCAGAAAATTGGATGGCCTTTGATGCTCTTCATTAACATTATGACAAGTATAACACCATGACACAATGTTATTTATGTCCCACCTCATACCTAGTCACTAAAACTACCAAATCACATCATTGTACATCTTGGTAGTCATAATATGAATTTCCCATTGAGATTGGTTGAAATTATACATCACAACCTTCCTCAATGACAAAAACACCACGAAGCAACCCTTGAAGCACAAAACTCCCACGTGAGACAATGAAAATTCGTATGGAGTCTCCTCACCATTTAGAATCTTCTTAGACTTCAGGAACAACTCATCACCAGGATGATCCCAGTAAATTAGTTATAGAATGGAATGTTTCAGTTGAACACTATCCACAAACCCACCTCCAATATGTTCTTTGGTCTTGAGATATATATTATTAATGCAAATTATCAATGACTACTCATCACAGGACTCTTTCAATTATTGAACTAGCACATTCCCAATCAATTCATCTACAACCAAATTTCATTTACGTAGAGTATACACGATATCAATATTGAACTCTTGAAGGTACTCAACCGAATGAAATTTCCTCAAATTAAAATCCTTATAGGAGAAAATATAGGCTAGGATCTTATGATCAAAATAAGCTACAAGCATATCCCCCAAAATATAGTGGTGACATGTCTTTAGGGAATTAATCACCACTGCTAAATCTAGGTCATGGATTGGGTAATTCTTTTCTTGTGATCTGATTTGGAATAAGCCATAATCCACTACATGTTCATCCTATATCAACATGAACCCAAGACCCATACTTAAAGAATCATAATAGATCACATATCTCTTCCCATATTGAGGTAAGATCAAAATAGGGTCTATGGTCTATCACCACTTAATCCCATGAAAGGATTTTTAACACTCTAGGCTCTACTAAAACATTAGAAATTTATGGTTAAGCATAGTCATAGATGAAGCAAGATGAGATAAATCTTGAAAAACTGCCTATAATACTCTACCAATCCCAAAAATCATCCAATTTCAAAAAAATTCTTTTACTATTTCCATGACATGACTACACCGGTCTTCTCATGGTCCACCAAAACCTCTCATTCTGATATCACATGGCCCATAAAATTAAATCCCTATTACATATAGTGCAATTAAAAAACATTTCATAGAGATTATGATCATGAAGGGTTCATAGAACAACTATAAAATATCACTCATGATCTACCTATGTCATAGAATAGAACATGATGTCATCCAAAAATACCATGACAAAGGAATCAAGATACTGATGGAACACCCTATTCCTATGAACCATAAATATAACTGGAGAAATTTTTAACCTGAAGGGAATGACCAAATACTCAAAGTGTCTATATCTTCTTTATAAGAATATTTTTAAGACATTCAACTCTTTAACTCTATCTTCATGATACCTGGAATGAAAATATATCTTTGACAACCACCATGCCCCATTTAGATGATATAAAATTCCATCAATACAGGGATAATGGTATTTTTTCTTGATCATTACATTATTCATCTTTCAGTAATCAATGCATAACCGGAGAGATCCATTAGCCTTCTTCATAAACAGAACTGGGGTGGACCAATCTGAGATGCTTTGTAGAAAGAATCCTTCGGAATACAAAAAAATCCAGGTATACCATTAATATCCTCAACTAGATGGGGGGTCTATATTTTGAGAGGGAAGAGATATCAGCTGTGTTCTCGATGAAAATTTAATAGAAATCTCCACATCCTGCTTCAAAAGAAAACAAGATAAATCCTATGGAAAAATGTTTGGGAACTCATCCATCATCAGAAACACCATAACTGTCCTCCAGTGTGAGAGATGATATATGATAATTGTTTTTTTAATAATTCCAGAAATTGAGGTTCTTCACGTCTGGATTGGGAATCCAATTCACCTTTAAAAACCGAGGCACTTCCATCATGTTCAAAAAATATCACTCGCCACCAATAGTAATCAATGTGTGTATAAAAACAAACCATCCAATCCATACCAAGGATGACATCAATAAGGCCAACTTCCAAAACTAGAAAATACCATTACAGCTAGAACCTTGACATGGTGAGTGTATAAGAAGAACACATTATACCCTACTCTCTCTGCTTACCAAGTGGTGTTGCCAACCACATCTCATATTAAATAAGCTCCGTTGGTAACTTTAACACATTCACAAGACCATAAATGAATGAAACATAGGAACCAATATCAAATAGATTAATAGCTAAAGATGATGCAATAAGAAAGATACATCAAACAGTCGTAGGCCCTGTATATAATTCCATTGGTGGTCAGTCCACTTCATTAGATTTTCCTCATCTAAGCCAAAAATTTATGATGGTTATAGACCTATGGATCAACCCTAAACCGAATCAACCCATAAAATGATCCAACTTTTCCGCCCAAACCTCTAAACCAAGAACATATTTTCCAATATGGTTCAAACTGGGATGACACCCCCTTGGATGATACAGATCCTACACCACTATGATTAAAGAACACTACCCTGAAAAATTACTACAAGTGTCCCATAGATCCGCACCGATGATAAGGTGTGGGTGGAGATGAGAATATAGATAACATGTTCCTTGCATTCCCATACAAATGGCGCAAAAATAACCCAACATTTAAAGACACAGACGAAGAAATCTGGGATGGACATCCTAAACTACCACATCCCTTCTTCTCCTTCTCATTCTACTTCCTCTTCTTGTCAGATGAGCTACCACTTCCCTGAACCACTATAGACATGGATCCCAAGAAACTAGGATTTACACTATGATCGATCTCTACCATCAATGCACAATCACCCACCTAAACATAAGTTTTCAACATGTAATAGATGCCTTGAGATTGAATATCTGGTCACAACCCCATCTCAATCATTTAAACCTTAATATTCTCATTGTAAATGATCTCAGGTGCATACCTAACTAACTTTGAAACGATGTTAGAATACACCATCAATGTTCAGTATCCCTGGATATGCTCCAAAAAATCACGGGACCTGGAGAATGAAAATATCTCAAAACAGTACTACTCATTAAATACAACTTTAAATTACTTCTAACCCATCTTCTTGTGCTTCCTATATTGCACCACTAAGTCCCACTACATTCTACTGGTACCTTCCAATCGGAACTAAACAAATTACACTATAACTTCCTCATGAGTATCATGAAATTAAAACATTATATCTATTTTCTCAAGAAACTCATATTCTTCCTAAGGTTCGGTGCTACCTCATAATGTTTGAGGCTTGTTCTAGGGGAACTATTGTGCTTTGTTCAATCTAGGACCCGGTTCGAATTCTATAACATGCAAAGGACCAGATACCTATCCTTTTCCAAAATCATGGGCATCTTGGGCAACCAAATACACTATACTTTCATCAGTTAGACTAGGAAAACCCTCTCTACCTTATTTTTATGATTTCACAGGAATTCTATAGGGAGGTATCTTTTTAAATATGAAATAAGCATAAGAAAAAACATCAATACAACCATTTTGAATATTTGAAGCAACAAACAAAATCTCAAACACATCAATAGATCATAATATTAAAAAATCCATCACAATTACACGGAAAATCAACTACCCCACCTCCACCCAGTGTCCATATATAGTCTTCATCATGTATGTCTCACTTGGAGGAGAATAAAACCAAATACCAATATCCTAAGGAGGATTATTATCCATCATAAGGTGTGTTGGCCAGACACCACACTCATAATCAGAAACTCAACCCTTGAAAATTATATCATCGGTCTATCAAGACTCATCCCAAATAACTTGACCGAAAAGAGTGAAACCAACTCTGATACAATTTTTCCATGAACAGAGATGAGGTTCCATATAACCCGACACCTGAAACAATTTTTGGAATAGACCTAAGGGAATTACCTATCCCATAGGATGGAAACTAGTACCTGGGTATCAACAATATACTCTGGGAACAATTTCACCCATTTATATAATCCTAATTAACCAATAATAATAACTATCACAAAAATAATTATTATTACTAACTGAGGTTCAAAATATTTTAGATTCAAATATTACAGCAATAAAAAAATTAAAATTACTAAAATGGAATGGGAACATAATAAATAACTCAAAAAAAAAACGTCCACACAACAAGAGTGATGTCACCATAAATTCACCACCATCAACACCAGCAAGAAGTAGAACACTAGTAATTAGATCCACCATCAATACCACAACACATCTTTCATTTACCTTGTTTTTAAATAACAATGTCTATATACACCCAATGGTGTATGTAGGGTTTGAGACAAATACCACTAGGATTCTACCTAAAAGAAATATTCCATACTATAACATTATATGAAAAATCAAAATGAATATTTCCATAATAATATTGAAAATATTTTTAAGAAAATATTTTAAATGAAACATTCTCGGGAAACACTTTTACGGTAATTTTTTAAAAAAATAATCTTGAATGAAATAAAAATGTGCACATGGTCTACATATGTCGATAGATAGCACCACATCACATAATCATCATGTCACAAGAGAGAACCACGGGATAATCCCTATAGGTAACTAGCACTAGTGGGACCCTACGAACCATATACCTTAGTGATCAAAATAATCCAACTCAATTGCCAACAATATTCCCATGCACGATCCAGTAGTGGGAAATGACTCCCAAAATTATAATGGTCTCAAAATCATAAGCCAATATATAGAACATTCCCAAGAATGAGCCACTAGAGAAGACCCCATCTCAAATATCTAGTGGTATGTAATCATATAACCTGTTTAGTTAGTGATTTAATTGTCAATCCAACTAGATGAATCTCATTCTTGACCACTTATGAATAATCAAGAATACTAGTTTTTGTTCTCCCTCCAAGATACCTAGTATTTATTTTGGTATAAAATTTAATTTCACATATCAAATAAAACAACACTTTCACATACACAAGCCAAACATCAAAATCGCCCAAGGAAATCACCATTTTCACACCTTAACATTGATTTATGGATCACAATATACATGGAAACCACCATTTTCCCAAAAAAATACACTTTCCATTTCACACGCACCCAAAAAATATTTTTAAATATATTTCACACCACATTCATAATTTATGAAGCCCCTTTAAAAACACTACAAGTAGAAAAAATATGAACACCAACCATTTCAATGGGCAAAGAACCTTTCCAATCCATACTCACATCAAATCCATTTTATAAAATTATTCACACAAATTTTACAATTAAAATACACATTTTAGGTGCATAATAAAATAGACAACATGAAAAAAAAACACTTTTCCCATGGAAAATCCCATTCTAATACATTTTCACCTTTAAATATATTTTAAAACATATATAATACCTTTCACACAAGGCATAAAAAATGTTTAAGAAACAAAACAATGATGAACTTTTGAATCATAACCAATTTTTTTATAACATACATTTTCATCACATGTGTTTCCTATACGCATTCCAAAATATATTTCACACCACACAAAAAATCCATAGAATACATTTAGGCAACCAAAAATCATATAAAAATCTTTTAATAATGTAAAATCATTGAACCACCTACCTAACACTTGTAAATTTCTAGAATCCAGTGAAAACCACAATCATACAACCATGATACACATCAAAGGTAATATCGACCAATAAAATCAATATTTTCCCCAAAAACATAAGATCAAACCCTGTTTAAGTAAAATAACCTACTAGAAAATAAGAACTTAAGGAGGAGGGAAGAGAAACCATGTAAAGTGGGGAAATAAAAGGAGAAGTGACTTACTTTCTTATTACTTAATGTTACCACAACAAAACCACCCACCAATTGATGCTCAGAAGGCCCTAGAAAGCTTATAGGAGGATCCCATGGATAAAAATCCTGAATGGGGAAAATAGGAGGAGATTTATGGTTAAAATAGAAAAGGGTAGAAAGGTAATTTTACACTTTCTAATGACCTGGAAAAGGCACATAATTTTCCTGCATGATTTTCCAAACCATGTGGCAACCATGTGTCCCTCACATTCTAAGAGGAACAAGTCGCACTATTAACCCACACAGTTTGAAAAACCGTGCACAAAGCATGCTGTCGCTGCTATCCAAATTGGAGTTTGTCAAAACACTTACATGGAGGGGGTCACACATGTTCCCCTAACCATGATCCAACAGTTCACCACCTTCTTTCAAGCCGAAAATCTCAACTTTTCTTCAAAACTCATGAGGAAACTATGGGATAAATATAAGTACAAAGGTAAATAGAATAATACCTCAAAATAAAATCATAGATGTGATTGGATTTATGATTATATATTCTCCTCTATTAACAATAACATATAAATAATAAGTGTGATAGGTGGAAAAATGAAACCATGTCATTTATAAAAATTAGATTTAACTCCCATCATCAACCTCAACCATTGAATTGAATCCTCTATTAGTATCATGGTAAATACATTCTTTAATTTCTCATTTATTTGAATAAATAACTACTTTAGTAAACCTTGGCCCATCTTTTCATTATTAGAGTGGTATTTGATTTTGATTTGAATTTATTGTGAATTTTAAATAATTTTTATTGATATATAGATCGAATTTTTATTATCACAACCCATGAGTAGGTACAACATCGCATTCTCCTTGAAATCATCCAATTGGGTTTTCAACCACATTAATTGAGTTATTTTTTTGGGTTGTAGAAATTTACTTCAAATAAATAATACCAAAGGACACTAAATTATACTTACTTCTATTCCATATCACATATATATTTCTAAGATTAGAATATACATAGAATATTGATCTATTATCATTAACATTTCTAACCCAATCCACTTCTTTTTATCCCAATAGATTTAGATTTCTATTTATGTTATATTTCAACCTATAGTTAAATAAAAAATTAATGTATTAAATAATCCCCTTTTTAGAAATAAGATTTGATTATTTAATTTTATATTGATATCTATAAAATAATGTAATAATATACACTAAATCCCTTCATGAAGAAATCAAGTTTCATAAAATCCCAATAATTTTTATGAATTGTCATGAAATAATTTTTTTTCTTTCTCTTTCATTTGAAATATTAAATCCCTCTAAAATTAGGGCATAAAACAGATTTGAATCATTCATAACTAAATTATCCAAAATTTCTTCAGCATAAATTTCATGTGAAATAAATACATTATATTCCTTTAGAAAAATTTGGAAACCTAAGATATATTTCTCTCTCTCTTAGAACAGACTTCTAAAATATATTTTTCATATCTTGAGAAAACTCCACACAAAAAATTCAAAATTTTTAGAAAATATGATATCATATATAAATAAATAAAAATTTTACAAACCTATTTACAATATTTTATTTATAATTTGTATTAAAATCATTCTGTCATGATATTTTATTGATTAAAGCATGAATCAATCTTTTAATACCATTTCCTTAGTTCTTACCTGAAACTATATTGTTACTTATTTAACATGAATTAATATCCTTTATATTCATCTAGAAAGTGTCTACTAGGATTATCTATATACAATTCCTCTTCGATATCTTCCTTGAGGATGTATCGCATGACATCTATTTAGAATATTTTTCACGTAAGTATTTCCTTGTTTCTCATCACCTCTCTTTTTTATTCAACATGTATGGAATACCCAATTTTTTCAAATAAAATTATTCTTATTTAGACAGGGTACAAATTCTAATGATTAATTTATATCCATATAATCTAAATCCTTAAACGTATCATCTATCCAATTAAGGTGATTCAAATCCTTTTTCACATATCTTTTCTCAACTTTAGAAAACAATGGGGAAGGTGTTGTTATCCTTTACGATATCTAGTTTGAATCAGCTGTTCATGATCTATAATTATATTTATGATAGAAACAAACATTATTAGTCCTTTATGAATTGATAATTTTTATATTTCATTACTAGAAATAGATGAATCATTATATTCAAACCATAATCCATCAAGATGTCCATTACTTTCAGAATCTTCATCCTACTTGTCAAACAACAATACCACATTATCTTTACCCAAAAAAAGATACTTCTTAATGTGTAAGTTAATTATTTGAGTATTATAATACTTTCACATCATCACTATCCATAATCTTCCTTGTTTATTTATTATAGAAATGTTATTCTCTTGCATTTGGAGGATAACTGAAGAAGATACCTTTGAATCCTCTTTTCTCAAATTTCCCTATGTTTTTACCTTTCAACTGGATAATACAGGGGTTTAAAAATACCATTAAGTATTTTAATATATAGTATTATTTTAATATATCTCATATTTCTATATAATTGAACTGGGTTGATACAAAGATATTATTTTGAATATGAACTACTACACCAATAGCATTCCTCCGAAAAAGTTTAGTAGTATTATACCCACCAATATAGTACTATCCATTTCAAATAAGATCATATTCATCTATATAGTAACACCATTTTATTATGGGGTGTGTGGTGTAATATTCTCATAATGGATACAATTGTTTTCATGATATGTTTTCAAATTGATACTTATGTATTCAACACCACATTTTTCTGAAACATTTTTAAGGAGAAACTACTGCACTTCTTTTAAAATTTATGAACATATAAAGGTCCTATTACTTATTCATCATGAATATGATACATTTAATATGAGTAAATTAATTATAAAAATAAATAAAATATTTATTTACATTATTTTATATCTTCCAAATAGGTCCATAAACATCTAAAAAAGTGTGCTATAATGAGTGAGATGTTTGAATCTCCACAAAATTTAGTGAATAATTAATATTATTTCCCTATTGATAGATCAAGAACAGATTTTTATTTCTATATTAAATATAGGCACATCACTAATAATCATTACTTTGGGAAAATATTCAAATATTATTTTTGACAAGGTTGATACCTTAATACCAATAAGGCCTTTAACCGTGCTAGTAAAAGGTATTTTTGAATACTATAAAATTGTAGACAATGAATGCGATGTAAAGGAGTTAGATTTAAAAATTATCGTAAAACGTTCTCGTAAATGCCCAGCTGATAATGGTTAAAAAAATTCCTTCCACCCTTTATCAGGGCACCCCACCTTATCAGTGATTCCCCTACCCCTTTATCAACCATTTAGATAATCCCACCCCTGGCGCACAACCTTACCTCCAGCGAATTTCAAACTTGAGACTGTCATCTTATACACTAGATCCATCTCTAATCCCGTATATTGTTTTGTTTCGCATTTTATGATATATATATACATATATATATTTAATTATATTTTTTATCCATATATTTATATATTAGTATATATATATATATGTTAATATATATATGTTAATATATATAAATTTATATTTCAATATATATTTATTTAGATATATATTTTTAATATAAAAAATAGGTTTTATTTATATATGGTTTTGATATTGAGAAATATACTTTATATGTAAGTATTTTTAATTATTTATTTACATAATTCAAGTTTTATGTTTAAATATATAAAAAATATGTATATATTATCATAAATTTTATTATAAGTAATAGTACATTATTAAAAACAATTAAATTTCAAATACATAATATCAATATGAATGTAACACATGGCAATAAATTTAGTCCCTACTAAAAAAATGGAAAACCAACTTAAACTAGTCTTAAAATCAATCTAATGTAAAAAAATTGGATACAAAGTCTAACAACTCAATTTTGGAGGACTTATAGGACTATTTTCCCTAGAGAAAGGTGATATGGGGATCTCTCAAGTAACTGAGGCATATATCTCATCAAAAATATTTGATTTAAAATGTGGTATAGCCCAAACAGACACCTGTACCAGAAGTTATGGCAGTCTGAAAGGCCATTATATGTGAGAAGAGCAGGGCACAATGACTATAAACTTAGTTTTATCCCCATTAATGGTGATAAGGGGTTCCTGTGGGTTACTAAGGTGTTTAGATCATCTCAATATTATATTTGATATGTGTTATAGGCCTAATGGACACCCGTATCAGATGTTATAGTCATTTGAATTTTACTAAATTGAGGCACCCCGACTAAAAACTCGGTTTTGGAGGCCTTATGGGTCTTTTGGTGGATTAAAATAGGGAAGAGATCATAGAGATCAATCTATACCATTTCACCACTCATCACCAGATTGTATTTGATATTTTTTGAATCCCAAAAAGACACCTTAATCAAAAGTTATGATCGTTCGAAATTTGAGATTGATTTAGAAATTTTTTAAACTATAATATATATAATTCCTTTGATTATCACATGATTTAAATCTCATGTGGTTTTATCTCATTTCATAAGCTTTTATTTCACTGGTTTTGGAGCTCAAATGGACTCATCGATCAAATTTTCTAACCGTTTCAGGTTTTTCTGGGTTTCTTAATGTTATTATGGGTTTAAAGGGTTTCTAGAGTTATTATTGGGTTTTCAAGTATTTTTAGATTTGTAGGTATTTCCTGGAGTTATTTTCACTAAATATTTTATATAGTATGTGTAAATTCCTATTTAGCCTTATCTAAAACATTTTTAAAAATATATATTATATTTATATCAATATAAATATATTTATTTATTTATATATTATTTGTAATGAAATATTTTTTTGAAATATACCATTTATTAGTAATTTTTTACTAGCGCTGATGAATTAAATTTTTATCAGTTATTTTTTACTTGCACTAATAGAGGGGGATTTATTATCTCTTTTTTAAAACCGCTGATAAATGGTCCCCTTTAACATTTCTTTTTTAGCACTGTTAAGGACCCCTTTTAATAGTGATATAAAAAGAAGTGTTAAAGACCATATTTAACATCAAATTTTCTAACACTAATAAATGGGGTTTTTAACAATTCTTTTAGCTAGAACTGTTAAAACCCTAACACTATGTAAACCCAGTTTTGTATTAGTGATAAATCTTTGATTCCATAGTTTAATGTTTTCCATTAAGATAGGGTAGTATGATTTTTTAGCATCACCAACCTAAAATAAATTTACCCTTGTTCACTATCCTCTAGTAAAAACACATCATATTTGAAAATATTCATTAAGAATTAACCCTTTTGAAAAACCACTTCATTTCCTTTATCTCAATGTTGAGACACACTTAGTAAGTTGTGCTTCAAACCATCTACCAATAACTAATTATTTGACTTTAGTAATTCCTCTTCATTAAAAATTGAACCAAATCCTCTTATCTTGACTGACCCGTCATTAATAATAGTAACTGATCCTTCATTTCACATCTCAACATCCTTCCAGAGATTTAAATACCTTATCAAATGTGAACGATATCCAACATCCAAAATATATGGATGTTCCTTTTTAAATTCTTTCAAATCTACTTAAAAAACTAATAAGTTTTCTTTTCCTCGTTATGATGGATATATTCATTAAATATTTTACAAATGTGATATATTTATGGCTTTATTATAATTTATGGAATAAAAATATAATATTATATGTCATGTAAAAGAAAAAGGCATATCATTTTATATGATATGATGGTATTGTATTATATCTTCCTAAACGAATCATATTGTTTATTTTGGAAATATTGTAAGGCTATTATATTTGAAGAATCATATTGTTTGATTATATTAACACCCCATGACTATGAAATTAATGTCAAATGTTATGAGTTATTTTTTATATCACTTATATATTAACTTTAATCAATAGTATAATTTCATATTTTGTAACATTGGGGAGAATTTATTTATCTAAATGTTACATGAGTTGTAACGAAATCCATTAACTCAAATATTATATATCTTATGAGTAAATAAATAAATATATATATATATATATATATTCATAGATATTCCTTGAGGGATAAATAATAAATATAAATAATTGAGATGGGTTTGTTCATTCATGTGATACATAATGGAGATATCTAATATTATTCACACTATTTATCTTTCCTTATCTGTCCTTTGCCACCTGTTTACTTTTATTTCATGGTTTTGAGGAGGGTTTCACTCAATAATATGGTGATATAGATTAGACCATGGAAACATCAAGTTTAATATTCATTTGATTTCTTTTTCTGATCATTATCAACCTTATTTTTTGAAGAAGAACATTCAATCATCCATAGTGTAAGGTAAAATTTATGTTTTTGTATATACATGATTTAATTTTTCATAGCATGTTTATCTTATTTTTAGGGATTCTAATGAATTCCACTACATTTAATAAGTATTATTATATCCGCAGTAACACATAAAATTTCATAATCAATTAATTTTCTATACAGATTATATAATGAAATTGTGTTAGATTCATAGTCTTTACGTGCTGATACCTTTATATCAAATTTATAAAGAATAATATATAGTTTATTTCTGACTAACATAGAATATAAAATATTCTCACCAAATAATTTTATAGTGATAAACAGTTTATTGACTCTTAATAACAATTCAGTAATAAATTCATCATCATGAATTCAAATGACTTCAAACTTTAGGTACCAAACCTGTAGTTTTTCTTCTTTCACATTTTAATTTCCTTTATAGATGTTCTATAATTTCTCCCAAATACATTTTTCTATTGAAATACCATTTAATGTTATTAATTAATTCTCAAACAATAATTAAATTATTATAATACAAGGTTGAATATCATTCTCAATGCCCATTTGACAAACTATTGTCATCACTGCATTTTTGGTATGAGGGATATAACCATTTTTTTATTCATAAAGTACATCAAAACCAAGGGATAATAATTATGGAAATTTTTTTATTTCTACATAAAATATTTCTTTTTTTAAGAAAAATTAATTCTCTTACTAATTTTTGATCTAATTTGATTCATGGTAAACAAAAAAATTAATAATCAATACAAATTTAAAAATAATGGAGAGTATTATAAAATAACTTCAAATTTCTATTGTATCTTTTATGTACACTCATAACAATGCTCTTATTCCAAATTCAATTCGCCTAAAACAATATAGATTCATTGGGGGTGAATCATTGATTCCTTTTCCATTTTTTTTTATTTTCCAACAAGAAGAGAATTCATCACTTGTTAATGTGAGTGAATTGAATATAACCACAATTCTATAAAAAGATAAAACAACAAAATCCTAGAGAGTATAAGTAATTTACATGGTTCACCACTAAAAAGTAATGGAAACATCGTTTTCATGATTCATCAAATCCCATTATCACACTATCCACTAGTTTCAACATACTGCATAGAATGAGGATGGAATTTACATATAATCATGATGCATAATATGTATTACAATATTTTATAATATATTATTTTATAAAAATTAGTGGATAATTTGAAATATAAACCACAAATTTGTCTTCAGCAAGATTATAATTCCATCAAGTTGTGGTTGTGATTATTCCTCTTTAATTCCAACACTAATAAGAAATATTATTTTATATGGTGAATCATTATTTTCTTCTTTATTATCCATTATAATTCTTCTATGTAGTCACGTTTTTATTCTCTTTCTCGCTGTACATAATATATTCACGTCACTATTCCTAACATTAACTCCTGAAAACTCTCACATTATCATCTAACCTCCATGAATTTTTGAATTTCAAATTCAAAATCACATATTCTATAAAAGTTCCTATCTACTCCCTTTAACTTACATTCAAATATAAAACATTATATAACATAATTTACTTATTTAATCTTAATATATTATTTATGGATGTTTTTAATGATTATTTTTAATTCATGTTGCTAATATTTTTATTTGTTACAATGACTCAAGATGGGGTGAATTGAATCTTTAAACTTTACCTTTTAAAATTTTAATCATTTTAGGCTTCCCTATTCAAATAGATATTTTACCTTTTCTTCTTTATTTTTATCATATATGAAGTATAAATATAGTATAATAAATTAAAAATTCATTAAAACTTTTAATAATAGTTCACGGTTTCTAAGAAACTTCCCTTACTCTAATACAAATACGTCCAATGCAGGTATGTTACTTTTTATTTAGATGTCTTTCTTATTTACCTTATAGATGAGTGAAATCAACTAATAGTTAATTTGATATATATTATGATAATATATTTTACTAGGATTTTTCTAACTATTCTTTTATATTTCTTTAATTATGCACTTAGTATAAGAATTTTGTGCCCAATAAAATAGAAAATATATATAATTTTGAATTCCAATTGATAGATAAGAGTTGTCCATAACAACTATAAAATGACAAATATTCTTCAAATAGAAAACATTTCTATAATGTGTATCTCTAAAATGATATCAATTTGTATCATAATATTTAATATTGTAAACATCGGTAGAATTTATATTATTAACTTCTTCTTCACTATTTTCAATTATAATGTAATGTATAACATATAGAGAATAATTTTGGAATGATCAATAAAATCTCAACACATGATTATATATAATTTCAATATATTTTTTTCAATGAATTATCATTTTATTATATTCTATCAAGATAATAGTTATATAATATTATACCCACTATAACCTTATACTAGCCAAAGAGAATCCATCTTAGGCTACTCATAAATTATCATATACTTGAAGACTGATTCTAGGTCTATCATACATAGTTAGTAATTATTCCCCTTAGCCGCAATGTCACTGAGTGATCCTAAAATCACTAAACATAGTATGAAACATCAATTTTGATTATAAGAGACTCTACATAATTTGTATCATAATTTAAAACACTCCAAGCCTTGATTTAGTTCTCTCTAATCCAAACCCCCATTCTAATGCCTTAAATCACACATAAATCACTAAATATACTACTAAGTTTTTTTTGGGATTGTTATAGACAAATGAATCATTTAGGTATTTTCTCTTAAATAAACATGAGATTAATATAAAGAATTTGAGAAAGCATAGGTTTAGCCTTACAAATACCTAATATTGTAAAGTTTTATAGATGGTTCAATGATCAAGAGAGAGACTAATTGCTATGAGATTAAAGAATAAGAAGGTGAAGGATTAAAAAAATACGAAGGGGGATGGTGGCCTATTTGAGGGAACATAGGGGGGGATTTATAAATAATTTTTTATAAATTTCTATAAAACAAGTCTATTTGGTAATTTGAATTCTAGTAGCATTGCTCAAAAATTCCAATGGCCTACTAGGATCCCATTGGATCGCCACCACGAGTTTCCATGTTCAAGAAAACCTAAGTAGTTGAATAATTCCACAACCCATCCTCATGGGATTCTTGTGAAATCACACAAAGCATATAGTGGGAGCCTCTACAACCTAATAAAGATATTTTTAATTACCTAAACCCTAAAACTTGATCTAGTCCTTTTATATTAACTACTCTACCTCCAAAACACCACCTTTTTAATTATAAACATGTTTAATATGAAATGAATCCCCCATATCACTCATAATAATAACCAGAACGAACCATCATGTGACCTCAGACATGACTCCCCAAACACCAGAGGCTTCTAACTACCAGCATAGGTCTACAAATGTACCAAGGGGAGTCTATTCCCCCGATGTCATAGTGAACAATCATAGATGAAATAATTAAATAATAGAGTATAAAATAAATATAAACAATTAAGAGCATTGTATAACAGAACTAAGTGTATAAAAAAACATAAACAATCATGCTCGTATATATGTAAATACCTAGAGGCTCTATAAATACCTCTTCAAAATATCTTGAAAATCAAGATATTTTTCATGATCAAAATATAATGGGCCTCAGTCTAATAAAAACCACCAACCAAGTGAAACATTCTTGTGTACCCCAGTGTAATGGAGGCCTGAGATGTGTATGAGTACATAACTCAATAGGGACCCACCGACACGGTCCAACACTATAACGACTATATATTGATATGTGCATGTGACATGATCTAATAAAATATAAAACTACTATAAATAAATAAATAAAACCTACCAATAGAAAATGATTCATCCTATTATATTATAATGTATCTAAAACATAATTATGACCATGCCATCTATAAACCCAATCACCTCAATGGAACACACATATAACCAATAAAAGCCAAACAACTATTTTAGATCATCAGGTCAATGACCCTGATTGATCATACCCACCTCATCCAGTGCCAAAATGTCTTTATGAATGAGAATCGCCTTAGGGGAACCTCTTTCCACACACTAGGGATCCCATGATCACATAATAATTATAATTAGTAGTATAACCTGGGGATTCATCATGAATCCATCATCCTCAACCATTAAGTTGAACAAATTGGTAGTATATGAGAATTTTTCAATATAAGGACGGCGTATGATTACAAGGAAGGGGAAGGCACTATGAAATTATATATATTCATGCATGACTAATTCCTCTGAGACCCAACAAATCTATGTGAATATCTTCCCTAGATCACATGGTCAATCTCTTGGGAATCTAATGCACTCAGATCATCATCCATTCCATATCTGGTCTGTCCAACTATTCCTAGGGGATATCCTAGTAATCATTCTAGGGGATCCAATAGTTACCCTTGAGATGTACAAAATCCATTCTCAAGGATATATGCCCACCGAACACCCGGTACTTCCATTTGAATCCAGAGCATCATGGGAATTCATATTGGTCTACTAGTATACCAATTTAGATCATGGATCCTAGGATTTCACAATGATATCATAAAATCAGAGGAATCCATACCATCATAGAAATTCCAATATACATGGGCACACACATGCTATGATGTTGGATCTTAGGTACCACCTCAATACACCAAGATCTATTCTTTCGACCGATCATCCGATCTATGGTGCTTCATACAATAGAAGTTATCTTATAATGGACAATTATTATACCAC
Source organism: Viscum album (assembly GCA_963277665.1). Lineage (NCBI taxonomy): Eukaryota > Viridiplantae > Streptophyta > Magnoliopsida > Santalales > Viscaceae > Viscum > Viscum album. The sequence goes on along the minus strand of OY728125.1, from coordinate 1,739,062,332 downwards.
GATGCCCCTTTCACTGGAATTTCCGATTAAAACTTTCTATCAGTGGCACACTTACCCACTCAACATGTTTTCCAACCCACTACACCAAAACATAAATGGGAATTATATTTTAAAACGGGTACGCATTCTCATTTATAATTTCTAAATTTGAATGGATGTTCATCCAATATACTTTCAGAACATGATCATGAAATATTTTACATAAAAATACATTAAAAATTCCTAAATAATTACAATTATATTATAAAAATGAATCTGATGTGGTTTTCATCACCCCATATCCAAAAAACAAGCAATTGTGCCCGGTCAAACCTCATCTATTTGACTTTCTTGAAAATACTTGTCTACACTCGCCAAAACACTATAAATTTATCTGATCATGGTGCCATAAATCCTATAGGTACCTCAATATCATCTCAATAAATCCTTTAAATTATCAATCTAACATTCAATGTGATTCCATTTTTGAACCATTAATCAACCAATTCTATCATCAAGCTTCAAATGTGTGCACTGAAACCTTCATAATTCAATAATGGTCAACCCATTTAACAATTACCTCCACCGTGAATCCAAGGATAAGAATACATTTAATATCACATTGTGATAAACTTCTTGTATTATTATTGGAATTTTACTGAGTTCAGTCTCATATCTCCCTGACCTCCAAATAGCCAAATGCTCGACTAATGATCAGTCCCACCCCAACAACACGACCCATCCCACATGGGGGTTATATCATCCACGACCAAAATCACACTCCCCACCATAGGATTTTACCCATTATTACGTCTCAATGATAAATTCATAAACATCATAACCCATGATCCATCCTTGGATGAACATGACGAGTGGGTGTAGCCAAAATGCTTATTCATGAACTGTAACATGAAACAAAAATTTATACACATCCCTAGAGCATGGTAATGTAACTATTTGAAGACATCTAAAACTCTATCGATAATTAGTGACTCACTCTAAAACCTCAAATGTTATATCATCCAATGTATGGATTACCTTATACCTATCCTTAATCACTAACTTAAAATATTACATAACCAAATGTGTGCAACTCCACCCAAGTCATGTTATATCAACCCTTAAATATTATATCTAGATCCAACATGGATCATTCATAACACCACATGTGATCCAGTTAAGGTTTCACCTCTCTCCAAAAGGAATCCTAATGTTCTTGCACAATCTCTTGGCTATAAGGCCCACACTGAGGTCAACCGACCAAGACCCCCTTTTCATTTACAATGTCTCCTCTACTAGGTAGATTGATTTTAAATTCTTATCCAAACCAATGATTCCATTCCCATAAGAATATCATTAATTTATGTTGATCCTTATCTTACACATCTCCATCACTAATTTTAATTTAATACACCCCATATATAAAAAAAGAGTGTAACCATTGATCGCCTTTAAAAAAACAGAAACACACTGCCATACTACTTGATCCTAGAAAATGAATCACAATCCCATGAGCCAAACAATAATATAAATAGGATCAAATGACTAAAAATTGATCATGATTGTCAAGAAAGTCAACTTCAAACCCACTACACTCTTAGTGCCCAACAAATCCCAAGAACTATCACTCAAAGTGATTCTCATGAATCAATGGCATAATCATGCCTATTATGTGAAACCAAAAGAACCTCCAATGCATCAATCTCATGGAAGAGCCTACCCATACATCAAATTCTCAAGGAATCACAATATTGGGATAACCCCTCACATGTGTTACTCATGAAAGCACAAATCACCAACTCACAATGTTCTAAGTCAAATATAAAGGTCGATAAGTCTCCCACCCTAAAAGCCACATCTCACGAGATACAAGTCTCATAAGAAACAACCCCTTCCAATATCCAACATAACAAGGAACCCATCATTTAAAATACCCTATAAAGAGTCCTGAAACACAATGACATCCCATGATAACCCAAAAATCTATCAAGTCATTGATTATCATCAATCATCCATGCATGTGAATTCTCCCTCGATAACCCCAACACATATATGGTCATAAATAAATAAATAAATAAATATAATGATATCATATTATATGATCCATACATAGGGAAAAAGTGATCCCAAGACTGGTTAAGTAGAATTCTATTCGATCTAATATGTAAGAACATGGAATAGGTTACTACTACCACTTTAAACTACCAAGCATACAGTCACATCGTACAAGCATACTCACTCAACCAACATCACCCTATAATGATATCTATCCAGGAAACCACCATCACATATTTTTGGAAAGTAGATTACCATTACAAGATATATAGGAAAATCCATGATGCTATTATTGGCATTTTTAATAAAAGAACCGGTACAATAGAAACCCATTAAGGGTTTTCCCCTCTAGCACTATGTGCCTCATGAAACAAATAGGCCCACCTCATGTCCTATACACCCATGTACCATGTTTGATTCAACAAAAAGTGTATCAACATTGATCTACATGACCATTTATGAGAATGACAAACATATATATGTCAACCCAACTTATTATAATTCCACCATGTACATATATGGGAAAATTATTTATGATAATTTACTAACACTTTAAGTAGGTGAACCTATCTTCAATGGAAAAATTCACACAATAAGGTTACTACAAGTCATTTAGAACCTACCTCCCAACTAATGATGAATGAAACACCTCATTCCACCATGGTCCATGAGTCAAATCTAGAAATAATCACTTACCAATAGTACAAGATCCTAAAATAAATAATAAATCATAAATCCAATGACCATGTGCATCACCTGAGTTGAAATCATATAAATCATAATATCAAATACCAATAATAACAATAAAAACCCAATCGAAATAGAGAATTTCAACCAGTGAAGGTGATCATGATGCACCAGTCCGGTATCCATCCCAGGATCTAAAAATTTCCAACATTTCCCAGATAATATATCCCCAATATTAAGATAAAAGAAAAAGACATATTATATCACATTTTATTACCCCACTCATGCTCACTCCGAATAGTAGCTAGAGAAAACTACCACATGTCCTCAAGAGTGCCTACCCTTTTTCTAGAGGCTCCCAAATAGATGTGTAGGATTATAAGAGTACCATAGAGAGACTATGTCCTAATATCAATGAAATTAATAAAATAATAATTAACTAAATAAAAGAGTACACAATAAATAGAAATAAATAAGAGTATGCTATAACAAAATGAAGTTTATCACTCAATCTTGAATGGTTATTCTTATATAAAATTAGAGACACCGAGGCTCCATAAATACCACATCCCAGTATCCTAACCAACTGATCCATCTCGGTTGATCAATCCATACCAGGCCACATCCTAATTCATACGTAAACCCATGTGAATGTTTCCTGGTTACCCCAGTGTATTGATGGTCTGAACATAATGTGAGTACATAACTCATTAGGGTACGACCAACGTGGTCCTGTACAATACTATAAAAATAATGATATGTTCATGTGACATTCTCTAATAAAATACACAAATAATGAAAATAAATTAAAATAACAACTATAAATACCTTCTCTAGATCGATGGAATAATTCCTCCGGGAACATAAAAGATCAACTAACTAGTATCCCGACCACCCCATGGGTGCATACATATAACTAGAAAAATCCCAAAAACTATCATCGATCCTCTGGTCTGTGACCCTTATCAATCGTAACTTCCTTGATCAGTTTTGTAGTGTCTTTGAGACAAATAATCACATTAGGGGAACCATTGTCCATGCCTTTGGTATCCCACACTCCTGAATTCATCCAAAAAACTAGATAACTTTGTAGTATCACCATACATGCCTCATCCTCAACCCTCATACTAAACCCCATGGTAGTATATGGTTTTTCATCATTATTAGAATGATTTTTGATTCCTATGAGGGGTATGAATGTAGAGAATATTGTATATATAGGCATGAATGATTCCCTAAAGACCCATAAAATCTAAGGGAATATTATCCATAGGTCCCATTATCAATATCATAGGAATCCAATTCTCCCATATCCTTTATAACATCCTATCTTTTTATAACATAAACTTTCATTACATTACACAAAACTGAGGATCTTTAAGGTTTAGTGTCTTGGAAACCAGGAACATAATACATGAAAACAACATAATGCATTCTTCTTAAACACTTGAAAGGATTATCCTTAAGTTCATCCTAGGTTCATTACTGCATCTCATAACCTAGGGACATACACCAAAAGAAAGGGTGAGCAGAAGGCCCAGTAAGGGAAACAAGAGGAACATTTTACATGTGAACTTAATATGCTTCAATAAGGACATGAAAAGAACTTTAAGGCATGAGAAAGAAATCCGGAGGCATTTCATAATAAAAATAACATTTTTCATAACTTGAAGATGTGGCTACATCATTTAACATAGACAATCATGAACATATCACCAAGGTCCATCCCCAAGGTGTCATTTGAAAATTACCAAGGTTATTCACTAAGGTATCGTGAAAATTGTAATCTCTACTGGTTACATCATTACCCAATGCATTGGAGTGCTATCAGGGCGCACCCTTAAATTTGCCTTTATTATCATGTGAGCCACATATATCATCATCAAACATTTCATAAATAACCCATAAAGCATAAAATAAATGGGTTTTATTTCATAATCATAACTTTTAAAAAAACTGCTTTAAAGACATGATCCTTACGTCACTTTAAACCCACGGAAAGGGAAAGCGGGTCTCATGTATGTAAATCCCAGAATTTAAAATAGAACATTTTGATATATATGTGAATACCCTTGTAGAAATAATGGCTTTGAGTATTCACTTTATAACATAAAATAATTTTGAGAAAAGGGAGAGGTATTTTGAGACGAAAATTCTGCAACATAACGGCTATGTTTCTGGGTTTTAGAAAATATTGAAAAGAGAGGGGACATGGGTCACCCACTCACAATTGATCCATAAAACAGTAGGGGGGAAGAATAAGAAGGATATATGGACATGGTAATGAAGTTTTAAGGACATACCATTTGAAATGAAAAACATGGAAGGAAGACAAAAATTAGATTTCTCTTATGAAAATTCGGCAGCCTAACGACGTCACTTAAACTTCAATAAAAATGAATTGAAAAGATCAAATAGGGTCTCTCATAATATGATCATAATAGATCATTATGATAGATATAGAGATCATACCCCAACATAAAAAAAGGAACTTGAAAGACTTGACATGAAAATCGATCTTGAAAATGAGAAGGGTGAAAGAATCCCTTAAAAATTCGGCAGCCTAACGGCGTCTCTTAAACATTCATAAAATGAAATGATGAGAGTAATAGGGGATCTATCATCATATAAATATTAAAATGGCAGTAATAGGAATAGAAAAGAACATCCTATCACATAAGAACATGGATCATAAAAGGAATGACATAAAAGAGATTACATGAAAAGAAAGAGAGGGGTCGGATCCCTTACCTTAAAACGTGACTCTTGAAACTCAATGTTTTGGACCTTGAAGGCTTGGGGGCACCTTGGGAGGACTCCTTGGAAGGTAAGAAGACCAGAACTTCGTTTGTGGAGAGTTGGGAGTGAAAAATAAAGGAGGAAAGGGTGGGTATTTATAGGGAAAGTGAGGGGACAAGGCATTAATGGCCAAGGGACACCTCACTAGTGGTTTTGGCAAAACCATGGGCTTGCCCATGGTATTTGCCCATGGTATTGGTCACTTTGGACACCTCATACCTTATCTTACTATTCATAATTCGACCATATTGAATATATACTTAATACATCATTTAATGATGTCATTAAACATCCGTAACTTAAAAACTATATTTTCACTATTCATCGAAAATTCAACTTTCTCAGAATAATCTCAAAATTTTACCTTAACCAAATATCCATGCTCTGATTTCAAAAATTCAATCCATTTTATAAAAATAATTTTCTAAATATTTTTAATTTAATTTTTAAATAAAAACACTATTCATCGAGAATTCATTTGTTTCAGAAAAAACCCCAAAAATTACCTTAACATAATATCGATGCTCTGAGTTCAAAAATAAAGTCCTTTTTATAAAAATAATTTTCTAATTATTTTTAATTAAATTTTTAATTAAAAATACACTATTCATCCGAAAAAAACTAATACTTGACTAATAATTTATGAAACCGTTATTTACCCATTTTATTGAATCACATTACTTAATCTAGCTGTCTAAATTATATTAAAACTTTATTTGAGTGAAATTACTAATCCATTTGGTCACATTACTAATCCTAAGCGTAAAATCACTATTCATAATTTACTATTCATCAAAAATTAAGTTGATCTTATTAGACTCCAAATTCTATACTGAACACTTTTTTAGAAGACCATTTTTTGAAAATCATTACACATAATTAGTTATTTAGGGTTTTCATAAATATTTTAAAATATCCTTTTTTTCAAAATTCACCAATAAAATACATTCTAAAATTATCTGGACATTTGAAATTTCACAGACATCACTAAAGGAAGAAATCTCAATTCATTCACCCGAAAGGATTACACAAGGAAGCTAGGGTCTCGTCACATAGCCCCTTATAACACCGACATAATACCTAAGTGTAAGGTGTGCTATGGTGAGATAATCTGAGGGAGGCTCAGATAACATTTCCCTAGTAGTAATCTCTACTAACTTGAACTTCTCCCGTAGGAGTTTCCGTTCAAGCTTGACACACTGGAGTTCGGCTTGGGCTTGGTCCAAAGCGAAGCCCACAGATGCTACCTCCTTCCCAAGCTCTGATAAGTGGGCTTCATAAGGTTCGAGTCTACTGGATGAAGCCATCGACTCCTCTTTCTTCATTAACCATTAACATCTTATTAAATCAATAAGAGTAAGTTAATATACTACTCAAAAAGATTGGGTCGTTACATTCTTCCCCCCTTAAGAAATTTTGTCCCCAAAATTTATTCTTGAGGCCTGGTCGAAAAGGTGAGGGTACTTTTGCTTCATTGTTTCCTCAGGCTCCCAAGTCGCTTCTTCATACTTATGATTCCTCCACAACACTTTTACAAGGTGGGTAGTCTTGTTTCGTAGGACCTTGTCTCTACGGTCAAAGATCTCCACTGGCTTCTCCTCATAAGAGAGGTCATGTTCCAGTTGTACCACCTCTGGGTTCAGTACATGCGAATGGTTGGGTATGTACTTCCTCAAGAGAGATACATGGAAGACATCATGAACTTGAGCTAGGTTCGGTGGAAGTTCTAGAAGATAGGCCACTGCTCCTATGCGATCAAGGATTTCATAGGGGCCAATGTACCTAGGGCTGAGCTTCCCTTTCTTCCCAAACCGCATGACTCTCTTCCATGGAGAAATTCGAAGGAAGACTTTGTCACCAACACCAAACTCCATGTCCCTTCGACGATTGTCAGCGTATCTCTTCTGCCGACTCTGAGCAGCCTTTATGTGTCGTTGGATGGCATAAACCTGTTCCGTCATCTCTTGAATGAGATCAGGCCCAAGAAGCATCCTCTTACCAGTTTCATCCCAACAAGTAGGAGTTCTACACAGCTTTCCATACAGAGCTTCATAGGGTTCCATCTGAATACTCGCATGGAAGCTGTTGTTATAGGTGAACTCCACTAATGGGAGGTGTTGATCACATCCACCTTTAAATTCCATTGAGCATAATCTCAACATGTCTTCGAGTGTCTGAATAGTCCTTTCAAATTGGCCATCAGTTTGAGGGTGATAGGTCGTACTAAAATTTAATTCAGTATTCAGAGCATGTTGCAGACTTCTCCAGAATTTTGATGTGAATCTTGGGTCACAATCAGATACGATGGATAGTGGTACCCCATGCAGCCTTACCACTTCCTTCACATATATCTTGGCAAGCTGATCCAGAGAGAAATCTTCCCGAATAGAGATAAAATGAGATGTCTTGGTGAGACGGTCCACAATAACCCATATCACATTGTTTCCTTTGGATGATTTCGGGATACCAGTTACAAAGTCCATTGTGATATTATCCCACTTCCATACTAGTATGGGTAGCGGTTGTAATACCCCCTTATGAAGTTGTCTTTCTGCCTTTACTTGCTGACAGACCAGGCACCTTGTAGTGTAATCGGCAATCTCCCTCTTCAGGTTATCCCACCAATAATGATCACGAAGGTCTCTCTACCTCTTAGTGCTTCCCGGATGTATAGAGAAGGTATGGATATGAGATTCATCCCTGAGTTCTTTATTTATCTCCAGAATAGATAGGACACATAGTCTTGTACGAAATTTCAATACACCGTCTTGATCAATATTGAAATCAGGGAACTTCCCACCTTTTACAGCCTCCAACTTCTCCTGCAGCAAAGGATCTTCTTTTTGAGCCTTCTCGATCTTCTCTAGTAATGAAGGTTGAGAAATCATTTGGGATAGGGTTGATGATGTCCCTTTCCTTATAATTCCCATGTCCAGTTTTACTAGATCTTTAATAAAGGGATCTCCTAGGATCCTCATTGTTTCCAGAACAACAGGATCTTTCCTGCTTAACGCATCCGCAACTTTGTTTTCTCTTCCAGGGTGATAATGTATTGAACAATCATAGTCTTTAAGAAGCTCCAACCATATCCTTTTTCTCATGTTCAATTCTTTCTGTGTGAAAATATACTTTAGACTTTGGTGGTCAGTGTATATATCACATTTCTCCCCATAAAGATAGTGCCTCCATATCTTTAGAGAAAAAACAATCGCCGCCAGCTTTAGATCATGCGTAGGATAATTCTGCTCATGAATCTTCAACTATCAAGATGCGTAAGAAATTACCTTGTCATTTTGCATGAGGACGCACCCAATCCCTTTCAGAGATGCATCGCTAAAAAAATGAATCCTTCTCCGATAGAGGGTAGTGTTAACACAGGTGCAGTAACCAATCTCTTCTTCAACTCTTGGAAACTTTCCTCGCATTCCTTTGTCCAGGTGAACTTAATCCCTTTTCGAGTCAACTTGGTTAGTGGATTAGAAAGTCATGAAAAGTTTTTCACAAACCTCTTATAATATCCCGCTAAACCAAGGAAACTACGAATCACAGTTACTGTTGTGGGTTGAGGCCACTCCTCCACAGCCATTGTCTTTGCAGGGTCAACTGAGGTTCCTTCATTGGTTACGATGTTCCCCAAGAAAGCCACCTGTTGTAACCAAAACAAACACTTGCTGAACTTCCCAAAGAGCCTCTCCTTCCACAGAGTTTTCAATATAACCCTTAGATGATCTTCATGCTCCTCATGACTTTTTGAATATATCAAAATATCATCAATAAAAACTACCACAAAGTTATCAAGGTAGTCCTTAAAGACTCTATTCATCAAATCCATGAAAATAGTAGGAGCATTAGTCATGCCGAAGGGCATAACAGTAAACTCATAATGCCCATATCTTGATCGGAAGGTAGTGTTTGGAATATCTTCCTTCTTCACCCTCAGTTGATGATAACCAGATCGATGGTCAATCTTAGAGAAGAATTGAGCCCCGCGAAGTTGGTCAAATAAATCATCAATTCTTGGAAGAGGATATCTGTTCTTCACTGTGATCCTATTCAGTTCTCTATAATCAATGCATAGCCGCATCGATCCATCCTTCTTCTTCACAAAGAGAACTGGTGCTCCCCAAGGAGGCACACTCGGTCAGGTAAACCCCTTCTTCAACAAGTCTAGGAGTTGTTTCTTTAACTCTTCTAGCTCCACATTTTCCATTCTATATGGAGTCTTTGATATCGGTTGAGACCCAGGTACGAGTTCAATGGAGAACTCTACCTCTCTTTCTGGTGGAGGTCCAGGTAACTCCTTAGGAAATACGTCCATGTATTCATGAACAATCGGAACATCTTCTATTTGAATGCTCCCTTTTCCTTCTTCATCATCACCAATTAACTCCATAAAGAAAGCTATAGGAGGTGCTTCTAGATAGGGATCGGTTTGGGATATCTCTCCTTGGAAGATAACTATAGGTCGTTCATTCAAGACTACTGATATTTCCTTACTTCTGCATTTGATCTTAGCATTATACATTGAGAGTCAGTCCATCCCTTTTATAATGTCAAATTCCATCTTGGGAATGACTACTTGATTTGTGATATGATTGTGCTCACCAAAGTAAACACTAGAGTCTCTAAATACTTTTGATGCAAGGATAATCCCACTTGGAGTCCTGAATGACAACTCTACCTCTAGCAGTTCAGGGATTGATTCTATATTCCTTGAAAACTTGGAGGAAATAAAGAAATGCGTAGAACCAGAATCAAATAATGTACTTGCTAGTTTTGAGAGAATGACAAGAGTACCTGCTACCACATCGTTTGGAACTTCAACTTCAGTTGTTGTGATAGGGAAAGCACGACCATGCTCCCTTGGCCTCTGCTGAGGTTGATGGTGATTCCCCTCCACCGCCCTCGGATTTGGACGTTGATTAGCAAAGTTCCAAAGCGGTCCACACTTGAAGCATGTGACTTCGGGTAGGGTCAGAACCATCTTTCCTCAGTAGTTAGTGTTGGGAAGTTGAGGCTTCACATCACTATGACAATTCCGAGAAATATGGCCTTCTCTTCCACACCTGTATCACTTACCACTCCTGATCAAGCAGTTCCCCAGATGCTTCTTCCGACGCTTATTGCATGTGGCATGTTGCTTATCCTTTTCCACCTATTTCCTGATCAAAACTTCTTCCCAGGCTTGGTTCTAGAGTTCTCTTCTTTTCATTATATTTTTGAGACCATTGTGTCTCCCCAAACTCTAGTTCAACTTTCATAGCACTTTGTACTATTTCTGCATAGCTATCGTAGTCCCTGTTGTCTAGATTCTTCCGCAGATGAGGTCGTAGTCCGCCAAAGAATCTATCAACCTTCCCATTAGGGTCCATGAAAATGATTGAGGTATAACGGGAAAGCCTTGTGAAGTTCATCTCATAGATTCCGACAGATTCTTTCTCCTTCTGCTTCAGCTCGAGAAACACATTCTCCATTCTCGTTCTCATGGAACGAGGGAAATTCTTGTTAAAAAAATTCCCCGAAATTCTTCCCACTCCATAGCTTCTATCACTCCTCGTGGATTGGTGTTTTTGATCAGTGACCACCACTGATCAGCTTCTCCCTCTAGGCGGTAAACAGCAAGGGTGACTTTTTCTTGTTCCGAACAATGAAGTACATAAAAGATCTTTTCAATGGAGCTTATCCATTGTTCCGCTACCAATTGGTCAGTAGATCCACTGAATGTTGGCAGTCGTTGACGCATAAAGGACTCAACAGAAAGTTTTTCCCTTCGTGGTGAGATCAGCCTCTCAACTTGATTGAAGTTATTACTCATAACTTGAGTCAGTTGGTTCTTCATTCGCATGAATGTTTCCATTCCGGCTTCCATCGGAGGGCCGTCAGCACATGGTGCATTGCGGTCACCATCGGCACGGTTCCTCCTATTGCAGCCATTTTCTAAAATAATAAAACCTTAGTAAGAAACTTATTTCATTTATGAATCTTTTAACTAAGACTTCATGCTTAGACAATTAAACTTCTCTATAATTCCTTCATAATGATTCATAAAAAGATTGTGATTAACCAAACAAATCCCCTGGGAGTTTCATAACGAAGAGTGCAGCAAGGCCCGTTATCGTGCACCAGTTCCCGTTCGAGTCTAGCTCAAAGCGGTGTTTTCGGGTTTTACCCCTATGTACATTTGTGCCAGAGCCGCCTCTACCTGCTCGTATCCAGACATGGATGTATTTGTTTGACAATCCACTTACTCAATACTTTCCCAAATACCAGGAAGTTCTCCTATATTTAAACTTTTCTATAGGGTTCTTCCTAAAGTTTTTATATCCTAATTTCCACAAATAACTAAACCATCCTTTGATACCAACTATAACATCCCACCTTTTTAAAACATAAACTTTCATTACATTACACAAAACTGAGGATCTTTAAGGTTTAGTGTCTTGGAAACCAGGAACATAATACATGAAAACAATATAAAGCATTCTACTTAAACACTTCAAAGGCTTCTCCTTAAGTACATCCTAGGTTCATTTTTGCATCTCATAACCTGGGGACATACATCAAAAGAAAGGGTTAGCATAAGTCCCATTAAGGGAAACAAGAGGAACATTTTACATGTGAACTTGATATGCTTCAATAAGGACATGAAAAGAACATTAAGGTATAAGAAAGAAGTCAAGAGGCATTTGATAATAAAAATAACATTTTTCATAACTTGAAGATGTGGCTACATCATTTAACATATACAATCATGAACATATCACCAAGGTCCATCCCCAAGGTGTCATTAGAAAATTACCAAAGTTATTCACAAAGGTATCGTGAAAATTGTAATCTCTAGTGGTTACATCATTACCCAATTCATTGGAGCGCTATCAGGGTGCACCCTTAAATTTGCCTTTATTAACATGTGAGCCACATATATCATCATCAAACATTTCATAAGTAACCCATATATCATAAAATAAATGGGTTTCATTTCATAATTATAACGATTAAAAAAACTACTTTAAAGACATGATCCTTACGTCACTTTAAACCCACGGAAAGGGAAAGCGAGTCTCATGTATGTAAATCCCAGAATTTAAAATAGAACATTTTGATATATATGTGAATACCATTGTAAAAAAAATATCTTTGAGTATTCACTTTATAACATAAAATAATTTATAGAAAAGAGAGAGGCATTTTGTGACGAAAATTCTGCAGCATAACGGCTATGTTTCGGGGTTTTAGAAAACATTTAAAAGAGAGGGGACATGGGTCACCCACTCACAATTGATCCATAAAATAGTAGGGGGGCAGAATAAGAAGGATATATGGGCATGTTAATGAAGTTTTAAGGACATACCATTTGAAATGAAAAACATGGAAGGAAGACAAAAATTAGATTTCTCTTATGAAAATTCGGCAGCCTAACGGCGTCACTTAAACTTCAATAAAAATGAATTGACAAGATCAAATAGGGTCTCTCATCATATGATAATAGGATATCAGTGTGATAGATATAGAGATCATACCCCAACATAAAAAAAAGGAACTTTAAAGACTTGACATGAAAATCGAACTTGAAAAATAAGAAGGGTGAAAGAATCCCTTAAAAATTCGGCAGCCTAACGGCGTCTCTTAAACTTTCATAAAATGAAATGATGAGAGTAATAGGGGATATATCATCATATAAAAATGAAAAGGGCAGTAAGAGGAATTTAAAAGAAAATCCTATCACATAAGAACATGGAGCATAAAAGGAATGACATAAAAGAGATTACATGAAAAGAAAGAGAGGGGTCAGATCCCTTACCTTAAAACCTGACTCTTGAAACTCAATGATTTGGAACTTGAGGGATTGGGGGAACCTTCGGAGGACTCCTTGGAAGGTAAGAAGACCAGAACTTCGTTGGGGGAGAGTTGGGAGTGAGAACTAATGGAGTAAAGGGTGGGTATTTATAGGGAAAGTGAGGGGACAAGGCATTAATGGCCAAGGGACACCTCACTAGTGGTTTTGGCAAAACCATGGGCTTTCCCATGGTATTTTCCCATGGTATTGGCCACTTGGGACACCTCATACCTTATCTTACTATTCATAATTCGACCATATTGAATACATACTTAATACATCATTTAATGATGTCATTAAACATCCGTAACTTAAAAACTATATTTTCACTATTCATCAAAAATTCAACTTCCTCAGAATAATCTCAAAATTTCACCTTAACCAAATATCAATGCTCTGATTTCAAAAATGAAATCCATTTTATAAAAATAATTTTCTAAATATTTTTAATTTAATTTTTAAATAAAAACACTATTCATCGAGAATTCATTTTTTCGGAAAAAACCCCAAAAATTACATTAACATAATATCGATGCTCTGAGTTCAAAAATAAAGTCCTTTTTATAAAAATAATTTTCTAACTATTTGTAATTAAATGTTTTATTTAAAAAACACTATTCATCTGAAAAAAACTAATACTTGACTAATAATTTATGAAACCGTTATTTACCCATTTTATTGAATCACATTACTTTATCTAGGAGTCTAAATTATATTGAAACTTTCTTTGAGTGAAATTACTAATCCATTTGGTCACATTACTAATCCTAAGCGTAAAATCACTATTCATAATTTACTATTCATAAAAAAATAAGTTGGTCTTATTAGACTCAAAATTCCTTACTGAACATTTTGTAGAAGACCATTTTTTGAAAATCATTACACATCATTAGTTATTTAGGGTATTCATAAATATTTTAAAATATACTTTTTTTCAACATTCATCAATAAAAAACATTCTAAAATTATCTGGACATTTGAAATTGCACAAACATCACTAAAGGATGAAATCTCAATTCATTCACACGAAAGGATTACACAAGGAAGCTAGGGTCTCGTCACATAGCCCCTTATAACACCGGCACAATACCTTAGTGTAAGGTGTGATATGGTGAGAGAATCTGAGAGAGGCTCAGATAACATTTCCCTAGTAGTAATCTCTAATAACTTGAACTTCTCCCGCAGGCGTTTCCGTTCAAGCTTGACACGCTGGAGTTCGTCTTGGGATTGGTCCAAAGCAAAGCCCACAGATGCTACCTCCTTCCCAAGCTCTGATAAGTGGGCTTCATAAGATTCGAGTCTACTGGATGAAGCCATCGACTCCTCTTTCTGCATTAACCATTAACATCTTATTAAATCAATAAGAGTAAGTTAATATAATACTCAAAAAGATTGGGTCGTTACATCCTTAGTCTTACCAAATCTTTTGTATCCTCCTAATCTTAGTGGTTATCCAAGGAATTTATTAATGGGATCAAATAGTCACCCTTATGATGTCCATCATCCATGATCAGGGATATACACCCAACAAAACATCATTCCACCATTAAAATCTCTAGCACCATGAGAATTCATAATGGTATACTAATATCCCTATTAATATCCCAAAACCAATGCATTCATAACTGTATAAAAATCATAAAAATCCCCACCATACCAACATTTCCTATATATGTGGCCATACACTCACTAATACTAGATCCTAAATGCCACCTATAAGAATAATCTCCCACATAAACCAAAACATTGGATGGTATATGATCTCTTAATCCAGCCCTAATATACATTGAGATCAGATCACATACATATTGGGCAACCCCGGGACTCATACATGTGTAAAAGTGATTCCCAAAAATTAAGAGCAATCACTTTAGGAATGGGAACAATTATTAATTCCAAGAAATCCGGATAAAGAACATATAATATTAAAAAAACACACTACGGTCAGATAGAATTTCCAATCCCATCCTTATCATTAAATCCCCTTTGAGCTTATATGTTTTTTGAGTAATAGGTTAACCCAAAACCATCTCTACCCAAAGTGGTATATAACCACTCTAGGTCATTTCTCAATGGTACCCTCTAAGGTACTAAAATATATCACATAGGTAATAAACACCTTTCAAGGGTCCTAAATCTCATACTATCTCATAGGTCGTCATCTGTTACCTGAAGGGAATCAGACACCTTGATAATGACTTAAAAATCTCCAAGAAGAATTGTGCTTTTAGGGTTTAGACACTCTAGAATCATTGGACTGTTATAATTTAATCCCATATCACTTTCCTCATCACCACTAGGTAGGTACTCACAACCAACCTAACCACCATGTCTCTACGGGGTCTAGTCTACCAATAGTCACATCTAAGTGGGAGAGGAGTTATCACCCCAAAATAATCTCACATTGCACAGTGGTCTATGTCATCTCACTATCTATCTAGGGCCCAATATGGAAAACAACTTTAGTCTAACTCTCCCCACTACCCAAAGGTATATTAGGTATCCTACACTAGGTACACTAGTAAAAATCTATCATCGAGGCCTTGTGCATCAGAGGTTGAGGCAAACAAGCCAGTACATGAGGGTCTAATGGGGATATGATACTTTACCCAATTCTTGGAATTTTATTTAATTTAAACCATTAATTAAATCAATCATATAGGTCACTCTACCATCATTTTATAACCCATCCTATCAAATCCATATATAATAAAATATATAAAAGCCGAAGGTATGGAACATTATACCACCTACATTTATAGAATCCATTCCTCCTTATTTAATAGCCTAATAACTCCCACCTAAGCTAATCCAATATCTTCCAAGGTTATCTCAAGACCACCAACCACAAATAACATTCTCTGGTAGACAACACATTCCAAACATTCCATATTAATTAATTATAATCTAATTAAAATTAATTATATAGTTTACATTTAAAATCCAAATTAATTAACATATTTATAAATTCTAAATTCTCACAAGGAGTTTAACAATTTTTAAATTCTCAAAAAAGGGTTCCAACCATCTATGAAACACCCCTGAACCCATTACAGGTCAAATAATAAACCTACAACAACAATTCAATCATTTAAAAAATTTTTTTTAAAGAAAACTGAATTTAAATGCATGGAAAAACATAATTTTTATGGAATAATGATTGGAGACAGGAGGACGATACCTGATGACATCATCTTCAAGGGCTGCATGAATTGACCTTATAAATCGTTAAATTTTAACATTATACTGTGAAATCACAATTTTCTAGATAAATCAAAATAATGATAAATCACCAAGAAGAAGAAGGGGAAGAGATGATAGAAAATATATGATGTTAAACCTTGTATCATTTTGGAACTCTCCCAAGAACATTACCCTAAACAATGGGAGAAGAAGGGAGAAGAGGGGAGGGGATAATTTAGTCACATGCACCAATAGATGACTAGGAAGGGTTCTCCCCCTTCTATGAACCTAAAGGGGGAAAATTGGAATTTTTACCCATTTAACCCCGTTATCTAGCCAATGGAATCCATATTTGAGGGAATGAAATTTCCCATCCACTAATGACCCAGTTTCTCACCCACATCAAGTTAGCGACTACTGTTTAAATCCATGCTACATCGTTTCCACCTAGCCTTACTCTATCATTAATAAAAGCCCTCCAAACACTAATTAAAACCCATTACCTATCCAAAAAATTTCGATTTTGATAGGTCCTAACAATCATAATAAAATTATAAATCCTGATCCAAAATTTTTCCCACACAAAAAATCACAATATAATTTCTTATTGAATATTAAATGATGGTATGGACACCAAGTATTAAAAAATAACCCATCCTCCAATCTGAATTCTAAATTTAAATTTCCCATTGACTTTAACTCTATCATATACTGGGATTATTTCTAATTACTCTAACATATAACATCGTTAATTTTTACATGTGGTATTCCGTGAGATATATTATTCCCAAAACATGTGAAATTATTATTATTATAGTTATAACATAGTATATTTTTTGTTTTATAATTTGTATCAAAATTGTATATAAAAATGAGTAGTGTTGGAGTTACAATTATGCTATTTTTAGATCTGGGGATATTATTATATGCAGGTTGATGTATAGAAGTTGTCATGATGATGATGTGGTGATGAAAATGTGATGATGTTTTTATAGTGATATGATATATATGATGGATGAAATGTTGTGGGGGTTTGATTGTTTATTTATTCTATATATATTTATTTTATGCATAAATTGGTCTAAATTTTATATATTATTGACTGGGTTATTATTATAATTTATATTATTCACTTGACATGGGAGAAATTGTTCAAGGAACATATGGTGTATAGTTGTATACAAACCCTATTATTTTTTATCCTATAGGACCTATTTGATTTTAATATTGGTAAATGTTAATTTGGGAGTGAGGAGATCTAGTTAGGATTAAAGTGTTACATGGTCATGCCTTTCTTTGGATTTTTTGGATTCTTTATTGTTTTTTGTGTGTGTTATATACCCATGAAGTGATAATAGATTTTATATTAGAGTTGGTTTATTAAATTTCTATAAAAAAAGGTTTAGGTTTTGAATTAATAATTGTAATTAATGTTTTAAATGTAAATTAATACACTTAGTGGTTGTCTCTACCACTTGGACTATTAGAGATGGGTTTCATAGGTTATTCAAGAACTTTTTAGCAATTTACAAGAAGTTATAATGGGACTGAGGTTTAAAAAATAGTATCATTGTGCATGTTATATTATATATTTTATATTATGAATTGGTTAATACTGTAATGGATAATAATGTTTTTTTTCATGAACCAATAATATATAGGACGCTAGAGAAATTTATTAACGATTTAAAGGGACCCTTGTGATTCTAGGTCGGAATTTTGATCACCAATGAATTGGTACTAGATAAATAGTCATTGGTTATTAAAGAAAAATATATAGGTAAGATTACATTTATAATATAGTGTTGGTTCATGATGATTTTTTTCTATGAAATTGGTTATTTGTGTGCATATTTTAATGACTTATGAATGGTGATGTTATGTTACTGTTTATAAAATTATTAACAGTGTATATATTGTTTAAAAATAGTATGTTATCATGTTGATGATATTATTTCATGTTGTGTACTAAATGGATAAGTTATTAGTTGATTAATTTAGAATCTTGATGCCTATTAACATAAAAAAATGTGGTTAAGGATATTAAGTAGTCAAAAGGGAATCATATTAATATGTTTATAATTATTAAATTTTATTAATTTAATTTTTTTTGTTTGATAAATAATAAATGTGTGAAATTAGTTTCAAAAAAATACTAAATTTCTATGAATAATGCCATGATATATGGATTTTATTTTAATAACATGATACATTGTTAATGAGAAAAATATGATTTTTTGATATATGGATTCCATAAAAGTTAATTTTTAATAAATTATTAAAATTTAATTATATGATGTTAGAAATTTAGAATTTATAATTTTATTATCAAATCACATAGTATTTTTATAATTCAATGGATTTTAAATTCATTAAATGAATAAAATTTTTGTACCTAAAATCATATATGTGATACATGTGGAATTTTTGGGGTCATTATATGATGTTTTATGAATTTTTTATATGATAAAATGAGATAAGTATTTAGGTAAAATTCATGTTGAGTAAAGTGATTTTGTGATTATTTTAGAAGTGTGTTTTGACCAAAAATATCCATTATCTATGATTTGAATATAAAAATTTGATTATATTTATATTCAATATATTGTTGTTAAATCATGACCAATTATAATGTTTTTGGTTTACTAATATATATATTTTTGTTATGATTTTTTAGATGAATTTTATATTATCAAGCGATTTTTGGCATTATTATTTTGAACTTATATTGATATATTGAAATTGTAATCGGTAGTTTATGTGTTAACAGGTTTAAACATGAAGGGATATCTTAAGAAGGTATGATAAGTTTAAAAAAATAATTTTTTTTGAAATTTATAATTTTAGAATTACTTTTGAATAATGATTTCATTTAATGAAATCGTCTCAAAATTTCAAATTTATTAATGATTATAATGTGGTTGAAGTATTTTGTATATGTTTTTGAGATGAACTATAGATCAAGAGTAATTTCGTGTGGTTTAGATTGTGGATTATGATATTATGATATATATTAAACCCTATGTGTGTACATGATATTACATATATCCTCCATCTATGGTTGTTTTTAGAATCATAGGAAGTGAGGGGATATTTTATGTTGGTTATTGATTGAGTTCTTATGTCTAGTGTTTGAGTAAATATTTATAGAAAAACTCAAATAATAATGATTTATAGCCTTAAAATAGATTTGTTTTGGGATTTCTATTGGAATATTGAGTTATTGTATTACTAGGACTGAATAAGGGATGCTCCTGTAAAGGGATCCCAACCTAGGTTTTCCTCTACTCTCATCGCTATCAGATTCTTCACTGTGAGTGGCGCGACATTCCTCCCCATGCTTGGTGGTTTTGGTGGACTATCTCTACTACAATGGTGGTTTATTGGCTCCTTCAGAATCATGGCTAGACTGATTCGCTCAATTCCTGACCCTTTGGATAGGGCTTCACATGACGGTGCAGTGACCCTTCATGGATGTGTTCATACACATGTAGTATTTGGGTTCGCCTATTTTCCGGTGAGCATGTTAGGGTTTCTCCATGTACGATGTTTTCGTTCTGTTCGGTGGAAACGACACCATCTGATCTTCAATACGGTGTGATGTTGTATTTTTTCCTTTCTTCTCTAGTTCATGCCCTTCTGTGGTTTTGAGAATAAAAGTGAGTTTCTTGTGGAAGACGTTGATCTGATGTTGTGGTTTGGGGTTCCATCTTGGGTTTTTTCGCATTGGTTAATCTGTTTTTTTGGCTTTGATTTTGCTGTTTTTGTGGATTCGTAAACTTTTGATGATTTTGATCCTTAATGTTTCGAGGATGATGTTCTTGGATGTGTGGTTGCATGGTGTTGTTGCGTATGTGGTTTTCATGGAATGTTTGATGTTTTTTCATTTGGATATTCTGCTTCTGGTGATATCTGGCATGGGACAGAGATGACTACCTGGTGGTTGGGTTCGCTGGTACTCTATTCTGGTGAGATTCTTGATGGATGGATGCAAGGCTGGAGGAGGTGGTGTGTCATGAGGCGAGTGGCGTACAACATTTCTATTAGAGATTTGGTACGATGTTGTTTGTTTTTTAATTCTTAATATGGATTTTGGATGTGTTTTCTAGATTTTGGATTTTTCAATTTCTGTATTTAGGTACCAAAAACCCAAAAACCAACTATTTGAAAATGAAAAAAATGATTTGCAGTAGAGTTATTGTATTACTCTATTAATTTTCTTGTGATTCAATAATTTTTGACTTGAGTAGAAGTATGATCCTTAATCATTATAAATTTTTGTGAATAACATGATGAATATCTAAAACCATCATTAGAATATGATCTATGATGAAATTTTTGTTGGGAATGTATTTTCTCAAAAATACACTATCATTTATGATGGTTTTGAAGCTCGCAAATACCCTTGTTTTTTTACTAATGATTTAAATGAAGTGTATTTCAGGAAACTTATATTCTTTTTATTTATTTTGATATTATTTTCAAATATTCCAATTTTGAAGAAATATTTATCAAAGGGTTCGGGATATTTTTTGAGCATTCTGGAAAAAATGTTAATACCATGCAAGGTTTAGCGTATCGTATTGTATCAACACTATGCTTTTTACAAAGTGTATGGATCGTGATACCCACATTTGTCTTCAACATTACGTTGGAAAAAGAAAGTATTGTTTCTCAACCCTATGTTCATATCAATACATATTGTTAATAAACCTTAAATTATCAAAAAGAAAGAATGGTAAAAGAACATTATGTTTTAAAAGAACCTTACATTTGGAAATAGAAGAAAGTGTGTTTAAAGAACCCTATGTAAGTAATGAACCTTACGTTCTAGATAAAAACATATGAATCCTCAAAAATAATTTTGTGATCAACTGTACATTGTAAAACATACATTTGGAATATGGACACTATGTATTTGAACCCTACATTTAGTATTTTTTCTCATTGTGAAGGAACCCAACATTTGACTTTTCAACATTGGAGATTTAATTTTGCGATATTTTCCACGAATTTTGTAATGGACTTAACATAGTTATATGATGATTTAAAGATCTTTTTATTTGATTTAGTGAACCATATTTAATGGATATTTTCACTGATATTGTTAACGTAAGATAATAATTACCTATAAAATTCAATTTTAAATTTCTACGGTTTATCAAGTGTCTTATTTGGATCTAAAATTATAGAAGCAGGAGACTATTTATATAATAATTTGAGTACTATTTTATTTATATGATCAAAAGTGAAGAGTATTTATATTATTACATAATCTTTCTAGTGATCATATATATATTTCTACAATGAACGAATGAATCGGGAAGAGAAATACACTTTCGTGACATACTTGTTCAATCCTATACGTGTGCTGCTACTCTATTTTTGTTGCTGCTCTAAAAATCTATGAAATCTTGTGAAACCAGATCTCTTCGTACTTATTTCATCTTGAATAAAATATTTATGAAGATTAAGATCAATCTATTGAAATTTACGTGTTGCTGCAACTATGATGATCAATCTGTTTGAACAAATAAAATATCCTTTTGATGTATTTGAGTATTATTGCTCATACTCAGTTGAAGTGGAGAGTCAGATTCTCAAACTAAGATGTGGATAATTATTTCTCTATATATAACTAAAATAGTTTGTTTTATGTCTTAATTTTAAAGGTGTCAATTTTGTGCACTCATTTGTTGGAATTTAGGTCTTCTGATAAGAGGACCAGACTATAGAAATTCACTAAGAACGCAAAGAGTGCTTCTGGTGGAGTTGAGTAAGGCATATTTGTTCCCCAAATCACTATCAAAATCCATTCCTTTCTTTTATATTTTCCCTCTGTTTATTATTTGATTATAAGTAAAAAAATAAATATTCGTGCTAATTAAATGAGTGTGTTTAAATTTTGAATTATGAAAGAGTTTTTAAAAAGAAAAAATTCACCCCACTCTTGTGTGTTTTGTTATTCTGACATAACAATTGTTATTAATGGAAAGATTTTAGTAAAATATATTTCAAGCTGAAAGTTAAATGGTCTATAAAAAGATAGAAATGGTTGATCCCAAAGAAGGGATGTCCATGGTTCATGCTCTATACATGAATGGTGAACATTATAGTGATGTAAATCATGGATGATCATTTATTTAAAAAATCATGGATGATCATTTGTTTAAAAATAATGGATTTAAATTTTATTCGAAGATTACTACTCTTTTTAAGATTCCTATGAAACGAAAAACATAAAATTTTTCATCTACAGCCGAATAGGATATGAATTCAAAAGTTATGAATACAATTATCAACATTTTTGGACAAGATGAATTCAATCGTGTTTCACAATGCCCTACTTCTTATGAAATGTGGAAAACTATTTAAGTTTCCTATGAAGGAATAGATAATGTAAGAAACATGAGGTATGCAATTGAAAATATAATGTTTGAAAACCTCATAATTTTTTATGGAGAAAGTATCACACAAATGAATGGAATACTTAGAGAAATTATCAATAATATTACAGCCTTAGGTGAAAGAATCAAACGAACTGATCAACCATTGAAAGTACTGAGAGTACTACCTTTTAAATGGAATGTAATATCTACTTATATTTAACAATAATCACCAGTAAATGGCCTATCAATAAAATAACTAATTGGGACTGTGGTAATGTATGAATCTACAATTCAATATTAAGTTGAAGATCATAAAATTATTATGAAAAATGACAATACTTCTCTAAAAGTGACATCTCAGAATCCAAGAAGAATAATTGATAAATAAGATAGAAAAGAAAAGAATTCATATTCATCAAATTCTAAAATGGAACTATCTCAATGTGGTAGAAATTTTAGAATGTTTTATTAGAGGAAAAAAGGATTCATAAATCCCTTAAAAATAATGTTAAATACTCAAGAGAAGTTAGATGTTATGAATTCGAAAAATTGTGTCAAATCAGACCTGATTTTCCACAGATAAAAGATGAAAAGATAAATCCAAATAAGAGATATTAGAAAAATAGTGATTATGAATATAAAATAAAAAGGGAAATGAAAGCTACATGGAGTGTTTCTAAAGACTATACAATCTCATTAAAATATGATTCAAAAAAGGAAGAATCAAATTTAAATGCCAATAAGTGCTTCATGGCTGAAGAAAATATCATATCTGGCCATAAGAACAAAAATGCTATATAGTATATTGAATGTGGCTTCTCAAGGAATATGAGTGGAGATCCATAAAATTTTCACACCTAACTCAAATGGATGGAGGTCATGTTACTTTTGGTGATAATGAAAATGGAAAAATTATTGGAGTTGGAAGTGTTTAAGATTCAATGATCATATCTATCAATAAAGAACTATATGTTCAAGGGTTAAAGTAAAATATGATAATTATTTATCATCTTTGAGATGATGATTTTTATGTTTATTTTTCTAAAAATTCATGATTAGTATTTATAAATTAATTTCTTAAATTTAGATCATCTAGAGATGAAAATGTTTATACTATGGACTTACATTCCTTGTGTATACCAAAAGTGAACTGTTTATCTAATAACACAAGTGAGTCATGAATCTGATATAGGAGACTTGGTCATTGTAATATTTATGCCTTACATAAATTTTCTAAGAAACAGTTACATTCTGATTTACCTAGTCCTTAATTTGATGATGACATATTCTGTGATGCCTTCCAAATTGGAAAGCAACACAAATATTCTTTCAAATCGATTTGCAAAATTTACACATCAATAACATTAGAACTTATCCATAAGAATCTTTTCAAAACATCTAGAGTATGAAGTTTTTCTGGTTAATTATATGATTATGTTTTAATTGATGATTATTATAGATATACCATTGTTTATTTTTTAAATCTTACGAGTGATGTTTTCTCTGGTTTTAATTTTTTTGTAAAATTTTTCAAAATGAAAATGATTTAAAATATTTTCATTATGAACTGATCATAGTGGTGAATTTTTGAATCAATTATTTAATTATTTTTTCTCAATTATGTGTATTAAACATACCTTATATGCACCATGAACCCCTGAAAAAATGGAATTGTTAAAAGAAGAAATTGAACTATTTAAGAAATTCATAAGACTATGATAAATGAATATAGTTTACCTACCTATTTTGGGAAGAGTAAGTAAGCACAACCTGCTATATCATAAATAGAGTTTTAATTAAGCCTCTTTTCAAATACACACCTTATGAACTATGGAATAATAGAAATCATAAATTAAAGTACTTTAATGTTTTTGGATACAAAATGTATATCATTAACCCCATGGATAATCTTGGTATGTTCGATCCAAAATCTGTGGAGGGAATATTTTTTTGATATTTCTCTACTTCTATAGATTATTGAGTGTTTCATAAAAAGTCAAGTATTATTGAAGAATCATTTCATTTGAACTTTGATGAAACAGATCACATTATTAAATAAACTGATTATACTAATGAGGTCACTAAATCTTTAGATAACACGAGACTTGAGACCCTTAAAAATTATTTTGATTATGATTTTAATGAAGTACAGACCAGTTCAAGATAACTTGAAATAGAAGAAACTGAAAGTGTACTACCTATAAAAACTAAATCTCTTAAAAAAAATCCCTTAAGAAATTTTATAGGAAACCTAAAGATTGGTATTAAAAATAGAATAAATGTAGGAAACCAAGTTTAATTCTTTGCCTTTCTATCCCATATAGAACCTAAGTCTATTGAATAAGCCTTAGAAGATGAGTGTTGGATGATAACTATGTAGGAAGAGTTTAACCAGTTTAATAGAAATAATGTATCGGAACTAGTAGAAAGTATAATTTACTATCTAGTAATAGGAACCAATTGGTTATTTATAAACCAATAGGATCATCAAGGGATCATTAATAGGAATAAATCAGGATTAGTATCAAAGGGTTATAATCATGAAAAAAATATATATTATAATGAGACCTTTTTTCCAGTAGCGATATTTAAATCCATTAGAGCCCTTATAGATTATGCATCTCAAATGAAATTTAAATTATATCATATGGATGTTAAATCTAACTATTTAATGATTATTCAAATGAGGAAGTTTATGTTGAACAAAATCATGGTTTTGAAAATCCTGAAACCCCAACTGTATTTTTAAACATACTAAAACTCTTCATGACCTTAAACATGCACCTAGAGCTTAGTATGAATGATTAATTTATTTTATTTTAAATTTTTTTAATGTTGGTTTGGTATATCCAACACTTTTTAAGAGAAATATTTGTTATAATATTTTATTAGTACATATTTTTGTTGATGATGTTATTTGTTTCAACTAATAAAATTATTTGTGATGATTTTTCAAATAAAATGCAAAAAAATTGAAAAAAGTATGATGGGATAACTGAATTTCATTTTAGGATTATAAATTTATCAAAAATATTATGTAAATGTTTTAAATATATGTTTTTATATTATATATTTCATTAAAAAATTTGTTCTTGAAAAGAAAATGAAATATAAAACTCCCATGTGTACTAATATAAAACATAATTTGGATAAAGCTGAGAAACCAGTTGAATACAACATATAAAGAGGTATGATTGGTATTTTTTCATATCTTACTACTATTAGACTAGACATTATGTATTTAGTATGACTTTGTATAATATTTCTATCAAATAAAAAACAATCCTATCTTACTACTTCGAAAATAAATTTTATATATTTAAAAGGAACTGTTTTTCAATCTCTTATTTAACCTCAAACATGTTATTTTATTTTAATTTCATATCCATATGCATAAAATTGATGATGTATATTAGATAGAAAAATTATCTAATGAACCTATCAATTTTTAGAAAAATAAATACTTTCACATTCTTGTAAGAAACAAAACTTAGTTGCTCTCTCAACCGTTGAGGCCGAATATGTGTCTTGTGGTTGTTGCAATGCACAAGTACTATGGATGAAAAAAACTCTACTAGAGTTTGGAATAAATTTTAATTGTATTTTTATTTTATGTGATAATACTAGTGCTGTTAATATTTCTAAGAATCCTATAAGTCATTATAAGACTAAGAACTATGATATATGATATCATTTTCTAAGAGGTCATGTTCTCAAACCACTTCCTACTACTATGATATATAAAGTCATTCAATTGGCTTAAGAACTATGATATGTGAAGTAATTATATGGAATTTGTTAATTTTTAAAATCAATTGGCTTATAGTTTTAACAAACCACTTCCCACTACTAGTTTTTATTTAATAGGGATTTAAATTTATTAAATTTTAACTAAGTTTTCTATAATTTTGTTATTATTTATCTCATTTAAAGATTGTTCACTTCTTTACATATTATTATTTTTTTATTATTAGTTAAAATAATTTTGGTTTTAATTTTTAATGTTGTGGGTTTGAAATTTTTTTCATAATTATCTTACATAATGGCCCAAGAACCAAGGTGATGTCAGAACCTTTTCACCTATCGAAATATTTTTTCTTCACTTAACATTTTGTTTCTCAAACTATTTCTTCTAATAAAGCATTCGTCTGACATTGAATCCCCATAATCCAAGAACATCAGAGCATTCAATTTATAGAAATGGGAAAAACCATGAAAACTGATGTGGGTGAACCTAGTGACCCAAAGCATTGGTGAGTTTCTTCAAGAAAGATTCTGCAAGGATAATTCATTGATTTACCGTGGTTGTATGAGACTAATTTATTTTATAATAAATCACCCACGTTTCAAGTTCTGAAATTTTTTTAATGAGTAATATATAGAATTAGTTCATTAGATAGAGTTGAAGAATCTATTTAATAGTGTTCGATTCAGTTTTGTTGATACTAAAGACACTATTTTTACAAAAATAGAGGGCCATGAATTTTTGACTTCCTCAGTAGAAATAAATTAAATCATGAAATTTTCCCATGAATTTGGATTTCATTCTGATCTGCGATGTATTAGTAATAAAGATCACATGTCTACTGAAATTATTTATTTTCTGTTTGGATGAACACAAATAAAAAGATGTTATTTATGGAACTTGAGGCTGATCAAAAAAATTTGGTTATTTTTATTTAGAATGTAATTTCCCCAAGAGTAGCTGAGATGGAGAAAATATTATATTCAGAATTGTATGTTATTTTTTTGTTCATAAATGAAATCATATTGAATTATACAACTTATATGTTGAGGTATTTGAGATATTTTGGTCAAATAATGGCTCATATGTCTTTTTTATCCTTATATAAGGATATTGTCCTTAATTTTGTACAGAAAAAACATTGTTCATTTTTCAGATATAGAGTTAATGTCATCATAGTAATGTTTTAAATGATGTTACTCTTAGAAAAATTGGTTTTTATTGGAGTACAGTGAACAAAAAGCTTATTACAATTGTTGCAGATGACCAACAAAAGTCAGGATCATTTTCTTAGGGGTAGAAAAATTCTATTTGAAATGAAGGGATTATATAATCCAGAGCTAAATGAATTTCTAATTTTTCTCAGAGATAATTTAGATTTAATGGTGGAAAATAAGAATAATTTGAAGAATAAGTTATATAAGTTGTGGTTATGAAACCAAGTAACCAAGAAGAACCACCATCTGAAGATCTTGTGTTGGGTTTAGGTGAGGCTACCAAATCTATTCATTTGGAATAATCAATTATTGAAGAAGATAAAAATATTTGAATCCAAGTTCAAGGATTGTAGGATGTTGTTACTCCATTGTTCAGGAAGACGAGTCATCTGTTAAAGAAGAAGTTGTCCAAGATGTGGCCGTTTTGGGGGTGAAAAAAATGATCACATCAAAAAATGTGGCTACAGAAGATGGTTAGAAATAAGATTTCTTTGTTTTTGATAAATTGATTGAGATATCAGAAACTTTTTATAGAGATAAGAAAAAATTTCCTCACAATCTATCTTACTCAATTGAACAATTAGTGGAGAAGTCTGCTTCAGATCTTTTAGTGAATGCAGATGTTGGCCAGTCATAGAATCCAGATGAAGGAATATATGATTCCATAACTAATCAAGTTGAAAAACATATGAAAATATGTAATAATGGTTAGGAATAAAATTATGTACCTATGAAGGAGATGAATGCCTCAAAGATGTAATTAAATGGTTTTAAAAAATTCATCAATTACAATTCTGGAGTTTGAGCCTCTTTAGACTCAACTTCATGAATTAAATGAAAATTCAGTCTCAAGGAAAAATATTGATGCATTGAAGAGAGAGATGTTAGCTGAAGTTGGAAAAATTAGATCTGAATATGTTTCCAAAAATAGTTTTTTCATATTTGATGTGGTAATGCAGAATCCAATTTGATATCATTAAACGAAGTGTTTCTCAATCCATTGATTCTTATTTTACTCATTCTACCTATCCAGATCTTATTCATTGATTTTAAGAAAATACTTCAGTTATAGCTGACATGAATGACCGTCTGTAGGACCTCCAATGAAATAGTTATCCATTATAATTTTTATTGGATAATTTGAGATATTTGATAGAGAAATTGACTTCCGGAGAACCCAGTAATGGGATTCTTCTCAACAGATTCATAGATAAGTTAGACTAGTTTATACAGTAGGAGGAAAGTTTGCATGGCTTTTTGAAAGTCAATCTTGTTGAAAATCTTCATGTTAGTCAAGATTCTAGGATTTTTATTATGATGTTTGGAGAGAATCTTATGAAAAAGTTGCATGTATAGATAAAAGTGATGAATGAAGTGTTTCAAGTGGCTCAAATTCCTACAGAACTAGAAATTGATCCAAACCCTAACAAATCTCTTTTACCTGAACCACATCAGTTGGCTAACCTATTTCCAAGTAAAAATAAATATTATATATATATATATATATATATATTGATTAATGAAATATCTTTATTCTCATTTTCTGTACTTTATCTGATATTCTTTTATTTTTATGTCAACATCCAAAAATCTGGTTTTTTTTATCTAGACATTTTATTCTAACATTCGCTTAATATTATGTGCCCAAATAAAAGTGTTTTAATCCTTTTTAAATACTTTAATTTTTTTCACAACAGGGGGGAAATTTTTGATATAAAAAAAATTTCTTCTTATAGAACTAATTATATAAATTGAATTATTTTCATTAAAATATTTTCAAAATTATAAATTATGTTAATAATTTTATGGATAAACGCTTGACCAAGTAAGGACCTATATGGAAATAAATGGAAGAAGTATTTATGTATTTCTGTCATATTATAAACCTTAGTTAAAATTATATTTAGTGATTAACCTTATTTCATGGTTGTAAATTATATTTATTTTTTAAATTATATTAATATGGTTTTAGAAAACGAAAACCTATACACAAGGTGATAAGATATCAAATCTGGTAAGGCTGCAGGTCTTGATCCTATGACTGAAGGATGATACAGTTTCATGACAACAAATTACCTACGCAATGTCCTAGTTAATTTCTCAATGTTATTATTTAAAAAAATTGATGAATAAATGTTAATGATGAACTAGTAGTATTAATTTTGATGATTAGATATTAATATATTGACCATATTGGTTTCAGAAGATATTTAAAAATTAACAGTGAAACATATCACACTTTTATTGGCCTTATTATACGTTAAATGTTTATTTTAGTGTTGCAAGCATCAATGTTAATTTTTGGCTATTAATTCTACAAGGTAGGGGATGAATTAGAATTTTATCCAAGAACCAGCCAAAGATATTATTGTTGATTTGAATTTAAAACCTATCAAGTAAGAATATTTCCTTATAATCTTGGTTAGTAGAATAATTACCAAACATTTGGAAAATGAATTCGAAATAAAATGTTGTCCTAATACCTTAATTTCTATTAAACCAATGATCTATTAAATTATTAATTATTTATAGATTTTAGGTGTTAAACTTTTTATTCATCATTCATTTGTTTGTTATTGATGACCATAATCACTCCCTATAAATATTTACACTTTTCATCGATGTACGTGTCTTAACTTTCCACTGATGTTCCCTTACTTAGAGACCTAGTTACATGGTAGTACGTGTGACCATCGTACTTTCCATTCTCTCTTTTATTGGGTATTAATTATGAAACCTTATCATGATGTGGTGTTTTGGACATAGAATGTACCAAACAATATATCACCATGATCAATTTTAAATTGTGAGGAATAAATTTAAATAATGTGGGGAAAATGTGGCACCCCAAAATCTATAGTAATAACCTTGTATTTGATAGAATGTTTGACACGCAACACCAAGTATGCAAGGTAATAGAAAATATGAATACATTATAATATATTTAATATTTGAAATAGAATCTATATATTTTAATTCATGAAAAACTAATTTTGAGTGCATTACACGCAAGAGAGACCTTCCTCGATGGCTTGCATTACAAGAAAGACCATGTTTTATCAAACAACAATATAATATTAAAATATAATGAGATATAAAATAGCCATCAAATTAGTAGTCATAAATAGTAATAACCATATTATGAAAATTATGGTTTATTAAAATATATAATTAATTATTTGGTTACAAATTTTTTCGAAATGAATATAATAACCACTTGAATATAACGTGAATATGTTTATAGAAAACTCTTTTTAGGAACAAAAAGTTATTTTATGCACGTAGATTAAATTAATTAAAATTAGTGAGTGATATAAATGTAATATATATTATATATTCAACAATTTTTTATGATATTCATCCATTAGATTTGATATACCTAAGATACGAACAAACTCTATTTTGCACATAAAAACCTATATTTTAATAAAGGTAATTTTATAGTCCTTTAATTGAGACCCCATTTTAAATATGAATTTGGAAACTTCAATTGATTTAAAAGGTCAATATAAACTTCATATTTTAAATCAGTACGTATTAATAATGTTATGGTGAAATTTTGATATTTTTGGGAAGCATTTCAATTTTAAATGACTAGTTAAAAATACTGAATTTTAGTTCAAAACTATTATTTTATTTAATTTATTTGTAAAAATAAATTATATTTTTAATTTGTTTTAAAGTTTAATTAGATAATATTTTTTACAATTAATATAATTTATGTCATTGGAGTCAATTTATCAAATAATATTTATTATAAAATCATAGCAAACTATTGGATATTTTTTACTTTAAAAAGCCCTTCATTATCGTCCCAATTATGGGAGGAATTTTAAATTAATTTCTACAACTTATATGATTTGAATTTGAAAAAATTGATTAAATATTTTGAATAATAATAATTTCTAATTTATAATAATACCAACTATGCTTTTGACCAATAATATCAGTGAATGTGATCTAAATTAATTACAATTTTTAAGGGAAAATCAAGCTTAATAAATGACTAAACCTTCAAACTTAGAGGACCAAATGAACTATACACTTATCCAAACCCAATTGGATGGACATAAATCATTAATTAAACATAAATTATTGATTTCGGTTTGTTTTTTAATACTTAATTATTTTTAAAACGTGGGTACACCTAACTTGTTTTAAAAAATACCAAGTGAGTCATGTTTCTCCCTTTTAAAAGGCCACCACCTCTCCCCATTCCTCTTGCCTCTAAAACCACTTAGGGTTAGACAAGATATTCCCTTCTATCTTCCCAAAATCCACCCCTTACCCTTGAATCCTATCTTTGTTCATAAATCATTCAATGTAAGCCTTTTGGTACAAACCCAAGGTAGTTACCCGATTAAGAGGTAATGTATTCTCTCATGATGTTTAATTTTATATCCACTATAAAACCCCTCATATATTATTATTATATTATTTTATAACAAAAATGAATCATAAATATAATATTATGGTTTTATTCTATGGTTTTGACCAAAAA
Source organism: Viscum album (assembly GCA_963277665.1). NCBI lineage: Eukaryota > Viridiplantae > Streptophyta > Magnoliopsida > Santalales > Viscaceae > Viscum > Viscum album. The sequence continues at coordinate 1,739,029,940 of OY728125.1, read as the reverse complement.
TTACACAGACATCCATTTAATGGGTAACAAACATATCGTTTCTGTGTATGATGAACTACTGCCTCGGGAAATGATGATTGTTCATTTTTCATTAAACAACATTAATGGATGGTCCATATAATGAAAAATAAGTTTATATATGATATAAATAATATTTATTATGTATTTTTACTTCCTTAATCCTTTTATATCACATACCTCTAACACTTTCCATTTTGTATTAATATGATAACATCGTTTCAGGAAGTGTGGATTACCGCCCCCTCAAAGCATTGTGATTCGTTCAAAAAATCCGTGGAATGTATAAAGGATGATTATAAATAAAAATAGTTGAAATAAAAAAACCTTTATATTATATTCATGAAATAATTTCCTTTCTAGAAATACAATATATATATATATATATTGTATTATTAATTACCCTTCCTCATACACTTAAAAAGTGATAATGTCATTTGTGGATGTGTGGAATACCTCCCCCTAGACACAATGTGATTCCATTAACATCACAAGAATTATAAATATAATTATATATGTAATTTATTATATAATGTAAATTATGTAAGGATATAGTGTTACTTACCTTCTTTCCATAACGATCATTAAAAAATGAGAACATTAATCATGCCTACGTACTTACAACCCTCTCTAGGATTGAAACGATAGATAATTTTTCATAACCATATATAATGATTGGGTTTAGAAGTATAATCAATGTAAAATATGATAAATATTTAATTATTATTATTCTTTATATGTTATATAGTGATCCCTTTTACCATAGTTGACCTACCAAAGTCTCATTTGACACATAAACTGAATTTTGTCAAACCACCTGACGTAAACATTATTGTCTACGTATTTGTGTGAAATATATTAAAAAGTGAAATAAATGTAATGATAAAAATGAAATTTTTTCTCAATAAAGTATAAAATTAACCTATGTTAATTATGCAGAAAGTTAAATGACATTCACCCGAATGTATACACAGGGTAAGGGATTCTTGTCTAACTTTCCTTTCAATGAGGCATATTATATTGTTGTACACACAATTTCTTATATATGGTGTCAATACTACCAAGATAAAATATAATATCATGAAATATAATATCTTCATGGTACTTAAAAGTTTTATTTAATTATTATTACCTTTTCATTTTCTAATTCATTCGTTACCATATTGTTAAGGGATTTTCATCTCACATTTTACTTCTGTGAGATAAATGTCATCTTCACGACTTAATTATTTTGTGTGGTGCACCTATTTCAACTTTTTATATATTATACCATCAATTAATTTATATTAATGGTATTTAATAATTTCATTTAATATTAATACTTTATGAGGTTTATGATTTAAAATGTTTCAATGTGGTATGAGACACTGTGGAATGTTTAAATATTATTCTCCTCAATAATAACATTAATGATATTTCAATGGAATTTAAATTCATGAAAATTATATATCCATTGTTTAATAAAAATATACATCTTCTTATCCTTTAATTATTTATAACCTCTTTCATGAATTAATAAAATTTTCCACTCTTTGTAACTCAAAATTCTTTATAAATTTGTTTTTCAAAAAACCAGACTTCACTTTTCTCTTTAATCATAGAACATATTTTCTTCTAAAAATAGTTTTTTATTAAAATAAATCAAAAATATTTTAAAAATAATTTGGTAAATAAATTTTTACCCATTTTTTATTTTACAGATGTTTTCAAAGGTACCTTTTTATCTATTTCTGTACAATGCATTTTTCAAACCTTTTACCATATAAAAGGAATATTCTTTTATCTCAAGAGACTTGTATGAATTTACTACCATAATTTCTTTGAATCATCCTTTTCCTGTGTTAAAATAAAAATCTTAAATAAAAACTTCTAAAACTAGATTGTCAAAGAATTTTTTTTTATATTTTTTGTAAAAAAGGATAATTTCCTCAAGAATGGTTTTAAAATATCAATTTATTTTTATTCAACAACAACAACCACCCTTTATTTTACACCACTGGGGATATGTTTTTTTGATACCATACTTATTATTCCTCTAGATGGTTTACAATTTATTTGTCCAAGTATAATATTAAATTCACTTCCTTGATTTATCTGTCATCCCCATTGAAATATCAAATCTCCTATGATCATTGAACACCGAATTTCCCATAAATTGTCCATTTTATTTATCTTGGACATTACTATTTTCTAAACTGCATAACTCCTTACATACGATATATACTTTGATAACTATTTTATTATTTGAGGAAATATTGATAATTCCCTATTGTTTATTCAATATAGATATTTGAAAATGCATATTTTTAAGAAATGAAATCGACTTCTAAATATGAAGAATGATTTTTAAATGAAATGAAGGATGGATACTGAATGTTATACAGCTCATATATGCATCAATAGATTCCCATAAGACAAATAAGTTGTGAAAATTGAATGAGTTTCTATTTATAGTTTTAAATAGTCAGGATGGTGGATCTTGACAGTATAGGTTTTCATTTTACTAAGACATGACATCCAATAATTAATAATTACCTTAATATTGATTCACTATTTATTATCCATGATATTCTCCCAAGAAAAAAATCTATACATTAATTTCATTATTAGTTTATTTATTTAATATAATGACTTTTCAATTTCTGACAATTCCATTTTTATATTTTCATTGTCTAGTTATTTGAATGGCATGAGTGTCTATTTATTACCTTTTCATATTATTTATGAACTTTCTACTTAGTTTTTTATGACATTGTATATGTGTTCAGTTATTTACAATGCCATAGTTTTTGTTATCATTGATTCATCATTGATTTCGCTATAATTTAACCTTATTTAGAAATTCAGACCACTATTATTATGTTTCATTACATAGGAATCCAATAATAATACTATGAAATATATTTAAGGAATTACTATAGGTATTAGAGTTATCGTTGAATATATTTATTTAGAAAGAAGAAAAATTATTCTGTAATTAGTGTATTATTTTTTAAAGAAATTATTATTATGTGTCTAGTTTACCAAGATAAATATACTCTTTAGTCATTAGGGATTTGATTCCTTGTAATCATTCCAATTTAATAGTAGAAAAAATTGGCTTCAAAACCCTCTGGGGTTGAATTTCTACAAGTAAAAACTAAATCGAACATGGAATTATAAATTATTAAGTAATTCATTTAAAACACAACATTATAAGAATCATATCAAAAATAATAGGTATCTATAAAATTATATATTAAATCACTAATAAAAGAAACAATTGAAATAATATCTATCTTAGAGTAACTAATTTATCCAAAACAAATTATTTTACTTTTCTCATTGTCACCAAAAGTGACATATCCACAATTAACTTTTACTAAAATATTGATTGTTGAGTAGTCTCTGGTCATGTCTAAGGAATATACATTTTATTGAACACATTAATGTTTATTATATTTATTAATGAATATTCCCTATATGAAATCAACCGAGAAATGATTTTATTATCCATACATTATTGGGTCCAGAGAAGTTACCCAATAAACATTTCAGAGTTAATATTTCTTTATAGGGTTGTTAGCAACACTATTAACTATTTTTAACAATAATGTATCATATATGATAAAATAATGATAATTATTTCCATAACAATAATTTAATTTAATATTAATGATTAAAATATTATTTTTAAAACTGATAACAAATTAATTTTTTTACAAATTCCTTTATTTTCCATATATATATCCTACAATAGTTCTAGATATGGTTGATTTTGGACATTACAATATAATATTCAAAATATCTTTTCAATTTTGAAATTGTCCTCATTATTTTTTATTCAATATTTTAAATTTTAGATCATTATTCTCTATCAAGAAGTTAGTATTCTTCAATTTTTTTTGAAATAACACATTTAACCTTAGTATATATAGCATGAAACTTTTTCAAATTATAGTATTTATATTTCAATTAATTAATGGAATATTCAAGAATAGTAATATATTATAATAAATCTTTATTAAAAATTTTAGATTCTTCTAAAATACTATTACCAAAAAAATTATAAGTAATACTTTTTACCTTAGATGTAATTGCCATAAAACACGTAATAACATTTTTACATGCATAATATTTTTTCTAAATCACTAGATATTTCCTTTTAAGAACTCTTGGTTTCCTAAATGACATTTATTGGTTTATCTTCTATACCATCGTACTCATTTTTTAATTTTTATTTAGAAAATATACATTGATCCGTCCTTTTATCTTATATTCATAATTGGTAATTTCACCTATAGAGTCATCCTTCTTCCTATTTTTCATCAAATTTCCTTTATTTCAATATTCCATTTTGTAGGTTTGATTTATGATAAACTTTTTTATCATAATTTCATGAATATACATACGAGATGAGCCATATCCTTATCACTATTAGAATCTAATTCAATATCACATGACTCATCCTGGATTTATTCATTTGAATTAGACTTAGATATCTTAAATGAAATAATATTATTTTTAATTTAAACATATTCATTGTTAGCATTAATTTCCACATTATACATTATTAGTTTTCAAATTATTCCTTTTATTTCAAATTATTGTTGTCATAATAATCTCTGATGGATACAACTAGATTCTTTATCTCATGTAAAAAGTTTAGTAGTCTTAGAACCTGTGGTTTTTCTTCCATAGATAATCCAAGTTACATCATAGTATTTATGATCTCATTAAATTTGAAATACATTTATGAAATGGACTCATTAGGTTTCATCTTAAGAGAATAATATTTCATAGTTTATGTGCTCATGCATATTTCTTTAACATAAAAAGTCATTTCAATAGAAATATATTTTGAATAATAGGTTCAAAAAGAAGTAACATGAGAATAAATTTGATTAAATTTATATTCACCCAAATTATGGAATAAAAAATTCACAGCATTTCAATTACAGTCATACATATCTTTGGTTTCATCACACCAATTTTTTCTAAAAGATTTGGATTTTTTTTATATTTATCTTCCATAATACCCCATATATCGAACCCCATACATTCTATATATATTTTAATTTTAATTTATGATTATTCATAGATTTTATTCATTAAATAATTGAGTCTCATTGGTAATATATACTTTAGGTATAGCATCTATAATAATAGGGTTTTAACTAAATAGAAATTAATATATATTTACCTCAGGAATTGATCAAGGCTAAAAGAAAATAAAGTAAAGTAAAAAAAGAGGTCTTGAATTAAAATTAGTTATATGATTCAAATTTTGGTACATTATGAATTCTAAAGAGGACGGTTGGTGAATTGTGTTTCAAAAACCAAAATATTTCTATTCTAAAAATTATAATTTTAAAATTAACTTAATTTAAAAATTTATTAGTTAGTAAATACAGTAGGTATATATAATTTTATATTTTGAACTACTTTCTGAAAGGTGTGATTGATACCTAGTTTAAATAATTTAATATTACCTTATCTTTGAAAATTTTTAACTGAAACCAAATAGATGTATATCACTTATAAATACTATCTATCATAGTTTTACTCTTCAAATATACATTGAAAAACATAGACTAAAAACAAATAAATAAAGAAAAGATCAAAAAACACAGTATAATTTAAAAAGGTGGTTGGATATAATATGGATCTTAATCCTCTCCACTTCATAGTAATCTACTAAAACAAACATTTATTAAAACATAATGAATTATCTGTATCCTGGATTGGATTTTACATAGATAACATCACACAATAAAATATAGGCTATACCACGACCCTTACATAGTTATAAGTGGGATAAAAATGTAAATAAATAAAGGAACGGATATTATATTAGTCCTCTTTAAAGTACATGAAAGGTGATATTAAAATTTATATGAAATACAAGAACAATTAAAAATAATTAATAAAATATTGGGAATGAATAAATCATGAGAGGTTCAATTTAACTCGATATTTGATTGACATTGGTTAATCATAGAGGTTATCTTCCATGGCAAATTTTATAGTATGTTTAGGAGTTATATTAGTAGTAAATTCAGACTTCATCTTGTTTTTAAAATTATTTCTATAATTTATATTGTAGTATTGTATAAGAATATAATCAATTAGAGAATAAAAAATAACAAAATCAACATGTGCTAGGATTACTCTATTTATGATGAATTTTCATCAACAAATAGATATTAAAACATAACCATCTTTGCATTAAAATGTATTAACATAATTTTATTTATCTTATTAAATGAAAAAATATCCATTATAGATTTTTACTTTGTCAAGGTAAATCTAAATACTCATGGTCAGTTGCTTTGGGTAGTTTATAGTGTGGTTGGAAACCATGTGGTTGTTCTGCAAATTCAGTAGATACAGACTCTTTATATGGCTAATTGGATTCAAATTGTGTTATAATAGAGACAACATGAGTTATATCCAACAGATAATTGAAAATTCCTGACATAGTTGGTTGGATAAAACATTTGGTTGATCAAATAGTTGGAGAAAGTTTGATTTACACACATGGTCAGTTGAAATATTATTTAAGGTCGATTATCTACGATTGATGTAGAATCTTCATATGGAAAATCAAATTCGTTGTGTGGTTTCAAAATTTTCATTATGTGGTAGGTCCAACACATATAATTTATTCAGATGACTAGATCACGACCGATCGTCTGTCACATGGTGGCTAGGATTTAACATGTGGTTGATCCATACATAACATATTTTTACCAATTAATAAAATTCTATAATAAAAAAATAATCCATTATAATTAAAAGAAACAATATTTGTGATATTTAAAATAAGGAATTAATAGAATATGAAAATAAGTTATATTTTTTGGGGATGAATTTTTTTGTTGTTTTATGTTTTGTATTTCATAATATAAAATTCATTTGATTGGAATTTAATATAGTTGCCTTTTTTTTGACTTCCTGACATTTAATGAGTGTTTTATAAACCTTAGGGACTGATATAATGGAACGGTAAGTAAAATAATCTCTAAATTTAACTTTTACCATATATTTCAATCCAAAATGGGGTGTTTACATTGGAATTATAGTTTGATGTGAATCCGAATTATTGAAAGAATTTTGACTGGGTTTTAAGGATTTTGTATGTGTTTCTTTTTGGTTAGGAAATCAATGAATTTTATCTAATGCATTATACATTTTTTGGTATTATAAAATTAATGACTACTTAGGTAATTAGGGGAAATATGTATTTTTACAATACATTCTATATTTTGAGATAGTTATGGTTGTATGGTCAACAACTTGGTTAGAGAGACCATGTACACTAACTATTATTGGGATACTAAGTCCCAGTATTTGACCTTTGACTATTTTAAAACAACTATTTAACACCCCAACCTGACTCTAAATGTACCCATGATATTTTTAACTTTTTTAGAGTATGTTTATCAATTCTTTTCAATGTATTAGTTTTTTTTTGATTTCATATGATCAAATCATTATTGGATTGAAAGAAAGTTTTTTAAATATATTTTTCCATTATCACTCTCCTTTCCCTCTCTTATAAATCATTGTATCAGTGGAGAAGATCTAAGATGATGTGATATTAGAAATCAATTTATTGGATTTTATTTCACATTTAAGTGGATGATTTCTTAAATTTTTATTGTGTTGATGTTGAAAAATTGGGTGAAGAATCTTGATTTTTAGGGAATGTATATTAAATATATAATTGAGGTAGGTAATTATATCATTTATTACTTCTATGTTTAGTAAATTTGTATAATTTATTTTATTAGGTGGTAAAAAGAGTATGATTTATATGTAATTGATATTAGATAAATAATAATTGATAGGATATGAATGAAAATTTGAAATCAAATTATCCTAGAATAATGAGTTAGTTTAAAATATGGTAATTATTAAAAATCTGGGGGATGGTAATTGGCTTGGCCAAATAATGTAAATAAAAAGAGTATATGAGGTTGTTTGATTTAATGGGAATAAATATAAATGAATTATTGTGATTTATTATGTGATTATAATATACATAGCATAATCCTTTATGTTATTGTTTTATGATTTAAACATTGAAAAGTGTTGTGTAATGGATTGCTAGAAACCATGAATGAGTAAGTGGTCATGTTGTTATTTAGTAGTGGTAAATTAGATTGTATGTATGATTGACCATGGATAATGGTGGTATATTTCCTAGGGATATATGGACATAGAATTAGTTAAGGAGGTGTTTTATGATCATAATTATGTTTTGAATTGTGGATGTATATTTTATTTTATGTATGCATTTGATTTACATGATTATTAATATAATGTTGATGTTTATTTTATGAACTATTATAATAATTTTTATCATGATAATTATATGAATTATGGTGGGATGTTGTAATCCTATATATTAATTTGATGTAAGGGATGTGTTATTCCTAACATAGGTAAAGTTGTTCTTATCGTAATTATACCACTTTAAATATTTTGTTATTATAACTACATAGTCCTCACATATAGTGATGGGTATTTTTTATGGTTATAACTATACCATTATTAGAGGTGTGTATATCGATATGTGGTGGTTGATGTAATATGGAAATGGTGATATGGATATGGTTTCATGGTATTGGTGATATAGATATGGTGATGTAATAGTGGTGATATGATAGATATGGTAAATGACAAGCATCAAAGGTTTTATTGTGTCTTTATTCTATTATTTTTTGTTATGTATAAATTGATTAACTTTTAATATGTTATTTAATAAGTATTTATTATTAATATTCAGTAATCATAAGAGTGGTTAGAGGAAGAACCTATTGAGTATAATATTATACTCATACTACTATTATTGGTTGTTTTTCAGATTAAAAAAATTGAGACAATGGTGGTGCTAACCATGGTAGTTTGGGAATGGGAAGGTATAACTTATAATAAGGTGTCACATGTTCATGATTTCATTTGTAGTTAATGAATTATTTTTTATTTTTTCATGTGTCATACTAATACATGTGTTAATTAATATAATATTGGGTGTGGTTTATTTTCAAGTTATGTATATGGTTTTTTTACATATATAAGGGTAAAGCCTCCCATAAAAGTGAATTAATATATTTTGTGCTAGTTGAAACCATGTGGCTTATTGGAGGTGGTTTTTCCACTCACCATTCTTCCCATTTTCATCACATGAAGAGTATTAGTGGGGAGAGGATATGATATTGTGGCATCATTATGAAGAAAATACCATATACATTGTAGTTCTATATCGAGTTCATTATGATATGGAGTCTAATATAAATTAAAATATATCGAGTTACAATATAATGATGAATTAAATAACAAATGGAATGGAAAAATAATTGGTCCAGACAATTGTTTGAAACGTATATCCAATGGTTTCTTGTTTATTTATTGATATGTATGTACCATTAAATATGATATATTGCATCATTACCTTATTAATAATTTTTATATAATAATTTAAATGTATTTAATGAGTATATGATATTATAAATTTGTTAAAAATATTTATGATTAAATAAAAATGTGATATTTCGTATTTTAAAAGCATCAATTTGGGTAGTGTCATAATTAGATTATGTTAAGTGTGTTGAATATAAACTAAAATAGTATTTTTAATCTAATACACTTAGGTTATTAATTTTAGAAAGTCAATTAAATTGGAATGAATTTTAAAATATAATTATTAATTACTGTCCCTTTAGCTTAACACGGCCTCTTCCATCCTTGCAGGTATGATGCTCGCTGTATAATGTGGAGGGGTTGATATCATCCTTGATTCTGACTGCCTCACCGTAATCAATGTTATTATCCACAACAACGATGGACTCCAGTCATTTGGCATCATAATTAGGAGAATTTTCTCACTTCTCCAAGTCTTCTGTTGCTACACCTTACCCTTTAGCAAAAGGGAAGGAAACAATGCGGCCCATCAACTGGTGTCCGTAGGCCCCATCGATGAAAATCAGGTGTGGATATACAATTTCCCTTCATGGATTTTCATATATACGCCTGCTGATCTTCGTCATTGATGTTATCTGCCCTTCTTTTCATGAAAATAAAATGGCCTTAATTTTCAATGAAATGAATTATGATGAGTAAGGGATGGAATGATTGAAATATAAAACTATGTTATTTTTTAAATTATGTTAAATCATATTTGAAAAAAGTGTTTTTTTCTTATGTGTACCAATATTTTTTCATTAAAGTCTTGGAGTTTTACTAGATGTTGAGCAGCTCCTCGCCACACTGATTTATTTGCTTTTATGGTTACAAAATCCCTATATTCTTATTTTTATTCATTATTATTCTATTACTCCCATGTTTTTTTATTATTGTCTTTATTTTTTATTTTTTATTAATATTATAATTTTTTAATATTATTCATCTTATTTTTCTATTGGTTCACATACTATTCTGTAGAAGGAATTTCTCTAAGTATAGAATATTATGTATTCTGTTAATGTTGTAAATATATTACATAAGTATTTTTTTTCCAAGTACAATATCAAATTTATTTTTTAGGAGTAAAAATATATTACATATATATATTTCCCTATAGGAAATATCTTATGTGTCAAAAAAATATATAATGTGTTGATCAAAAATATGTATGATCGTTTTTAAAATCATTACAAATTCCAATATGTTACACAAAGGAATGATATTATGTATCAAAAAACTTTATTAAAAATTGATCTTTTTCAAGGTTAACTATCTTACACATTTAACAAAACTTGTATTCATAGTATAAAATCCATATATTATATTTTTTAAAGTATAATATCATATGTATATAGAATAATTTATCAAAAACATAAGCTGGGAATAAAAATATTAGGTATTTTTTATAATTGGATATATTTATTACACATTTATTTTTCCCAATTGAAAAAAACCAAACTCATTACATAACAGAATAAAAATATTGTGTGTTGTTATTCCAACAAGGCTAAATATCCTAAGAGGGTGGGGGAGTGAATCAGGTATACAAGATTAATAAAACCTCCACTTTGGATCTTGTTTCATAATTAAAAAATATCCTATATTTTTCCTTCTCACATAAAAGAATAAATAAAATCATTACATGAAGGAAACACAATAATTTTTACATGGTTCACCCTCATTGGGATATGTCAAAGGAGTAAAAAAAATGGGTGGATGTAAAAATACAATAAATCATATTTTTGTTACAAGGATCAAAGTAGTCTCGCTATCCTTCATAGTTTATAAAAATTCATAATTTGAAATCTCACCACTCTCTCTCTGCTAAAGTGATCACATTGCTCCTCTAGTAGAATCTTTTAGTGACAAATTTTTAGTTTATTCACACTTTTATGTTTCATTAGGTTCATATTTCATCAAATAGATGACAAAAAAATTTGTGCAATACTTTTCCTCTTTTATTATGTAACCCATTTCTAAGACCCCTTCAAAAGACCATATCTTTCTGATACAGATCGTGTGAAAATATCAAGATTCTTACATGGATTGTGAGACCCTGTTCCGCTTACGTGAATCATGAGATCATATTCTACTTATGTGGATTGTGTGACTCCAGTAGGTCCACTTGTTTACAAATTCACCAAATTAAAAACTCCCTTATACTTTTGTCCAATCGTGTGTTTCTCATTCACTTTAGGTGAAATTTATTTTTCATCCATTCTTATACGACTTATGCTATCACATAACTCCCTTCACATCACATGAAATCAATACGTCATAATTTTAGTTGGATCAAACCACTTAGGAAACCTTTTTGACATATTAAATATTGTTTAAAGGGTATTTATAGGCCTAAATCGAATACATTAACTCCTAAAATTGTGGTTAGTCATCCCTTCTACTGCGTCGACATCACCCTTACATGCTTCTTGTAATCAGTTATGGATTTCATGATCAAAATTCATGACATGCAACATGTCTTAATACCAACCCCCTTGGTTAGCGTCACTGTATTCAAGAATATCTCATGACTCCATTGTGAGATACATTAATATTCATGTGATCACATGATTTTGAGTGACCACAAGATGAATCTGTAATTTCTAACCAATCTTCCTTCACCCACATTACATTTCTACTTTGCATGAACCATATGTACATATACGATTTTTTTATTATTAGTAATCATAATACATGTCTACATTGGCCTTTATTAGATCGTGTGATACACTTACCTCATTAAATCATGTGATCTACTTTATTTTTTGTGATCTCCTGATCTCTTATGGCTATCAAGATCAGAAGGCTTCCAGTTGATTCTTGATTTTGAATTACTGCAATACATGTACTCATTTTCTAGACATACAAAATCCATGTGATCAATTAGGAATTACTCACTCCATGAGATCCTTTAAAATTTATCCTCTCCCATGTGATCCTTTGGAACCTATGCATTCCATATTGTGATTTAAACTTATACGCTCCACATGATCCATTTGTATATTCTCTCTCTACTTTATCCTTTGAAAAAAACATTCATCAACAACATCAAACCATTTTAATAAACACAATCAACCTAAAAACACCATAAATACGAAGTTTAACAAACAATACACCCCTTTGGTTCTTTTTATAACACTTATGAACTTCAGGAACCAACATTATGACAAGTCAAGCACATTCAGAAACATTTTTCTTATGAAACCCCAAATAGGGATCAATGAATTACTCAACACATACTATAATCCCACATGAGTGAATCTAAATATGAGAAATAAGAGTAGTGACAAAATTTAATCTATGAATCACTTCATTCTCAATATTACCTTTGGAAACATTCCCGATAACAAAAGATAAAAACGCTCATTACCTAATATTACTTCATAACCTACACATGTAAACTACTAGCATCTTGAACCCAAACATGACTAATTTTCAAAATTCTTATTCATTGATAAACCAGATTTGGAATTTCAAAATTCTATGATTTCTCTATTTTGTTAATCCCCCCATTAGCTACTCTTATGTATTGATCAAGACATATACCCCCTATTCAATAAAACTCAAGGTCACTCCTCTTTGGTATGAAACATGGTAACGAATGAAAAAGAGTCATATTGTGAAAAGTATAACTTTGGGAGAAGGGATGATTAATCTACAATGGTTAAGTATAAGGAGTTGATTGATCTCAATATTCTATTTGATTCCATTAAAATGATTGTTTTGTTAGGGCCTTGATTAGGATGTCTACAACTAGTAGTTTAATAAGGACATACTCTATCTTAAAACATCCATTATCTACTTTATCCTTGATAAAGTGGTATTTGATTTCAACATGTTGCATCCTTGATTAATGGACTTTTTTTTGATTTATAGATCATAAATTATAAACATGGATTATAATTAGAGACTTCACCTTATATCCCATATATTTATGTTGCTTCTTCATCTATAGTAATTTCATGCAAGATCAAGTAGTAATAATTTATTAATATTCAATTATGCTCAATTAAATGTAATATAGTTTCTTGCATAGCATAGAAATACATAGTCCTCCAATATAGAATAAACCACCTCATGTAGACATATGATAATCTGATGAACTCGACCATTTGCATCTATAAAATTCTATAAATCTTTTTGATATTTTCATTATATATTAAAATGTAATCCATAATCCCTTTTATATAAGAAATATTATTTTCAAAAAAATATGTGGATTTATTTGGGATTAATTTTATATTGTACCACCTAACATATGGAAAAAAGAATATGAGGAAATTTCACAATTATGTACAATAATAAACCAATTATCTATCTAAAAAATATGGTGTATTTTATTAAAGGAATGCATATGAATGCGAATGTATACATTTTGAGTGGGGAAGAAGATATGTGATTTCTATCTGAGGAAGAAGAATAAGGTTCGTGGAGTAGTCATATAGATCATATAATCCAACCATCCTTGGAAGATCATGGGCAATGTGATACTACTCGAGATCTCCCTATGATATCACATGATCATACTCATACATGTGATTCTTTCCAACTAGTGAAAATAAATTGAAATATATATAATACAAAAGATCAAATGTTACAAAAACGTTCTTTGAATGTAACATATTCCGGAGCATGGAACTATTTCAACAAGATCTATTGATGTGAAGATATATTATGTCCTTTTCATTTATTAATTTAGTATAATTTTATGGGTTTCGATTATTACCCACAAATAAGATGTGTTCAGTTTCATAACACATTATTGGAGGGAATTTGAAAAGATCTAAGTAAACAAATCTAGAATTTTCAAACAGAAAATGGAATATATATCAAAAATAGTGAAGTGGAGGATTATAACTGATGAAACATGGTACCATAACCTATGTTTCTCAATTTCGTCCTCCACCTCACTATTTATGATATGTATTCCACTTTTAGTTTGAAACTTCAAGATTTTTTGACCTAGATATTTTCCAATTCCCTCCAATAATGAGTTATGAAACTGAACAATTTAGATTTGAGGGTAATAATTGAAACCTATGAAATTATAAGAAATTATTAAATGAAAAGGACATAATATATCATCACATCAATAGATCTTGTTGAAATTGGTCCACGCACATAAATATGCTACAGTTAATGAATTTTTTTGTAACATTTGATCTTTCAGCTTATACATATTTCAAGTAATATTCCCTTATTAGAAAGCATCACATGTACGAGTATGATCATGTGATAACATAAGGAGATATCGATTAGTATTACATTGAACATGATCTTAAATTGATGGTTGGCTCATATGATCAATATGTTTATTCCACAAATTTTCTTCTTCATCCTCAGATAATAATCAAATATCTTCTTCTCCACTCAAAAGGTATACATTCCCCTTCATATGCATTCCTTTAAAAAAAATACTCCATATTTTTCTAAATTAGAAACATATTCTTGGTAAATATATTATCATGTTATGATTCAAACATTTGTCTAACAATTAGATAGTTGTGAATGATACCTTCAATAACTAATACATCTAAACTCTTCATGTATTTTCCGCCAAAACACTAATTTTCCCTAAGCCAATAATCATTAGATATTAATCATTGAAAAATATTATGACACCATACTTTTCATTCATGGTTCATATCACAATATCCTTATTTTAATTCATATGGGATGGGAATACACTATTAATGATTCATATTTTATTTCAATCAAAAACATTGATTGAAATATTTAAAAGCATTTCCAATAAAAATATTTTCTTTCTGACCCATTTATTTGACATTATAATTTATGTTGACAAATATTCTTTATATTTCTAAGTGTATAACAAACCAATTTTATATTATAAAGATGAAAAGTAAATTTTTTTTCATTTCATTCAATGATGCATTGAGTTGTTTTGTGCAACCACTTTCGGTATATTCTAACACCTTCCTTTGAATTGTTAATATGAAATATTTGGCCATGTATTTGGATCTTCCACACCAAAAATAGTGACCATTAAAATCATTCATGGAATAAAGAATTTTTTTTTGGATACCTCTGTTGATCCTATTTCCTTTAACACCTCTTAGTTATTTAATATACATTTTTGATATTGCCTATATTTCATAAAAACATAATTTGAGGTGCATTAATGTGTGTCACTACCACGATGCTGGTTTTACTATGGGTTCTTTAATTCTTTATATTTTGATTGATATCTAAATCAATCATCCCCATGGAGTGTGTGTTTGTGGGTGACTCTAATCATCACTACATTCTATTTGAGATCAATCCCAATAGAAGTTATGTCACTGTGATGAGTAGGTTTTTTCTCATATCATTCCTCTGATTATTTTTTGGGTCCATCATGCTATAATTTCCCTTATTAAGTCAGCATTATAGCCTAATTTCTTTATATCATACCATTATTCACGAGTTCTTCCTGACCTTATACCTTTCTTCATAGGTTGAAAAATTACTCCTGAATTTATTTAATGCATTTGGATCGATCTTTTACTATATTAGTCAAACTATCGATAATAATGCTCTATTCCTCAAATTTGAGGATGTACTCAATTGAATTTATTGAGTTTTATAGCTTTTAATATATAATATTTTCAATATTATCATTTATCTTAGACTTATCATCTTCCTACCATTCCATGTAGTGTTTGTAATCATGACCAATCCTATTGTATTTCTATTTTTTTGGCTCCCCAAATGTATTTCTCCTCTAGTGTAGCTCATAATTCAACCCAGAGGCCAAATAATCCTTTTAATTATCCTTTTTCATTGTATATTTATTCCCATTTTGGGAATTTCCAACAACTACTACCATATAATTTTCTCCATTATCGATAAATTATTTTGTCTCTTCTATCGAATGTTCTTCTAAAATTTCATTTTCCTGTTAAATTAGATTCTTCCTATCGAATAAAATTATATTATAATTTTTCTTTCAATTCACTGTTCAAACATATGAAAATTAAAGAGAACAACCTTGAACCCATTGAAAAAACAAATCATTGAACTAGGAACCGCCTTTGATGATTCAAAATTCACATTGAAACTTTCTAACAGAGAACTAACCCACCGCCTTGGTAAGAAGAACCTCAAACCATGTGAGAAGTAGGATCCTTGAACCATACAAGAAACAAGAACACCCATCTCGCCACCACCACAACATAGTCACAGGTCGTGGGCTGGAATCGTTACCTCCAGGACAGAATCATCATCACACTTGTTGTGCCTCAACGTCAGAAGATGTTCCCATGTAACAGTACGAAAATAGAACACCACTGATGTCGATGCCAAAGAAGAACCAAAATCACCATGGAATGAATTAAAAAAAATCATTAACTAGAACTGAATGAACCCAGAAAAGTGAGGAGACAACTGTAGTCATGCCTCCTAGAACACACACCCACTCGCACAAACACATCCCAAAGACAGCACAAAATCCATCTCACTCATCCGACCTAGAAAGGAATAATGAACATGGAATCTAGAGTAGCGTGAGAGTGGAAAATATATTCATAGAGAGCCACAATGAAGCCAGATCCATCAATCCCACAGAGATCAACATCATCTAACAAGAACAACATAAAATCATACACAACACAATTAGATTAACAAACTAGATTGTGAAACTTCCGACGGGAACAAACTCCTCTAACAAGAAAGAGAACCAAATAAAGAAAAATGAATTGGGACTAAAACATTGATGAACGTTGGTGATGAACTCAAAGAGGAAGATTCATGACTGCCTATCCATATAGCCTGAAACCCTTGTGTAAACATCTCTCCAACTTCGACCTAGAGAGGATAGATGGAACCATGGGTCAGAGTGGGTTTGGGCAGTCGGGGATGAGACAGATTTATGAAAATGACTGACTTCGATAACATCAAAAACCCTCCATACCCCGCACCAGAAATCCCAAATCCATGATATAAATACCCAATTCTATATGGTATACATCTGATAATGATCCAATTTCCATTATATCTAAAATATTATGCATTAAAAATGTAAAAACATCCATAACAAATGATCAAAATTAGTGTTTCATCCAATTCATTTCAAGCGGAGAATTATTTCCAAAAAAATAAGAACCCCTTTATGATTAAAAACATCCATTATATCTATTGATATATAAAATCTATGTTTTACCCTCTCTTATGATACTAATGTCTAGACCAACTACGTTAAATACCTTCAAGGGGTGGGGTGAATCAAGTTATCATAGAATAAAACAACTACCATTTGGAAATTGTTTCATCAATAAACAAAAACCAATTCTCTCACATTACCATATAAAATAATAAATTGAAATTAAAACATAAACATTACAAAGTGTTTTTACTTGGTTTAACCTCACCGGGATATATTCAAGGACTATACAATAGAAATGTGTTTATGTACAAAATCAAATAATTCCAACTACTATTACAAGGAATATGGTATTTTCACCCTCCCTCATGGGTTACAACCATTAAAAATATAAAATCTCAAATTTCTCTCTTTTCTTGAGTGAACACATTGCTCCTCCAGTAGAATGCTATGATGGTCAATTATAAGTTAATTCAAACTTTTTTGTTTCTTTATGCTCTTATTTCATGAAATAGATGAATAACAGCTTTGTGTGAGAGATTTATTCTTGTATCATATAACCCCTTCATAACACCCATTCTCAAGACCCTATTTTTCTTACATAGATCATGAGACTCTAGCATGAGACCTTGGTCTACTTATGTGGATTGAGATAACGTGTTCTAATTATATGGATCACGAGACCTTGTTTTTTGTTGATTGATTGTGTGACTCTAGTGGACCATGTTGTGCACAAAAACACCAAGAACATAACTCCCTTTCTATTATGCGCAATAACATGTTTCCCCACTAATTTAAATGGAACTCTATATTAATTCATTATTACTTGAATTGTGTTATCTCGTAACTCCCTTCAAATCATGAAAAATAAATCCTTTATACTTTTATTTATATCAAAACACTTAAGTAAACTTCATAACCTATTAAAGATGGGTTGTGGGGTATTTATGGGTATACACCCACCAAATGTACTTTGAAAGTCAGAGATATCCATCCATTCGACTACCTTAGTACCACCCTTATATACATCATGTAATTAGGTCTATCTTTCATGATTAATCTCGTTGATATGTCACATGTCGAAATACATTTATCCATGGTTAGTATCATTTTCATTGAGAATGTCTCCTAACTCAATTATTAGATCCATTGAAAGAAATGTGATCATTATATTTCAAGAGACCACAAGAATACTCCATCATTTCTAGCCTATCTTCCTTCACATTCTTCTCATAAATCCTTCATTTGAACAATTGGTACTTATGTATTAAAAAAATTCTTAGAGACTATAAGACATGTCCTCATTATACTATATTTGGTCACATGATATTATTTACATAATGTTATTGTGTGATCTCCATTGTCTCTCATGAGTATAATAATCCTTGTCTTCATTATATTCTAAATTATCATGAGACACATACACTTTTTTCATACATACACAATCCATATGATCTTTTAGTATTTGCACACACTATATGATCCATTAGGATTTATCTTATTTAGTGTGATGCTTTGGCACTTAAGTAATTAATTTGATCATTTAAGAATTACGTGATTTGTTTGATCCTTTAATACATTTTCACTACACATGATCAATTGAATTAAACCCATATCAATAATACAAAACTTTTCAAAAAAACATAATATAAATAAAAACAACATAACGAGGGATTTTTTCATCACATTGTTGTGTTGGAATGAAAGAGATGAAGATATAAGTGGGGGATAGGGGTGAACTAAATATTTTTGAAAATCATGAAAAATTCAAAACATCCCTATTAAATTAAAGTGAAGCTTTCCATCACTCTTAAAGATGAGTGAGAAGTGGAAAATAAAAAGAATGAAAGAACATGACACTATGATATATAGTAGTTTGGGTCAAAAAAATCCCACAGTAAACTCCACCTACTCTCTCTCTGGGATCTTGGTGAATTTCAAAAAGTATATCCTTTTCTTGGGGACATCTACAACTGAGTGTATGAAGTTGACAACATTCAATAAAGCTTTTACTGGGCTTCCAGGTTCTTTTATAGGGAACTGAAATATCTATATCATAGTATGAGAGGATGTCACTCCACTAAAATTATGTACAAGTAGTCTATAATTCAGTAGAAATATATGATATGTATATTTTTTAAATACATTTGGTTCATAGTTGAAGTAACAAATGATTGATATAAACGATATTTAATATAGTGCAATAACAAATAAATTATTTAATATCACAAAAAATTATTATTCTTATTCTATAAATAACATGAAATAAAATAGACTAAGTCACATGGGATTCATTATTCTTTACACCATTATAGTATAAGTATATATAAGGAAATATTAATTTTTCTTCAAATATCAAATAGGGAAAAGAAAATTTAGTGGAACTATATTTTTGTCTATGTTTTTAAGTTCTACTCATACATTTCTTTTTTAAACCCATTAGATAAATATTTATAAAGAATAATAAATATTCCAGTAACTGTAGTGACTCCACTTTCTTATGAAAATCCAAATAAATTGAGTTAAGGGCTTCTAAATATTTCTCCATGAAAATTGCAACATCATTACATTTTTTTAGTAGAATAAATGTATTCAAAATAAATTTGATAAATATTCTGATAATATCTCCAAAATGTTAGCAGTGCTAAATACTTCTTTCTTTAAAATAGAAATAGTTTATGTCTAAAAACCCCTCTATATTTGGTATCAACAACCCCATAAATATAATGGAAACCGTCGAAATAATTCATATATATGAATTTGAATAACCGGGTCATGAAATATCCAAAAAATTGGATATTATCATATTTTTGATATTCCTTAATACCTTAATCTTATATGATAAATAATTTAGCACACAGAATATTTCAAATTCTTATAGCCATGTCACAAGCTTTATTCAAAATTTAATAATATGGGGACATCACCTTCATACTAATTTTAGGATATCTAAATATTGTATCACATTATATGTTATAATAATGAGAATAAACATCGAGTACTATATGTAAGGTCGAGTTCCTATATATATTTTCATTCTTCTGTATGTACTTATTTTCCGGCTAGTTTATTATGATATCACATGTGTGGAGCCATTAGTTCATGTTCAATTGGTAGCAATGTAGTAGTGTTTATCTTCTCCACATGAATGAATATTGTATGCTGCATGATTTCTCAAATTATTGTGGTGGATGCAGGTGTAGTTCATTCAATATTTTTGATGTTATTGTTCAATTTTAATCTATGTATTCAGACCAAATTTTTCGTTTCCTATTCAACACAAAAAAAAGATTATTTAGACAAGATCTATCAAAGAGACTGAGGCCAAATGCTTCCAACACATATTTTAGAGAAGTCAAAGTAATAATCTATATTTGAGTTTTATTCTCTATACAACATTCATGTTCCTATTCATCTATAGATATAGGTGAGTTTAGAGGTATTATATCGATCACATTCAACCTTTTTCTTTCATTTGAACAGTCCAACAAACAATCTCCTCAAGAAGGAAATCTTCTTTGGGTCAAATACAATCAAGTTTCATAATAAAGAAACCTATTATGTTTTCCTCATCAACCATGTGTGATCCAAAAACATTCATAAAGGAATGAATCATCCATGAATGAATGATAATATAAAGACGGTTAAAATTTGTAATTATAGAAACAACATATGGATCTAGCTTTGAGAGAACATAGGAATCATTTTCAAAATATTAGGACATGAACAATTTTTTACTCAAAAATTGGGTTAATTTGACAATTATTGGGTCAATCAAAACTAATTTTACTATCATTTTGGGTTCATGTTCATCTTAACAGTGGTTATATCGAACCAAAATTTAACTCCATTGTAGGGATGAGAATATGGAAACTTTACCATTATAGAGTTCTCAGATTTTTTTTAAACGCTTTTAACATTAGATTCAACATTCATCCCAAAATAATTATATTTATGAAATTTAATTACCTTTATAAAAAATTAATAAGTACCTCAAAACTACTATCATAGCTCCCTATATTATTCACAATCAAAAGAAATAATATTATTGAAAAATTGTATATCAGAAACAGTTGAGTCAAAAGTTTTTTGTTGACTTCTTGATTCAATTGTTTTTGGAAAATCACAAAGGGGGATAATGTTTTATATTGGGAATAATGTTTTCAAAAAGGGAATAATATTTTGTTAAGGGGAAGAATCCTTAGTAAAGGGGGATTAAATTCTTATAGAGAAGAGAGTATGATCTTTAGGTATAATTTTATAATAAGGAGGAATTAGTCATATTCACCATTATTCTCAGAAGAGTTGTAAAACTCAGGAGGAGATGAGTTTTTTTTATCATTATCATTGAGTTTTGTGCATTCCTAAAATGGGGTTATTTTTGAGTAATTTTTTTTGATTCTCTATTCATTTTTTTGGAAACAAAAAACCCTTTATAAAAAAATTCCTTAGTAATTCACATTGAATACGATTTATAATGTATTATCGTAACCGCATGAATTTTTTTCAATCTTAACTGCATGTATTATTCTAAATCATAACTGTATTGTTTTACAATCATAACTAAAATTTGTAAGTTCATATCAATCATAAATTAATTTATTATTTTCTATTATAATTGTATGCATTCATTTAAATCATAATTGGTTTATAATCATAACTTCATGTAATGTTTTCAATCGTAACTGGTGTATAATCTTAACTGTAAATCATGATATCAACCATAACTTCATGTCATGATTTCAATCAAAACCATATTTTCTTTTCTTTATAAAAATCATCAGTCTCAACCTTATCATTTATAGGAAATATCAATTCATATAAAAGGGAATTATTTATATCAAAACGATTTTTTGAAATATATTTTGTATTTCAAATTAAACAAAGTTGTGTAATCTATTATGTATTTCAATTAAAATGATGTCATGTATTCTATTTTAATATGAGTTTTGAAGTTCCATGTGTCCATGTCCCTCTAAATGTTTTGGAAAAAATTGTCCATTGTAGCATGTACATTACTGTTGGAATGAAGGCTATATATACCAAGTCATTCAACTGTTCTCAGAAAACTTTTGATGATCTATAGATACTTTGTGAGAGCTCAATCAAAATCAAAACCTTGTTCCAAAGAACTAAAGAATACAATTCATGAATATATTGTTCCAAGAACATGTACCTTCAAGGATTTTTTATTTTCTTTGTCTGATTTTGATCAATTGTGATTACGATTGAGGACTATCAGAGGATAGGTAGAAAAATTGGTGTCGATATTCTACGGATCGTGAACATCCAACGCTAGGAAGAATGAGATGTCAGTTACATGATTTATCAACAGTTTTAGGGGATAGGTAGACATACTGAATCTTGTCTTAAAATAAAGGGAATACCCAAGTATGTTTATGTCAGACTTGCATGAAAGTATAAATCAATGAACCTCTATCTTAGGTTGGAGGATTCCATTCTCTTTGGGTTAAAAGAATTATAATCTATACATTTATGCATTATTTTTAATATAATGATAAATATTTTAGTTTTTCTTTCTATTCATATTTTATATCTTCGTAATATTTTCAATTACAATACATACATTTCATGTTTTATTAGTAATTATGATTTTATATGTTGTATTGTAGATTCATATATTGTTGTAATACTCTGATTACCATAACCATTGTAATTACGATCATTTATTTGCATACTCTGATCATTGTATTCATATAGAATAAATTTTTTCTCTAAATAAATCTTGCAGTATACTTTTCATAATAAATCTAATTATGATACTTATCATAACCTACTTTATTACGTTTATCATATTCATCTATACGAGGGCCCATGCCAATTTATAATTTTATCAAATTTAAAGGTATTATGAATTGGATTAGTTTAAATACTTTTAAATTATGTTTATTTCACATTTAATAATGACTGTTTTTAAAACATAAAATTCACCACCATCTTGTATTGTTCCATCTATATACATATTTTGATCTCACAAAAACAACATCGCAGAACATAAAATATTTTAATGAGCACCAAAACAACTATTTCATTATTCTATGTAAACTATCTTAATCAAGATAAATGTATTGTATTTCCATCGAACCATGCTTCACATAATTAGGATATTTTTAGCTCACTAAAACTACGAAATAATATTATCCATAAAAAATATAGATAATAGAATCCATAAAAATTTTCATCAACTTCGGTAAATTATTAGACCACCAAATAGATAACTTAAGGCATCCTTATAAAAAAACTATTTCTAGATATATATCTTTGATATCAAAGATGACATTTTTTGTGTGAATTAGAGCTCTATATCTAAATATATAATCAAAATACATGAGTTAATTTGAAATGAAATTTTTTTTAGTCAGTGAACATTTTATAACAGCTTTGGATAGTTTTTTCAATATTGAAACAATTGCATTATGTTTTGAAATAAGTAAGATAAAATAAATAAAATACTACTCTATTTCCAATGGAATAGACAGAATAAGAATACGATAAAGATCATATCAGATATAAAATAAATAACAAGCCTTTATAAATCTGATATCACTTAAATCAATCTAATCAGTAAACAGATAATGTGTTGAAATAATTATCAAAACCAAGAGGAGAATAGAAATGAGCCTCTCAAAAATCTCCCATTTTGGATAATTACAAAACCCCAACTCTAACAACTATATCTCTCCCATCTTTTAAGGATTATAATGATTTCAAATTTGAAAAAAAGAAATTATCCCCTCCTTTTAATATACCAAAATGACAAGTTAAAGATAAAATCATGAAAAATACATTCTCAATACATGTAACGATACAAAATTCCCATTAATTAACGATTCCATTTAAAGGAGAAAATATTTTACCAAAGGATAGATGGAAATATATAAAATATATTATTATGGAAAACTAGATATTATAAAGGAATTAATATATGAATCATATAAATTAATTCATTCTATATTATTAAAACTTTTAGACACATGATAAATATTAAAAAATAATATCCCATAATATTTTGCATAAATATTAAAAACATATAAAATAAAATATTTTCAATTAATTTTAAATAATTTTTTTCCAAATTTCATTCTTTTTAATAAATTAACATATGTCATCATTAATTTTTTGATATTATGTATGATGGTTACAAATAAATTTTAATAATGAATTCATTATATATAAAAAATTGAGTGAGAAAATATATAATGTTTTAATTATAAGAATAACCATTGAAGAGAAAAAATGAAAATAAAACATTTAAATTTTTTTCTCCCACTATATAAACAATTTTATGTATTTATAATTAAAATATAAATGAAACACTTATTGTATTTTAATAGTTACATCTCTAAAGATATTTTCATACAAACTACTTCCCAATTGATAAATGTTTGTATGATAATTATTATTTTCAAAAAAATAGATATAACAAGGTTTCATATTTTAAACATTGCCACCTGATGATATAGTAATGAATTAAAGTGTCACAATATTAAAAAAATATCAAATACATGTTCCTTTTGATACCCATATACTTTTAGGTATGGTAGTGTGAGAAACTAAAGATTTAGGTAACCATATTTGTTTATTTTGAGTAGATATTAAAAATAATAATTTAGATTAAACTATTAATTAATGAAGATACTTGAAACAAAAAAAAACTACTTTTAAATATAATTAATTGTAATATTTTCATTAATACAACAATAAAAAAAAATTATAGTAGACATGATTGTTATATTAGAACTAGTAAAACATAATTAAAATATAATTTAGGCATTTCCCCATTACAACCAATACCATGTTTTCCTTTATTATTTTTTTTCTTACCAAGAATTTGATTTAGATAATTCTAACACATGATAAGTATACTAGATGTTTTTTAAAAGTATCAAATTCGTCCTAAAATTCCGTAATTTTTTTTCATACAAAGCATAAATATTTTCGAATGGATTAGATCTAAAATATAATCTTTTGTAAAACACACTATATTTTTCAATAGAAATAGAATCATAAGGTTTTATATGTTTTCTATGATCTTTATTTAAGGATTAAAATTAATCTAGGAGAATAAAAAAATATTAATTAATTTCTCTATAAGAAAGACTTTCAGAATTAGAAATTTGATAATTGAATGATTGTACCTCATCCGCATGTTCCATAAGGCATAGATATTCTATTTTATTATAATGCCCATCATTAGAGTTTGTAGAATATTCATCACTTGAATCTCTAGAATCACACTAAGTAGAATTCATGGATTTATTACCTTTTAATTGAAAATAATATTTCCTTTGAGATTTAAGTAAATGGAATTCGGGTCTGAAATGAAATTTTATATTTCATTTATAGCATCTTAATTCCTTCTCTTTATTGTTCTTAAATCCTTCCTTTTTTGTATAGCATGCTGAATTTTTTAGAAAAGTCTGATAGCTCATCACATATACCCAAATCAATAGAATCTGAATCAGAAACATTATCCATTGAAACATAGAGTGAAATATTTTCGATTTTTGATAGAAATATGATTTTTAGTTTCTGATTGCATGTTAGCATCATACATTATCAAGGTTCAAATAAATTCCTTAATCATAAAAATTCTAAGTAATGATTATATTTGAATAGAAAGTAAAATTATATTCCACTTAGGAGGTAAATATCTATATTCATTTAATTCCAAGTTTAGTTTTTGAATTAGAGTTCCCATGGCAACAACATTATTGACATCTTCTGTTAAATCCATTTTCTTTGAGTAATTCTTTCATCTTCCCACATTGTGAAAGTATCAAATTTAATTTTATAAGAATTATACCTTAGTTATCAAACATTATCGGTTACTTTATAAGAAATTTTAAGGGTTTCCTATATTTTATATGTTTTGAAACACTGAAAAACTTCATTAAATTTTATAGTATATAATATATAAAAAAAGTGTTCATAACTCTTGTATTAAGATCACAATCATTCACTAGGGTAGAACTCTAGTTTTTAGGATTAACATTAGTATTCTCTTAAGGTTTAATAAATTTCAACTATATAGTCAATCTAATATTCTTCAAATCGATAATCATGAAAACATTCTAGAAACCATAATTATAACCATTAAAATAAAGTGCATGGATCATCTATATACCATCTCTTAGATCGACCATTTAAAATTTCCTTCATCAGGATCATTCATATGGTGTGGAAAAACAAAAAGAAATATTTAATATTATCTAAATGAATAATATTCTAATACCACTTGTTTGTTTCAAATTTAAAAAATATAATCTTTAATGTTTTCCAGAAAGATTAATATATCAAATAGATTCCAACATTTGATACCAATTATTAGGTTGGAATGATGGTGATGAAAACATAAGAGGGGGAAAGGGAGGTGATTTATGTACTTTTAAATTTTTATACAAATTCAAGACTCTTATTGATTTAAAGAAACCATTTCCTTATATCTTAAAGATGAGTATGAAATAGAAAATAAATAAAGCAGTGAACTTTATATGGTGATTTATAGTGGTTTGTGGAACAAAAACCCCCTAGTACAATCAACCAAATCTCACTCCATGAGCATGGTGTTTTTTGCATTGTAGGTCCTTTTCTCAGGGACCTCTACAACTGATATCATATAGTTGACCAATTACTATAAAGTTTTACATGGAATTTTCTTTATTTTATAGAGTACCATAATATCTATAGTTTAGTATTAGAGGTTGAATCTGCACCAATTCTGAGTAGATTAAGTCAGTTATTTAGTGGAAAGAGATGAGATGTAGATTGTTGAAATATATATCCTACACAGTTACAATAGTAATTGGCAGTATTACATTATCCTCAACAAATAACAACAATAAACCAATTCATAAATTCTAAGTAGGATTCTTATTCTTCTTCTTCTTTAAACAATAAAATATAAAATATTTAAATTTTATGATCTAAAGGATCAAATAACAACTGAGAAAGGGGTTGGATCCATTGTTCACTTTTTTATAAGTTTCAAAACTTTTAGAAACTTAACCCCTGCAAACTGTTAAGAATTATTTCCTTATCAATATTTAGTAAATACCCATGTATAAAAAAATTAGAAAGTAATTAAATAACATAATATTTACAAGGTTTATCCTCAGTGTGAGAACCTACATCCTTTATATAACAACTTCCACATGTATATGGAAATCCAATATTAAGAAGAATTGAATACTACATGTTCCAAATCACATTAAACACATTCTATCTCCAAATAGGAATGATTATAAAAACACCCATGAGTTTATAATTTATTTTTATAAAACAATTGAGCCAAACAAAAAATACATAATTTGTTGAATCATATCCACAATTGCTCAGTCTAAATCCTCATTATGATTTGGATAGATCATATTATATCAATATGATAATTCTATATCTGAGTCTTGGAATATGATAATGATTGATCTAATTTTGTTAGTATGATAATTATGGATCTGATTCTCTCAAAACAATGTTTCTAGATCCTATTTTATAAGTAAAACAATTTTGTATATGATTCACTCAAAAAAATTATGTTCGATTTGATTATCTCAGTATGATAAGGATGGATCTGATTCTATCATTATAATTAAACTAGATCTGATTTTATCAATACAATAAAATTGGATCTGATTCTTTCAAAACAATGATGCATGATCTGATTTGCTAAAAACTATAAACTCACTCTCAATATGAAAACTCAAACTCTAATAAAATGATCAATTCAATTCTTCTTCAATTGGATGAGGACATTCACTTTTGAATTCTACAGTACTCCACCTTTTGCGTGTGTGTGAAACTTGTGAATGGAAAAATGATCTGAGGAAGTATTTATAGGTGACTGAGAAAACAATGGTGGGAAACATGGACACTTTCCCCGCTTCCTCAATTGTAAAAATATTCAAAAATCACTCACATTTAAAAAATCAACTATGAATTATTCAAACCTCCTTAGATTTCTCCAATATTTATGCAAAATTGAAATTCAATTTTTACCACTTCAATTTCTTATACAATTCTCATCTCATTAAAATCTGTTTCTTTCTTAACTTCATTACGATCTTTTTCTTTCTTAGCTCATTACGATATGTCACATTCTCAACTCATTTAGATCTCTATATTTGTTAAGTCATTATAATATTTTTTTTCGCACCAAATTATTATATGTTTCTTTCTCTTCTCATTATGATATTTTTTTTCTTAGGTCATTACGACCTGTTTCTTTCTCTTCTCATTATGATCTCTTTCTTTCAAAGCTTATTACGATCTGTTTTATTCTAAGCTCATTATAATATTTATCTTTCTAATATCTTGATTTTTTTATTTCTTTTTTTAATTTTACTACTATGAAAATCTCAGTATGATAATCTATGTATGAAAAATCTGAGTGTGAAAATCTCAATATGAATTTTCCAATACAAAAATCTCAATAAAAAAATTTTTACTACAAGAATTTATATACAATTTTCCTAGTATGAAAAGACCAGTACAAAAACAAAAGTACTAATATCGTAGTATGATTTTCCCAGTATGAAAATACCTATAAATAAATATCAGTATGAAAATATGAGTATGAAAATAACAATACGATTTTCTTCTTCCTTAGGCTCATCATCATCTTTTTCTTTATCAGGCTAGGTAATATCTTTTTCTTTCTCATCTCATTACAATGTTATTATCATTATAATGAAAATTACATTATGATATAAATATCAATTTTTAACTATGAATTTATTCCACACAATCCACCATTTCTTCAAAATATTTTATCATGAATGTTTTCCTGATTTGTGAGAAATTTTTGATCAGTAGAGAATAATTTTATTTTATTGAGAAATGATAAAAAATTTCATACTCCTGAATTCACTTTTGTCTTTAAAAAATCTTAATCAATATTGTTATTTATATGATTCTTTTGAATATAGTTATTTTCAATTTCATAAAAATGAACCTGAATATGATAAAGTTTGTGATCAACAACATCATCTTCTTGACTTCATCTATGTCTAGTTCATCACAATACCAAAACCTGGGTCTAGAAACTCGTGCTTGGAAAAATACTCATTATGATGTATTGTGTCTGATTCCTGGAAAACATAAACATTATTTCATAAAGATAGTTAGTTTCCTAAAAATAAGAAACATTTTTTAAACAAAAAAAACCACAACGGTTGTTAAATCTCCCACTTTAGATTTGTTAACAAACCCTCAATAAAAACAATTCAAACTCTCAAATTTTTTCACAACTCAATTTCATTTTACTTTTATCAAAACATATCCTTTATCAAAATAGAGTTTCCTAACACCACACTACTATAAAAAGTAATTTTTTTTGAAAGAATTCTATGCACCAATGGCATGAAAATTTTACATCCATGAAGAGATAATCTTTCCTCACTTTTCTTTTCACACTATTTATCTCTCCCCCATTATTTTTTTTCACACTTTTTTCTCCCCTATTCATTATTTTCTCACTTTTTCCTCTCTCGTATTTTATGATAGCCATAAAATCAGATTCATAAAATAATGATTAGTAAAACATTTTAGAAAGTACAAGGTATGTTACTTTCTCTCCTCCTTTTTCTACATAATCCAAAGCACTATTTGGGTATTTACATATGAGGTTTATGAGGACATGGGAGGAGGATGAACAGGATGATGCAGTCTCAATTCCATAAAACTTTATTTAGGTATTGATTTTCTAAAGATATCAGCAATATGATACATTGATTAAATGTATTCTAGGAAAACATCTCCAACAACAAAATTCTATTTTATAATGTGAAACTTGATATCAATGTGTTTTTACTTTGAATGGTTGACATGATTCACAAAAATATACATTTCACTCTTATTAGCACAAAGTATGTTAGGTGGTTTAAAAAATATTACTTTAAAATATTCTAGCTAAACATTAATCCATAATATTTGAGTACAAACTTGAGTAGCTGCATCATATTCTGATCTAGTTGATCTCAAAGTAACTCAACTTTGTTTCGTACTATACAAACTCACACATCATTCATCGAAGAGATATTTCCCCCCTTAGGTTTAATTTCGGTCATTATAGTGTCTAGCCCAATCGACATTAGTACAACATTGAAACTACTTTTTACTATTTCTTTTGTATAAAAATCCATGTGATGGTTTTCCATTTACATATCTCAGAATTATTTTTTATGCAGACATATGTGATTATTTCATATTAATTTGATACCTCACACACAAAGTTACGACTTAAAAAATATAAGAACATGAGGCAATAAGGTAAAGAAGACTTATTATCATCTACTGAATGTCTTTCTGATTCAAAGTTTTAATGGATTCATTTTTTCTCCAATTTTGGCTCACAGAAATAGGAGTGGAAACATATTTGGATTCATCCATCCCAAAATTCTATAAAAAAATCTCTTCCATACATTTCTTATGATAATAAAATTTATTTTTGTTATTATTGAACTTATAAGCCAATGAAGAATGTTAATTCTCCCAACATGAATATTTTTATATTTTTATTCATTTCCTCAGTAAATATATTTCAAAAATATTCTCTATCTACAAAAAAAATTATTTCATCCACATAATCCATTGCAATTAAAGCTCTTCAGTCAATATCTTTCACATATAATTTTCTATCATATTTTCCATTAAAGAATTTCAAAATTCCCAAACAATTGACAATATTATAATACTAGGTATGTGGATCTTGTTTCATTCAACACAATGTTTTCATTAATTTACAAATATTGTTTTTATCCTTATAAAGTGGAAACTCATAAGGTTGTTTAATGTAAACTTCTTCTTCAGTGTCACCATTTAAGAAAATTGACTTTACATCCATCTGATAAACTTTGTAATTCTGATGTGTGGCCACTAAAAGAAACATTCTGATAGTTTTCAACCTGGAAATAGGGGAAATTTTTTCATAAAAATACATACCTTCAACTTGCGCGTATCCTTTACAAACAAGTCATAATTTGTTTTAGGATAGTTCTCCATCATCATTTAATTTATTTTTATAAACCCACTTGGTTCTGATAATATTTTTATTTTACGTCCATGAAACAGGTTCACATGTTTAATAAATTTCAATCTGATCTAAATCATCATTCATAGACTTCACCCAATATATGTGATGAGTGTCCTCTCAACCTAATTCTGGTTCAACTTTTGGGATATTTGAACTCTGATTATCTAATCTCAAATTAATTCTTGTCTGAATCGAAGCCTTCTGATTCCCAATAATTTTTTCAGATATAATATGATTTTTTGTGGTGGGAAATATCAATGTTAATTTACCAGCAGAAATTTACACATCATCGGATTCATCTATGTCTCAAAAAGGTTGTTTTGAATTACTTTCACCATTTTTGGAATTCTATATTTTATCCTCCCCAATTTTCATAATGACATTTTTTAAGGAACTTTTATATTCAATCACCTTTACATCATATGAGTCCACCATCTTTTAAAAAAAATTCCAAAATTTGTAACTTCTTAAATTTTTTGAATAACACATAAAATTTCCTTCCATGGAAATCTCATCAAACTTTCCCAAATCCATATTTTTTATTTTGAGAAACCATGGACGTACAAAAATGTTAAATTATTTCAATGAAGATTTGTTGTCAAACCAAGTTTCATAAGGAGTTATTTTAGTTTCAGTCCTCAACAAGAATCTATTTTGATCATGTTCTATAGTACTAACAACTACACTCCAATATAATTTTGAAATTTTTTATCCTACTAACATTATACATCCAATTTCCACTAAGCTTCGGTTATTTCATTCTTATTCAAAATTTATTTGTGGAGTAAATGGAGGACTATACTAATGATTGATACCATGCTTTATCAATTATGTTTCAAGATAATTTCTTTTGAATTCAGTACCATAATCTATTCTAAATTTTTTTATGGAAACCCCAATTTCTTTCTCAATATCCTTTTTTAATAATTTGAACATTTCAATTTCCACTGACTTCTTCTTGATAAACATAATGTTTTTCATCTGAGTGAAATCATAAATAATATTAATAAAGTATAAATCTCCTTCTTTGATTTATGTCACATCGGACCACATAAATCAGAATGAATAAGTTCAACTGGTCTGGTATATTGAATCTCAACTATTTTATGAATTTTATTTGTCATCCTTCCTTTCTAACAATTTCTACAAAAATCTTCATCTCTTCTTTTCAATTATAGAAAATTATGATCAACATTAACTTCAGAATGTTTAATCATGTTTTTATACCTATGGTGGATAAGTATCTGATGCCACAATTTCTTTTCATCTTCAATACTCATGTAAAAGGAGTTATCAAATTCCCCTATTTCAAAATGATTTCTACTAGTTCTTTCTCCTTTTGTAATGAAATTTCAATATTTTAAATATTTCATCATATAAAAATATTTTATAAAACAATTTCTTTTCCATCATCAAAAAGTTGTATTAAACCAAGTAATTGTTGTTTTAGCCCAAAAATAAATAAAAATTCCATAGATTTTAACTTTTTGGATCCAATCTTCATTGTCACGATTCCTCTGACTTTTAAAGAATTATCATAACCAAATGTAACTTCTCCTCAATCATGACTTTAGACATTTATAAAAATTTTAATATCACTGGTCATTTGCTAAGAGAAACTTATATCAAGTATACATGGTTTATTTTATTTACTTTCTTTTAAAGACGTTTCAATAATAAAATGTCTTCCCTCAACATTCTTCTTTTCAGATTCAATTTCTTTTCTATATTAATAAACTTGTTCTCGAAGGAGTGCCATACATATTTTGTCCTAATGAATAGGTTGATCACATATTGCACAAACATATTCTAGACATTCAAATTGATTTCATGTTTTCATGTTTCTAAGATCTTGCGAATTCACTTTGTCATCTTTTTGTATGGTAGGAAAGTTTCTCATTTTATTTTCTCTATTTTTTCCACTTTTCTCAAACCATATTATGAGTATAGATAATTTGTGCCAAAATATATAAGAATTGTTAATATATAATCCACAACACCAGAAATAACCATTAAATATTTTTTTTCTATTGAAATAAGGTCATTTTACCTTATAACTTTGTTGAGGTTGGTAACTTCTTTTAGCCTTATCATACTCAGGATATGGGCCATCTTTTCTTTAGAGTGAGTTTTCTACATTTTTAGATTTCATAGGTTTCTCACATCATATTTTCAAACAATATTTTCATATACATTTCCCATATCTTGAAATATTTACAAAATGAGATGAAATATTATTTTTGAAAAGATAAGACTTCACCTGATTTTCATATTGATCCTTCTCAGTAACTTTAGACGTCAAATATTTTACTTCTGATGCTTTGTTAATGTTTTCACTCATCTTTCTCAAGGTTATTTTAAAATCAAGAAGTTTTACTGAAAATTCTTAACTTCTTCCTCCATATTTTTAGATTTCTACTAAGATCTTCAATTATCATTCCTTGTGCAGTAATTCGTAGTTTGTAACTGAAAATATCCTATATTTATTTTTCCCCTACTTGATAAAATATATTAATCCATCAACTAATTCATTAAAATATTTTTCTGTAACTCTAATTTCTTTATTGAGTGTTTTTTTAAAATATATGCAACAAGTTCGGTTCTGAGCTGATACTATCTTTAACATTCCTCAATACCTTCTTTACTCTCTAAGTAATCTTCTATTTTATATACTTCTTCAATGAAGTTCCCTAACTGTTATGAACATCATTCTTCAAACAAATTGTTGTTGGATGAGTCTGATTAAACATTCTTACTCAATATACTTCTTTTGTTTCTAGTAATATTCTTCTAGTATTTGTTTTAAAGACTTCTCTTCTTTATCATTTTTGTTCAAATTCTTCCATCAATGTTTTCCATCAAAATCAAGTTTATATTATCCGACTTTCTTCTTGGAGGAATTCGTAGCAAATTATTAGATTCGACCACAATCAAAACATCTGAGCGGAAGATTACCTACATACTTACCTCTTCTTCTATGATAGTTATTTGATATAAGAGAAATGTTTTTTTCATTCATCTCATCATCCTATTTATCTTCAAAGTCACAAGGACCAATATCTTCATCTTCTTGAATTTTCAAATTTCTCATAGTTTCTAAATCTATTTCATCTTTCATCTTATTTTTAAACATTGTATCATTACTCATTTTATATTAAATAATAATGTTACACAATTCATCAAGCGATAAATCATCTTCAAATTATTAAGAAGGAATTTTAGAATCGAGCATGTCCAGAAAGTTTCTCATAAGTTTAGTTAAATTTGGAGAATCTCCCAATAGAAATATGAATCCTATGACATTGAAAACAATTTCATTTACACTGGTAAATAATTCATCTATTTTTTCATTATCTTTCATTCTAATGTCTTCATACTTACTATGCCAAATTTGGATCTTTTCGTCTTTAACTTCTTTCCCTTAGAAAACACATTCAATATAGTCTAATATTCTATTTGAAGTTATGAGACCCATCACCTTCTGATAAATGTTCATGGATAAGGACATAAGGATTTAATTTATTCCCATTTCACCAAATTCTATATTTCCCATATTAGTAAGAATCATGGGAGATTCATTCCCAATAGATGGAACAAAATAGTAGCATTATCAAAAACATCAATTCCAAATGATGGGAGATAAGGATTCATCCTATTTTTCGATCCGAAATATTTTTTTACATAAAATTTTGTAATTAATTTACTGGTGACATAATTGATATTATACATGATAAGGATTCAACAAGGGGACCATCCATCTGATGTCACATGAAGTTATAAAGGATAGAATAAAAACTGATATGGTGTGGGGTTTGATCCAGTTGTTCACTTTTTATAAGTTTCAAAAAATATATAAACATAACCCAACATATTTGTGAAGATTTATTTCCTTAACAAATTTTAGTAAATATTCATGCATGAAAAAGTCGGGGAAAATGTAAATCACAAAATATTTACACTTTTCAGCCTCTGTGTGAGAACTTACATCCTTGTCATAGCCACTCCCATCGTCTATGGAAACCCAGTAGTCAGTTTTCTACGTGAATGAATGTTTCAGTGTCCTAATATTTTGTTCCATAGACAAGACTCTTTATGAAAAAAATTTAGACATGTAATGTTTTGTTTAGATAAATAATTCCAATCAACTGCATAAACATTATCATTTCTCAAAGCAGAAAATACTGAAACATTATTATAGATAAAAACATTACAATAATCATTTTCAAATTTAACATTGAAACCATCATCAAAAAATTGAGAGATACATAAAAGATTGTATTTATGTCCATCAACAAATAAAACTTTGGAAATTCAAACTGAATCAGTGTAACAAATCTGGCCTAGGCCGATGATTTTTCCTTTAGAGTTATCACCAAAGGTGACATGGCCTCCATAATCATTGATTAAACTCTTGAAGCATGATTAATCTCAAGTCAAATTACTTGAACATCCACTTTCAAGGTACCATACCTTCTTATGAGAAATCTTTAAGAAAATTTCATACAAAATATGTTTATATGGAAAATGATTTGGGTACCCAAATATTCTTGGGTCCAGACAAGTTAGCAATCAAAGCTTTAGGTTCCCAGATTTGACTTCTGGGTCCCAAAATGTTTACAGAATCTATAGATTTTTAATTATAAAATTTATTTGATCTATAACCATATGAATAACTAGTTGAAACATATGAATTTCCATAACTAGAACTAGCAGCATTCTTTCCAAATTTTGGAATAAATATAGTTTCAGTAATCTGTCTCTTTCCAGGCTGATAGCCTATACCTGTGGTATATTTTGGTGCCACTTGTTTTCCTATCATTTGTGTAAGAGTATATTTTCCATTTGTAAATTCCTCTAAGTCCTTCCTTAATTAATTTTTAGTCAATTTCATTTCAGTATTTTCATTAAGTAATTGAGAATTCTTCTCCTTTTCTATATCAAGGGATGATTTAACAGAGCTGGTTCAAGATTGATGTTTTTTAAAGCTTTATACTTTTCCTTCAATTCATTACACATCACTTCTATCATATTACAATATTCAAATAATTATTCACTAGACATATTTTCAGATTCAAAATCAGAATCAACTTCAGAATAATATGACTTTAAAGCAAGAGTATCGAATGTTACCTCAGATGTGTTTTTCATAAAACACATGTATGATTTTTGAGTATTTTCATCGAGAGTAGAATCAGAATCAGTTGAACTTTCCTCTAAAGCACTACAAGTTTCTTTCATAACATTCTTATACTTGTTATCTTTTTAGTCATATTTCTTTTGGAAAATCAATTTCGGACAGTCTGCTTTTACGTGTCCTTTCCTTTTGCATTCATAGCAGAAAATTTCATCACTATTATTGGGATTCTTCTAGTCCTTCCTCCAATGACCTTTAATATCATATTTTCATTTGTAATTTGATTTTATGGATAATTTCTTCTTCCCATAGAACTTCTTGAATCTTCTTGCTATCTGAGCCATCTTAGCATCACTTTCATATGCACTCTCATCACTACTTGAACTATCACTTTCATATTAAATTTTTCCTTTGTATTTACTCTTTGAAGCAGATGTCTTGAAGGATACTGACTTCGTCATTGGTTCATCATCCTCTTCATTTTTTACCTTCAGCTCATCCTCATACAATATTAGCTTACTAATTAATTCTTTAACAAGCAGTTTACTGATGTCGCACGATTCTCTAATGGAAACAGATGCGCCTCTCCATCTTTCTGGAAGACATCTCAATATTCTCATGATCTGTTCTTTTGTAGGAACAGCTTTACCATGAGATCTCATAGTGTTTAAAATCTCATTAATCATGAGATACATGTCAGAAATGGGTTAATCAGGCTTCATTTTAAAATTATCATATTTAATAGTATATGTATTCATCCTTATTTCATTGATATTGGTTTCTCCCTCATGGTAAATAGCCAAACTGTCCCAAATTTTATAATAATTATTACAACAAGATATGCCATTGAATTCATAATCTCCTATATCACAGTACAAGGAATTAATACCTTTAAAGTTATTATTATAGACAGTTTGCTGATGTCGCATGATTATCTAATGGAAACAGATGTGCCTCTCCATCTTTCTGGCAGACATCTCAATATTCTCATGATCTGTTCTTCTGCAGGAACAGCTTTTCCATGAGATCCCATAGTGTTGAAAGTCTCATTAAACCTGAGATACATGTCAGAAATGGGTTCATCATGATTCATTATAAAATTATCATATTTAATAGTATAGGAATTCATCCTCATTTCATTGATATTGGTTGCTCCATCGTTGGAAATAGGCAAATTGTCTAAAATTTCATAAGTATTTTTACAAGAAGATAAAGTATTGAATTCATAATCTCATAAAGAATAGTAAAAGGCATTGATAGCTTTACAGTTATTATTGTAGGCAGTCATAGTAGCTTCATCCAAAATAGTTATATCACTTTCTGGAATCTTATATTGAGTCTCTATAGCAGTCCAGATATCAAATACCATACTCTCTAAATAAATTTTCATTTTAAGATTCCATTGAGAATAATTTTTACCATTAAAGAATGGTGGCCAGTTGGTTGCAGCACCTTCAAGTCTATTATCCAAATTTTATTTTAGCAAATTTATTTAAAGAGATTAAATCTAGAACTAACAGAAATTTAAGATCGTTGAGATACAACTAAAATCACAGTTAAAAAACAGAGTGTTTCGAATACCTTTAACAATAAACAAACCCTATGTTACCAAATGTTGGCCGGAGAGGATACTCAAGGAGGGGGGTGAATTTAGTTCCAATTAAAATTTCAGTTTTAAATATTTCTCTTAAAATCCCCCAATTTAAAATCAAGTTAAACTGCAGTAAATTTATAAAGATTATAAAAGGTCAATTTTTTTCTCAAAGATTGATTAGGTATCAGTTAATTTAATCAAGAGATTGAATTGACATTTGAAACTAACTTACTGGTTCACAATTAGTATAAACACTTCACAATTTAACTATCAAAGTTACTTTAAAACAAATCGTATTTCAATGTAACGAGCAGTGGAATACAAACTATATAGTACACTTTATACTTAATCTAAGATGCACAACAGATTTAACCAAGAGGTTCAGTCTCAAGCCGAGACTTAGTCCTCTCAAACAACTTTATATAAATTTGATCCACACACTGGATCGGGGTAAAAAACCGTACTCAGACTGTCCAGGTACTAAGACCTCTACCAATGTTCTAGGTGGGAAAACAAAACAACAACACACTAGTTTTCTATGCATTACATGACCTCTACCACTATCCACAGTGGGATTAAAAAGAGTTATGAAATGTTTTTGTGTAAGGATTTAGAGAACCTCTAGTTTAGCATAAGAGACAGTGTGAGTATAAAATATACATAGCACACACACTACTGGAAATGTAAATTAAAGAATCACTAAGATAGAATATATGAGTTTTAGAATGCTATAGTGATTTGAAGAGCAGCTCTGGACTCTTTTGATTAATCAAGAATGATTCTGAGTCCTTCTCTGGTTTTTGTATGAAAAACAGATGGTCGTTTTCTTTATGTTCAATTTGATCATCGTGAGTGCATGAAGAGCTCAGTGTAGTTCTTCAGTACTTGACTGAAGTTCGGATTCTATTCTCTTCTTGTATGAATTGCTTCGTGTATGTCTAGTTTTCTTTGATTATGGATGTAGTCTTTTTGTATATACCACTTTACATCACTCTTTTTCCCTTTTTGTGCCCGCCAGTATGTCCAACCTTTGTCCTTCCATATATAGCTTTCAGCTCCAGAAAATGAGAATGATTACCTTTTCATGGGTACTATGTATGATTCCCTAACATGCTAACAACTATAATTAAATTACATTAATTGCATTAAAATCATCAAATATGCCCACTGCTTAATGAATAAATAATATAAACAAAAGTAGAGTTTAGGAATTAGTGACTAAAGTCTTTCATCAGTAGCTTTCTGTCGGTAGATATGTAATGGTGGACTCTGTATAGCATTGAGATTTTATTGGCAGCTCTTTGTCCATGTACCGGTAGCTCCTTGTGTCGGTAGCTATTACTCTGTGTATCAGTACCTCTATATACCGGTTACTCCTTCTATCGGTATCTCAATATACCAGTGACTTCTATCTTTAACCCTTGATCTATCGGTGGCTCGCTTGTATCAGTGACTATCTGTATCAGTAACTATACTTATCCGTAGACTTTGTATCGGTAGCTTGCGCATACAGGTAGCTATATTTTATACTAAGCGTATAACAGTAGACTTATGCATACCAGCAGACTTGTTCTAGCGGTAGCCCAACTTATATCGGTAGTTGTCTGTATCAGTGGACTTGATCTATTAGTGACATGTGCTTACTAGTGGACTTATGAATACCGGTAGATTTTTATATCGGTGACATTAGCTTAATGGTTACTATATCTATCGGTAGACTACGTACCAGTAGATCTGTATCAATATCTATAAGCATATTAGTGACTTAACACTTATCTGCTTTATGAAAAACATATCAGATTGAGTTAGAATTATTTCAAAATTCATATAAACATAGATAAGCATTTATTAAATTATTTCAAAGATTATTTTAATATTATTATCAACATAATAATATAATGTCATATATTGAAAGAATTAATATATAGAATATCATTTTTTCGATTATTAAATAATGTGATAGAATAATTGGGATTATCAAAACAGTTGAGGTTAACAAAAGCTTTAACATTGACTTCTTCAAACCTTATTAGATTTATATGAAATTTATGAAAAATTGAAATTCACATTTGACAACATTAATTCATCATTCATTTCTCAACTCCTTACAATATATATCTTTCTCATCTTCATTGTGATCTTTATATTCCATAGTTATTTATGATCTATTTCTTTCTCATCTCATTTAGATCTATTTATTTCTTAGTTCATTATGATTTGAGTCTTTTTTATATCATTAGGATCCTTTTCATTCTCAACTCATTACGATTTTTTCTTTCCCACCGCCTCATGACCTGTTTCATTCTCAATTCATTATGAAATATTTTTTTCTCAACACATTATGATATATTTTGTTCTCAGCTAATTGTTATAATTTTCTTTCTCAGATCATTACATTCTGTTTCTTTATTAGTACAATTTTCCCATTACGAAAATCACTATACAAAAATACCAATATGAAAATATTAGTACAAAAAAATATGAGTACGAAAATCTCAGTACGATTTTACTTGTACAAAAATCTCATTATGAAATTTTGACAATAAAAATACTAGTATTATTTCCCATTATGAAAGTATCAATATGAATACATGAGTATGAAAATCTCAGTACAATATTCTTAGGATGAAAATCCCAGTACGAAAATCTTTTTATGAAAATCTGAGTATGAAATCATAGTATGATTTTGTTCTTCCATAGTCTCAGAAATATCTTTTTCTTTCTCAGGCTCAGTAACATATTTTTATTTCTCATATCATTATGATGTAATTCCCATTATGATGAAAATACCATTACAATTGAAATACCATTTTTCAGGTCTGAAATTCGTCAAACCTGTCCACCATTTTTTCAAAGATCATATCATGAATGTTTTCATGATTTATGAGAATATTTTGATCACCAAAGCATAGTATGATTTTTTTAGAAAGTATGTAAAAATTATAACTCTTCCATTCACATACTTATTTCAAAACTCTTAGGAAACATCATTCTTTCTCATATTCTTTTGAATTCAATTATTTTCAATGTCATGCCAATGTACCAAAATACAATAAAGTGTCTGATTAACTACTTCATCTGTGTCCAGTGAACCTCAATACAAAAACCTGGGTCTGGAAACTTGTGTAACTGCATTACGATCAGATGGGTCTGATTCTTAGAAAACAAAAATATTATTTTACCGAGAGATTTAGTTTTCAACAAATAAAAAACATTGTTAAAACAAAATATTA
Organism: Viscum album; assembly: GCA_963277665.1. Lineage (NCBI taxonomy): Eukaryota > Viridiplantae > Streptophyta > Magnoliopsida > Santalales > Viscaceae > Viscum > Viscum album. The sequence continues at coordinate 1,738,988,360 of OY728125.1, read as the reverse complement.
CAAAGGTTATTCAAAAGTCATGTATGATTCATTCTTATTTACAATATTTTAGAATAAGGATGTAAAAATAAATATATCACTTCTTAAAATGTACAATAACTATATGAAAATCTTGCAGTGATTTATTTTCATCAGTTTATTACATTTTACTCATCTGTAGAATTTTTAAACCCTTTTAGAAATAGATATATAAAAAATAAAAAATATTCTAGCAGTTATAGTGGATTCTATTTCATTTGACATTAAAAATTAATTGAGTCAAGGGCATCCTCATATTTTCCATGAAAATCATAACACAATTAAATTCATTATTTTAGTAGAATAAAATAAATTAAAATTATTTTATTAAATCTTTCAATAATATCTATAGAATATTAACACCATTGAATAATTATTTATTTAAAATAAAAACTATTTAAGCCTCTAAAAATTCCCTTTTCAATGAATTCTCAATAACACATTATATCTAGAAAAAAACCTTTCGAATAATTAAAATATTTTATTTTGCAAAAATTTCTTTTGAAATATCCAAAATATTGGATATTCACATTTTTTCTGACAATCCATAACCCCATTGACATATAAAGTAAATTTTTAAGCACAATGAATATAGAAATATTATATAGCCACACCACAATATTTATTTATGTTTTGAATAAAACCTATACATCACCTTCATAATGATTTTTTTATATCTAAAAATTTTACTGCTTTATATTTCCTGAGAATGTAGCAACAACAACCAGTACTGTACATATGATTAATTTGTCTTTTATATCTAAATTTATTCATAAAGCCTAATTTTTTAGTTTTTTTACAGTGATATCACTTTTAGAGAGACTTCTATTCAAGTTTAATTGGAATCAACATAGCAATTTTTATCTTATCAATGTGAATAAATATTGCAGGGTTCACATAGAATCCAGTTATCAAGGTGCATGCAGGTTTAGTGTATGCAAGATGTTCAATTTTGTTGCTTCATTTTAGTGTAAGTATGCATCTATAATTTTTCAGTTCCTTTAAGAAATTTCACAAAGATTCCTTAAACCAGTTCTTTCAAATAGATCTAGGGTAACCACTTACATTTAATATTGAATAGAAGTAATGATAATACCCAATATTTGAGTTTTAGCCATTTTACAATGTGTGAGCTCCAGTTTATCTATAATGGGAGGTGAGGTGATAGCTATACAAGTCATCATATTCAATTTCCAGTTTGATTCAAATAGTATAAGGGAAATGATACTGAATAAGTTTAGCTTATTTGGATCAAAAATAATCATGTCTCAACATAAAATAACATGTAATAGTGTTCTCATCATCCTAATGTGATCTGAAAACATAGAAAAAAATGTTCATCCTCTAAAAATGTGAATCAATATATAATTATGTTAAAATCTATAATGGAAACAACACCATAAGGCTCCAGCTTTGATGGAAGGTTGGTATCATTTTCCCAATGTTGGGCACATGAATATTACTTTTACTCAAATATTGGGGTCCAATTTACAAAAATTGGGTACATCAGGCTTACTTTTAATCAAATGTTTTGTTCATTTTCATCCCGATATTGGGTTCATCAAAACAACATTTAACTCAAAGGCATGGATGAAAATATTGTCAGGTTGCCATTACATACTTCAATGATTTTTTTAAACCAATTTAAAATCAAATTAATAATTTTTCCCAATATACTTGTATTTATTAAAATTTTATACATGTAAAATTTATAAAAAAAAGTTACAAAATATCACTCTCACAGATCCTGATATTACCAAAAAAATATAATCAATAATTTTCTGAAGAAACTGCAACTAAGAATCAATGTCATCGAACGTTTGATATTTCAATGAGCACACAAAATTTTTTTTATTCCATTGATATAATATAAAAATATCTAGAATTATATCTTGTATTTATATCTCACCATGTTTTATGCAATTCAGATATTTTTTGATCATGAAGACATTGTACGAACATTGTCCATCTAAAATCCTTAGCTGTAGAAACTCTAAAATGTTATACCAAATTAGGGTAATTTTTAGACCACCAAATAAATCATTTAATTCTTCCTCATAATATAATGAATTTTATATAAATCTATTGGATGTCAAACTCAACATGTTTTACCCAAATATATGCATTTAATCTTAATATATAATCAAAATATAAAGGTGAATTTAAACTGAAAAAACTCTAAAGTCACTGAGAAACTTATAATAGTTTTGGGTAATTTTTTCCCATTGAAATAATTGAATTAGACTTTGACATAAAAAATAACATAATGATAAAATTCTTAAATTTATAATGGAATAGTCATTGTAAGAATATGAATAACTCCATATCTGATATAAAATAAATAATGAGACATAGTAAATATAAAATTACATAAAATAAAATTATTTGTAAACAATGAACGTGTTGAAGTAATTATAATAATCAAGATGATAATTTAATGGACCCACTCAAGACATGTATCATAGTTTTAGATTAATATATTACATATTATATTTCTGAATTTTATTATAAGTCAAATATATTACACATATCAGTGATGTTTTAGAAAATATATGTCATGTCATTGGAGGTTATGTATATTCGAAGTTAATCCCTTTAGATATTTCAAAAGATATGATTTCATGATTTAAATCCATAGAAGATTAGATTTTTCATTTAATCATTCTATGATTATTCATAAATTTTATGTTCATTTATATTTTATAATACATTATAGTAATTCATGAACTATTTATAAAATGATTTTTTAAATACTTCGAGTGAAGTAATTCATGGATATCACTTCAACTACAATATTTCGTAAATCAATGACTTAGCTATATGATGGTTTTTAATGAACGATTTTCCACCTCTAAAGTATATTAGTATTCCTAATGATTTATTCACAAAAAATATTCATAGAAAATAAATCATCTAATATTTATGAATATTTAAAGATAATTATTATGAAGTGGAATTTATAAATAGAGTTTTCACAAAACTATAATAGTGATGTGTATAATACACATGTGATATGATCAAGATATATATTTATTCTAATGATCAAAAATATTGTTGTAATTCATTCATTGTATATAACCTCATTTGTTAGGTGATTGAACTATAATAATGTTTAATCTTTACTATTAAACAATATTTTTTAAATTATTCATATTCTTTTGTGTGTGTATTGTAATTATTTTGTGATTTTACATTCATAAGCATGACTATTTCTAGGTATACCTTTATAAAAGGTATGATTATGTTTCTTGTGCCACTTCTAGAAAAGGAATTTTATACTGGGGTTTTGAATCCCCTTAAAGAATTAGGTTGAGTCTCAGTTGTGCCTCTAGTAGAAATGGAAGATTGAAATAAAGTTATGACACCCCATTAAAAGTTATGATTTAGTGGGTTCTACATCCTCTGAAGGTGTATAAGGGTGTGAAGTGTAGGTATACAGTTCTTTTCATCCTAACTACTAGGAAATTATGTTTTTTTTAATATTTTCATTTATAAATTTATTTTATTTTAGTTTCCTTTTATTTTTAATTTTTTCAATTCACCCTCACTCATGACATCTTCAAAATCATAATATCATAGAAAAAATTGGTTGAAAATCTTATCCACATAATTATTATTGAATCAAAATTAGATCATATTGATTTTTTATTCTCGGCTAAGCATTTTTTTTTAAAATTGCTGACATGAATTGGTCACCCAATTCAAGCCCCGAAACAATTTATTAAAAGATAAAAAAATTAAAATAAAAGAATGAGGTGAAAATATCTTACATCAATAATTGAACAAGTGGGATACATGTTTAGTCTTCCAAGATAAATAAAAAAAGCTTGACTTGGATAAAACATGTCTGAAACATCCTATCATCGCCCATCCAGAATACATCTTATAGAAAGGGAAATATTTGATGCCCATTGAGTGAACCACCGATATATATGACACCAATGGAATAACACCCATTAATTGTAGAAAACCTAATGGTAAAAGAGAAATATTTAATCCTTCCAACCAAGATATTATAGAAAACAAAAAAATCATGCCACTATTATAAAATTGACCAACACTAAAATCTCAATTAATCTCTCTGAGAGACAACAAATGTTTCTACCAAGACAACTGATCCATAAGTAATCAAACTAGGATGCCAACTCCCAAATATAGAGTAATAATCCAGAAATACAGACAGATTCCTTGAAATGGTTTTGATTTAACCCAGAAAACTATATGAAAAAAGACCACAATAAATAAGAAATGACCAGTGGATTATATGTGATTCCATGATTGTCAATATCTTTAATTCAGGGAGGAATCCCAAAAAACACTGTAAATCATACGAAATAAGGCCCTGTGTAGAAAAAACCATCACAAAAATACCTAAAATCATATGAGAATTAAAAAATTCATTCTTAGGGTATTTCATTAATGTTGAAATATGGATTTAATTTATATTCTTCTAACATCCTAATGAACATATGGTTTCTAATTTCAAGGTATTTCTTAACCGCATTGATACGATCCTAAAACTTCAATAATGTCATAACATCTTGTTCATCCATCCAAGCATCAACTTCGTCCCCCACCTCCTCATAATTTAATGAGGCATCTTTGTTCATAAGATGATTTTTTTCCTTCATCATCTTCCTCATATAAACCAGAGATTATAATTGGGTGATTAACCAAAAGTGGGAGTGTCATAGGTTCAATGGTTTCCTTCCTAGAAGAATCTAAATATCGTGTAACCATATTTATTTCAAGTTAAGATTATTTTATACATTTCCTCATTTTTTTAGTATTTTTCTTAATGTATCCATTAGTATTCACCATTGGTTTTTTTATTTTTCTAAAACATCATATTAAGAAGACTACCTCAGTTTTATTAAGCTGATCATCAACCTCCAGTAAGGATTCACTAGAATTAGAGAGTTCATATAGCACCTTATCTCTTATATCATGTGATTCAAAGTCTTTCTCGTGCTCATCCACCCAGGTAGAAGGAACAGTGTTGACACTTGTTATTGTAGGAAAAAAATCAAGAAAGTCAAGAATTCCCTTATCTTAAATATAATGGACTTTAGGTTTGGAAGGGTGATCATTGGTGACCAAATGTTTTTTTGATATCAATCTTATGTCTTCCATTAGGAACCCTAATTTCAGAAGGGAAAACATTAGTTCAGTGACTAACACTTGTACCATCGAGTCCAGAAAAATTCTTTCCTTTTTCTACTGAAGTTACATTATTGGCCTTAAGGTGTGTAGTCTTATAGTTACAGTCCTTATAATCATGTCCAAGATTTAGATAATAATGATAACAATCATGTATCCATTCATAATAAACACCCTCAATGAATCCACACACACAATTATAAATCCGTATTTGAGAATTATGGTCATGAGAAACATCAATTTCAACACAAATTCTAGTAATTGATGGCCTTGAGAGATTCCCAGTTTCTTAATTCCAAATTAATGGATTTCCAATGAGCCTGGAAATCAGAGATATAATAGCTTGTTTAAATAAGTGGAGTGGTATCCTAGCTAAGCCAATCCAAATCAAAACAATGGGAGACAGGGAATAGGGGTCGAAATATGGGTTTCATTAAACAAAATTCATAGTATATCCCCCCAAAAAAACCATGATCACCTCACCAAATGTCTATAATAATTATCCTATAAATAAATTAGAAAAAATTTTGATGATATCAAAATACTGATATTAAAACCTGAAAAGTTGATGGTATCAAGAGAATTTATTAATAATTTCAATGACCATCTGAGATTACAAAACATCACAATAATCACAAATCATAAATCCAAATAAAGAAGTAATACCTTCTTTTTTTAGAAATAAATCGTTGATTTTCAATTTTTTTGAAAGTGTTTAGGGTTTCCAAAGAGACGAGGGACCACAAATTCATTTTTTAAAGGCTCAGTGTTCTTGGTAGTTCTTCTGAAAACCACATAAGTGATGGTTATAGTAACTAAAGATGGGTTTCTCACTTGTTCATCAAGTATCAGGTTCATTCGTGATCCCCAATCTACTGAAAATTCATATAATACATCATAGTCTTAGTGCAATCTCAATTTATAGATCAAAGTTCTTAGTCAAAATGACTGATGGTTTTTTCATATTCCACCCTTTGTTGATGTAAATAATTAAATATATTGTAATGATTGAATCATATATTTCCTTATATTATTATAATTGATCACTGGAAAATCATGGTAAAACCATATAATATAACTGAGTCTATCCTTGAAAAATTGACAGGTAATGACAAGATTAAGTATTATTCAAATTACAAAATTATGAAAATTCTATATTTTGAAATTAATATAAATGTTTTTAGTCATGTATTATCTTTTAAAAATGATAATGAAATTTAGTGGTTTTTATAAGTCACACACTATGGTACAAGAACAATGAAGAAATCCATGCTTGGGATATTATAAGCTTAATATCAAGACTTCAATATTAGAGAAGAATAAGTTTTTAAAAATATGTACTATATATGTATGAGTATAGTAAATTTCATGAGTTGTCTCATTGAATCTGTGGAAAAAAACTATAATGGATGTGAAAATTTTGAAATTTTTATACAAGAAGTGGCATTCCCATAAGGTTACCAATGATAAAATAAAAATTTTCAATTAGTTCACATTTGATGAACACTTTGGTTCAATACATCTATATAAACGGGTGTTAAAGAATATTGTTGCCAAAGAGACTACCAAATATAAAGGTTTTGTTTTTAAATATGTTAATATTACTTCTTAATCTTATGATTCCAAAATTTAATGTAGAGTAAAGGACTATGTTTTCATAAAATTTTAAGGGATTTTAAAGGGACATAAAAATAAATAGAGGCAACTCAAGATGGTTTGGAAAAATAATGTAAGTTATCATGGAAAATGAACCATGAAAGGTAATACTAATTATTTTAATGATACATTGGATATAACATGTATTTAATATACAAATAAATTCATTATTACTCAAAAATAATTTATATTTAAATGAAAATAAATCTCAAAAAGAATGAAAATAGATATTTATAGGGTGGTTTGAGTTTCACTAAGGGCGTAGATTAATGTGAAGAATCTAATATAGAGGAGTATACAGACCTTTGATTCATGGTTATTACTATACCTGTTAATGAATATGCTTTTGGTTATGATTGTGATTTTTTTATTTTTTTTATTTTAGAAAACCTAGAAAAAATGAACTTATTATAAGTATTTATAAATTAAAAGGAGATATCATAAGAATATATGATTTATATAAGTAACCAAAAGGAAGCAATAAATATATGGTTGAGGGAAACTATATTATTACTAGAGAGAACGAAAAACTCAAGAATAATACTTCCAACATGAATGGGAAATTATATGAATACTTGAATATTATTTAAAAGTATAATAAAAATATCAAGATGAGAATTGTAAATTTGAACGAAGATTTAATTACCTTTGTTTAAGGATTGGAAAAATATGATAAATTTATATTTATGAACAAAGTGGACATATATAAGAGTTGTATTGGATATGATTGATAACATAAATAGATGAAATTAAAATTTCATTGTGAAAAGTATGAATGTTTTTATTTATTCTTTTATGAATTTTATATATAGAATTCATCATCACTATGATACCAAATTCTCCCTCATGTTGCCAAAATATTTAAGAAAAACTAAACCATTTATTAATAATTCATAATATTCTAAATTACATGTTAATACATTTTTATAATATGTGTTTATTCTTTAATATATAATTAATAATCCCATTTGAAAAAAGTTATATAGGTTCCAAAACACTGTATGAATTAAGTTTTCAGAAAATAATTCCTTGTAATTGTCAATAAGGATACATGTTACATGAAATGTTATGAAACAACCTAGGAAATTTACAAAAAGGGAATCCAAGTAAGACCATGACAAGGTATGAAGGGTGTTCCCTGTCCTAATGGGTTGAAAAAATGTTTTTGTGATTCAAATAATATAACTTGGGAATAGATTCTCCCAATAAAAATCATATGAGTATGAAACCTGAATCAGTCATAGCCTTTCATTAACATAAAAATTTATGCTCTAATAAGAATTTAGATAATTGGAAATTTTAAAATACACATAATATAACAGTAACAAAATATTTTAAAATAATCAATAAGAAATTTATAAACCTCATCAACAAAATTGTCTAAAGGATATTAAAAAAATTATGCTATTAATAAATTAATTAAGAGAAATGTTGAATAGAAGATAAGATAAGCATCAAAGGTACCAAAACAATAAACAAAACGGGAACCCATCTCCATGTGACATTAGGATTAAGTAACCACCATGTTGTCGCCATCATCCCAAATTCAACTTGTATGAGTATCCTCTACATCCATATGAGACATTTTATTTTACTGAATCTATAAAAACATTTTCTATATACACCTATTAGGTGTTTCTAGTGTGTGTGTAACAGTATCCCATTAGTATCCCACTATGCATTACGTTATGTTCCAATATTTTATAAACATATTAATGCTAGTTTTAAATAAATTATAAGAAATGAGGCATTGACATTTCAATGTATGAATACATATAACAAGATTAAATTTTTTTAGAATGATGATAGAAGACCATAACTAAAACATTCCATAAATAGAGAACATGGCATATCCCTATGATATATATGGTTTTTTGAGCCCTTAGGTCCTTATATCAACTTGTGATCTAATGGTTAATCCAAATTTTCAAAAAAAAATCACTAATGGAGTCATTCGTTGAACTAACATTATTGTTCCATCCATTACATAAAACCACATATAATAAACCAGACAGAAGTAAATTCCTTGTCCTAGTTGTATAGTTTCACCCATCCACTACACCATAAAATTCATGTAGTCCACTTTTAGTTAGTAATGTGGTGCGATCTAATAGGGGGTACTTAACACTAGTATTCCCCCCCATGGATACCAAAATTTTCCATGTGATTTACCCATTTCAAACATAACACATTTACTTTAAAATTGATTCCCAACAATATAAACCTATGAAAATTGAATTTCGAAACATCAATGTATAATTTAGAAACTATTTTATTTCACAAATAAAGAGTAAAAAAATAAAAACAACCATATTGAAAATAATTAATCATTTATAGTATCATGACATAGCTTTAAGTAATTAAAACATCATTTATAAAAAAATATAAATAAATGTTATTTAATGTACAATAGTTTAACATGAAACCAACTACCATTCACCATGGTAATCCAATATAGTATGGTGAAAACCTATATAGAATACCAAATGGGAACCTATAAATATAGGAAGAAACAATAAACAAAAAAAACCCAAGACATAGGACTCAGTAAAGGCAAATCCTAGGCCACCAATACCATATTATAGAGATAAAATCATGTAAAAGTTGTGAAAACATAAAGAGGAGCGAATATGAGACACTTATATAGGGTTTACTTGATATATCATTCCAAAATATACCACAAAAATGAATCCTATTAGGAGAGGAGAAGAGGACCTATGCATGGGGGGTGACACCTTATTATATTGTGGGAAAATGAGGGTAATTGAATTAAATTTGAATGTGGAAAACATACTCATTTCAAATTTTATGTTTATTGGTAGGACACACATTTTAACAGTAAAATATTTCAAATAAGGCACCAATCATATAGTCAACAACCCCTCACCCAGGAACTCACATAGATGGAACAAATGGTTTGGAAAACCACAAGTTAACCATACAAAATGACATTACCATGTTTAAAATATGTTTTTCTTGGTTTCTACACAATTACTCTTTAACATGAAGAAAACTAGGATTTACCCATTTTTTCTAAAATAATATAAAATTTTAAATATAAAATCCTGATAAAAATAGAGAATAATTAAATAATATATGTAAAGGAAAAAATAAGCAAAAGTGACAATGTTTGTGTGATAGTTCTCTCCACCATACTATTTTCTATTCTCATAAAGTCAAACTATAGATTTCTCAAAGAATAGGGGAGGCCCATGATTTTTCATATTAGCTCCCTCTTCGCAAATCTCATGAGAATAAAATCTGTGATACCAAAAAAATCAAACCAATAGAAAATATTTCTCATACAAAACCTTTTCCATGACATTATAATTAGAACCAGATACTTGGGTATAAAAGCATCGAGTTACAATTTAATTTCTTCCCAATATAGAATATCATTGTGATTTGAGATATATTCATATAACTATGAGATATGGAACAAGTTATAAAATTTCAACAACTATGGTGGAAAATCCAATCAATATAAGTCTTTTCCAACTGACTTTGTGTTCCCAAAAACAATTATGCACCATAAGGAATGTTTTCCAAGCTTTTAGAGTTATTTGTGACGTAACGAAGATGAAAACATCATAAATAATTAGTATGCAACATAAAATTAGGAAGGATGGCACCAAAAATATAAATAGGACTTTATAATACTCTATTATATCTCAAATCAGCACTGAATAGTCAAAAACGTCATTATAGAATCTTAGACGAAACTAAGTCCCAATAAAGAATCCCTACATACCTCTTCCTAGAGTAATGTAGAACAACACAATGAACTATAAAGTTCCTCAAATGCTGCAATTTGAATGGTAATTTATATATATTATAATAAGAAATCATTTTCACTCCTAGGAGGGTATCACAAGAATCACCAAACCTGGTATAGAATACCTGAAACATATATATATGAATTTTATTGTACTATTCTATTTTCTCATTTATCATTGGGTGGTACGCTTTACTCACCTTCATCTGCATGCACATTACCTTTTAATGGAATTTTTAATCATTATATAAAATGAAGGTCCCATTATGATATAATAGCTGAGTGAACATTAAGCATTCTCATGATTTCTTATATGTAACCCCTTAATATGTCACACACCTTAGTCATCTCATTGATCATAATGAAGTGAGAATTTTTTTTCAGGCTATCGATCATCACCCATGTATATTTTTTTTCTCAAGGGTTTTGAGGTAGTCTAAAAAAGATTTCCATGGAAACCTCATTCCACTTATAGTCTATATAAAGAAGCATATGATGAAATCTAAAGGGACATTGATGTTCGGACTTTATATAATGATCTTTGACATCAAGACATAGAGTATTTTATGTCTCTCCTCATTCATAAACATCATTATTATTGCTTCATGTTATAATATTTTATAGTTTTGTTGTGGTGGAAACCCCACTGAGACCGATCTCAATCCTATAGAACCAAACTTCTCAAAGATGATGGTATAATAAGATGGTTCTGAAAATAATTAGTACCTCTAATATATAGAGTCCATTCACCAGTGTTGTCCCCACCATACAATGCTTCTTTACGACATTGGAATTATCTATTTTCAACCTGCAATCAAGAGATCATCTGAAGGAGTGGATTTTCATTTGAAAATTGGAATGAAACAAAACATCTTCTCCACTTTCACTTCTATGTGTAACTTAGAGAGGATACCCATTATCATCCACTCCTCATTAGACTCCATCATGTCATAAAATGGAAAATTTTTACTAAGAGAATTTGTAATAGTATTTTCTTTACTGGGCATATAAGCGAGGTCCAAATAAAATGTCCAGAGATACTCAAACAAATGCCTCTACTTGTGGTTTAAATACATTTGAGTGAAAATATAACCTAGGTTTTGGTGATCATAGAATTACATGAACTTCATTCCAAAGAGTTAATTTCAGTGTTATTTGAGCAGATGCATGACTGAGAATAGGTTTAGGTCATGGGTATGATAGTTTCTCCCATATAGTCGAAGCTACTGAAAATTGTAATCTACCACATGATCACATTGAATCAAAAAATTTACCATACCCATTATAGAGAAATCATATTAAAACACATAGGTGATACCCACCACATGAATGATCAGTATGGGGGTTGGGGTTAAAAACAGCTTCAACTCACTAAATGAGGCTTAACATTTTGAATCCCTTATAAATTTCACCCACTTCCGGGAGAGAGTCGTCAAAGGTGATTAAAACTTAGAGAAGTGACTACTAAACCATATATAATAACTATATAATCCTATATGGTAACACCCATTAATTTTAAATTATATATTCTTTTATAACCTAATGTGTTCAGTGGATTTCTTTATAGGAACCACCAAACCAAAATGAATCGTAGAACATTATATAACCATTAAAATGTATCAATTTCATTAGAGTGCATAAATTTAGGAAACATCATTGTGAAATATATATAGAAATAAAATAATGTTCATTTTTAATAATGTTTCATTGATGGAATTTAATTACTTTAGCTTAATAACTAATACGATAATTTTATGATTAAAATGATAATTTTCTAAAATTAGATTTTTATGTTTTTATAAGAAAATAAAAATATCATAGATAAATTTAATTTTTAAAACGAATAATGTACTAACCCCAATTTAGTTATTTATTTATAGGAAATTAGAAAAAAACTATTAATAATTTAAAATTTATTTTTCTATGAAAACAATTTTCGCCCTATTTTTATGCTTTTTTTTAAAAGTTAAATTATAAAAATTTATAAATTTAATTTTATAAAATTAAATTAAATCTTGGATTTATAAAAAATATATTATATTATGATGATTTTTTTTATGAAATAATTATTTCATAGGTGAATTGTGAAAAATTTTGTTTATACATATATTGTATCTTTTATGAAATTATCACAAATTAGTATCACTATCAAACTTATTATATATTTTTCACAATAAAGAATTTTTTTCATGGGTCAAAAAATTCATTTAAAAATTCCATGTTAAATTTATAAAATCAATGTTCATCATTTTGAAAGTAATATTTATTTTAATAATAATTAATTTTGGTTCATTTCTTTTAATAATTAAAATGTCTAGATTATATTTTATTCTTAACTTGAAAAAAACATAGATTTTATTTAGTGTATATTAAACCAATTACATTTATGTGCATAAATAATAGTGATAACTTTATCATAAGCATTATATTATGCCTGAAACTACACTTTCCTTAAAAAATGTTTTTTACCCATAATGTGCACTCATATTAAAATTATTATTTCTCACCAATAGAAATTTTTTCTAATGAAATTTTTTACATATTTGAAATAATAATTTCTAAATTAGGTTATGAAGTTGTTTTAATTTTTATTACTAAAATTTTATAATGATGCTACAAATGTAGTTACCAGGGTAAAAATAAATTATGGTAAAAAGAGTTTAACCAGGGTTAATAGAGCTAAAACATGTTAAAAAATGTCTCAAAATGAGTTTTTCAGGTGCCGATTACCACAAAAAATATAATTTCTCTTATTTTTCACATTTCAATCAACATTCCATGTAAAATATGTGTTCTCCTAATATTAAGAGGTTATATTTAAAAAAATGAAATTCCCTTCACTTATAAAAGGGTCCTTCAACCACCCCTTAAAATCCACTTTAAAATTTTGAAGATACCATGAAAACATACCCATTTTACTTACCCTAGAATCCTCTTCTACATCCCTATCCCTATGGTGAAAAGAAGTTTACCTATGTCCTCCATTTCTATGATGTACTTCGAGACAAAGTTCAAATTCTCAACATAAGTACTATTAACATGCTAATATTTTTCCTTATATATATTTATTTTATAAAACAATATTGAACATTATAACTTGATGAAATTTTTATTATTTTTATAATTATATCATGTTACGTAAGTGGAATAAATAGAATCCACCCTTTTCCTTTTCCCTGAAAAAACAAAAACATCACCCATGCGTAAATGAAAACTACCACCTCCACAGTGTGAAAAGTTTTATTTTCCTTCTCCACCTTATACAGATAATTCAAAAATTAATAATAATGAAATAATATTTTTTCATGGTATTATTAATATTATAAAAATATAAACCATTTCATACCTTCCTCCAATTCTATGGGAAATGAAAACATCATACAAGTGTATGTGTGAACTATCGCCTCCATAAGTGACATGTCCTACTTTTCATCGCAACCTTAAACGTCTGGTTCTAAAACATATTTGATTAATATATATGATATCAAGAATTAATATATATATATATATATATATAATTAATATTGTTCTCAAGGGAAGAAACAATAATTAATGATCAATATGAAATAATCCATTGTTATTAATAGATTACCGTAAACAAGCTCATCGAGGTTTAGATTCTGACAAACCATGCCCATAATTCCCATTGAATGAACTTGTGAATTTATTAATAATTGATAAAAAATAATTTCAATATCTTCTATAATTTTTTAACTAACTTATAATCAAAGAAAGGGGTTCGACTTCTCCATTTTAGAACATGTACAAAACAATCAAAATTACAACATCTGATAATGGAAATAAGTGATATCTAAGTAAAGAAATTATAATAAAAGAATATAAAAAAAGATTTATATGGATTATAAATATTAATAAATTAATGAAATTAATTATTAGAATTTTTATCTTTATTATATATCAGGGTAAAGAGCTTTTGTGGAATCCAAAAATTATAGTAAGGGTTTTCATAGGACAATTTCCGTTCCTTGAGTTATATTGATTCCTCTTGAACCCCATTCTTATTAGTAGAATTATATTTTCCAATGACTATATAAAATTTTATTTTAAATTTTATTTTTATATTTATAAAAATTCATTCTCGTTAACTCCTTTTCAAAGGATTGTTACTTCAAAGATTGTGATATTCATAAGGGTTTTTTCAAAAAATATATTTCCTTTAATTTTTTTAAAATGATTATTCTTGAACCACATTCTTATAAGTTGAAATATTTTAACCTATGATTATAGAATATTTTATCTCTACATTAATTTATATTTATTTATTATTATTTATCATGAAATAGTTTTTAAATGATCATTAATTCTATGTTTTTTATATTCATAAGTGTTTTTTATATTTGTAAGTGTTTATCATAAATCAATTTCCATTGATGGAGTTATACTGATGATTATTGAACCCCATTATGAAAAGTTAAATTAAATTATTTCCATGATTTTATAAAAAAATATTTCAAATTATTACTAATTATTACTAATTAGAACTTTTTATTTCAAATTAATCCTAATTATTACAAAATAATCCAAATTATTACTAATTATTTCTAATTATTACTAGTTATTCCTAATTATTACTAATTAATCCTGGTTATTACTAATTATTAATAATTAATTCTAATTATTACTAATTAATCTTAATTATTACTAATTATTAATTTTTTTTACTAATTATTACTCAGTATTACTAATTATTAATAACTAGTACTATTTATTACAAATTAATCCTAATTAATACAAATTAATCCTAATTATTGTTAATTATTCCAAATTATTCCAAATTATTTCTAAATAATCTTATTTATTAATAATTATTAATAATTATTTATAATTATTCCTAATTTATCATAATTATTACTAATTATTACTATTATTGAATCCTTTTTTTCTAAGTTGAGTTATATTTTCCTATGATTGTAGAAAATTGTATTTATACATTAAATTATAAATATTTATAATTAATTTTCATGAAATACATTCCAATGAATTATTTATTAAATAATTGTGATATTCCTAAGTGTTTATTGTCTCAATTTTCACTTCTTGAGACATATTTCATATCGCACCACAAATTTATTTTGCATTGTGTACTTAATGATTTATTGGATTATCTTATACTTTTTGAAGATTATTTTATGATATTTAATAGTCTATATCAGGATCCCTCCCTCATATTACATTGGAACTAAATTTACCAAATCGATAAGGGTTTTTGGTTGACCACTACTGAATGATGGGTATTTGTGACTAGGTATTTGCAACAAGCAACGGTCGCATCTCAAATAGTCCGTCAAGAGGGACTATTTGTGACGAGACCCTCATACCATCACAAATAATTTGTTATTTGTGGTGGGTAGATGATATTCGTCGCAAAAGGTTTGATGGGAGTGGCGTGCTAAACCACGGGAAGGGTATTTGTGATGGGTATAAAAGACTATCACAAATACGAGATGATGTTTTTTAATATTTGTGATGAGATTTATCTCATATCCCATATAGTTTTTTCGGAAGGTTGGTATTTGCGACGAGACCCATCTAAAATACCTTTTTAACCTCCACCCCTAATTAATAAGGGTCAGTATTTGTAACGGATCCCGTCGTAAATAATCTCTTTGTAACTAATCTAACCTATATATATACCCCCTTCTGTTTTTCCTCTCATTCCACTTCTAATTCGACTCCTCTATCCCACTCTGCATATCTTTTCTCTCTCATTTTTTTCAAAGTTAGAAATTTTAAATCGGAGAAATATTTGCTCATTAAATCATCTAAAAGATTCAATTTTAAGGTATCTATCTATTTCTTTTATTTTTTAGTCAATTCAATTTATTTGATATTATTTGTAATTATTGTAAATTATCTACAATTAAATAAAATTATAAATAGATCGTTTTACTTGGCATTTTTTACAAATACATGTGATTAGTATTATGTATTATTAATTAATAGTTATATTAATTATTATTAATTAGAAGTCATTAGTATTAATTAAAAAATTATTAATAATTAGTCATAATTAGTAAAAATTATTGATAATAAGTAGTAAATTGAAATAAATATGTATAAATAATAATAAGTAGTAATAATTATGCATAATTGATAAAAATTAGTAATAATTAAAAATAATTAGTTATAATTAGTCATAATTAGTAATAAATATGAATAATTAGTAATAATTAGGCATTACTAGTAATAATTAGGAATAATTAGGAGTAATTTGTAAAAATTAAGAATAATTCTGAATAAATAGTAATAAATAATTATATTTAGTAATAATGGGGAATAATTAGTAATAATGAGGAATAAATAGTAATAAATAATAATAAAGTGCAATAATTAGGAATAATTAGTAAAAATTATTATTAATTCGGATTAACTAGCAATAATTATGATTAATTAGTAATAATCAGCATTAATTACTAATAATTAGGAATAATTACAAATAATTGGGATTAATTAGTAATAATTCATTTTAATTAATAATAATTAGGAATAGTTAGTAATAATTTGGATTAATTAGTAATAATTAGGATTAAATATGATCAATTAGTTATAATTGGAAATAAATAAGATTAATTACTAATATTTAGAAATTATTAGTAATAATTAGAAATAATCAAAAATAATTTAGAATAATTAGTAATAATTACTAAGAATTATCAACAATTAGAATTAATTAATAATTATTAGTAATAATTATGATTAATTAGTAATAATTAGGAATAATTTGTAATAATTTGCAATAATTATTTATAATAAGGATTAGTTTGTAATAATTACGATTAATTTGTAATAAATGGTACTAGATAGTAAACAATAGTAACAATGAGTAATAATTACTAATAATTAGAAATAATTAGTAATAAATAGTAATAAATTTTAATAATTAGTAATAATTAGTACTAATTAGTAATAATTCGTAATAATTACAAATAATTAGTAATAATTAGTAATAAATAGTAATAATTTGTAATAAATAGTAATAATTATTAATAAATATTAAAATTAGTAATAAGTAGTAATAAGTAGTAATAAATAGTAATAACTATTAGTAATTAGTAAAAATTATTAAGAAATATGATTAATTTTTAGTAATTTGGATTAATTTGTAATAATTAATATTTGTTAGTAATAGATAGGATTAATTAGTAATAATTATTATTAATTTGGATTGATTAGTAATTATTAGGATTAATTAGTCATAATTAGAAATAATTAACAATAATTAGAAAAAATTAGAAAAAATTAGTAATAAATGGTGATAGTTAGTAATAATTAATAATGAACATCAATGAAAAGTAATAAAAAATAATAAATAGTAATAAATAGTAATAAATGGTGATAATTAGTGATATATAGTGACAATTAGTGATAATTATTGATAATCAGTGATAAATGGTGATATTTAGTGATAATTACTGACAATTTCTGACAATTGGTGACAATTAGTGACAATTAGTCATAATAAGTGATCAAGAGTGATAAATAGTTATAATGAGTGATAAATAGTAAAAAATAGTAAAAAATAATAATAAATAGTAATAAAAAGTAAAAATTGTAATAATTTGTAATAATTAGTAATAATTAGTAATAATTAGTAATTAATAGTAGTAATTAGTAATAATTAGTAATAATTAGTAATAAATAGTAATAAATATGATTAAATAGAAATAAATATGACTAAATAGAAATAAATTTTAATAAATAGGAATAATTAGACTTAATTAAAAATAAATTGGAATAAATAGGAAAAAATAGAAATAAATAGTAACAATTAGCAATAATTATCAATAACTAGTAATAATTAGGAATAATTAGCAATAATTAAAAATAATTAGCAATAATTCACAAAAAATTGCAATAACTCATAATAAATTGTCATAAATTGTCATAATTTCTAGTAGATTGGTGGCATTCCATTTTCTCAATGACACATCTACTTGATACATTCATTCATTGAAATTGCTAATATACGTATATCCATTTTTGTATTCATGAGAATTGATATGCATACGTCGAAGAAGTTTTTTCATACTGATTTGAGTTAGAGAATGTTTCAAGAAGATGAGTAGTCGGGAAAAAGAGGCTCTTTTTCTTGATGGATCATCTATTTTCAACTTTCTGCGATTAGAATCTTTGTGAAAATTCTACTCTGAAATACGGATATCCTATTCCATATGCACGAGAATGGAGAGTAGTACGGCGAGGCCTCTTTCCACTCCATTCTCGAGTATATGAAAATAAATATTGGTATATAAGAGTAGATTTTTCATTGTGATTTTAGTCAGAGAAATTTTAATAGAGATGAACCATCAGGAAAATGTGTTTCCACCAATCAGCTAGAAATTATGCTACTCTTAATTACCAGTAATTAATATAAATTATCCATAATTACTAATAATTAGGGGAAATTAGAATAAGTTATTATAAATTAATATAGATTAGTATAAATTTGAAAATAAATACTATAAATATATATGAGCTAATAGAAATTAATATAAATTACTATAAAAGTGTAATTAAAATGTTTCTTTTTTTGGATAGTGTTTGTATTATACGAAATTATTATTGAAACTAAATATTTTATATTTTTTAGAGGAATATAGAATAAGGATGTTGATAATAGTCATTATTAGATGACCACACATTGATAAATTATTGCAGAATACAATCATTTCTTGTTTAAATCCTATATATGTATAGGGTGTTAAATCAATCTTATCATTTGAATCATCAAAACCAAAACAATTCGAAGGTATAATAATGTGTCCGTGTAAAAAATTTGATCTAAGGATGGTTGACACATTTGAAAATGTTGGAGGTCATCAATTAAATTTTGTTTTTCAACAAGATTATATATTTTGGAATCAACATGGTGGATTCAGTTCCAGAAAAGATACTAATAATTTGGTTTCAGATCCATCACGATTTAAAAATTTAGTACATAATATGGTAGGTCATTATTTTCATCAAACTGAAACTTATGATTGTATTGATTTAAATCCTGATTTGGAACCATCTCAGTTTTATGAGTTGTTGAGGTCTGCTAAGCAAGATTTTATCCTAGATGAATGATATGAAAAGTTTAAGTAGTTGTAAAATATATCGCTATTATATCAGATAATGGAATGTAAAATATCTATTTTTATCAGATATTCTCTTTGGATAAAACACTGTTACCTGATAGAAATGTGTTTCCTAAAAAGTTCATTAATAGTAAAAGGTTGGTTCGTAATATGTATATTGGTTATCAGTATATTCATTCATATTAATATTATTACATCTTATATTATGGTGAAAATGATTCATATGATAGTTTACCCACATGTGGATAATTGAGGCCTAAAGAGGCTCAACTAGGGATGTCTAGATTGATTCTTGTAAAATAGTTGAGAAAATTCATGCTTACAAATAGATTGAATCATTTATTTATATCTCAGAACACAAAGACATTGATTTCATGGAATAAAAACATTATTTCAATTGGAAAAATAATAAATCATCCCTCTTATGGTGATTCACAAAAACATTTTCTCAGAGTGAATCCATATTTTGATTTAGAATCCCAATACTCTTGACTGGGTCTTTCAACGAAGGATTCTATCTATTTGGTTCTTACAGTAGTCAGTATTCATGTTGGTCTGTATTTGTAACTCCATTAAATTTACCTTAGTGGATGTTGATTAGGGATCCACATATTCTATTAACATTATTAATTCTTGGACATCTGAAAAAGAATTTTTATTTTTATTTGAAACCATTGATTGATGAGTTAAATTCATTGTAGATTAATGGTTTCAGTACATATGATGTTGCTGCGAAATTTTTTTTTTATTGAAAGAGGTGTTGATGGGGAAAATTAGTGATATTTCAATATATAACATTATATCTAGTTAGAGTAAACATGGTCCAAAATCATGTCTGTACTATATGAGAGACAAAAAAATAATTTATACTCCTCGATGGGAAAAACCTTATTATTTGACATTCATCGTAGATTCCTTCCAGCCAGTCATTCTTTTTGGTGGGACAAATATCATTTTGGAAAAGGTAAAATTGAAATAGATGAACCTCATACAATGATCCCAGGTACTGAGGTAAATAAATTGTCTCTTAATAACCTCCCATCATATTTATACGAACAACAGACAAATAAAAAATTGATGACTTTGGGAATGAACACAATTGGATAAAACAAAGCATTTTTTAGGAACTTCCATATTGGTATGATTTATTGGACTATTACATTTTGGATTTCATAAATTTTGAGAAGAGATATTTTGATAAATTATTTTATATAGTTTTGCATACACTAGGAAAAACCAAAGATAATGTAAATGCACGATTAGATATTGCCCAAATTTGTCATCGACCAAAACATAAACTGTTTGAAAATGTTAGATAAAAGAAGTTGATAAATAAAAATTCAGCTTATACACTATAAAAAGAAAATATATTTTTATTTTTTCAGTCTATTACAGAATTGACACTTCTGGATGGTTATACATCCAATTTGGAAATATGTGTCAAAAATGGTCATATTACCTGATTAAAAAGTCATGACTATTATGTTATAATGGAAAGACTTATAACCATTGAATTAAGAGTTTTTTTGAATTCTATGATTTGGGATGTGATAACTGACATATTAAATTTTTTACGTGATATTTTTGCAGCGACAACATACTATAATGCAATAAGTAGACTATAAGAAGATGTTGTTTTAATTTTATGAATACTGAAAAAAAAACTTTTCATCAGATTTCATTGAATCAATGAAACATTTGATATTGCATTTATAATATGAAAAATAATATGGAGGTCTAGTATAGTTTTTATGGATTTACCCATTCATGATATGTATGCAAAAATTGTAGAAAAAAGTATGTAACAAAGCATCGATTGTAGGCTCAATTGGAGAATCATATTTGCAAGAGGAAATTTCATTTTTCTACTCCCATTTTTTTGAATCTGAATATTACTCAAAACACAACTTCTTGGGTCATAATGAGGTAAATGTTGATGATGAAATGAGAAATCAATTATTAGTTTTTAATTAGTCCAAACATGGCTTCAGTGGAGTTCATGAATGATTACTTCCAAATGAATACCATCATAGATCTCATATATATGTTCTGCTCAACTGTGAAGAAATGACACCATTTTTACTATGAGTGACCCAATCAATTATTCAATAATATTCGTTATAGTAAATTAATGTTATTTTTTTTGGTTATATGAAAATCATATCAAGAAAATGCTTCCACAAATTATAGCATCTTCTCTTAAAGAACGTTGGAAAAATAATTTTTCCTACTAGTTTTAAAAATAAGTAACATAAATTATGTATGGTTTAACATATAAAAATTAATTTATTAATTGTTTTATTGATAATTGTTTTAAAAAATATCAGGTATCTCAACATGTTGATAATATTGATAATCGATTGTGTGTCTTGGGTAATGCACCATCCAAAATTGTCAAATCTTATAATGCATATAACATGAATGGTTTACAATTACATAAATTTAAATATGTGGAATCAAATAAACAATGAATTGTGGTGACTTCTCGATAGTATCTCATCATAGAGAAACTAAATTTGACTTTTATGGAATTTTGGATGAAATTATTGAATTTTGTTATCTAGGATATAATTATATAATGACGTAGAAATGTCATTTGTTGGATAATGAGAGAGGATTTTGTGTTCATCTGTCCGATGAAATCATTGATATTAAATATAAAATTCATCTTATAGTAAATTAAACATTTTTGTTGGGTCATCAGGCATATCAAATTTATTATTAAAATTACTTAGCTATTTCAAAAGAGTGGGTGATTGGTGGATCATAATAAAAATTAAATATCAAGAAAATAATTTTACTCAATGTGAATGTGGTTTCATTGAAGTTCAAATAATCGAAATTCTTCATGAGAATAATACAAATTCATATTTTTTCATGAAGAGACATGAATATTGATGATGACACCCCACAGTTAAGGGGTGATGGTGACGATGATGTTAATGATGTAACAAACGAATTTGAAATGATAAGAGATAATGAAACTGAGACACATATAAAAATTGATAACGATGAGGAGGAATATGAAGACATTCACATCTTCAGAAATGAAGATGAGGATAAAGATGAACCTTTACACAATTAAATATTGATTATAATAATATATAATATATATCTATGTATAATATTTTTTTAACTGTTTTTTTACAAAATTAATTTCATGTTTCAGATGGACAATGATATGTTCCATCAGTTGTAGGAGGATGATTACCTTTTGATGAGAAGGATGTTGGATCATCTGACCCTCAGACAGCAGGCAGTCTAGGGATTACTTGGAGGGGGAATGGTCTTACATGATTGATGATTTTGGACCCTATCCCTGAGCAGAGTCTATGTATTTTCTTTGATCCACGCATGCAGAGGTATGATTACCAATGTATTTTAGTTATATTGCATTAATTTATTTATATACTAATTGGTTGATTATTTGTTCTTTTTTCACAACATTTTTCATATATCTATTGGATATTGGAGTGCTATATTGGGAAATTATTGTTCTGAAGTTTGATTCCTAGGGGATAATATTCCCGTTGATGTTCAGCATCACAAGTTTGATCATTGCCTAGTACATAAATAAATAATATTTATTTTGAAATTTATATAAATAAAATTATGATATTATAAATTATTTGTAGCGTTTATGGTATCCCATTGATGAGATCCTACATGTCGCAATCTGGAAGGCATTAGAGGGGTTTTTATATAAGATATTCCATCAGTTTTTACACCATATGATAAAGAAATAAATTATGAATGGAGTGACAGAGTTTGATGACTCCTGACATGCCCACTGACATGATTACATTTCATCTGAGGTTTGTTATGGATTAAGTTCACACGGGTTCACATTATGTTTTCAGAGGAGATCATAAGTTGGTTGAGAAAACCGGGGGAGACATGTGGTGACACATCGAGCAGGTAGTAATAAATTCAGTATGCATAGAGAACATATGGTAAGTAGGTTATTAATATAATTTATACGAATATAAATGTAATGGTTTATTTTATATTAAAATATACAGTCGAATAGACCGATGTTATAGAGTTCAATGTTTATAAGATGATTTACAATGATCTGGTCCCTGGAGAGTTTATAGGTGATTTCCAACGTCAGACTTTGGTTAGTATAATTTATTTTTTAAAATTTAAAATTAACTAAAAATGATATTTTAACTATTTTAATTATATATTGCAATTGAAGGAGTCATGTAAGGTAAAAATGTCTCAGAAAAAGTCTGATAGTCAGGCCGAGACTGAGGGTTAGACTAGTGCCCCCCAATTTGAAGAGGGATTATGGGTGAAGGTGACCCAGTATGCCTCCAAGAAAGGATTAGTTGTTGGTATCAACTCTCAATTAACACCTAAGCGTTATTATGGACCTCTGTGATGTCGGAGTGTAGCTCTATAATAGCTCATAGAGAGTCATCATCATCTATTGCACAGTATTAGGAGCTGCTGGGAGCTCAATGTGGGATTATAGAGAGTATGCATAGGGAGAAGGAGGAGATGCATCAATTGTAGTACCAGGAGAAATGTCAATAACAACAACAATTGTAGGTAGATCTCTGACGACAACAGTAGAAAGAGGGGGAGGAGATATGTAGATTGCTGTAGTAGCAACAACAGAAGATAGATTACATGTGATGTCTGACTCGTGTTTTAGGGATGAAGTTTACTCCACCATCTCTACCTTTTCCAAAGGACCCGCCCTTAGTGATATTTTTTTTTATGAAAAAAAATTGGAACATAATTTTTTTTTAATATTAACTATTTATATTTTTATATAGTGCATTTTTTATATTATTGTGAATATTGAATTTTTTATTATTTATTTATTTAATTAAATTTTATTAAATTTGTTATTATTTTATTATTTTATTTCTTTTTTTTTATAATTTTTATTATTTTATTATTTATTATTATTTATTAGTTTGTTTTTATTTTATTTTATTTTTTATGAATATTGAGGGTTTTATTATTTTATAAATATTAATATTATAATTTACTTAATATTAATATTAATGATATTATTATATTAAAAATATTTTTAAAAATATTTTTTTTTATTTTTTATTTTTTACTAATTTTAATTTTAGTTTTTCATTAATATTAATAATATTAATTTTATAATATTATTATTATTATTATTTTAATTTTATTTATATTATTATTATTATTATTATTATCCAATATTATTTTTTAATTATTTTGTAATATTATTTTATTTTTATTAATAATATAATATAATAATATCATATAATAATATTATGATTTTATTATTTTTTTAAGATATTTTTGATGAGCCCTTTTTCGACGGGGACCCCCTGTTGCAAATACTTTTTTTTAAATAATATCGATGAAATTATTTATTATAGGACTACGTCCCGTCACAAATATTTTTTTTACGACGCCCATTTCTGCAATAATTTATTTACAATGGGGTCCCATCAAAAATGACTTTTTGCAATGGGTCCCCATCACAAATATTCGAATATCTAGTTGTGAACCGGATTTCTTTTCATTGTACTACAAACCATCTCTTTAGAGATGCTCATTTTATGTTTCTTTTATTAATCCATTTCTCTATTATACATTGTATTTCCCATTTCATTTTGAGAAATTGACTTAGTTACATTAAAATATTCTTCATTGGTGAATTCTATTCTCTTTAAAATATGAAATTGTTTAGAATAATTCTCATCCATTTTAATGTTCCTTTTTCATGTCCACATTATCTTCTCACCTATTTTATACTCTATTAATTTAAAACCATTATACGTTTTATTACCTAATATCATTATTCTTATCTTTACATATTTTCAAAAGAAATATTTATTATCTTATTTATTATGTGGGATTTGAAAAGGTATTTTAAAAATATTAAAAAGTATTTCCATTTCGTGTTCATTTTTTATCTTATACTCCGTAGTTTCTATGGAAATATTTTATTTTCTTATTTTGGATATATTTTTACTTTTACTTTTAATTTTTTTTAAAAAGGATTTTTCAAATATCAAATTTGAAAATGAATTTTAAAAGTGACTCGTAACTTCTTCTTTTAATATTATTTTTATAAATGATTTATAAAAACATTTTATTATTTTTTTCATTTTAATATTTGCGTTAAAATGATTTTACCACACTAGGAGCTATGGTTCATTGATTACCACATATTTCCTCTCATACTAGTTTATTTTGTGTGATTAAATTCATTGTATTTAATAGTATAATTCTTTATCACTTCATAGGTGATAACATTAAATGTGTTTTTCATAGGAAGGTGGTTTTCATATATATCGACATCATTAATCGTAATTATGTCACATATGGGGTATTATTGATAGTACGATCCAAATTATTTTTATAGATGAATTATAATCATGTAATTTTATTAATTGACTAGTTAAAGTATTGAAATCTCATATTTTTACTATTCCAATACGGATGTATGATAATTAATAAGGAATGTTATTTATATTTGGTATTATTATTCATTTCTTCCAGGTGATGAATGAATTGGACTTAATTATTAATGAGTGGGGCCTATATCAATATACCACCTTGATGCATCGATCGGTATTAAGAGACAAACTTTCCTTAGAATTTGGTGTATTCCAAATAAATTATTTAAGATTTCTTGACACAAGGCCATAAAAACATGTTTATGATATATTGGGATGAGGCCTTGATAGTAATATTTATGTTTCCTAATATTATTCATTCATTCACTATGGAATCAGTTATTGATATCCATGTGGTTATTTAGGTTTCTATTCATGGATATAGTTCAAGCTTAGGTGATTGGTTATATTGTGTTTTGTGTTTATCATATATTATTTCCACATTATTCATTTCTTTTTTATTCTATGATATAAATCAATGCATTCTATCCCTTTTTGAGAATTTTATTTCGCCCTTTTTATGATTCCATTTCCCCAGGTTATGAAGAATAATAATACATATGATATGTCTAGATGTGTGACATTTGAAAATAAATTAATATGAGATGTTTTTACGGAATAAATAATTTTTATTATAATGTAAAAATGTATGTTGGATGATAATGATATAGCATTTATTAGTTAATATTTTTCTCCAAATCATTTAAAATCTATACCTAAAAGTTCCTTCTTATGTATGAGAGTCAATATTTTTTTATATAACTATAATGAATGTTTATATTTCATTCACTTCCTTTGGTTTCCAAGATGATATGTAATTTAAGTGTTTATATACACCAAATTTTGGGAGTACATTTCTGGGGAATCATATTCGGTATTAATGGAATTGTTTAGATAACATTATAGGTTATAAAGAGTAAATGATCATGGTATAGGGTTGATGTTATGGAAATTCAGTTTATTTTGGGAAAATACGAATATATCATTGGATTATACCTGATTAAGTAATATATTAATAAGTATTTGACTTTAAATTTTTTAGGGGATAAGGGTTATGTTGAATTCATGGAGCATAGGTTTTCATAAATTTTATGTTTAAGATATAGTAACAATAATCTTGATTGTTATTAATGTTTAGGACTAGAATACTTTCTTGAAACCCCTATAGATAAGCCTAAATATAAGAAAACATCCTACAATATTAGTGAAGTATTGAGTTTGTGAATTCTTAGTAATGGAATCCCTATTTGGATGGAAACATGTGGATGCAAACTCTATAACTAATGAACCTAGTGGTTATAATAATGAAAAATTCTATTTTCATGTTACCTCAATCAACACATGCTGCATGAAGAAGAGGCCCGACTAAAATCATGGTTTCAATCTCTTGAGGGATATTTTTTGGATGATTCATATACAACTTATAACCCATTATGAAAGAATTTAAATATACTAGTTAGAGATCCTATAAGTAGAATGACTATGGATAACCATTATTAAATGTGATATATTTAAATGCTAGAGTTTACAACTAATTTATATTCTATTTTATTTATGTTTACTTCATATTATTTTACTAATTTATGTATTCTCAACCAGAAAAATTTCTTGATTCATGTAATGGGTGAAGCTGAAAAGAACTTAGTTAACAGTTGGTTAAATGGACAATGTGGTGAATTTATAAATGAGAAACCAAATGGGATATTATTTGGATTAATGATATTTTGATTATGACTAAACAACTATCTTAAATTGTGATTTAATAACCAAACCCTTAATAACTACTAGATTCACCACATAATAGGAGTATAGAGTTTCTAGAAAGTTTATCCAATTAAGACCATGGAGGTATTAAAAATCAATTTTATATCTGTAAAAAATGTGGGTAGATGCATAGGGATGAATGAATACAAGGAGTTGGAAGATATTTTCTGTTTGGAAAATGTGGCAATAGTGTAACAATTTTCCAATGAGAAATTAATTAATCATATAAGACGATGATGTGGAATTTTTTTCGTCATATCTAAGATATTAAGGTATGTACCTTATTTGAAATTATATATTAAAATATAAATATCTTTTAGATAACCATAACTAAACATGTTTATAAGTTATTATTAAAAATTGTGAGGACATAGTTTATTTAGGGGGGAGAAAGTAACATATAGATATTTTATTTTTATTTTTCATTAAAACGTAATGCGTTCAGTGACATGTTTTTATGCTATACTGATCCAAAATGAACCTCAGAACATTATATACCCATTAAAATGTATCTATTGTGTTGGTGGGTAGAAAAAGAGATACCAAAATTATAACATATATGTAAAATTAAATAAATTCCATTTTTAATACTAATTCATTGATAAATTCTGATTAGTTTTTAAAAATAAATAATGAAATAATTTTATTCTAAAATTATTTTCCTCTAAATTTTTATTTTTATGGTATTTATTTTAGTAAATTTATATATAATTAATAAAAAATTAAAAATATGTATAATAAATATACCCTAATTTATTCAGTAATTGATATGAAATAAGAAAAAGAATAAATAATATTTTATAATTTTATTTTCCTATGAATACAATTTTCAATATATTTTTATATTTTTATTTAAATGTTGTATTATAAAATTCTAAAAAATAAAATTTACATAATTTACCTAATTTTTTAATTTTGTATAACCTATAAAATTAAGAAAAGTTTTGGGATTTTTCATGAAATAATTTATTTTTATGTGAATTAGGAAAAATAGTGTTTATACATATATTATATCATTCATGAAATTTTAATAAACTTGTATCAATTTAAAACTTATAAAAAAATTTCATGTCTAAAAATGTATTTAATTAGTAAAATGATTAATTTAAAAATACAATCTTGAATATAGAAAACCCTAGTTTAATATTTTAAAACGTTAGTAATACTTATTTTAATAGAAATTAATTTTCTTCTATTTATTTTAATAATTAACATGGTGAAATTAATTTTAACATTCTTTAAATGAAAAAAATATCTTGGTCAGATTATTAATAAATTAACGTCACAGAAACAAACTTTTGTAAAAGTTTTTTCATCATTTAATGTGTGCTAAAATTAAAATCAATTTTTCTCGAAGATAAAAATTTTATTTGATAAAATAATTTTCATATTTGAAATAATAATGTCCATATTATGTAATAAGGGTAATTTTTATCCTAAAAATTAGTTATAGAGGTTGAAAATATAGTTAACACAATAAAATTAAAATATGGTATAAAGAGTTTAACCAAGTATAAGAAAGATAAAAAACATTTAAAAAATGTGTTCAGATGAGTTTTTAACGTGTGTATTGAACAATATTTATTTAAGTTCCATTATTATCCACTTTTTAATGCACTTTCCAAGTGAAACATGTTTTCCTTTTATTTTAAGGGGTTATATTTGCAAAAGTCCCATTCCCATCACTTATAATAGGGGTCTTCCACCACCCCTTCATAGTCAATATAAAATATTGAAGATAACTTCGAAATATTCCCATTTTACTTTTCCTATAACCCTATTCCACATACTTATGGATCTGGTTACATGATGTTTCCCAATGTCCTCCATTTACAAGAAGTATTTCAAGAGAATGTTTAAATTCACACAGTATTTATAATCACTTCTTATTATTTTTTCCTAATCAATATTTCTCATATAAACTAATTTAACCAATTAAAACTTGATGAAATTAGTATTATTTATATACTAATATTATTTTAATTTTATAATATAAAAATTATGCACATTTTTCTTTTTTCCCAATGAAAAAATGCCATTTGTGCATACGTGGAGGCTACCATCTCCATGAAGTGGCGTGTTTCATTTTCATTCACAACCTTACATGGATGGTTTAGAAATATCATTTATTTATATAATATTTTAATTATAATATTATTGTTATTCTTAAAAGATAATCCATTTCATTCCTCTCATTCTATAGTAAATGAAAACATCATCCAAACATATATGGAAACTACCAGCTCTGTGAGAAATCTACTATTTTTATTATAACCTCCTAACACAACTGATTCTCAAACACATTTTATGAATATATATGATATAATTCATTAAAATATCTCATTAATGTGATTATATAAGGTTGGAAATCATTTTTAAATTGTATGTTGTTATCCATAGATTACCTTAAACAAGGTCATTAGGGATATCTTTATATCAAACCATGTTTATAGATACCATAAAATGAACTTTAGGATGTACAAATAACTAAAAAATTATTTAAATATATTTTATAATATCTGAATAATGATCTTAGTATCAAATAAGGGGTTTCGACATCTCCATTTCAGAAAATGTGTGAAAAAATCTTATTTACAACATCTGATATTGGAAATAAGCGATAACAGACTAAAAAGTGTATAATAAATGATTATGAACAAAGTGCAAAAACGATTATATTTATGAATATGTTTCTAAAATGATTTTTTAATATGGTTGTGTTTACTATAAATGAGATTAAATATCTTTCATGGAAGCTAATAATTAAGGTAAAGGTTTTTCAAAACACAATTTTATTTCATTGAGTTATACTAATTATTATTAAACACCATTATTATAAGTTGAATTATATTTTCCTATGAGTGTATAAAATTATATTTCTATTTTTATTTCAATTTAATTTTTATTATTTCTCATGAACCCCTTGTTATAATACTGTTACATCAAATATTGTGATATTTTTATGGGTTTTTCAAAACCCAATTTCATTACTTTGAGTTATAATAATTGTTATTGAACCCCATTGTTATAATTTGAATTATTCTATAATATTATTTTATAAAATTTAATTTTCTCTTTTATTTCAATTTATTTACAATCATTTCTCAAGAGTTTATTTCTAAGAATTTTTACTTTAAATATTTTAAAATTTAAAAGGGTTCCTTAAGAACCAATTTCCTATTTTTGAGTTATAATAATTATCCTCATAACCCCATATTATATATAAAATTATTTTGTCCTATGATTATATAAAATTGTATTTCCATTTTTATTCCTATTTTTTTAACAAATACTTCACCTCATTTTTTTTCAAAGTATGCTTACTTCAAATATTGTGACATTCCTAATGGTTTTTCAACACACAATTTACTTTCATAGACTTATATTGATTATTATTAAAAAATATTATTATAAGTTGAATTATTTTGATCTGCAGATGTAAACAATTATATTTCCAAATTAATTTATATGGATTTAAAGATATTTCATATAAACTACATTAAAAAATATTATTTCTTCAAAGATTGTGTTGTCACCTCTTTTTGATAATAAAGGGGAAGGAACACAGAGAATAACAAACCATAGGAAAAAGTCCCATTGCATCACACCAAATCCACTATGGTCTCTTGGTTTTCCTTTCTTAGGTTATATGTAATCACTAGGACTACCTTGACCAAGTCTCCTATGGTCTCCTAGCCTACCTATCTAAGTCACCTTTATGCACTCCCTCACTCACTCAGCCTTCTTTTCCCTATATCTGGGTTTCTCTTATAAATATACCAACATATCCACCAAATAGTACACAAGTTTCATACTTATAGATGAAAGATAAATATTTCTAGATACACATTATTCAGGAATTTATCACTTCTTATAGGTATAATAAAACACTCCAATACAGAGGAAAATAAACTTAAGTAGGAGTAAGATTATATCGTAAGCCCTCAACTAGTTGACCAACCACTTGGTGTCCCTCACCTAAAAGATCAAACGCGTGAGGCTCATCACCAAGGTAACTAACCATTATGGGTCCCCCACCTAGGTGACTAACCATTTGGGGATCCTCAAATAAGTGAAGAATAACTTGGGGCCTCTCATCTAGATGACTGACCACCAAGGGAGACCTATATAAGAGACCAACCACCTAGGGAGTCCCACCTATGTGACAAACCACCTAGGTCTACCCACCTAAGAAACCAATTACCCAGAGAAAACCTCATAAGAAAATATTTTCCTAGGGATACCCACTTGTGTAAGTAGTCACCCATGGCATCCCATCTAAGTGACCATTAACCTTGGGAATCCCACCTAAGTGACTAGCCATCTAGGGAACCCTGTATTAGAAACCCATCAACCAGGTCTACCCACCAAAGTTACACTATACCAAGGGATACCTCTTCCGTAAAAGTAGACCTTCATTTAGCTGAGACTTCCATTCCAATATGTCATTAAGCCCTCAAATACATCAACCATATCTATGTTATTATAGTATCATGAATACTATTGAGTCCCATTTCAATGATGTATTCCCTTGGTAATATATTTCATTATACTCATTCTTAATAACTTATGGGGTTCTTATAATATTTGATATCATGCACCCCTCAGTAATGAGGAACCCAATCCCAACAGAAGTGGCTGGAATATTTCTAGTTTAGTTAGTGACACATACTTACTACATGCTTCCTAAAATGTGATGTGAATTGGTATAATCTATTCCCATTAGATTACAATCGATGGATGAATAATCCTAATCCCAGGGTCTAGAAATACGAAGGAAGGTGAGATTGAGAATCTATCTTGGAGTAAGCACGTAGTATTTTTTTGTCAAGCCTTACATTTCACCTCCCTGATTTACCAATGGATGGGGAACTTATTCTTATTCGACATACCTCTATTATTAATCTCATAGTCTTTCTGGTAAGAAGTCTTATACCTTCTTCCGTCCATACCCATTTCCTCTCCCATCAGCGGGCGAGGAAAGAAATTTGGTTATGGGTTTCCTGTTTAGGTGTAAATCCCATTCAAACATAATTATGTGTAGTGATGAATCTTATACTATTTCATGTTCCTTACATAAATCATGGATCACTTATGATTAGGGACTCATATTGATCATGATATTAGCATAATCAGAATTCACCCACTATGGGAATCCTACTAGGTGTAAGACCAAATTGTATTTGCATCTTCTCAATGTTCAATATTCCCTATGATACACTCCTTTAAAGGTAAAAATTCCCAATGAAGTGATTAAAAGACTCCTTCTTAGGTGTAATCTCTGACATCTTATTAAACTTGGGGTCTATGATTACAATCTCATTAAGTTAATGTATAAGACTCCACAAGGTTCAAACCCAACATCATTACTCTCCTATTAATCTCGTGGGGATATATTCCCTTTGAGGTAAACCAAAATGAGATCTCCCACATAATCCCCAGAACAACATTCCTAGGTCCCTTTTCCAATTAATCCACACTTTATGATATTAAATTGTAATGATAGGTCATTGTCATGTGACCTTAAAAGATAAGGTGCTTCCCATTAAGTGGAACCAAAAAATGTGCATTCTGATTTCTTTTACAAGGAAACTTTGGAAGCCATATCTTGTTTTGGATCCCAACACAAAACCAATCACCACCTTCCTAGACAATATATATTCTAGAGTTCCATGATTTGTGTATTTAAACCTCAATTCCTTAAAACTAGGACCCACCTAGTAATAACCAAAAATGATGTAGTACCCTAATACATACAGATGGCTCCATTGATGGAGAACCTATGATACATACAGATGGTTCCATTAATGGATAACCTATGATACATACAGATGGTTCATGTAAATACATGCTTGTAATTAATTTCTAGTAGAGAAGGGTAACTAGTCCCCTATTTTGATAAGGAAAAGATTCATGAAAATGACTAAAATTTATAAGAGTGTCTCGAAGAAGGTAATAATTACCCATAATATCCTCTCGACCAATGCGAGTTCCAATGCATTATTGGTAGGATAACCTAAAGATCACCTACCATTAGAAATCATGTATATATCTTATCATGAATGGGAGAGCTCTAGGGTGTTTCTAATTTCACTAATAATAATTGTTGGAAACAAACTAATGAATGAAAATAATTCCCCACACATGAATAAGAATATCCAATTTACGAAAAAACAAAAATAGTGAATTTTTTGTTAATGGTTTTATAATCATACCAAATGTCCCTTAATCAGTATCGGGTGATAACCAAGCATTCATTATTTTGTTGAAAAAACAGTGGACCAGACATGAATATTTTAATAAGAAAAATAAATATGTTTTTAAAAGATCAAACCATTTTTTCTTTTATATTCTATAAAACAAAAATTGTCCCAAAACGAATCTCATAAATCAATTATCAAGCCATGTGTTTGTTTTCATGTGATGGTACATTGATGGGTTTTTTTGTTTATCAATGGAATCTAGTAGAATTCTCTTCAATACAGATTGTTTACTAATAATCACAATTATCTTACACATCAGTAGTAATATGTGATGGGACCTCATCAAACCATATAACACTTTATCCCATACAATGCCTTCAAAACTAGTTTGAAAATGAAAATATTCAAGAGTACCACCAAAATGGTACTATCTCAACATTGGAGGTTTCAGATAAATCCATCCAGGACACCAATCCCACCAACCTTCTTCCCAATGATGAGTGAGGAAGAAGTAGAAAATGACACCTATCATCATTTTGAACTATTTTGGGAGCCTCACTATAGAATTTATAAAAAACATCCTCTCTTATCTTTAAAAGGTGGTATAGGATGTCAATAAAGTACTCATCAAAACACAAGATTCACACTAAAGGGATTATATCAATAATCGATGTAGTTAATTTCACATGATAATAAACACTATGAAAAATGAAGGAAAACACCCCATGGGTCCCAGATTAGTTCAATCAAAGCTGAGTTACCTGAAAATCCTTTTGAGGGAGGAAAAACATAAAAATATAGGATCAGAACTACATCCTCACTTCCACTATTGAATCCCGTCAATATACTATGTTGGTAACATTTGATATGGAACACATTATTTCCCATATACATCAAGTCGTCCAGTATATGCTAGAAGCACCTCAAGATTCTTTTCAATATATACTAACTATTATTATGGGAATGAACAGATTACCACCCATTTACATGAATCCCATATGTTTATTGTAATATAAATTTGATGGTAGGAGTAGTTAAATATCTCTAATATATCTAAATAATGGGATCACATTCTCATTATATCTGAAGAATACATTCAACATATGTGGGAATAAATATAGGAGGATACTTACATTCTTACCCATATTCTACTAATATGTATTCATGTATTGGAAATAAAAAAATTCTTGGGGTAGAAACACATTCCTGCTTCAATCTAGGATGGTCATCAATAGGATACCATGATAAATGGATAATAATATTTGACACACATTCTAGTTCCAACTAAATATCATTGTCCCAATACAACAACTAGTTCATGGAAGACACATGTTTCTTTAAAAACAAAAAAAAACATTATCGGCGTATTATGGATATAACCTGGGAGTCACCTTGGAAGGATATAATACATGAATGTTTCGATGACAATAATGTGAATCCAATCACCGGATTGAGAATATCTATGAAGAAATATCATCAATGAAAATATGAATTCCAAAAGAAGTACCAAATTCCATTTCTTCTTGATGTTTATCTTCTTAAGGCACTCAAAATTTTATCAAAGGTGGACCATTATCCAACTAACTCAATTCCAAATCAATTATGTAGTATTTGTAGTTTTTATGGTCCTACCAACAATTTTTTGACATGAAAATCTAGAGCTAACCCCAGACTATTTAACATTAAGGCTTCTATTGTGCCCCCACAATGATCAATAATGGGAACTTTTCTCATTATTACTACCTTATAATCCATCCTTGGGACTAGAATATCAAACTACAAAATTATTTCCCCTTAGTATTGTCCACCATGAAGGTCCTTCATAAAGAATATATTGTTGGAATACTCCCTATAGTTAAACATTGATCCATGATGGTAGTCATCCCCATAATGGTATTATCTATGAATTGCATCCTTGCAATGATATTTCGTTTCAGTAATAGGGTCACCCCCTTTCCAAACCAACTACATGAAGACCCATTTCATGTATTGGTGTGGACCATTATGAGATCACTTGAGTAGTAATATGAAAAAAAAACATAAATGCTTCATACAATTGCTAGTGGGTCATCATTTTGTCTGGCCTTTTTCCTGATAGACCAATCATGCGATTGGATTATCACCACCCAAATTTCCTATATTTATTCATCTCTACTCTAAAAAATAAAAATAATCCATGATTGCTCAAATTTCAAAAAAATAACTAAAATGAGAGAATCTCAGACATCATTTCTAGGTTAAAGGGTTTGACCTACTCTATGAATCTGAAACTGCACCAAAAAGACTTGTTGGGTCTCTTTATATAGAAACTTAATGATAAGTTACAACATCCAATCATTCTGGTTAAATATCCAGTTCGATTCCTTCAAATTTCCATAGTTTATAAAATATTGGATCACTCTATTCGATGATCTAAAACTAATTCTCTTCCAACCTTGTTAGCCTAAGGATATAGAATATGAAAAGTGGGAACCACAATCATTATACTCAATCCTAGAATAACACCAGCTCCAACGTCCAAGCACACACAATAGTATGAGGAACCTCCTCCTAAATGGAAACAACAAAAGAAACACCCCCACCAGGATGGTAGAAAACATAATAAGCGCTCACCATATGAGGATTATCAGAATTATGTTAATTCCTTCTGATATGTGATGGTCCTTGAATATTTCTTTTTTTTTTCTATGCATAATGATTTAATAAGATATTTTTAGATAATAGAAGGATTGATATGGTTTTCTTCAGTGATCATATAAATTATTTTTCCTTTCAACAAACATTAGGTAATAAAATTTAGGACTTATTTGTTTTTAAAGACATTCTATAGAGTATATTTTATTTAAGATAAGTGAAACTGATAAAACCATCGGCAGAAGTGGAATGTATTTATAGGACTTCAAAAGAATAAAATAGACAGCAATAAGTCACATGTAAATGTGTATAGAAGTTTTATAGTGGGATGGATAGTAAGGTAATCAATTGAGATCATTCCATCCTCAATGCATAACTAATGTTTTGGTTTTGGGAGAAATATAAGTCCATATTGGGCACATCCAAATCATATTTTAGTATTAATTTATCAATAATATAAGGTTTAAATGAAAAATAATGTAATGAACAATAGATTTATATCATAGTTTTTTTGAATTTTTAATGTTCTAGAACCAAAGACAAACCATCACATGTAATTTATAATTAATCTATAAGAAAATATCAAATTACGTTAAATTTTAATTTATTTGATTGATGAATTGGTTGACTTGATCTCTATGGGTCAGAGTGGAATACTCAAGAAGTCGATGAATTCAGTTCCAAATAAAAATTTATATTATGAAATGATTTATATATAAATACCATTATATATAAAATACGAATAGGTTAACTAAAACCATAGAAGTATATAATTGGATCTTTCAAAAAGATTCATAGAAGTTCGATCATAACTCAGTTATATTTTTTTTAAAATTATTATAACTTTTGAAATAGATTTCCTTATATCATGAATAGAATATTAAATTAAAGTTATAGTTAAATATAAAAGAAATGTTTTGTAATTTATTTTTGAAAACTATTTTTTTATAAAAAATAGAGTATAAAAAACCAAAAAAAAATGAGTGAAATAAAACAAGAGGTTCAGTCTCTAAGTGATAACTAGTCCAATACACTTAGAAATCACCCACTGCCAAGTAGTTTCTTAATCAAATAAACTATTCGACAACTTTTATTGGTATTTACATAAAACAATGAAAATGGATGTCCAAGATATACAAATAATCTTCCATAGTTCTACATGGGAGAAACCAAAATAAAAAACTACATGAAGATAGTCCATGCTTCACAACCTCTTCTATATTTTTTTGTGATGGTAAAAATAATAATAAATGAGAGAGATTGTGCGTATAATACTCTTTATATTAGTGAATTATGTTATGTTTAATATATATATATACTTTGTAAATAACACACAACCGACAAAGTAAGAAATAGAAATTAATAGAAGTGATGTAAGTTGATATAGAAATAAATGAATTTCTATTGTTCCCAATGTCATATTTTGATTTAAAAATGGTTTTTAGAGTTTATAAAATGTTTTTTGATGGCGTTTTTTTGTTTAGGATAGAAAAAAGTGTCAAATATGTTAAAAATGATCATAAGTTCACTGTTATTGTTTGTGAAAAATTATTTTATAAATATGTCTCTTTATATCCATCTCATCATCAATAATCATATTGTTTTCTTTTAAAAGGAATTATCTTTCACCAAAATTTCCTTTAAAAAAACTATTTATCCTCATTCTTTTCCATGAAATATGGTGTCATTAAATTCTTATGATCAGTATTTAATTATGAATATAAAATTATTTCAAATAATATATTAAATAATATAATATTTACTTTTAGATATGATTGATTTATGTTTTCCACATATTCATCCACATCCACATAAATACTGTTCAACAATCCTACTCATATTTCTTGATAAATTATATGGATGGTCATTTGAACTTACGGTTTATCATCTCACTCATATGGTTGATAAATTTGATATTATAGTTGGTCTAATACTTTGTCTCCATATTTATTTTGACCATGTCCAATTCCTTTATTCGTGCTGTCTATTATTTACATTTTTAAAAAGTAGTCATTTCATATAAAATTTATTTACTCAATATACAATGGATCTATCCTTGAATTTATTTAGAAAAATTCATGATCACTTTTATTCGGATTTGGGGTTCATATATTTCTCATGTTTTCAATCCAATAGTTTGTGATAAATCAACTAAGAATAATCTTTTTGGTGTGTAGTTGATCCTTTTTAATATTAGTTAATCCATGCCTTTTTGAAAAACATAATTATTTTTGTCTCTTGATATAAATCTTATGTAATCTTTTTTTGTCTTACAATCATTTGATTCCTTTACTGTATAACCATCATGGTTGACCCAATGTTCATGTAGTTAATGCATTTATTGTGTGGTCAATATGGTACTTTGTTAAATTGACATTCCTCAGACTTACGGTTGATTGACTACATTTATAAGCTTAATGATTGATAAAATATTTAGGAAATTTTCGATTATTTTTTAGAAAGATAATTATATTTAATAAAACCAAATATTGGTTAAAAACAACCTAAACATTAATTGTGATTATTAAAACAAATAAATTATTAAATAAGTAAACTCTTTCCCTCGTTTTTGACAAAAAAATCATGGAATAAATATCCATAAAAAATATTAATGAGGAATCATTAAAGATTATAATAAGTTTAGTTTGTTAAAATGATCATATTTTACACATATATTTAGAAGAATTGACAATCATTACACACCAATTAGTATTATCAAATGGAAATCGTAAAGGTTCATATAGTAAATACTTAAATAAGAAAAAAAATATGATATAAAGATAATGGATTGTAGATTGAATAATAAAGAGATATTTCATTAATTATTCAAAAAAATTACAAATGTACTATCAAAATCTGAATCTTCAAGATCTAAAAGTGTATGTGGAACAAAGGGGTCCTTCAATTTTCCATCAATAAGAGGAGGGGAAGGAGGCATAGGTCAATGAATTTTAGTAACTCCATGAATGGTGATATACTCTAAACTATCCAGGTCCATCCAAGGGATTAGGAAACATAGAGAGAAAAAGTTCTAGTCAGAGGTGTTGTAGGTGAGGAAGATGTTGGGGCTTAAGATATTGAAAAAACTGATGTAAAAAAAGTGTATAAACTTTTTCTAAAACTATTTTAATAGGAAGAGAAGGAGGTTACAACACTGTGGTCTTTCTAACATTTATGTAAGGTTATAAAATCCTCTTAGTTTTTGATACATCCCATAGTCCATGCTACATAATCCGTTGTAACTCATCCTTTTCTGATATGAACTGATTGAGTATAGGATTCATTAGTAACAACTTCTTAAAAATTGATTTGAATGTAGAAGTTAGAGGTGGAATCTATAGATATCTTAACAATGGAAGAAACTATGGTTTGAGATCAACCTAATTTTATATCATTCTATGATAAAACATTATTACATCCTAGATTAAAACCTTAAATTTGGAAGGGTTAATTAATTTGGATTTACAAAATTCATATAGTTTTCTCTATGAGAAATAATTTCTAATTACACTTTTTTATGTTATTCATTACACTATCAAGGCAAATTTAAATCTCCACATGATTCAAACTTATTATAAGGTCATCATCAATGAATACTAATGTAGGAGGTGCAGGAGCTGATGTGGGAGTTCTAGATGGACTGGTTATATCTAAGAGATACCCTCTGTCCATAGTGGCCAACATATATGCTAAATTATCTTGTAAGGACCTAATATAACCTATAAAATTATACATAACATTTTTGAAATTTTAAATATCATTATTTATATGATATAATTTCATAAAATCTGGGGTAAAATGTGATCCACCAAACTCTCAATAGTGTTTGTTATATCCTCATCCTAATCATGATTATTATCCCAAATAATAGTCAACAACACTTCCTTTATAACATACATAAGATAATTTTTGATTGGAATAAAATATTCAGAAGTGATTACTAAAGTAGGTTTAGAAGAAATTATTACTTATTTAGTAGCATTAGGATAAGAATTTGTAAAAAATGAGAATCTTTATAAGAAGAAGAGATTGAGTCACTAAACTCAAAATCTAATGCTCTTCTCAAAGGATATCCTTTAAGAGAAAAGATTATAGGTTTCCTGTGGATTTTTCCAAGAAAGGAATTTGAATATTTATTTGATTATTCCATAGTGACCACTTCGTTCCTAGGAGAATAATTATAAACCTATTCTCCTATAGAA
Source organism: Viscum album (assembly GCA_963277665.1). Classification (NCBI taxonomy): domain Eukaryota; kingdom Viridiplantae; phylum Streptophyta; class Magnoliopsida; order Santalales; family Viscaceae; genus Viscum; species Viscum album. Next base: position 1,738,947,446 of record OY728125.1, on the reverse strand, counting down.
TGATTTTTATGTAAAAATTTGGGAGAGGTAAGAGTATACAAAAGCTTTAAATGATCCCCATTAGACTTATTTATGATAGGTCCTTTTGTAATTGGTTAATCAACAAAACCACCACCTTCATTATTCTTACCATCCTCATCAATAAAATCACATTGATAATATTAATCCATATCAAAGAACATATTATCTAGAGGTGATTCTTCAAGGGAGGGTGTGGAATCAAAGATAGGATCCCCCCTATCTGAAACATGGGATGAATCTCCTCCATTGGATCTACATCCTAGAAACAGTTTGAGTAAATGATATTGGGTCTAAATAAAATAGACTTTGGAATTCACTCCCCATCAAGAGTTATAAATCCTTCTTTTAATGTTTCATCCAATAATAGAATTTTAGGCTTTTTTGAAGCTTCAATAATAATTCCAAAAGTCCATTGTTCTTAATGAGTATGAGAGTGATTTATGCTCTCTTCATGATCTCTTTTAGATTACTTACCTAAATCCACAATGCCTTGGTAATCAAATAAATTAGAAAGAAATTATCCTCTATAATATTATCTAGTTCTAATATCAAATGAATGAAATCACTTGGTCTAGAAATATTTTTAATTGGATTGATTCTATCATGCAATATTTCTTCATCAACTATCCGCATCTTATTCTACAGATTATATCGGATCTTTAGTCTTTTTAAAGTGATTTGATTGAAACAAAAAACATCTTATAACATAGAACTCTTTACTCTAAGATGAATTAGTCTCCTCTTCTCATGATTTATAGAAATAAACTTTAGGTAAGATAGAGTATTAGATCTAAAAGAATGTTTGGTTAACTCATCTATATGATTCATAATGAACCTAGGATGACTAATATGAACTTTGTGAACTATTAGTTATATAATGAAAAGATCACAATAACTTTTTATTATAAATTATACCCTCCTTGTGAAAATAGTGTGTTGAATGAATTTTAATAATTGCATACACTCTTCACTTATCACATTTTCATTTGGTCACCAATAGTTTCAGTCATCATTTAGATCTTCTTACACAATCCAAATCGAAAATTGAGTATATTTAAATTGTTAGGAAATATTAAATCTATTAAACTCTCCAAGATGAAAAAATATAAAGTAATCATCTCAAAGGGTCGAGTGAACTCAAACTATTGTCCATCAATAAGATTTCTAATCACTTCCACATGATCTACCACTTCAAATAACCGATTAAGGAATTTTTTTCAGTAGGTGTGGATAAAAGGGGATATTTCCATCCATGATCCAAATCATAAATCCCTGGTGAAGAAAAAATCTTCATACCAAGGAATTTTTTTTTATTAACTACCGGGTATAAATTTCCTTTTTCTGAATGAATTTATGAGAATAAATATTAGGTTTTGTAAACATTTTGGATTTTCTGAAAATGGACTTCTCTCATTTGAATGATTCAATAGAATATTCTTCTAAAGATATATTTATTTTGACTACACCAATATTTTTGATTTGAGTGTATAGGTATTGAATGAAGAAAAATTAGAGAAAGGGTCTGGTTGTGTTTAGAAGAATGCGACCGTTATTTTAATCATTTAAGGATTTTTGAATAATCACACGTGAGAATTAAAAATAATATTTTAATACATTTGTATACCCGTATGTTATATATTAAATCTGAAATGACTAAGAGAATACTTGATATAAGTAGAAGTTGAATATAAAAAATTGCATATGAGTATAAATAGAACATTAAAAGAATAACAAAAATAAACACGATTAATTATTCAAATTCAAATATGATATAATTTTATATCTCATAATTTAATGGCTTTGTAAAAATATCTGCATGAAAATGTTTTATTCTAATTAATTCTAGAGTGATATCTATTTTTTGAAAATTATCAATCAAAAAGTGATGTCATATATAAATATATTTTTACTAGAATGTGATACAAGATTCTTGGAAATATTTATTGAACTTGCATTATCAAAATTCATAGGGACATGTCTGAATTGATATTCATAATCTAGAAATGTGTATCTCATCCATAGAATCCAAGTATAACAACTTCCCCAACTATGTATACATCGTTAGTACTAGATAATTCATCGGATTTCTATGTCTTACTACACCATGAAATAAGATACTTTCCAAATAAGTGGTATTTTATAGAGGTTATTTTTCTCTCTAAATTACAACCACTAAAATTAGAATCTAAATAAATAAGTCAAATTCTTTCCCTCTATAGTAAAAAATTCCTAAATTGGTTCTTATTTGAAAATTATTCTTATAGAATTCATATCCAGTTCCCTAGGGTTTTATTTAAATTATGCATATATACACACACTAAACATAATATCTAGTCAAATAGAAGTTAAGTATAGAAAACCTTGAATCATACCTTTGTAAAAGGTTTGATAAATTGGTTTTTAAGTTTCATTAAGATCAAAATTATATCTTGTTCGCATGGTATTATCACTAACTTAATTATTATTCATACCAACACTTTTTAAAAGATATTTAGTGTAATTTATTTGGTTTTAAATGATTCCTTCCTTATTTTGAAAAATATTAAAACCATGGAAAAACATTAACTAACCCATAAAACTCATATAATATTCATTTTTCATCAATTTTGAAAATTTAGTACACAAATTGTTTTAGGTTGAATAAAAAATAATACCATATACATTGACTTGTATTACCAAAACATCTTTAAAAATTATTTTAATAAATAATGTAATGTCAGTTAGTACTTTTGAAAAATATTTAGAAAAAAAATTGAGATGATTCTATTATACTAAGCTCTAGAATCTTTTTTTAAACCATAAAGTGATCTTGATAGTTTAAAAAATGATTTTTACAATGAGGGTTTTTAAATATTGGTATTTATTCAACAAAAAAAATCATCAATTAGATTACCATTTAGAAAGGAACACTTGACATACATTTGATATAATTTGGAATTGAAATGTGCTATATAGGCACAAAAAATTATAATGGATTCTAGTATTACAACTAGTGAAGTGGTTTCCTCATATTCAATACCTTCCTCTTGATTATGCTCTTGTGCAATCATTCTATTTTAATTTATAATTATAGTTCTAGACTTATGAAAATTGCTCTTATACACCTATTTAGTGCTAGTTTATTGGAATTCCATAGGTTTTTATAATAGTTTATATAATCTTATTCTTTTAAACTAATATAAATCTTCTTTCCTTGTCATTATCTAGAATTAATCACTTATTACTTCAGTGATATATTTTGGTTAAAACCATAACAAGAATTAATGATATCCAGTATGGTTTCTAAGTGAAACTGTAGTATGAGTTCCTATATCATGATCTCCAATAACATCATCTAAATGGTGGTATCTATGATTCATAATTGTTCTAGGGATAAAATGATTTTCTTTTATAGCTTCTGTTTCAAATAGTTTCTTAGAACTGGGTGATTTTTCTAAAGAAGTTTACACAAAACTATCATAAAGAATAGATAAGGCATTGATGTTCAAATTTTAAATATCATCCTTAAGGTTTTCTAAAAAAGTATTAGGCTTATGTTCATATGATTCATCAAATTTGACATGTAAAAATTATTCCACTATTTTGGTTCGTTTATCGAACAATCATTATTATTTACTAGTGGTTAAATAACCATGAAAAATTCCTTCATTTCTTTTAGATACAAACTTATTTAAATTCTTCTTTGTATTGAGTATAAATAATTTGCAATAAAATAACTCTAAATTAAATAAACTTTTGTATTATTCTATTCCATAACACATATGGAGTTTTCTATTATTAAATGTCAATTGAGTACCCTATTGATAATATAGCAAGCTGTATTAATGGACTCTACCTAAAAAATAATACATAGGTCATACTTATTACATAAATTCCTATAATTATACTAATTTTTTCTATTTATTCTCTCTATAATACCATTATTATGTTTAGTCTTAGGAGAAATCAAATTGTGATTATAGCCATTTTGTGAGAATAAATATTAAAAGTATTTATTTTCAAACTCACAATCATGATTATCCCACATGTTCTTAAAAATATGTCCAGTAAAATACTCTACATATTTTGAATATTAAAAAAAATATCAATAATATTCAGTTGTTTGAGTTATAAATAATACATAGGTGTATCTAGAAAAATCATTTGAACGAAAATAAACCTTGTGTTTACCATTCAAGATAGAAACACTAGAGGGTCTAAATAAATCCACGTGAACTAACTCTAGAGATTGATAAGTTTCAACATATTTATTTGGTTTTAAAGAGGTCTTAGGTTGTTTACCCTTTTTTACATGGGTTATATAATTTTTCGGTTAGGAATTCTATTTTAGGAAGATACTAAACTAATCTATTTCTAGTTTTCTTTTTACGTGAGTGGAGTGTGTGGTAGACTAGAGTTCTATTATATAACCATGATTATTTTTGAATGTCACATAAACAAGACATGTTTTGAGAAAGTTATGAATATATGTAAACTCTATAAACATTATCAATACAAAAGGAAGTTAAAACTAATGTAAACATGGAATAATATATTTTGAAATAATTATTTATAAATTAAAAAAGATAACAATCATCACATAACTATAAGATTCTAAGAATATTATAATTTGATCCATCTATAAATAGGGATTTAGAAAAAAAAGAGTATTATAATTATTGATTTAACTGAGTCTATTAATCTTTCCTTCAGAATTATCACCAAAAGTTACTTGTACACCATCCATCATGATAAGATTCGTAAATATTGAGTAGTCCAAAAACATGTTTTTGAAACATCCATTGTCTAGTAACCATATATGTTTACTAGTACAATTTATACAGGTTTTCTAAAAAGATTAGATATGAAATGGTTTTAGTACCTATAATTTCTTGGGTCCAGAAATGTAAGATAATAGTTTTTTTGGAATACAAATATCATTAATAGGTCTACAATAAAGAAACATTATATTGTTAGAAATGAAAAAATTATTAGTACAATAATAATAAAAACCACTTACATAGTTGGAAAATCATGATATAGGAATAAATAACATCTTATAAATTCTGCAATGTCTGGTTTGGTAACCAATTCTAGTTGTATATTTCGGTGTGGTCTATTCAAGAACCTTGTGCAGTGGAAGCATGGTAGTTGGGAGGGACTATATTTTGTTTTTCCATAATCGATGACTAATCCGGGATCAATATGATGATGAATTCATGTATCCATGGATTAACATAAAATAATTAGAAAATGAAAAGATTAGCACTCGATCTGAGAAAGGGGATATTTCTCATCATGTTTATAATTAATTTATTAAATTTTGAAGAAATTTATTACCTGGGTCTTTGGTAATTTCTTCACTGATGATCATTGATAATCTAGAATGACACTTCTATATTTTATTCATTATGATCATGAGTATCTAAAGTAGAATCCCTCTAGTAGTGATCCACACGTTCCCCAAATGTTCTCCGAACAATTCAACTCGCTCTATAGGTTCCATCATGGAAAAGAGAATATCTTATCTTAATAATTATTGATTTCCCCTTCTTTGTCTTTGAGTAAATTCTATAGTTCTTGAGAGTGATAGATTAGAGGAGTTGAGGGAGAAATTTTTTGGATTAGTAATTTTCAATTCATTGGTTATTTGGAACAAAGGACTCACCCATCTATTAATCAACATGGGGTTTTTATTGCAATATTTAATTGAATAATATATATTACATACAAATCATAACCCTTATCGAAAACCCATGCCACTTAATAACAATAACAACATCATTATTTTTTGTGGGAAAAATTTCAAAAAATTGATTCATAAATGAAATCCCAAGCCAAATAATGATAACAATATTATCATTATGTGCCACCTAAATAAATAATATTTACCTACTTGTAAATAATTAATTTATCACCACACAACAATCTTGGTCTGTTTGAACTCCAATTCCATTTATTGAACACCCAAATAAATATTTTATTCTTCTTAATAAATATTTTATTCACAAAATTGTATATAAATATTTATTAAATGTTCAATAAAATAAATAAATATATTTTATTCACAATGTAATGAATAGTTATTTATTTAATTTATGCGATCATTTTAACTTGTAAAAAATTATTCCTCGATCTGGAGAATAATCTTTTTTATATTAATTAAATTAAAATAAAATTTTATCAAGACCCCTAGAAACACATAGGGTGTGAACCTCTAGAATTCCTACTCATTGGAATTAGGTGTGTTTGACTAAATTCTATGATTACTATATAGAAATGGGTCAACGCACACAAGATAAAGAACATAAAGTCATAATGATGACTTCCACATACAAATGCTCACTGTGTAATATAATCCCTTTGTCACAATATCTCGTCAAGAAGGTTTAATGATAGCGTCATCAACCTATATGTTTGATACATCATTCATTGAATTCAAGAAAATAAACTCATCATTACACCATGGCCATGGAATTTAGTGCGATAGTTCTATTTCAATCAATGGACAGAGATATCAACTTCCATAAATGGAAGGGAAAAAATTATTCCTTGGATTATCCATTAATAACATGTCATTCGTGACGCACCCAATGTACCCTACTTCCCAACAACATATGGAGTGATATTTTTTTCAGTATATCAAAGTCTTTGAGTTGTGACACGTATTAATGATAATCTTAAAATATAAGGACAATTACACATGCTCGTAGATATGAATATCAGATGACACCAAAACATATGGAATTCCTACGGACAGGTCTATTATAAGAATATCCGGTCATGGATATTACCAAGTCAGAACTTCATGAGAAAAAGTCTCCTCTGCTTATGATTACTCACACCTAATGGTATTATACTAGGCTTCACTACATATTATGTCATCCAAATATAGAACTATATTCAAAAAAAAATTCATAAAACTTCTATGTTCTCATCGTAGAGGGGAACTACTTTGACCTTATTAGTGTGAAAAATACTCTAGTAAATTATTACATTATAGTTATGTATAATAATGAACAATATATAATAAGATTTTTAATATTTCAATATATCAAATTTTCATGTAATCAATGTAAAAATCGTTGGTTTTAGGAAACCTACTCCAACAAACTCCCACTTGGACATGACCTAACATTCCAAGACATTCAGCCTTCTAGACCTCACATGATGATCATGCTTCTACAATGTGAAGGATTTAGTCAAGGGGTCTTCCACGTTGACTTCTGTGGAAATACTATACACTATAACTTCACCACTCTTAGAAAAATCCCTTGAAGAGATGATACTTCCTTAGTATGTGTTTATTATACTGATGTGACCTTGGTTCTTTTGCGAGTGCCACTGATACTGTATTATCCACAATAGATTGTGATGGGATCTTTACTTCTAGAAACCACATATACCTCTTGGATAAAGCTTCACATCCAAACTGCTTCTTTAGATTCCTAAGAATCTGTGATATACTCAACACTATTGTAAAATCAACGACAACACCATGCTTTGATATCTTCCAACTCATAGAACCTCTATTAAAAGTAATGATGTATCATGTTTGTGACTTCATGCATAATGATCAGTTTGGAAACTAACATCTTCATATCATCTGATGATATTTCCTCATCTACTCTATAAACTTGGAATGTATCCTTAGTACACCTTAGATACTTAAGGATAGTCCTTGACATCAATCCAATGGTGGTCACCTGGATCTGCCTGATAGTTTCCTACTAAACTCAATGCATATGCGACATCTTGCTTAGTACATAGCATATCAAACATGATTGACCCAATCACTAAATCATATGGAATCCTTTCCATTCTCTTTCTTTCCTTTGGCGTCTGTTGACCACATTTTCTTATAATGATTAATTCCATGTGACATTGGAAACAATCCCCTGTTGGATTGTTCCACACTAAATTTATTCAGTATCTTGTCAATGTATGTACATTGAAATAGTTCGAAAAATCTAATGGATCTATCATGATGGATCTTGATCCCAAAAATATATGTTTTCTTGCCCAAGTCATTCATGGAGAATCATAATACAACCATTCCTTAATAGACTGTAAGACTTCAATTTTAATTCCAATAAGTAATTTTTCATCAATATATTATATTAGGACAATGAATTCAATCCCCACTAAACCGTTTTTATATAAAAGGCTCACATTCATTCTTTATAAAACCAAATTCTGTTATTGATTTTTCAAAATTAATCTCCCATGAATTGGATTCTTTCATTAATCCATAAATATTTTTTTGCAACAGTCATATCATATTAGCATCATTTGGGGACACAACCCCGTAAAATTGTGTCATGAAGACACACTACTGGATATTTTAGCTTTACCAACATTTTAAAACCGTTGGTAATGGATCGGAAAACCATTGGTATAAACTATACCAACAGTTGTCCAAAACCGTTGGGTCTTGAGCCGTAGGGATAGACATATCCCAACGGTTCTATGAGAACCATTGGGATATGTTAGAAAAATCGTTATATACAAACGGTTTCTGTAACCATTGGTATATATGTTTGCCAACGGTTTTAAACTGTGAGTAGTAGCATGAAGTATCTCTATACCAATGGTTTACTTAACCGTTGGTATAGACTATTACCAATGGTTTTCCACAAACCGTGGTAAATCTGAAAATAATATTATCTTTACCAACAGTTTACAAACCATTGGCATATACTTATACAAATGGTTTACATAATACCTGTTGTTTATAAGCTATACTTTTACACATATACCAATGGTTGTAAACCGTAGGAGTTTTTTTTGTACCTGTATTAAGTTGAATTTCTGGCCTCCCCCTGTGTAGGTGAAGAAACCCCTATGCAGCAGCAATTCCCCCCATTGCAGCTACAACAATTCCAAAAAAAATCATACACAACATACCTGCATAATACATACACACACTACAAGTAACAAAATGCACCACTAAAAATAATGCCTCCATAATACATACAGAATTCATAATTCTGTATGAATTCATATAGAATTCATCCAACACATAATTCATACATAAGTCTAAATACCTCCAACTATGTATTGAAATACCCTCTACACACATACCAAATTAACACGTAATTCATAAGTAATTACAACAAGTATACCCATACAATAAGTATACCCATACACCATTAAACATAATTCATAAGTTAATTAAATACATAATTAATTAAATTCCAAATTCAGGCGGTGTTGGGGATATTAAGGGGTTTGGGGTTGATATTCAAGGGGGTAAGGTTGTCTAGAGGGGTGGGGGTGTTCGGGGGGATGGGGGTGTCTGGGTGTGGTGGTGGTCTCTCTAGGGGGGGGGGGTGTCCATGGGGGTGTCCCGGGGGTTTCCAGGGGGTTGGGGGGCTTTCTCGGGGGGTGGGGTGTCTAGGGGGTGTGGTGGTGTCCAGGGGGGTGGGGGCTGTCCAAGATTTTGGGGGTTGTCCAAGGGGGTGGGGGTGGAGTGGTGTCCAAGGGAGTGGGGGGGGGTATCCGGGGGTCCACGGGGTGGTGGGGATATCCAGGGGGTCGGGGGTATCCAAGGGTTGGAGGGGCTGTCCACAGGGGTGGGGTGTTGGCCAGGGGGATTGGGGGTGTCCACTGGGGTTGGTGGGGATGTCCACGGGGGTACAGGGTTTCCAAGGGGGTGGGAGGGTTTGTCCAAGTGGAGGGGGGTATGGGTGTCCAGGGGGTGGGTGGGGATGTCCAAGGGGGTGGGGGCTGTCTATGGTGTGGGAGGGGCTATCCAGGGGTGGGCGGGGCTATCCATGGGGTAGGAGGGGTTTTCCAGGGGGTATGAGGTGTCCAGGTGGTGTCTCGGGTGGTGGGGTGGTATCCAGGGGGGGTCTATGAGGGTGTCCATGGGAGTGGGTGGGGTACAGGGGGGTTGGGGGCTTTCTAGGGGTAGGGTGTTAAGGGGGTGGGGTGGTGTTCAAGGGGGGTGGGGGTGGTCCAGGGGTTAGGGGCTATCCAGGGGGTGGGGTGCCTTCCACGGGGGGTGCGGGGATATCCAGGGGGTTGCGGCTATTCACGGGGTGGGGGGTGGTTCACGGGGTGGCAAGGTTATCTTGGGGGTCGGTGGTGTCCAGGTGGTGGCATGGCTATCCATGGGGGTGGGAGGCTATCCAGGGGGTTGGGGTGTCAACAGGGTTGGGCGGGGATGCCAAGGTGGGTATGGGGTGTCAAAGGGGGAGGGCGGGATGTCCACAGGGGGGTAGGGCTGTTCAGGGGGTGGGTGGGGCTGTCCAGGGGGTGGGCGGGGCTGTCCACATTGGTGGGGACTATCCAGGGTGGTGGTGGGGCTATCCAGGGGGGTAAGTTGTGTCCATGGGGGAGGGTGGGGCTATCCAGGGGTACGGGGTGTCTAGGGGGTGGGGAGGCTGTCCATAGGAGGAGAAGCTGTCTAGGGGGTGAGTGGGCTTTCCATGGGGGTTTCAGTTCTATGTTGGGGGGTACAAGGTGTCTAGGGGCGATGTGTGTGTGTGTGTGTGTGGGGGGGGGGGGGGGTTGTCCATGGTGGTGGGGTGGGGGGGGGGGCTATCCATGAGGGTGTCCATGGGGGTGGGGTGGGGGTGGGGGGTTGTCCAGTGTGGTGGGGGGAGGGTTGTCTAGGGTGGTGGGGCTGTCCCTCAGGGTGGTGATGGGGGGTGTCCATGGGGGTGTCCATGGGTTTGGGTGGTGTCCGGGGTGGGGGTGTCCTGGTGGTGTGGTGGTGTTCGGGGTGGGTTGGTGTCCAGGGGGTGGGGTGGTGTCTAGGGGTTTGGGGGGGGCATTATTGGGGGTAGTTGTGTCTCGGGGTGGGGGTATCTAGGTGTTGGAGTTGTCTAGGGGTTGGGCGGCAATCCAAGAGTGTGGTAGGGCTATCTACGGGGCAGTGCGTGTCCAGGGGGGTGGTGGGATGTCCACATGAGTGATGGATTTTTTCAAGAGTTATCTAAAGTGAATGTCAAAAAATAAGAGTGACATGTTTTGAATAAATTGGATAAAGGTTCCTAACATGTTACACAAACATATATAACACCATTTTTCTATTATAATTACATGCATAGTTGAATTTATCATAGAGATACATAATTGTAAGTGTATATGAATCTTTATTTTATCCACATTAAAGGATCTTTTTATTGTGGATTGTGTGTTAATGGATTATTTCCAAACACATAACATGGATGTAACTATTTTTGTTGAGCTGTGAACCATTTAAATAATGATGTTAATGTGGATGTGTGATTTTTTTTGAAAAGTGATAATTAATTAACATGAGGAAAAAATGTTTCAATAGAATGGATAATTAAAATAAAAATGTATCAGTGATTTTTGTCCTACCACTCCTAGTGTGTGAGATCCTGACCTCATCATGGGTTGTCCCAAGGGTTGGGCGGGCTGTCCACTGGGTGTGGGCAGGCTGTCTATGGGGGGTGGCGGGGCTTTCCAGGGGGTATGGGGGTGTTCAGTGGGTGGGGGGCTGTATAGGGGAGGGGTGAATCTATCACAAAAAATCATCAAGACATGCTTTATTATTTATAGATAAAAAAATAAAGATAATGTGACCTACCTAATCACTCATATATTAAGTCCCAACAAATAAATAAACATCAAAGGTTAGAAATATCTGTCAAAATGTAAGAGATAAATCTATCCCTCATCACTATCACTATCATCACCATCATCATCACCCTCAAACTCATCCTCATAGTCATCCCCATCATCATACCCACCCTCCTCCTCACCCTCGTAATCAGCCTCAGCCTCCTCATGACCCTCCTCCCCCACCTCGTCCTCCTCCTCACCCTCATCCTCCGCCTTGGCCTCCCCCTTGGACTCCTCCTCCTCGTCCTCCACCTCGGCCTCCTCATCACCATCGTCTCGACCACCACTAGAACTGACACCTGGTGCACCATATATAGATCCATCGATGAAAAATATTCATCACAAGAAGTGATGGCCTCTGGTGGATGTTTTGGATGTAAAACTTCCATCAGTTTCATAAATGCAGTGTCTGCCCTAGAAGACTGTTCCTCCCATCTCTGTGGCCCTTTTTTCGTCCTGTTCGGCATGTGCCTTAACCTTATGCAACTCAGTTTACACTAAAAATTGTACCTTAGGAGGACCAATACCTCGTCAGAACTAAACACTTCCCAGGTCGGCAACGTACTGTACATGGGTGTTTCATCTCCCAAACAACTGATGTAAGTGATCTTCTGGCCCAAAATTTTCAGGCTCCTGGGAATCAAGGGCCTCTAAAGTATCTTTATAAAAATATAAATAGATCTTTAAGTTACAAAATAGAGATTAAAATTTTAAATGTAGATAGTAAAACATACAATCTGCTACAGAGTCAAATCATTAGCAACACTTCTATCTTTCTTCTTTCTACTCGAGCAAAACAGTTTTGCTCAAGGCACACATCCTTCTATATTAAATTTATCCTATACAATGAAATTCAATAAAGGAAACCATAATTAAAAAAAGGATATCAAAAAAATTAATTTCATAACTAAATTATATAATAACTTAAGCAATCTGAATAAATTATGGAGGAAGCAATAGAAAGTGCAAGTCGTAATGAAAGATTATAAATTGTCATACCTGCTGCCTCTCATGATCTAGCATCGAAGTATGTCCCAATGTGTAGACATATTTCTTAGCATCAATGTTTTTTTATTTCAACCAGATGAATCATAAAAAATTTTCAATAATCTGTTTTAATAAAAAAACATGAAAATTTTCATTTAAATACCTATAATTTGATTAATACTATAAATTGGATATTCATACAATAAGTAATCATCAGTCGATACTATTCTAATGTACAATCATCCACGACAAGGACTGCCTCTAACTCTGTGCCCACTATATAACACTATCCAATGTACAATTCATGCTTATAAGCTCTCCAATGCTCGCCTAAATTGTTTAGACGTGCTGGCCATGGACCCTCACCATCGGGGAAATCAAACCGCAACTGAAACTAAAATATTAATTCATATAAGTACAAATATTAATTTATTGAATTAAATAAAACAATATTTTCCTATATCTCTTCCTAGGATTTATCCTTGACTTCATTTGGAAACAGTCTCTATGTGAGTGGGCTGACAGGAATGATGTTAGAGTATTGGGAAAGAGTCTCCAAAAAACATTGACATTGCTGCCCTGATTTTTCAATCATCTGATTATATTCATTGTACTCCACCATCAACAGCATGTGAAGGTTCCACAGCACACTGATGTGTGTACTCCCCCACCCCTTCCTCCTATAAGTAGATGTATCTGTTATGAACGAAAAACAATATTTTATCAATACATGTTATAATGAAAATAAATAATGATGTAAATTTTTTTAGGGTTGTACAAGTATACCTGCGGTAGTCTGATCAATGGCACCGCTAGATCTATAGAAACTGAAGGAACACCCTATACAGATAGAGTGGGACCCAATGATTGCTCTATAGGGATAGACTCTGGCAGAAAAAGAGTTGAAGAAGATGGAATATAAAATCCAGGAGAGAAGGAAGAAAAAGTAACAGAAGATGATGTGAAGGGTTGGACGATTGCTGGATGGGTAGTGGGAATCATCATCAGATATGGTACAGACGGGTGACGTGGAATTTATTTAAATGATGGTGAAAAAATGGGAGGCCTAATTATCACGTGTGTCCCTAACGACACACTAGGATCGGCATGTGGGATGGATTGTATGTCAGTGGAAGGGGAGGGGTCTAATCGGGTACGCCGACCAGATCATCTAGCTCTCGTACCACCCCCTCATATGAACACCCTGAGCACTGGGACCACTACTAGGCTGATCATCAAATAATTGTCCCCTAATATATGGATCCTGCAAAAAATTCAAATAATTAAGCACATGACATTATATATTATTTAAATATATATTTTTTAATTAAAATACTCACTACAGGAACTGGTGGTGAATTTCTAGCTCAGTCATGTGATAATTGTTGTCCATAATCTGTTTTCCTCACCTCTCCTCAATTGGTTTCATTTCCTACATTGAAAACAAATATGGAATTATATAGAAAGGGATAAATAATGTGTAACCCAAAAAACAAAATAAATGAGATAGAATAGGGGGATTCATGGAAAATTTAACTAACCATTGTTTTATGTGAACTTGATCAAATAAACAATGAAGTCAATAATCGTACAAGATGTAATAATGATATAAAATTTTTAGTATGATGGATATTTAATAAGTGTCATCAGGGTATCAAATGATGGAACATTGAATCTACCAGATTCATAAGTGGTAAAGCATTTGTCAAAATTAAGGGAAAATTTAATTTCATTATATTAGGTCGATGATACAGGTTTCAATACATGTTTTGAAGAAAAATAAAACCATCATGATCATTACCTGGTAAAATTTTAAAGAGAGATGTTAGAACCATACGAATTTTATACAAACCACATTTGAAGCATTGAAATGCTCCTCCATGTTAGAAATGTCTGGTTTCGTGGGATTGAATACAGTTCAATTCCAAATTATAAAATGCAATTCAAATGAAATTTCAACCAATAAACATTGAAAATTCACATAACATTCATGTCGGATACAACATATTTGTAATCAAAATTGTATTCAATTTGAATAGCACCTACCTTAACAACCCCAGTAGAGGTAAACCAAAATAATTGAAAACATAAATGGATGATTTTATATATTTCCCACCACAACATTAGCTTCACAGTCCACTCTAAAAATTGTGTTATTGGAGTCTTCAAAAGTAATAAATGGATCGTTTCCAAAGGTAGTAGGGATAGTGTCAATTCCATTATCAACCATCATCAAAAATATGTCTTGGAATTACTTCAATAATGACACCAAATTCAAGTCAAAGATGGTCTTTGACATAAAAAATGAGTTTCTCCATTGATGCCAATACAGATGGTTCATCAGTAGCAAGAGTGCGTCATATCAATTACTCAAAATCCGAAATCATCAATAAATGTGCCCTTCCTCATCATAAAAATCAACCCACTTACATTTCATCAGTGTGACTCGTCCACGGAAAATAATTATCCAATATTATTATATTTTCAATGGCTCTGTAATAGACTACATTTTCAAATCATCATCTACTATATGATTTACTAGCATAACAGTCTGTTGTGGCAGTAACCATAACACCATCATGTAGTGTTCTCATGTTATTTTCTCGTTCAAGAATAATAAATCTTTACCCATTCATAAAAATTGATTTATAGTCACGAACCATGATATTAGGAGAAAAAACAAGGGCACTTATTTCCTCAGAGACAGAGTTTGTTGGAAAACACAATACCTGAAATATGAATCAATATTAAACGTATTTAATTATTGTTTTAATTTATTATAAGCAATAATACCATTACCTTCTTTCTTAACCATATAGAAAACTCTTTGCTATGAAAAGTCTCCCTCCTTCTCAATGATAAAGAACGATTCTTTCTATTTATCATCTTTTTATTTTCCATGTACGATAAAATTATGAATTTTTTTAAAGAGAGAGATATATATATATATATAAGATATATATATACAATTTACTTATAAGATGTAGTAATCAAACAAGTCACGGTTGAACAAAACTGTGTGATGTTCCATCTCCCACTCTTCAAGGCTTAATGTCCTAAATGTATATGATCCAGGAATTCATCCTATTTGAGGAAATTATGGAAAATCGGTTTACTTTTTTCATTATATTCTTCTTCATTTCTCATTGGTATGTTATTTCTTATAGTAAGTTTAGACAAATACATAGAGAAAAAATCCATAAATTCTTGAGCCAAGTAAACGTTCATGATAGAACCTTCAGGATGATTCCTGTTACAAACATAATAATTTAATTTGTACATATTTCTTTCAGTTGGATACATCCAAAGAAAAGAAATAGGTCCTCCAATAAGTATTTCAGTTGGAATATGGACAGTCAGATGCAACATGCATGTGAAATATAATGGAGGAAATATTTTCTATAACATACATAGAATAAATGTGGTATCCTCCAACATTTTTTTCAGGAAATACTTGGACAACTTCTTAGCACAAAGATATCTAAATAAATAGCTCAACCAAATAACATCCACCCATACATTGTTGAAAAAAATATGAAGAATTGATATTGGAATCAACTCATACAGAAAGATGTGATATTCATGAGTCTTCAATGATTTTAGATTCAAACTCTCTTCTGTTGAACCATTGGGATATGTTTCTTGAATAGACATCTGGAACATTAATAGTCTCTAGAACTTCCATAAATTGATTTTTTTGTAGGTGACATCACATAGAAATCACATGGAAGTTTCCATTTATTTTCACTAATACGCACAGGATTCAATTCTGGTCTGATGCCCCAATCCACCAAGTCACGCCAAGACCGTAAATCATCTATTGTCTTTCCCTTGAAATTTAGTAGAATTGAAAGCAAAATTTAACATAAATATTTTTTAAACGTGCATTACATATATGGAAAGACATAAAAAATGGTTTACCAATAAGGAAAATTAAAGAAGATACTTCTCTTTATCCAATTGCAACAAGTTTCTATGGAAACATTCTTTCTCTTTCCATATTTCATTTGACCCTTCTAATATGAAAGACCGAATATTTCAATTCATTAAGCACATCAGTTATAGACATACGTTGAGATGGATAATCATTTTCCATGTTTATTTTCAAATCTTCGACGATTATTTCTATATGGATGGTCTATTGGAATGAATCATCGATTCCCCATAAAACTGAAACTAAAAAGATGTTTCTGTCTTCTGGATGGTGTATTCTTCATACAAATAGGACTTGATAGTTTTCCCTTCATGATCCATCCAAAAATAATTAAATAATCAATAAAATCATTGATCATCCACATAATCCCAACACGCATATGAAATATGTATTTCAAACATACATAGTATGTGTGGACACTCACATACCAAAGAAGTTTCAACTCTTTTATTAAAGGGTGCATGTATACATATATATCATTTCTGAATCATAAGGTCCATATATGAGTATACTCATGAAATACAATGTTTTTTCATACACAAATATTGAGAATATTATAAATGTGTATAAAAATTACCAATGGGATGTGTAACGTAAGCATCTTCCCTAACAGATTAAAACTGTCACATGAAAGACCCAACCTCACATTACACACGTCAACTGTAAAATCAGGATATTGAGCATCAATTATCTACAATGAAAAAAATCCATCTTCATGGTGAACCAACTCATTATTATTAATTGTTCCCTCAGTATCATCCCGTCTCATTTTTATTGATATTTCATCAGACATAATAATATTTTGGAGTCTAGGGATCAATGGAAAGTTCCAGATTACATTCTGTGGAACACAATATGGTGTTCCATCATCTTTTGGCTTCTATTGGGATGTTCCACATTTTATAAAATCATTTATTTCAGAATTTCCCACCCAAAATAAACTAAAATCTATCAGGAAAGCATGAATTCTGTTTCTTGGACAACATTTCTCCTCAATAAACTTCCATGCCATATAGTGGTTTGAGGGAATATCTGCATCATCTAGAAGTATGTCCTTCAAGAAGGGAAGAATGAAATCGATGCCAGTATAAGAAATTTCATACATAGTTTTCCCATCAATCAATCGGATTAAAAATTCCCACTTTTTTATTTTACCGCATTGTCAATATACTAGAGTCGTGGAAGCATCATTCATTTTTTTCACCCTCAAAACATCATCAATTTTCATTAGACACATCATGTGTGCTCATATTGAAATATTCTGGGTTGGAATACATTCTTTTGCATGATGATGAATAAATAGAAACTGGTCATATAACAAATTCTCCAATCAAGTCCTCTCATTTGGATCATTAGCAATATGAGATGTCATGTTCTCTCCACTGTGAACCAGAAAAAGTAGTTTACTAGAAACATATATATGGTTATGTGGTAGCTGTCTTATTCATGGATCAACCAGGGTCTTCCAACAAACATGTTACAGGAGCAGTGTATGTGACCACTATCTGAAGCATTGTGAAATGAAAAATATAAAAATATCTCCATATTGTTTTGAAAATAGCGTGAGATCTGATTGGTTTCATACATCCAACATCTATCCATTCTGTAAAAAAATTAATATAAGTCATTTTGTCAAAATAAATTCAATAAGATTGATGTTTCATCAAAACTATAATAATTAAACAATAATTGTTCACTTTATATGAAACCATATTGACACACTACTCTATCTGAGAATCATATTATAAAACACTACAAAATACTATATTTATAACAAAATATCATTACCAGAACTATACATGAGTGTATGAGATCATGTACAATTGTTGATGAGAATTTATTCCGGAGTGACCTAAATTTTAGATCAAAGAAATTTTATATTTTAGTAGATAATTTGAGTCATCGCGTGCATTGACCAAGGGGGTGGGTGTGTCCAGGGGTGGTGGGGTGTCCATGTGTTGGTTGGGATGTCTGGTGGGGTTGATGGTGTCCAGGGGGTCGGGGGATGTCTAGGGGTCAGGGTGTCCATGTGGGAAGGTTGTCCACGAGGTTGGGTGTTGTTCGGGGGGGGGGGGGTTGTACGGGGTGTCCAGGG